>OX424568.1:25287769-26762352 GCA_949152475.1 Terebella lapidaria | reverse complement strand
TAAAATTTCAGTATGTTGAAGCAATATATATAACTTACAAAATATTAAAAAATCAGCACATGTTGTTGGAATAGATCAAACGCTACAAGCATTTGACTGTTAGCTGCTGACACCTGGCGAATTCCTCAGAAAGCAAAACTCCCAGAAAGGGCCGGTTTGTTTATATGTATTCATGCGCACAGTAACAGCTCCAATCAACATGAAAATTCACATGTACATAGAGGAATACCCATAATACCACTATACAAACCAAAACAGAGACATTTTAAAGTGATACATGTGCATTTGGAGAAGAAACTGGGAGTTTTTAAATAATATAGTACTTTGATGCCTCATTTTGACCATATAAGGAAATCAATACAGGTCCATAACCTAAATAATGGCAATTTTCTTCACATTTTACAATTATAACACCCCACATACAGAGGTGATAATCCCCAATTATTGAGCTCTTATGTGAAAAGGGAAGACTTGTAGAGAAGAAATAAAACAGTGATTTTTGCACTTAAGAAAGGAAATATTTTGAACAAAAAAGTGAGATTTTCTTTGGAAATTTTGATTTGACGCTCCGATCAAACATGCTCAAGGACAATTTGGGGTTCGTTTCAGATAAATGTATTATTCACCCATATATTACCATCAGTTTGATTCCCCTTGGACTAAATATGTCAAAATTTTAAAAGAGTTGGTAGTCCTACCCCGCTGCTTAGCACCAAACACTTTCTACCATACTGCTGTCTACACCAATAGTATTCAAATGTCGCAAAATGCTACCACCACACTCTCAATATAGTATATTTCTAAATTAAGCAAAAACTCCAAGGTTTTAATCTTGACAAAACACAAAAACGTAGACAATTTGTTGAAAATATGGTTTCTGTAAGCCAGAGATCACCGACATTAGGTCACATAGGTGCCTTGTACAGGGGACTAATTTATGTGCTGTATGAAATTTATTTATAAAACACATTTATATGATGGACTGCAATCGATCAAACGGCAAGAGACACATATGGGGTCAAAAATGTGGTTCTACGGCAATATCGAAAAAAAAATATGGTAAAAAAATCGGAAAAGTGCGTACTTGACCAGATATGGTGCCGAAATTGCAAATAATATACCAAATGCATTCTGCAATGCCTAACCTAGCTTATTTATGATCGACTATATAGGTTGTGGTGATGAATTTCAGAGACACCTAGTATTATCCACCGTTCAATTTTTGGTGGCCATTTCGACACCTTTTTCGGTTAGGCTGTGTCTGAGTCCAGTAGTCCTCAGTGAAAGTGTATAATATTTTACAGTGATTTGAAATATTGGTTACTATATGAAAATAAAGAAAATAAAAAGGCACTAACTCCATGTCTTTAGCATTCAAGGGGGGGGGGGGGGATAAACACCGCCGCTATTAGCATGTAGATATAATCCTACATATGTAATAAAAATCCACGTGAACGAAAATTATGGTTGCAATGATGAAAAATTCATGAATACTGCACACTATCCACAACAAATTAAAGAAATGCCACAAAACCTGCTAAAAATCTATAATACACAAAATTTCATGTCCTCGGTTTAGGTATACGAACACATATAGGATTGCCATTTAACTCCATTATAACGTTTTATGAGAGAAATCACTTTCAAAATGTTTCAATTTTCATAAAATTTCAGTATGTTGAAGCAATATATATAACTTACAAAATATTAAAAAATCAGCACATGTTGTTGGAATAGATCAAACGCTACAAGCATTTGACTGTTAGCTGCTGACACCTGGCGAATTCCTCAGAAAGCAAACTCCCAGAAAGGGCCGGTTTGTTTATATGTATTCATGCGCACAGTAACAGCTCCAATCAACATGAAAATTCACATGTACATAGAGGAATACCCATAATACCACTATACAAACCAAAACAGAGACATTTTAAAGTGATACATGTGCATTTGGAGAAGAAACTGGGAGTTTTTAAATAATATAGTACTTTGATGCCTCATTTTGACCATATAAGGAAATCAATACAGGTCCATAACCTAAATAATGGCAATTTTCTTCACATTTTACAATTATAACACCCCACATACAGAGGTGATAATCCCCAATTATTGAGCTCTTATGTGAAAAGGGAAGACTTGTAGAGAAGAAATAAAACAGTGATTTTTGCACTTAAGAAAGGAAATATTTTGAACAAAAAAGTGAGATTTTCTTTGGAAATTTTGATTTGACGCCCGATCAAACATGCTCAAGGACAATTTGGGGTTCGTTTCAGATAAATGTATTATTCACCCATATATTACCATCAGTTTGATTCCCCTTGGACTAAATATGTCAAAATTTTAAAAGAGTTGGTAGTCCTACCCCGCTGCTTAGCACCAAACACTTTCTACCATACTGCTGTCTACACCAATAGTATTCAAATGTCGCAAAATGCTACCACCACACTCTCAATATAGTATATTTCTAAATTAAGCAAAAACTCCAAGGTTTTAATCTTGACAAAACACAAAAACGTAGACAATTTGTTGAAAATATGGTTTCTGTAAGCCAGAGATCACCGACATTAGGTCACATAGGTGCCTTGTACAGGGGACTAATTTATGTGCTGTATGAAATTTATTTATAAAACACATTTATATGATGGACTGCAATCGATCAAACGGCAAGAGACACATATGGGGTCAAAAATGTGGTTCTACGGCAATATCGAAAAAAAAATATGGTAAAAAAATCGGAAAAGTGCGTACTTGACCAGATATGGTGCCGAAATTGCAAATAATATACCAAATGCATTCTGCAATGCCTAACCTAGCTTATTTATGATCGACTATATAGGTTGTGGTGATGAATTTCAGAGACACCTAGTATTATCCACCGTTCAATTTTTGGTGGCCATTTCGACACCTTTTTCGGTTAGGCTGTGTCTGAGTCCAGTAGTCCTCAGTGAAAGTGTATAATATTTTACAGTGATTTGAAATATTGGTTACTATATGAAAATAAAGAAAATAAAAAGGCACTAACTCCATGTCTTTAGCATTCAAGGGGGGGGGGGGATAAACACCGCCGCTATTAGCATGTAGATATAATCCTACATATGTAATAAAAATCCACGTGAACGAAAATTATGGTTGCAATGATGAAAAATTCATGAATACTGCACACTATCCACAACAAATTAAAGAAATGCCACAAAACCTGCTAAAAATCTATAATACACAAAATTTCATGTCCTCGGTTTAGGTATACGAACACATATAGGATTGCCATTTAACTCCATTATAACGTTTTATGAGAGAAATCACTTTCAAAATGTTTCAATTTTCATAAAATTTCAGTATGTTGAAGCAATATATATAACTTACAAAATATTAAAAAATCAGCACATGTTGTTGGAATAGATCAAACGCTACAAGCATTTGACTGTTAGCTGCTGACACCTGGCGAATTCCTCAGAAAGCAAACTCCCAGAAAGGGCCGGTTTGTTTATATGTATTCATGCGCACAGTAACAGCTCCAATCAACATGAAAATTCACATGTACATAGAGGAATACCCATAATACCACTATACAAACCAAAACAGAGACATTTTAAAGTGATACATGTGCATTTGGAGAAGAAACTGGGAGTTTTTAAATAATATAGTACTTTGATGCCTCATTTTGACCATATAAGGAAATCAATACAGGTCCATAACCTAAATAATGGCAATTTTCTTCACATTTTACAATTATAACACCCCACATACAGAGGTGATAATCCCCAATTATTGAGCTCTTATGTGAAAAGGGAAGACTTGTAGAGAAGAAATAAAACAGTGATTTTTGCACTTAAGAAAGGAAATATTTTGAACAAAAAAGTGAGATTTTCTTTGGAAATTTTGATTTGACGCCCGATCAAACATGCTCAAGGACAATTTGGGGTTCGTTTCAGATAAATGTATTATTCACCCATATATTACCATCAGTTTGATTCCCCTTGGACTAAATATGTCAAAATTTTAAAAGAGTTGGTAGTCCTACCCCGCTGCTTAGCACCAAACACTTTCTACCATACTGCTGTCTACACCAATAGTATTCAAATGTCGCAAAATGCTACCACCACACTCTCAAAATAGTATATTTCTAAATTAAGCAAAAACTCCAAGGTTTTAATCTTGACAAAACACAAAAACGTAGACAATTTGTTGAAAATATGGTTTCTGTAAGCCAGAGATCACCGACATTAGGTCACATAGGTGCCTTGTACAGGGGACTAATTTATGTGCTGTATGAAATTTATTTATAAAACACATTTATATGATGGACTGCAATCGATCAAACGGCAAGAGACACATATGGGGTCAAAAATGTGGTTCTACGGCAATATCGAAAAAAAAATATGGTAAAAAAATCGGAAAAGTGCGTACTTGACCAGATATGGTGCCGAAATTGCAAATAATATACCAAATGCATTCTGCAATGCCTAACCTAGCTTATTTATGATCGACTATATAGGTTGTGGTGATGAATTTCAGAGACACCTAGTATTATCCACCGTTCAATTTTTGGTGGCCATTTCGACACCTTTTTCGGTTAGGCTGTGTCTGAGTCCAGTAGTCCTCAGTGAAAGTGTATAATATTTTACAGTGATTTGAAATATTGGTTACTATATGAAAATAAAGAAAATAAAAAGGCACTAACTCCATGTCTTTAGCATTCAAGGGGGGGGGGGGGGATAAACACCGCCGCTATTAGCATGTAGATATAATCCTACATATGTAATAAAAATCCACGTGAACGAAAATTATGGTTGCAATGATGAAAAATTCATGAATACTGCACACTATCCACAACAAATTAAAGAAATGCCACAAAACCTGCTAAAAATCTATAATACACAAAATTTCATGTCCTCGGTTTAGGTATACGAACACATATAGGATTGCCATTTAACTCCATTATAACGTTTTATGAGAGAAATCACTTTCAAAATGTTTCAATTTTCATAAAATTTCAGTATGTTGAAGCAATATATATAACTTACAAAATATTAAAAAATCAGCACATGTTGTTGGAATAGATCAAACGCTACAAGCATTTGACTGTTAGCTGCTGACACCTGGCGAATTCCTCAGAAAGCAAACTCCCAGAAAGGGCCGGTTTGTTTATATGTATTCATGCGCACAGTAACAGCTCCAATCAACATGAAAATTCACATGTACATAGAGGAATACCCATAATACCACTATACAAACCAAAACAGAGACATTTTAAAGTGATACATGTGCATTTGGAGAAGAAACTGGGAGTTTTTAAATAATATAGTACTTTGATGCCTCATTTTGACCATATAAGGAAATCAATACAGGTCCATAACCTAAATAATGGCAATTTTCTTCACATTTTACAATTATAACACCCCACATACAGAGGTGATAATTCCCAATTATTGAGCTCTTATGTGAAAAGGGAAGACTTGTAGAGAAGAAATAAAACAGTGATTTTTGCACTTAAGAAGGAAATATTTTGAACAAAAAAGTGAGATTTTCTTTGGAAATTTTGATTTGACGCCCGATCAAACATGCTCAAGGACAATTTGGGGTTCGTTTCAGATAAATGTATTATTCACCCATATATTACCATCAGTTTGATTCCCCTTGGACTAAATATGTCAAAATTTTAAAAGAGTTGGTAGTCCTACCCCGCTGCTTAGCACCAAACACTTTCTACCATACTGCTGTCTACACCAATAGTATTCAAATGTCGCAAAATGCTACCACCACACTCTCAATATAGTATATTTCTAAATTAAGCAAAAACTCCAAGGTTTTAATCTTGACAAAACACAAAAACGTAGACAATTTGTTGAAAATATGGTTTCTGTAAGCCAGAGATCACCGACATTAGGTCACATAGGTGCCTTGTACAGGGGACTAATTTATGTGCTGTATGAAATTTATTTATAAAACACATTTATATGATGGACTGCAATCGATCAAACGGCAAGAGACACATATGGGGTCAAAAATGTGGTTCTACGGCAATATCGAAAAAAAAATATGGTAAAAAAATCGGAAAAGTGCGTACTTGACCAGATATGGTGCCGAAATTGCAAATAATATACCAAATGCATTCTGCAATGCCTAACCTAGCTTATTTATGATCGACTATATAGGTTGTGGTGATGAATTTCAGAGACACCTAGTATTATCCACCGTTCAATTTTTGGTGGCCATTTCGACACCTTTTTCGGTTAGGCTGTGTCTGAGTCCAGTAGTCCTCAGTGAAAGTGTATAATATTTTACAGTGATTTGAAATATTGGTTACTATATGAAAATAAAGAAAATAAAAAGGCACTAACTCCATGTCTTTAGCATTCAAGGGGGGGGGGGATAAACACCGCCGCTATTAGCATGTAGATATAATCCTACATATGTAATAAAAATCCACGTGAACGAAAATTATGGTTGCAATGATGAAAAATTCATGAATACTGCACACTATCCACAACAAATTAAAGAAATGCCACAAAACCTGCTAAAAATCTATAATACACAAAATTTCATGTCCTCGGTTTAGGTATACGAACACATATAGGATTGCCATTTAACTCCATTATAACGTTTTATGAGAGAAATCACTTTCAAAATGTTTCAATTTTCATAAAATTTCAGTATGTTGAAGCAATATATATAACTTACAAAATATTAAAAATTAGCCCAAAGGCTAAGATAGGTTACCGGACAATTTTGGTTTGGCCATGGCAACATTGGCAGGTAACATAGCTTTTACCAATCAAGGTTCGCAGTGTAAACATGACCTTGGGATTTACCAATCAAGGTCATCCGTATGAACTTCGATGTTACCATAACATGTATGTGTGCGGGATTTGATATTCTATATGTTGGGTGGAATCGTTTAGGCCGCTCAGGTCAATTTACACATTTCAAGTCAGACATTTGGCACTCAAGGTCATCTGACGTCAAGTTCAAGGTCATCATTAGTTGTGCCATATATGTCTTCCTATATGTTCATAATGCAAACATGAGCTCTATCTGCAAGCATTTCATCTATAGAGGCCAACCTGGGCATTTTTTTGACCTCAAAATGGCTGTTTTGACCTTTCAAGGTCATCGAAGGTCAAATTCAAGGTGACCACACAAGTCGCCATATATGACTTCCCATGTGAAAATGCCAATTTCTGAGCTCTATCTTCAAGCGTTCTATGAGTACAGTCCTGACAGCTCCCATTATGAAGGAAAAAAGTGCCGAAAATGTTCTAAGTCCAAAATTTTTTTCAAAGGGTGAAAAATTTTTTTTGCCTAGAAATGGCCCAAAATGGATAGTAATGCGATTTGGGGCGAAAAAATTTGTTTTCGTCGACTCGTCAAAAATTCAAAATGGCCGCCACACGGAGATCGGCGTTTCAAGGGCAACAAAACTTATACGTGTCACAGAGGTATATAAGAGGAATCTTTTTAAGCAAAAATCTCAAAACTGATAAGACAGTTTTGGAGAAAATACAGACCAGGTGCAAATTTGAGCATTTTTCGACCCAAAAATGGCTGTTTTGACCTTTCAAGGTCATCCAAGGTCAAATTCAAGGTCACCACACAAGTCGCCATATATGACTTTCCATTTGAAAGTGCCAATTTCTAAGCTCTATCTTCAAGCGTTCTATGAGTACAGTCCGACAGCTCCCATTATGAAGGAAAAAAGTGCCGAAAATTTTCTAAGTCCAAAATTTTTTGAAAAAAATTTTTTGCCCTAGAAATGGCCCAAAATGGATAGTAATGCGATTTGGGGCGAAAAAATTTTTTTTCGCCGACCCGACAAAAATTCAAAATGGCCGCCACACGGAAACCGGCGAATTTAGGGCAACCAAACTTATACATATCACAGAGGTATATGAGGGGAATCTTTTGAAACCAAAAACTCAAAACTGATCAGACAGTTTTTGAGAAAATGGCCGTCAAAGTCCAAAATTGAGCGTTTTTCGACAAAAACGGCCGCCATTTTGAAAAAAATGTGAAAATCAAAAAATTAGCCCAAGGGCTAAGAAAGGTTACCGGACAATATACATTTTAGATATTAGCCTTTTGTCCACTGACCTTGAAAATAAAGTCACTGATAAATTCAAGGCCATGAAATTTTCAACAAATATATCACTTCTAGGATGTCCACAATAAATTCCTAAGCTGTAAAGTCGATAATAAGTGAGACATTAGCCATTCTGTGATGTGACCTTGAAAATGAGGTCAAAGTTCAAGTTCAAGGTCATGAAAATATTCAGTATATATCATTCCTCTATATTCGCAATTGATTCCTATGCTGTAAATGTAAGTATCAATCTATTACCACCAATTCAATCAGATTTTGATGATGCCAATAAGAAACGTAAAATACTACATTTTGCAATAGAAACAAACAAAGCCCGACCAAACAGTTTATCCAAAGACACACTGGCGTCTTCAGGGGCAGACAATGTGCTAAATGTAGTTGTTTCTACTGTACACCAGATGGAATTAGTATACAACTGCCCAACAACCTGTGAAAATAATTTAGAAATCCGAATCTAACCCCATGGAATAGATACATGACAAGTACAAAAGTACCCAATCACAAGCCCGAAGGCTACTGAGTTGATGGTATCCTCGGGGACAGATTCAACGTCCGCCAGCAGTGACACCGACTCAGTGGTATAAATGTAAGTATCAATCTATTACCACCAATACAATCAAATTTTGATGATGCCAATAAGAAATGTAAAATACAACATTTTGCAATAGAAACAAAGCCCGACCAAATAGTTTATCCAAAGACACACTGGCGTCATCAGGGGCAGATGTAAAGATGATAATAAGCGATATATTAGCCATTTTGTTCTCTGACCTTGAAAATGAGATCAAAGGTCAAATTCTAGATCACCAAAATATTCAGCATACATCATTTCCTATAAGTTCACTATGGACCCCTAAGCTGTAAATTTGATAATAAGCGAGATCTAAGCCATTTTGTATTCTGACCTTGAAAATAAAATGACTAACCTTGAAACTTAGGTCAAGGGTCAAATTCAAGGTCACTAGAATATTCAGCATGTATCATTTCCTATATGTTCACAATTGATTCCTAAGCAGCAAAGTCGCTAATAAGCAAGAGATTGGCCATTTTGTCCTGTGACCTTGAAAATGAGGTCAAAGGTCAAATTCAAGGTCACGAGAATATTCAGCATATATCATTTCCTATATGTTCACAATTGATTCCTAAGCCGTAAAGTCGATAATAAGCGAGATATTAGCAATTTTGTCCTGTGACCTTGGAAATGAGGCCAAAGGTCAAATTCAAGGTCACGAGAATATTCAGCATATATCATTTCCTATATGTTCACAATAGATTCCTAAGCTGTAAAGTCGATAATAAGCGAGATATTAGCCATTTTGTCCTGTGACCTTGAAAATGAGGTCAAAGGTCAAATTCAAGGTCTTGGGAATATTCAGCATATATCATTTCCTATATGTTCACAATTAATTTCTAAGCTGTAAAGTCGATAATAAGCGAGATATTAGCCATTTTGTCCTGTGACCTTGAAAATGAGGTCAAAGGTCAAATTCAAGGTTATCAGAATATTCAGCATATATCATTTCCTATATGTCCACAATTGATTCCTAAGCTGTAAAGTCGATAATGAACGAGATATTAGCCATTTTGTGCTCTGACCTTGAAACCGAGGTCAGAGGTCAAATTCAAGGTCACGAGAATATCAAGCATATATCATTTCCTATATGTCCACAATTGATTCCTAGTCTCTAACCTCAATATTAAGTGAGATATTAGGCTTAATGTTTAACATGGGAAAGTCCCATTTGGGCCGAGTTTGGGCCCAAAATGGCCAACTTCGAGCGATTCAAGAGCAAGGAAATTTATACATGTCACAGGGGTGCATATGAGGAGTGTTATGCATTAATAAGAAAAAAAGTTACTGAACAGGTTTTGAGAAAACGACCATGAAAGTCCAAAATTGGCCATTTTTAGACGAAAATGGCCGCTCTAACCTTGAAACTGAGGTCAGAGGTCAAATTCAAGGTCACGAGAATATTCAGCACATATCATTTCCTATATGACCACAATTGATTCTTAGTCTCCAATTTCAATTTTAAGTGAGATATTAGGCTTAATGTGTCCCATTATAAAGCATAGGAGAATTTAACATGGGAAAGTCCCATTTGGGCCGAGTTTGGGCCCAAAATGGCCCACTTCGAGCGATTCAAGGGCAACGAAACTTATACATGTCACAGGGGTACATAGGAGGAGTGTCATGTATCAATAAGAAAAAAAGTTACTGAACAGATTTTGAGAAAACAACCGTCAAAGTCCAAAATTGGCCATTTTTCGACGAAAACGGCCGCCATTTTGAAAAAAATGCGAAAATCAAAAAACTAAAAAAAACCTTTCCTGGAAATATTTTTAGGTATTTTTGTGCAAAATTTCAGAAATATTCGACCGTAAACTTTAATGATAAAAATGTGGACGGACGACGGACGACGGACGACGGACGACGGACGCAACGCCACGGCAATAGGTTATCGGACCAAAGGTCCGGTAACCTAAAAATCAGCACATGTTGTTGGAATAGATCAAACGCTACAAGCATTTGACTGTTAGCTGCTGACACCTGGCGAATTCCTCAGAAAGCAAACTCCCAGAAAGGGCCGGTTTGTTTATATGTATTCATGCGCACAGTAACAGCTCCAATCAACATGAAAATTCACATGTACATAGAGGAATACCCATAATACCACTATACAAACCAAAACAGAGACATTTTAAAGTGATACATGTGCATTTGGAGAAGAAACTGGGAGTTTTTAAATAATATAGTACTTTGATGCCTCATTTTGACCATATAAGGAAATCAATACAGGTCCATAACCTAAATAATGGCAATTTTCTTCACATTTTACAATTATAACACCCCACATACAGAGGTGATAATTCCCAATTATTGAGCTCTTATGTGAAAAGGGAAGACTTGTAGAGAAGAAATAAAACAGTGATTTTTGCACTTAAGAAGGAAATATTTTGAACAAAAAAGTGAGATTTTCTTTGGAAATTTTGATTTGACGCCCGATCAAACATGCTCAAGGACAATTTGGGGTTCGTTTCAGATAAATGTATTATTCACCCATATATTACCATCAGTTTGATTCCCCTTGGACTAAATATGTCAAAATTTTAAAAGAGTTGGTAGTCCTACCCCGCTGCTTAGCACCAAACACTTTCTACCATACTGCTGTCTACACCAATAGTATTCAAATGTCGCAAAATGCTACCACCACACTCTCAATATAGTATATTTCTAAATTAAGCAAAAACTCCAAGGTTTTAATCTTGACAAAACACAAAAACGTAGACAATTTGTTGAAAATATGGTTTCTGTAAGCCAGAGATCACCGACATTAGGTCACATAGGTGCCTTGTACAGGGGACTAATTTATGTGCTGTATGAAATTTATTTATAAAACACATTTATATGATGGACTGCAATCGATCAAACGGCAAGAGACACATATGGGGTCAAAAATGTGGTTCTACGGCAATATCGAAAAAAAAATATGGTAAAAAAATCGGAAAAGTGCGTACTTGACCAGATATGGTGCCGAAATTGCAAATAATATACCAAATGCATTCTGCAATGCCTAACCTAGCTTATTTATGATCGACTATATAGGTTGTGGTGATGAATTTCAGAGACACCTAGTATTATCCACCGTTCAATTTTTGGTGGCCATTTCGACACCTTTTTCGGTTAGGCTGTGTCTGAGTCCAGTAGTCCTCAGTGAAAGTGTATAATATTTTACAGTGATTTGAAATATTGGTTACTATATGAAAATAAAGAAAATAAAAAGGCACTAACTCCATGTCTTTAGCATTCAAGGGGGGGGGGGGATAAACACCGCCGCTATTAGCATGTAGATATAATCCTACATATGTAATAAAAATCCACGTGAACGAAAATTATGGTTGCAATGATGAAAAATTCATGAATACTGCACACTATCCACAACAAATTAAAGAAATGCCACAAAACCTGCTAAAAATCTATAATACACAAAATTTCATGTCCTCGGTTTAGGTATACGAACACATATAGGATTGCCATTTAACTCCATTATAACGTTTTATGAGAGAAATCACTTTCAAAATGTTTCAATTTTCATAAAATTTCAGTATGTTGAAGCAATATATATAACTTACAAAATATTAAAAAATCAGCACATGTTGTTGGAATAGATCAAACGCTACAAGCATTTGACTGTTAGCTGCTGACACCTGGCGAATTCCTCAGAAAGCAAACTCCCAGAAAGGGCCGGTTTGTTTATATGTATTCATGCGCACAGTAACAGCTCCAATCAACATGAAAATTCACATGTACATAGAGGAATACCCATAATACCACTATACAAACCAAAACAGAGACATTTTAAAGTGATACATGTGCATTTGGAGAAGAAACTGGGAGTTTTTAAATAATATAGTACTTTGATGCCTCATTTTGACCATATAAGGAAATCAATACAGGTCCATAACCATAATGTGGAGGCGCTGTGGTCCATAAGACAAAGAGCCTGTACGGCTCTTTCAAGCCAAGCGGTTGTGGCTCTTGTGGATATTCCTCGGGAAACTGATGCTTGACGTAAGTAGCATCAATATGCGAACTGAACAGGAGCAATGAATCTGAGAATACACTTATTTCGAGGAATCCTAAACATGCCAAGATCGAAATAAGGATAGGCTACAAGCCATACTGGCCTTCGCGCAAGTAATACTGTCCATTTGCATCTCGAGTTCGATGAGGCGCCATGAGTTCTCAATACGGCCAGGCCAAATTCTAAAGTTGGTCGTTGGAATCACCACCCCTGAATCGTTTATAATAATTTATATTTTTCAGAAAATCATCTAAGTTGGCACGACACACTACCTGAGCAGTGAGGATGACTTTCTAGAGAAATACTCCAAGTTGGTGAAATACCCAAAGTCAGTCTTACATCACATGTTCAATGACCTCACTGGGTCCGTTCCTTTAACTGAGACCAGTGAACAGGAAAAGGTGGATGAGAGGGTGGCAGAGTACATATGGTGTGGTGATGAGACCTCCACTCTCCGCTCAAACAGTGCTTCTTCTGGAACAACAACATTCCAAGAATTTTTTTATGAAGTTGAAGCTTTCTTCAGTGATGAGTTGGCTGTCAATGAACGTAGTGTAGGGTTCGGCGACCCCACGATAAAGAGGTATACCCCATTACTGGAGTGTCACCGAATTGTCTTATAAATCCGCCCACACTGCAGCATCATAACCGTGGTGTCACTACTCGCGCACACCACGTCATAACGCTACAGTGCTTTCCCCTTTCGGAGAGACCTCGTCCCCGAGGTCAGCTATATCCCACTGTTGAGCCACATCACAGGCCACATGCATCCACACAAACATGGCGGTGATGTGAGTCAACAGCGGGGCCGACCCGGGAGCGACGCCGAGAGAACCCAGTGGTTCGAAAGGGATGGCACCAATGTAGGGTTCGGCGACCCCACGATAAAGAGGTATACCCCATTACTGGGGTGTCACCGAATTGTCTTATAAATCCGCCCACACTGCAGCATCATAACCGTGGTGTCACTACTCGCGCACACCACGTCATAACGCTACACGTACAAAGATTTTCCATACCAAGATAGCCAACTCACGTTATAACGTATTGCGACATAATGACGTAAACGCCATCTAGCGGGGTCTCTGTAACGGACACTGAATGGAATCTAAATTGATATCTCATTACCCAACAATAGGTGTACGTATGAGTATCTGAACTATTTTATTTACCGGATGGGAATATTCTACAGGTAAATGTGGCGTGCCAGGACTATCTGTGTTTTGTCGGTTTCACGATCAGGCGAATATATCACGGACAATCGCAACAGAACTTGACGCTACACTCGAGAATTGTCATTATAATAATAGCAGACATGTGCAGTCAATGCTCTGCTCGCTCAGACCTAATGTTATCACCCGGTGTAGGCTTCTTGCATTACAACATGCCAAAATTGTCTGCAACCGCTATTTCACTTCCGATATCAAAAGGGAACTTTCGAGTTGTGTTCAATGTGCCTACAAATAGGCTACAACTCCGTTTCAATTCCAATAAAATGACACTCTGAAATATTTACTATATCCATATCTGGTATTTCTAAACTATCGGAACGATAACTTCGTATTATCAAATGCAGTTATGACACCTGGAATGTAATTTATAGGGTTTTTATGAGCATTACCGATTTATG
The DNA here is from genome assembly GCA_949152475.1 of Terebella lapidaria. Taxonomy (NCBI): domain Eukaryota; kingdom Metazoa; phylum Annelida; class Polychaeta; order Terebellida; family Terebellidae; genus Terebella; species Terebella lapidaria. The sequence goes on along the minus strand of OX424568.1, from coordinate 26,748,038 downwards.
AATTGTTTTACCATTTTTTAAATACCAGTAGGCCTAGGCCTATGTGAAAAGAAGTGAATTGCATGTTACAATTCACTGAGTAACACAATGAACTTAGTGATTTCAATAGAATTATCATCGCTGTGAAAATATGGAACGGGATATATCATGACTGTACATCACTTGAACACGTTCATTCATTCATATAGTAGGCCTACCATTCGCCATAACTATATGAAGTCAAGTCAAGCCAGATTCCAGGCTATATATTACTTATAAATAAGAGTATCGCACTAATATATCTTTTGGTTAGAACATGTGCACGCTCCTATTCACACACGCACGCTCATGCACTTACAAATATGAATAAAATAGTGTTGTATCATTAAATTTGCATTCATACACTATAGGCCTATGCTGTCTCTTATATTCATTTAGCCAGTTAGCATGCTACTCAGTATATTCAAACCATATTAAAAAAGCAATGATGTAATGATGCAGATTTAGGTTGGCAATTAGTCGTGCAGGTTTAGGTTGGCAAATAGGCGACTTTTGTTCTGAATGTTCAGGGCAAGCAACTGCTGGGATGCCGTCACTAGGCCTATTTCGGATTAACTCATAGGGAAGGGTTTTTTCTCATGATAGGCCTACGCCCGCCATGTTCGATTCGCTCCTTAACGTTTCCGAATCTGCTTTCCATCAATCCATGTGTTCAGTCAAAGCCACGACAGACTCACTCACTTAAAACCTTCTTGACGACACTGTACTGTTTGTTATCATTGAACATAAATTCATTAGCGTTTCCAGTTTTCATCGATCTAGTGTGCGTGAATTGCATGCTTCATAGTTGGAGGATTCACAGTCCGATGATGCCGTGATTTGTCAAGTATCCATGCAGCGACATAGAAGATAATAGTTCTGCTTATTTTCACTAAATTCAGCCATGGACTGAATGCGAGCAAGGTCAGAGCTTTCTCGTCTGATATTGGACTGTTGAGGAGGTTGAGGAGTAAGCTTTTCCTGTATCACCGTGTACATGTCACCGACTTTCAAGACGAACTTGTCAACATCTTGGACGCAGTTCGTGTATGTCCGATGCGAAAAAGGGTGTCGACTAACGTGACCGACGATCTGGACGCGGCACAAAACTGCGTTGCAATAGGTTTTGCGATTTTACCTAAATGTTGATATGTTATTCTGGGCACTTTTTGTATTAATTTTAGAGTGAAAAAAAAAAGAAAACAGAAAGCCGCCGTGGATCTTGAGGAAATGTTGGGAATTTTCTTTCTCCGCCACCCCAACAAAATGCTTCAAGACAAACGAAAACTTAGTACCAGTATAGGATAACAGTATCAGCTTCACTTGAAAAACCAACAATATCCGAATACACCCGTGTGCTAATCTACATTTATTTTTGTCATACATACAGTATTGAAAATGTGTTCCATCCTACAATTTGTCAGAAATATATCTACAAGTTTCAGGCACAAGATACTGAATACCAACGAAATATGACGTTTCACTTCTGACTTTCGATATAAGTACAAAAGGTACTTTGCCACATTTCTAACCCATAGAATTTATTAATATTTCACAAATTATTATTTATTCTCATCCTTGTTAAGAAAATCAAATAAAAAGTGGTGGTCGTCGCGTTGGTTTTGTCACAATCCTGGACTGAAACAAGTACGTTCGGGCATCGGTTTCATAGTTTTTCGTTGACATTGCCGCGACATTTTGAAACGAAGTCTCACGATGAGAGGACACAAACAAATGTTTGCAACACGCCCATTCCTGGACGAACTGACTTGAAAATTTGCAAGCATGTTCAGGAGAGTATATAGATGACACTGTTATACTAAAATATATGGTTGAGTTGAAAAATTCTGCACAACCCATGCCCTCACATGGACGCTATTCCGTCACGCTGGATTTATCATGCGATAATCGTATAATATTTCCAGATGGTTGATGAATTATCACCCACCGGTAAAAATGTGTTCATCAGATTTCTTTCCAAATTTGTCTGATTATCACGTGATATGTGTAGATTGAAATCGTTGATTAAAAATTGAGGGTCGTCGAGTTGGATTTGTTGCAAAACACTTCTTAACGAAGTTTAGCTAGCCTTCGAAATCCGCAATAATATTCACTTCAAAATGAATTAACAGCCCCAGAAAAAAATCCATACGGTAGAAATGTAATAAATGAAATAAAATGTGGGGGTCACTGCGGTAGAATTTTCGCAATCTGCATTTGAATGCTGCATGTCGGGCTAGAAATCGTGCGCCCATTTGCCACCAAAACGTCATTTTTACAGAGACTCCGTCGTGTGGCGCCACTGTTCAATTGGTCGCACGTAATGACGTGAGTTGGCTATCTTGGGCTGCGTTTGTGCGTATACTCCGGCAACTGAGAGCCATACACTTGATAGCACAAACGACAAAGAGTGATGCACGCGTGACCTAGTTAATAGCACGAGCGCGCTCCCGCTTTCGTCTGCGAGGCCCATATATTCACTCTCAAAGCGATAATAGATTTATATCTGTCAAAAAGGAAAAGGCTATATTGTGCCTTTATTGATTATCAAAAAGCATTTGATTCTATTGACCGAACAAAACTATGGCAGAAACTGATAAGCGCGGGAATTAAAGGCAAGATCTTCACTGTCATATTTAACTTCTATAAACAAGCGAAAAGCTGCATAAAAAAACCGTGATTTCATGTCTCCTCTCCTCGAATGCAGAGCAGGAGTAAGACAAGGTGAAAACCTGTCACCATTGCTTTTTTCCTTATTCATAAATGACTTACAAGAACATATATCCCAAACATACAAAGGTCTGTACTGTTCGAATGAACATAGCAATGATACCAACCCTGAAACATATCTTAGGCTGTTCACACTACTCTATGCAGATGACACAATAGTGTTAGCAGAAACTGAAACGGATTTACAGTTAGCCATTAACTCTCTTCAGAAATACTGTGAGGAAAACAAGCTCACCATAAACATATAAAAAACAAAAATACTTGTCTTCTCAAGGGGTATGATTAGGAATAAGCCTGAAATTACATATAACTCGAATATATTAGATGTTGTCAATGAATACACTTATCTGGGAACAGTATTCAACTATAATGGCTCATTTGGCAAGGCCAGAAAAAGATTAACTGTACTTGCAACGAAAGCAATGTTTGTGCTCATCAAAAAAGGCAGGGAGTTGGAACTTGATATTGATACACAGATACACCTTTATAATTCTATAATTGTCCCAATACTAACGTATGGTTGTGAAGTATGGGGACATGAAGACATCTCCGTGATTGAGAGAGTGCAGCTGAGATTTTGTAAGCTATTGCTTAATGTAAAAAAGTCAACCCCAAACATAATGACATTAGGGGAATTAGGTATGTATCCATTGAAAACAATAATTACTGTTAGGACTATTTCATTTTGGACCAAAATGATGAACAATAAGCATAATAAACTGTCATACAAAATTTACAGCCTTTTATCCCATGAGAACAAATGGGTAAGGAACATAAGAACAATTCTCGACAATACGGGGATGTCTTTTGTGTGGTATATGCAAGGTTTAAATATTGACCATAAATGGCTGAAGAGCCAAATCATGCAAATACTAAGAGATCAATACCAACAACACTGGTCAAATGAAATATTCAACTCAACTAAATGTATTAATTACCGTATATTTAAGACCACATTCGGACTCGAAAGTTATTTGATTGATCTACCACGGAACCTACGAAATAATGTAAGTCAATTTAGATGTAGAAGCAACAGATTGCCAATAGAAGAAGGGGTCTTCCAAGGTATAGATAGATCTGGTAGGAAATGCAAGCTGTGTAATGCAAACGAAATTGGTGATGAATACCATTATGTTTTTCAATGTAAATTTTTTGACAATGAAAGGAAAAGTTTAATTCCCAGGGAATTTATAAATAATCCGTCCACGTTAAAAATGAGTGTGTTGTTTAACAGTAAAGGAAAAATATTAACCTGTTTAAGCATATTTGTCAAAACCATTCAAAAAAAGATGCTGTAAGGAATGTAATGCCCAGATTGGGGCCTCATGTATATTCCAGTAAATACGATTCATTCTCCCCTCATATATATATGTTATATTGTAAGTGTATCAAAGTGTCAAAACCACTAAAATACATAATTGGAAATGATTATACATACCGGTATGTAATGCATAATGTATGTACCATGTGTCTATTACATGTACTTGTCATGTTTCTTGTGCCAGAATATGGCGTTGAATAAACCTTTACTTACTTACTTACTTACTTAGAGTAACGGGAGTTGAACACTGTTAAAATGGCGACGGCAAGAGAAGCAAGGTAAAATTTAGGACCTATTACCCGATGATTTCTCTTAGATTATCGTTGACTATGTTCCCTCAGATTCGCCTCAACGTCGACAGGTGCATAAAAAAACATGGACGTTTTTGGTACCCAACATTAAGCAGTGCATTCACAATTGTGAACGACGACCCATTATCGCCCATGTAAAAACAGCATCGAGAACCACGGCTGCCCTTAGCTACAGCTGTAGTAAAATCACCATTATCCGAACCTCCATGTGTCATGTTCCCATTTGTAAAACAAGTTTCCATCATTCCATGTTAGGACTAAATAAAGTATCTATCTATCCATCCAGTACAGTACATCACCAGTACAACAGTGTGTATATCACCAGTACAGTACATCACCAGTACAACAGTGTGTATATCACCAGTACACCATTGTGTATATCACCAGTACACAATTGTGTATATCACCAGTACAGTACATCACCAGTACACCATCGTGTACATCACCAGTACAGTACACCATCGTGTACATCACCAGTACAGTACATCACCAGTACACCATTGTGTATATCACCAGTACACCATCGTGTACATCACCAGTACACCATTGTGTATATCACCAGTACACCATCGTGTACATCACCAGTACAGTACATCACCAGTACACCAGTGTATATCACCAGTACAATACATCACCAGTACACCATTGTGTACATCACCAGTACAGTACATCACCAGTACACCAGTGTGTATATCACCAGTACACCATTGTGTACATCACCAGTACAGTACATCACCAGTACACCATTGTGTACATCACCAGTACAGTACATCACCAGTACACCAGTGTGTATATCACCAGTACACCATTGTGTACATCACCAGTACAGTACATCACCAGTACACCATTGTGTATATCACCAGTACAATACATCACCAGTACACCATTGTGTACATCACCAGTACATGGAAAATCTTTGACACGTAGGCATGGAACAGAAATGTACATTCCTCTTGCTATTTCACTGGCAGACCTGCGAAATCCGCAAACAAAACATCAGCGGCCTATTAATATATGTTAAATATTATGTTCACTCTCGTATGGTACAAAGAACACTTTCTCACTATAAAGGAAATATTATGCAATCAAGGAGATAAATTCCGTATGCGTCACGTTTACTAAGTAGTTTAATATTGCCCATGTGTATTATTTTGGTGTTTTAATGATGATACATACGTCGAGCTCATTTAGAAAGCCTTCCGTCGATTCAGAACGTGATCACCTTATCCTGCCATCGCTACCAGATACATTAAAATGAAATACAATAATCAAGCATTTCCAGGTAGTCTAGGGTATATAGTGTTTCACGGGGAAAAACTGGCAACACTAACAAATCATATGGAATTGTTTACCTTAAAGGCATTTGAATAACATACTAAAAGTCTAAAGAGATACAAAAAATCAGGAACATTCCTAAACATGGGGTGAAGCTTTTCTAGTTTTTCACTCTCGAAACGCCACAATTACGTATGCTTGATGCAATAGAACAATATGTTTATATCGATTTCACTCCATATATATCCACCAAAACTAGTCCTACATATGTACATTACCTCCATATTAGACGGTTAAACCATACAACCTACTTAAACTAGACGCTTCCGGTCGCCTACGACCGCTTGGGTGTATCCCCCGTAGCCCTATCATCTCTGTTGCCCCAAATATATCACTGTCAAGTGTGAAAAACTAGAGCAAAGGCTGAAAAAGATTACCAGAGAAATGTTAATTCTCAAGTCACAACTGTTTTCTTTTCCCCACCAAAATTGCTGCACTGATTTTCCGAGGTTATTGAAGGTCGAATTCAAAATCACCACTGAAATCTCTTTATATGAATTTCCATTCGACATGTTTGATAAAATAACGAAAATACAGATAGATCAATCTTTTCACCTATTTATATTTCAACTCAGAATATTTTACAAACTTGATTCCAAGTTGAAATTCAAAGTAAAATTTGACCAAAAATGCATTTCAAGATGACGAAATTGGAGCCAGATTGAACTTCTCACCATAAGTTATATTTCGATTCATAATACATGTATGTGCCAAACATGGTTCAAGTTGAAATTCAAAGTAAAAGTTAATCAAAACTGCATTTCAAGATGACAAAATTGGAGCCAGATCAAACTTTTCGTCATGAGTTATATTTTAACTTATAATACCTGCCCAACTTGATTTCAAGTTGAAATTCAAACTAAAAGTTGACCAAAACTGCATTTCAAGATGACGAAATTGGACCCAGATCAAACTTTTCGCCATGAGTTATATTTCAACTCATAATATGTGCCAAACTTGGTATTAAGTTGAAATTCAATGTAAAAGTTGACCAAAACTGCATTTCAAGATGACGAAATTGGAGCCAGATAGAACTTTTCGTCATAAGTTATATTTTAACTCATAATATGTGCCAAACTTGGTTTCAAGTTGAAATTCAAGCTAAAAGTTTACCAAAACTGCATTTCAAGATGAAGAAATTGGAGCCAGATCGAACTTTTCATCATAAGTTATATTTTAACTCATAATATGTGCCAAACTTGGTTTCAGGTTGAAATTCAAACTAAAAATTGACCAAAACTGCATTTCAAGATGACGAAAATGGAGCCAGATCGAACTTTTCACCATAAGTTATATTTTGACTTATAATATGTGCCAAACATGCTTTCAAGTTGAAATTCAAAGTAAAAGTTGACCAAAACTGCATTTCAAGATGACGAAATTGGAGCCAGATCGAAATTTTCACCATAAGTTATATTTTAACTCATAATTTGTGCCAAACATGGTCTCAAGTTGAAATTCAAAGTAAAAGTTGATCAATGTTTTCATAAAAAGCTATTGTGATCAATAACAGACTTAATAAAAAATAATGTTATTATTTGGTCACAGCCATAAAATCTCTACTGGACAAAGCCTTCACCTTGTTGAGCCCAATAATAAATATTTCTTGTCTTAACTATTTTCATTGTGGTCAATAATAGACTTAACATGTAAAAATAAAGTTAACTTATTCGGTTACACCCAGAAATTTCTACCGGACAAAACCTTAACCTTGTTGAGCTCAATAATAATTGTTTCTCATCTTAACTATTTTTATTGAGGTCAATAATAGACTTAACTAGCAAAAAAAATGTTAACTTATTTGGTTACAGACATAAAATGTCTACTGGACAGAATCTTTACCTTGTTGAGCCCAATAATAAATATTTCTTGTCTTAACTATTTTTATTGTGGTCAATAATAGACTAAACTAGTAAAAATAATGTTAACTTATTCAGTACACCCATGAAATCTGTACTGGACATACTTTCACCTTGTTGAGCTTAATAATAAATATTTCTCATCTTAACTATTTTTATTGTGGTCAATAATAAACTTAACTATTTTTATTGTGGTCAATAATAGACTTAACTAGTGAAAATAATGTTAACTTATTCGGTTACACCAATGAAATTTGTACTGGACAAAACATTTACCTTGTTGAGGTTAATAATAAATATTTCTTGTCTTAACTATTTTTATTGTGGTCAATAATAGACTTAACTATTAAAAATAATGCTAACTTATTCAGTTACACCCATGAAATTTGTACTGGACAGAACATTTACTTTGTTGAGCTTAATAATAAACGTTTCTCGTCTTAACTATTTTTATTGTGGACAATAATAGACTTAACTAATAAAACTAATGTTAACTTATTCAGTAATATTGTCCTGTTTTCACTGAAAACTTCAGTTTTCCATTCTGAACAAGAAACCAGTGTCATTACCTTCCACTGTACAGGCTATTGGAATGATCGTACATGTCAAAATGGATATTTCAAAATTCTGCAATAAGTTAGGCTGTTAACATATTAATATTTATATGATCATTCTAAAAAACGATTGGTTTCGTGTGACAGCCCTTCCCAACAACACTTCCAAATATTATTGAGATTCGTCAAAAATTGCCATCTGTAGAGTGTTCACAAGCCATGTGTCTCAAACAGGCTATTTTCAATGCAAAATGTGTCCCCAAACGACCAATTCAGTTGCCACGGCAACCAAAATCGATTGGTGTCGGGATCTTACCATAATATATGTGCCTGCAAAAAATAATGGTGATCAGGTGAGAATTGCGGCCTGTAGCGCGTTCACAAGCCATGTGTCTCAAACAGGCTGTTTTCAATGCAAAATGTGTCCCCAAACGACCAATTCAGTTGCCACGGCAACCAAAATCGATTGGTGTCGGGATCTTACCATTATATATGTGCCTGCAAAAAATAATGGTGATCGGGTGAGAATTGCGGCCTGTAGCGCGTTCACAAGAAAATCTCTGCGGACGCGGACGCGGACGACGAAGCCAAATCCATAGTATCCGCGAAAACAATAAGGAATGACCTTACTCTCACGGGGCACCCGATCTCACACTGAGCTGGATAGGTGTCTGTGAAGTTCACATGGCTTTGACTTTGATACTTTAGTATCATTTGGATTTGACCACGTACACTTATTAAATCTAGGAATATAAATTTATCTATTTGTCGCTATCCATTCTAATCCCCAACAAAGTCACCAAGTGGCAGAATAGTGTCAACTTCTCCCATTCTCCTACTCATCCGAACAGCACTACTTATAATCTATTCTTGTAATCCGTGTCTTTCTGGTTGCTTTTTACCAACAGGGAATGTTGGAATCACCAGGATCATCTCTCCTGGGGCCCGGCCTCCGATGGGAACTCGAACACCGAGTCGGAATTTGTTTCATTCCGGTTGGCCAGCCCTGTCTGGATCCAGACCCGGGGCCGGGGCCTGATAGGAACCTAGTTTCCACTGGGACAATCAATGCCTGGGACAATCGGTGATCTCAGGCAGTTGGAGCTGAGCCTCGACGCTTGTTTAACGTTACAGCCCAAGAAGATGTTCAATTCTATGAGTCGGTAGATGAAAACCCAAATGACCCATCGATTGTTGCATGTAAGCCTGCACAAAAGTACCTCTGCCAGGTATCTTCCTGTTTCCCGCAGGTTTAACACAGGAAGCCACGTGCAGCTGGCTGTCATCCCCGCTTCGACGTTGCCAGGCTCTCCAGCCCGGGATCGTCCCAAAGGGAGCAGTTTCTCGCGGCTACTCTGGTACAAAGTATTTTTACGTGCCAATTGCCTTTCCTATGCTTGGTCATACCAGGCCAGCCTCAGCGACCGATCCCATACCTCCAGCTTGAGCTCATCAGCAGTTGCCTCTGAGCCGAAGTATTCACCAAGATTTTAGGCGCCGTTGGCAGGAAGCTCTCAAGAACAACGAGACAATACCAAGCTCTCCAAGCTTTTTTAACCTTCCCAGAAGGACTTTTTTTGTCAAGCCCCTATAGTCTGTAGTCTTGATAGAATCTACCCTGGATTGGTTGGCAGCTGCTACAATATATATATGCTCGACCAGCTTTTCTCACGTGAGGTCTTGGAGAAAATACTGCAGTCGGCAGTTGGGCTCCTCAACAGTGTGGGCTTCATGATCAGGGAATGCTTCCACCAAGCCTCTTTTGGAACCTTTACTATTGAACAATGGCGCCAAGTCTCTCCATTTCAATGTCCCCGATACCCTCTGGAGAAAGTTGCCATTGCCTCATGCTGGCATCCTGTGCTCAAGAAACATGGAATCAATACCCAAGTACATTCATCATCCACATAACCTGTTATTCCTTCACATCTTGTCGTGTTACCTTTCACAACAAAACGTGTTGTTTTGAAAATATCACGTCATGTTGTCAATAATATGTAGTAAATCAATTTGAGCAGTCCCTTTGGAACAGCAGCACGATCCGAGCCGACATTTAGAAAAATTCAAGCTAGTAGTTCCCCTATGAAATCATTCGGCTCAGAATATATGCCATGCCAAAACTGAACTTACAGGAACATGCGGGTTGTTGAAGGGATCTCAACAGAACCACTTGTTTAGGCCCTATGGTTTTATTGTGGGTGGGAGTGGGGTGGAGATGTGAATTTACGAATTTCCCGGATTTTTGTGGCAGCCACTTTGGATTTTGAAACAACCAACAGTCACAGAAACTCAGCAGTACCACCATCAGATTCCTTGGGTCAGACAACATGGGGTAGACACTAAAATCATCAAAGTAGATGCAGTATAGATAACTCGCTAATTCAATATTAAGCTATTTCCCGTATAAATCATGGACAAATGTTATTTACGGTTATCGAATGTGTTTGAAGTTTTCCACAGTGTGTCGGTTCATTGCCAAATCGATTGTGGACAAGTTTCATAAAAACTCTTTTGACTTGTCGAATTCTTGTATTATTCTTGTTTGCTATTCATCACAATATTACCGGTCAATTTGTCATTTTGTATAATAGCCTACCACGGCTATGAACGTCTAAAGTGTTTGAATACTATATCAGACGTATGTATCAGAGGTATTCGACTAAAGTGTTTCACTGTGTAGAACATTTGACCCTGTAATTGTATATATTGGATATTGCATATCACCAAGTTCGAGGGTTTGTGTATCTCTCCAAACGGGTAACTTAATGTGTGTGTTCAATTATCAATAGTTATATACATAATATTTTTGGAACTGTATGCCAACACAGACCTGTGCCTCATATGTAGGGCTGGCTATCGGTCCCAAGAGTGCGGTCAATAAATGAGCTGGCAATTTGTTGCTCTCCCTCAAGCACGCTATTGACGCTGGGTGTATGATCAATCAGTTTGCTAATTGATTACGTGATTAACATCCATAATCTCATTAATCTATGTGTTCAAACTTTATATCAAGCGACGTGCGTTGCTTGGGTGGATCGTACGTGCAAGATTTGCGCATGTGTGAATAACAATACAACAATGGCTATTGGTGAATTTCAAACTGCGAAAATATTGTGTTATCAATACATTCAAGCCCTACATGTATGTGTATTGAAGATATTCACAGTTCACAAATGCTAAATACTTCCTGCACTGTCGCGACAACAAAATATTTGTATCAAGTGCTTATTCAGTGATAAACTTTACGTAATTGTCATGAACTATAAAGTATCATCGCTATTTTTAACTACGATATTGACTATCGATATTTTGACTTTCATATCGATAATCGTTTTTCCCGTATGTATCGATAGATATATCGATATTTCGATATATCGTGCCAGCCCTACTCATATGTGAGTGTTTATAGGAGGTGAATACTGGAGTAGCTCCTGGTTTATCACATACTATATATTTATACGCCAGCCATAGAAACAATTTCATTACAAATACTTACATTATATTTCCATGTTGTGATTCATGCATCTTCACTTGTTGCATGTTTGAGCTGTATGTACACCGTTGTCATTGGTCACTGTAACAGTTGCTACATGTTGCATATTCTATCGGTATACTGAATTATTGTATATTTGAGTGCTCTACTGGTTTTTTATTGTCAATATGGATGATCAAACTCATGTAAAACAGGTAGGCACCGAGACCAAACAGACTAGCACTAACCGGAGAGCTTCCCTGCGGCCAAGAACACTGACTAAAAAGGGAATGGAGCTCTACCTGAGAACTAAAGATAAGCATATGAACAGCATAGAGAGATCCTGGGACCGGATTAAGGAAACCCTACTTGATATCTATGAATGTCCTGACGAAGTCGAGGGATTACGAGAAGCCAAAAAGAAGTTAAACCGCCACAAGTTTGTGTACCATGATGATACAGTGAATTTCAAATATTTCCTCCGGAACACAAGAAAGTTTAGAAGAGCTAGACGACTTCAAGGAAAAAGAAGAGTCAAGACGAGAACTCCTGGTATCCAGTCAAACGGAGTTGGAAAATCGAATCTCCGAACTGTGGGAGGAACAAACCACTTACAGAGGTTCGACACGCAGTGGTTCGACAAAGAGTTCCAATAAGAACACTAGTTTGGATTTACCACAAGAAAATGCCAACGACCGCACTCGGAAATATGTGCAAGATCAAGCTGGGATTTCACAACAAAATCCACAAGAGGATCCGGATAGGACCGGACAACCTGAACAAGATCCACCAAACACTCTTCAGAAGAGCGAGGGTGTTCCTAGTGCTTTACAGCTGAGCTTAGGAGAATCTGCTAATGATGTCGCAGAAGGGAGTTTGGAAATACCTGCACCAACACTGGTTGAGCCAAGCAACCTGAACCCTCAAGCTCCAAGATTTGGATATCAGCCAGGTACAATCACTGCATTGCAGAGCAAAAGTAACGGGCATGGAGTGGACATGGAATTGTCACGTTTCTTACTGGAAAAGGAACTGCTAATCTCTCGCCTGGTAAAATGTGATGATCACCCAGAAACTCATGCCATGTGGAAGTCAGGATTCAAGAATGTAACACAAAAACTACAAGTATCGCCGGTGGAAGAAGTGAAGTTACTAACGAAGTGGCTTGGGATTGAATCGCTTCTTCGAATATGGGAGACACTAGATCAACGCTACGGTGCACCTGAGATGGTGGAAGCGGCGCTCAAGAAGAAACTATCGAAGTTTCCCAAACTGTCAAATAGAGACAACAAACAACTGTATGATCTGTCTGATATCATGGATGAGATCGCCTCAGCTAAAGAGGATTTGAGATACCAAGCACTGTTAGCTTATTTTGACATATCATCAGGTGTCATTCCAATAGTGAACAAACTTCCATACAAGATTCAAGAAAGACTTCCTATGCCTTGAGGTACAAGAGGGATCACTCCGTTTCATTTCCACCCTTTACGGCGTTTGCAGACTTTCTCCAAGAAACAAGTCCAGCCAGGAATGATCCTAGTTTCCAGTATGAGGACAATCATACCGATAAACATCCAAAGAAGTATACCAAATCATTGCAGTTAGAAAGACAGATGTTGGGCGAGACACAACCCCGAAAATAGATCCAAGCACCACGTGCCCTTTGCACAACACACCTCATCCTCTAAACCAGTGTCGGGTTTTCAGTGTGAAACCAACAGAAGAGCGCAGAGAGATTCTGAAGAAACATAGGATATGTTTCAAATGTTGTTCTTCAACAGCACATGTGTCTCAAACTTATGGGGCAGACATTGAATGCTCCATCTGTAAGAGGAAAAGTCATGCAACTGCTATGCACTCAGATACATCTTTTGAGGAGGGTGGGGAGAAAACGTCAGAAGAGGATTCGTTCCCTGAAGAAGTGAAGACAAAATGTACACATATCTGTGATGGTCATTTCGCAGGGAAGTCATGTGCTAAGATAGTACTCGTTAATGTCTATCCTCGACTACAACCAGAGAAATTGACGAGATTGTACGCCATTCTTGATGACCAAAGTAATGCGACACTTGCCACATCAGACTTTTTCAACCTCATGGAGATACACAAAACCTGCCATGGTACCTCAACTGTTTCCGGGAGAAGGGCTACAGACTATATTGTCCAGTCTTTGGACCAACAGTACCAAGTGAGACTCCCATCTGTGTTTGAATGTGACCAGATTCCGAACTCCAGGAATGAAATTCTTACCCCGGAAGTGGCTAGAAGATACTTGCATCTTCGTGATGTTGCTGAGCATATGCCTCCCATAGATACAAATGTCAAAATGTCTCTTCTCATTGGACGAGATCTTCCAGATGTGCATCATGTCCTCAACCAGAGGGTCGGTCCTCCTAATACTCCTTATGGTTAAAAGTTACGTTTGGCTGGTTTGTGGTTGGAGAGTCTTGACATCGTGCATCGGCCACCTCATGTGAACGTCATGAGAACATATGTTCTACCAAGCAGGCAAAAGTACGCATTTTGAACCGTGTGTAAACACTCTGCAGGTTCAACACACAGAGCCAGATTTTGGGAACAAGGTCTTTGAGACGACTTCAGCAGACGAGAAACTTGCCATGTCAGTACAAGAGAGAACTTTCCTGGACATTATGGATAAACATGTCAAAAATGAGGAGGGAAACTGAGTGGCTCCGTTACCTTTCAAGCAGAACAGAGAACCTCTGCCTAGCAACATGCAGTTAGCCCTGCAACGAGCTGGAATCCTGGACATCAGTATTAAGAAAAACCCAACTAAGAGAAAACATTTTGTTGAGTTCATGGAGAAAGTCATTGGAAGGGGTCACGCTGAGATTGCTCCACCACTGAAAGAAGGAGAGGAGCATTGGTATCTCCCTGTCTTCGGAGTGTACCATCCTAATAAGCTGGATAAGATCAGGGGCGTGTTTGACTCCTCAGCACAGTATGCAGGGGTGTCCTTAAATGATGTCCTCCTGAAGGGCCCAGATTCTTCTGGTATCAGAATAATGACCCCCAAAGACCAGCTTATCGACTATAGGATGTGTGCCAATGTCTTCGGAAATAGCCCATCTCCAGCTATTGCTAACTACGGTCATCTTTCGGCTTCTGTGAGCAGGGAATAGTATGTTTCTGACATGGAAGAGTTTGTAAAGAGGAATATTTACGTGGACTGACATCCCTGTCTTCATCGGGAGAAGCAATAGACTTGATGAGAAGAACTCAGCAAGTTTGAAAGAAGGTGGGAACCTTCGTCTACACAAGATTGCGTCACATTGCTCAGAGGTGATGAATGCTTTCCCAGCAGATGACCATGAGGCACAGGTGAGTGAACTGAATCTTGGAGATGAAGAAGTTCTTCAGCACAGTCTTGGCCTCGTCTGGGATCTGGTTTCTGACACCATCACGTTTAAGATTTCGCAGAAGCAAAGGGATTTCATCAGGCGTGGAGTCCTCTCAACAATAAACAGCTTATATGATCCACTAGGTATTGCTGCACCTGCCACTATCAAGGGAAAAGTCCTTCGGAGAGAGCTCATGTTAGATACTGGTGGATGGGACGAAACTCTTCCAGTGGAACGAAAACAAGAATGGGACAATTTCCAGGATTCCCTTAGCTGCTTGAAAGACCTGCGAGTGCCCCAATGGGACGTCAACAAAAAACGCAACCAGAAGGGAGATCCATGTTGTTGCTGATGCTTCTGAGGAAGCCATATCATCAGTAGCGTTCCTACGCCAGATGGACGCTTTGGGGCAGTATCATGTTGGATTTTTGCTTGGCATGGCTTTGAGAGTTGATCGGACCAGCATCGGCACGACCAGATTTCAGAAGTTTTCCTCATGGAAACACTTGATCCGGGCAATTGGACGCCTCCAGCACATTTCACAGAGTTTCAGAACCGGAGGTTCTTGCAAAGGCTGGCATATGTGTGAAGAAGTACCAAATGTGCAACAGTTGAAGAAAGCTGAGGTCTTCATAATAAAGGCAGTTCAACATGAAGTATATGAAGACGAAGTGGAATGTCTTCAAGAGAACCGTCCTCTGAAAAGAAAAAAAGCCCGATCCTGTCTCTTGATCCGTCGATTGATGATGGAGGAATAATTTGAGTTAGTGGAAGACTCAACAGAATGACAGGAAACGCAGAATGGAAGAATCCAATCATCATTTTGAAGAACCACCACGTAACAATGTTGGTCGTCCGGCACTACCATGAGCTTGTCCGACATCAGGGTCGTCACCTTACAGAAGGAGCTATTCGTTCGGGTGGTTCCTGGATTCCAGGTGGCAAACGTCTCATTTCCTCTGTCATACACCACTGCATACCCTGCAGGAAACTGCGGGGGAAGCATGAAGTACATAAAATGGCCGACCTCCCTGAGGTGCGTCTCGAACCTGGTCCCGCCTTCTCGTTTGTTGGGATTGACACCTTTGGCCCATGGAATGTGATGTCCAGACGAACACGAGGTGGTGTGGCGTTGGCGTTGGGCTGTAACGCGTTGGGCTGTAATTTTCACCTGTCTGGTCACACATGCAATACATATTGAGGTCGTGGAGGACATGAGCTTGTCCTCATTCATCAACGCTCTTCGAAGATTCACTGCTATCAGGGGGAAAGTTGTGGAATTCAGGTCGGATAGAATAACAAATTTTGTAGGATCCACTGATGATCTTGGATAGAGGCTGTTAACATGGAGGATGGACCAGTGAAGAGTCACCTCCTGGACGGAGGAACACGTTGGGTGTTCAATCCACCTCACGCTTCTCAGATGGGTGGAGTCTGGGAGAGGATGATTGGTGTGGCATGGAATATCCTGGATTCGATGCTGAGAGACACTGCAAAGAGACTTTCGCACGAAGTTTTAGCAACGCTAATGGCGGAGGTTAGCACTATCATGAATGATAGACCGATTGTCAATGTTTCGTCTGATCCGCAGAACCCCTTCATACTTACGCCTGCTACGCTTCTGACACAGAAGACATGTCATGTTGAAGAACATCTCTCACAAATATCTATCGCGCTCAGTGGAAACAGGTGCAGGCACTTGCTAAGGAAGTCAGAGTACCTGGACACCTTGCAGAGCAAACGGAAGTGGAAAAATGACAGACAGAACATCGAAGCAGGTGATTTAATCCTTCTGAAAGACAAAGAATCTCATCGGAATGATTGGCCTGTCGATTTGGTTGTAGAAACCTTACCTTCGAGAGATGAGGTACACCTACACCTATATCTGAAATGGTGCTGCTTCTGTCTGATGGGTCTCACGCCTAGGTACACGTAACTTAAGGTTGACTTACCTTATATAAAATTATTGGCATATTAGTCTTCGTATATGCCTTTTCAAAATGTATTTGATGTAACACATCAGGTGGGGAGTGTACTGCCACGAAGCAGTGGTTTGGAATTATGTTGATTGTCCTGCTTTTTTTATTGTCCTGACATTGTCCTGTCGGTGTAGTTCTTGGTATTATTTTATTTCTCTTGTTTCGATTCTATTGGCTGTTGTCTCCAGTTTGTGTTTTCGCTCGAGCTGAAGTTTTGGTGCACTTCGCACAACACAAAGTTGTCGTAAATCGTGGATGAGCAGCTTGAAGTCAGAATGTGGCACCCTGGAAAATGTGACGTCCAGATCAAGAGCTGCCCTTGCAGCCTTGTCAGCACGCTCATTCCCAGGAATGTCCACATGACTGGGTACCCAACATAATACTACAACTTTATGCATTTGAAAAATACGTTGATGTTCAGTTAAAATATCCAGTAGAGAATGATCAGGGCTGAGGCCTAATAAAATTAATTTTCTGTTTCTTATCCCCGCCCGCCTGTGTTCAAAAGCAGCCTCCCGAATTTTTAGGTTACCGGACCTTTGGTCCGATAACCTATTGCCGTGGCGTTGCGTCCGTCGTCCGTCTAGCCGTCCGTCCGTCGTCCGTTCACATTTTTAGGTTACCGGACCTATGGTCCGTAACCTATTGGCATGGCGATGCGTCCGTCGTCGTCCGTCAACAATTTTATCTTTAAAGTTTACGATCGAATTTTTCTGAAATTTTACACAAAAATGCCTAAAAATATTTCGAGAGGGAGGTATTTTTTAGTTTTTTGATTTTCGCATTTTTTTCAAAATGGCAGCCGTTTTCGTCGAAAAACAGTCAATTTTGGATTTTGGCGGCCATTTTCTCAAAATCTGTTCAGTAACTTTTTTTATTATTGATGCATAACACTCCTCATATGTACCCCTGTGACATGTATAAATTTCGTTGCGCTTGAATCGCTAGAAGTGGGCCATTTTGGGCCCAAACTCGGCCCAAATGGGACTTTCCCATGTTAAATTCTCCTATGCTTTATAATGGGACACATTAAAGCCTAATATCTCACTTAATATTGAGATTAGAGACTAGGAATCAATTGTGGACATATAGGAAATGATATATGCTGAATATTGTCGTGACCTTGAATTTGACCTCTGACCTCATTTTCAAGGTCACAGGACAAAATGGCTAATATCTCGCTCATTATCGACTTTACAGCTTAGGAATCCATTGTGAACATATAGGAAATGATATATGCTGAATATTCTCATGACCTTGAATTTGACCTTTGGCCTCATTTTCAAGGTTACAAGACAAAATGGCTAATATCTCGCTTATTATCGACTTTACGGCTTAGGAATCAATTGTGAACATATAGGAAATGATATATGCTGAATATTCTCGGGACCTTGAATTTGACCTTTGACCTCATTTTCAAGGTCACAGGACAAAATGGCCAATATCTTGCTTATTAGCGACTTTGCAGCTTAGGAATCAATTGTGAACATACAGGAAATGATATATGCTGAATATTCTAGTGACCTTGAATTTGACCCTTGACCTAAATTTCAAGGTTAGTCATTTTATTTTCAAGGTCAGAATACAAAATGGCTTATATCTCGCTTATTATCAAATTTACAGCTTAGGGGTCCATAGTGAACATATAGGAAATGATGTATGCTGAATATTTTGGTGATCTAGAATTTGACCTTTGATCTCATTTTCAAGGTCAGAGAACAAAATGGCTAATATGTCCCTTATTATCATCTTTACATCTGCCCCTGATGACGCCAGTGTGTCTTTGGATAAACTATTTGGTCGGGCTTTGTTTCTATTGCAAAATGTTGTATTTTACCTTTCTTATTGGCATCATCAAAATTTGATTGTATTGGTGGTAATAGATTGATACTTACATTTATACCACTGAGTCGGTGTCACTGCTGGCGGACGTTAAATCTGTCCCCGAGGATACCATCAACTCAGTAGCCTTCGGGCTTGTGATGGGTACTTTTGTACTTGTCATGGATCTATTCCATGGGGTTAGATTCGGATTTCTAAATTATTTTCATAGATTGTTGGGCATTTGTATACTAATTCCATCTGGTGTACAGTAGAAACAACTACATTTAACACATTGTCTGCCCCTGAAGACGCCAGTGTGTCTTTGGATAAACTATTTGGTCGGGCTTTGTTTGTTTCTATTGCAAAGTGTAGTATTTTACGTTTCTTATTGGCATCATCAAAATCTGATTGTATTGGTGGTAATAGATTGGTACTTACATTTACAGCATAGGAATCAATTGCGAATATAGAGGAATGATATATACTGAATATTTTCATAACCTTGAACTTGAACTTTGACCTCATTTTCAAGGTCACATCACAGAATGGCTAATGTCTCACTTATTATCGACTTTACAGCTTAGGAATTTATTGTGGACATACTAGAAGTGATATATTTGTTGAAAATTTCATGGCCTTGAATTTATCAGTGACTTTATTTTCAAGGTCACTGGACAAAAGGCTAATATCTAAAATGTATATTGTCCGGTAACCTTTCTTAGCCCTTGGGCTAATTTTTTTATTTGCGATTCTCAAATCAAAAATGAAAAGTGTTCCCGCCCCTATTTTGAGGATAGTGAATGACGGAGACACCAAATCACAGCATGGAACTTGGGTATATATCTAACTTACTTCCTTGTTTTTACTCTTCGCCACATGAGACAAAGAGGATACCAGTTTTCAAAAAGTTATTCCAGGTGGTAATAATTCATACAAATTTGTGATCACGAAATGATTTACTGTATTTCCTCCTGTATACATCAATAGATGTATCATCTAATAGAATAGTTTTCCAAAACTAATCATCATTGAAACAACATACTATCAGCTGACGGTCTTTCATAATAATACAACTATTACACAGAATCATCCTGTCTATGCTGATATCTACGATGATGGCACACCAGTGGTGCTAATGTGACCGGCCAAGGCCTTTCACGCCCAAATGAATCAGTTCTTTAGAAATGAAAATACTGCTTGAGAGCCTTGACTATATCAAGCCGCTTTAGTTGGGCTTGAATGCCTTCCATACGTGTGAAATGTCGTCCCACGAAAAATGAAAAATAAAAAGTCCCTCCCTACCCAGTTTTGAAAAACAGGAAACAGAAATTTTTTTTAGAGAATCTGAACAAATGACAAAAACCATTTCTCCGGACCGGCGGATATGGGACAGTCCTAATAGTATTGCTTTCGGTTCAGCTGTGTATACTGAACACACATCAGGGAGATGCTGTTTGTATGTTCTCCCAGAGGTGACAGCGGCACAGCCTACTTTATTACCATGCTTAGAACCATCAGTATAGATAAACTTAAAATGTGAAAAATCACTGTGAACTGTGAAAATCC
Organism: Terebella lapidaria; assembly: GCA_949152475.1. Classification (NCBI taxonomy): domain Eukaryota; kingdom Metazoa; phylum Annelida; class Polychaeta; order Terebellida; family Terebellidae; genus Terebella; species Terebella lapidaria. The sequence goes on along the minus strand of OX424568.1, from coordinate 26,727,704 downwards.
AAAAGGTTGATGGTAGACTTCTTCCCAATCTTGAGAGAGAAATCAGTTATGGGAGTTTTCAATTCCCATGATGGAACATTTGAATTTTCCGACTAAGCTATTGTGTTCTAAGTCCATGTTTAAGTCCGCCAATAGGTGTTTCGTGCGAATACAAAAGGTTGGTATTGCATTTGGCCTGGATTTAAACAGACGAACACATTTAGGTTTAAAAACAACATTATGGGCTGGACTGTTCGGTAAAAAGTTCAGCATGATAGTATAGTGAAGACAGAGTTTTTCCCTCCTACGATAAAGGGAGGGTTCGTTGGCCTCAACATACAGACTCTCCATGGGAGAGATTCTGAATGCACCGAGACACAAACGCAACCCCTGATTATGGATAGTATCCAGAGCCTTTATGTAGGAGGTCTGGCTGAGCCATAAACTATCGAACCATAATCAAGCTTTGGATAATCGAGAGTAATTGACGTTCTATTGTATGTCTATTGTATATGTCCTTAGACGAAAAAACTCGAGGACAGAAAAGTTGTCAAAGCACTAGTATGCCTAAGTATCCTGTTGGTACACTATCCTATCTAAAATGACACATTAGTCAGTATCGTGTATGAATTTTTTTTTCATTTTTAGGCAAAGCTCATGTTTTCATGTTAATAGTGAGCCCATTTTTCAGCTGGAACACAAGACGCATGCATACCCGATTGATCAATGTCAGCATGCCAAGTTATAACTTCATATGCCTAATAGAACTTCATATGAATGAAACTTATTCTGGGTGAATGTACTTGGACACTCGTACGGGAAATGTGGTAAGTGGGTGTTGGGAACATGTACGGCAAGAAAATAGCTGTGACATGAATCGTTACACATCATAAAGGCCCCAAATGTGAATAATGTTTGTGTGATCTGTATAGCGGTTTGTCCAGACTGTGAGATGAACTTGCAAATATGCTGAAAGTTGAAGATGACGAGAAAACGTATAAAGCCATATCAATAATGAAGGGAGGAGGAAACTGCTTGTTCAGCAGTGCATCACTATTGCTTGGAGTCGATTAGGCTACATCGCTGTGCTTAATGGATGTATGAGAACTCCATGGTGACGACTATATGTGTCTTCGTTTACTTAAAGACACAGTTTTTCCATGCTGTTGACTTCAGTTACTGTTGGCGAGCTTGACATCTCCCGTGACAGGCAGAAAGCTATATTAGCCAAAAACTGAGCAGTCTGCCAAAATGGTAAGTGGTCATCCATGGTGTGTGTTCCGGCACTTTTGTCTCCTATCCTGACATACCATTATTTTGTCAAAAGCTTGTGTTTCATGCTAGAGTCGAGCCTATTCCAAGTGGGTGTATTGTCCAAAGCGATCCAGTTGCTATAATGTGAAGCTGCGATGGTGCAATAGACAAAGAACCTGGAGGGTTCTTTCAAGCAAACTAATTTGTGGCTCTTGTGGATATTCCTCAGGAAACTGGTGCCTGACATAGGCAAGTGGTGAATTCTCATACAAGGGTTTAAAATAGGGACAACCCCTCCCCATCCTGGAACAAGCCACAACCTATTTTTCAATGAAGACATATCTCAGGGGCGTAAGAAAATCATGGTTGTAGATCTGAGAAAGTTGCAGATCACTCTGAAAATCACACTTTTGCGTGTCTAGGTGGCGGCGGAGAAAGCAAATCTGATGTAACAGGTTTTTTTCACTCTAAACATGCCAATAATGACGATAGAGATACCATTTTGATGTCAAACTGTTCAGTGCAATTAGTGGCAATTAATAAAATATAATACTGTAACCCAGAAACTATTCGCGTCCTTTCATTAGCGCGATTTTCGCGAGTGTGCCACGAACGCAAAGTTTTGGACGCAAATTAGTGAGTCAACCGCATTTCACTCCAAGCCAGAGAATGACCTGACAAATTTCATGTCTGTATATAGTATTAACAACAACAAAAATGGGCGTCTAGACAAGTGGGGATTTTGAACTATTTCAAGCGATCAAATGTTGATGCCGTTGTGCCAGCACACGGTTACCCGATACCTGCCATTGCAACGAATGCAGAGCAATGTGCCTCAACAGCAGACTCAATAGATCTGTGCTGGAAAAAGAAGTTTAACTCCAGTCACGCAAGCGTGGGTCTTACCACCACATTGATGATGAGTCACGTGCAAAAATAGGCCGTTCACTGCCGAGAATGGAAACATGGCATGTGTCCGAAAATTCTCTCCTGAGCTGGGGTACACACTTCCAGAGTCGTCAGTGAGAAGTGGCGTAACGGCCTATTTTTGCACGTGATAATGTCAAAACTTGCATGTGCTTTCAATATTATTGCAAACTGAAAAATCGCTCTTTGAATAGTTTGGAAGAGAAAGTGAGTTTTGTTCTAATTAACTTTTGAATATGCTGAAACTTGTGGATTGATGAATAAATGATGGAATAAGTAGGCCCTATTCACATTTTGTATTTTCACATTTGCATCTTGTATTGTTGTAGTAGATGTGTACATGTACACAGCTGGTACAGGAAGTTGGAAATGAGAACACACATTACTAGTACATTTAAATTCAATTTAATGCGTTAATATATTTTTAAATATACATGTATGCTACATGTGCTAGGACATGCTGGAATTTTGAATATTATACGAAGGCGCGAAATTTAAGGCCGCCAATATGTTTCACTTCGAAAATCGCCAAATTTAATGGCCGCGAAAATAAATGGGTTTACAGTAGAACTGAACGTGAAACATTTTATTGATGAAAAGTGATACAACAGTGAAATTTTGTGTCAAAATTCACTTCGGTTTGGCCACTTAAGTTGGACAAATTTTCAACTTCTTCAAAAATATGTACGCTATTGCTATGATATTGGCACTAAGACACAACCTGTTTATTTGGTTTTTCAGCAATAAAGCCATAGGTCCTATTATCGAGGATATCAATTATAATATTCTCAATTCCTAACATTACCCCTGAAACTGATAGCGATATCCGGAATTCGCCGAAAACAACCATATAGCTTACACAATAATGTTTTGTGGGTAATCTTTTATTGTTGTGGAGTTCAAGAGTATTATGTCATCAGAATGTATGCCATAATGATTTCAATGTTTTGAGCGGTAATTTCAACATACTTTGTTTCAGATGGATAGACTCTGACAATCGCCCGAAATAAGTCCCACCATGGATTTAGGAGCACCAGCTGTGAAATGCCGCAAAATTGACACAAACCATTGTATCATATTTTTCGAAACACTAGACCCGAAAAAGGACTCCGTGGTTAAGAACCCAACTTTTGATGGCTTGAAAGCAATCCTTAAAGCAAGCCAGGTTCGACAAGACGATGTTTACAAGTCACTACAGCCTTTTGAACAAGACATTTTGAGCCAAAGTCTGAAGGTGGCTTTTTACAAAGATGTCGAGCTACATATACCAGTAAATCAAATCTACAGGTAGCTAAGTACCAGTTGGCTGACAGTGAACAACAGCCTGGATGTTTTCCTGTCAGATAATGGTCCTAAATTCACCAGCACAGAATTCAAAGACTTCATAGAAAGGTACGGAATCAAGCACATTACATCTTCGCCAGAGTTTGCTCAATTCAATGGACTTGCAGAGAGAGAGCCGTACAGACGATGAAACGCCTTATACAGAAGACACTCCATGAAGGTGGAGATATCTTACCATAGGAGCTCACTTGTTTTTAAAGGAAAAGGGAAGTAATACAGGGAACCAGACACCAGTAGCGCCACTTGTATAGTAGTGTTATGATTATCCAAGTTGTGTCTTACTGAGTTGGCAGGTATAGTTAATACCGTTAATTGTGCTGGACACACTAACAGATAAGAAACATAACAACCTCAAACAACAACGAAAACTACATCAAGCATAGCAGAAGTCGACTTCCAGCCACGCCTTGATAGTGAAGAGAATGCCAAAATGACGACCATCGAAGAAATCAAGTCACTTCTTTCACAAACAACCGTGATCGAGTTTCCTCCTGGAACATTCATTCGAACCAGGTAGTGGACTAGATTTACTAGTCTAAATAAATTTAGTTTTACTCAGCTGGAAACTCTTCGCATAGGAATTATTTTCTTCAAGAAATAACTCATTTTCGTCACATCCCCATCGCAGATAAGATCATTCACTTCACACAGACCAGTTTTAGTGGCGTAGACACTTATTTTCACTGAAGAAGTATTCGTTTTCGCCCTGAAGAGAATATTTTCTGCTCGTTGGAAATACCGTAATGGCCCGAAATACCGCCGGTTCTCGTTTACCCGCCGGCCTCGTTTAAGCGCCGGGGATAAGTCTTTAAAAGCATTAATAAGCGCCGGTCTCGAATTAGCGCCGGTTCAAATAACCGCCGGGTGTAAGTCTATGTACCGGTGCACGTAGCACACAAGAGTCCCACGGTGATTGCAATTGATTACACATGTGTGAAACAACACAACTGACACTTACTTACCGATATGAGATTTTGATTATGACAATAGAACACCTGCTAACCAATTAAGTGATGCAATTGAGCAGCTGCATCTGCATGTATATATAATTGTACTGACTAACTTAATGATATCCATTTCCCAAGACCCAACATTACATTACATTTATATCAGCATAATATAAATAACCATTACCATATATCTTTATTGGTTGCATGTATTGCGGCGCCATGCGACATCTACTACGCACGTAACGTATGCAGTAGGTCCGTGTATGAACCGGTCCTTTAACACACCGATATCATAACAAATCCAAACTCTCTAAAAAACTGACTGATTTACAGAATATCGGCAGGTACCAGCACCGGTAGATTTTCTATTGAATTTGCAAGCTTCACCACGGTGTATTTTACTATAATTTATAAGTTTATCTACCGTGTATCTGCTTTTCATAGCCATTGGATTAACACCATCCTCGATGCAACGGCCCGTCATTATGCCCTCAACTCCCATTCCCCCCTTCCAGCCATGCACCGCGCGCTGGATATCACTAAATACAGTGAAGAAAATCGGTGCGTTCACGCGCACAAGCTTTCAAAATATATCGTTTTTGCTCATTGTATTATTAAGCGCCGGTCTCGTTTACCCGCCGGTCTCGTATTAGCGCCGGGGCTGAAACATGTAAAGCACTATTAAGCGCCGGGGCGGTATTTCGGGCCATTACGGTATTAACATCGTGAACAAAATAGTATCGTCGGACATGTAACTTCCTCGTGAAACTTTCTCTATTTTATGAGAAAATCCTTTTGATCGCTGATCTGTTTTCACTATAGTCGCTCTATGGTCACATGACGAACAGTTGACACGTGTTTTCAATAGAACGAGACAGAAGAAGATATCCATCGAAGAGACGAGAGATTTGTGGTTGTTTTCGATGCTAAGTGTTGGGTAAGGTTGATTACACATGCCCCAATATAGACAGAAAGCATTGTATCGATGTGTTGTAAATAGATCTGACAAGTATATTTTACAGGTGTGTGAATATCTCCATGATATTGGAGTGTCGCCAGCAGTCGTGGATGGTTCTGTGCCAACCATGTGAATAGCCTATCCATGCATTTATCATGGTTATCCCAACAGGTGATGTCCCATGTGCAGTTCATCTCATGCACTGTTCTAGGAGTTGTCAAGAAGTTGTCTCTCAAGAAATGGACTCCAAATGACAGATTCAAGTTTGTTCACAGGAAGGGATTTTGCCACAACTGTCTGAATCCAGGTCACTTTGATGCATGCCTCTCATTATGCATGTCGTATCAAGGGACACAGCATGCACAATGAGAGGTTGTGGGAGGAAACATGCTACCTTACTAAACACATGTCGTTTGGAAATTGTGAGTAGCTCAGCTAGCAGTGCATAACACACCGACGTCAATTGGTACAGACAGTCACAAAACACCACAGCTGTACTTTAAAGCAATGTGAGGAACTATTAACTGTATATCAGGTGCTAGCCATCCAGAAGTCTCGAAGGAGATTGCACTCGCAATAGTTCCAGTAGTTGTGACGGCAGTACACGGACACAGAATCCATACATATGCCCTGATAGCTAGTGGATCAACAAACACAATTTGCAGCATGGATTCGATCAAACATCTAAATGTCAGAGAATATGACATGCACAATGAAATGCAGCAATCACTACACTCTGTGCCAAGAACAAGATGTCAGAAACAGATGTTGTCGAGTTTGAAGTTTGGGACATAAGTGAACAACACTGCGTTGAGCTGCCAAGATTGTATGCTCGAACCACGTTGCCCCGTAAGTTTGGACAACATGGCACATTCATATAAACTGAGAAATTGCTCACATATATTCATTCATTGAAGTTGACCATTGAACCAAATGAACCCACCATCGTCGGTGTTTTATGCAGACCGAACACTGCGCCGAAGGCAGATATTGATAGATATTCTTCATCAATAATACTGAAAGTGGAGACAATGAATACAGAGCACAAATGTGGGGTCCTAATGGGTGACACTATAATAGCTCACGAGAGTATAAAGTCAACATTTTTTTTACGAATCGAATGCAGGGGACCTAAGTGTGGATGGTACCTAAACCGCAGTACATCATTGTGTTGAAATATAGTATACACGTACATGTGTTAGTGCTTATGTTGTGTACAGCTGTGTTTAGTACTGTATAGTGTAATCTCCAGTTGTGAACTATGGACCCGTACGGTCACGTCTCACTGCCACTAGACTTTGTACCCTATAATGCAATAACTGTATAACTGTATATGTGCTCTGGATATACTGTGTTCAGTTTCAGTTGTCGTTCTAGCCAGGGTAAATGCAACACGTATAATATAGATCTGCCGTTCCTTTTGTTAATTATATTTGGAATAATAATAATAAAGTTCAATAAACGCTATCCAGATATATTCATATCATCATCATCATTACATCAATCGTTACAACAATGGTTATGGGCCCAGAACGTCAGCTGCAGATGTGAATATTGGACTGGACAGTGTCCAGTCCAATTTTTTTTGTCTGGACACTGACTTGAATTTACTTCTCTGTGGAGAACTGCAACAGTGTTGTGTCGTGTTGTTTGTTGGATATATTTTCTACTGTACATCACAAAACATGGCAGGTTCAATGGAAGAAAAATGGTCGGTTGACAAACTTGATGGTGCAAATTGGATCACGTGGAAGTACCAGATGAAACATTTACTGTTAGCAAAGGGACTGTGGGGCGATGTGGATGGCTCGGATACAGTGGCTGGTACCGCGACTGCCCAGGTCAGGGCAGAGCACGAGCGCAGATCGCAAAAGGCATTTTCAAGCATCGTCATGGCTGTCGCGTCGTCGCAGTTGTATCTGATAACATCGTGTGACACACCGAAGGAAGCCTGGGACGAACTTAAAAATCATTTCGAACGTGAAACACTGGCAAACAAGCTGTTTCTGAAGAAACAATACTTCCGGTCAGAAATGAAGGAAGGAACGTCAATGCAAAAACACTTGAAGTATATGAAGGAACTGACTGATCGACTTGCTGCGATCGGAGCTCCAGTGTCTGAGGAGGATCAAGTTGTGACTCTCTTGGGTAATTTGCCAAAAAGCTACGCTACACTTGTGACTGCCCTGGAAGCTCGTCCGGATGACATTGAGCTGAACTTTGTTCAACAGGCGCTCATCCACGAGGAGCAGAAGAGAGGTACACAGCAAGCGAAGTCCTCCAGTCCTCAGGCGGACACGGCGCTGGCTGCGAAAAAGAAAGGCAAGGAGTCATCGAAGTGCTTCGAGTGTGGTCAGACAGGACATTTCAAGAAGGACTGTCCCAAAACAAAAACGCCGGCCGCGGCTCACAAGGCAAAAGTGGCAGAGGAGAACTGTTCTGACGCCGAGAGAGGTGACAATTCTGCGTTTACAGCGTCGTATGTGAATACGGATACCGTGCAGGACAGTTGGCTGGTGGATTCTGGTGCGCCACATGACACAGAGAAGGACATTGTTGATGAACTATCGTGAATTTGCAACACCGGAAACGGTGGCGCTTGGTGACGGTAGGACAGTAGAAGCAATGGGTGTGGGCAAGGTGTATTTGAATATGTTGTTCAAGTCAAAGAACCCAAGCCAGGTTGAATTGTATAGTGTCCTGTATGTACCTAGACTTGTATGTAACAATTAAATCAGTTACTGAGAAAGGTAAGTTTGTGCAGTATGGTCACTCGCGGTGCTTGATCAAGCTCAAGAGTGGCAAGTTGTGCGGCACTGGTATGCTGAGAGACAAGCTGTATCACCTTGACTGCAGCGGGGTCGCCACGGAGACTGCATCGATAGCGTCCCAGCGGACGACCAACATCGACATGTGGCATCGCCGACTTGGACATCTCAATGGCCAGCAACTTCAACAGATGGTACAACTGAAATTGGCCGATGGCATCGACATCAAACAGAAGACAAATCTGTCTTTCTGTGAAGGATGTGTTGCTGGCAAGCTGCATCGAAAGCCGTTCAAGCCAGTGGGAGAGATCCGCTCCACACGGAAGTTACAGCTGGTTCACAGTGACGTATGTGGTCCAATGCAGACGGAGCCTATCAGAGGAAAAAGATACTTTGTCACTTTCATTGATGACTTCAGTCGGTGTTGTGTGGTGTTCTTCATGAGACAAAAGTCTGAAGTACTCAACAAATTCAAGGAATTTGAGGCCATCATGACACCTGAAGCTGGTGAGAAGATAGCTACTCTTCGAACCGACAACGGGGGCGAGTACAAGTCTGACGTCTTCGAAGCCTATCTGAAAGAGAGAGGCATTCACCACCAGTTGACCGTGCCGAATAGTCCCGAGCAGAATGGAGTCGCAGAGCGAGCGAACAGAACGCTAGTGGAATCAGCTAGGACCATGCTCTCGCACGATGGGCTGACCAACTGTTTTTGGGCTGAAGCTGTGTCAACTTCGGCATATTTGAGAAATCGGGTGCCATCGAGAGCTCTGAAACAAACAGGGACGCCGTACGAGATTTGGCACGGATGAAAACCAAACATCGGTCATCTCCGGGTGTTTGGGTGTGTAGCGTATGCTCACGTGCCTGAAGTGCAGCGGAAGAAACTGGACGAAAAGGCTTCTAAACTGCAATTTGTTGGTTACAGCAAAACCAGCAAGGGATATCACCTGCTTGATGAAGGAAGTGGGAAAGTCTACATCCGTCGGGACGTCGTCTTCAACGAAAATAACTTCGACATGGCGGACCGCAGCAAGCCAGATGCTGTGGAGCCTGAAGTGCTCAAGGTCAACTCTACTGGAGAGGATGCAGATGTCGCCGACAGACCCGATGAAGTTCCTGAACGACAAGCTCGATACAGGAGACCTCCTGAGACCTCCTGTGAGATATGGACTTGATGAGTTCACTGCAGTTTCAAGTCACCAAGTTCATCATGTAGCATATAACGTGTGCGAAGTAGTGGAACCGTCAACACTGAGGGAAGCACTCGCAAGTGAACAATCGCAGGAGTGGCAGGAAGCAACAAATGCAGAGTTCCTGTCATTGCAAGAAAACAAAACATGGGACCTTGTGGAGTTGCCAGAGGCAAGAACGCCCATAGGATGCAAATGGGTCTTCAAGGTGAAACACGGCAGCGATGGGACTATTGACAAGTTCAAGAGTCGGCTTGTTGCCAAGGGTTTTGCACAGAAGCAGGGCATCGACTATGATGAAACGTTCTCGCCAGTGGTTCGATTCTCATCTATTCGAACACTGCTGGCATTTGCCATCCAGAATGGACTGTGTATTCATCAAATGGATGTCATGACTGCGTTCCTGAATGGGAAGCTGGATGAAGATATATACATGAAGCAGCTGGAGGGATTTGTCAAGTCTGGGGATGAGCATCTTGTTTGTAAACTCACGAAATCCCTGTACGGGCTGAAACAATCACCTCGCTGCTGGTACGTGGTATTTGAACGGTACATGACGTCAATTGGATTTCAGCAAACGACGGCTGATCCCTGCGTGTACGTTCGAATTGGAGAGACACTCGCCGTTATTGCTGTCTACATTGATGATCTGATTCTGATCACAGAGACGGATGAAAAGATGCTCAACTTGAAGATGAAGCTGTCCACACAGTTTTGTATGAAGGATATGGGAAGGCTCCATTATTGTCTTGAAGTCAGCATCGTTCAAGATGAGGAGCAGAAATCTTTGCGTCTTCATCAGGAACAATATGTTCACCGAATGCTGAAGAAGTTTTGATTGGCGGAGTCCAAGCCCGTATCAACGCCTGCTGATACGAATGTCAAATTGGAGAAGGATGACAGGGTCAGCAAAGCAGTGGATCCTACTGTATACCAGTCAACGGTGGGGAGTGTGCTTTATGCGGCCATAGAAGAAGAAGAAGAAACACGTCCTAAAATATCACAGGCAGTGGGAGTTGTGTCCAAATACAACTCCAGTCCCACCGAGGCACATCTCACGGCCGTGAAGAGGATTTTGTCCGATAATCACGGTCTGCTGGTCTACTCAGATTCGGATTGGGGAGGCGACAGAGATGGCAGGCGCTCAACAAGTGGAAATCTGTTCATGTTGAGTGGAGGACCGATCAGCTGGACAAGCAAGAGACAACCTGTAGTTGCTTTGTCTACAGCCGAAGCTGAGTACATTGCTTTCAGTTCGGCTACGCAAGAGACGGTGTGGCTACGTAGACTGTTGGAAGACATCGGTGCTCCAGTGCGAGAGCCAACTGTGGTATTGGAGGACAACCAGGGAGCAATAGCACTGGCTCGAAACCCCGTAAGGCATGCTCGGACGAAGCACATTGAAATTCGCTTTCACTACATTCGGGAAGCAGTGGAGAATGGAGTGATTCGACTACAGTATTGTCCAACGGAGGAGATGGTCGCCGACATACTGACAAAGTCGTTGCCAAGGGACAATTTGCGAAGTTGTGGGATGCCATGAGCATGAATCCATGCCCGTGATGACAAACTGCACAACTGTAGATTAAGTGGGAGTGTTGAAATATAGTATACACGTACATGTGTTAGCGCTTATGCTGTGTATAGCTGTGTTTAGTACTGTATAGTGTAATCTCCAGTTGTGAACTATGGACCCGTACGGTCACGTCTCACTGCCACTAGACTTTGTACCCTATAATGCAATAACTGTATTCTACTGTGCTTTGGATATAATGTGTTCAGTTTCAGTTGTCGTTCTAGCCAGGGTAAATGCAACATGTATAATATAGATCTGCCGATCCTTTTGTTAATTATATTTGGAATAATAATAATAAAGTTCAATAAACGCTATCCGGATATATTCATATCATCATCATTACATCAATCGTTACAACAATTTGTCCACATTGTTAATATTGATCAATAGTGTCCATCGGTACCGAATCTGGTTGATGACAAGCTGGGAAATTGGTACGAGCTGAGAATTTGACAGTTTGTAGACCAACCCTCTTTCCAGCAAAATTTTTTGCTGAAATTCGTGTTTTTTGCATCATATTTCTGTGCCACCAAAATAATGCCTTCATGGTTCAATTGATATTTACACTTCTAGGTGGATGACTCTTGACACAATTCAACAATAATAAATGGACTAGTGACCAAATATCCACCACAAGATCGAAAACCAAACACTCACCCTGAATGTACATATGATAAGGATGCAAATATGTAGATTTTTCTACATATTACGTCCAATCATGTTTTTATGCAACTGGAACAATGTACATTTGCAACTCTAGGTGGATGTCTATCGACATAATCTGCCCAAAAGCAGAGTCAGCTGTTTGTATCACACTGCCCGAGACAGAGATGTCATATTTCTCTGGGTCACCGACCGAGTATTGGAGATTTTTCAGGTAGTTTGAAACTACAGCATGTCTCAAAGTCAAGGACAATAAAAATATCTGATCCATCATTGCTGGGGAGAAACATGAAAGCCCATAGATGACTGTGTAATCCTAAATCTTGACACATGATTCTCCCATTCCCCACAGCTTCTACATGTGAGCGGAGAATACATCAAGCAACTGGTGGATGGACCTTCGATAAAAGCTGGGACGAGCAGTCAGTAAGTGCAAATTTTTATCTTACATTTTTATCTTACATCTTACATTGTACTATTTACATTCACGATACATAATACTGTCAGCAAAATAGCACTAGTACAAACATCACTATGTAGTATATGTCATTTTTCTTCTCTAAAACATCTGAAATAGTATAATTTACCAATTTGGAATATTTGTGACTTCCTCACACAATCATGACAGATTCATTGGCCGAAATGTATATGCAACATGCTAAACATAAACCAACCTTCATTCACTTGCTCAATTGTATTGAATGTGCAAGGCGAGGGAGAGTTTGCCTAAGAATTTGTGGTGTAGTACTCAATGCAGTGCAAGGACTCGGCCCACAGCAGAGACCAGGAATATTCACGAGCCCTTGTCTTTCGAGGTCTCCTGGACATGGCTAAACGGGATATGATCAGAGAGGGGGATGGGCCAAGTATGAACGCTAAATGGAGACTTTCTACCCCCGAGTACTCCAATCTGAACCATATGAATTACTTCGAAATCGGCCACATGCTTCTCTCTGGTAACCCATATTCCTCAATTCCTTTTATTCATTATAGTGTACATAAATGCCAATAACAAGAAGAGGAATCCTTTCTACAATAAGTGTGGTGTTTGACCCTCTTGATTTCCGCACCCCTGTTATTATCCCAGTGAAACTGTTTCCCAGAAGATTCAGAGCGACAAGTTGAGCTGGGATGATCAATAAAATGAATCAGGCAAAAGGATCTGGACAGAATCGCTATAAGTATTGAGCAGCATCATGACGTGCCTCATGACGCGAGCTGTGGATAATTATTGAGGTCACGTATTCGTTGGATACCTATTCGTTCCTGGCAGCCTTCTAGCAATTCGTAAGCCACAGATCAGTTTACAGTGACAATGGAACAAACGTCAGTGCCGGAGAAAAAGAGTTCAAGGCTCTGGTCCAGTCGTGGGACCAGAAGCAGTTTCAGAACTATCTATCTACAAAGCAATATGCTGGCACTTCAACCCACCCAAGGTTAGCAAATTTGGAAGAATTTGGGAAAGGATGATATGCTCCATCCGATCGATCATGAGAGCTACAATCAACAAGCAACTACTGTGTCATGGAGCACTAGCTACAGTGCTCGTCGATATGAACAAAATACTCAATGATCGACCTCTAACGTATGTCGTCCCCCTAAAGCAAAAATGGCGTAAGTCATTTTTGGTGGTTTTGAGATAATCAGTTTAAAAGGTTTCTTGCCTTCAAATTCCAAGTAAGAGCTTCCAAATTCAGGGACCTCTTGCATCAGTTACTAAGTATTATACCACTGTAGTTCAATTACTATCAAGGTTATTCTTACTTCTAAGAAAATGACTAATTAACTAAGATTATCATGATTTACGCTAAAGATGCTCTTGTTGCCAACTTACTGGACAAAATCACTAATGCAATTTTGGCGTATCTCACGAAGGTCCTAAAGCACAAATGGCGTAACTCAACAGCTAAATGCAATTTTGGCGTAAGGCAATACCCACTAGTGACGTTTTTGGCGTAAGTCACCACAAACACTAGAACAGTTTTGGCATAACTCAAGATCAAAATGGCGTAAGTCAAGCCTCGAGATACGCCAATATGTTATAGGCTTCTAGTTATGTTATGGTGCTGAATTCAACCAGGAGTGATCTACGAGCAGATAGAGGACATGTCAAGCAATACTTTGGTATGTCTCATTGAGTTACGCCAAAAAATGAGTTTCGCCATTTTTGCTCCATCCTGAGAGCCAACAAACCGCCAGTGCCCAAGCCTGCATGACCAAACTTTTCCACTCGGCCTTTTCGACAAGGCGGACATGTTTGTAAGGCGATCGTAGCGCCAAGTAAACTACATGGTTTCGATGTTCTGGACACGATGAACAAAGAAGTACATCCTTACCCTTCAAGAGGGCCAGAAGTGGTTCAGCGAGACAAGGAGCCTCGTTGAGTGGGATGTCGAGCTCGCGATTTGTGTAATTTATAATACTAATTTATACTAGTCACAAGGAATGTCAAATTGTGAATAAACATATTTTGACGTGTTATTTTTTGTAGAGTATTTCTACACATACTTTTTGTACATCCATCATGATTGCTGAACTCGGAGAAAAAAAACCCCAGATAACTGCCCACCAACAAACCAAATGGATAGCTCAAACTCAAAATAGACTTCAAATTCGGTCTTAAGTCATACGAGCACAACTGGCCAGTAGTGTTCCTGTGGAAACCGCTCAATGAATGGACGGAAGACACTGAAATCTTGGTTAACTAGACGTCAAGGCCTAAAGATGCCTTGGAGGCATTTCGGTGTGATGAATAATTTATAATACTAGATATCGACGAAAATGAAAAATGTCGACAAATTTCGGGTCAAGGTCAAAGTTCATCCATAATACCCGCTAGACATGTTTGTCTAGGGCGACGAGTCCGAAAATACCATCCGTTTCGCTCTACGACGCACCGTTTCCGAGATATCGACGAAAACAAAAACTGCCGACTCGGCAAAAAAATTTCGGGTCAAGGTCAAAGTTAATCCATAATACCCCTTAGACATGTTTGTCTAGGGCGACGAGTCCGAAAGTAACGTCCGTTTCGCTCTACGACGCACCGTTTCCGAGATATCGACGAAAACGAAAAATGCCGACTCGGCAAAAAAATTTCGGGTCAAGGTCAAAGTTCATCAATAATTCCCCTTAGACATGTTTGTCTAGTGCGACGAGTCCGAAAATAACGTCCGTTTCGCTCTACGACGCACCGTTTCCGAGATATCGACGAAAACGAAAAATGCCGACTCGGCAAAAAAATTTCGGGTCAAGGTCAAAGTTCATCAATAATTCCCCTTAGACATGTTTGTCTAGTGCGACGAGTCCGAAAATAACGTCCGTTTCGCTCTACGACGCACCGTTTCCGAGATATCGACGAAAACGAAAAATGCCGACTCGGCAAAAAAATTTCGGGTCAAGGTCAAAGTTCATCCATAATACCCCTTAGACATGTTTGTCTAGTGCGACGAGTCCGAAAATAACGTCCGTTTCGCTCTACGACGCACCGTTTCCGAGATATCGACGAAAACGAAAAATGCCGACTCGGCAAATAAATTTCGGGTCAAGGTCAAAGTTCATCCATAATACCCCTTAGACATGTTTGTCTAGTGCGACGAGTCCGAAAATAACGTCCGTTTCGCTCTACGACGCACCGTTTCCGAGATAACGACGAAAACGAAAAATGCCGACTCGGCAAAAAAATTTCGGGTCAAGGTCAAAGTTCATCCATAATTCCCCTTAGACATGTTTGTCTAGTGCGACGAGTCCGAAAATAACGTCCGTTTCGCTCTACGACGCACCGTTTCCGAGATAACGACTAAAACGAAAAATGCCGACTCGGCAAAAAAATTTCGGGTCAAGGTCAAAGTTCATCAATAATACCCCTTAGACATGTTTGTCTAGTGCGACGAGTCCGAAAATAACGTCCGTTTCGCTCTAGGACGCACCGTTTCCGAGATATCGACGAAAACGAAAAATGCCGACTCGGCAAAAAAATTTCGGGTCAAGGTCAAAGTTCATCCATAATACCCCTTAGACATGTTTGTCTAGTGCGACGAGTCCAAAAATAACGTCCGTTTCGCTCTACGACGCACCGTTTCCGAGAGAACGACGAAAACGAAAAATGCCGACTCGGCAAAAAAATTTCGGGTCAAGGTCAAAGTTCATCAATAATACCCCTTAGACATGTTTGTCTAGTGCGACGAGTCCGAAAATAACGTCCGTTTCGCTCTACGACGCACCGTTTCCGAGATATCGACGAAAACGAAAAATGCCGACTCGGCAAAAAAATTTCGGGTCAAGGTCAAAGTTCATCCATAATACCCCTTAGACATGTTTGTCTAGTGCGACGAGTCCGAAAATAACGTCCGTTTCCCTCTACGACGCACCGTTTCCGAGATAACGACGAAAACGAAAAATGCCGACTCGGCAAAAAAATTTCGGGTCAAGGTCAAAGTTCATCCATAATTCCCCTTAGACATGTTTGTCTAGTGCGACGAGTCCGAAAATAACGTCCGTTTCGCTCTACGACGCACCGTTTCCGAGATATCGACGAAAACGAAAAATGCCGACTCGGCAAAAAAATTTCGGGTCAAGGTCAAAGTTCATCCATATTACCCCTTAGACATGTTTGTCTAGTGCGACGAGTCCGAAAATAACGTCCGTTTCGCTCTACGACGCACCGTTTCCGAGATATGCAGGATGAATCAAGGATGACTCAGCAAAAAATTATTTCGACCTCTAGGTCAAAGGTCGTTTGAGGTATCGATCCCAAAATCAATAGGGTTCTTCCCTGGTGATATATAAACCTCCGTGCAAAATTCTGCAACTATTGCCTGAATATTTTTTGAGTTATCGTCCGGAAACCAAGTTCCTCGATTTCATCCTCACGGACCTCACGGACCTCGGAGCCGGATCAAAAAAAAAAAGTACACCCTAGAGATGTTTGTCTAGGGCGACGAGTCCGAAAATAACGTCCGTTTCGCTCTACGACACACGGTTTCCGAGATATGCAGGAAGCCTCAAGGATGAATCAGCAAAAAATTATTTTGACCTCTAGGTCAAAGGTCGTTTGACGGATCGATCCCAAAATCAATAGGGTTCTTCCCTGGTGGCATATGAACCTCCATGCAGAGTTCTGCAACTATTGCATAAATATTTTTCCAGTTATCGTCCGGAAACCAAGTCTTAAAATTAGCCTTGATTTCATCCTCACGGACCTCACGGACCTCCGATCCGGCTCAAAAAGAATAGGGTTCTTCCTCATATCATTTCTGACTTGCGGTGAAAATTTGACAAGGATCCGTCAAGGCAATCTAAAGTTATCGTCCGGAAACCAAAAGTGGCGGAAGAAGAAAAAAAAGAAAAAAAAAAAAAAAAAAAAAAAAAAAAAAAAATTCTGCTAAAACCATAAAGGCATTTCTGCCGAAATGCCTTAATTACCCACTCAAACTAGTGACAGCATCAACATCGTTAAAGTGCCACTGATTGGTCTATGCTGGAAACCTCCTAATAAATGGACCATAACCACCTACATTTATTTAGAAAGTTAACCAATCAATTTATATATATGGACAAAAAGTTTGGAGCCACATAGTGGCATTACCCAACATTGACAGTAGTCACATATGTTTTCAGCACAAACTTTTAGCCACATAAAAAAGTAGCCACGTAAGCTTTCTAATCACATGATTCGAGAGCTATATACATTTTCAAATATTTCTCATAATTTGTAAGTCTGTCTGGAGCGATCTGCTGGAGTCCGGCTGCTTCTTCCTGGAACAGCTGGTGGAGAGTTCCCTAAACTTCAGGCAGGTTTTTCCTTCAAAAGGAAAACCGCCGTTTGACTGAGGCTACATGAGGACGGCAAGAACTGGGTACAGTTTAATGCTCCGTTGTGAGATGGGAATTTTATAGACATGCAGATCATTGTCAACTTTTCTGATACATATCACATGATTCACGACAATCTAGTATCGGTTTTGTTTCATGTCAACATCAACATGCATCAGGCGACATTGAGAACCACAGAACTGAAGTTATCAATGCATGCAACATTCGGATTGACCAAGATATCGAACAGTCAATCCACCATAAATACGTCGGAATGAATGATTCATGGAAATAAACAGGAAAAATTCACTCAGGACTGTGAATCCGGTGGACTTACTAAAATCATTTTCCCACCTTCGCTCCTTTTGGACATGAAATCGACCACGAAGTATCCTCTATAATTGTTTGTTGCTATGAACATACTAATATTGAACTCATTTCCACAGAACAAAATGAACTTTTTCCCAGCGTACAGCTTCCATTCACACGAGAAGAAGAAGAAATAAAGCTTAACGGCACTTTGGGCTCAAGAAGGCCATTTCAGTGCCAAACAAGGATATAAAAGTAGTGCCATTCACACGAGATGAACAACTCCTGCTTTTCCCTATTAACAAGTGGTCTATTCTCATCAATGAAAAGGTGAAACCAAAAGATTATTGCGCCACGATTGGCTTACAACAATGCCAGAGGTGAAATCGTCCAAACTGAGGAATGCATGGGCAGGCATGTTCCAAGTCTGTGTCAACTTGACCCAGTTCAAGATCCTGTCTACATGAAATTTGAGCCTAGCATCCTTTCTGGCCATGCTAGTGACCATAAACCATGTCCAGCACTGATCGGCAACCTCACAACCAACTCCAACCATGAGCCCTGGATAATTCAAAGTTCATTCCTAGGTGAAGGAAAACGGTTGTAAATGCATACACGAAATGGGCAGTATTATTGAGTTCATACGCTTCGCTATGCTTGTACCAGCGTACCAATGTTTAGTAGACATTGATAATCTGCATACGAGCAGAAACATGCAAAGCTTTGTCGGTAATGTCATAAAGACATATGAGTTATGTATACTATTTCTGTCACATGCCATTTTCTGACTATTTGGCATTGCTTAACAATCTTGCACCGATGATAAGGGGGTCTCTAACTCTTGTATTTATATAATTTATTTCAACGCCTCTACTTTTTTTAAAAACCCAGGTCCACTCGGACCCGAATCGTCACGCCTTCGGAGGCGTTTTCGCTTGTGTGAACTCTTTACACCAATACCTCCAAAGTCGGGCCGTTTCACATTACGGAATGGGACAATGAGGTTGTTCCTGGATTGGGCCACGATTAAGAATATAATCTTCATCTCGATGATTAGGATACCAGAAATAGGAAGTAATGACACCAAGGCAGTTGAATCATATGGAGAAGCTCAGAAAGTAGACGAAAGTAATTATCCGGGTAAAATGTTATATGGACTCAGCTGTAGCATACTACGATATCAACGGGAATTCGATATGTCAGAGTGCAACTTCCTGGATGAGAAAGACGCTCATTTCACAGGATTTAAAAATGTGCTGGACTCAAAAATGAAGGACCTGACTAGCAGGGGCATAGGTGTAACAATCCGACAAATGATCCAATTCCTACAGACGCTGAAGTCAAATTGGGGGAAGCTGGACAATTTGGTGCATGAACGGCTGATTCTTTGCTGTACACAAGTTGTCAAATTTTTTGGCTTGAGATCGCTGCGAACATTGGCAATTAAGATGTGAACAACTCGTGTTGGGAACAGACTAAGATAGCAAGTACATTAACTTCTCTGGGCGAGGGTCGACAATTACTATGGTGGACTGAAAATGAAAAGAATTTGTCCATTAAACATCACAGCTCGCGAAGTGATGAAGTGTGTTTCTCACATTGATAAATGCCCAACCGGACAAGGCCTTCTATTGGCCTCCCCTAGCGGGTATACGTTTCGCAAATCAGGTCATAGGCGTACAAGCCTTGTTGCAGATAATACCGAAAATGTGCACTGTTGCTAATTGTAACGTTTGACGCCTGCTACATAAGGCGCAAGCGCCCGGCTCTGTGGCATGGTCAATGCGGGCGTCGTAATTACTTAACTATAAAAAGGTAACAATTCGTCGAACAAGTCCGGCCGTCATGCATTGCTCAGACATTGCATCATCACTGTAATGTAGCCCGCTGTGACGAGCCCATTAAATGCCGAGGCTGGAGCAGAGTGCTGGTTTCACACTACATGTGCAGCATGAAGAAGAAGGCTACACTCTGTCGTGTAAAGAACACAGAGCTGGGCACACCGGTAAAAAGGAAAATAAGGAGTTCTTATCAATCGCCTGCACTGGTACGAAAGTACCACAGTTCGATGACATTGGAAAATAGCTTCAGAAATTGAAAGCAAATGTCTTTCCTGTTGAAATTGCAATAAATCGCCGTTTCACACTGTCTGAAACTGATCTTGAAATATTGAGCAAAACCAAGTGGTTTGACGATACAGAAGAACTTTTTTCTATGAAATTCGTTGCAGGCCTTTTCAAGACACGTCCAGAGACTCAAGGCTTTGATAACAAGAACTCGAAGAAAGAATGGAAGGATCTCAAGCGCACTGTCCACAGTGTCTACAAAACAACTGAGACAAAATTCATGTGGAGGAAGCTGCTTCCGTTCCCGCGTAGACCGTTCCCAAACATCTGTCTGATGGTAGAGTTACTGCTCTGTATTGGCATGTCCAACAGGGCGATTGAGCGCCATATAAGTTTAGTTTCAAGTCTGCAGAAAGGGGTGAGTGGAGTCAACGACTCTTTGTGATATTGTATTGCAACAAAACTCAAGGATGAAGACGGAACTCATTAGTGTACACAATATGGAACCAGTCGCAGAGTATTTCCAACACTTTTACAAACACGATTGTAGCAGACAGAAACAACTTTGTTATTTTCATGGAGAAATTTACGAATAACTTCGACATCAACAAGAATGTGATCCATGAACGAGCTGACTTGTATCACTGAGACCAGAATAGCACAGGAACAGTTCAACAACATGTGTATGAACTACGATGTGATTTTGGAGACGAAGGTGATGAGATGTACAGAGATCGAATTGTAATCGGCCTGACAGACAAATCTGTGTCATAGGACCTCGAGCTGCAGAAAAGCTGACACCAGACAAGGCCATAGAGACAGCACGAGCTGCAGAGTCGGTCAAGTCACTGTACAAAGAAGACGGTGGAGCTACAGCTGCACAGCCTACTGTAGATACATATTGAAAAATTAGGCCAAGGGCCGAAGATAGGTTACCGGACAATATTTAATATTTTAGATGTTAGCCAGGTCACTGGTTGAATTCAAGGTCAAGAGAATATTCAGCATATATAACATTAAGCATATATCATGTCCACAGTTGATTGCTAAGCTGTAAATTCAATAATCAGAGAGATATTAGCAATTTTGTGCTGTGGCCTTGAGAATGAAGGGGCAAAGGTCGAATTCAAGGTCATCAAAATATTCAATGTATATCATTTTCTATATCATGTCCACAATTGATTCCTAAGCCATACAGTCAATAGAGGAGCAAGATATGAGCCAGTTTGTCCTGTGCCCTTGAAAATGAGGTCAGAGGTCAAATTCAAGGTCCCGAGAATATTCAGCATATATCATCTCCTATATGTCCACAATTGATTCCAAAGCTGTAAAATCGATAATAAGTGAGCTATTAGCCATTTTGTCCTGTGACCTTGAAAACGGATAAAAAATGTCAAATTCAAGGTCATGTCAATAATCTGCATATCATTTCCTATATGTTCATAACTGATTCCTAAGCTGTGAAGTCGAGAACAAGCGAGATATTAGCCATTTTGCCCTATGACCTTGAAAATTCCGTCAAAGGTCAAATTCAAGGTCATCAGAATATTCAGCATATATCATTTCCTATATGTCCACAATTGATTCCTAAGCTGTAGAGTCGATAATAAGTGAGATATTAGCCATTTTGTCCTGTGACCTTGAAAATGAGGTCAAAGGTCAAATTCAAGGTCATGACAATAATCTGCATATATCATTTCCTATATATTCATAACTGATTCCTAAGCTGTAAAGTCGATAACAAGCGAGATATTAGCCATTCTGTCCTATGACCTTGAAAAAGGGGTCAAAGGTCAAATTCAAGGTCATCAGAATATTCAGCATATATCATTTCCTATATGTCCACAATTGATTCCTAAGCTGTAGAGTCGATAATAAGCGAGATATCAGACATTTTGTGCTCTGACCTTGAAATTGAGGTCAGAGGTCAAATTCAAGGTCACGAGAATATTCAGCATATATCATTTCCTATATGTCCACAATTGATTCCTAGTCTCTAATCTCAATATTAAGTGAGATATTAGGCACAATGTGTCCCATTATAAAGCATAGGAGAATTTAACATGGGAAAGTCCCATTTGGGCCGAGTTTGGGCCAAAATGGTCCACTTCGAGCGATTCAAGCGCAACGAAATTTATAGACATCATAGGAATTCATATCAGGAGTGTTATGTATCAAAAAGAAAAAAAGTTACTGAACAGATTTTGAGAAAATGGCCACCAAAGTCCAAAATCAGGCATTTTTCGTCGAAAATGGCCGCCATTTTGAAAAAAATGCGAAAATCAAAAAACTAAAAAATACCTCCTTCTTGAATTATTTTTAAGTATTTTTGTGCAAAATTTCAGAAGAATTCGTTCGTAAACAAAAAAGATAAAAATGTGGACGACGACGACGACGACGACGACGGACGACGACGGACGACGGACGCAACGCCATGCCAATAGGTTATCGGACCATAGGTCCGGTAACCTAAAAATGGCGACCTGCTAATGCGACTCGAATTTGGCTTCCCAGCAAATTCCTAATTCTGCACGGATAAAGCCTAGTGATATATCAGATACCTGTCTGAAAGATATTTGAATGTGCGCACACTCAAGTTTTCACAATGTCTGCTGCTCAGGCTTCTAAACGGCAACTATTTTTTTCGCCAGAAAGTACCAATGAACCGCCATTAACGCCCATGGCAATTGCTGCCATTCTCTACCCGAATTGGATGAGACACTAACGCCTATTCACGACAAACTTTCGTCGATGGTCTATTGGATATACCCAGACGCTAACATGGTGTCAGAAGAAAACTGAAGTTTCGTAGAATCAGAAGACTGTGTA
Source organism: Terebella lapidaria (assembly GCA_949152475.1). Lineage (NCBI taxonomy): Eukaryota > Metazoa > Annelida > Polychaeta > Terebellida > Terebellidae > Terebella > Terebella lapidaria. Next base: position 26,705,077 of record OX424568.1, on the reverse strand, counting down.
CATTGTGAGTGACAATCACAAATTCGCGGATTTATCGGACTTTGTTTGTGTTCCATGTGAACAGTTTGTCGCCACAGGCAGTTTGTTTATCTTCACCGGATGTAAACATTGTCACATGTACAGGAATGTTTGTGAACATTGCCCCCACGCGGTCTTGTCAATTTTGAATAATCAACTTTGGAAACTGTGTGACTGTGGACATTTTCATCGTGACTTGCCAGAGTGACTATGGCTACTCACCAGATCCCAACACCTTCGCCCATGTTGATAAAGGGTGAACTTTCCACAAACTGGAAGACTTTCAAGGAATTGGGATTACTTTGTTGTTGCCACAGAACTCAATGAAGGATGAAGCTATCCAAGCAGCTGTCCTCCGCAGTATCACGGGGCCAGACTCTGTCAAGGTAATGAATACGTTGAGCCATGATGATATAAAGAAACCAGCCCAGATCTTGGCGAAACTGGGTGATCATTTCACTCCACAAAGACATGAACTTTTTGAGAAAACGAAGTTTTTACAGTGCCGCCATATGAGACAACTGGACTTTCCATGATGAAGTCACAGCACAGGACGGTGTCCTTTACAAGGGCATGAAAGCGATCATCCCAACAGCGATGAGGCAATAGATGATCACATGATGCATTCACATCTTGGCACAGGTGCATGCATCAGGCGTGCACGTGATGTTCTCTTCTGGCCAGGCATGACAACACAGATTCGTGACAAAGTGAGCACATGTTCAGTGAGTTGTGAATTTCAAGCCAAGCAACAGAAATAACCTTTGATGACTCATAAAATTCCAACTACACCCTGGTCGAACTTCGTGTACCGTGGGGAAAACTACCTGGTGACCGTTGACTATTATAGTGATTTCTTCGAACTAGATCACCTGAAAAATGACACAACACCAAAGCGCATTTCGCATGGTATAGCTGACATATCCACTGATTATGACCCTCAGTATACCAGTGGCGAGTTCAGCAGGTTCACCCGCAAGTGAGATTTCACACGACAATTCTCCACTACACAGCCAGAGCAATGGCAAAGCAGAATCAGCCGTAAAGATCGCAAAACATTGATATAAAGTCGTGACAATCAAGACTTGTACATGGCTCTGTGGGAGTGGAGGAAAACGCCAGCCAAGGATGACCCAAGTCCAGTGCAAAAGTTATTTCCCAGGAGATCCAGAACAACATTGTCCACTATGGAACACTTGTACAAGCCACACGTCGTGGAAAATGTCAAGGACACAATCAAACTCAGACGACAGAAAGCCAAGGCAGAATATGACAGAAAGTCCAAGCCGTTGCCCAAACTTGAGATTGGAGACCCTGCACTTCTTCAGCCTCAGAGCCCAAAAGTACCATGGGCCAAAGGTGCTTGTTTGGTTGAAGTAGGGCCAAAATCTTACTTAGTGCAGACCAGCGAAGGCTCGTTGCTCAGGCGAAATTGGAAATTTCTACGTCTGGCAACATCCAATGTGTCTGATGTTCATACAAATCACATAGAAACTCAACCTGAGATCAGTACACCTGTGAGTGTTCTCCAGCCTACAGCTGGACCTGGGACTCCTGCAAGTTTGATCGCAGCCTCAGAAGATCCTGCTGGTTCAGAGTCCTCAGCATCACCAGCTAAAGTTCCTGACAAATCCCCTCCCAAAACCAGATCAGGCAGAGTTGTATTGAATGTGTGACAAAGTGGTGTAAAAAGCCACACTTTGCTTATATAGATAAATTTGCCAGAGTCAAATCACACAGATCACATAGCTCTCATCGAACCGACACGCCCACCCCATGTCAACGAGACCCTGTGTTACCTGACTTTGCCAAATCTCAAATCTCCTCGAAGGAGGTCAGCCCGAGTTGCCAGCCCCACAAGCGGGGAGGTCTGAGACGATCAACGAGTATAACAAGTTGTAGCCGAGTGAGACTTACCTGACTCTCCCGGCCAACGTCAGGATAAGGTTGAGGGAGAGAGACATCTTTCTGAAGGCCTTTGCCTTAATTGAAACCCAACTGGAGGTCATGGACGTTCATACCGCGGCCCTGGCGACCCGCAGCGCCATCCGCCAGGTATTTGTTGGTATACAGACAGATGCAGAACTCAAAAAGCTGAAGATCATCCCCGCCACCGATCTGGGTTTTCTGGATTTTGTTGCGTCCGTTGCAAAAGCCCGCGAAGACTCCAGTGTAAATAAGGTCTGTGAGGGGATAGTTTTGAGAAAGGTGAGCTAGTGTACAAAATCGATACCCATTTACATGGAACGTCCTGGGCCCCCCGCTTATCCACCAGTGACCGAAGACCGCCCTCGCCTCAAGGATCTGGAGCCCAGATCATCTGGATAAGCTGAGGCTTCATTGCCCTGATGTCGACAGTTTGGAAGAAGAGATGGCGCAGACCGCTCATCTTAGGACCACGAATACAGCCACGTGGTGTGTTCCTTGCCTTTTCCCCGGCATTGGCATGACACCTTGCTGTACTGCCATTGAGAGAAGATAGCGTTGAGCATCGGCCTACATCCCCATGTGACCAGCTGCCAGACCAGACTCGACCAGTGGTTCCCAGAGTTCCTGTCTCTAACTGCAGAACTCTACTGTCTCGTAGAGCCCTACTGTGGGACTTGACCATCGTAACATGCATGACAAGGACCAATGGAAGCTGCAAAGGTCCCCAAGAAGTCAAGATGAGAAGTTGCAAGATTGGCTGATCACCCTGTGGACTCCAAAGGTGCTTGATAACCGAGATGATCATCATGAAGTTCCACCATTTAAAGACTTCGTGAACTTCATAGTTGAAAAAGGAAGTTACAAATGTTCCCATCTCATCATTATCTGCCATCAAGGACATAATCCTCTCCGGAGAAAAGTTCAAGATGGGGGAGGAACCCTCTCGAGCGTTGGCCACAAGCTCACACAAACAAAGGTTCTCACCAGTCAAAAAAAAATTCTCAACAACCAAACAATGCAATGTACCAGATTGTATCTGGCCTTCAACCGGATAACATTGGAAGACTGGCAAGAATTGATAAAATGGAACAATATATGTTTTGCTTGCCTGATAAAAACCTTGTGTATAGATGCGAGAACCGACTGGAGTGCAATATATGCAATGAAAGAATAAAATGAATTTTATGGACGTCGTCACGATCTGGTTGATAAGTACACTAAACCGGTCACCAGTATACAGTATGATAACTGTTTTCACATACATTTATTAATACATATTTGCAAGGTAATGGAACTCATAACGGGTGCCACGTGTGTGGCAGGAAATGCTCCGGAACTATTTCCGGGACACCTAATGCCATCTTCTTATGGCTATGTAAGTGGGTTCCTGAAATTTCATACAGTTTTCTCGATTTTGCCTGACGCTGCGCCCTGGAGATAATAACGGACGCCCTGGAGAGCATAATGGACTCCGTTTCGTTCGCTCGGAATACCAACGACTTTATATGACAACTGAAAAACAACTTTAATTGCCAAATCGCCTCCATTGCCTGATTCAGCAATCCAGTTAGTGTAATCTGGATAACTATAAAATTACATTGGCGACCGTGCCAGAGGACTTGAACGTCAGCTGGATTGGGCAGTGGATGGCAAAGAATCTAGAAGACCAGTGGAGAGAAGTTTTGCAAGCATACGCTACCGCTGAGCCTACTGACCGTGAGTGAAGACACCTACATTGAAAAAGAAGAATGGCGGAGAAACAGATCGCGGACATGTTGGTGGAGTTGACACGTATGCAACGCGAAGCTGTGGCAGACAGAGCGAGATCCGCCCAAACTGCCTAACAACGACAAGAAGCAAGGGAGAGACACCGCCTGGTCGCCGCCCATGCAACACGCCTTAGGGTGGTCACAGGCGATGACAAGCCCTGACTAAGAACCTGGCTCCGGGAAATTTCGCGAAATTGGGGCAGACGACGCAGATGCAGCACTCGCTGTCGTCACAAGAACAGCAGTCGGCAGCCTGGCAGCAGGAGACCAACTACAGTGGGCACCACTCCGCGCACACATACAGGCTACCCTCCTTGGAGACAAGAACGGAAGAGTGCTTCGAGCTGAAGTGGACGGTTGCCAGCAGCATGCACACGAGACAGTAGATCAGTACTCTGAACGTTTTGTTGCACTAGCCAAAGAAGCATACGAGGAGCCCTGGCCAGCACTGGTCAATGAACAGTTGCCGAAAGTATTTGTTAACGGGCTCGACGATGGTCAGCTGCGCTACTCCCTAGTGATGCAGCAGGTGCCAGGTGGACTTCGCGGGACCGTCAACCGGGTGAGGACAGCAGCGGCCCAAAGATGGGGGAGATAAGAAAAGGCGTGAAGAAGCCACCACCTGGGGTTCTCGAGTGCTATAACTGCAAAAGGAAAGAAAACCCATGCAAAGATCGCCCACAACAGCAGGGCACCTTACAACGTGAGACGTACGCCATCAAGCTCCCAGGGGACTGTACTTTCGAAGGTGGGAGGTGGAGGTTGGAGGGGACGATCCACCAGTTCATGAACACCTCCACGGTCATCGTGACAAGACGAGTGACGGTTCTGGATATCAACAATATGGTCCAGAGCAACTGGTTCGTGGACAGTGAAAATGACATTTTTAATGATTTTGAAATGCATGTTCTACCTGTCGATCGTAATAATATTGATTATTTTGATGATAATGATGATTTTGTTCCGATGGGACCTGAGCATTATATTAATTTCTCGCACATGTCGTGGTTCAATATTGTTGTCATTGTTATATTGTGCATATTCGTATTGTTTGTGGGGGTTCATTTGTATAAGAGAAGAGAGAAAATAAGATTTTTCATGAGGAACGCTGTTGTTCCGAAAAAACTAAGAAACGTATTAAACGAGCCCTGAAGGAGAAACAGGGAGAGAAAATGGAAATGGAGGATGTACATTTTACTAAAAAAGAAGGGGAGTAATGTAGAATATTGAGTGTTTATACAGCCTCCCTATTAATTCAATTTCGTTTCGTATATTTTATTTTTATGTATTGGTATTTGTGTCAATGTTGTTCATGTGGACGTGTGCATGACATGTTATTCGTGACGTTTAGTGCTTATTATTGCGAGCGACCAGATTTGGTAATCTATTATCTCATCATGTAAGCCGGTGATGTGGCAGTAAACAAGTCGCTAGACAACAACAAGACAACAATGGGATGAACGTGCGGGAGTATGTGATTGATGATGTGTATTGTGTATGCCATGATTATTATATAAAGCGGTACCGGCTGCATGAGTGGCATTTGACTTTGGGATCTGGCAGTACACTGTCAGAATATTGAAATGTATCAACGACTTTATATGAAAACTGAATAAACAACTTTAATTGCCAAATCGCCTCAATTGTCTGATCCAGCAATCGGGTTAGTGTAATCTGGATAACTATAAAATTACAATATTGGAAACCTATGCTGACGATGAATGTGTATATTGGCAGATGCAAACATGACACAAAAGGAGACAGTTGAGATGATTTTCTCCAACGCTATTAGGAGGCCTACACTTCGATTGCAGATAAACACAAATCATAATCAAAGTCAAAATTGAAAGAAAGGAGAAGTTCGACACATTTCGTATTTCTTCAGAAATTCATTCGCATCTGTAAAAACAATAGGAAGTAAAACAAGGAAACAAAAAAGAGAGACTGACATCACAGAAGGCAGAACGTATCATCGGCTATGAGGAAAGTTCGGCGTTGACTTTAAATACAGTGTACTCTGCCGAAACCGGCTCTTGTATATACCGGAATTTTGTCCATACCGGCGTTCCTCTTAGGTCCCGATTTCTTCCCCTTTGTTTCTACAGTAAGCAACTCTCGATATACCGGATGTTGTCCATTCTGAAAACCGGCCCTATTCCTGTGACCCAACCGGCCATATCGTAATGTCCAAACCGGCGTTACGCCAATAATTCAAAACTGCGGCGTCTAAATTGCAATCAGCCCTACTTCATCGGATCACAGACCGATGGCAGAGACTGCGGTTTATTCACACGTCTTTGTAAACACAGCAGCATCGGGTACATGGCGCTCACAAATTGAAATTTACAACAACTAAACTTCGTTAGTTAGGGGGTGGTTTGAAGAATGCATGATTTACGCGACATGATTTCTCGAGTAAATCACTGCAAGCTCATCACTGCAGTGACACGCATTGTTCAAAGTGATTATTAATCAGCGCATGCTATAAACGCAAAAAACAATTCTATGACATGCAATCTTGTCTTACTATGTATATTCTGCAGTTGGTTTTAAGATGTGCTACTAGCAAGAGATTATAATGATGTCGATAGAAAACCTATAATTTATAATCGATTCACTCAAATTATTATGTTCTGCAATAAATCTATACAGATCCGACCTATTACCAATAACATAATATTAACTACACCGATGTCCATAAAGTTTGTAACTACATGTACTTAAAATAGCTGGCCGGTGTTATGTTATGTTGTGCAACAGTGAAAAAAAAGTCGGCGGGTATTTGCATATCAGGGGAGAAGATCGAAGTTCTCTCTCTTCAGACTCTCGATAAACCGGCGCTCTGTCCATACCGGATTTTTTCCCTGGTCCCCTGGAGATCCGGTTTGTACAGAGTACACTGTATTTGGTCGGGCTTTGTTTTTATTCCAAAAACGTATCTGAGATTCGCGTTTGCGTCATCATAATCTTATACAGTAACAGAGAAACCCCACATTGTGGTAATGCAGAAATGGTGGGCTCTGAACAATAATGCGTGGCTGAGCACTTCTCAATCGAGGAGTGAGGGTCTAACGCCTGTGGAGTAATGGATGAATGAAGCTTGACGGCACTTTGGGTTCAAAAAGGCCTTTTCAGTACTGAAGCTAAATGTAATGAGGAATGGTAAGATCTTATCTTCGAGTATTAAGTTCTGTAGTGAACGGTAATAACTACGAGATAGTTCGTGAATTTCTTTAATGATTAGCAACACAATTGATGAATAGATTGATAGACCACCGATCTATGAATACAAATATACTCCATTTTTCGGAGAAAGTTGAGGAATTTGACCGAGAAAACACACGACGAGTGTCAGAAAAATCTTGACAATGTTCCAGGACATGTTCAACAGTTTGCCACTTACGAGGTACACAAACAGGGGACCCATCCCACGGAGCAGGTTTTCATGCACTCTTGAAAATTTTTGGGGAAAAATGTTTTTTTGAGAATTCCAGTGGATTTGATATTGACCAAACCATAATCAACAACCTTGGTTACACCGTCGATGGCATCTTGAAGTATCAGGGGAAGAGCAATGTCATGGGGATCATGGCTGCAACGATTGTGCACTGCCTTGACGAAAAAGATAGGAAAGGTATGGCTAGTATGTAATTACTAGTTATTGCTACCTTTTACTTCAAATTACCTATTCCATGAACACTTTTTTTAACCATGGTAAGCAAGTTGATTACTTACTATTTCAGAGTGATGAACTGTGTTTTGAAATAGCATTTTACAAGTAAATATCACCGTTATGTTATTGCTTTGTATCATATTAGTATCATCATGTTCGGATAATTTGGCTGGGTATCCTGCCCCACTGGGAATGTAAAATGGACAAATACGGGTTTTGGCCGTACATATCCAATTTAACCAACCCGTCTTCCAGGCACACAAGAAAACAAAATGCTGCGGATAATCATTTTCACTCTATTCTTTTAGGATATATTCTCTGTAGTCGTTCACTATGCGACTTCTGCGAGTGGTGTGTCTCGTATGTGGACTGTAAAAACGGACAAATTTCAGGTGAATTACCAGGGCTGGATCAGGGAAGAGGCCTGGGAGGGAAAGGAGTTTACGTTAATCTCAGGGACGATCATTTCATGGTAGCCGGTAAATTTATAGAATGGTTTGAACGAGAAGAAAATTATCTGGTCGCCGTGGACATTCGGAAGACAAATTTACCGTGTATAGATTTTGGCTCCACAAATGTACGTGTATTGTGATACTCCAGTCTACCTAAGTGAATCTAATACACCAGCTTCCTAGGTCAATCAACACACCCAGTCGAAGCAACAATTGACTCAACAACAAGTGAAGCAACAAGCATTCATCACTATCATATGACAACTTCGGATGACGTATGCAGTCCAGTAACTGGAACAGCCCTATCACTCACACCCAACCCCCTGGAAATAACATGTGTTTTGGGTCCATATCATGCCTAGCGAGAGCGCAATTATCCTTGCAGCCGTTCTTGGCACTTGTATAATTAATTACTGTTTTTGTCTATATAAGGACTGGTGAATTCACATACAACTCACTAAAACGTAAGAATGTTCTTTGTTGCTATTAGCTTTTGCATGCATTGTCCTGTAGTACAGTATATGGTGTGCATCGGATATCAAATTACGAACTCTTCATCTGAGTTTATTCCAACCTTTTATAAAAATTCTACAATAATTTTGATCATCGAAGAAACACAGACGTTCAAATCGGGACAGATTTGTGTAACTGGAAAGAATTGGAAGAGATTGTTACTTATTCCAACCCTTTGATCAAATGCACTGGTTTTGATCACTAATCAAATTGTGCAAAGTCGACTGGTCAGTGTGTGTTTTTCAACAATATCAGTATCAAGCACTACAGCTAACTTTACGCATACTACTCCTTCTACGATTACATGTACCTCGGTTTCCACAATTAAATCGAAAAAAAAATTAGGCCAAGGGCCGAAGATAGGTTACCGGACAATGTTTAATATTTTAGATGTTAGCCAGGTCACTGGTTGAATTCGAGGTCAAGAGAATATTCAGCATATATAACATTAAGCATATATCATGTCCACAGTTGATTGCTAAGCTGTAAATTCAATAATCAGAGAGATATTAGCAATTTTGTGCTGTGGCCTTGAAAATGAAGGGGCAAAGGTCAAATTCAAGGTCATCAAAATATTCAATGTATATCATTTTCTATATCATGCCCACAATTGATTCCCAAGCCATACAGTCAATAGAGATATGAGCCAGTTTGTCCTTGGACCTTGAAAATGAGGTCAGAGGTCAAATTCAAGGTCACGAGAATATTCAGCATATATCATTTCCTATATGTCCACAATTGATTCCTAAGCTGTAAAATCGATAATAAGTGAGATATTAGCCTGTTTGTCCTGTGACCTTGAACATGAGGTCGAAGGTCAAATTCAAGGTCATCAGAATAATCAGCATATATCATTTCCTATATGTCCACAATTGATTCCTAAGCTGTAGAGTCGATAATAAGCGAGATATAAGCCATTTTGTGCTCTGACTTTGAAACTGAGGTCAGAGGTCAAATTCAAGGTCACGAGAATATTCAGCATATATTATTTCCTATATGTCCACAATTGATTCCTAAGCTGTAGAGTCAATAATAAGCGAGATATAAGCCATTTTGTGCTCTGACCTAGAAACTGAGGTCAGAGGTCAAATTCAAGGTCACGAGAATATTCAGCATATATCATTTCCTATATGTACACAATTGATTCCTAATCTCTAATCTCAATATTAAGTGAGATATTAGGCATAATGTGTCCCATTATAAAGCATAGGAGAATTTAACATGGGAAAGTCCCATTTGGACCGAGTTTGGGCCAAAATGGCCCACTTCGAGCGATTCAAGCGCAACGAAATTTATAGACATCATAGGAGTACATATGAAGAGTGTTATGTATCAGAAAGAAAAAAAGTTACTGAACAGATTTTGAGAAAATGGCCGCCAAAGTCCAAAATCAGGCATATTTCGTCGAAAACGGCCGCCATTTTGAAAAAAATGCGAAAATCAAAAAACTAAAAAATACCTCCTTCTTGAATTATTTTTAAGTATTTTTGTGCAAAATTTCAGAAAAATTCGCCTGTAAACAAAAAAGATAAAAATGTGGACGACGACGACGGACGACGACGACGGACGACGGACGCAACGCCATGCCAATAGGTTATCGGACCATAGGTCCGGTAACCTAAAAACTGATTCCATCAGTACCATTTCATTAGTAGAATCTACCATTGATTTTACAACCTTCACACCAATGGAATCATTGTTTGATTTTAAAAAATTAGCCCAAAGGCTAAGATAGGTTACCGGACAATTTTGGTTTGGCCATGGCAGCATTGGCAGGTAACAGACCTTGAGATTTACCAATCAAGTTTCGCAGTGTAAACATATGACCTTGGGATTTACCAATCAAGGTCATCCGTATGAACTTCGATGTAACCATTACATGTATGTGTGCGGCATTTGATATTCTATATGTTGGGTGGAATCGTTTAGGCCGCTCAGGTCAATTTACACATTCCAAGTCAGACATTTGGCACTCAAGGTCATCTGACGTCAAGTTCAAGGTCATCATTAGTTGTGCCATATATGTCTTCCTATATGTTCATAATGCAAACAGGAGCTCTATCTGCAAGCATTTCATCTACAAAGGCAAATCTGGGCATTTTTTGACCCCAAAATGGCTGTTTTGACCTTTCAAGGTCATCCAAGGTCAAATTCAAGGTCACCACACAAGTCGCCATATATGACTTCCGATTTGAAAGTGCCAATTTCTAAGCTCTATCTTCAAGCGTTCTATGAGTACAGTCCTGACAGCTCCCATTATGAAGGAAAAAAGTGCCGAAAATTTTCTAAGTCCAAAATTTTTTTCAAACGGTGAAAATTTTTTTTTGCCTAGAAATGGCCCAAAATGGATAGTAATGTTATTTGGGGCGAAAATTTTTTTTTTCGCCGACTCGTCAAAAATTCAAAATGGCCGCCACACTGAGATCGGCGATTCAAGGGCAACAAAACTTATACACGTCGCAGAGGTATATAAGAGGAATCTTTTTAAGCAAAAATCTCAAAACTGATCAGAGAGTTTTTGAGAAAATACAGACCAGGTGCAAATTTGAGCGTTTTTCGACCCAAAAATGGCTGTTTTGACCTTTCAAGCTCATCCAAGGTCAAACTCAAGGTCACCACACAAGTCGCCATATATGACTTCCCATTTGAAAGTGCCAATTTCTAAGCTCTATCTTCAAGCGTTCTATGAGTACAGTCCGGACAGCTCCCATTATGGAGGGAAAAAATGCCGAAAATTTCAAAGTCCAAAATTTTTTTCAAAGGGTGAAAATTTTTTTTTGCTCTAGAAATGGCCCAAAATGGATAGTAATGCGATCTGGGGCGAAAAATTTTTTTTTCGCCGACCCGCCAAAAATTCAAAATGGCCGCCACACGAAAACCGGCAGATTTAGGGCAACCAAACTTATACATATCACAGAGGTATATGAGGGGAATCTTTTGAAACCAAAAACTCAAAACTGATCAGACAGTTTTTGAGAAAATGGCCGTCAAAGTCCAAAATTCAGCGTTTTTCGATAAAAACGGCCGCCATTTTGAAAAAAATGCGAAAATCAAAAAACAAAAAAATACCTCCTTCTCAAAATATTTTTAGGCATTTTTGTGCAAAATTTCAGAAAGATTCGATCGTTAACTTTAAAGATAAAAATGTTAACGCCGGACGGACGGACGGACGGGCAGACGGAACGGACTTACGGGCCTTTCCCATGTTAAATTTCCTATCTCGACTGGCCCCTAAAATTGCAAAACTGGCCCCTAAAATCTAACTTTTGGCCTAAACCATGGTTAGGGGCCGTTTTCAGCTTTTCCCAGGCCCCCAACTCCATTCTGTTAGCCCGGACAGACGGATGGACGGATGGACGGACGGACGACGGACGCAACGCCATGCCAATAGGTTATCGGACCAAAGGTCCGGTAACCTAATTATTGCGTACATTATTTCAATTATGATAGGCTCTGTCTTAATTATCTTACGCGCAATACATTTCAAAAGAACACTCAAACGTAGAAGAGCAGAAGAGATGCTATACACTTTGTAGGCTATGCACCATCCACATACTAAATGCAACATATCATAGCACTCACAGTATCCCATGATTTTTATACTTTGTAGAATAAATATTTCTTGGGCCTTGATGTCTACATGGTGGCGAGTGATACAGTGGAGGAGATACTGCTCAGTTTCCTCATGGTGTTGAGTGTCAGATCTTAAGAGAAGGATTGAGTGCAGTGTGGAGGCCCGAAAGATGCGCCCTTCTCTGCTGCCCTGTGTCTTCCACATAAAGGAATGGCTATCGCCTGTGTACCAAATAAGCCAGTCTATGGCGGCACGGTATGGACAGATTTGTGGCCGGCGCTCACGTATCCTGGTTCATAGGGATCGTCCCCATTGGTCGGGCGGCACAGCCACCGCTCACCGGACAGACCCGCGTCCGCGGCCCCAGCACGTCATAGTGTGCCAGTGCTTCTCCGGGAACGTACACGATTATTTAGTGGGAAATTGTTTTGTTTTTTATAAGCTGGACTTGATCATCATCTCATCTTTGTTTGAGACGCGACTTCAAATTTGCGTCAATTACGTATCTGTCATCTTCCTGGACTGTGTTATCACCAGGCGGCTACTGTTCGTGTTCCCGGAGTTAACATTTCTGCAACTTGCTGCGGTTCCGGATTTCCCGCCACATACCAATTGGATTGGACGGATCGGAATTATCCTTGCAGCCGTTCTTGGCACTTGTATAATTAATTACTGTTTTTGTCTATATAAGGACTGGTGAATTCACATACAACTCACTAAAACGTAAGAATGTTCTTTGTTGCTATTAGCTTTTGCATGCATTCATTCTCATTCATACCTTTCACCTTGTGATTGTCCTGTGGAGCAGTATATGGTGTGCAGTGGATATCAAATTACGAACTCTTCATCTGATTATATTTCAACCGTTCATAAAAATTCTACAATAATTTTGACCATCGAAGAAACACAGAAGTTCAAATCGGGACAGATTTGTGTAACTGGGCAGAATTGGCAGAGATTGCTACTCATTCAAACCCTTTGATCAAATGCACTGCTTTTGACCACTAATCAAATTGTTCAAAATCGACTGGTGTTTTTTTTTTCTCCAACAATATCAGTATCAAGCACTACAGCTAACTCATACTACTCCTTCTACGATTAAATGTACCTCGGTTTCCACAATTGAATCGAAAAAAAAACTGATTGCATCACTACCATTTCATTACTAGAATCTACCATTGATTTTACAACCTTTACGCCAAAAGAATCATTGTTTGATTTTAAAATTACTGCGTACATTATTTCAATTATGATAGGCTCTGTCTTAATTATCTTACTCGCACTACATTCCAAAAGAACACTCAAACGTAGAAGAGCAGAAGTGATGCCATACACTTTGTAGGCTATGCACCATCCACATACTAAATGCATCATATTATAGTACTCACAGTATCCCGTGATTTTTATACTTTGTAGAATAAATATTTCTTGGGCCTTGTGGTCTACATGGTGGCGAGTGATACAGTGGAGGAGATACTGCTCAGTTTCCTCATGGTGTTGAGTGCCAGATCTTAAGAGAAGGGTTTAGTGCAGTTTGGAGGCCCGAAAGATGCGCCCTTCTCTGCTGCCCTGTGTCTTCCACATAAAGGAATGGCTATCGCCTGTGCTGAACAGCATCCACAACCACAGCTTTCCGCATGTATACATGTTAGAATCAGATAATGAAGTTCATACTGTTTCTGCAGATATAATATGAGCGATGTAGTATATCTTAAGCTATTTTTGAATGTATAATTCATGATAGCTTCAGAATATTCAGAGACACACCAAACTACTCAGCCATCTCATACGAACATTGGTCCACCGAACAAGCATGGCACCCGGATCCACTCTCAGAGCCACCCCTGGAAATATTCACCAAAGATCAATTGGGGAGGCAGAAGATGCCCACGGGGACGCCATTATTGGTTGAAGCAAATTTTCGACGGATACAAAACTGGGACAGTCTGCAGAACAACATAAAAATATGTCAAAAGTGTTTCCGGAATGAGGACTTCGTGTGGTGGGAAAGCCTTGTGGCCGACCCCCAATCAACCAAGAGCAAATCAGTTTTGTTGATGTGCATCAAGTCCTGGACGAGTCCAAACCATAACCAGTCCTTATTCTGTGAACAAAGTCATTTGTCGAGACCAGGTCGATCCGAGGTGAAAATGAATATTTCAAACTATCGCTGTCATAAGATGTGAAAAGTTGGTAATGAGTGACATCATTCAGTACCAATAAGCCAGTCTATGGCGGCACGGCATGGACAGATTTGTGGCCGGGGCTCACGCATTCTGGTTCACAGGGATCGTCCCCATTGGTCGGGCGGCACAGCCACCGCTCACCGGACAGACCAGCGTCCGCGGCCCCAGCACGTCATAGTGTGCCAGTGCTTCTCCGGGAACGTACACGATTCTTTAGTGGGAAATTGTTTCGTTTTTCACAAGCTAGACTTGATCATCATCTCATCATTGTTTGAGACGCGACTTCAAATTTGCGTCAATTACGTATCTGTCATCTTCCTGGACTGTTATCACCAGGCTGCTACTGTTCGTGTTCCCGGAGTTAACATTTCTGCAACTTGCTGCGGTTCCGGATTTCCCGCCACATACCAATTGGATTGGATGGATCGGAATTATCCTTGCAGCCGTTCTTGGCACTTGTATAATTAATTACTGTTTTTGTCTATATAAGGACTGGTGAATTCACATACAACTCACTAAAACGTAAGAATGTTCTTTGTTGCTATTAGCTTTTGCATGCATTTCATTTCACCATTTCACCTTGTAATTGTCCTGTGGAGCAGAATATAGTGTGCAGTGGATATCAAATTACGAACTCTTCATCGGATTTTATTTCAACCGTTTATAAAAAATCTACAAAAATTTTGATCATCGAAGAAACACAGACGTCAAAATCGGGACAGATTTTTGTAACCTTATTCAAACCCTTTGACCAACTGTGCTGCTTTTGACCACCTATTCAATTTGTGCAAAATCGATTGGTCTGTGTACTTTTTCAACAATATCAGTATCAAGCACTACAGCTGATTTTACGCATACTACTCCTTGTACGATTACTCGCACTACATTTCAAAAAGAATAATCAAACGTGGAAGAACAGAAGTAATACCATACACTTCTGGAAATCCATCCTAGTACGTATATAACGAGATGTACTAAAATACAAATAACAATGCCGCTATTGGCAATAACCAATAATCGTGTTAACGAATTTGATTCATGGATCGAAGACGAAGAAACAACGGTATGAGGTAATTGATTATTGATAGAACTATTATCAATAAATCAAAATAATAGATTTCCAGTGTATGAGTAATTTCACTTTGATGCCTCCTTGTCATGAGTTTCCTGCAACAAATGAAGAACATCGTTAAAACTCAAATTTGGAATTAAATCATGCTACATTTGGATGTTGATAATCCTACCATTAAAAATGTATTCGTATATAGTATCAAGTAAAAAGGATTGAGGGCAGTTTGGAGGCCCGAAAGATGCGCCCTTGTTTGCTGCCTTGTGTCTTCTACATAAAGGAATGGCTATCGCCTGTGCTGAACAGCGTCCACAACCACAGCTATCCGCACGTATACAGGTTAGAATCAGTCGATGAACTTCATACTGTTTCTGCAGATATAATATGAGCAATGTAGTATATCTCAAGCTATTTTTAAATCTATGATTCATGATAATTTCAGAAAATTCAGAAACACACCAAACCACGTAGCCATCTCGTACAAACATTGGTCCACGGAACAAGCATGGCAACCACATCCACTCTCAGAGCCACCACTGGAAATATCCACCAAAGATCAATTGGGGAGGCAGAAGATGCCCACGCGGACGCCATTATTGGTTGAAGCAAATTTTCAACGGATACAAAACTTGGACAGTCTGCAGAACAACATAAAAATATGTCAAAAGTGTTTCCGCAATGAGGACTTCGTGTGGTGGGAGAGCTTTGTGGCTGATCCCCAGTCAGCCATGCCACCACGTGTCTTAATTATCTTACTCGCACTACATTCCAAAAGAACACTCAAACGTAGAAGAGCAGAAGTGATGCCATACACTTTGTAGGCTATGCACCATCCACATACTAAATGCATCATATTATAGTACTCACAGTATCCCGTGATTTTTATACTTTGTAGAATAAATATTTCTTGGGCCTTGTGGTCTACATGGTGGCGAGTGATACAGTGGAGGAGATACTGCTCAGTTTCCTCATGGTGTTGAGTGCCAGATCTTAAGAGAAGGGTTTAGTGCAGTTTGGAGGCCCGAAAGATGCGCCCTTCTCTGCTGCCCTGTGTCTTCCACATAAAGGAATGGCTATCGCCTGTGCTGAACAGCATCCACAACCACAGCTTTCCGCATGTATACATGTTAGAATCAGATAATGAAGTTCATACTGTTTCTGCAGATATAATATGAGCGATGTAGTATATCTTAAGCTATTTTTGAATGTATAATTCATGATAGCTTCAGAATATTCAGAGACACACCAAACTACTCAGCCATCTCATACGAACATTGGTCCACCGAACAAGCATGGCACCCGGATCCACTCTCAGAGCCACCCCTGGAAATATTCACCAAAGATCAATTGGGGAGGCAGAAGATGCCCACGGGGACGCCATTATTGGTTGAAGCAAATTTTCGACGGATACAAAACTGGGACAGTCTGCAGAACAACATAAAAATATGTCAAAAGTGTTTCCGGAATGAGGACTTCGTGTGGTGGGAAAGCCTTGTGGCCGACCCCCAATCATCCAAGAGCAAATCAGTTTTGTTGATGTGCATCAAGTCCTGGACGAGTCCAAACCATAACCAGTCCTTATTCTGTGAACAAAGTCATTTGTCGAGACCAGGTCGATCCGAGGTGAAAATGAATATTTCAAACTATCGCTGTCATAAGATGTGAAAAGTTGGTAATGAGTGACATCATTCAGTACCAATAAGCCAGTCTATGGCGGCACGGCATGGACAGATTTGTGGCCGGGGCTCACGCATTCTGGTTCACAGGGATCGTCCCCATTGGTCGGGCGGCACAGCCACCGCTCACCGGACAGACCAGCGTCCGCGGCCCCAGCACGTCATAGTGTGCCAGTGCTTCTCCGGGAACGTACACGATTCTTTAGTGGGAAATTGTTTCGTTTTTCACAAGCTAGACTTGATCATCATCTCATCATTGTTTGAGACGCGACTTCAAATTTGCGTCAATTACGTATCTGTCATATTCCTGGACTGTGTTATCACCAGGCTGCTACTGTTCGTGTTCCCGGAGTTAACATTTCTGCAACTTGCTGCGGTTCCGGATTTCCCGCCACATACCAATTGGATTGGATGGATCGGAATTATCCTTGCAGCCGTTCTTGGCACTTGTATAATTAATTACTGTTTTTGTCTATATAAGGACTGGTGAATTCACATACAACTCACTAAAACGTAAGAATGTTCTTTGTTGCTATTAGCTTTTGCATGCATTTCATTTCACCATTTCACCTTGTAATTGTCCTGTGGAGCAGAATATAGTGTGCAGTGGATATCAAATTACGAACTCTTCATCGGATTTTATTTCAACCGTTTATAAAAAATCTACAAAAATTTTGATCATCGAAGAAACACAGACGTCAAAATCGGGACAGATTTTTGTAACCTTATTCAAACCCTTTGACCAACTGTGCTGCTTTTGACCACCTATTCAATTTGTGCAAAATCGATTGGTCTGTGTACTTTTTCAACAATATCAGTATCAAGCACTACAGCTGATTTTACGCATACTACTCCTTGTACGATTACTCGCACTACATTTCAAAAAGAATAATCAAACGTGGAAGAACAGAAGTAATACCATACACTTCTGGAAATCCATCCTAGTACGTATATAACGAGATGTACTAAAATACAAATAACAATGCCGCTATTGGCAATAACCAATAATCGTGTTAACGAATTTGATTCATGGATCGAAGACGAAGAAACAACGGTATAAGGTAATTGATTATTGATAGAACTATTATCAATAAATCAAAATAATAGATTTCCAGTGTATGAGTAATTTCACTTTGATGCCTCCTTGTCATGAGTTTCCTGCAACAAATGAAAAACATCGTTAAAACTCAAATTTGGAATTAAATCATGCTACATTTGGATGTTGATAATCCTACCATTAAAAATGTATTCGTATATAGTATCAAGTAAAAAGGATTGAGGGCAGTTTGGAGGCCCGAAAGATGCGCCCTTGTTTGCTGCCTTGTGTCTTCTACATAAAGGAATGGCTATCGCCTGTGCTGAACAGCATCCACAACCACAGCTATCCGCACGTATACAGGTTAGAATCAGTCAATGAACTTCATACTGTTTCTGCAGATATAATATGAGCAATGTAGTATATTTCAAGCTATTTTTAAATCTATGATTCATGATAATTTCAGAAAATTCAGAAACACACCAAACCACGTAGCCATCTCGTACAAACATTGGTCCACGGAACAAGCATGGCAACCGCATCCACTCTCAGAGCCACCACTGGAAATATCCACCAAAGATCAATTGGGGAGGCAGAAGATGCCCACGCGGACGCCATTATTGGTTGAAGCAAATTTTCAACGGATACAAAACTTGGACAGTCTGCAGAACAACATAAAAATATGTCAAAAGTGTTTCCGCAATGAGGACTTCGTGTGGTGGGAGAGCTTTGTGGCTGATCCCCAGTCAGCCATGCCACCAGTACCCAACTGGTACCTGGATACGCTCGCTCCGTGTGATGCCACACAGGAGGAAAAGCTCACTTCTATTTAAGCTGACCAAAGATCTCCTCTTGAAATAGTTGCGCGAAAAGAGCGATCAGTTCTTCAGGTGACTTTCACGTACATATTGGTTACCATTAGATTTGCATAATAGTATAAAAATGTTTCATACTCGGGGCAAATGCTAACCGTCGTGTATTCAGTCCGTATTATAACAGGTGGCAACTGGATCTCGGACGATACAATCCCAGTCGATCCGGCAGAGCGAAACGAAAGACAACAGCCCAGCTTGATGACAGAAGAAGCTTTCCATAATCTGTTACAGTTCTGCGTTACATCCCAAATTACATCGGCCACGTAATCACCCAATACGATACGAAACAGGAGATTAGACAAAGCAAGTCTTTGAACAGCAAAAGAGTATTATCTGGTCCAATACATGGATTTCATCAATGCAACAATAGCAACCTTAAAACAGCGATTTGATCAGGAAGAAGAAGAAGAAGAAGAAAAAAAGCTTAACGGCACTTTGGGCTCAAGGAGGCCATTTCAGTTCATTGAAAATTTGTAGTGAACAGTAAAAGCTTACAAGGTTAATGGTGAAGAATTGATGACTAGATCTAGACTCAAAGGAATTGACTAGATTTGTATGTCTAAAAATAGAAATATACCCCAATTTCCCGAAGGAAATTGAGGATTTTATAAATATTAATATCACTGAAAACATCATATATTGACTGACATTCATAAAACAAACGACGAGTGTCAGCCAAGTCTTGACAATGTACCAGGACATGTTCAACGGTCAGCCATTCTCGACAGGGTACACACACAGGGGCCTCCTCCCCACGGAGCAGGTAACCCTGAGTAAGGTATGTATGCCCTATACGAGCCCGTGACATGACCTGCTGATCACTCCTGGACATTTCGTTTATTGGGGTACAACAACCGAGCTGTGGTTTGACTTTGTGTAATTTGTTATCAACCTGCTCATCCCAGAATGACTGCCATTCTGCGTACAAGTACGTGTGGATGAGCAGCTTGAAATCAGAATGTGGCAGCCTGGAAAATGTGACGTCCAGATCAAGAGCTGCCCTGGCAGCCTTGTCGGCATGCTCATTCCCAGGAATGTCCACATGACTGGGTACCCAACAAAATACTACAACTTTATGCATTTGAAAAATACGTTGATATTCAGTTAAAATATCCAAAAGTAGAGGATGTCAGTCAGGAATCAAAACGTATAACACTGTACAGGAAGCAGTCAATGCAACGACAGTCGTTGCAGCTGTGAAGCAATATCCCGAACTGGGAGGAAACACGATTGACGCTCAAATTTGACTACGATGAGACGATACATTCCTGCAGATCGAGAGCTGAAGGCACCTCTCACACTGACGTGAGCTTCATCACTACCAAGCTTATAGGAGTGGATATAGCTGTATGCGCTGTTATCCTTAAAGTGGAATTTGCCGAAGAGCCACAGTGTAGAATATATATGGTTTTTTTCTCTTTTAATAAGGAGGGATCATTCATTTCTATCTTGTGCTATGATTGTTGTTTAATAGCCTATTATCGGGACAGTCTCCTGTAAAGACTAGATTTCACATTACCGCTAATCGATTTATAGATTTGTTAGTTTCGTATTTAGTTACAAGACCAGATTCTCTTTTCCAAAATTATGTGAGTTGTTTTCGTAAACATTTTAATGTAATCATGAAGAGTGTTTCAATGAACTGTTAGTGACCGAGCCCAGACATCTGAAACTTATAACTGATAGTTTATGTTTTGTTCGTGCCATGCGATGAGCTGGCAAGCATACTGTACATGTATAATCAAATGATTTATGTCTCTTGACGTGAGGTGCACTCAGCGTCGTGGGTAAGAAAAGAATATTAACCAACTTAAAGAGACACACTCGGAATGCATGAGCAGAGGAGCTTGTAATGAACAGATATATGGAATAAACTAAAAGTTGCTTCAATAGTACGTCTTCATCGTCCATACATTTCAGGAACAATACAATCCACAACCTAAATTATCGACGCATTCGACATTTGGTAGCAGAGCGTGGTTCCTGAAAATCGTGTGCGTGTTTGCCGGCACATTACAGGCAAACTGAAGAGAAGCGTGATTTTGCTATTGTAACTTAGGCGTTCTCGGTGGCCGACAGCCGAGTCAGCGTGTTTTCTGGCTGGAACAAGGGAACGAGAAAAGGTCTGTTACGGAGTACCATGGCTAACGTTGAAGAGCTCAGAGGCCAACTGACCGAAAAAAAAACGCGTGATTCATGATCAAGCCACCGCCTTGGCCCGGCAAGATACGGAGATGAACCAGCTCCGACAACGAATCCAGCAAATGCAAGCACAATTCGCCGAGATGTGAATGGTGGCGCCGGATGTCGAACAGCAAGAGCTCCAACGAGAAGCTCAGGAATTGGCCGTTCAAAGACTCAGACTCTAGTCGTTCATTTGGCAATGCGTCAAATAAATGTAAATATTTGGTATTTCACGGAAATGGCAATAATAGTTCATTGCTGTATATTTCAGATGTCATTTCCTTGGCGTGAATACAATCTCGGGGAGAGCGCCATGATGTGCCCACTGTGCTTGGTAACCAAGGAAGGAAAAAAAAAACAGTTTCAGGCTGTCCTCATCTGGTGAAGGATTACTGCGCCAAACATGCCTGTACAACGAACATACGTTGTCATCAATGAGCCTAATAGAAAGGAACAACTTTGAACGCTCTATTCTCAGTAGGGGGTGGAGAGTCATTGGGTGACTTCGGGCGATGTACTCGGTTGACTCGTGTTACGCGTGTTTCATCCGAATTACCAGGATTGCAGTGTCATGTGACTGAATTTGACCCAGAAGTGTAGCGTGGAAGGTCAAGAACCGCAATCCGTCCTTCACACAAATGACTTGATTTCTGTGTATAAACATATGTGCAGTAGGGCTACACGAGTAACCGGTCACAGATGCAGCGACTGATTAATCTTTCTGTGGCGTATGATTACGATACTTGGCGAGAAACGATAGATTCTGTGTATAACACAATTTTTTTTTTTCACGTTTGTTGCTTCCGGTCCAAACTTCCGGCGATGTTATATTTTCCCTAAAAACACCCCAGTGAGCACCCAAGTGATTTTTCAGTCACAGCAATATTCAGAATTCCAATAGTACTTGCAATTAGTATGCGGTAATGGCTCGGTTACAGACCCCGAGTAACTGGTCACAAAATTTTGTACTTCTATTAGTTCTAATTTGTAATGTAATCATCATTATGTTCTATTGAACAAATAACACTAAGGGTACATAGCCTAGATTACCAGTAACAGTAAATACGTGTAATACAGTATTGCCCAACATTATAATATAATGTGATTCCCTTCTAGCACGCGTGACACTTCAGAAGTACGACCTGCCATTGGTTAATAAGTGGATAGAGCATCGTCTGCTTGGATCAGATTTTGAGGTGGCACATTGAAATCCGGAGTCTAACCCAAAAATGTATGTCTCTATATTGTAGAATAGGCACTATGCACATGTCCCAGCACTCTGTGCTCTGTGCAGCCACTCTCGACAGGGCACACACACAGGGGCCTCCTCCTCACGGAGCAGATAACCCTGAGTAAGGTATGTATGCCCTTGATCTCAGATGCCGTTGATCTCAGACGCTCGTGAGGAAAATTGGCAGCTCTGCAACGAGTGCCCTGACAATTGTTTTCAAAAGTGTTTAACCTGGTGAAAGTCCCGACAGTCGCTGCGGAGGTGTCACATATCAACAGGCTATTCTATGTATATGAATAGTACAAAACAACTAGTACATGTACATTCAGTTGGGCAATGATGATGCAGAATAATGATGATGAGACACTTCATATGAAGAAGAAGAAGGAATAAAGTTTAACTGCACTTTGGTCTCAAGAAGGCCAGTTCAGTGCCAAACAAGGATATGAAAGTAGTATCAAGAATAATAAAACCGCAAGTTCTACAATTAAGAATTAGCAGTGAACAGTAAGAGCTTACAAGATTAATTGTGAAAAAATTGATTACTAGATCTAGACTCAAACGAGTTGACCAGAGTTGTATGTCTAAAAATAAAAATATACCCCAATCGAGGATTTTATGAATATTGAAATCGTAGAACATGCGACGAGTGTCAGCCAAATCTTGACAATGTACCACGAAATGTTCAACGGTCAGCCACTCTCGACAGGGCACACACAGGGGCCTCCTCCTCACGGAGCAGATAACCCTGAGTAAGGTATGTATGCCCTATACGAGCCCGTGACATGACCAGTTGATCACGCCTGGACATTTCGTTTATTGGGGTACAACAACCAAGAGTTGGTTCGACTGTGTGTAATTTGTTATCAACCTGCTCAACCCAGAATGACTGTCATTCTGCGTACAAGTACGTGTGGAATCATATGTCCTTTGTTTAGGTTGCAGCTTGCAAATTCGTGATTTACTAGTAAATGTTGAATATGTCATTTTTTCACATTGACTACAAGAATTGTGATCATAAAGCAGCCTGAAAGAGCACTCTACTGGCTTCAACAAACTTATGCCACTTTTCTGGGAAGAACAACAGAAAGTCTTCCAGACGTAGATATATCGTGTATATTTTCCCTACTAGATAACATCATAGCAAGATGTTAGTTCTGCAAGTTTCTTTCTGCAAGTTCAGAAAGATCCTTGGTACAATATTATTGCAACTCAATCGCAATATTAGACAATTACTGGTATTCTCATCTGGTGCATTTGATAATTTCTTCTTGCTCAGGTCATCTCTTCAACCAGTGATAAGGCAGCACCGAACCAGCGCCAAATCGTATCTACCGAGTTGGAAAGGAGCCAGCCGTCTACAAGGCACAGAATCTGTATGATGAGTTTGAGAGATGTGTATATTTCTTCTCGGATGGTCCACGTCTGATAGGGACTATACGCAATAACATCAAGAAATCCAACCTGAAGGTACACGATAACTATTGGTAAATATAGGGCAAGCTATGTGTGAAATGTTCATATGAATGTATCAAGCTATTGCCACCTAACACTACTAGATTCTCATGATGACAATAGAAAACGTAAACTACATTACGGAATAGAAACAAAGAACACAACATAGTTTATCCAAAGACACACGGGCGTCATCAGGGGCAGACTGTGTGTGAAATGTAGTTTCTACCGTACATGTAGCAGAACACAAGGACAAGAACTGGTGGCGTTTTACAGATTCTTTATTCGTCCTGAGCCGAACCGAATCAAGAATCCGTCAAACGCCACCAGTTCTTATTCTTGTGTTCAGCTACAGTAAACGACTGCCTGTCTGCTGTGTGGAGAGTGACTGATGTGTTACTGGTAGTGGTGGGCGATACCACCGATGCATCAATGTATCGCGATATTTAATTTCATAATACTTGAATCGATACTTTTTTGCAAGTATCGATACGATATGATATCACCCGCCCGCTTCAACTGAGTACAGAATGAGCTCTCCGAAGCACGTGCGTTTGTTTACATCCGGAAATAGATCGGAAATCATGATGCACGAATTTGAAAAATGGCGCAGCAAGGTCATGAAAGTGATCCAAAGATCGTGAAAAAACCAAAACAATGAGCATTGGATTTGTTTTTATTATGATTGATGTCCTTGTTATGATATCACGAGTACAAGTATCAAAGAAAACTGCTGGTAATCACATGGAAGTTATATATGTGCTAATCGTTCACTAATTCAGTTGGCAAAAATTGTTATAATCGTATCGTGATACGTATCGTATCGCGAGTGTAGTATCGTGATACGTATCGTATCGTGACCCCTCTGGTGATACCCAGCACTAGTTACTGGTCAACTTAAGTCCTGCCTTGGCCCTAGCTACCTGGTGTATGATGACAAGCGCACTGCGGATCTCCGATCATCAGTCTGGTCCCAGGCCGTCGTAACAAGGTGGCAACCAGGAACATCGTCTTTATCGACAGTTCAGTAGTGGTCGAACATCATCAGGATTTACTGTGTCTACATTACATTGAACTGGTTATGCTGTAAACAAACCTACTGCTTCAATATTGTTTTCATACTGGTGACAGCCTGTTTTGTGAAATAGGCTTGTTGTATACTGACATTTGATGAGTATTATTAGTGATTGATTGATAGAGTTTGTAGTGTTGATTTATTGTCAACAAGCTCTGCTTATCCATTAATATAAATCTGTTAGCTGTATTTGTATTACAAATTGAGATGTCAGTGTAAAACCTGTATGTGTCATTTAGTACAGTATAGCATTTTCATGACTTAATATTTTGTGTACATGTAATGAATATATTTGTTTGAATATTTGTTGTGAGTATCAGTTTGAACACAACAAGCGCACAGTAAACAAGTTTGATATTGGATTGTCACCTGTTTGTTGAAATCAAAGGTGTTTGATAGTGTTTGCACTTAATTACTCGCAGGGTCACATTTTATTACATTTGTCATTGGATCATAATATTTTGTGGCTTTGAATGCTGATTTGGTGTATCGATGATTTCGTATTTGCATGTAACTGATTATTTGGACATAAGATAGTGTGTTTAATTGTCGTCTGTCATTGTATATATTTGAAGTAAAAAATGTCATGTGTGATGTAAATTGATATGAGGTTATGAGATGAATGTATTGTAGAATCCATACAAAAACACTGACTATATGTGAATATTGATGTGGACTATTGTAGACAGTTTGTTGAGTATCATCGAACATACAAATACTATTTGGTGAAAATCATACACAATCATGTCCGAATCTATTACAAATTTGTCATCAGTTGGCGGGCTCCTATAACGACTATCAGCATGCCAGTATTACCCGTTGAGGTAGAAGACGGTCAAGTCCAAAAGCAAAAAGACACACTTCAAAAGGGTCAAGCAAACAAGGGACCAAGTGTTGAGGAAGAAGGCCGTCAGATCGAACCTGGAAGAAGAAGGAATAAAGCTTAACGGCACTTTGGGCTCAAGAAGGCCTTTTCAGTGCCAAACAATGCAGATCGAACTTGGACGAGGTGCACGTAAAGAAACTGACGAACAAGGGCTCCGAGCTTCAAAAGGACAGACAGAGACACCATCTCCAGGCATCCATGTCCTCTTGGAGAAAGCAAACGACCAATGTGGAAGTAAGACTTGATGAGGAAACAGAGCCGGAATTTATACGAACAATGAGGTTACAGCTTATTACAGCCATGGACACAAAATGCATATGAATTTTATGATGTCCATACTGAATCTACAGAGCAGATAGACGAGAGATTCGGGAGCATGGAAAAAGAATATTACATGCTGTTATAAAGAGTATCAAGTCGTTTGCGCTTCCTTCAAGACGAATCATATGAAACAAGCTCGAGAAGGTCCTACAGATCCACAAGGAAAAATTAACATGAACAATCGACCTAGATTGAATTCTCCAGATTCACCAGCCAGAATGAACATACATTCATCATGCAGATGACATTTCAGTTATTGTTCCAGCTGTCAGACCAAACACCAATAGAGAAAGTGTATCAGTTATTGCTCCAGCTGTCAGACCATACACCAATAGAGAAAGTGTATCTGCCCAGGAAGATTCAGTTTTGAAATTATTGCTTGACCAGTTTAAACTTGGAAGTTTAAAGATACCGAGACAAATAATATAGTCTCTCTTGCTCTGGTATTCCCTTGTGACTTATCAGGGAATTGAACGACGATCGCCAGGTAGGGTATTTCAGTGGGTCACCGTCAAATTTCTTGGGTTACAAAACGTGGAACAAGCCTAATCACAAGCCGAATGCTACTGAGTTGATGGTTTTCTCGGGGACAGATTTCACGTCCTCCAGCAGTGACACTGGCTCAGTGGTATGAATGTAAGTCATG
Source organism: Terebella lapidaria (assembly GCA_949152475.1). Classification (NCBI taxonomy): domain Eukaryota; kingdom Metazoa; phylum Annelida; class Polychaeta; order Terebellida; family Terebellidae; genus Terebella; species Terebella lapidaria. The sequence continues at coordinate 26,678,509 of OX424568.1, read as the reverse complement.
TTCAGCACATTCGTTTGTGTTTCCTGTTCTGTTCGCAACTGAAGGCATGTAATTCTGATCGTTAAGTATTGAAATTTGATATATTGAATAATTTTTGGAATATGACTTATTTTCCACCCTAAACAAACATGTTCAATCCAATATTATTATACTGCAGGACGCCCGAACGTGGACAATTTGTTGCGGTGAAGCTTGCAACTCTGGCACGCAAGACAGCAAGCAGAGGACGTGTGAACATTTACATGGCAGAGGGAAATTCTAAATTATCCTTTCCTGCCATATGCGCCTCAAAACTCGATTCTCACACTGAGCAGAATATGATGGCACTACATCTTAAAGTATTGACCTTTCTTAAGGTTCTTGAAGTTGATGAAGGAGGTGTGACTATGAACTTCATGACACACGCAACAGGAAACCTATACCACAGACCAGAAATACAAGAAGTTGCCCTAAAACCTGTGTCTCATGTAGCTTGTCAAATTCAATCTCCAGAAGGCGCCAATGCAAGGGCTCAGTTTCTGTTCAGTGACACACAGAATGATCTCAAGAAAATTCAATCACATTTTCAGGCCACCACTGTATATTTTAATTAGGATGTTAACAGTGTAAGCCAGTAGCTTAATGAAGGTCGAAATTTGCTGTACACTGTTCTATCGGAAATGTCACATTTAGTAGGTCGAAATATACAGTAGACAGGAACACAGTTGACAGTCAAATGACATGACATGTCTCCTCTTGTTGATTAGTATTCGCTTTTGATGATGTCTTGTTTCATGTAAAAATAGTGTTAGTGCTTCCTCCTAATGTGTTAAGAATGTAAGTACATTATTACGATGACCCGCTTATAATAATACAGGCTGTATATTGTGCCAGAGAACTTCTTGCCGTTGTGAGGAATTGAATAGCTTATTTTCAGTGCTCTGACAATGTTCTTAACTTTTGAGAATATCAATAATGTTGATTCCTGAAATAACTCCATGAAAAAAATAATTTCCGACACGACTTTATCAGGACACCTGACGACAGGGGAATAATGTGTGGTGTCCGCAGTAGTGTGTATGTGCAGTATGTTCAGGAAAATAATGTAATTTCTCGAATTAAGAACCTATAAGTTGAGCAAACTCAAAATGTAACTAACAAAATGTCGTATTTCTTTTCAGGTTGAAAACGCAAATGAGCCCGACAAAGTCATGGCAACCGTGATCCCCAAGGCCCGGTTCACGCAGAGAGGGACGTTGGTGGATGCCTATATCGTAGGGAATGATATCAAGATCTCCTGTGACACCACCGATGTGTGGGATGCGGTTGTGATGTTGCTAGCATGCTATTATGTTATGGACATTTCCTATACCTACACATGTCATACGAGAGCAGCCATATACTGGCAAAAACATATTTTGCTCACTATACCAGGCATGTTTTGGGGAAAAGTTGGGGTTATAATAGCCTAATGTTGAAAATGTAAATACAAATTCACAACAAAATATCACAGGTTTGCTAAACGATGGCAGCAATTAAAGGTAGTACGGTAGATGCACTCCAGAGAAGCTTCAATGAACTCAAAAGATAACTGAAATTCACACAAAAAACATTCGATGAGACAAAAGGTACAACAACCACTCTGCGCGAAGACAACGCTGCTATAAAAATCCGCCTCGAACCATCAACTCAGTAGCCTTTTGGCTTGTGATTAGGCTTTACGCAGAGAGTAAAGTCAGCTATCAAACACAACTAGAGACAAACAACAAGAGAACGATCAACATTGAGAGTCAAACCATGAAATAAAATTAGGTCTTTCATAATAGATCAGAGGAAAAAGACGAAAACACGAGGAAGGTGTCAATCGACTTCATCAAAACCAATATGAAAATTCAGTGATTGTAATGAACCAAATTTTTTTTTCGTTCGTAAGCTTTCCATATATCACAATGCGTATAATCTGATTTTTCTAACTTCTTTACACTGGTTTTTGACGATATTGTTGCGATGCTAAATGTTATCGTTCCATAACTTGGCATACTTCACCTGGGAGCCAAACGGCAGTTTGCTACCAAATTGCAGACTTCTATCGCAAAAATTGAAGAAGTTGGCAATCTAACCCAATGTTAAATGTCAGCCCAAAACGGGAATTCGAGAATCTGAGCATATTAGAGAATTTGGTATTGTTTACATTAATCGGGATTTGAAGTATAATTGTAATTTTGGACAAGAAGACACAATGGGTGTATTCTAGATAAACTTGTTGATTTCGAATGATAGCACAGCTACAAAACCGAGTAAGTGCACAAAATTGTGTGCGGACCCAGAAATTGAATGACAGGGCTAAAGTTAATATTGGGGTAGATGTCTAACTTTCTCAATAAAAGTCTGAAATTTGGTAGAAAATTGCCGTTTGACTCCCAGGTGAAGTATGTTAAGTTATAGAACGATACCATTTAGCGTCGCAAAAATATCAGCGAAAAACAGTGTAAATGAGTTAGAAAAATCAGAGTATAAGTTGCCGCATTTCAAGTTTATTCCGACCTTCCATTATCTCATTTTGGTCAATCTTTAGGCCTTGCCTAGTTTTTCGTGAATTTTTTATTTGTTTTGAAGTATCCAGTGTACTGTGCCTGGTCAGTCACACTGCGATAGTTATATCTAATGAACACCCGTCAAGACTCCACCGACTAGTGCTCTCTTCTCACAACATAAAGCATGCCAAGGGATGCCACGGTAAGAACTCACTGCATACTAGTAGTTTGATGGCTGAGGTGGGTCAGCGATGTATGCAGTTTTGTTGATGTGCGAGTCTAAACCATATCCAGTCCTTATTCTGTGAACAAAGTCATTTGTCGAGACCAAGTCGATCCGAGGTGAAAGTGAATGTTTCAAACTATCGCTGTCATAAGATGTGAAAAGTTGATAATAAGTCACATCATTCAGTTCCGATAGTGCTGCCATTCCCTGAAATGTCAAGGTCAAAGGTCAAGCCGCGGGTCGGCATCGACCCAAATGTTCAAACTAACTTGATCACCGTATCTCCACAACTAAATACGATAGAAACGCCAAATATGACTCTTGGGTAGGCCAAAAACCTTTGTTTTCACACGTAAGCCCTACAACACACATCCTATCCAAGCGCCTGAGGTCTTGGTTGGCCTAAGAAAAACTACCTCCACCTCAACCTTTCGTGAATACCACTATATTGAGTAGTAGCTTGTTTTAATGCACCTGTATACATTTTGTGGTCACCTTCTTCATTACTGAAATACAAAAAATGTCCAGCATAAATATTTACAATGATTGCATATAACAATATAAGTATTCTCCTGTGTTTGATAATCTATCACACCAGATATTACATGTATAAGATCTGAGCCAGAAGCTATGGAAGAATCAAAACCTATTGACGAGAATGAGGATGACGATCACTTGTCAGGTGGGCTTTTGTTGGATGATATTCAATTTTGCACCAGGGATGTTATAGATGTGAATGAGATTATTTGTGTCAAGATTTACATCATGACCCCAAACTGCATGTCGGGGCTGTTCCCCAAAGTCCACATCTTTAGATATGAAGCTGGAGGTCCCTGAGGTTCAAGAAGTCAGAGACGCCCAACTCCATGCGACTGGGGACCCTGAGGTCCAAGAGGTCAGAGACGCCCAACTCCATGCGACTGGAGACCTCGAGGTCCAAGACATCAGAGACACCCAACTCCATGCGACTGGGGACCCCGAAGTTCCAAGACATCAAAGACACCCAACTCCATGCGACTGGGGACCCCCCAAGGTCCAAGACATCAAAGACGCCCAACTCCATGCGTCCGAAGACCCACGAGTTCCAAGATGTCAGAGTTGCCCACCTCCATGCAACTGGAGACCCCGAGGTCTAAGACATCAGAGACGCCCAACTCCATGCAACTGGAGTCCAAGATATCAGAGATGCTCGAGTCCACACGGTCAGAGGCCCCCGAGTCTACATGCAGATCTGAGAACTGTATGGAAGAGCTGGAAAATCTTTTGGTACCTTCCACATCCACATTGATTGATAAATCTCAAGGTCTGTTACATTCCATTATCAAAACCAAAATTGTCCGGTAACCTATCTTAACCTTTGGGCTAATTTTTATTATATGTTGGTGGGTGTTTAACAGCTTATCATATAGCGGTCGAAAAGGCGCCAGACTTAGCAACAACACCTACAAAAATAATAAGACCGCTCTTCCCTTCTTGGGAGGACGTGAATGGCCTGATGGATAAATATGACATCACGATTAACCAATGACAAAAAAAAACAAAGAAATAATAAATAAATAAATAAAAACAGTAATACATCTACATTCTGGATAAACTTCATATTGAGCGACTATTTGGTAATTTTGGGTTTAGTGTAGGCTATTTGGTTCACTTCTAAATTTCGAATATTATATTATTATAAAATTGCGAATTGAAATCAATTAATTTCTTTACAATGCACGTAGGCTAAATTCAATGTTACTCCCTGCCTTCTCGAACAAACTAGCGCACCGCGCCATATTCAGCGCGCCGCACCCTGGCGCGGAGTGCAAATTAGTCCAAGCTTACTACCACCAACACAAGTAGATTCTAATGATGACAATATCAAACGTAGAATACATTGCGGAATAGAAACAAAGCCCGACCAAATAGTTTATCCAAAGACACACTGGCATTATCAGGAGCAGGATGTGTGTGAAGTGTAGTTGTTTCTATTCTACACCTGATGGAATTAGTATACAACTGCCCAACAACCTACGAAAACAATTTAGAAATCTGAAACAAACCCCATGGAATAGATATATGACAAGTACATAAGTACCCAATCAAAAGCCCAAAGGCTACTGAGTTGATGGTGTCTTCGGGGACAGATTTAACGTCCGCCAGCAGTGACACCGACTCAGTGGTATGAATGTAAGTATCAATCCATTACCACCAATTCAGTCAGATTTTGATGATGTCAATAACAACGTAAAATACATTTTCCAATAGAAACAAAGCCCGACCAAATAGTTTATCCAGACACACTGGCGTCATCAGGGGCACACAGTATGTTAAACGTAGTTGTTTCTACTGTACACCTGATGGAATTAGTATACAACTGCCCAACTACCTATGAAAATAATTTAGAAAATCTGAAACAATCCCCATGGAATAGATATATGACAAGCTACTGAGTTGATGGTATCTTCAGGGACAGATTTAATGTCCGCCAGCAGTTACACCGACTCCGTGGTATGAACGTAAGTATCAATCCATTACCACAAATACAGTCAGATTTTGATGATATCAATAACAAACATAAAATACAACATTTTGCAATTGAAACAAAGACGGGACCAAATAGTTTATCCAAAGACACACTGGCGTCATCAGGTGCAGTAGTTGTTGCTGTGAAGCTTGCAACTCTGGCACGCAAGACAGCAAGCAGAGGACGTGTGGACTTTTACATGGCAGAGGGAAATTACAAATTATCCTCACCTGCCGTATGCGCCTTGGTACTTGATTCTTACACATAGCAGAATATGATTGGTATGGCTCTGCATCTTAAAGTATTGACCTTTCTTAAAGGTCTACTGACATGAAAAAAACATTTTGCATTTTCAGTAAGAAGAATGTATGCTAACACCATCAGCAGGGACTATTCCATGATAAACTAAGCTGTAAAGTTATTATGAGCATTTTAAATTGCGCGCTCAAAGATAAAGAGGTCCAGATTTCTCCATCTCCCGGGCGAGGCCCAAAACGAGGCGTGACGTCACGGCATAGAATTAGTGGCAGCCCCAGCGCAAACAGATCCCAGCTGCAGTGATTGTTTACATGTACATGCGGTCGGCCGGCGTGGTTATGGAGAGATGAATAATGAATATATTTCATTTCTTCACAAAACACCGGCAAAAGTGAAAGAAAAAAGAATAGTTTGTGTGGCATTTGGATGTGGCATTGCGACCAATGATGAGTCTGCTGGGCCTAGATCACTAGAAATGCGAAGTTAACGAGAGTGGGAGAGACGTGTGGCAACCAGACGGGCACACTGGAAAGCACCTCGCCCACATACGGTAATTGTATGTCAACATTCTCTGTGTATCTGCTCAATTCCTTTGTGTGAATTTTACTCGGTGCATGTATCCTTCAGAAGTCTACACCGATGTTAGGGGTCTATTTATTCAAAAACAGTATTATCAGCATTGTGAGAGATATACATTTCATTTGAATCATTGGAAAAATAAATCCAGTAAAATGTGCCATTGAACAGTCAGCTGTTGAAAACGTATTTGTGTTTGAGGAATGCAGATTTCTAGGCAATTCATCCACAAACTTATCTTATCTGATAAACATAAAAACTATAGTCTAATACTCATATATACTTCGGAAATAGCCTACTATCACATCAATATCATACATATATACACTTCATACACATGATACATAGGCTGTCTGTTTCAGGGTACGTGGGAAGACCACTGTCTCTTTGCCCAGCAAGTCCGAACTGATACGCCGATACACGACTCGATTTAGTACAGATTATGCTGCGTTCCATTCAAGTCGCGCAAATGGTGATCACGACTGGGAAGTCGTGCCGTAGGGCTTGAGAGCGTTCCATTGGCAAAACTTCGCGCACACCAAAACAAAATGGAGCCAGAAAGAAACAACCATATCAAGATGAAGCTTCTTAGTATCATTGGAATGTTTTCTCGGTTTTATCTGACCATTTTCACTAAACTCCGCATGACACTCATTGCTAGAAGGCAAAGAAGAAGGTAATCATTCGAAACCACAGCATGATGAAAAATAAACATACGAAAACGCGTTTCATTATGTTGTCAAGCATATATTTTCGTCTTTCCAGGATAATCATTCTCTGTGCAGCCATTTGTGCCTATCGTCGTCGTGTGGGCATACCAGTTGTGAAAACAGGGACGACTTGCCATTTGTTTTTGGACATGGACAGTTTTACCTTAAGGCGCCATATTCGTCTGAACTTACAACAGTTCCACCAGTTTGTTGGCTACCTAATTGAAATGGGCCATGAAGTTGAGTTAAATCCTGGAGGGCGACCACCGATACCAATAGAAACTAAGGCGCTGGTGTTCTTGTGGTACATGGCGAACAGTAACAGTTTTAGGGAAATTTCAGATAAATTCAACATATCTCAGAGCAGTGCTCATCGCATCGTCAACCGCGTTCTAAACGACATAACCCACGTATCAACGAAGTATAATAAATGGCCCAATTATCAACAGAAATTGTATAACGGAAGGAAATTTTTCGAAAAAAGTGGACAACGCAACATAATTGGTGTGATCGATGGATGCCATATCAAAATCCAAAAACCCCTACATCATGGAGATGATTATCTAAATAGAAAAGGTTTACACTCGGTAGTACTACAAGGTGTTTGTGACTGGAAGGGTACCTTTATAGACGTATTCGTCGGCCCGCCAGGCCGTGTACATGATGCGCGCGTTCTCAGGAACTCGGACATATCAGCAAATCGTGATCAACTGTTTGGTGATCGTTGGAAATTACTGGGGGATTCTGCATACATCGGCAATGACTTTGACTACATAACCACCCCTAAGAGAGACAATGGAGCACTGACACCAGATGAAATCCAGAACAACAAACACATCAGCAAAGGCCGTGTGATTATAGAGAATGCATACGGTATGTTAAAGTGTCGATTCAGGCGCCTACGCGATATCCAGAATAGGCATGACAACACCAATGATATTGCGTCATATCCGTTACAGTCAGAGAATTCCCTATTTTGAAAACGGGGGATGCCCTTGATCCCCCGCAGAATGGTGGGGGATATTTTGCTATGGATGGTTGTTGACCCAGGCTGGTTGGCACTGCACACAAAGAGTTTCAAGACCACAGCACGCACAGAACGGCTCTGATGGTGAACGATATATATGGGTTGTCAGGCATGAAAATCAGTCGTTTTAAGGGGGTACCCTCAGAATTCGAGCTGTAGCAAAAAATCCAATTTATCAACATATATTTTCCTTACTATGGTGAGATCAGGAAATGAATTGGCTAGCTTTGTATATAAGCTGCTAAGGTTTATCTTGTTCTGGGACGGAGCTATGGAGACTTGAATTTGGGCTTTTTATCATTGTTTTGTATGGCCGAAGGAATTAGTGAAATCTGTCCCGAAGGAAATACATGTATTCTATAATTTCTACTCTAGATTGAAGTTAACGCTAATGTTGCATTCTCTTATAATGGTTTTGGTGCAAAAAGATTAAAATTGGCCTTTCCTCTGTGTTTTCGATGTATTTTTTACATAAACCGTGAATTTGGTGAAAATGCGTGATTTTGCAAAACAAAGAGGGGCCTCCCAAGAAATTGCTTCCCATGACATGCATATATATGGCTTATTTGTGCCTAAGAGATGCTGTTTCCAATGTGCAAAACAAGAAAATCTCTCAGAATATATGTGTAGACGTGGAATCAATACCCAGTATTAAGTATTCCGAGCAAACAAAACAGGGTCCGTTATCCAATCTCATAGTCCGGGGACAGAAAGTCATATCAGGCATACGAAGTGAGAGAAAACAAAAATAACAGGGAAACTCGCGAACCCTCCAAAATGGCCATTAGGAGGTGAAATCAGGTGTTCCGGAAAGAGTGAGCATTTCCTGCCCCACTAGTGGCACCCGTCATGAATTCCCCAAAATTAACATGAAAATAGATCTAGTTGCATGGCAGACATGGATTTGCTGTATTTGTCAACCAGATCATGATGACGTCCATAGAATTTCTTTAACGCAGCTATAAGTCTTGGTAAAACATATCCTTGTCGCAGCAGTTTAGAGACTAGCTGGGCACTTCGATAGACAAAGTCCTCATATTTGCAACTAGCTCTGGAATAGCGTATAAGTTGAGAAACAAACACACCATATGCCGGTGACATAGGAATGTTGCTGCTTAGAAAAGGGAAATTTACTATGGAAAAATTGAAATCATCACGTTTGTCATATAATCTAGTTGACAGGTTAGAATCATTATCAATCTCCAACCTCAGGTCTAGATAGTTGGAAAAATTAGCGGAGTCTGTAGTATCTTTAATTTCAAGTTCCTTAGGATATATGACATCCAAATAATCACCAAACTTGGGATTATTTAGCGACAATACATCATCTATGTATCGGAAAGTGAAATTAAAATTACATGTTAGTTTCTTAGAACCTCCTCGTTGTAAATGTTGGATAAAATCTGATTCATATGAGTATAAAAACAGGTCTGCCAATAATGGTGCACAGTTTGTACCCATGGGAATACCAATAGTTTGTTGAAATATTTGACCACCAAATTCCACAAAAATATTATCAATCAGAAAATTAACCATATTTATCACATCTATTTCAGTATATTTGTATGGGGCATCAGAGTCGCCTTTAACAAAATAAGCGGTATTATATTTAACTACAATATAGTGGTACCGACGTTGTCCTTTTTTAGAGAAAAATGAATTATTGATTAGTTTTTTAAGCTGAGACTTCAGTTCAGAATGAGGTATAGTTGTGTACAAAGTGGAGAAATCAAATGTTTTGATAGACGTTACTTTTGAAAGTGTGTGAGCATGTAGGTATTCCAATAAAGATTTGGAATTTTTTAATATCCACATTTGGTTTACACCACTTCTAGAATAGATGGTTTCAGAGTACTTTTGGAGACCCTGTTTAATTTTAGACAATATAACAGTTAATATTTTTGAAAGGGCTTTGGTAGAACATGACGCTGAACCTGAAATATATCTTTGTTTGTGTGGATTTTTGTGCAACTTTGGGATCCAATATAAGTTTGGTAGATTAGAATCTTTACATGAGGTAGTAATACCAAACGAATGCAATACGGACACATGATTTGATAAGATATCCTGTTTGGGCACGGTAATGGCTTGGTATGTACTATTGGAATTAGTATTGTTGGCAATACCCAGTTCGTTAAACAGACACTGTATATAGTATGCTTTACAAACAAAAACAACATTATTAGAAGCTTTATCTGCAGGGACAATGACGAACCTTTCTTTAAGTTTCAACAAACTATTAGTAACCACGGGATCATTGAAGACAGAGCTGTATTTAGTACTAACTGACTTTGACAAAACATTAATGCGTTTGTTTACCAATGACCTAATCTGTTTGACCCATTCTGACAGAGAATCAGTTTCTGCCTTTTCTCGCTTTGTCCATTTTCTGGCATGCTCCTCAACTGCATCCATGATTAACTTGAAATTGTATCTCCATGAAAACGACGTGGGAGATATATGAACCCATATATCTATGATTCAGATATAAAAACTGTGATTGATATAAACACCGTTTTTGAGAAAAAAATGCATATTTGAATTTTCGGCCGAACTAACAGAATTCCAGTTTGGCAGCTCAACTCCCGATGTTATGTTACTAAGTCCCATAAAAGTTAATTATATATCATATTTTTGAAGATTTGATACCAGATTGACGATGATTTGCTTATTTTTGCTTGTGTAGCTGACCCTTTCATGCCATTTGGGATATAATTAATATTTGTAATTCCATGTGGCGCACATAATTCGTGGTTCTTTACAACAAAACTGCATCCTGGTTCTTAAGTACCTCAACCACTCTAGTATATGATAACATTAGCACCTGACATCAAAATTTGTAGCATCCACAATGAAATAACGTATTGATGGGCCAATTCCTTTTTTACGTTTTTACAATGGAACGAAGTCAGTTATCGGCCCATAAATCCAAAGTGATATAACTTACACCCTTGAAACTTTGTACACATGTTATCTAGATCATAATCTATCACAGTTTATTATCAGATGGTAGTGACACCAGGATCGCCTACTATTCAGGCATGACAACACCAATGATATTGCGTCATATCCGTTACAGTCAGAGAATTCCCTATTTTGAAAACGGGGGATGCCCTTGATCCCCCGCAGAATGGTGGGGGATATTTTGCTATGGATGGTTGTTGACCCAGGCTGGTTGGCACTGCACACAAAGAGTTTCAAGACCACAGCACGCACAGAACGGCTCTGATGGTGAACGATATATATGGGTTGTCAGGCATGAAAATCAGTCGTTTTAAGGGGGTACCCTCAGAATTCGAGCTGTAGCAAAAAATCCAATTTATCAACATATATTTTCCTTACTATGGTGAGATCAGGAAATGAATTGCCTAGCTTTGTATATAAGCTGCTAAGGTTTATCTTGTTCTGGGACGGAGCTATGGAGACTTGAATTTGGGCTTTTTATCATTGTTTTGTATGGCCGAAGGAATTAGTGAAATCTGTCCAATAATAACCTGGAGAACATTGTTCGGCTAATACTTGCTGGCTGCACTTTGCACAGCATGTTGTTAGATGACGGTTACGTATGCCCAGATCATCCAAATGGATGCCCAAGAAAGTACGTTGATAACAATGATTAAAGGTCTCTCTGCAGTGCAGGTTCGAATTCTGCTGTCAGGAAAACACTTGCTGTATACTCAATTAGCCATGTATTTCCACCAATGTGTCGAAATGTTGAGTGTGTACTGCCAATGTTCTCACTTTAAATGAACTAATAAAATGTGTTCACGAACTAACAAAAAACAAGTTTATTTTCAAGTTCATGCCGCAGGACGGGTGAGTAAACACGAACAAACAATATTTGACTAGTGTCATTGATAATATACAGATATAGAAATAAGTACAATAACAACTGAGTCAAATGTGTTTCGCTTGCAACTAAGTTCCATGCAGGAATTGACAGAACAAAAAAGTTCCATGTAGGAATTGACTGAGTAAAACACAAACCAGACCCCAGAATTCGACTAAAAGCATCACATTGTGACCGCATTGATATTTGTGATATGTTATATTCATGTAATTCTTTGGACATTCAATTCTGATACAATTATACATCAGCAACATTTTTCATCCACAAAACTTACATCCACTGAAACATGTCTCCTCATAAAGTCTAAAATTTAAGCACATAGACAAAAGAGCACTCAGCTACATGTAGATCATTTGTAAGAAGAATATGCCTAATTGGCGATCACGTCATTCAAAATCATTCACAGCTGATAATATAAAAGTACATTTTCAGTGCATCAACGATGGTTACTAGTACATTTTGGTACTGATCTTCTCAAACAAATCGAAGTTTGATCTTTCACTGATCTTCTCAAAAAGTTAAGAGCACAAAAACAAAAATCCCTCGAAATTGGCCTGGTGATTCAGATACCTGTCTGGTAATTTCACTACATTTTGTCGATCATTTGTTTAAACATATCCTTGAAGGAGGAATTGAATTCCGTTAACATTTTCTGTTCTCTTTCCTCCATCTTTTTATCGCTTTCTTCAAGGTATTCAACTAGCATTTCTTGAGTGTTTCCGGCATCTGTTCGATTTCTCCTCCGTTTTGGACGAACTGCATCTCTGCACGGTGTACTACTTGACGCCTCCGAGGCTGTCTCGACCTCCTCTCTGTCTGATTGCTCAGGCACTGGGGGCTCGCGTGTTCTTTCTATTTCTTGGGGGCGTAGAATGCTCACGGATGATGCATTAGCTGTAACTACAAAGTTCACATCATGGCGGTCACCCAAAAGGTCAGACATTTCTTTCAAATAAGCGAACTTGCTACGTCCTCGGCCTGTCTGTGAGTTATTGTCCAAAGCCTTCTTCAACGCATCCATAAGCGTTTGCCATTTCCTCCTTCTTGGGGGGGGGGGGGGGGATTTCAACATTGACCTCCTTTGTAAATTTTTCAGCTATTTCATCCCACATAACCTTCCCTTTTCCACGCCCAACACGTATCCTGTTTTCGAGGTCACTCAGGCTCTGCGGTGCTCCTTCCAGGTCCCCAAAATACGAACGCATCTCTGAGATCAGAAAAAGTGTCTGATCCCGAGTCCACGAATCATGGGAAGGCACTGCTGAATCACTAGTGCCTGGTGTATCATCTGCGCTTGCGCCATCCATGGATTCCATGACTGCATGGCCGACTTCCACAACCTGTGCGGGAGTCGGGAGATACGAGGAAATGATATTGCCTTCATGCCAATGGAGACACAAGAGTTATCAGATGGATGTGCTACTTTGTCCATGGTGTACGGTGTTTACATTGACACGGTGTCCCCCCCCCCCACCATCAAAAAAAAGAAGAAGAAAACATGCATATGGGTGGTGAGTGATACGTGACATTTTTTGTTATTTCAGTTCGAATGAAAGTTTGATTAAAGTGGCTACTTAGGATAGGGGAATGGGATAAGTTTCAACATTGGGCCCTTGAATGGAAATTTATGAGTCTCAAAATGTTCTTCTTCAATCTAACCTGTAGTTGGATTGTAAGGTCTTCGTCCAAGTAGTATACGTCATCAAGTTGATAGATGCTTTGTGTCATCTGGTTGGTCAGAGCCTCATCAAAGTACAGAGCCACTGGTATGGAAAACTGGAGGAAGAAGATTAGGGCAAATACTGAATAGTTCAGTGAAACTTTTGTGAATTTTTGACACACCATCGGTGATATACCTGCAAAAGGGTGCAAAGATCGTATGCTTATTTATTCTCAAGAATAATTATCTCATGTGAACAAATGACTCAACAAACTCAGAATTACTTGACATGTACATGTTTTACCGGACAATTTATAAGACAGGTTACAGGGTAATATATATATTAGATATTAGCCATTTTGTCCCGTTACATTGAAAAAATTAGCCCGAGGGCTACAGAAGGTTACCGAACAATATATGTTTTAGATCTTAGCCAATTTGTTCAAGGACCTTGAAAATGAGGTCAAAGGTCAAATTAAAGGTCATGAGAATATTCAGCATATCATTTCCAAAATGTCCAAAATTGATTTCTAAACTGTGAAGTCGATAATAAGCGAGATATTAGCCATTATGTGCTTTGATCCTGAAAATGAAGTCGAAGGCAGATTCAAGCTAACGAGAATGTTCAGCATATATCATTTCCTATATGTACACAATTGATTCCTAGTCTCTAATCTCAATACTAAGTGAAATATCCACAATACAGATTTTAATTCCGTGGTATGGTACGAGACAGACGTTGGACGAACGCCAAATGACGACATAAGCTTATCGTTGGCCCGATAAGCTAAAAAGAAATTTCAAAATATTCGCCAATGTGTTATCAATTTTATTAAACTAACATAGAGGAACGGTCTTTTATTATTGGTACCATTACTCAACACATGGATGTCGACATGTGCTGCAAATGAAACTGTGATTCTTGAAATAAATGAGATCTTTTTGTAACTGCTGCTCCGTGATGTTGTATCGACGCTTATAACAAGACGCATGCCAATAGCACTCACATAAATCACATAGCAACCATGTGGTAATATTTATGACAACCACACTGTCGCAATTTTGGTCTAAACGATAGGAAACACGGCTTGATGGGCGAAAGTGACAGATAACGCATGTATTTATACGCCTTCTAGAAAGTAGAAATTCCCTTCTCATCTGATTCGACATGTTACAAATACGGATGGACCACGTATAGATCACGTGTTTATGGGCGATATTACAAGGAATTGCAATAAGATTCGAATTGCAGAACCTTGCAATGAAAATACAGACTTAAAATCAAACACAATTGTAGCAGCGGACGTTTTTTCATGAAAAAAATGAAATCAAACTTCAGTAAATATCATATTCACGTACGAAATGTTAGGTTCTTACCACGCAAAATTTCCCTGCCTTCGGCCATTTTTTTTTCCTACTCGTACAAATCGAGTCTGAAAATCTGACTCCACTTCACGACTTGTGCAATTGGGAATTCACCAGTCGTAACGTGAATGGAACGGTTTTTACCGCTGGGAAACTCGTGATCACCATTTGCACGACATGAATGGAACGCAGCATTAGTGTCATCCCTGTGTACTGATCAGATGGGAATTTCACTCGGATCTTGGTCATATAGCGCCTGATGGCAGGGAAACTCCCGATGTGACGACCCAGATAACCACAAAAATATCTGACTGACTGTCTATAAGCTGTATACATCTGCCTTCTGCAATCATGCAGTCCTGCATACAGTATACTAATTCAGTGGTAGGTAATTGGACAACTATAGGTGCTTACTCTTTAAGATTGCGTATCGGTTACGTTCCGGTGCTTTCAATGGTTTAATACCATGTGCAATTTTGGTTCATATCTCGGCCGTTTCGTAACAAAGTTACATGAAACTTGGAACTTATATTCTGCATATATCTATGAAGGTGACGCCGAAAAGCGATTGACGATTCCATTAATAAATTAGTATATAAATAGAGTTGAATGTGGCTGGAACAAATGTAACTTACGTTGCGCACACGAAGCATTACATGGTGCAGTTTCTTAACTGCAACGAGTTCACATATTCGTGATCAATAACCTACCCTCCAATTTCAAGTATCCCATCGATATTCATGTCAAATTGATGTGCAAATATGTATATCTATTGCGATTCACTGAAAATGTCTTGTGCCGCTGGTCAGTGAAGCGCTAAATACAGATCAACGGGTTATTTGTATGGGAAATACCGTCAATGCTCAGCTTTCGAGAACGTTGTACTCAGGAGTGAGATGTTGTTGTAATTTTGCTTATATACTACTCTTAGAAAATATTAGAGTCGCTGAATTCTTGATAAAGTTTGCGGTTGAGTTTGCAATGCCAACGGATATAGTCGTTATTATTGCGACTGACATTCAATTTCTTTCGCCCAGTGTATTTTCAATGCGGATGATATATAACATGTTATTTTGAACATCAAATTACCACCAAGTGTCGACGTAAACCCCAAAACAGGCAGTAGGTTATTGTTCTATGATAAGTAATCTAACTATAGTCAAGAAGCTGCACCCTAAAACGCTGTCTGTTTCCTATGTAAGTTACATTTAATTGGCGGAGTATAACGTTCCGGATCTGTATGATTATCGACTGGGTCTTCAATTTGGACATTGGACAAAAGTTGCAGTCATGTATAGAACCTACGCAACAATTTTCAGCGAAATCCAATGCTAATCTGCAGAGCAATAGCTCAAACAAAACACAGCAGAATTCAGCTGACAAGGCATCGATCCTGACTGTTAAGCATCCTTAATGTGTGTGTGTGTGTGTGGGGGGGGGGGGGGGGGGGGCATTGTACAGCTAACTACCGTTTTTCTGCTTATAGTACGCGGCTCTTAGCACATGCTCCTCCAGACAAACAGGGCCAAAGGTTGATTGATACAACTACATCCTGTAGAGTACGCATGCAGACTACACCCAACGGTTGGGGTTGAACCCCGCTCCCAGTTCGAGGAATAATCGAAAACATCTGGAACCAGCACTATCATGAATATGGCGGTACAAATAACATTGATCGAAAGAGCTTAATTGTCACGACCAGTAACTGGAAGTTTCCTGTGTTTATATCTTCAGGTCTAAAGATATGGTGAATGAGAAAGGTGATAAATAATGAAAATTTGTTGAAAACCCCGAATAAACACCCGAATTAACAACAACACTAACGGAACTAACGGTATGGTAAAAATAACTTGATGGATAATCATGATAATTTGTATGATGAACTGACCGACAGTATTATCCACGGTATCTAGGCCTACGTTTTGGGCAGCTCAAAAACAATCATTACAGAATTTTAATGCAATCAGAAATATAATATAATATCTACATTTCTGTTTCACTGGAATTAGACTCTGTCCGATAATCCAGTTTCAAACATTTAGGGCAAAATACCCTACAGGTGCCGTGTAAATTCTTTTTCATCATCAAGACTGTTTTCTGATATATTTGCATCAACATGATGAGTTTCACTGGCACTTGACGACAAACATTGAATATCGGCATCTTGCTAAAGCCCTGCCATGTTTACACTGATTCTATGCTGGCCAGCAGCCCGCTAATCTCAGATTCCCTACCGTGACCTCACGCGCTCTAGCGGGAAGTTCGCTAATGGCCATTTTCCGACCAGAATGCCGGCAGCAGATCTGGCCAATTCTGGGAACAAAATCATTAATCATTTCGCTCTCGGCATGTTTTTAAGTGCAAGAACTTTTGGAATAGTGAAAGAATATAGTGATATATCAGATAGATAAAAAAATTCATGATGTCAATTTTCATGTCAGTGGACCTTTCAGGTTCTTGAAGTTGATGAGGGAGGTGTGATTGTGAACTTCATGACACATGAAACTGGAAACCTATACCGCAGACCAGAAATCCAAGAAGTTGCCCTACAATCTGTGTCTCATGTAGCTTGTCAAGTTCAATCTTTTTTTGTCGGAAAAATACATCCGACAAAGATACACGACTTCATCAGAACACCTAACGATAGGGAAGTACTGTGTAGTGTCCGCAACATTTCATTGGAGTTTCCTATGCAACGTATATGTGACAATAGCATCGTTTACATGTACGGGTACGCGACGGCAGAAATATTACAACTACTGACAGTTCGAAATGTTGTAGTTTTTCACAGGCAAACAATAACTTCACGAATGTTGTATTGGTGATTATAGATCGGATACTTACATTATATGATAAATTATACAAACACTGCATTACATAAACTTCCATTTTCACTCAAAATGAAAGCCCTGCAACACCCTGATTGTGAACAACACGACAGTACTACTCGTATCTTGATTCGTTAAACTGCTCAGGGTAAACAGGTGTGACACGCGAGGGAGGGAGAAGTTCAGCCCCCAAAGTGTGATCAGGAAAATACAGGTAATTTATCGAATTAGAACAATTTCATGTTACTTTCATGGAAAAACAAGAGTTTGTGGTGATCAAATTATGTTCACAATATTTTGTGGCATTTCTTTCCCATTTGGTTCAGGACATAGGGAAAATGGTTTATGATTGTTTTAGGGCCCTAATACGAATGTAAGTATCACTCGATTACCACCAATACAGTCACATTTTGATGATGCCAATAACGAACGTAAAACACGATATTTTGCAATAGAAACAAAGCCCGACCAAATAGTTCATCCAAAGACACACTGGCGTCACCAGGGGCAGACAGTGTGTTAAATGTAGTTGTAGTTGTTAAATGAAGCTGCCCAACAACCTATGAAAATAATCTAGAAATCTGAAACAAACCCCATGGAAAATATATATGACAAGTACATAAGTACCTAATCACAAGCAAGAAGGCTACTGAGTTGATGGTATCTTCGAGGACAGATTTAAACGTCCGCCAGCAGTGACAGCAACTGAGGCCGACAAAGCCATCCCAAATGTGATCTCCAAGGTACCAGTTCTGTTAATACTCATGCAGAGGGACGTTCGTGGATGCCTATACCGTAGGGGATGGTATCAAGAACTCCCGTGACACCAAGATGCTGTTGGGAAGTTGCTAGCATGCTATTATGTCATGGACATTGACTACCCACTGGTCAAAAGCCAGTTGCGGGGCTTCCTACTACATTTGATATGAGAGCAGCCATATGCTGGCAAAAAACCAACATATTTTGCTCACTATACCAGGCATGTTTTGAAGAAAAGTTGGCCTTATAGTAGCCTAATCTTGAAAATGTAAATACGAACTCACAATGAAAAGTAACAGGTTTGCTGAACAATGGCAGCAATTAAGGTTGTTCGAAACACCCGGAAAGGTGTTTTTATTGAGTAAAAAGTTATATTTCTTGATAGCTAGATATGTGATGGTTACAAAAAGCAGAAAAAAATAGTAGGTCACCGTATGATATTTTTTGCTATGATGCATTTTGTTGACCTCCTATCAGTCTTGAAAGTACCTCAGCAATAGCCACAATCCATTACATCATGACATGCAATCTAACTGCATATTTTTGCCTAAAACTATATATTTATAGGATTTTTCATAGTATATGCAACGGTTCATTAAACTGATGAAACAAAATTCGCTAGCACTGAGTTTGATATGTTTCGTGGCAAGAGTAAGAACATGTGTATATATTTCAGCACTGAAATTTTACAGAAAAAGAGTAACTTCTGATAATCCATACAACGTTGAGTATCACTGCTCGGTCAGTAATACAGTATTTTTTTCTAATTTTTTTACACATATTTCTTCAATGATATTTTGGGTTTGTAAAAATAATGTAAAAAATATACCTATCCAGGTTACTTTTCGCGATATAAGCGTTAAAACATGAAAAGTGTCATTTTATGGAAACAAAAAATCAATAATTTCATGAATTTGGAGTGCATACTATGTCAAATTATTCAAGTTTTTGTGAGTATGAATTGAAAAAAAAATCATATATTTCATATATTGTATGTTCTGACTTGACTCAGAAATGTATAAAAGGCTGGCATGGTAGATGTGATCATTAGCATGAACGGTATGGCTGCTAGAATGAACCACTAGATGTTGACTGGTCAATTGGCTCAGATGAGATTCTCTCCGGTCGCCAACTCAGTAGGCCTAATAGTTGAAATATCCCCATCTAATTGACAAGTCAGTAGAACTTTAGGAATAAATTTCACCCAATTAGCTTGAGCAAGATGACCGCCACATTTGGCACAGGATTTTGCGATAACTTGTAGGCCTATACATACGGACAACGTGAGGATATAGCTTATTATATATAAATGGCTGATAACGGATTTGACTGAGAGGGTAGCGCTGATCTGTGCGCGGTGAATTTTGGAGATTATTTCGTCTATAGGTCTATTTCATGCATCTCGATGAATTTTGCCGAGAAAATCGCCTAACATAGTGTAAATTTCTGGGCAGATAAGCTGCGGAAACAAAAAAGTTAGCCCCATTCGGCTTAGGGGCCGGTCATTATTTATCGGGTGGGGGGGTTGGATGGATTTTCCGAGAAATGAGTTTTCAAAGTTTGACCCCCCCCCACCCATATCGAAAAACAATGTATGACCCCCCCCCCCCCCACCAAGATCAAAAATAAAAGTGTGACCCCCCCAATCCCCATGTACATATACAAAGCCATAATACACAATGGTAACAAATATAAGGAGCCAGTATGATACTTAAATGCTGTTTTTACACTTCAGTCACATTCTATTCAAACAATTGTGACTTTTGTTGCAATTTTTTTACACCATTAAGTCAGTGGATATTATGAATTTGTGCCATTACAACTGATTCAATTACTATTTGTGGGTATATTATATCAGTATGGTATTGACAGCGTCTGATTGGATGTTGGGGACAAGAAACAAACCCCCCCCCCCCAAGACATCTATGTCTAGGATCATGTTCCCCAGAATACTGAAATACACTCCAAACCCCACGTTTCCAAACCCCCCTGAAACACCCGAGACCCGGGTTAAAGGTCATTCAGTTCATTCACTGACTGAAAATTTGTTGGTGGAATGAAAAAAAAACATGAATCTTATTTCTTCCTTTAAATATACAGACTAACTGGACCCCAGAGTGAACTCGGAAAAATTAAAACTCTTCCACATATCATTGATGAATCAGGCCATCCTGGACTGGTACTTTCCCGGCCCTGAATCAATTCTGTGTTGCCTCGCTGATGGGTTCATAATGTTCCGTGATGATCCGCGATTGTCTAGCAATGTCCTGGCCACCAAGAAAGTCAGGTAAATCAGATTCACTATGGCATCATCCGGGACGATCCAGGACTATTTTGAAATTCTTGATAGAAAGGTCCATATTTTGTTCATGGCGGTCCAGGACAGTTCCGAGCTCATCGAGGTTTATCCTCAGTGGCCGAGGTTCCTGTGTTGGCAAAGTGTTGAGTGGAAAATCGGTCTGTAATTTTGACATGCTGGTTCGGGGTCATTGGATGTTATGAGATGTTGGTCAGCATGGTATGGGCCGGGTGATCCATTGTTAGTCTGTGACAGTGCAATGCATGTTGATCATCCTAGCTGGCACCGTATTCAGCTGCAGTGCTGCTGTGTTCTACTAAAGGTCCATAGTTCATTCTTGGTGACAGTGTTTCTGGGGTGATGAGCGGTTGTCGATTCACGACATCTCCTGATTTTGGGTGTTCCTGGATGGTCCTTTCGAGGATCAAATTTCAGCGAAACTATAGTTTCACTGATACATGTAATGTGACAAAGGGATGGATTCCACGTGCTGTATACTCCAGTGAACCATCAGTCCTGGTTGAGTGGATTGTTTTCACCTAATTCACTATTTCAATATACAAATTTTCTGAAATTAACTAAAATTCGAACTCCGACCCCCCCAGTTCCATTGAAAACAAAAGTATGACCCCCCCCCCAATAACGTTGAAAATGAAAGTGTGACCCCCCCAGTTTTTACCCAACCCCCCCACCTGATAAATAATGACCGGCCCCTTACATAGCGGAACGGGTATGGTAGACGAAACGTGTCAAAAATGACAACTGTAACGAAAACGGAGCCCCGCGAAATCGAGCCTGGTGGGCTGTAAATGTTGCGGCCCAATGAAGCTGAGCTGTATTCCTCTTAAAGAGTGAACATTTGGTATATTCAGGCTATATAATGGACAGGCTATAGAGGAATTGATGTATGTCAATGGAATGTTGCTTAGTGGAACTGGAAATGCATATGCGTGTTTGGACAAACTTAGGGGCGCATAGGACAAACTATTATAAAAGAGTGTGTGACGACCTCTGGATATTGTGTGGTGAACTTTGAAGTTCTAAGAGATTGGAATTGTGAAGAAAACACTCCACAGGGGCACAAAATGCAGGATTCGGCGGATGAGAGGCTGTGGTAAGAAACGGAAGAAACCCTCACACTTGTTTTATTGGTCTTACACAGATATCATATACAAAGTAATGAGCGCCACTTGCGCCAGAACCCCCCCCCCCCCCCCATCACCCCCACCCCTCAAATTTGCTCTTGCATTCGTTGTATCTTTTGTCTTGGTCCACTC
Source organism: Terebella lapidaria (assembly GCA_949152475.1). Lineage (NCBI taxonomy): Eukaryota > Metazoa > Annelida > Polychaeta > Terebellida > Terebellidae > Terebella > Terebella lapidaria. The sequence continues at coordinate 26,656,652 of OX424568.1, read as the reverse complement.
AAGTCAAGTAGCAACAAATTCCATGTGTTATGCCATACTAGTACATTCATGCTTATTAGCCCTACGAGATCTGCAATACCATGAATAGTCTTTCAAAATATTATTATCGCTAAGCTTGAGTTGTATTGAAAATTATGCCATGATCCACAGAAGTGTTGTCAATTTATTTAACAGTGTTTTGAATAATTTAACGATCTGTTTGATTATGTTAATCAGAAGATTTGGAAATTGTTAGGTCTACTAGTTTTGTTGTGCAAACGTTTACTCATATACATATTAAAACTATGTAACGAATGGATGTTCTAGTAGTAGGCCCCTATTATCTTCTTAACCGAGGCTGGCCCACTGAAAGATACTAGACATATGCTGTGATGCTTCCAGTACTTTGTGTGTTCAAGTCGAGACTCCGCCGTACTGATTACAGACCGCCGGATTTTCCAGTACTCCCATTTTACGGCAACATTCATACCCCGCCGATCCCTATTTCACCCCGCCGTTACATTCGCTGTATATGACACGTTTGGTCAACCATAGACGGGCCACATTGATGACGCGTTCGGTGTATCGAACAACCTTAAAGGTGCTGTAGATGCACTCCAGGGAAGCAGATCACTGGAATTCAGACAAGTAACATTCGATGAGACAAAATACACAATAAACACTCTGCGCGAAGACAACGTTGCTATAAAACTCCGCCTCGAATACGTACAGAGTAAAGTCAGCTATCTGGATAAACAACTAGAGACAAACAACAAGAGAACGATCAACACTGAGAGTCAAAGCATGGAAGAAAATTTGGTCTTCCATAATAGATCAGAGGAAAAAGACGAAAACACGAGGAAGGTGTTAATTGACTTTATCAAAATCAAGATGAAAATTCACAGTGATTGTAATGAACCGCATTTTTAGGTTACCGGACCTTTGGTCCGATAACCTATTGCCGTGGCGTTGCGTCCGTCGTCCGTCCGTCGTCCGTCCGTTCACATTTTTATCTTTAAAGTTTACGGTCGAATCTTTCTGAAATTTTGCACAAAAATATCTGATTTTGAACTTTGGCAGCCATTTTCTCAAAATCTGTTCAGTAACTTTTTTTCTTTTTGATACATAACACTCCCCATATGTACTCCTATGACGTGTATAAGTTTCGTTGCACTTGAATCGCTCGAAGTGGGCCATTTTGGCCCAAACTCGGCCCAAATGGGACTTTCCCATGTTAAACTCTCCTATGCTTTATAATGGGACACATTGAGCCTAATATCTCACTTAATATTGAGATTAGAGACTAGGAATCAATTGTGGACATATTGATGATAATTGATATGAGGAAATGTTGATTGAGACATATTGATTGAGGAAATGATATATGCTGAATATTCTCGTGACCTTGAATTTGACCCCTGACCTCGGTTTCAAGGTCAGAACGGCCGTTTTCGTCGAAAAATGGCCAATTTTGGATTTTGACGATCGTTTTCTCAAAATCTGTTCAGTAACTTTTTTCCTTATTGATGCATAACACTCCTCATATGTACCCCTGTGACATGTATAAATTTCGTTGCCCTTGAATCGCTCGAAGTGGGCCATTTTGGGCCCAAACTCGTCCCAAATGGGACTTCCCCATGTTAAATTCTCCTATGCTTTATAATGGGACACATTAAGCCTAATACATGTATCTCACTTAATATTGAGATTAGAGACTAGGAATCAATTGTGGACATATAGGAAATGATATATGCTGAATATTATCGTGACCTTGAATTTGACCTCTGACCTCGGTTTCAAGGTCAGAGCACAAAATGTCTATTATCTCACTTATTATTCACTTTACAGCTTAGGAATCAATTGTGGACGTATAGGAAATGATATATGCCGAATATTCTGATGACCTTGAATCTGATCTTTGACCTCATTTTCAAGGTCACAGGACAACATGTCTAACATCTCACATATATTCGACTTTACAGCTTAGGGATCAATTGTGGACATATAGGAAATGATATATGCCGAATATTCTGATGACCTTGAATTTGACCTTTGACCTCATTTTCAAGGTCACAGGACAAAATGGCTAATATCTCACTTATTATCGATCTTACAGCTTAGGGATCAATTGTGGACATATAGGAAATGATATATCCTGAATATTCTCATGACCTTGAATTTGACCTCTGACCTCAGTTTCAAGGTCAGAGCACAAAATGGCTAATATCTTGCTTATTATTGACTTTACAGCTTAGGAATCAATTGTGGACATATAGGAAATAATATATGCCGAATATTCTGATGACCTTGAATTTGACATTTGACCTGATTTTCTAGGTCACAGGACAAAATATCTCGCTTCTTAACGACTTTACAGCTTAGGAATCAATTGTGGACATACAGGAAATGATATACGCAAAATATTCTGATGACCTTGAATTTGCCCTTTGATCTTATTTTCAAGGTCACAGTACAAAATGGCCAATATCTCGCTTATTATCATTTTTACAGCTTAGGTATCAATTTTGGACATATAGGAAATGATATCCACCGAATATTCTGATGACCTTGAATTTGACCTTTGACCTTATTTTCACGGTCATAGTACTAAATGGTCAATATCTCGCTATTATCGACTTTACAGCTTAGGAATCAATTATGCGTATATAGGAAATATTCTCATGATCTTTAATTTGACCTCTGACCTCATTTTCAAGGTCAGAGCACAAAATGGCCAATGTCTCGCTTATTATTGACTTTACAGCTTAGGAATCAATTGTGGACCCATAGGAAATGATACATGCTGAATATTGCCATGACGTTGAATTCGACCTTAGACCTCATTTTCAAAGTCAGAGCACAAAATGGCTAATATCTCGCTTATTATTGATTTTACAGCTTAGCAATCAATTGTGAACATATAGGAAATGATATAATGTTGAATATTCTGGTGACCTTGAAATTGACCTTTGACTTTATTTTCAAGGTCAGAGAACAAAATGGGTACTATCTCGCTCATTTTAGACTCTACAGCATAGGAATCCATAGTGGACATATAGGAAATGATATATGCTGAATATTTTGGTGACCTTGAATTTGACCTTGACCTCATTTTCTAGGGCAGAGAATAAAAAAAGTTAATATCTCACTTGTTAGGGACTTTACGGCTTAGGAGTTAATTGCGAACATATTGTAAATGATATATGCTGAATATTCTCATGACCTTGAACTTGACCTTTGACCTCATTTTCAAGGTCAGATCACAAAATGGCTAATATCTCACTTAATATCGACTTTACAGCTTAGGAATCAATTGTGGACATGCTAGAAATGATATGGGCAAAATGTTCTCGTGACCTCAAATTGACCAATTACCTTATTTTCAAGGTCAAAGGCTAAAATCTAAAATATACATTGTCCGGTAACCTTTCTTAGCCCTTGGGCTAATTTTTTTCGTTCGTAAGCTTTCTATATACCACAATGCGTAAGTTGCCGCATTTCAAGATGTCAGCTTCACCCAACTCCATGTGACTGGAAACCCCGAGGTTCAAGATGTCAGAGACGCTCAACTTCATGCAACTGGAGTCAAAGACATCAATACAATACAATACAATACATAATTTCATAAAGCGCCCTTTCAAGCCAAGGCCTTTCAATGGCGCATAAGGTGAGTGTTGAGTCTCTTCTTGAACTGGAGCCGTGATTTGGACTGTCTGATTACTGGAGGAAGTGCGTTCCAGAGACGCGGAGCGACCGTGCTAAAGGCCCTGTCTCCACAGGAGCGAAGGTTCGTCCGAGGCACCTGGAGAAGGTTGGTATCTCCTGACCGCAATGATCGACATGGTGCGTACCAGGTGAGCATGTCACGGAGATACTGTGGTGCTTGGTCATTGAGGGCACGCCATGTCAACAAGAGGAGCTTGAAGACGATGCGTTGTCTCACTGGGAGTCAATGTAGTTCCTGTAAACATGCAGAAATGTGGTCAAATTTTTGGATCCGCATCACACATCTTGCCGCCGCATTTTGGACTCTCTGTAGCTTGATCAGGGAAGCCTCCGATATTCCATATAACATGGAATTACAATTATCAAGCCGCGACGTGACAAAGGCATGAACGAGGGTCTCTGTGTCTTCCCGAGAGAGGAGGTTGCGAATACTGTTGATGCTGCGCAGGTGCATGAAGGATGACCTACAAACAGCTGACACGTGATCATCCATACTCAGTGCCTGGTCAAAGACAACCCCAAGATTCCTTGCAGATCGCTTACAGGAAACTTACAACTTACAACTTTGATTGCCGACACAGACACGTTCTTCCTCTGATGTCTGGATGACATAGCCAGAAACTCAGTTTTCTCGTCATTGAGTTTCAACTTGTTCATAGTCATCCACTGCTTGACCTCAGAGATACAATCCTCAACCCGGCGAAGAGCGGATATCTCGTCTCCAGGAGCAGAGAGCTTGTAAGATATGAACAGTTGAGTGTCATCCGCGTATGAGTGTACACTCAAGCCATGTCGGTGTATGATGTCGGCTATGGGGGACGAGTAGATCGTGAAGAGCTTAGGGCCCAACACCGAGCCTTGGGGCACACCATAGATGAGTGGTACTTCTGTGGAACACACCCCATTGATGAGCACCGCCTGAGATCGATCACTAAGATAGGACCTGATCCAACCAAGTGCAGAGCCTCCGATTCCCAGGGTTGACTGCATCCGCAGCACCAACACTTCATGATCAATAGTATCAAATGCTGCAGAGGCTGCAGAGGTTGGTGGAGATGGTGTATGTCCATATGATTTGATAAACGTGCTGCCACAACCTTCTCAACCAGCTTTGATACAAAGGACAAGTTCGAGACCGGGCGATAATTTTTAAAAATATCCGGATCCATGTTGGACTTTTTCAGAAGTGGTAGTACCCTAGCTCTCTTCATCACTGGTGGGAAATGGCCAGTCTCCAGTGACAGGTTCACTATCCTCACCAGAACCGGAAGCAACACATGTATGTGCTTCTTTATGATCCAGGTAGGGATAGGATCAAGGGCACATGTTTTCAGAGATGCTCAAGTCCACACGGTCAGAGGCCCCCCAAGTCTACGTACAGATCTGAGAACTGTTTGGAAAAGCTGGAAAAAATCTGTTGGTACCTTCCACATCCACTAGCAGCATATCTTTCATCAGCCAACATAAAAGGACGTCATACAAATAGCCTTTGCCAGAAGAAGGTGAGTATTGATATTCATATCATCGTTCTATTGTTTTTGTTTCATATATTGCATTGGATTCACACTGTTGTTGTATATGTATGTATGTGATGTTTGCAATATAGCGATTTATTTATATTACTACTTCGGACACCTACTACTAAGTTATTACTGTTCAAATCACAGACATACAGTAGACTTCAGTACTATGCCATTTAATATATTACTTTCTTCAAGTGTGTATTGTAGTTTTTCTCGTGTGTGATAATGTATGATCACACGTATCTTCAATGTTTGTATACCCAATACGGGAATTTTCTTTTCCTATACAATATAATTATAATTTCCGTTCCATAGTTTCAAAAGAAAGACCTCCACTTCTTGCCGGACATCAAAAACATGATCACTGACATGGGAGTTTGGAACCGGCCATCCCCACGGACCTCATAACAGAACCCATCTACAGTCTTGAGGAAATAGAAGACTTTAATCACACTCTAGCGGAGGACTAGGTATTCCTAGATGCCTTGGTAACTTGAAATTTATTGATATCTGTAGGCTGACACTCATAGGCTGGTTTGTTAATAAGTTTTAGTGAATATTCGTGCTTATTGTACATTACAGATTGTCAAATGCGTGTCCGTGGGGGTGTGGACATGAAAGACACGACCAACAATGTCATGGGAATGTAAGTACATACTACCCTACCAAGGACTGAACGCAGTGAATGTGAATCAGTTTCTTTTTGTCATAATTCTTATAACACAACAGTGATATACACATTTCAAATACATGTTTGAAATGTGTTCACTCATATTGTTATGATAATGATTTCAGGCTGATAACAAATGGACTGATGTCCAACCTCAACATGAAAGGGCAGAGGGGGAAAAACAGCTTTTGAAAACTCTGGACTGATGTCCAACCTTAACATGAAAGGGCAGAGGGGGAAAACAGCTTTTGAAAACTCTGGACTGATGTTCAACCTTAACATGAAAGGGCAGAGGGGGGAAACAGCTTTTGAAAACTCTGGACTGATGTCCAACCTTAACATGAAAGGGCAGAGGGGGGAAACAGCTTTTGAAAACTCTGGACTGATGTCCAACCTTAACATGAAAGGGCAGAGGGGGGAAACAGCTTTTGAAAACTCTGGACTGATGTCCAACCTTAACATGAAAGGGCAGAGGGGGGAAACAGCTTTTGAAAACTCTGGACTGATGTCCAACCTTAACATGAAAGGGCAGAGGGGGGAAACAGCTTTTGAAAACTCTGGACTGATGTCCAACCTTAACATGAAAGGGCAGAGGGGGGAAACAGCTTTTGAAAACTCTGGACTGATGTCCAACCTTAACATGAAAGGGCAGAGGGGGAAACAGCTTTTGAAAACTCTGCTCTATGCAAGGCCATCATAGGTAGTTTGCATAGCAATAGTCTGATAAGTTCTCTAATATACATGTACATATATGACAATGTAAATGTTATCCTCATAATAAATGAATATATCCTGACGGACAAGAATCTTGAGAAAATTAAAATTAATTAATAACCTAATCATAATAAAATAATATTTCTGTTTTTCGTTTGTTTCAGCCAGTTTGATAGCAAACCATTGGGGCACCGAAGTGATGCACGCCGTTGCAACACCTCTGTTTTGAAGTATCCGCCCACCAGGAAAGGAGGCTCCAGAAGATAATGATTTACATGTATAATGTGTTAAAATAATAAATGGTTGCATCACAGCTATTTGGGTATGTGTTATATCCATTCAGGTCAGCCAAACTGGTCAAAATTTCAGACGATTGGACCAGTTTGTAGATGTGTTCAAGACGTTCTATAAAGACGTCTTGAACACGTCTTCTAACCATGTCATAACCACGTGATTAGGATACGTGATCACGTGATTTTGATTTGCATATACACGTGAATGACACGAGTTGTGTCCACGGGATATCAACCAGTTTTGCCTTTATAAATAGTGTGTTAGAGATAACCACGTAATAAACGTAGAATCAATACCCAGTAATAGGTATTCCGAGCGAACGAAGCAGGGTGCGTTATCCAATCTCATAGTCCGGGGACAGAAAGTCATATTGGGCATACGAAGTGAGAGAAAACAAAAATGACAGGGTAACTCATAAATCCCCTAAAACTGGCCATTATGAGGTGAAATCAGGTGTTCTGGAAAGAGTGAGCATTTCCTGCCCCACTAGTGGCACCCGTCATGAATTCAAAATTAAAATAGATCTAGTTGCATGGCAGTCATGGATTTGGTATATTTATCAACCAGATCATGATGACGTCCATAGCATTTCTTAAAAGCAGCTATAAGTTTTGGTAAAACATATCCTTGTAGCAGCAGTTTAGAGACTAGGTTGGCACTTCGATAAACAAAGTCCTCATATTTGCAACTAGCTCCGGAATAGTGTATAAGTTGAGAAACAAACACAGAATATTCTGGTGACCTAGGAATGTTAATATTATGCAAAAATATTTTGGGTTCACCTGCCCAGCGGGTCTAGTAAGTTCTGACCAGTTTGGCAATCACTTTACCCATGTACCACCCCCCCCCCCCTCTGGCCCATTCCAGACCGAAGGGCTGTTTTCTACACACGCTATGGGCGGCCTAGCACTATTTTTTCTCAGTGGACTGTACTTGATGAGTAAAAACTTAGGTCATCAATTAACGCTACGCAGACAATTTCATTGATATTATACGACCATTATTGAGAGCTAAGCATACCGAGTGTTCTATAATATATGTGTCTTGTCATCTCAGGAGTACAGCTTTTGTCGCGCCGGTTTGTCACACAGACACGCTGCACGGATGTCATTTCGACCATTTCCCAAGCACTTTCCACCACTTTTCAGGCATGAAAAAAAATCAACAAATGTCATTTATAAACAATTTATTATACTTTGACCAACATGTACTGTTTTGCTGTCTAAAAGTGTTATCGTGCTTGTAGGAGCCTATGCATTACATGCTTTGTGTTTTTATACTTGTATTTGCAGGCTCTTCATATTCCCCATGAAACTTCGAGACAACGAGGAGGGAGATGGAAGGAAATGATCATCACGAAGAAACCCCATGACCCGAGCCGAAAGAAGTAAAAACGAGACCTTACAGAGAAAGACAACCAAGATCAAGTGCCACGGAGATGCCAGATGAGTTGGAAGTCCCCAGACAGGAAGTGGAACAGGACGATGCCCTGCGCAACTACCAGCAGATCATGTTATCGACCAGCCTTCTGACTTTTTTTCACCTTGATGCAAAGTATTCTGATTCTGATGACATTTTGATGCCCATTGCTTTAAATATCATGCTCTTCAACGGGTATCTGTACAATGAAAATCTACGGTTCAAAAACCAGTTCTGTCCTTGACCACTGACGTAACCAAACCGAAACAAAAACTGATGGCCAGGAGCAATTCACCAGCTTAGAAGATATTGAAAAAAACAGGTGTGTTTCCTTCTTCACTTGCTTGGATATGGTGAACATTTCCATGTCACGCCGTGACTTCCTGGTGCCATTCGTCAAAAGAAAGTGAAGATGCCTGCAGCAGTCAGTAAGGCTATGAAAAGATAAATTCCGCTAAGCCCAAAGTAGTTTGGACTAAGTAGAAAGTTGTTGACTTTGGCTAACTTTTACTCACTCTGGCTGCAACTTAGACAGTTTAACTGAGATTTAGCAAACCGGTTTGATATGTTTCCAAATCTTCAGCGGGTGGCTGACGGCTATGAGACAGATGATCACAAACGTCAATTACTGGCGATCTTCAGAAATGATCCATGAGAACTCTCTCCCCCCCCCCATGATGCTGACACCTCTTTGGAATACACGCCAACATTGACTGCTTGGAATTTTTCATCGAAAACCCAAGGATCTCATATTGCAGTCAGCAGATTGGTCCGACTACAAGCACCACGACACTATGAAATATCTTATTGTCGTACCCAATTCTGCTATAACCTATGTATCTCCAGCATATGGGGGACGTGCCTCTGACTAAGCCGTGACACTAGACTGTGGATTCCTAGATTTGTGCGACCAACATGACTTGACTCAAGCAGATCAAGGCTTCAATGAGTGTGTGGCCAGGATGATCAATCTACATGCAAGCCCGCCCCCCCCCCCCACCCCTGGTAAGCGTGGAAGTGGCCAACTGAGTGTAGAGGCGGTTCAGAAAACCAAGCACATTGCTAATCTGCGGTTATTGGTAGAGCAAGTAATTTGACGACACAAGACCTTCCGAATCATCAAGTATGAGCTACCTATGACTCCAACAGCAAACAAAATAATCAATGTACGTGTAGTCCTATGTCAGTTATAAACGCCTGCATAGGCCACATTTGTCAAAAACCTGTTGAATTAACATTGGACTAGACAAAATATAATTATTATAATCATATAATCTAAGACATCAGAGACGCCCAACTCCATGCAACTGGAGTCCAAGATATCAGAGATGCTCGAGTCCACACGGGCATACCAGAAGGATTTACGGGGATTTCTTAGGGGGAATAAAGCTGAAAACGCCCCACAACCACAGTTTAAGCCAAAAGTGCGGTCTTATGGGGATTTTTTCAGGACTTACGGGGAATGTTAAGATAGGAAATTTAACATTGGGTCTGCCCGTAACGCCCATTTGTTCGCATGTCCGGTCAGAGCCCCCCTAGTCTACATGCAGATCTGAGAACTGTATGGAAGAGCTGGAAAATCTGTTGGTACCTTCCACATCCACCAGCAGCATATATGTCGTCAGCCAACCTAAAAGGACGTCATACAAATATCCTTTGCCAGAAGAAAGTGAGTATCGTTATTCATATCATCGTTCTATTGTTTTTGTTTCATATATTGCATTGGATTCACACTGTTGTTGTAGTTGTATGTATGTAATGTTTGCAATATAGCGATTTATTTATATTACTACTTGGGACACCTACTACTAAGTTATTACTGTTCAAATCACCGACATACATTAGGCTTCAGTAATATGCTATTTAATATATTACTTCCTTCACGTGTATATGTAGTTTTTTTTTTCATGTGTGTGATAACGTATGATCACACGTATCTTCAATGTTTGTATACCCAAAACCGGAATTTTCTTCTCCTATACAATATAATTATAATTTCCGTTCCATAGTTTCAAAAGAAAGACCTCCACCTCTTGCTCTACATCAAAAACCTGATCACTGACATGATCACCCCACGGACCTCATAACAGAACCCATCTACAGTCTTGAGAAAATAGAAGACTTTGATCACACCATTGAGGAGAACAAGGTATTCCGAGATGCGTTGGTAACTTGAAATTTATTGATATCTGTAGGCTGACACTTATAGGCTGGTTTGTTAATAATTTTTATTAAATATTCGTGCTCATTGCACATTCCTGGACATGAAAGACACGACCAACAATGTCATGGGAATGTAAGTACATACTACCCTACCAAGGACTGAACGCAGTGAATGTGAATCAGTTTCTTTTTGTCATAATTCTTATAACACAACAGTGATATACACATTTCAAATACATGTTTGAAATGTGTTCACTCGTATTGTTATGATAATGATTTCAGGCTGATAACAAATGGACTAATGTCCAACCTCAACATGAAAGGGCAGAGGGGGAAAAACAGCTTTTGAAAACTCTGGACTGATGTCCAACCTTAACATGAAAGGGCAGAGGGGGAAAACAGCTTTTGAAAACTCTGGACTGATGTTCAACCTTAACATGAAAGGGCAGAGGGGGGAAACAGCTTTTGAAAACTCTGGACTGATGTCCAACCTTAACATGAAAGGGCAGAGGGGGGAAACAGCTTTTGAAAACTCTGGACTGATGTCCAACCTTAACATGAAAGGGCAGAGGGGGGAAACAGCTTTTGAAAACTCTGGACTGATGTCCAACCTTAACATGAAAGGGCAGAGGGGGGAAACAGCTTTTGAAAACTCTGGACTGATGTCCAACCTTAACATGAAAGGGCAGAGGGGGAAACAGCTTTTGAAAACTCTGCTCTATGCAAGGCCATCATAGGTAGTTTGCATAGCAATAGTCTATGATAAGTTCTCTAATATACATGTACATATATGACAATGTAAATGTTATCCTCATAATAAATGAATATATCCTGACGGACAAGAATCTTGAGAAAATTAAAATTAATTAATAACCTAATCATAATAAAATAATATTTCTGTTTTTCGTTTGTTTCAGCCAGTTTGATAGCAAACCATTGGGGCACCGAAGTGATGCACGCCGTTGCAACACCTCTGTTTTGAAGTATCCGCCCACCAGGAAAGGAGGCTCCAGAAGATAATGATTTACATGTATAATGTGTTAAAATAATAAATGGTTGCATCACAGCTATTTGGGTATGTGTTATATCCATTCAGGTCAGCCAAACTGGTCAAAATTTCAGACGATTGGACCAGTTTGTAGATGTGTTCAAGACGTTCTATAAAGACGTCTTGAACACGTCTTCTAACCATGTCATAACCACGTGATTAGGATACGTGATCACGTGATTTTGATTTGCATATACACGTGAATGACACGAGTTGTGTCCACGGGATATCAACCAGTTTTGCCTTTATAAATAGTGTGTTAGAGATAACCACGTAATAAACGTAGAATCAATACCCAGTAATAGGTATTCCGAGCGAACGAAGCAGGGTGCGTTATCCAATCTCATAGTCCGGGGACAGAAAGTCATATTGGGCATACGAAGTGAGAGAAAACAAAAATGACAGGGTAACTCATAAATCCCCTAAAACTGGCCATTATGAGGTGAAATCAGGTGTTCTGGAAAGAGTGAGCATTTCCTGCCCCACTAGTGGCACCCGTCATGATTTCAAAATTAAAATAGATCTAGTTGCATGGCAGTCATGGATTTGGTATATTTATCAACCAGATCATGATGACGTCCATAGCATTTCTTAAAAGCAGCTATAAGTTTTGGTAAAACATATCCTTGTAGCAGCAGTTTAGAGACTAGGTTGGCACTTCGATAAACAAAGTCCTCATATTTGCAACTAGCTCCGGAATAGTGTATAAGTTGAGAAACAAACACAGAATATTCTGGTGACCTAGGAATGTTAATATTATGCAAAAATATTTTGGGTTCACCTGCCCAGCGGGTCTAGTAAGTTCTGACCAGTTTGGCAATCACTTTACCCATGTACCACCCCCCCCCCCTCTGGCCCATTCCAGACCGAAGGGCTGTTTTCTACACACGCTATGGGCGGCCTAGCACTATTTTTTCTCAGTGGACTGTACTTGATGAGTAAAAACTTAGGTCATCAATTAACGCTACGCAGACAATTTCATTGATATTATACGACCATTATTGAGAGCTAAGCATACCGAGTGTTCTATAATATATGTGTCTTGTCATCTCAGGAGTACAGCTTTTGTCGCGCCGGTATGTCACACAGACACGCTGCACGGATGTCATTTCGACCATTTCCCAAGCACTTTCCACCACTTTTCAGGCATGAAAAAAAATCAACAAATGTCATTTATAAACAATTTATTATACTTTGACCAACATGTACTGTTTTGCTGTCTAAAAGTGTTATCGTGCTTGTAGGAGCCTATGCATTACATGCTTTGTGTTTTTATACTTGTATTTGCAGGCTCTTCATATTCCCCATGAAACTTCGAGACACCGAGGAGGGAGATGGAAGGAAATGATCATCACGAAGAAACCCCATGACCCCCAGGATACGAGCCGAAAGAAGTAAAAACGAGACCTTACAGAGAAAGACAACCAAGATCAAGTGCCACGGAGATGCCAGATGAGTTGGAAGTCCCCAGACAGGAAGTGGAACAGGACGATGCCCTGCGCAACTACCAGCAGATCATGTTATCGACCAGCCTTCTGACTTTTTTTCACCTTGATGCAAAGTATTCTGATTCTGATGACATTTTGATGCCCATTGCTTTAAATATCATGCTCTTCAACGGGTATCTGTACAATGAAAATCTACGGTTCAAAAACCAGTTCTCTCCTTGACCACTGACGTAACCAAACCGAAACAAAAACTGATGGCCAGGAGCAATTCACCAGCTTAGAAGATATTGAAAAAAACAGGTGTGTTTCCTTCTTCACTTGCTTGGATATGGTGAACATTTCCATGTCACGCCGTGACTTCCTGGTGCCATTCGTCAAAAGAAAGTGAAGATGCCTGCAGCAGTCAGTAAGACTATGAAAAGATAAATTCCGCTAAGCCCAAAGTAGTTTGGACTAAGTAGAAAGTTGTTGACTTTGGCTAACTTTTACTCACTCTGGCTGCAACTTAGACAGTTTAACTGAGATTTAGCAAACCGGTTTGATATGTTTCCAAATCTTCAGCGGGTGGCTGACGGCTATGAGACAGATGATCACAAACGTCAATTACTGGCGATCTTCAGAAATGATCCATGAGAACTCTCTCCCCCCCCCCCCCCCATGATGCTGACACCTCTTTGGAATACACGCCAACATTGACTGCTTGGAATTTTTCATCGAAAACCCAAGGATCTCCTATTGCAGTCAGCAGATTGGTCCGACTACAAGCACCACGACACTATGAAATATCTTATTGTCGTACCCAATTCTGCTATAACCTATGTATCTCCAGCATATGGGGGACGTGCCTCTGACTAAGCCGTGACACTAGACTGTGGATTCCTAGATTTGTGCGACCAACATGACTTGACTCAAGCAGATCAAGGCTTCAATGAGTGTGTGGCCAGGATGATCAATCTACATGCAAGCCCACCCCCCCCCCCCACCCCTGGTAAGCGTGGAAGTGGCCAACTGAGTGTAGAGGCGGTTCAGAAAACCAAGCACATTGCTAATCTGCGGTTATTGGTAGAGCAAGTAATTTGACGACACAAGACCTTCCGAATCATCAAGTATGAGCTACCTATGACTCCAACAGCAAACAAAATAATCAATGTACGTGTAGTCCTATGTCAGTTATAAACGCCTGCATAGGCCACATTTGTCAAAAACCTGTTGAATTGACATTGGACTAGACAAAATATAATTATTATAATCATATAATCTAAGACATCAGAGACGCCCAACTCCATGCAACTGGAGTCCAAGATATCAGAGATGCTCGAGTCCACACGGGCATACCAGAAGGATTTACGGGGATTTCTTAGGGGGAATAAAGCTGAAAACGCCCCACAACCACAGTTTAAGCCAAAAGTGCGGTCTTATGGGGATTTTTTCAGGACTTACGGGGAATGTTAAGATAGGAAATTTAACATTGGGTCTGCCCGTAACGCCCATTTGTTCGCATGTCCGGTCAGAGCCCCCCTAGTCTACATGCAGATCTGAGAACTGTATGGAAGAGCTGGAAAATCTGTTGGTACCTTCCACATCCACCAGCAGCATATATGTCGTCAGCCAACCTAAAAGGACGTCATACAAATATCCTTTGCCAGAAGAAAGTGAGTATCGTTATTCATATCATCGTTCTATTGTTTTTGTTTCATATATTGCATTGGATTCACACTGTTGTTGTAGTTGTATGTATGTAATGTTTGCAATATAGCGATTTATTTATATTACTACTTGGGACACCTACTACTAAGTTATTACTGTTCAAATCACCGACATACATTAGGCTTCAGTAATATGCTATTTAATATATTACTTCCTTCACGTGTATATGTAGTTTTTTTTTCATGTGTGTGATAACGTATGATCACACGTATCTTCAATGTTTGTATACCCAAAACCGGAATTTTCTTCTCCTATACAATATAATTATAATTTCCGTTCCATAGTTTCAAAAGAAAGACCTCCACCTCTTGCTCTACATCAAAAACCTGATCACTGACATGATCACCCCACAGACCTCATAACAGAACCCATCTACAGTCTTGAGAAAATAGAAGACTTTGATCACACCATTGAGGAGAACAAGGTATTCCGAGATGCGTTGGTAACTTGAAATTTATTGATATCTGTAGGCTGACACTTATAGGCTGGTTTGTTAATAATTTTTATTAAATATTCGTGCTCATTGCACATTCCTGGACATGAAAGACACGACCAACAATGTCATGGGAATGTAAGTACATACTACCCTACCAAGGACTGAACGCAGTGAATGTGAATCAGTTTCTTTTTGTCATAATGTTATTACACAACAATGATATACACATTTCAAAAAAATGTTTGAAATATGTTCACTCATATTGTCGTGATAATGATTTCCTGATAACAAATGGACTGATGTCCAACCTCAACAGGAAAGGGCAGAGGGGGAAACAGCTTTTGAAAACTCTGCTTTATGCAAGGCCATCATAGGTAGTTTGCATAGCAATAGCCATAAGATAAATTATCTACGATACATATATGACAAAGTAAATGTTATCATCATAATAAATGAATATATGCTGACGGACAATAACCTTGAGACAATTAAAATTAATAATAACCTAATCATAATGAAATAATATATTTGTTATTCGTTTGTTTCAGCCAGTTTGATAGCAAGCCATCGAGGCACCGAAGTGATACACGCCGTTGCATCACGTCTGTTTTGAAGTATCCGCCCACCAGGAAAGGAGGCTCCAGAAGATAATGATTTACATGTATAATGTGTTAAAATAATGAATGGTTGCATCACAGCTATTTGGGTATGTGTTATATCCATTCAGGTCAGCCAAACTGGTCAAAATTTCAGACGATTGGACCAGTTTGTAGATGTGTTCAAGACGTTCTATAAAGACGTCTTGAACACGTCTTCTAACCATGTCATAACCACGTGATTAGGATACGTGATCACGTGATTTTGATGTGCATATACACGTGAATGACACGAGTTGTGCCCACGGGATATCAACCAGTTTTGCCTTTATAAATAGTGTGTTAGAGATAACCACGTAATAAACGTAGAATCAATACCCAGTAATAGGTATTCCGAGCGAACGAAGCAGGGTGCGTTATCCAATCTCATAGTCCGGGGACAGAAAGTCATATCGGGCATACGAAGTGAGAGAAAACAAAAATGACAGGGTAACTCATAAATCCCCTAAAACTGGCCATTATGGGTGAAATCAGGTGTTCTGGAAAGAGTGAGCATTTCCTGCCCCACTAGTGGCACCCGTCATGAATTCTCCAAAATTAAAATAGATCTAGTTGCATGGCAGTCATGGATTTGGTATATTTATCAACCAGATCATGATGACGTCCATAGCATTTCTTAAAAGCAGCTATAATTTTTGGTAAAACATATCCTTGTAGCAGCAGTTTAGAGACTAGGTTGGCACTTCGATAAACAAAGTCCTCATATTTGCAACTAGCTCCGGAATAGCGTATAAGTTGAGAAACAAACACAGAATATTCTGGTGACCTAGGAATGTTAATATTAGGCAAAAATATTTTGGGTTCACCTGCCCAGCGGGTCTAGTAAGATCTGACCAGTTTGGCAATCACTTTACCCATGTACCACCCCCCTCTGGCCCATTCCAGACCGAAGGGCTGTTTTCTACACACGCTATGGGCGGCCTAGCACTATTTTTTCTCAGTGGACTGTACTTGATGAGTAAAAACTTAGGTCATCAATTAACGCTACGCAGACAAGTTTCATTGATATTATACGACCGTTATTGAGACCATTATACGACCATTATTGTCGCGCCGGTATGTCACACAGACACGCTGCACGGATGTCATTTCGACCATTTCCCAAGCACTTTCCACCACTTTTCAGGCATGAAAAAAAATCAACAAATGTCATTTATAAACAATTCATTATACTTTGACCAACATGTACTGTTTTGCTGTCTAAAAGTGTTATCGTGCTTGTAGGAGCCTACGCATTACATGCTTTGTGTTTTTATACTTGTATTTGCAGGCTCTTCATATTCCCCATGAAACTTCGAGACAACGAGGAGGGAGATAGAAGGAAATGATCAGGAAAGAAACCCCATGACCCCCAGGATACGAGCCGAAAGAAGTAAAAACAAGACCTTACAGAGAAAGACAACCAAGATCAAGTGCCACGGAGATGCCAGTTGAGTAGGAAGTCCCCAGACAGGAAGTGGAACAGGACGATGCCCTGCGCAACTACCAGCAGATCATGTTATCGACCAGCCTTCTGACTTGTTTCACCTTGATGCAAAGTATTCTGATTCTGTACTGTTTTATAAAAATTTTGATGCCCATTGCTTTAAGTGTCATGCTCTTCAACGGGTATCTGTACAATGAAAATCTACGGTTGAAAAACCAGTTCTGTCCTTGACCACTGACGTAACCAAACTGAAACAAAAAATGATGGCCAGGAGCAATTCACCAGCTTAGAAGATATTGAAAAAAAACAGGTGTGTTTCCTTCTTCACTTGCTTGGATATGGTGAACATTTCCATGTCACGCCGTGACTTCCTGGTGCCATTCGTCAAAAGAAAGTGAAGATGCCTGCAGCATGTCAGTAAGGCTATGAAAAGAAAAATTCCGCTAAGCCCAAATTAGTTTGGACTAAGTAGAAAGTTGTTGACTTTGGCTAACTTTTACTCACTCTGGCTGCAACTTAGACAGTTTAACTGAGATTTAGCAAACCGGTTTGATATGTTTCCAAATCTTCAGGGGGTGGCTGACTGCTATGAGACAGATGATCACAAACGTCAATTACTGGCCATCTTCTGAAATGATCCATGATGCTGACACCTCTTTGGAATACACGCCAACACTGACTGCTTGGAATTTTTCATCGAAAACCCAAGGATCTCCTATTGCAGTCAGCAGATTGGTCCGACTACAAGCACCACGACAATCTGAAATATCTGATTGTCGTACCCGATTCTGCTATAACCTATGTATCTCCAGCATATGGGGGACGTGCCTCTGACTAAGCCGTGACACTAGACTGTGGATTCCTAGATTTGTGCGACCAACATGGCTTGACTCAAGCAGATCAAGGCTTCAATGAGTGTGTGGCCAGGATGATCAATCTACTCCCCCCCCCCCTGGTAAGCGTGGAAGTTGCCAACTGAGTGTAGAGGCGGTTCAGAAAACCAAGCACATTGCTAATCTGCGGTTATTGGTAGAGCAAGTAATTTGACGACACAAGACCTTCCGAATTATCAAGTATGAGCTACCCATGAGTCTGACTCCAACAGCAAACAAAATAATCAATGTACGTGTAGTCCTATGTCAGTTATAAACGCCTACATAGGCCACATTTGTCCAAAACCTGTTGAATTGACATTGGACTAGACAAAATGGTTATATAATCATGTACATGTTTGAAAGTAGTACACTGTAACGGTTTTGGAAGGAGTATGATTCCAAATTCCAATCTGTTATTAAACTGTTGAGTTATCATTGGACTGCTTCGAGCCCCTACATAAACGACCTGTTATGCTACAAAAGTCATACGAGTTACAAAAGTTTCAAAAGAGTTATTCGGACAGAGTTAAATGGACAACATATACGTTTCAATTGTCGAATTCTTTGTAGCAACCAGTATGTGAAATCATTTAAACGCCAAATGAAACAATATCCAAAAAGAAGATGGTGTCGCTGGCAGTGTCAATTGCCTACTCCGTCAAAGGTCTTACAGTAGTTAGATATCAGGGGATATTTAATGCCTTTTTAGTGATGGACCCCACGTGCCGAACATTGTCCCCTGGTTAAATGTTTATTGTGTACAACATTACAGGGTTTATTTCATGATATTGTGTACTGTGTTGTTTTTAGTTTTGTTTTATGTCTTGGTATACAGTGTACTCTGCCGAAACCGGCTCTTTTATATACCGGAATTTTGTCCATACCGGCGTTTCTCTTAGGTCCCGATTTCTTCCCCTTTGTTTCTACAGTAAGCAACTCTCGATATACCGGATGTTCTCCATTCTGAAAACCGGCCCTATTCCTGTGACCCAACCGGCCATATCGTATTGTCCAAACCGGCGTTACCCCAATGATTCAAAACTACGGCGCTTAAATTGCAATTAGCCATACTTCATCGGATCACAGACCGATGTCAGAGGCTGCGCTTTAGTCACACGTTTTTGTAAACACAACAACATCAGGAACATGGCTCTCACAAATTGTAATTAACAACAACTAAACTTCCGTCAGTTAGGGGTAGTGAAGAATGCATGATTTACCTGACAAGATTTCTCGAGTAAATCACTGCTAGCTCATCACTGGGGTGACACGCATTGTTCAAAGTGATTATATCAGCGCATGCTATAAACGCAGACAACAATTCTATGGCATCATGCAATCTTGTCTCACTATGTATATTCTGCAACTGGTTTTAAGATGTGCTAATAGCACAAGATGATAATGATATCAATAGCAAACCTACAATTATTAATTGATTGACTAAAATTATTTACTTGAATGTTCAGCAATAAATCTATGAAGATCCGACATATTACCAATAACATAATATTAACTACGCCGATGTCCATAAAGATTGTAACTACGTGTATCTAAAATAGCTGGCCGGTATTTAGTTACGTTATGTTGTGCAACAATGAAAGACGGAGTCAGTCGGTATCTGCATATCGGGTGAGATGATCGATGTTCTCTCTCTTCAGACTCTTGATAAACCGGCGCTCTGTCCATACCGGATTTTTTCCCTGGTCCCCTGGAGATCCGGTTTATACAGAGTACACTGTATATGTTTCTCCATTTGGATGCTGCATAAACATCTTCGAATATCTTTGATGTAATGCGCATAATATTTGTCATTTATCTAAATGTTTATAATGCGGCCCAAGGGGGGGGGGGGTTGCTTCAGAATAAGGGAAAGGGTCTCAAAGCGGGCCACATAACTTACACGAAGTCACAATTCTAAGCACATGAGCCTATTCTCAATCAAACTTGTCAGCTTTTTTCAAGGAAACACAAGGAAATGGCACACTAGTGAAACACGACTGAAAAAAAAAACACGTAGAAACATTATCATAGAAATTGTGAACGATTTAAATCATGTACTACCATGGCTCACTCTGCCCTGAGAGCGAGGCAAAGTGGGACATATGTGTGCACACAACGGCCAAATACAACAAGGAGTCGTTCTGATAAAACAGCAATAAAGATATATATAATGTTTGGTCGGGCGTTGTTTCTTTTTGATGTTAGGTTTTTTATTGGCATCATCAAAATCTGGTTATCAGCGGTAATAGGTTGATACATATATTTCTACCACTGAGCCGGCGTGACTGCTGGCGGACGTTAAATCGGTCCCGAGGATACCATCAACTCAGTTGCCTTTTGGCTTGTGATTGGGTACTTATGTACTTGTCATACACCTATTTCACGGGGTTTCGGATTCCTGAATTGTTTTGATAAGTTGTTGGGCAGTTGTGCACTGATTCCATCTGATGTACAGTAGAAACAACTATAATTACACACTGTCTGCCCCTGAAGACGCCAGTGTGGCTTCAGATAAAAATGTTTGGTTGGGCTTTGTTTCTATTCCAAAGAAGTTTTTGATATTAGGTTTTCATTGGCATCTTCAAAATCTGGTTATCAGCGTAATAGGTTGATACATACATCACTTGTTTTAAAATTTCATTGGTGCAAGTCATTGGTGTCACTCAGTAGAAATTGGCAACAGGACTGTGACAACGACGATTGAACCGCGTTGACACCCTTTCCGTACACATACTGTATATAAGTAAATTTTTCTATTAATTTTGTGATCACATTCTGTTTTCTAATTCAAAACTCAGCAGGCTCTGGGTAGAGAACTGTTTACACATTCACTCCAGGATCTACTTCGAATTTGTTACTGGACATATGGTGCGATAACCTATCACCATGGCGTCTGGTTATATTGCACCACCCCATTTCAAAATACTGTAAAATATTTCAGAAATTAATTGATATATTTTCTCCAATTTCAAATTTTTGGCCCTGAAAATCTTACCTTCAAACTAGATGAACTATTAAAATTTGAGAGATCAATGACCAAAAAATTGAGCCTCAAAGGCCTTCATTGGAAAAACAGTCATCTTTCTTGAAAATGAAAATTGTATACAAAAAATCTGCGACATATTCTTTCTTGATTTGTTTCAGAGGCCATAGAAATTATTTTCAATGGAGAGACACTTGGGGTGGAAGGCTCCAATGACAACGAGGTGACACTGATGATCAGAAATGCAGACACAGACCACCGCATATCGGTACCAGTCAAGTATGATGTCCTGAACGTGAAAGACATCAACGACGTCATGGGTATCTAAGGAATCAAAAGACTTTTCATTAGACGCAGATTGGGCATATCTCGATGCACTCTCGAAACAACTCAATTAGTTATTTGGCCAGATTGAGGAACAGATGGAAGAAGAAGAAGAAATAAAGCTTAACGGCACTTTGGGCTCAAGAAGGCCATTTCAGTGCCAAACAAGGATATAAAAGTAGTATCAAAAATGATAAAACCACAAGTTATGCAATTAAAAATTTGTAGTGAACAGTAAAACCTTACAAAGTTAGTGGTGAAAAAATAATGACTAGATCTAGACCCAAAGGCATTGACTAGAATTTATTTGTCTAAAAATAGAAATATACCCCAATTTCCCGAAGGAAATTGAGGATTTTATAAATATTAATATCGTTAAAAACATCATGCATTGACTGACACTCGTAAAACAAACGACGAGTGTCAGCCAAATCTTGACAATGTACCAGGACATGTTCAACGGTCAGCCACTCTCGACAGGGCACACACACAGGGGCCTCCTCCCCACGGAGCAGGTAACCCTGAGTAAGGTATGTATGCCCTATACGAGCCCGTGACATGACCAGTTGATCACGCCTGGACATTTCGTTTATTGGGGTACAACAACCAATCGTTGGTTTGACTTTGTGTAATTTGTTATCAACCTGCTCATCCCAGAATGACTGCCATTCTGCGTACAAGTACGTGTGGATGAGCAGCTTGAAATCAGAATGTGGCACCCTGGAAAATGTGACGTCCAGATCAAGAGCTGCCCTGGCAGCCTTGTCGGCACGTTCATTCCCAGGAATGTCCACATGACTGGGTACCCAACAAAATACCACAACTTTATGCATTTGAAAAGTACGTTGATGTTCAGTTAAAATATCCAAAAGTAGAGGATGGTCAATATTACGATTCTCTATGGCTTGAAGGGCTGATAGAGAATCTGAACAAATGACAAAACCCAGTTCTCCGGACCGGCGGATGTGGGACAGTGCTAACAGTATTGCTTTCAACTCCGCTGTGTACACTGAACACACATCAGGGAGACGTTGTTTGTATGTTCTCCCTGAGGTGACAGCAGCACAGCCTACTTTATTACCATCCTTAGAACCATCAGTATAGATAAACTTAAGAGGAACAGATGGATATTGATAATGTTTATGAAACTTAACATGTGTGACATACCTCAGGTCACCCAGCAACTAACTGGAAAGTGCCGAAAACTGGTCTTTAAAAATAAAAAGTTCGCAATTTAACCACGTGTTAAATTGGGTCTCCACATAAAATTAGCCTGATTTTGCTGGGACAAATCACATGTCACACAACAACAATAATTATTTTATATCCACATGTATGTGTAGATGTTGGTGTCATAGTGTATCTGTGTATATAATTCTTAAAACCGACATACCCAAACATTACAAAGTATGATTCAAATTTAATGACTTCAAAAGTACGAGTGTGATTGAACTTGCCACAGGCCCAGGTTGTCAACTCCTTCATTTCTGAGGGAAAAATTTGAGGGAATCGAGTCCGAGGTATTCAAACCATATCAAATTTAATCAACATCCGACTAACATGTTTTAAGAGGAAAACATGCTTTATGCTGTTACCTCACACGTTTTGTGAGCAGTATGTGCAACACAAATTCCACATCGTGTTTATGTTTGTATTTCAATCTCACACGTTTTGCTCCGTACAATAGATATGGTTGTACTGGATACCGACATACAGACAAATTCATATTCCAAGACCGAATCCATGGACGACTTTTACAAAATCAGTGTGAATGGTCAAATCCGAGTGATACTAGAGTATCAAAGTCAAATTCATGTGAACATCACATACACCCAGCAAGCTGAGTGTGATCAGGTGCTCCGAAAGAGTGAGCGTCTGCTGCCCCGAGTAGATGTCACAAAGTGTAAAAATATCACAACAAGGCGTCTTAATGTAAAAAATATCAACACATTAACGTGATGAATATTATGATAAGACGCTTCTTGTGATATTTTACACATCATGACATCTAATCACTATAAATTCTCACGTAAGGACGTGTTGGTGTGATACATTTCAGGTTAAGATGACTTATTCTGATATTGTAAGACATCTGGCTGAGTTTATCATATTAGAACAACTTGACGTCTTATTTTCACGTTAACACGACTTGTTGTGTAAGCTAACACAAAAAAGGTGATGAAACAACAGGTTATGTGAATGGTCAAAATATGCTTCCATAGCCGCTCAAGTTTAACATCTCAAATACTTATGGTGGAACGTTTCATGCAGGAAACTGGATTTGAAAGAACAACACAAAACAGCAAAAGGAGAAGAGAGGAGGACGAAAATGAGTCAGAGAATCAGTTCATTGTTAGAAATAAAAGGACGACATCATCAGTTCTACAGGTATATAAATACACGACAAATACGGATAAAAACTACATTTGAAATAGCAATTAATTACATAAAAAAAATTAATATCTGTCAAAAATACATGTATATTCTAGTTCGAACACTCGTATTCTGTGGACAACGGGCTAGTCTTCTTGAAAAAATTAGCCCAAGGGCTAAGACAGGTTACCGGACAAAATATGTTTTATATTCATGTGACCTTGAAAATAAGGTCACTGGTCAAATGCAGCGTCATGAGAATATCCAGCAAACATGTATATCATTCCCGATATGTCCATTGTTTGCTAAGCTGTAAATTCAATAACAAGTAAAACATAATAGCAATTTTGTTCTATGACCTTGAAAATAAGGTCAAAGGTCGAATTAATGGTCATCAAAATATTTGGCATACATCATTCCCTATACGTGCACAACTGATTCCTAAGCTGTAAAGTCGATAATAAGTGAGATATAAGCCGTTTTGTCCTGTGACCTTGAAAATGAGGTCAAAGGTCAAATTCAAGGTCATCACAATATTAGGCGTTTATCATTTCCTATATGTCCACAACTGAATCCTAAGCTGTAAAGTTGATAATAAGTGAGATATTAGCCATTTTGTGTTCTTGACCTTGAAAATGAGGTCAGAGGTCAAATTCAAAGTCACGAGAATATTCAGCATATATCATTTCCTACATGTCCACAAATGATCCCTAAGCTGTAAAATCGATAATAAGTGAGATATTAGCCATTTTGTCCTGTGACCTTGAAAATGAGGTCAAAGGTCAAATTCAAGGTCATGACAATAATCTGCATATATCAGTTCCTATATATTGTTAATTGATTCCTAAGCTGTAAAGTCGATAAGAAGTGAGATATTAGCGATTTTGCCCTGTGACCTTGAAATGAGGTCAAAGGTCAAATTCAAGGTCATCAGAATATTCGGCAGATATCATTTCCTATATGTCCACAATTGATTCCTAAGCTGTAAAGTCGATAATAAGCGAGATATTAGCCATTTTGTTCTCTGACCTTGAAAATGGGGTCGAAGGTCAAATTCAAGGTCACGAGAATATTCAGCATATATCATTTCCTATATGTCCACAATTGATTCCTAAGCTGTAGAGTCGATAATAAGCGAGATATAAGCCATTTTGTGCTCTGACCTTGAAACTGAGGTCAGAGGTCAAATTCAAGGTCACAAGAATATTCAGCATATATCATTTCCTATATGTCCACAATTGATTCCTAGTCTCTGATATCAATATTAATTGAGATATTAGGCATAATGTGTCCCATTATAAAGCATAGGAGAATTTAACATGGGAAAGTCCCATTTGGGCCGAGTTTGGTCCAAAATGGCCCACTTCGAGCGATTCAATCGCAACGAAATTCATAGACATCATAGGAGTACATATGAGGAGTGTTATGTATCAAAAAGAAAAAAAGTTACTGAACAGATTTTGAGAAAATGGCCGCCAAAGTCCAAAATCAGACATTTTTCATCGAAAATGGCCGCCATTTTGAAAAAAATGTGAAAATCAAAAAACTAAAAAATACCTCCTTCTTGAATTATTTTTAAGTATTTTTGTGCAAAATTTCAGAAATATTCGCCCGTAAACAAAAAAGATAAAAATGTGGACAACGACGACGGACGACGACGGACGCCGGACGCAACGCCATGCCAATAGGTTATCGGACCATAGGTCCGGTAACCTAAAAACAAGTGGCTACACGCTTAAGGACGAGTAGAAGTACTGGAGAAGAAACTGACCAATGCATTGAAAAAGGAGAGAAGTGAACACACAGTTACTTCACTTATGGAAGACCTGAAGGAAAAACGAATTTATCTGACGATCTATAAAAGACAAGATTAGATGCCTACGCAGGAACAACTATCATCTAGACTGGCTTCAGTGATCTGTCAAAAACTATAAAATAACTGCAGTAAATTGGCAGTGATAAATTTTGATAGGTTTTTGTTTACACCAGATTTTCTACTTCACTTGTTCGAGAAAAACAGAACTTACTCAGGAGAACGGAGGCAATATGCCTTGACACTACATTCGTTCGGTCCGAATGCGTACGAGTACCTAGCAACAAAACTGCCTCCACTTTTGGACTAGAACTCTAGAGGAGGTACCTAAAAACATAACATACACATACAAAACTGTATAATAATTATTATTATAAAATATGTGCAATTTCTTCATCATCAACATGTATACGAATGCGGAATTCGGATGGCTCTCCAATACTGATGAATCCGTAGGCATCAATGATTCCACGATCACAGCCCTCGGACAGTTCTAAGGTGAAAGACAATCCCGATATCTACACAAATGTTGCACTTATGCTTGATGCCATGTCCATCCGTAAACACGTTGTCTACGACAGTCGTGAAAAATATGGCTTGCTTTGTTGACTTGGGTGACGGAGAGGACAGTGAGATTGAGGCTACAGAGACATAAGTGGTTATGGTAGTGGGATTTCGAGGACAATGGGAGGCGTCAATATCGTATACTACCTCACTCACAGCTTGACAGCCACTGTCCCAACTCAGCTGATCGAGCATGTTCTCAAAGCCCTCCACGAAATCGGACTTGTTTGTGACAGTGTCTATTTGCATGCTAGGACAGTGGCAGCTGAGAATCAGTTTATTTTAATCCGAACCCTGTAACACAGATATATATAAATATCAATAGTATTTACATGTAGCAGTTTTTGAAGTTTAAATTCCTATGTGTCAGTTGCATGGAACAGTATTTTATTAGTCCTATATCTGATTTTTATTAGTCCTTTATAATATAATCCAAAAATTAAACCATTACCCCGTTTATCGCGGGTGTAACCCCACCACGAATTACACATATCTCTATTCGTTATATAATGGTCAATTGACACTTCATCTTTCCTCGTATATTTTGTTTTTAGCCAATTTTCACACCCTCTTGTCGTAAGTAAGCTATTCGCCGGGATGGGTACAGCGTGGTATTACGGGTATGTGTAGTTCAATTACCTTGATTGGCGTCCATCAAATAGTATAACATGATTCTGTATAAAATATATTCTAGTGTATAGTTTGACCTCTTTCCACAGGAACTAAGCCATTGTTCCGTAGATTGAAGATAGAAGAGCACCGCAGTCCCTCACTTATTTGCCTGGACCAAGTGTCCCACGGAGGCGGCCATCAGTCGAGCAGCTCGATCCAATTTTCACACCTCCTAGAGCAGGAGTTGGAGAAATACCCTCCGAGCTAAATAGCGTATGAAGTGTATGTATCAATAGACGTGGAATCAATACCCAGTATTAAGTATTCCGAGCAAACAAAACCGGGTCCGTTATCCAATCTTATAATCCGGGGACAGAAAGTCATTATTTCAGGCATACGAAGTGAGAGAAAACAAAAATGACAGGGAAACTCATGAACCCCCAAAAAGGCCATTAGGAGGTGAAATCAGGTGTTCCGGAAAGAGTGCCTATTACCGCGTATAACAAGATTTTGATGATGACAATGAAAACCTATTACCGCCTATAACAAGATTTTGATGATGACAATAAAAACAAATCTAGCATCAAACACCTACGGAGTAGAAACAAAGCCTGACCAAACTTTTATATCTGAAGCCAGACTTGCGTCAAAGGGGCAGACGGTGTGTAAATATAGTTGTTTCTACTGTGCACCAGATGGAATTAGTGCCCAACAACTTAATAAAACAATTTAAAAATCCGAAACGAACCCCGTGAAATAGGTATTTGAAATAAGGTGTGGCAATGGAGGAAGACGGTCATCATAGAAAGTAAAGATAGGGGGTCTGTCGGTATATATTCAGTAGGGATGTACTGTATGAGAGAATGTATTCCCCCATTCATTCATTCGGAAAGACATGGCTTTGAACTTCATTACTTTATTTAAGACCCAGAAGGGATGCACTTCTACACAGGTTTGGAGAGCTCCAGAGCGTTCGCGTTGGAAAGTTTGGGACCAGCAGCTCATCAACTCAACTACGTCCAATGCGCAGTACCTGCTAGGAGCGTTGAGGATCAGCTTTTCTTGACACTGATCAAGCTAAGACAGCACAAGACGAACTTTGATCTGAGTCGCATGTATGCCATTCTATTCCTGAGACATCTGTGACAAACATCTTGTCACATGGATCAACTTTTCAAGATTTCTTCGAATTCAGAATGATCACTATCAACATTCTCGGAAAGCCAACCGCCTTTCTTCAGGAACAGTCCTCAAAGATCGAAAAAGTAAGAGAGTCCACATCGAGCGTATCATTGGGCCGGCCAAAACCTACAAGACCATGAAGCAACCCATGGACAACACGGAGTCATCTCTGGCAACTCAAATAATTCAAGTTTGCTTCTACTTGTGCATTTTAAGAACCGATGTATGCCCAGATTTACTGGCAGTTAGAAACGGACTCTAGTATAATTTAGTTGTGATTTCAGTGAAAATAAACGGACCTTGAAACATTTTTTTCACAAATACGAAACATAGATCGTTTACTTTCAATGTCAAATTGGAACACGTAAAATCAAATTGCCCTGACTGGAGATCGAAGCCAGGCCATACTTCTCACCTTGAAGTTGAGGGACCCGCGTTTGATCTCCAGTCGGCAAGTCAATTTTTCATCGTTTTCCAATTTCATCACAAAACCAACATGCTGATATACCATTTCTACTTTTTTATATGTATGACCTATATTTTTAGATAATATATGATTGCTTGATCTACTTGTGGTCACCAACGATATTACATGTACATTTTATTGACATACCGATGATGCCCTCATCAATTGGCCTGTTTGTAAGGACTGGTACACAGCCGAATCCAACATAGCAATCAGTTATGAGCATCCTATCGACAACAATCACAAGAAAATAGATGAAGCTACATGTTAGAAAGTGCCTGAAATTAAAAACCTTTTGATTGAGTCCATCAACAACAAAAACGATACAAAAGATAGTAATACAAACCATAATTTCTGGTTACTTTCCCATGGCCATGATAGCCTCGGTACACAGGAGTCGTACATGTAGAACACGTCGTGCATGGAAACTTCTTCCTGTTAATGTAGTCCCGGTCACCGTCAGGAACTTTTGCGAGGTGAATATGTGTACCATCCACACACTCGATACACCCTTCCACGCCGAGCTTCTTGGCCATACCATCAGAATCCATGATTCTAATCTCTCCTGTGGGTCACGATATCAGCTGACCTTTCCGACAGTCGATTGCCAATTCCACTCTTCTTAAAATGCTGTGGATTGTGAACTTCGACATATCAAACACTGTGCTATTTGCTATAAACCCGAATGGAGTCCATATTCGCCATATACCACTGGAAAATCAGTTTCTGTTCCTCGGCTGTTTTGAATGGCTGTCCTCGAGGGATTTCTGGTTCAGTGATGGGTTTTATTTCCGTCAGCAACATTTTTGTCAGCAACGTCTTTGACGTTCTTTGCTGCATATTGGGTAATTCGTGGCACATAGTCCCGTTTCAGGAGTCGTAAATGTATTATTATCGGAATGGTGTCCAACACTGTGTCCATGGGAATGTCCACGTTAAATTCGTTGAACACTTCAGCCAAAATAACTGCTCACAATAACCGCAAATCTGCCAGTTTGATTGGCCATTGTTTTTGTTATGTATTGGTATACCCACTTCCGTCGATGTCTGGTGTTCAAACTGCGTTCGATTTCTCGAGGGTGATTTGATGCATTGCGCATGCGTTTAAATTATTCTCGGCGCACAAGGAAATCATCATCGAATCCAATCCTGGTAGTCTCATGGAAACCTCGCTGTGCACATGGAAGATGGCCTACAAAAGCAGATGTTGAAAATATTTTACCTGAACAATTTTATGAACCATTTATGAAATATCGTCCACGAAATTCATGATAACAATATATACCCTAGAGCGAGGAGGTCTGGCGGGAGGTGTGGGCAGACGCGACGGCGATACTGGGGGGGGGGGGGATCCTGTGCAGCATCTTCAGAAACAATTGTTACTCCTGACGATACTGTGCATGAACGTCTATGGACCGTTTGCGTATATCATAACGTATACATGTAACATAACTCTACGTCCATGGGGGCATTATGAGCAACCCTGCGGCAGCACCACTTGTTGAAGATGCGAATAAGGAATAAGCACACCATCCCGAGAAAGGACAAAATGTCGAATGCCAGTGATGCCGCGTCCAAATCCAGGTATACCTTCATTCCTCTGTCTGGCGTGCTGGCATCTCCCTCTGCCTCGTGGTGGACGGACCTCTTCCTATTTCCTGTGGTGGACGGGCATCTCCCTCTGGCTTGTGGTGGACAGGCCTCTCCCTCTGGCTTGTGGCAGACGGGCCTCTCCTTCTGGCTTGTGGTGGACGGGCATCTCCCTCTGGCTTGTGGCAGACGGACCTCTCCCTCTGGCTTGTGGTGGACGGGCATCTCCCTCTGGCTTGTGGCAGAAGGGCATCTCCCTCTGGCTTGTGGCAGACGGGCCTCTCCCTCTGGCTTGTGGTGGACGGGCCTCTTCCTATTTCCTGTGGCGGACGGGCATCTCCCTCTGGCTTGTGGTGGACGGGCATCTCCCTCTGGCTTGTGGCGGATGGGCCTCTTTCTGTTTCCTGTGGCCGGTGTGGGGCTGTCACATGCATCGACACTATAATGCAGATTATTTTTAAATAAACATTATCCATACTATTTTAGACAATCATAAATCATAGGTCGTGTGAGCCCGCAAATCTTGGCCAAGGGTAGTGAGGCGATTGCCCCGTAGATCAACTAATGGCCAATTTGTCCCATGTTTGCGGGCTGTGGTCGGAACAGAATGCAACTCCTAACACCTGCAGTCGATGTATGTGTCACTAACACACTCACATGATATACATATGTCTGTGATACCGCATACCTGAGATATGATAATGTAGATTAGGAAAAACTCCGCATCTTTTCTTGACAAGTAGATCTATCTTCAGAGGACTAACGCAACTAGTTTCGAGATTTTGACCATGAAGAAATCTCCGTGCCCGTGCATTACCGTGCCTGCATGCCCTTTATGCATTTTTATAAATAGTACAATTTCGTGTATGTCTAGTAACATTCTCATGCTCTTTCTAACTATTTTTTATAAGCCTATTATTATGCCGGAGGCGACTTCAGTCGACCAAAATTAGGGGTAATAAGGGCTAACTGAAACACGATAAATTAGCGTTAAATTTATCTCCCGATAGTGAAATTTTGAAACTTAAATTCTATACATTGTACTCAGAACAAGCCCAACTTATTTTTTACTATAATTAAAAAGGTTCCACAATAAACATGTCATTTGCATATATACTTTATAATTCCTTCAAAATAACATGGCAATGTGATACAAGGTTTGAAACCGTTTTTGGCAGTGAAAGGGGTTAGAACCATATACCATTATTTCGTAATCATTATCTCTCGAAATAATGACATGATTATTTCGAAATAACGAGATAATGTCTCTAAATAACGAGGTAAGCATCTCAAAATAACGAGATATAAAACAGTATTTTTGGGAGTCCTATATATATATATATATTCTATTATTAAAATAACGACATAATTATTCTCGAAATAAGGAGATACTATCTCGAATTAACACATAATCATCTAAAAATGACGAGATACTATCTCGAAATAACGACTTGTCTATCTCTGTATAACGACATAATTACCTTGAAATAAGGAGATAATTAACTCGAAATATCGAGATCAAAAACATTTTTTCTGTTGTAAATAATTATCAAAATAACGGTATTTTTTTGGGGGGTATCCTAAACCAGCCATCGTAGGTCCAATGGACTTTGAATAAATATGTACTTTTACTGTTCCAGATAAAAGATATGGTACAAACCCACTTTTGATGCGGAAAAAAATACAAATCTGGTACTCACAAAAAAAACCTCAGCGCCATAGCACCGATTTCGGAGTATCACTGGAACGCAAACCAAAACTTTTTTGGGGGGCTTTTTTTGGCTTTATGCATCATGATCATGAACAGAATGGTTGTAACATTATGATTTTATTTATGAAGATCGTTGTACACGTTATGACTGTGATCAAAATGCATATACTATGATTATGTTTAGTTGTTACTTCATTGTATATTCCTCTTTCATTGTAAATATCATTTTCATGTCGGCGAATAGCTGCTTTCAGCTACAGTTTTTGTTGTATCCCGACGTTAAATGAAGTTTTATCTTAGCTTATCTCTTATCTTATCCTCCAGATGAGCGAAGGGGTAAAACACACCCGCCAATAAACAATCCTGCAAATTATAATCTTGGGTAATATTACAGGGTAACCTATACAACGTCTTACCTACATGGTTAAGATGGGACCGCATCAGTTTCTATCTTCAGGAACCAGACATGTGTATCCAAATCGGCAGATCATTGGTAAAAAAGCGACATATACCACTGAAAACGTCACATATTGTACTCGTTCCCGAGAGGCATATCAATCGTTTTTTTTTTTTTTTAATGTATTCATTTATGAATTATTTAAATTCATTCATTAAATTCAGTCGTGGCTTCCACTCTATCGTCTTCTATTCTGAAAATGGAAAAACTAGTGCAATAATTCCTCAGACTCAAGAAACACCGGTTTTTTTTAGGTCATTATTATTTTTTATACTCACGTAATGAGGCTTTCCCACGTCCCCTCCTGCCACTCTATGGTGTTGTCCCTGTGACTATCGGATACATATGATGTAGTCACACTCCCCAGTAAATCTTAAATTCCCGGTGTTGATTTTGAGGGGTACACGGAATGGCAAATATGAAGACACTTACATTTTATCCCCCTTTTGTGGAGGTGACTCCGGTGACGTAGTATTATCGCGTCTATGAAAAAAGAAACAGATCCCTGGTAAAACATATTTATACAGGGAGATTGTGATTCATTACACGGATATCATAGCAACTGCCAAGCTGCATCGAAATATATTTCAGTTTCTCATTGTTACGTTTCAGGCTTTGAGCATTCAAGTCAAATTTTTAGAGTATTTTTTTCACCTGACTTGAGTGGCCCGGGTTTTGTTCAATATCGTTGGACAAGACACACAACATCACACATTGAAGCCATACTCTTGAACTTGTGTGTGTTATACATTTTTCCCACAAGTTCTGCAGAATTGGATGCGTGCAACACGGATGTTTTCACGTGTAATAACCCTTACACTCAAGCATTCATTGGGTATACTTGACGACAGTCGGTATATATACCAGATTGACCTTTTTCATAATAAGAATTCCCTTATACTCCCTCCTTTTTCCATTCATCCTCAAAAGACCGCTAGAAGTGTTAAGTATAAACATGTACGTTACATGTGTGTTCTTTGCTAAATACTATCTAGTTTTCTCTTGTGTGATTTACTTCCTGTTCCGGTTGGCGCCATAACTTGATAGTAACCTGAAATGAATCCTGATGGAATAAATGTGTCAACAAAGCTGTTATCTTGTTTCATCAGATGAAGAATCGGACTAACAGGTGGGATAAATCCGTCGTCAAACATGGCTGCAAACGTAACAGGTTATGGGCCCAGGCATCGTTTAGCGTTTGACGGCGACGAGTCGAAATATGGGAAGTGAAGTTTTTGGGGTATATGCGCCTGCAGAAGTTGTATGATGTCGTGACAGGAGATGGAGTGCCTGACGCGGACAAGAACAAAGATGCGTTCGCAGAACTGGTCCAATATCTGGATGACCGAAGTTTATCACTCGTCATGAGGGACGCGAATGACGATGGGAGAAAAGCCGTCAAAATACTTCGTGAGCATTATCTTGGACGCGGGAAGCCAAGGATTATCAGCCTCTACACTGAACTTACAACTCTAAGCATGAGAACTGATGAAAGTGTAACGGATTATGTACTCAGGGCAGAGACTGCAAGTACGTCTTCGAAAACTGCCGGTGAGACGATTAGTGACAGCCTATTAATTGCAATGGTTCTAAAGGGTTTTCCATCTGACTACAAGACATTTGCTACCATCGTTGGTCAGAAAGATGGTAATATGACCTATGCCGAGTTCAAGCCGACCCTTCGAAATTTTGAAGAGACACAGAAGTCGTGTCAACCTGGCGAAGACCGTGAAGACCGTGTCCTGAAGCAGACCGACCACAGTCACATCAAACATGTTGTTACTTGTTTCAACTGTGGAAAAGCCGGCCACAAATCACATCAAACATGTTGTTACTTGTTTCAACTGTGGAAAAGCCGGCCACAAATCCTATGAGTGCCAGGAGGCGAAGAAACCGAGGCGATGGTGCAGCCATTGTAGGTCGCGGACGCACAACACGAACCAATGTAGACGTAGGAAGGACGCCGCGAAGTCTGTGAACACGTGGGACGACGACGATCCTCGCGAGTCTCGAGATGACGTCGCAGCGCCGGACGCCGAGGACGATGGAGATGGTCGAGACTCTTTTGCCTTCAGAGTTACTGTTGAACATGATGATGTAGATTTTTGTAATAGGGTCAGTGATGCTTTGTTAGTTGATTGTGGTGCAACCACTCATATTGTGAGTGATCGATCCAAATTTGTAAAATTTGATGAGAATTTTGATTGTAAAAATCACTATATTGAGCTTGCTGATGGCAGCCGAACAAATGGTGTAGTATCTGGCAGGGGTGATGCGAGTGTGATGCTTTGTGATGCTCAGGGTAATTCCCGTAAAGTACTTTTGAAGAATGCATTATATGTACCATCCTATAAACAGGATATATTTTCTGTACAAGCTGCAACAGTTAATGGAGCATCTGTAAAGTTTTCACCAAATTCCGCAGAGCTGAACGCCCCCAATGGGACAAAGTTTAACATAGAAAAACATGGGAAATTGTATTTCCTTAACAGTGTGATCAGTGAGGATCAAAGCCGTAGTATGAAACAGTGGCATGCTGTGCTCGGCCACTGCAACATGAGAGATGTGCTAAAGCTGGAAAATGTTGTAAATGGTATGAAAATTACAGAAAAGTCTAAAGATGATTTTCACTGTGAAGTGTGTGTGGAAGGTAAAATGTTCCAGTACAGGAACAGAACACCTGATGAACGTGCAACTTGTCCACTTGAGTTGGTGCACAGTGACCTTGCAGGTCCAATTACCCCAGTAGCTAGGGGAGGTTTTCGTTATGCTATGTCGTTTATTGATGATTACTCGGGTGTGATCATGGTGTATTTCCTGAAAAACAAAAGTGATGCTGTGAGAGCAACAGAAACGTTTCTGGCTGATTGTGCTCCCTACGGTGATGTGAAGTGTATCAGGAGTGACAATGGTACAGAGTATACCGGTGAACAATTCAGGTTGTTGATGCTTAGACATTGTATCAAGCATGAGATGTCTGCTCCGTATTCCCCCCACCAAAACGGTACGGCCGAGAGGGCTTGGAGGTCTCTTTTCGACATGGCTCGATGTTTGTTGTTAGAGTCTAAGTTACCTAAATATCTATGGACATATGCAGTAATGGCTTCGGCATATATCAGGAATCGTTGTTATAATGTAAGGACAGGGAAAACAGCATTTGAATGCTTGACTGGTAAAAAGCCTAGTTTGTCCAAGATGCATGTCTTTGGAACGGTATGTTATGGATATGTACAGAATAAAACGAAACTGTATGCACGAAGTGTCAAGGGCATATTTGTGGGTTACGATAGGTGCAGCCCAGCTTATCTTGTATACTTTCCGGACAGAAACTCTATTGATAGAAATCGATGTGTCAGATTCACTGACAGGTTAGAGGAAACAAAAGTGTCAAATGATGTGTACGATGATATGCCAGATAATCCAAAACATGTGGAGACTGTTGTAAATAATGATGATGTTGTAAATAATGATGTAAATAATGATGTTGTGAATGATGGTGTTAATGAGGATAAAGAGGTGAAACGGTATCCTGAAAGACAAAGGTCAACGCCTGTGTATCTACGTGATTATGTTGTTAAAGACAGTGCAAAGTGTACTGTTGACTATTGCTACAGGGTAGCAGATATCCCAAAGTGCTATGAGGATGCTATAAATTCGCATGAAGCTAGTAAGTGGCAGAAGGCCATGAATGATGAATTCAATGCTCTAAATGAGAATGACACGTTTGAACTTACTACTGTACCCAGTGATCGTGCTGTAGTTGGTGGTAGATGGGTCTATGCTGTCAAACTTGGCCCGAATGGTGAGGAAAATCACAAAGCGCGGTTTGTCGCGAAAGGTTACTCACAAATTCCTGAGGTAAATTACCAGGAGACATTTTCTCCGACAGCACGTGTTACGTCAATCAGAATGTTAATGCAAGTAGCAGTTCAAGAAGGTCTTGTTATTGATCAGATGGATGTTAAAACAGCGTATCTCAATGCTCCGATAGACTGCGAAATTTACATGGAACAACCAGAAGGTTACCAAAAATGTACTAAAAGTGGTGAGAAACTTGTGTATAAGTTAAAGAAATCCTTGTATGGCCTAAAACAAAGCGGTCGTAACTGGAATAACATGTTGCATGAACATTTCATGGGTGAAGGCTTTACCCAATCTTTAGCTGACACCTGCATGTACATTAGAAATGAATATCAATCAAAAGTGATTGTGATTGTGTGGGTCGATGATATTATTATCGCGGCCAGTAGCAAGAGTGAACTTGCCAAAGTCAAACAAGCCTTATGTTCTAAGTTTAATATGAAAGACTTGGGAAAATTGTCATGGTTCCTAGGTATTGAGTTTCAGTGTGACAGTGATTGTATTGTTATGAATCAGAGCAAGTATGTGCTCAAATTACTCGATAGATTCCAAATGATGGATTATAAACCTAAGGCCACACCAAGTGAACTAGGTGTGAACAAAGTAGGTGATGATGAATCTGAGCTGTTGTCAGATCCACACATGTATAGAGAGATTGTTGGTGGATTAATATATCTGATGGTGAACACGAGACCAGATCTTTGTTACATTGTTGGAATTTTGTCTCAGCACATGGCCAAACCCAGTAAATGTCATTTGATTATGGCTAAGCATGTATTGCGGTATTTGAGAGGAACTGTTGATTATTGTCTGAAGTATGTGAAGCCACAGGCTCCATTAAGTCTGATTGGTTATTGTGATTCTGACTGGGGCATGTCTGAAGATAGACGCAGTATAACTGGATATTGTTTCTACTTGTGCAAAGAGAGTTCTATGATTTCATGGAAAAGTCGTAAACAACAATGTGTATCTTTATCGACTTGTGAAGCAGAGTATGTGGCACTATGTATGGCTAGTCAGGAAGCCAAGTTTGTTAGACAGTTGTTGACTGATATGTCAGGTTGTGATCTCAAGTGTGTGACTATGTTTGTAGATAATCAAGGTGCCATAGCTTTGGCGAAGAACCCCGTACATCATCAGAGATCAAAACATGTTGATATCAAATATCATTTTGTACGATTTGAAGTGCTTGCTGGAACTATCTGTTTGGAGTATGTAACATCTGAATGTAACATTGCTGATATATTTACTAAACCAGTGTCTAAAGTAAGGCTGAACAGGTTGTTGAATTTGAGACACATGTGAAGTAATGTTTAAGGGGGAGTGTTAAGTATAAACATGTACGTTACATGTGTGTTCTTTGCTAAATACTATCTAGTTTTCTCTTGTGTGATTTACTTCCTGTTCCGGTTGGCGCCAAACTTGATAGTAACCTGAAATGAATCCTGATGGAATAAATGTGTCAACAAAGCTGTTATCTTGTTTCATCAGATGAAGAATCGGACTAACAGGTGGGATAAATCCGTCGTCAAACATGGCTGCAAACGTAACAAGAAGGCTTGGCTAAAATATAATTTGGTACTGAACTGCATGATGCGCGAAGATATGAGCGGGACGGAAACCGTTTGGCGTATGAGAATGAGCGCAATGGAAGAAGAAGAAGAAATGTAAGTATCAATCTATTACCGCCTATACAATCAGATTTTGATGATGCCAATAAGAAACGTAAAATACAACATTTTGCAATAAAAAAAAGCCCAACCAAATAGTTTATCCAAAGACACACTGGCGTCATCAGGGGCAGACAGTGTGTTAAATGTAGTTGTTTCTACTGTACACCTGATGGAACTAGTATACAACTGCCCAACAACCTATGAAAACAATTTTAAAATCCGAAACTAACCCTATGGAATAGATACATGACAAGTACAAAAGTACCCAATCACAAGCCAGAAGTCTACTGAGTTGATGGTATCCTCGGGGACTGATTTAACGTCCGCCAGCAGTGACACCGACTCAAACAAGTTTAACGGCACTTTAGATTCAAGAAGGCCATTTCAGTGCCAAACAAGGATATAAAAGTAGTATCAAGAATGATAAAACCGCAAGTTCTACAATTAAAAAATTGCAGTGAACAGTGAAACCCTAAGATTAATTGTGAACATATTGATGACCAGATCTAGACTCAAACGAGTTGACTAGAATTGTATGTCCAACAATAGATATATACCCCAATTTCCCGAAGGAAATTGAGGATTTTATCAATATTGATATCACTGAAAACATCATATATTGACTGACACTCATAAAACAAACGACGAGTGTCAGCCAAATCTTGACAATGTATCAGGACATGTCAGCCACTCTTGACAGGGCACACACACAGGGGTAACCCTGAGTAAGGTATGTATGTCCTATCCGAGCTCGTGACATGACCAGTTGATCACGCCTGGACATTTCGTTTATTGGGGTACAACAACCGAGCGTTGGTTTGACTTTGTGTAATTTGTTATCAACCTGTTCATCCCAGAATGACTGCCATTCTGCGTACAAGTACGTGTGGATGAGCAGCTTGAAATCAGAATGTGGCACCCTGGAAAATGTGACGTCCAGATCAAGAGCTGCCCTGGCAGCCTTGTCGGCACGCTCATTCCCAGGAATGTCCACATGATTGGGTACCCAACAAAATACTACAATTTTATGCATTTGAAAAATACGTTGATGTTCAGTTAGAACATCTAAAAGTAGGGTATGGTCGATATTACGATTCTCTATAGCTTGGAGGCTGATAGAGTATCTGAACAAATGACAAAACCCAGTTCTCCGGACCGGCGGATATGGGACAGTGCTAATAGTATTGCTTTCAGTTCAGCTGTGTACACTGAACACACATCAGGGAGACGTTATTTGTAGGTTCTCCCTGAGGTGACAGCCGCACAGCCTACTTTATTACCATCCTTAGAACCATCAGTATACATAAACTTAAAATGTGGATAATTTAACTGAACATCACTAAAACTACTGTGAAAATCCAAAGGGTTGATGGTAGACTTCTTCCCAATCCTGAGAGAGAAGTCAGTTATGGGAGTTTTCAATTCCCATGGTGGAACCTTCGAAATTTTTGACTCGGCTATTGTGTTCAAGTCAATGTTTAAATCCGCCAATAGATGTTTCATGCGAATACCAGAGGTTGGTATCGCATTTGGCCTGGATTCAAACAGACGAACACACTTAGGTTTGAAAACAACATTATAGGCTGGATTGTTCGGTAGAGACTTTCTACTGTGCCACCGCCTTCACATGTTGGATACCGCTTCTAGAAAGTCAAAAAGCAAATAATGACACAGGTGAAGTAGATGTAAATGAAGACTATGAGAGAATTGAAGAATGAGAATGAGTGATTGAAAGATGCTTGGGTACCAACATGGGGCAAGTCGTGAAATAAGGGCCAAAGTGGTTTGTTTCAACCACCAGGATCCCGTCTGCCACCATCACAGGCTGCAACCAACGGCCAACAGGTTGCTCCTTTTAGTCGCCTCTTACGACAAGCAGGAGTACTGGGGGCCTATTCTTCCCCGGACCCCCACGGGGACGAGCGCAATGGAAGACAACATGATGCGCAAAACAACATGATAACTTATTGATACGGTCCGTAATAGCCCAACTTAACCCCCCCCCCCTGTTTACAATCCTACAAAATCAAATACTCTGTGTAACTCCTTTATAAACCCCCATAAACTAAATATATACATTGTGGGGTTTTTAATCCAGCTGGCTGTTTTAACTCCGAAGCCATTCAGCAGGTGGCACCTCTCAGCTGGGATGTTATAAATGCCTACTAGGTGGCAGCATGCTGCTAGATCAATATGGTGACTAGCACATATTGGTTAATCATGTTATTGCTAATGGTTACTAGAAATATATAGAAATATCTATATAGCAATGTGTAGACACTTATGTTGCTTAGGAAGTTTATAATTAGTCCAGTAGTACCATATATATGTGCAGTCTGTTCTCAGCATACAGATAGACCACATATAAACCTGCATAATATTTGTAAGACTGTTAAAAGACTATCAAACTCCAGAATGGCCACAGGAAGGTCATATATCACCAAGCTGGATACAATTTATGTAAGTGGGTCAGACTCAGGGGCCATCTAGTACCTTATCAGAGGGTTCATCTCGGCACATTTATTTGAAGGTCACTAAGTATAGTTTCCATGTTTGCTTTATGGCTAGCCACCAGGAATTCTATGCTAGGGTCATGGGGTTGATATAGGTTAACAGGTACTAATATGTCATTGGGTGCATAGAATGGGGTAATTGAGGGCGAATCATGGGGGTTACTTAGTACAATCCAGACACTGAGGTCATCAGGTACATCCATATCCAGCCTGTCTCAAAGATTATCAAGTGCAAGTATTGCGAAACATAGTAAAGGTTATCAACTGCTAGGGCTCAGGAAAGTATTCAAGCTCGAGGAGAGTAGGAATCGAGTTCGGAGAGATTTTACAATTTTTTTTACAAGATTTAAAAGTTTCTTAGTTCTACGAGATATACTAAGCTTCCGAAGATACATGTATTCAATTGTGTGCATACATGATATTTGTGAACATTTCGTGGACTTTACAGAATACAACATTGGATGAACTGCAGCTTAAGTTTTGTTCATCTGCGTTACAAATGGTTTGATGCAGCCTGTTTAAAATGCACCTGGTGTCAGAAAAACAACAGTGAGAACATGACAAATAGTCCTACACAAAAAGACGACAACCACAACAAGAACTGGAGCGTTCCTGGGTTCAAAACAACTGGTGTCAGAGGTGACATCTGAGACCGTAACAACTGGTGTCAGAAGTGGCGTCTGAGACCGTAACAACTAGTGTCAGAAGCAGGATACAGACTTATAACGCCCGGATTAAATTCCTGTCAGAGCGCCAATTGTTGCAGACATCGCTCGCTTCAGTGCTGTTGTCGCTGGTGTCGTCAGGCTCTTTGTTCGCGTTCCTGCCAACCCCGATTGGATAGCTGCCAAAACACCACTAGCTTCATCGTTTACCAGCGAATGGATGAAGGATTTTGTGACGACATATCTGAACTGTGTTGCATTGTGTGTGAAGAAGTTGACAAAACTCGTGGATATCTGGCATTTAGTTTCTGCCCACATTATATCTGCTTTGAGAAGAAGAAGAAGAAATAAAGCTTAACGGCACATTGGGCTATATCTGCTTTGAGTGCTTCCGGGAAGCATGAGTGGAAGAAGAAGAATAAAGTTTAACGGCACTTTGGACTCAAGAAGGCCATTCCAGTGCCAAACGAGGATATAAAAGTAGTATCAAGAATGATAAAACCGCAAAGAAGCACGAGTGGAACTGCCAGGTCACAATTCTCTGCGCTGCAGAGACTGTACACTCACTGAACTCGATCAGACTTTGTAACTGCGGGAGGAGTGTCCCCTGTGTTTTGTCAACTTCGCTGCGTCAGGGATAACTGAACAAGAACATTGGTGTCATGCACATGAACTGGCCGACAACACCGATGAAGGGATAAGAGACATGTTGTGCTTCTAAATGACATAACCCAGACCTGAATCCCATAAACCTAAGCTGTGTCATTTGCTATGCCAGGGACAGATGTGCCCATGTGAGACTTCACCAATGTGGATGTTTTGTTTGCTGGGAGTGCCACTTCAGAAGATCACAAGAATTAATGGACTATAGCTGCCATCCAGCGTAGATTTGTCTGTGGCACTAGCATTGACATTGCCCTCGTCACATACAGCTACAGATTCCTACAGAGACAATAATTGTGCATAGAAAACATGGATCAGAGAGTCACAAGGCAGAGCGTGCGAAGTCGCAGTGCTTCACCGAGAGCACGACCAGAGACAGAATCATAATCTGGGCCTATTTCACAAAGAATATAAATCAACTTTAGTCGACTAAAATAGGATTAAGCCTACTATCTACCATGCTAAATGCCGAACTTAGTCGGCTAAAGTAGATTTAGATTCTTTGTGAAATAGGCCCCTGGTCGTCACGGCGCAAGCTCCCAGCCGAGGAATCGTAGTCTTTCTCCAGATCCTGTACAAGGCCCATCGCAGGTACCCCAAGAGAACATTGGCACTAAGGTACAAAATTTAATGGACCTTGATATAGCGGAAAGTCTGCAAAAAGCAGTAGCAACCTTGAGGGAAACCGAGCGCAGGGTAGTTCCTGCTGAATCTGCCCTTGAGGAAGAAAAGCTCCGCTCTGCACTCCGAATGAGGGAGGTAATGGAAGAAAGAAATCGGCAAATGCACAGGCGGCTCTGGCAAGACGAACGACCAGCGAAGCGTCAGCCTCTGTCGACAGCATCTCAGCCGAATTGGTCAGTGTCAGGGAGACCATGTCACAACAGGAAGACCTGTGGCGCATACGGCTTGAACAGGCTGACAGTGGATGGCACGAGAGGGTTAAAAAGGTGGAGGGTGTCTGGCACAGACAATGCCTCGAAACAGAGGCAACATTGTCTGCTAGGTACCATGACATGGAGAAATCCACCACCCAGTGAAAACAGTCCATGTCGCCAGCAAGCTGCAGGAAGTGCCAGATATGTCTCGCTGCCAAAACAAGTCATGTTTGATGGCAGTAACAGTTGGGAGAGTTTCGTAACCCCATTCGAGTTCTTAGCAAGTGCTTGTGGGAAGAAGAAGAAGAAGGAATAAAGTTTATCGACACTTTGGGCTCAAGAAGGCCCAAGTGCCTGTGGGTGGGACCCAACAGAAAAGCTATTACCTCTGACAAACAGCCTACGTGGTGAAGCAGCAGAGCATGCTTTTTGTCAGATTCCGCCAGAATCTAATTCTGACTATGAAAGGTTGAAGGAAGCCCTGGAGGCAAGATAGAGGCAACGACGTGCCCCCATTTCATACTTGGCTGAGCTTGAGGCCAGGCGTTTGAACATCCTCTCAACTGGAAACTTATTCGCTACATCACAACTACTCGCAATAGCATCCACTGGCTGCACGCCCGACATCATGAAGTCTTACAGGACTTGGCTTTAGGACGAATCACAAAGGATATCCTTCCCAATGATCTATATCACGATATAGCGCAGCAAGTAGCCAGTCTTGGACCAGAAGCACTCCCACGTTCTTGGATAGTACAATACGGCCGTGCAGACTACATCGGCGATAATAATGAACAAATCATGTTTAAGGTTGTAATTCCATTTGTTGGGCACAAAGACTACTTGGCCTATCATAACACGAACCTATCCCGTGCCTCACCCAAACTCTACGATTATGCGAACGCTTGATCCCAACCCAGATGTTGGCTATAACACATGCACTGATGAAATATTAAAATCATTGAAAACATCATTTATTGACTGACACTGGTAGAACATGCGACGAGTGTCAGCTTTGTATTCTTTGAAGGAAATGTACAGGACTCGAGTAATGCGAAAAAAAGCGAACAAACATATGTGTTGCAACAATTTTTTTTCACTGAACATCGATTCCACACTGAATATCTATTTTACACGAAAACTAGTACCTCACATGTCATTCCAGACTATCTACAGATGTTTGAGCAACAGCGGCAGCCAAAGCAGAGGCACCGCCAACGACACCAACAGGACTGCCCAGAAGACAATGGAAATGTAAGAGGGACGCCAGACTGGACCACGCTATGGCCGCGGTGGTAAAGAAACTGAAGATGTGAAATGTGTACAATATTTTTAAATGTCAACTGTTCTTTGTGTAGATTTAGGAAATTGTAAATGGTGTATGTTGTTGCATAAATGTATGGTGTTTGACTGTATCTATAAATGTCTAATGTATAAGTGATTGTGTTTTCAAAATACTTTATAATATATCATACTTTCATGATTTATCATTCTTTGAATAAATTAGTGACTTTTTAAATTGTTCTATGTGCAGATTTAGGAAATTTTAAATGTTTTATATTATGTATTATACATGTTTGGTATTCTAATCGTATACGTGTTTCAATGTTTGGATTTCAAATAAAGTACTGAAATTGATATTGCACGACTCTTTCATATTGAATACAGGGTGTTTTTCATTCAATGGATTCTTTGAAGGAAATGTATACATAACTGAGTCTGCATCTCATGCATAACACGGAAACTACCCATGTGTTGCCAATTTTATTTTTTTTCTTACAATGTACATCAATTTTAGACTAAACATCTTATTTACAACATGTCATTCCAGATTATTTACAAAGGTTTGAGCAATATAATTATTTTCCAAATATTTTTTTTTGTAAAAGTATATACTATTTACACGTGATCTATTTATTGGAAAATTAGACTTCGCTACTTCTTATTTAATTGACCGGTTATGAAAATTTGTTTCCATTCGTAGCTTTGACGGGATGGAGGTAAGAAGGCCCGCGATACACTCGCGCGCGTCTCTCTCGTATGGATAAAATATCAATTTGCTTTAATACGTGGATTATTTCGCGGGTTCATACACAATATATGCATGTGTGTGTGTTTTAATATGGATTACTTTTCGTTCAGAACACCATGGATCAGAAAAAGAAAGGAAAAGAGGAGGAGGAAAAGACGTAAGTAGATTTACTGAGGATTTATGGGGTAATATGAGCGCTTATAGGGCTGGGAACTCTCGTTCACCTCACGGCAAAAATAACAACGTTTTTATGACGTAATCTCCTAGTCCTTAGGGCATACAATGCCACGTGGTAAATTTTACTCAAATCCTGCCGTTTCTGAAGGATGGTACAAAACTAATTCCCGACATATTTTTCC
Organism: Terebella lapidaria; assembly: GCA_949152475.1. Taxonomy (NCBI): domain Eukaryota; kingdom Metazoa; phylum Annelida; class Polychaeta; order Terebellida; family Terebellidae; genus Terebella; species Terebella lapidaria. The sequence goes on along the minus strand of OX424568.1, from coordinate 26,611,849 downwards.
AAAATTCGTTTTTGTTACGCAATAACGTTATTCTAAATTAAAAACGTGCAAATTATCATATTCATATGTGCCCCCAATCTAAGTTTTTAGATCGTGTTTCCGGTTGCGTTTTTAAGCCATAATTTTGCTTATAACAATGATGTTATTGCGGTCTTAACACTACAATGGCACGAAATATGTGGCACGCCATACGTACCACCTAAAATTGCAAGAGAAACCTATACCAACGGTGTAGACCCAATGTAACACCCGTTATTCTCAGGCAAATGTAATCACCGTAATGGCCACAGACATGCGGTTTGCAGGCGAATAAATGAGCAAGAAACGACAGATATTTATTCACTCAATAGTAGGAGAAGCCGGTCAATAATATTAATCTGGACTTGGGATATTTCTCCTCTAATTTACGTATGGTCAATCGGAGCGTATAGTATTTTCAGAATTTGGCATGAACATTCGACGGGAAAGTTTGTTTATCTTCAGAAAAACGAAATCAGGTAAAATAATGTCACAAAACGTGAGTGACTTTTACGGCCCTATGACTTAATCACCTACTCCTTATGGGATACAATGCCACGTGGTCATTTTCCCCCGATTTTACCCGACGCACAAACAATATCGCTCATAGCGTATCAGAAGATTCAATATTATTCCCAAATCTCCGCAGCGCGTCTTTAAATCCACTCACTTTATTTCATACAAATTTTGTCAGGAAAAAAAAACAACAGGGATTCATAACCCCGACCGATGCCCTCTGGGCGCTCTATTATCAATCCAACTGTACGTATTCTGTTTGCATCTTTCAGACCATCGGATCTGGGGGATGGGGGATTATCGTGAGTATAACACCTACATTCCCAATGAAACTCTGCATATTATTTGTGATACATAATTCTAATGCTTTTTTCCATATAGCAGACTGCCACCCACCCCTCATGCACCCGCAAAACGGTCGGCGATTGGGCATGTTATGCCCATAACACCGAGGAGGATTTTTGCCTCCTCCTCCTTCTCCTCCTCCTCCACGTAAGTATAACTTTGATCTGTGTAATGATTTAAGATCTCCCTGTATAAATACGTTTTACCATGTATCCCTTCCTTTTATAGATGTGATACCTCCCCTGAATGGCCCCCACAAGAGGTCGAAGAAATGTAAGTACCCCCATATTTACCCCTCAAAATTAACACTGTGAATTCAATATATACTGGAGAGTGTGACTACATCGTCTGTACCCAATTTTCACAGGAACAAAACAATAGAGTGGGAAATAGGCTCTGTAGAAAACCCGATCATGTGCAGCACTTTGCAGCACTTTAGCAGCACTTTGGGCTCAAAAAGGCCATTTCAGTGGCAAACGAGGATTTAACAGTAGTATCAAGAATGATAAGATCGCAAATTCTACAATTAATAATTTATAGTGAAAGATAAAAACTTACAAAATTAATGGTAAAAGTAAACGAGTTGACTAGAGTTGTAGCCAAACTGTCGAAAATGAAATTATACCCCAATTTCCCGAAGGAAACTGAGGATTTTATAAATATTAAAATCATTGAAAACATCATTTATTGACTGACACTGGTAGAACATGCGACAAGTGTCAGCTTTGTATTCTTTGAAGGAAATGTACAGGACTCTTCGAAGTGAATGAGTAATGCGAAAAAAAGCGAACAAACATATGTGTTGCAACATTTTTTTTTTTCACTGAACATCGATTCCACACTGAATATCTATTTTACACGAAAACTAGTACCTCACATGTCATTCCAGACTATCTACAGATGTTTGAGCAACAGCGGCAGCCGTAGCAGAGGCACCGCCAACGACACCAACAGGACTGCCCAGAAGACAATGGAAATGTAAGAGGGACGCCAGATTGGACCACGCTATGGCCGCGGTGGTAAAGAAACTGGAGATGTGAAATGTGTACAATATTTTTAAATGTCAACTGTTCTTTGTGTAGATTTATAAAATTGTAAATGGTGTATGTTGTTGCATAAATGTATGGTGTTTGACTGTATCTATAAATGTCTAATGTATAAGTGATTGTGTTTTCAAAATACTTTATAATATATCACACTTTCATGATTTATCATTCTTCGAATAAGTAACTGACTTTTTAAATTGTTCTATGTGCAGATTTAGGAAATTTTAAATGTTTTATATTATGTATTATACATGTTTGGTATTCTAATTGTATACGTTTTTCAATGTTTGGACTTCAAATAAAGTACTGAAATTGATATTGCACGACTCTTTCATATTGAATACAGGGTGCTTTTCATTCAATAGATTCTTTGAAGGAAATGTGTACATAACTGAGTCTGCATCTCATGCATAACACGGAAACTACCCATGTGTTGCCAATTTTTATTCTTTTTCTTACACTGTACATCAATTTTAGACTAAACATCTTATTTACAACATGTCATTCCAGATTATTTACAAAGGTTTGAGCAATATAATCATTTTCCAAATATTTTTTTTTGTAAAAGCATATACAATTTACACGTGATATATTTATTGGAAAATTAGACTTCGATATTTCTTATTTAATTGACCGGTTATGAAAATTTGTTTCCATTCCTAGCTTTGACGATATGGAGGTAAGGAGGCCCGCGATACACTCGCGCGCGTCTCTCTCGTATGGATAAAATATCAATTTGCTTTAATACGTGGATTATTTCGTAGGTTCATACACAATATATGCATGTGTGTGTGTTTTAATATGGATTACTTTTCGTTCAGAACACCATGGATCAGAAAAAGAAAGGAAAAGAGGAGGAGGAAAAGACGTAAGTAGATTTACTGAGGATTTATGGGGTAATATGAGCGCTTATAGGGCTGGGAACTCTCGTTCACCACACGGCAAAAATAACAACGTTTTCATGACGTAATCTCCTAGTCCTTAGGGCATACAATGCCACGTGGTAAATTTTACTCAAATCCTGCCGTTTCTGAAGGATGGTACAAAACTAATTCCCGACATATTTTTCCAAAATTCGTTTTTGTTACGCAATAACGTTATTCTAAATTAAAAACGTGCAAATTATCATATTCATATGTGCCCCCAATCTAAATTTTTAGATCGTGTTTCCGGTTGCGTTTTTAAGCCATAATTTTGCTTATAACAATGATGTTATTGCGGTCTTAACACTACAATGGCACGAAATATGTGGCACGCCATACGTACCACCTAAAATTGCAAGAGAAACCTATACCAACGGTGTAGACCCAATGTAACACCCGTTATTCTCAGGCAAATGTAATCACCGTAATGGCCACAGACATGCGGTTTGCAGGCGAATAAATGAGCAAGAAACGACAGATATTTATTCACTCAATAGTAGGAGAAGCCGGTCAATAATATTAATCTGGACTTGGGATATTTCTCCTCTAATTTACGTATGGTCAATCGGAGCGTATAGTATTTTCAGAATTTGGCATGAACATTCGACGGGAAAGTTTGTTTATCTTCAGAAAAACGAAATCAGGTAAAATAATGTCACAAAACGTGAGTGACTTTTACGGCCCTATGACTTAATCACCTACTCCTTATGGGATACAATGCCACGTGGTCATTTTCCCCCGATTTTACCCGACGCACAAACAATATCGCTCATAGCGTATCAGAAGATTCAATATTATTCCCAAATCTCCGCAGCGCGTCTTTAAATCCACTCACTTTATTTCATACAAATTTTGTCAGGAAAAAAAAAACAACAGGGATTCATAACCCCGACCGATGCCCTCTGGGCGCTCTATTATCAATCTAATTATACGTATTCTGTTTGCATCTTTCAGACCATCGGATCTGGGGGATGGGGGATTATCGTGAGTATAACACCTACATTCCCAATGAAACTCTGCATATTATTTGTGATACATAATTCTAATGCTTTTTTCCATATAGCAGACTGCCACCCACCCCTCATGCACCCGCAAAACGGTCGGCGATTGGGCATGTTATGCCCATAACACCGAGGAGGATTTTTGCCTCCTCCTCCTTCTCCTCCTCCTCCACGTAAGTATAACTTTGATCTGTGTAATGATTTAAGATCTCCCTGTATAAATACGTTTTACCATGTATCCCTTCCTTTTATAGATGTGATACCTCCCCTGAATGGCCCCCACAAGAGGTCGAAGAAATGTAAGTACCCCCATATTTACCCCTCAAAATTAACACTGTGAATTCAATATATACTGGAGAGTGTGACTACATCGTCTGTACCCAATTTTCACAGGAACAAAACAATAGAGTGGGAAATAGGCTCTGTAGAAAACCCGATCATGTGAGTATAAAAACTAATAATGACCTTAAAAAAAGGTACTTCTTGATTCTTAGGAATTATTACAGTAGTTTTCCCATTTTCAGAATAGAAGAAGAACAAGAAAAAGAAGCAGAAGAAAAAAAAAGAAGAAAAGAATAATTTGATAAAATGTATAGATAAAAAAAACATAAAAAAACAAGAAAAAAAAACAAAAACGATTGATATGCCTCTTGGGAACGAGTACAGTATGTGACGTTTTCAGTGGTATATGTCGCTTTTTTACCATTGATCTGCTGATTTGGATACATGTGTCTGGTTCCTGAAGATAGAAAATGATGCCGTTCCATCTAACCTGTGAAGGTAAGACATTCTATACGCTAACCTGTAGAATAAATTACCAAAGAATATAATTTGCAGGATTGCTGATGAAATTATTTGTGCTCATATAGAGGATGGAGGATATTGGGGGGACAGGGCATGTTGCATAACCTTCTAGTGCATTGCATAACCTATTACACAACTCATTATGTCCTATAACCACATCCAGGCCTATTATGTACTCCATAACCATCTATCACGTCGTATAGACACTGTATAACCACCTATTACGTGACGTAGCCAACCCTTGACAGTACATATTACATCATATGAACACCTATTACGCCTCATAATTACCTAATCACCTGTTATATAACCACGGGAACCACGTGACCTATAACCACCAAAACTACGTGACGTATAACCACCGAAACCACGTGATTATAACCACTGAAACCACGTGACGTATAACCGAAACAGAAACCGGAAGTGACATCATATAACCATAGCAAAAACCATGGGTTTTTCCAAAAAAAACTCAAAAGGGGGTCATTACTACTACTTTATTCCATCCAAATTTTGGCGGGAAAACAACAGGGATTCAGAACGGGGAAAGCGGAATACCTTTTAAATCTTCCTCCCCGCGCCCTATTATCAACCTAATTATACGTAATCTGTTTGGATGGTATTTTAGATAGACTTATGCAGTAATATTTTACATCATTCAGATCATTGGATAAGCGGGATGAGACATTGTCGTGAGTATTACACCTATATTCCCAATTATTTGTGATACATAATTCTAATGTTTTGTTTCCCAAGTAGTCCCCTCCCACCGACCCCTCCGGCCCCCATGAGAGGGTGTGTGTTTGGGCATGTTATGCCCATCAACCCAGGGAGACCTTTTGCTTCCCCCGTGTGAGTATAACTATGATCTGTGTAATGAATTACGATCTCTCTGTATAAATACGGTTTACCAGGTATCCGTTCCTTTTATAGATGTGATATTTCCCCGGAGTCACCCCGGCAGGAGGGGGAGAAAATGTAAGTATCCTCATATTTACCATTTTGTGTACCCCTCAAAATTAACATTGTGGATTCAAGATATACTGGAGAGTGTGACTAAATCATATGTACCCAATTTTCACAGAAATGACACGACAGAATGGGAGGCCGGGTCCTGAAAACCCCATTACGTGAGTATAAAAACTGATAACATTAAAAACCGATATTTCTTGAGTCTGACGAATTACTACACTAGTTTTCCTGTTTTCAGAATAGCAGAAGAAGAAAAACAAAAAATTAGCCCAAGGGCTAAGAAAGGTTACCGGACAATATATATTTTAGATATTAGTATTTTGTCCCGTGACCTTGAAAATAAGGTCATTGGTCAATTCAAGGACATGATAATATTCGGCATATGTCATTTCTAGTATGTCCACAATTGATTCCTAGGTTGTAAAGTCAATAATAAGCGAGATATTAGCCATTATGTCCTGTGACCTTGGAAATGAGGTCACAGGTCGAACTCAAGGTCATAGCAATATTCAGCATATATCATTTCCTATATGTCCACAATTGATTCCTAAGCTGTAAAGTCAATAATACGTCAGATATTAGCCATTATGTCCTGTGACCTTGAAAATGAGGTCAAAGGTCGAATTCAAGGTCATAGCAATATTCAGCATATATCATTTCCTATATGTCCACAATTGATTCCTAAGCTGTAAAGTCAATAATAAGCGAGATATTAGCCATTATGTCCTGTGACCTTGAAAATGAGGTCAAAGGTCGAATTCAAGATCATAGCAATATTCAGCATATATCATTTTCTATATGTTCACATTTGATTGCTAAGCTGTAAAGTCGGGAAGAAGCGAGATATTAGCCATTTCGTTCTCTGATCTTGAAAATGAGGTCAAAGGTCAAATTCAAGGTCATAGCAAATGTTCAGCATATATCATTTCCTATATGTTCATAATTGATTCCTAAACTGTAATGTCGATAATAAGCGAGATATTAGCCATTATGTCCTGTGACCTTGAAAATGAGGTCAAAGGTCGAATTCAAGGTCATAGCAATATTCAGCATATATCATTTCCTATATTTTCATAATTGATCCCTAAGCTGTAAAGTCGATAATAAGCGAGCTATTAGCAATTTTGTCCTGTGACATTGAAAATTAGGTCAGAGGTGAAGTTCAAGGTCATGACAATGTTCAGAATATATCATTTTCTATATGTTCACAATTGATTGCTAAGCTGTAAAGTCGAGAAGAAGCGAGATATTAGCCATTTCGTTCTCTGACCTTGAAAATGAGGTCAAAGGTCAACTTCAAGGTCATAGCAATGTTCAGCATATATCATTTCCCATATGTCCACAATTGATTCCTAAGCTGTAAAGTCGATAATAGGCGAGATATTAGCCATTTTGTCCTGCGACCTTGAAAATGAGGTCAAATGTCAAGTTCAAGGTCATGCCAATGTTCAGCATATATCATTTCCTATATGTCCACAATTGATTCCTAAGCTGTAAAGTCGACAATATGCGAGATATTAGCCATTTTGTCCTGCGACCTTGAAAATGAGGTCAAAGGTCAAGTTCATGCCAATGTTCAGAATGTATCATTTCCTATATGTTCATAATTGATTCCTAAGCTGTAAAGTCGATAAGAAGCGAGATATTAGCCACTTTTTCTGTGACCTTGAAAATGAGGTCAAAGGTCAAATTCAAGGTCATTAGAATATTCGGCATATATCATTTCCTATATGTCCACAATTGATTCCTAAGCTGTAAAGTTGATAATAGGCGAAATATTAGCCATTTTGTGCTCTGACCTTGAAACTGAAGTCAGAGGTCAAATTCAAGGTCACGGGAATATTCAGCATATATCATTTCCTTTATGTCCACAATTGATCCCTAGGCTGTAAAATCGATAATAAGTGAGATATTAGCCATTTTGTTCTGTGACCTTCAAAATGAGGTCAAACGTCAAATTCAAGGTCATCAGATTATTCGGCATATATCATTCCCTATATGTCCACAATTGATTCCTAGGCTGTAAAGTTGATAATAAGCGAGATATTAGACATTCTGTGCTCTGATCTTGAAACCGAGGTCAGAGGTCAAATTCAAGGTCACAAGAATATTCAGGATATATCATTTCCTATATGTCCACAATTGATCCCTAAGCTGTAAAATCGATAATAAGTGAGATATTAGCCATTTTGTCCTGTGACCTTGAAAATGAGGTCAAAGGTCAAATTCAAGGTCATCAGAATATTCGGCATTTATCATTTCCTAAATGGCCACAATTGATGACTAAGCTTTAAAGTCGATAATAAGTAAGATAATAGACATTTTGTGCTCTGACCTTGAAACCGAGGTCAGAGGTCAAATTCAAGGTCACGAGAATATTCAGCATATATCATTTCCTATATGTCCACAATTGATTCCCAGTCACTAATCTCAATATTAAGTGAGATTTTAGGCTTGATGTGTCCCACTATAAAACATAGGAGAATTTAACATGGGAAAGTCCCATTTGGGCCGAGTTTGGGCCCAAAATAGCCCCCTTCGAGCGATTCAAGGGCAACAAAATTTATACATGTCATAGGGGTACATATGAGGAGTGCTATGCATCAACAAGAACAAAAGTTACTTAACAGATTTTGAGAAAACGACCGTCAAAGTCCAAAATTGGTCATTTTTAAAAGAAAACGGCCGCTCTGACCTTGATACTGAGGTCAGAGTTCGAATTCAAGATCACGAGAATATTCAGCATATATCATTTCCTATATGTCCACAATTGATTCCTAGTCTCTAATCTCAATATTAATGAGATATTAGGCATAATGTGTCCCATTATAAAGCATAGGAGAATTTAAGATGGGAAAGTCCCATTTGGGCCGAGTTTGGGCCAAAATGGCCCACTTCGAACGACTCAAGCGCAACGAAATTTATAGACATCATAGGAGTACATATGAGGAGTGTTATGTATCAAAAAGAAAAAAAGTTACTGAACAGATTTTGAGAGAATGGCCGCCAAAGTCCAAAATCAGGATTTTTTCGTCAAAAATGGCCGCCATTTTCAAAAAAATACGGAAATCAGAAAACTAAAAAAAACCTTTCCTGGAAATATTTTTGGGAATTTTTGTGCAAAATTTCAGAAAGTTCGGACCATATACTTTAAAGATAAAAATGTGAACGGATGGACGCCGGACGCAACGCCATGCCAATAGGTTATCGGACAATAGGGCCGGTAACCTAAAAAAGAAGCCAATATTTAATTTAAATAATTTAATAAATGTATAGATTAACCAAAAAAAACCAAAAAAAACGATTGATATGCCTCTTGGGAACGAGTACAATATGTGAAGTTTTCAGTGGTATATGTCGCTTTTTTACCAATGACTTGCTGATTTGGATACACATGTCTGGTACCTGAAGATAGAAAATGATGCTGTTCCATCTAACCCATGTAGGTAAGACGTTGAACAGGTTTCCCAGTAATATTACCCATGATAATAATTTGCAGGATTGCTTATGGAATTATTGGTGGGTATATTTACCCCCCACCCCCACCCCCTCGCTCATATGGAGGAGGGAGGATAGGGTGACAGACAACGTCCTCATCGCAAAGCAGTTATGCCAAACTAGGCCACTCATAAATGCCATAAAGGTCAAGTCCGTCATACAGGAGTTAGTTATAGAACCGTGATACATCAAGATGTTGTCATAACGTTCATATCAAAACGTTCCTCATACAGTAGTTGCTCATAAAGGACCCACGCATCGCGACCCACGTTGCTCATATAGGACCCACGCATTACGGTCCACATCACGTCCTCTCAGTCACCATGCGACAGTGGAAAACTTCAACTCTTCCCTCCTAGTACTGACTACTGACTGTATCTATACATGCCTAATGTATAGGTGATTGTGTTTTCAAAATACTTCATTATATATCATACTTTTATAATTTATCATACTGTAAATAAAGTATTGACTTTTTAAATTGTCCTATGTGTAGATTTAGGAAATTTCCAATGTTTTATATTTTGTACTATAAATGTTTGGTGTTCTAAATGTATACATGTATCAATGTTTGGACTTCAAATAAAGTACTGAAATTGACATTGCACGACTCTTTCATGTTGAATACAGGGTGCTTTCCCTTCAATGGATACTTCATATTCTTTGAAGGAAATGTACAGAACCAATTCTTTACATCTCGCGCATAGTATGAAAACTACCAATGTGTTGCAACATTGATGATCCAGAAAAGTATGTTAAGCATATGGTTGAAGAGGAGATTGTACAAGAGGCTAAGTTACTCTTCCCAAGCTTATAGGATATAACACAATTAAGCAATTTATTGTCATGGAATATATCCTGGGGTTCGGCTTGTTCGCAGCTATCCCAAATTACAAGAAAACAGGGTATTTGCTAGTCACCTTACATATATATGCAAAGACACTCTACAATGACGTCAATGCCAGTAATATCTTGCCAGTAACTTCACCACAGAGCCTGGTTTGCAATCATAGTTATCTATTTCGGGAAGGGGTGTATTTTCCAAGAGGTGTCCACCCTGGATTTTTCCAGAGGCAGGCGGATGCCTCTTGAAAGAGTGGTTCTGGATCGACCCTCTCATGATGACTGAAAATGCATGTGCCTCTGTGTTGACAGATATTTACGCTGTGGGGTATCTGCTCAAAGATTTCCAGGTGTTCTGTACTAATATCTCACTCCTGCAAGAGGCAGCTTCAAAACTGGAAACACGCCCGTTTGTTGAAGCATACAGGGTGTTGAATGTGAGGGTGGATGCCGGCATGTATAGCGCAATGCCATAATAAGACAGACAATTACATTTGTGTGTTAAAGAATCATTTTTTTTTTCATCCCGGGCACACGATGATTCACCTTGATTATAATACTCAAGACTCAATTTGAAATAATGAGAACAAAATACCATGCGTCCATATTATCATGACATACAACGCTCCAAGAGGGAGATCGAATAACTAGAAGAACTACAAGTCACAAGCGCAAGTTGTGCGTTTGGGTACAAGAACAATGCTAGCTTTGCCATAAGCGATGCTCATCGTGCTAGCATGCTAAAAAGCAATGCTCACTTGTTGCGCCTCGCCCATGAAGGCATGTTGCGCACATAGCATTGCTCTACAGCCAGGCTAGCATAGTGAGCATCGCACATGGCAATGCAGGCAGTGACGGTCAACTTGGACGCAGTTCCAACTGTATAGCCTTATCGGTTTGGAAATCACAGGATCAGTATAGTTATTCTAAACGAAATATTTCGTATTCTCAACAACAACAAAAAAGAATTCCCAGAGGAGCAAATGGTTAGTTTTGCTGAAATATAAATTCAGTACCTGCTTCGAAGTCGATCCAAATATTTCCAATCTCTCTGCCGGACCTACGCAAATCCTTATGAAGCTGTAAAGAAGACAGGGTTGGCAGTTTTTGTTCAATGGTTCTTTCCATGGTTTTTACCGTTTTGTTTTTGTCCTGGAAGAAACAGGTTTCTACATTTACCTCCACCTTTTCTCTCACTCCACTAGGAAACATTGTTTTGTCATGATAAACTCGTGTCTTCTGATCCAAAACGTTAACCAATTATCGTGTTATCACAAAAGTCAAGCCTGCTCAAACAGTGACCCAGGTGACGGGGCTTAATGGCACAAAACATATACCGCATCCGGTCCGTTAAAGGGTCAAGCCGTCAAGGTCAAGAGCAACGACGCTATTTTGACCGCCTTCCTGGGAGCCACCAACCTCTTTCTTGTCTGTTAGTACGACGGGGAGAAGAAGAAGAAGAAATAAAGCTTAACGGCACTTTGGGCTCAAGAAGGCCATTTCAGTGCCAAACAAGGATAAAAAAAGTAGTATCAAGAATGATAAAACCACAAGTTATGCAATTAAAAATTTGTAGTGAACAGTAAAACCTTACAAAGTTAGTGGTGAAAAAATAATGACTAGATCTAGACCCAAAGGCATTGACTAGAATTTATTTGTCTAAAAATAGAAATATACCCCAATTTCCCGAAGGAAATTGAGGATTTTATAAATATTAATATCGTTAAAAACATCATGCATTGACTGACACTCGTAAAACAAACGACGAGTGTCAGCCAAATCTTGACAATGTACCAGGACATGTTCAACGGTCAGCCACTCTCGACAGGGCACACACACAGGGGCCTCCTCCCCACGGAGCAGGTAACCCTGAGTAAGGTATGTATGCCCTATACGAGCCCGTGACATGACCAGTTGATCACGCCTGGACATTTCGTTTATTGGGGTACAACAACCAATCGTTGTACGACGGGGAGGAGCGAGTCGATATTCGCAAGTTTGAGACCAAAATTGGTTTTGTCTTCCTCACCAAGAAATGAGTGACCATCCCCACACGGAGGTACCATACTCTCTGTGCCTGGATCCAGGAAGCCACACGAAATTTGGACGAGATGAAGGACGGAAAAGAAGTCTAATTTCGTCGCCACGTAGGCGGAGGACTCCACATATGTGTTTGGTCTCCTTATCGTGGCGTCTTGCAACGCATGTGTTAAAAGACAAGAAGGGATGGCACTAACGTCTTGTCCTGCCTTATCGCATATGTATTGATTCTGGAGATCATCAAAATCTAGCGGGCTCTAGGCAATACCCCGAATGCTATCCTTATGGATTTGACTGAATCTTTCATTTTTAATGAATCTGGTCAATTCATAATCTACATGTATTTATAGCCTAAATGAATATTATTGTGTATATTCCACATAATAATCCCCACGTGTCCTAATGTACTTGTGAAGTAATACATGTTTGAACTTTTTTCCTTGTGTGTTATGTCAATTCCACAATCCTATAATTATTCTGTACAGTACTAGATGTAAGCACATATTCATCTTTTGCATCCATTATGATTCCACCATTCACTTGTAAGATATGAATGTAACGAATGTAACGATATGAATGTAACGACTATATGTATCTAATTGAATATTCTATGAAAAAAACCTGTTTCTCACAATGTAGATAATATTGACACTTCCAACATCTATAGATTTATCCATTACAACTATTTGCCTGAGTGTAATAATACGTAGTCACATGTTTCATAAATATAACTCTGGTTCAAAATGAACACGAGAAGAAATTTATATTTTGTATTGTCTTAACCACAATAACTTAACCGCCTTTCATATAGTATCACAACACGAGAACATATTTCTTTCGGACACAACTTTTATTATACCATGCAAGATATACAAAATATATACAATTTAACGTCATTTTTTATTTTTTTTTTCAATAACATTAATGTATGCGTATAGTTTTAATACATGTTACATACAACATGTATTAAATATTATCTATATGCACATAAAACACTTACAATTTAACCTCAATAACATTTATATTTTCCATCTTATACATAGATTCTCATATTACAACATGCAATAAATAATATATACATTATAACAGTAGACGCCTGGAGGGCAGTTGGTGGTGGGGTGGTCCTTGACGAACAGGGCTTTCATGCGGGTCACATGTGAAGGGAAGAAAGGGAAACCTGGCGTTTTACACTGTACACGCATGAGACAAATCTGGAACGTGTAATATTTACCACCCTAATATTGAAACATACATTACTTTACTATAAACTTATATATTACCCAGACAACAGAACAAGTACGCTGCCACCTAGCGAGAGATCAAACAACTGAATAACAGCCTGATACCTAGTGAGAGTCTAACGCCCGTGGTTGCGGGGATACGTCACTGCAAAGACCACTTGTGGAGGGTCTTTGGTCCCTGACAGATTTTCACAGTATCAGAATGTTTATCACTGCGCCAAACACACGAAATCTTGTCACCATCTACCATCTTTTCTGAACACATCCTACAGCACAAACAATGCATATAATATGCATTTGCGTTTGACAGTGTTTAATGCCCATCCTAAAAGAGAATTGAGAGGCACATGACTTAAAAAGGAAAACTATTTTTTCCGCGTTTATACAGTAATAAAAGCGGTGATCTGCCTGGCGGTTGCTTACAGTAGTTTTTCGAGCAAGTAACTAGAACAGGATATATCAGTTCGATCACAAGTTCATCACAGAAGAAGAAATAGAAGATGAAATAAAGCTTAACGGCACTTTGGGCTCAAGAAGGCCACTTCAGTGCCAAACAAGGATATAAAAGTAGTATCAAGAATGATAAAACCGCAAGTTCTAATATTAAAAATTGGTAGTGAACAATAAAAGCAAGATTAGTGGCGAAGAATTGATGACTAGATCTAGACTCAAAGGCGTTGACTAGAATTGTATGACTAAAAATAAAAGTATACCCCAATTTCCCGAAGGAAATTGAGGATTTTATAAATATTAAAATCATTGAATAAATCATATATTGACTGACACTCGTAGAACATGCGACGAGTGTCAGCCAAATCTTGACAATGTACCAGGACATGTTCAACGGTCAGCCACTCTCGACAGGGCACACACACACAGGGGCCTCCTCCCCTCGGAGATGAGATGTGGATATATTTTTATATTTTTTGGCATATGTTTTTTCTTGCCAGAACCGGTGTGGCCTGAAAGGAGATTGCTCCTGTTCACATACGAGTTATCAAGTGTGGGCAGATGACCACTCTTGAAGGGTGATGTCACCGATCTAGTTTTGCTCAGTGTGTTCCCCAAAGTCAAGGCATTGAAACTGTCCAAAGCTCGACCTGGTGATTGTCATGAATTCCAGCAAAACGCTGAGGAAATGGGACTTGAACTCCTGTTTAACTGCTCATCATCTACCTTCTTCACATCTACAACAGTCACAAAGTCACGAGTTTGAAGGCTGGACTTTTTGGCTACGTTGATTTGTGTTGACATTTTGTACCAAACCAGTAAGAGTGGGACTGTCCAAATTTGTCAATATCTATTGTCGGAAAAAAAACAACTTATTCAGTCGCTTAGTTCTGCTACTTATTTATATATTTTTAAAAATTTGTTCAGGTACTTAATCCAATTTCAAATTTGGATTTCAAAAGTGCGCGGTTCTCGCTCACATGAATAAAATATCAATTTGTTTTTTTGGAAGCGTGGATTATTTCGCGGGTTCATACATAATATATGTATAATGTTAGTGTGTTTGTGTGTTTTCGTACTTTTTGTTCAGAACACAACTACGATGGACCAAAAAGTCAGAAGTAAGTAGAATTTTTCTTCGCTTATATTTTTACTGAGGATTTATGGGGAAATATGAGCGCTTTTAGGGCTGGGAAGTCTCGTTCACCACACGTTTTTATTACGTAATCCCTATGCGGTAATTTTTTTTCCCGCTTTCACCCGACGCACAAACAATATCGCTATATAGCGTATTAGAAAATTCGATATATTCCCAAATCTCTGTAGCGCGTCGTTAAATCCACCACTTTATTTCATCCAAATTTTGGCGGGAGAACATCACGTATTCAGAACGGGGAAATAAAGCGAAATACTTTTTATCTCTCCCTCCCGCGCCAACCTAATTATCAACCTAATTATACGTATTCTGTTTGGATGGTAGTTTAGATAGTCTTATGCAGCAATATTTCACATCTTTCGGATCATCGGATGAGGGGGATGAGGGACTGTCGTGAGTATAACATCTATAGTCCCTAGAAACTTTGCATATTATTCGTGATACATAATTCTAACGTTTTTTTCCCCATGTAGTCCCCTCCCACCGACCCCTCAGGCCCCCATGAAGGAGGGTGTGTTTGGGAATATTATGCCCATCACACCACGGAGGCTCTTTGCCTCCTCTGTGTAAGTATAACTTTGATCTGTGTAATGAATCATGATCTCTCTGTATAAATACGTTTTACCATGTATCCGTTCCTTTTATAGATGTGATACCTCCCCGGAGTCACCCACACAAGAGGAAATGTAAGTATCCTCATATTTACCATTTCGTGTACCCCTCAAAATTAACAGTATGGATTCAAGATATACTGGGGAGTGTGACTACATCATATGTACCCAATTTTCACAGGAACGACATGATAGAATGGGAGGCTGGGTCCTCGGAAAACCCCATTACGTGAGTTTAAAAACTAATAATGACCTAAACAAAACCGGTGTTTTGTGAGTCTGAGAAATTATTAGTAGAATTTTTCTTCGCTTATATTTTTACTGAGGATTTATGGGGAAATATGAGCGCTTATAGGGCTGGGAAGTCTCGTTCACCACACGGCAAGAAGAAGAAGAAATAAAGCTTAACGGCACTTTGGGCTCAAGAAGGCCATTTCAGTGCCAAACAAGGATATAAAAGTAGTATCAAGAATGATAAAACCGCAAGCTCTACAATTAAAAATTTGTAGTGAACAGTAAAAGCTTACAAGGTTAGCGGGGAAGACTCAGACTGACTAGAATTTTTGCCTAAAAATAATAATATACCCCAATCTCCCGAAGGAAAATGAGGATTTTATAAATATTAATATCATTGAAAACATCATGTATTGCACCACACGGCAATAATAACAATGTTTTTATGACGTAATCTCCTACTCCTCCAGGCATACAATGCCATGCGTTAATTTTTTTCCCCGATTCTACCCGACGCATGTGACGTACAAACAATATCGCTATATAGCGTATCAGAATATTCGATATATTCCCAAATCTCTACAGCGCGTCGTTAAATCCACCACTTTATTTCATCCAAATTTTGGCGGGAAAACAACACGTATTCAGAACGTGGAAATAAAGCGCTAACCTAATTATCAACCTAATTATACGTATTCTGTTTGGATGGTATTTCAGTCTTATGCACCAATATTTCACATCTTTCAGATCATCGGATGAGGGGGATGAGGGACTGTCGTGAGTATAACATCTATATTCCCCACGAAACTTTGCATATTATTCGTGATACATAATTCTAACGTTTTTTTCCCCATGTAGTCCCCTCCCACCGACCCCTCAGGCCCCCATGAAGGAGGGTGTGTTTGGGCATATTATGCCCATCACACCAAGGAGCACTGTGGTGAGACTGGATGCACTAACGATCGTTAGTGCATCCCGCAATGGCGAACCCACTCGCGGTTCGTTTGAATTTTCTTCACTTTCCCGATAATTACGATTGTGATCGATACACACATGCATCTGCTGATTCTTATGCGCACGAAACAACCGTTCGTTGCAAATACATGGCGATTTATTATGGTTTGAGCATGAAAAACTCGTCTGAAAAAAAGCCGAAAGATTCCCTAACGATTGTTTTTGAAAAATCGAAGATTCCCTAACGAACATGTGAAGATTCCCTAACGACCCTTTCTTTATCAATTCAAATCTACGTTATTTAAATGTTAAACGTGAAATAAAGTACCAATTGACATGCATTGATGTGTACAGATTTCTAGTACATATTTCCTATTTTTTAAGGTGACATTCGCCAATTTATGTCGCATAAATAACGAATTCACAAAGGTGTATGATATGGGCCTATTACAGTATACACGTATTAGGCCTATATCGTTAGGGAATCTCACCTTTGTCGTTGGTGAATCTTATCGCTAATTCTTTTCCTCAACATATCTAAACAAAGAAGCGTGATCTGCTTGAAATAACTATGCATGTCTTTGACCAATAAACTAAGCTACCTTCAGAGTGTCCATTCATCACAAATGAACCTGTCATTTGATAGAATATGGTTAAAAACCAAAGTGATCGTGTTTACTGTCGGCCATTGCGGGATGCACTAACGATCGTTAGTGCATCCAGTATCACCACAGTGAAGGAGGCTTTTTGCCTCCTCTGTGTAAGTATAACTTTGATCTGTGTAATGAATCATGATCTCTCTGTATAAATACGTTTTACCATGTATCCGTTCCTTTTATAGATGTGATACCTCCCCGGAGTCACCCACACAAGAGGGCGAGGAAATGTAAGTATCCGTCACATTTACCATTTCGTGTACCCCTCAAAATTAACACTGTGGATTCAAGATATACTGGGGAGTGTGACTACATCATATGTACCCAATTTTCACAGGAACGACATGATAGAATGGGAGGCTGTGTCCTCGGAAAACCCCATTACGTGAGTTTAAAAACTAATAATGACATAAACAAAACCGGTGTTTTGTGAGTCTGAGAAATTATTACACTAGTTTTTACCCTTTCAGAATAGAAGATACAGAAGCCACGACGGAAGCCACGATTGAATTTAATCAATGAATTTAAATAATTTAATAAATGAATAAATTAACAAAAAAAAAAAAAACGATTGATATGCCTCTTGGGAACGAGTACAATTTGTGACATTTTCAGTGGTATATGTCACCTTTTTTACAAATGATCTGCTCTTGCTACTACTATGATATTCAACGAGAAGAAGAAGAAATAAAGTTTAACGGCACTTTGGGCTCAAGAAGGCCATTTCAGTGCCAAACAAGGTATTCAACGAAAATCAATTTGGCATGTATTTGTATTTGAGGCATATAAACGATGCCCATTATGAGCAAACAGCTATGTATGATATATCTTTCTTATTATTATGTTATACATATTTACTATTGCATTGATAGAAATCTTATTGTCACACAGTATGTAAGAAGGTGTAATATCGTGGAGTTTTTTCATATAAAATCTATCTGGTGTTCTCGCTGGGTTAATGTGCCGATAAGTGTGCCTATTTGTTATAAATAAGTGATCATGTGATGGAAACAATCTTGCTAAAGCATTTAGGGCACTAGGTCGTTCACAATAAGGATAATCAAATAAGGATAATCCAATTGAGACA
Source organism: Terebella lapidaria (assembly GCA_949152475.1). Lineage (NCBI taxonomy): Eukaryota > Metazoa > Annelida > Polychaeta > Terebellida > Terebellidae > Terebella > Terebella lapidaria. Next base: position 26,593,454 of record OX424568.1, on the reverse strand, counting down.
CGACAGGACGGAAAGCCAACAAGCGAAGAGACTGTCTGCACTGTACATAACTAACTAGTTACTGTCACCATAAAGAATAAATATTGCATTGCCTGTCAGGACTGTTGCCCAGCCGCAGCCAGATGAGAAAAGTGAACACTAATTATAGTTATGGTAACAAATATTGGAAAGTCAGGATATAGACAGCAGCACAACAGAGGGAAATCACCAACAAACTCTTAGTACAGAGATTCAATGCACTCAATTCGAGGCCTGTTTGACATTATTCTAACACAACCATCTATCAGATACATGGACGACGTCAAGTCCAGCAGTCCAGAAAATGACGACAGCTCAGTGCCTAAAATTTGATATAGAGAAAGTTGGCCATTTCCCATTGCTCCCTCCCGAAGACAGCGACCAGTAAAGAACATTCCGATGAATGTAAATGGCGCCATTGCCCAGCTTATTAGAACGGAAATCAGGTAGTGACTGACACATGTATTCAGGGATTAATGAAGTACGTCTCAACACGGGACATACTGTCCGTCCAGACGTGACCCTAACCTCGCCCCAATGGCGTCGGACGACTCTCGAGTGAACAACCATGATCAAATCAGCCTATGGCATAACTGACTCATCCCCGACCACTTCCCAAGGACATTCATTTCTCTGGAAACGTTAGAGAAGACGTTCAACTATTTCTCGATTGGGTAGAGGCTTTCGCGACATACAATAGTTTTGCTGAAAACGAGCTATGTGGAGTTATTTCCCTGATTCTACTAGAAGAAGAAGAAGAAATAAAGTATAACGGCACCTTGGGTTCGAAAAGGCCATTCAAGGACTGATTCTACTAGGACGAGCATTCGCATGGTATAAGGACTTCGAAGAAGAAGGAATAAAGTTTAATGGCACTTTGGGTTCAAGAAGGCCATTCCAGTGCCAAGCGAGGTATAAGGACCTCGACAAAGAACCTGAAGAAAGCATTGATGGACATTCTCTGAATCACATGTGTTACCGATTGACACAAATCATGTTACATAGTATTCAATAATTTCTAACATTCATGTGTCTAGGCCAGTGGAAGCAAGAATAAAGCTTAGCGACACTTTGTGCTCGAGAAGGCCATTTCAGTGCCAAATGAGAATACAAAAGTAGTGGACTTGCCTGAAAAATACTTCGATAGAGCGGAGGACTCCGTGCGATACCTCAAGAGCGAAATAGTCATTTTCTGACTTTGTCATTGCGTATGTGTACCCTCGATATCGTCCAAATTCATTTGTAGCGTCACGTCTTCCGTCCTGGATAGTATATTTGATACTATTTTTTTCTTTAAACATTACATTCCAGATTTTCGTATTGTTGGATGAGCTAGTGCTGCAAGTGCTAACATCAAAACCGGAAGTGCTAGCATTTCATATCGACGGGATTCAAATCGAATTGGATCTATATTACCACTATTACAGGTGGATAGTGGTCACTGCACATCAGAACGAAGGAGAAGAAATAAAGTTTAACGGGCATTTTGGGCTCAAGAAGGCCATTTCTGTGTCAAACGAGGATATAAAAGTAGTGTCAAGATTGATAGAACAGCAAGTTCTTAGAACGAAACAGATGACTAAATTGGGCACTTCGAAATGCATGTAAATCTTGGGAGGCTACTTTCCTAATGTATCATCATCCTTCTCGCCTTGGGGTCAGCCATGATCGGATGTTTTCGGCGAATATTTTCCAGGAGCTTCACCCTCGGTGTCCAACAAGAATTGAAAGGCAAGATTAGGAGATTGGCGCAGTGTGTGTGTGTGTGTGTGTGTGTGTGTGTGGGCGGGGGGGGGGGGGGTGAAGTTTCATTGAACTTCAGCTATTTTCTATTATATTTGAATTTATTGAAGAGTCAGGGTTCCCTCTGTTAAGGTATCCTGGCTATGCCACTGAATTTCGATTTTAAGTATCAACGGCTAGCACTTGTACTGTTTTGTATACGTGCATATATGTAGATACAGAATAGACAGTACCCAAAATTTCACAATGAATTACGCTTCATACAGGAATGGTTTTTGGAAGCATCAAGAGAGAATTTTGGGCATGTACTATTCCATGATTAGATACTTAATATAACCCACTTTTGATTACCATATATCTGGCAGGATTATACACGGGTGATACAGCTGATCACCAAAATCCCCGCAAGAGAAACACCTGGAAACAAGAAACGGCAGCCAAAATTTCACACGAAATGATGTGTCATACAGGAACGGTTTCGGAAACATTACAGGAGAATTCTGGGCAGGTAACTTCCCATACACACTGGGAATAAGTCAGTGCATCAGATCACGTCTGTCCCAGGCAAGATATACCGACTACGTGTTGAATTGTGTGGCTATAACAACAGACATGCTTACGCCGAGTACGACAATTTCATTGTTGATTTTGAAACTTCTGCGCTTCAGCGGCTACTCAAGCACGGACTGTTGGTAAGAATATATCACTGGAATGAAATTCCATCGTCTAAAAATAAGAAATAGCTGTAATTGACATTACGGTCCAGCATGTTTCCAAATATCTGTTATGGATATCACCAAAAACGTTGGGTTTCGCAACAGTATAATGCAGGTATTATTTATTTATTACCATTAATATAGATTAATTGACAATTTGTACAAGGTACTGTAGCTCGATAGTTTGAAATACATGTATTCAATATAGTATTTACTTATTTGCTCAGAGAGAATTTTGGGCATGTACTATTCCATGATTAGATACTTAATATAACCCACTTTTGATTACCATATATCTGGCAGGATTATACACGGGTGATACAGCTGATCACCAAAATCCCCGCAAGAGAAACACCTGGAAACAAGAAACGGCAGCCAAAATTTCACACGAAGTGATGTGTCATACAGGAACGGTTTCGGAAACATTACAGGAGAATTCTGGGCAGGTAACTTCCCATACACACTGGGAATAAGTCAATGCATCAGATCACGTCTGTCCCAGGCAAGATATACCGACTACGTGTTGAATTGTGTGGCTATAACAACAGACATGCTTACGCCGAGTACGACAATTTCATTGTTGATTTTGAAACTTCTGCGCTTCAGCGGCTACTCAAGCACGGACTGTTGGTAAGAATATATCACTGGAATGAAATTCCATCGTCTAAAAATAAGAAATAGCTGTAATTGACATTACGGTCCAGCATGTTTCCAAATATCTGTTATGGATATCACCAAAAACGTTGGGTTTCGCAACAGTATAATGCAGGTATTATTTATTTATTACCATTAATATAGATTAATTGACAATTTGTACAAGGTACTGTAGCTCGATAGTTTGAAATACATGTATTCAATATAGTATTTACTTATTTGCTCAGCTACTGCAGACTTGCTCTACGTCCACAACAACGCACCGTTCTCTACTATGGGCAGGGACAATGACGCATACAGTCGTGTCCATAATATGAAGAAGAAATAAAGCTTAGCGGCACTTTGGGCTCAAGAAGGTGTCCATAATATGAAAACTACAAGACCGTAATTAGTGTAAAGGTCTTCATCGTCACACCGATACATTCAATCACACTATTACAACAAATAGACGATGTATAACGTGAATTAGAGAAACAAGGAAACATATATGTTCATTATATCAAGAAAAACACACCGTGGCACTGTAAGCTGGCAAATATTCCCTGTCGTAGCGGAATCCCCCATCGATATTTTTACATGGCGTCGCATGCATGTCGGGAGCCTGATCCGTGTGATAGGCTTGGCCAAAGTTTGCAGTGATAGCGAATAGTGTGGTATGGTAGAAAGATAACCAGAATTAGATCAATCCATTTTGAACAAACTGTGCTATACTTGCTAACCGATACATGGTAGCAGTATAGATTACACACTATGTTGTCCCGCCACTTGGGTCACTGATGCTGCGAGCCACCGGGACAAAGTAGAACCCGGCCCTGGCCGAGGGAGATTCTCCACGACCTGAAGTTGAGGGGAGCGTCTCCAAACCTCCACTGGTTGTTGGCGAAACGTTCTGATCGCCAAAGATTACTGGCAGCTGCAGGAACGAACTTTTACGTCGATTTATTTCTGCGGGATTTGCTTCCCCAGTGCTGGATTCGACGAATATAGACGGGGGTTCTCCATCGATAGCTGGACTGTCACCGATGAAGATAGGTGTATAAGCCCGAACGGATTCACAAGGGCTATCTCCGAAGTACACAGGAGTAAAAGCCCGCACAGAAGACATCGATAACCCGTCACTATCACTTAGAATGATGGTAGGTTTTCGAGACTTCAATCTTCTAATTCTCGGCTTCACGTAGCAATGAAGATATAAACAATGGATGACAAAGTAGAGAACCATGACACTAAGTGCTCCAATCAGGAACGGCGGAACCAACCAGTAATTAGCCTTCCTTCCGCCCTGATCACTTTTGTTCCCCAACCCTGTGACGTCACCCGCTCCACCCCGCCGCCCATCTCTCACGTCGGTCAGGTTCTGATCATCTGTGAACACATCATCCTGATTGAAACTGTCCTCATCGTGAGTGATGTACAGGCAGGATTTGCTGGGGTCGACAATAATTCCATTATTCACTTCACAGAAGGGTAAACTTGCAAGGAGCTCACTATTGCGTGAAGGTTTTGTGCCATTCGTGTTCACTGTGTCACTTCTGGTCACCAGTGCGCTTGTTAACAAGAGAAATATGAGTGATAATCCTGAGATATCCATAGTGTACGAGAAAAAGGCCTATTTTGTGTTTTACTTTGCAGGAGATTGAGTTGAAAAGTATACATATAACGTGTGCCCACGTATAGTCTTCTATTGCTCTCTAAAACAAAACTACCTTAATGCATGAACAGCCTGCATGTACACGAAAGCCCCTTCCCCAAATATTTATATTAGCAGGTATTCACACCAAAACACGCTCTGCTCGTGGCTTTGGAAGTCTTCATTATTGCCGACTTCCTGCAGTGCCAGACTTCCATCGAAGGTAACGAGTCTAATTAAAACTCTCTGGTACATTTGTGCGCGCTGGGTTCACTGCTACTTCCATGCAAGTTTCCAAACAGTCGCGAACACATTTAGCAAATAGTTCGTGGAGATTGGGAAAAGAAAAGTAAGAATATATTCCGATTTCCCCATTCGGTTTTTGTTAAACGGCATTCAACCGAAATGAACATTTTACATGATTCAGGTTAAATCCCGTTCATTCATTCATTATGAACCATCGAGCACATCTCAACACCATTCGTGTACAAGATGTACAAGACTAGATCATTCAAGGAATGAATGAATGCTTGCATGCATGAATAAATAAATGAATACATGAATGAAAGAATGAAGTTTAACGGAAATTTGGGCTGAACAAGACTATTTGAGAGCAAATCAAATATACAAATGTGATGAACAGTAGTGAAGAACAATCTTCGGCCTAGTCTACAGTGACCAGTCGCTGAAACTGCTACCGGAAGCAGACACACAGAGAAAGCATTCCAACTAGGATGATCAGGTTCCGGATTCTCGCTATTATACGTCTGTATTTCTGGATTCTTACCATGGATGGTGCAAGGTTTACTCAGGTATATCTCGAATAATAAAATGATATAGATTTGGCCAATGTCAATGTGTGCGTGCTACAACAGTGTATAGTAAATAGTCGCAATATTTTGAGATAATAAGTATTCATAATTCGAGCAGCTTTTATTGTGGGATCTGAATCCATTGCGACTTTGCTATCAAGAAATAACATACAGCTGATCATCGTGCGGCAGTTGTGAATGATTTGGATGCCCTAGTTCCCCCGGTCAGGGCAGTACTGCAAGAAACAGAGGGAGGCTCATCCAGAAAGCCGGTGAGAAGTCCGCAGAGTCAGCTATTTAAGACACGGAAGCATGTTGCGTCTTTGAAAAAATATTTTGTCAGTTCAATGCTGATGATTTGTGTGGAGACAATGTCAGGGACACAAAGGAGTATATCCCAAAACTGAGACACATAACCATTATATCCTACTCCAGAGTATGGTACGGGGACACGATCTACAATCTACACGAACATTGTAACTCAACACTTACCTGAAAGACGTTACCTGAAAGATAGAGCAGTGATCCGATATTTGACATATGTTTTTTTATATATATCTCCCTAGATTTCCTTGACCCATCAGTAAATCAATCAATCTGTCAATCAACCAATCACCATAATTGCACCATATAATGGTGCAATGATCACCATACAGGAGGCAGAACGATAGACCCAGGTTTCAAGGCTCTAATCAAAGAGCAAGGAACGTGTGCTGTGAGTTTTGACACTGTCAAGGACACGTGTTCTGTCTGAAGCCTTCATGATGATAAGTTACAATCGAATCAGGTGTCCTTCTTGTCAAAAAAAAAAAATGGAAACTTAAGAAGACAAACAGTCAAAATCGCATTCCAAAATCTTAAACACATGATTTGTGTTGCACACTATATTTGAGAGACCGTGTCAATATACCCCTTGTGTGCATTGAGGAAACCAGGGGTCTAGCTATCGACAGCCTGGGACTGGGGTGTCGGAGCGTGCAGTCAGCAACACAGAGGGCAGACGAGTAGTGGCTGACATGAGTGTCACTCTCGATGCGGATAGAAAGCCTTAGTCTGTTAGCTGGACGCCAGATGGGGAGATAGTAGTACATGTACTACTGAGGAAAGGAGTTCGAAATACATATGTATGAAATACGCATATATACACATATAAGACCCCGCTAGTCTACGTATGCCATACATATGTTCTCGTCATCATTCAAAAATACCCTACTGACACCACATCATGCTGATAGGTCTGGTGTTGTGGATTTCGGTTATGTAATGGTAGAATAATGACTGAATGAAGTTTCACAGCACTTTGGCTCGAAAAGGCCATTTCAGTGCCCAACCAGAGTATAAATTTGCAATGAAGAGTGCTAAGAACTTAAGTTCGAATATTAAGTCTGTAGTGAAAAGTCAAAACTACGAGATAACTCGTGAAATTAGCGAATGACTAGCTACACATTTGATTACCAGAATAATACACCACATGGTCATGAAACCATTCATTTCTATAGAATATAATTTCACAACAGTAATGTTGTGTTGAACAGGGCATCATAATCTGGACAGGTGTTATACACTCATTAACGGACGTTTCAACTTTGCCAGACACTTTTTAACTTTGCGATACTGAAGTGAGGACTGAGTAGTTGTGACCACGTGAATGTCAATGCACAACAGCCCGGCCGTCTAAACGAGCTCAAGACGTCACCCGGTAGCCAGTGTCTGCGAACTGGACACCGGACGGGGATATCATACCGTGGGTCAGTGGTATGTTTATTAATAATGGCATTTAATTATTCAGTTCAGATTATATTAGCAAATATAGCTATTGTAACTTGAAGCAAGAATAAAAGCAGGATGGTTTGGGGATAAAGACAGTGCTGGGTAAGTAACTTTGTTGTTGTCATCATAGTAATTTTACTAATGTAGTATTATTCTGACGCATCTCAGTAATATTAGCATACCATATGTACATCATAATACACTATCCATAGTTATTCAGGATCTCACTGTTCTTGTACCAAGGATATATGAATGACATGAATAAACGAAAGTTTAACAGTACTTTGTTTTAAAAAAAGCCATTTCAGTGCCAAAGCATTATATAAAAATGTAATGAATGATGGAACCTTACATTGTATAATCAAGAAACCAAGGATATAGGCTACGTGTCTCCTTCAAGTGAGAAGCACCTTTTAAAGGTACCCCATTTCATGCTGCTTACAGAGTAAGTCAGAATACCCGCTATTCTTGTAACAAAGAAGGAGAAGTCCGTGACGTCACCTGGACGTAGGTAAGAAATCTTATATAGTAAATGCATTTGAAGGTAGCCCCCAGCCTCATTTTGTGCTGCTCAGATGGATATTTAGCACCTCCAACTCTCGTGTTGTAAAGATTATGCGTATGCGGCATGAACCAGAGGTCGGCCGCAGGCTTTCCCCGCTCTCCTGTACACCATAGGTAAGAAATATATTTAAAGCTATCCCCATTTTATGCTGCTTAGATGGTTATTTAGAACCCTACATCTTATTTTGTTAGGATTATGTATATGCGACATGAGCTAGCTCATCTGAGATAAGCTAGAGGTCGGCCGCAGGCCTCCCCCGCTCTCGTATACACCACAGGTAAGAAACACATTTAAAGCTACCCCCATTTTATGCTGTTTGGATGGTTATTCAGATCCCCACCTCTCATTTTGTCAGGATTATGCATATGCGACATGAGCTAGCTCAACTGACATGAGCTAGAGGTCGGCCGCAGGCCTTCCCCGCTCTCTTCTACACCACAGGTAAGAGACGCATTTAAACTACCCCCCCCCCCATTTTATGCTGCTTGCATGGTTATTTAGAACCCCACCTCTCATTTTGTCAGGATTATGCATATGCGACATGAGCTAGCTCGACCAACATGAGCTAGAGGTCGGCCGCAGGCCTTCCCCGCTCTCTTCTACACCACAGGTGAAAAACGCATATAAACTAACCCCCCCCCCATTTTATGCTGCTTAAATGGTTATTTAGAACCCCACCTCTCATTTTGTCAGGATTATGCATATGCGACATGAGCTAGCTCGATCGACATGAGCTAGAGGGCGACCGCAGGCCTTCTCCGCTCTCCTTTACACCACAGGTAAGAAACTCATTTAAAGGTACCCCCATGTCATGCTACTTAGATGGTTATTCAGGACCCCCGCCTCTCATGTTCTAAGGAATATGTGTATGCGACATAGAGATCGACCGCTGCTTCTCTCGCTCTCTACTACATCACAGGTCAGAAACACCTTAAAATACGATTTTATATCGATATTATCATCAACTACCATTACTCGATAATCACAATGCATGTACGCATCAAGGATACTTGTTCAGGAGTGATGGGCTAAGTATTCTGTATTCAATCAGAGAATGTTTGTAAAGGAACCTTGTATTGAGAACTATATGGATGCTGCGGTGACAAGTTTAATTCATTATCACTAATAAAAAGAAGCTGAACGAGCTTTTTCATTAAAAACAATGTGTCCTGAAACTTCAGATAACTCGTGAAACTACGAGATAACTCGTGAAATTAGCGAATGACTAGCTACACACTTGATTACCAGAATAATACACCACATGGTCATGAAACCATTCATTTCTAAATAATATAATTATGATGTCACAACAATAATGTTGTGTTGAACAGGGCATCATGATCTGGACAGGTGTTATACACTCATTAACCGACGTTTTAACTTTGCCAGACACTTTTTAACTGTGCGATACTGAAGTGAGGACTGAGTAATTGTGACCACGTGAATGTCAATGCACAACAGCCCGGCCGTCTAAACAAGCTCAAGACGTCACCCGGTAGCCAGTGTCTGCGAACTGGACACCGGACGGGGATATCATATTGTGGGTCAGTGGTATGTTTATTAATGATGGCATTTAATTATTCAGTTCAGCTTATATTAGTGAATATAGCTATTGTAACTTGAAGCTGGAATAAAAGCAGGATGGTTTGGGGATAAAGACAGTGCTGGGTAAGTAACTTTGTTGTTGTCATCATAGTAATTTTACTAATGTAGTATTATTCTGACGCATCTCAGTAATATTAGCATACCATATGTACATCATAATACACTATCCATAGTTATTCAGGATCTCACTGTTCTTGTACCAAGGATATATGAATGACATGAATAAACGAAAGTTTAACAGTACTTTGTTTTAAAAAAAGCCATTTCAGTGCCAAAGCATTATATAAAAATGTAATGAATGATGGAACCTTACATTGTATAATCAAGAAACCAAGGATATAGGCTACGTGTCTCCTTCAAGTGAGAAGCACCTTTTAAAGGTACCCCATTTCATGCTGCTTACAGAGTAAGTCAGAATACCCGGTATTCTTGTAGCAAAGAAGAAGTCCGTGACGTCACCTGGACGTAGGTAAGAAATCTCATATAGTAAATGCATTTGAAGGTAGCCCCCAGCCTCATTTTGTGCTGCTCAGATGGATATTTAGCACCTCCAACTCTCGTGTTGTAAAGATTATGCGTATGCGGCATGAACCAGAGGGCGGCCGCAGGCTTTCCCCGCTCTCCTGTACACCATAGGTAAGAAATATATTTAAAGCTATCCCCATTTTATGCTGCTTAGATGGTTATTTAGAACCCTACATCTTATTTTGTTAGGATTATGTGTATGCGACATGAGCTAGCTCATCTGAGATAAGCTAGAGGTCGGCCGCAGGCCTTCCCCGCTCTCGTATACACCACAGGTAAGAAACACATTTAAAGCTACCCCCATTTCATGCTGCTTACAGAGTAAGTCAGAATACCCGCTATTCTTGTAACAAAGAAGAATAAGTCCGTGACTTCACCTGGACGCAGGTAAGAAATCTTATGTAATAAATGCTTACATAGTAAGTCAGAATACCCGCTATTCTTGTAACAAAGAAGGATAAGTCCGTGACGTCACCTGGACGTAGGTAAGAAATCTTATGTAATAAATGCTTACATAGTAATTCAGAATACCCGCTATTCTTGTAACAAAGAAGGATAAGTCCGTGACGTCACCTGGACGGAGGTAAGAAATCTTATGTAATAAATGCGTTTGAAGGTAGGCCCCACCCTCATTTTGTGCTGCTCAGATGGATATTTAGCACCCCCAACTCTCGTGTTGTAAAGATTATGCGTATGTGGCATGAACCAGAGGTCGGCCGCAGGCTTTTCCCGCTCTCCTGTACACCATAGGTAAGAAATATATTTAAAGCTATCCCCATTTTATGCTGCTTAGATGGTTATTTAGAACCCTACATCTCATTTTGTCAGGATTATGCATATGCGACATGAGCTAGCTCGACCAACATGAGCTAAAGGTCGGCCGCAGGCCTTCCCCGCTCTATACTACACCACAGGTAAGAAAAACATTTCCAAGTTTATTTATTATCACTAATAAGAGGCTGAACGAGCTTTTTCATAAAAAAAAATGTGTCATAAAACTTCAAAGCCCATATAGAAACCAGGTCAAACCTAAATGGAATAAACTTGTTATGAAATATACTTGGTATGGGACTAAGGTTATGACGCCACCCAGGGAGTATAGGGTACGCTATCACACCGCCTATCGATTATAGGTTTTCTTCTGGCGTCGATGCTAATATCGAAACGCCATTTGGCGAGTACCTGGCTGATACTATATTTTTTTCATATGCCCCTGTGGAGTTAATTACCATTCATTAAAGTGGATTTGTATGGACGTTCATCAAAACAGTGACGATAATAAAATGCTAAGGCAGGATTCTAGTTTTGTTGCTATTTGTATGCAGGAAATTCCATTTGAAACCTCAAAAAATTTCCCCATCCAGGAAACACAATCCACATTTCGAATGAATATTCATAGTAACACCAAAGCCCACGGGGCTTACCGATAACTATGATTTCTAATGTTAAATCTGTCAGGCAATATTCAACCCAAAATTCTCTCATATTACGATGCATTATGACGACGTTAAACGATATTCGAAGAACACCCTGGCCAGATGGCTGATATGTATATATACTTCCTCTAACTCAAGGCCAACTACGGTTTATCATCTTAAATCATATCATCTTGCTATCGAAGAAGCCACACGGAAATTATCCATACTGAATACAGCTGTCAAGTGTCATACCAGACGTTACACAAGATACAGAAACACTCAAGTTGTTGGCTCATTAATATAAAAGGTAAGTTGTATTTATTATTATGGATATATATGTTATACTTTTTTCCTTGAATTATACGAAACTCAGAGAAACAATCAAGTTGTTGGCTCGTTTCTATAAAGGTAAGAGCAGATTTAATCCCTGGGGCTTCCCAAGGAACTGTAGATCACAAAGTCAACTCTGTGTAATTAAACCGACACTGGGGTCAAAAGGGCTATTCCAATGTCAAATTAGAATATGAAAATGAAATGAACAATAGTAAACCATATTTTCGAATAATGGGACCGTTCGTTAGTTGAGAGATTCAGAGGAATTCCCAAATCTTTCGTTCCATCCCTTATAGTGCAACTGATAGGTTTACCCCTGAGGGTTGGATGGGAGCATGAGAGGACAATTCACAATGATGGTATTGATGTGTCTGTTTCAGCTACATCCACGAACTCAGTTCTGTAAAAATATCCAAAACGTGTAGGATATCTCCTCTCATACAATGATTCAAAGAAACATCCTGAGAGTTAGTCCTTGTTTAACGACAAACTACCAAATGTGCCAAGTAGGGCTTACCAACAACCATCATTTTAAAACCACCAAAATCAACATCAGCAATCAAATAAAATTCCAAGAATTTCAAAGAAACTCCCATATTGTTGGTTCCTTCCCGAAAGAAAAAGTAAGTAGACCTCGAAGATTGACATGATTCGTAATGTCAATAATGAACAGCCCATTTGAATTGAAATGACGCTATATCAAGCTACATGTATATCTATATCATGTTTGCGCTATGTGGAACTGAACTTAAATGGCTCGAATCTGAAAGAGTTGTTCGCTATGGGTAATGGGAAATTATGTGCACCATTGCACCACATGGTTTCTTTGGGCTGTCAATATTGAAGTGCTTGCACGTTTAGTGGTTGTGTAGGCGTGTAATTAGCCTAACGTTGCACGATACAGGTCATATACGTGAAATGTAACGGGTGCGCATGTCGCTGCACAATACTTCCTGGTCAAATGAATGAATATTGTGAATATCTGAGTGCCAAAACATAATGAGTTAAACTTGAGTTTATTTATACTATTTAATTCTGGTCGATATAAGCGCTAAGGAGGCTGAATTGGACTTTTAAAACTACTTATGTACCAATTCGCAGCGTGTGCAGTTAAACCCCCCGAAAAACATCAGTATTCGAACGGTTAAATTTGTTCTGACTGATTGTGTCAAACTACATGCATTGCCATTTTTTTTGTACAACGATCCATAAATCGTGGCGGTGTAGTTATCAATCCGCACTTCCTCCCGAGCAAATGGTTCACATGTTATGCAATACGCATACAGCACACAGTTGAACTTGTAATCAGCTATTCGTTATGACGTTATAATTGATATAGACAAAAATGCATCAGTTCATGAGTTATCTCGGCGTGTATCATCCAAAACGGCCTGTCACAAAACGAAATAGAGAACTTCACAATTGAACAAATTCTTACATGTATGCGATGAAGTCCATTTCTCAATGTTTCATTTAGATTGCGTACCTGGTGTAACAGATACTGTCAACATAGCGGATCTATCTCCCATCCAAGGGATGATTCTTACAACATCTTGCCAAACATGGGCATGACTACGACCAGAGTTCCAACGGCTCTCACCTATCTATACACCTTTTGTAAATCATGTGTGTACACGTTGCAGAAAGATCCGCATGTCAAATCTCATACATGCAACACGTAGGCAGCAGCAAACGGTGGCTTGTACAGATGGTGGATATGTCAGATGGAATAGCCACATAGTCAAGCTAAAAAAAAAATTTCAAGCTGATATCCATCATCCACAGGAAACATGTTTGATCTGCCATCTAGGGGTGTGTACATCCCTGACGATTCTCACCATAGCATCGAGATGAACAGAGAATACGGCTCGTCAGGATATTTGGTTGCAAGGGATCAACAAAAGAAGAGTAAATGAGGTGGGAAACTGAGAGTAACTGGTTACTGACGTCAATGTGCTGCCTCCATGTGTGCTGGTGGCTCATGCATCCGAAGTATTGGTTCCGGACATCAGGGTGGTTTACACACTTCCCTGTAAGTATGGTTGCGACACCAGACAGCCATGTACTGGTAAATGAAGAGAATACAGCCGGATGAAGTGGTCGATGTTCATACGGACTCCACACGGGGTGGAGAAAATGTACGAGACATCACACCAAGTGTACCTAGGACACGAAAAGGCTATCTCGATAGGGGGCTTAATGCATCATACAGACTGGGCAAGTTATTATGCTTATGTTATCAATAAAGGGCTCCAGTCCATGCAGACGCGAGTGGAAATGATGCTTGAACCAGCAGCTGACACGAAGTGGGCACGTGAATAGGATACAGTGGTCATTATAGGTCGTAAAAAGTTATTCATTTACAGCAGCCCACACAATCCAAACTTTATCGTTTTTATTTATCATGTGCTGTTCTCTATCATTGATCATCATAGAGAATCAAAAGTAAAAGAACTCCTGATTACCCGAATATCGACAAGACGGTTAAGGTGAGCATCATTTTCATACAAAACACTGAAATAACCCTGTTATACTTGGTGTGCCATATCCGGCTGAATTCGCCATCAAAAACAGAAGTTGACTGTACGAAACCCACAACAACAACGTAGAATTACACATCCTACATGCACGTGTAATCTGACGAGTCATCTTCGACTGAGTGGGAGGTGGGAACGTCCAGGGACCCAATAGTAATCAAACATTTATCACAGTGTTATCATCGTCCATACATCCAAACCAGCCAACATGCTTGGCAACATCGAATATTTCGCCAAGTGATGATCGTGATCATGAAACTCCCGTCCGTATAATGTATTTTGTATAGTACGTATATTCGTACGGTTGTCAGTCTGTGATGGAGTGGATGTATATGCTCTGGCGTTCAGATATTTCGTCACAAAAGTAGGAATTCTTCCGAGAAATAGTTGACAACATTTGATCAAAAAATATTATGGTCAGAAATTCCGTTCAGTTATTTTTAATGTATTTATCGAAGCCTACTTCAATACGAGCGGGTGTGATTATTTAAACATTCCCATATCATGACAATATTTTTGTGACGAAATTTATATGCAGATTGTGGCTGATATGGCTTGTTATCAGGCAATACAGGCACATGATGATACGCTGTGATTCGTGGGCACAGCTCATATACATTTCGTTTTTCCTTTCTGCTCCTTTGAATCAAAACGTAGTCATGTGGCTGTCCAGCCCAACTGGAAATTCAAACCATTGTACGTTTATACCAATGAGCCGAATAACGCTGATTGAAAAAAACTAACAAACTGTTGCATGTAGGTGGCAGGCTGTGTGTAGCATGTAGTATTGTTCGTGGACAACAAGATATATACACTCGTCACAGAAATTTAAAGACGATGAACATTGAAATTCTGTCATACAAGTTGCAAATCATCGTTAACGTGTTCATGAGATTTCCACCTCCGATACCAAATAATCTTCAGAAATCTTCAGAATATGCACTGTTTATAACTGAAATAAATTTTTTGTGATCAATATATACACCATCTTTAAAATATTTTGACGAGTGATACTGGTTTCAGCCCGCACATACGAGTATTGCAGTAAATATGTAGATTAACACAACAGAAAAGTTGTATGACGCATGCATTTTGATTTTGAATCATGTGCTAAGCGGATGTCACATATTTTCCTGCCGCCAAACTGCAACTGCCTGTGTTAATTTCGATTATTTAGTGGAATATGTGTACGTAAAATTCCGTCCAATGGACCAAAATATCACAACGATCATATTGGTAGAACAAGTTAATTAGCTGTACTCGGCCGCATGGTGACAAACGTACAATGGCTACCTTTGACCCTGTGTTGTAACTCAAGTAAGTGCATGTAGATGTGTATTCTAGGCCCATGGCCGCGTTCTCTACACAAATATTTAAGGACAAATTTGAAGTTAAATTTATCATCATACACAAATTGTGTACATTCATTCATAGGGATATTTACCTCCGATAATACGACCGAATAATCACATGTACATGCACCTATATGTACCTTCAATGTGCTCATGCCTCATCCCATAATGATGATAAAGTATTGTACCAGGCATTTATCCTGGAAAACGAGAGACCGTTCGGCTCAAACGGACCCGTATATTTAGACACTGCACTTTTGTTTGACGTGTCGATGTGATAAAATGATTACAACTCGAAGCCAATACGATATAAATTTATACGATATAAAGAAGGTACTCACAAATATATCTGTGTCGGTGAGAACAGCCTGATAACCACGTGCCAGAATTGGTCGCATTTCTCCGCACTTTTCGTCGAGTACAAGTTAACAACACGCCGCCACGCCTACTTATAGTCAATGCGCAGGAACGCCGCCGTATTTGTACACTGGTGGACTTTCTGGACTTGTCCTGAGCCGCCCCACGCACACATCAGTGCACAGGCACGCTGTGTGCCGGCTGCGGGCTCGTATCAGTATGTTGTCCCATTCATTCAAGTAACTAGAACCTTCCAAACTCTGGCGACAACTTCCTCACGCCATCAAGTCACGTGCAAAAAACACAGCATGACAACCATGGCCTTTGTACCCTTGGCAGGCGCGGCACACAATGGGAAATCTTTTTGCCGCGTACTCGCCCACTGGTCATGCTAACTGTTTGAATAAATGAACTACTCGACTTTTTGTAATCTGTTCATACGTTTTCACGA
This sequence comes from Terebella lapidaria, assembly GCA_949152475.1. Taxonomy (NCBI): domain Eukaryota; kingdom Metazoa; phylum Annelida; class Polychaeta; order Terebellida; family Terebellidae; genus Terebella; species Terebella lapidaria. The sequence goes on along the minus strand of OX424568.1, from coordinate 26,576,968 downwards.
TACGGAGCCCTTAGCCCGCCATACTTTTGAGACGAGAAATTGAATAGTGAACAGAACACTTTTTTTTCGCTGTAAGGAAATTACGATTTCAGTGCAAACCAGAATAATGACCATGTGAATGACATAATCCTGCACACGATAATTTACTTTTTCTTCACAGACAGGTGGCGTTTCAAGACTTTCGTAAATAATGGCTTCCAGTCCTCCAGAAATAGGCTACATGATTTCTCCTTTTGTATATCTGAGGATACCATCTGCAAAAATAACTTATATAAACAGGTTCCAAGTGATTATCAAAGTATGGGCGAGTGACACATTCGTCTCCTAACTCAGCTGTAGCACAAATGTATACCCTCAATATCCACCCTTTTAGTGAGCCGCATTCCTGATAAATGTTAGGCCTGAGTGTCAAAATTTAAGTAGGCAGTAAACCGTTATTATCTCGGAGATCGTATGTGTATATCCCCCTTCCATTGCCGAATGATATAGGTTAGCCGCACACCAATGGTGGGCGAGTGGCCCTTGGAAACAAGGAAATGCATACTTAGTTATATCGATTTTCTCTTCCCCAGCAATGCCATGCGTCGGGCCGGATACGACACCCGGCGGTGTACATGTAGATACGCGAATCTAACGAGCTACTAGATGTATTATCCTACCCTTGTGATAATTGTATAGGCAACAGAGCTCCATTAATTGGAATATGAAATCGGTCCTATCACATCGACACTGCCAATATGTCACCAGGATATGAAAATGTCATGTGCTTATTTTTGTCAATGTCATGTGCTTAGTCAGCCTACGGAGTCCCGGTGAGGCCATGTGGGGATTTTTGCGATATTAGAAGTCTAGATCTCTGCTCTCTCGAAATTCATGCGGAGTTTTGGTGTAATTCACAAATCGTTATCTAACACAAGATGCCATTCCGAGTGTACGACCTTATAGGCCTACTACGAATGCATAAACTTTCATTTCGAGTGAACGAAGATTCATAAAAAATCCCGCACATAGTCTTCTTCAAGGCTCCGTAGTACTGTATACAGTATGGTACTGGGCCTAACAGTGCGATCGATCGAAAATTGTGATCGAGTCATGAAAATAAAGTCAGTGAGTCGGAATGTCTGAGACAAACCCACACACAGTTTGTGTTTGGTTTCTACAACACCTACCTGTATCATATAATGCTATATAGGTGTGTTTACTTCGATATCGACACTAACAAAATAGTAAATCAAAACTTTTCAGTCTTACAATACTTTCGTCAGCCTTGCCACGAGCGATTGAGTGTGCTAGCTTCACCGCGCAGGATCATGCGGAATTATAATTTTAGCTTACCGACCCATTAGCAGTATCATAATCAGATTAGTGAGTAGGCCTGCTATTTGCTCTCCTGGATGTGGTCAAACTGGAACCTCGAGCCTTGAATATCAAGGTAATCTATTGCTTGAAAACTCGAATGCATAGATCTAGACCTACGTATCGTTTTAAATTGGATGTTCTATAGCCTACTAGAAACGTTTTGCTATATATACTCTGATTTTTCTACCTCATTTAACGCTGCTTTTGCTGATATTTTCGCGATACTGAACGGTATGATATTGTAACTTGGCATATTTCACCTGGTAGTCAAACGACAATTTTATTTCAGATTTTCGAATTTCAGTTTTACTTTAAATAAATTGAGTTTTCCCATAAAACTTTATATTGGTTGAATTGTATTTCTATTTGCGCCAGTAACTGTTACCAGGCCACTGTTTTTTTTTTTGGTTTGTATTTTTTCTGTCAATTATACAAAAATATCTCGTATGTTGGTATCTTTGTTTTAAATTTTAATATTTTTTTTTATTGAATAATGTTTTAGATAGCCTCCGTTTTTTATGAAGAATACACAATTTTGGATTTCACAAAATATGTTCAGACATCTCTTTTAAACCTTGCCCATGTGTACCTTTCTGAGCTGTGTCAAGGTGGTTTTGTTGCACTTGAATTGCAAGTCTGTCCATAGCATAACTCCTAGAATGTTAAAATATAGCGTACGTATTGGCACATACGAATGGGAATTAATATATGGCGATTTATGTGGTTTGACCCTCAAGGTTAAAATGGCCATTTCATTCGAAACAATGAAGCATGGTTCAACACAAAACTTGTTGACCATACGTGGTATGGTTGCGATCAGCTTCGTCTCTGGGTCCAAGACCTTCCTGAAGTTGGGGTCCTGCTTATTGATACATGGTCTAACCCAAGCAAGTAGCACATCAAATATCCCGGCAGAATCATGAGGAAAGTCTGGAACAAGGCGGGGTCCTCTCTTCTGAGTTCGACCATAAGCTAGTTCCAGATATTCACAGAGAATACATGTATCGCCAGATGCCATATAACTCGATATACGAGATTTGTCAAGCAGCACTATCACGTAGTTTCATATTTTCTTTTCGTACGACTATAAGGCTGATCTTGTAACAACGGAACTAGCAGGATGAGGACTATGTCAAACACAAATCCAACAGATGCATCATCAACGACTTCCACAGACACTACTCTATTCCCAACCACATTGACAGAGGCACAGTCAGAAGGACGAGCCCAAACAACCTGGCGTCTGCCGTCTTCACGACGACTCATATCCTGAACCTGCAGGAAACAACACTTGGGTTTGTTGGTGCTGAAACTGAGCTACTTGAGACTAGTGATCTTGCGACAACCATATTTCATCAGCCCATTGAACCCAAAGTTACATGTCTGGACGTAGCCACAAAACCAGTTAATTAAAATCCTTCTGATGGCGCCAGTGTTGAAATTGACATGCTGACTTTAATGGCGTCACTCAGAACAGCGTTGAAAATTGTAAAATATTATCGACAGCTGTACACCCATTGATATGGGGCCGAATTTTGACGTGTGTGACTGGGAAGTCGTGCCAGAAGCCCAAAGACATCATGGGATAGGACTCTATTTGACACGCAATTTTAGTCTCCCCGAGACAATTCAAAAGTCGGAAGGTTGGCTGAACTCTTTACTTGTCGATGGGGGTACAGATGCCCGTTTTGTACGTCCGCAAAGTATCCAGACCATCGAGTATGGCCTGAGGGTGACGTCCATGTGATGTCATATCACTATCCATTTATAAAGTGTCGGGTGTGTCCAGGCGAGCGATGAAGGCGAGCGATAGTCATCGACAGTTATTCAATTTTCCCACCTCGGGCAACTTGAACATGCCATCACCCATGGGAGAAGATTTCTGGGCTTACTGGAAAAGGGTACTCAGCCCCGGTACATGGACGTGAACCCGTACTGTGGCACTCCACGAATCCCGACACGTCTACGAATATGTCTGAGGTTCGAAATGTCATGCCTTTTGTTTGGCGTGTGGCCTATGGCCGTGAAGCTTTTTGAACAATACGTACCATACAGAAACAAAGCTGCCATGCGGGACCTGAGGCCATTCGATATGAGGAATGTACAAGAGCGATAGCTCCTCACAAGACGTTGTCAAGTCGTGTCTGGGTACTGCCTGAATGCGCGTCTGGACTTGCAGAACAATCTACGCTTCGTGGCACCTTTCGACTTCCAGAGTTGATTGACACTTTCAAGCCGATGTCAGAAGTTACCACCCCCACCTCTGGTAACCAGGAAAGTCAATACGATGTCTTATCAGGCACAGAGACGCCGCCTGCTGAGTCAGCTGCTGCAGCATCTCGCATGACGAGGGAGTCCACCCGAGTTTTGTTGACAATGAGTGAAGTGTCGAATCGTGTTATTCCCCCAAATTTCAGAGATGTAACTACTCCATTTGGCAAACAGCTCCCCCCCCCCCACCTCAGACAGCTTCGGATGTGTCTGTGGATCACCCCCACGCCACTTGAAGCTATGAGGGGTATCACTTCGTCTTCCACGCCGAACAGGGCCATCAATGGTACGTTGGAAGCCCAGCTCCCAGCAATAGGATCGTCCTACAGAGAATTTAGGTTGAGGTTCGGGAGCGTGGAGAGACATGTGTACATTGCCGCCATCATGACATCTGCGTTGCAAACTTCCTGAACACAGGTGAACGAGACGTGAGGCCCAGGACCTCCACACCAACTATTGTGCCCCAAGCTGTGGTACAAGCCATATCAGAGACTTGTACTCAAAAGAACCCAGGGGTACCCAGTGCAGCCGAGGGACCGACTCCACGTGTGCCACCAGAGAGCCTGGCGAGCTCAGTGAAACCTACAAAGGTGGTCCGAGCACCTAAGAACTAGAAGCCGTGACTGATGCTTCCAGTTGGCAGACTTTGCCTTTGGGTTTTTTTTTATCGTGCAAGACCACTCCGAGGAGTTGGGCGAGTTACCGAAAGATGTGATGGAGGGTATGACTCTCCATGGTAATGTGAACAGCCGAGAAATGTCGAGTTTCATCGAGAACTTGGTGTCGCCTTCACAAACAGGCAGATCCTGGGGCAGACTCTGCTGCCGGGAACACTGCATCAACTCGTCGAATAGAAGGATTTACAGGCCCCGATTACACCAGCACACAACCCTGAGGTGTAGCTTCTTGCTGTGCTATACCGCAAGTCTGACGATATGGCACTGCAATGCTGGCTAAGACGAGACGCCTCTATATGGAGGCCGCTGATGTCGAGGACGTGAACGTGGAGTCAAGGCCAACAAGAGAGAACGTGAGGCCAACAATGCCGGATGGACGAGATCTAATGCAGGATTACCTGGATCTCCAGGATCACACGGACAAACTGGAAGACGAGTTAGCTCATCAGGAAGCCGAGCCAAATGAGATAAAGACACTGTATGATGAGGTTGACGACCTCAGTGCGACACTTAAGGAGGGAGTCTCTTGACATCTTGAAACCGTGGCATCGGGAAGCTATATTCGGGCTTTTTCAAGTAAATTTGAAACGTGTGGACCTCAGGTGTCCGAGATTAATAAGACATCTGCTACCGGATCATAGCAGCAGAGACTCCGAGTCCTCGAAAACCAACTGAGATGAGATGAGACAGGATGTGCCGTGAAGGTCAGCTAGGTGACGTGTGCAGTCATGCGACTCAATGCCTGTGGCAGGGACTATGCATCCGTAGACAATCAAATATCTTTTCGGGTGTAATAATTCTTTTCATGTTTATAATCATGTTTATTCAGGTCAAATAATAATAGATCATATTTTGTGTCATGTACATGTATTAACCCGATGTTCTCTTTTCAGTCAAGGAACTCTCCTGTCGTGCCCTAGCCTACAGCCGTGATCGTAGAATGACGTGAAAATCAATTATATTTGTAAAGATGTTTTATGGTTCCAAGCAGTAGCCTATTATTTATATACATTCGGTTTCTTTCAAATTCATCATTTTAATCATGTTTTATACATATAACTGAATTTCCAGTTTAACTCGTAATTCATTATGTTGTGCATGGATATTGGTCATCCATACATCGTTAGTCGGACGTGTTTAGGGTTTAGTATTTTTTAGTATTTTCAGTATTTTTTTTTGTATTTTTAATATTTTGTATTGGTTATGGTTTAACGAAGTTAGCAACGGACTTAACTTTTCGATTTTTGTTCATCTTTTCTCAAGACGAGAACTTTCCATGTCTGTAGTTTCTTTTAAAAAAATACCTTAATTTATTGTTTTTTTTCCTAGCTACGTGTGGTGTGAATGTTCTGTTTTCAGGAAACTTCCAATCTTATTTCGAAATGGATCGTGTGAACGCAATCATGCTATCATCGACAATATGCTGTTGAAATAAGAAATCCAGAGACTGATCTTAGTGTGCTATTGTTTTGGACGTTCATGGCAAAAATACCCTTCAGATGTGACATGGCTTCAGTGGTAGTCAGCTGGTGCACAGGCGAAATTGAAGCATCATGCATATGGTTATGCTATTCGTTCACAATTTACAATATAATATCGAAATGGGAATGGAGTTGATATATTCTCCCACCAGTGGACATACGTCTCCCATACATAGATGTAATTCACCTATACATGTATGAAAATTAAACTTCATTGGACAACATTGTTCTGAGATATAGTCCATCATTATTTGTTCGTATATCATAGTTTTATTCCGATTCGATACAGATTGCAATATTACAATGCAAGGCGATTCGGTGATGGAGAAGGCAGCCAGGTCGTTGGACTATTGACAACTTTCGAGAGACAACTTTTGAAAACACAAGCAGTTATGGAAGTCCGAGGAAAGGTATGTATGTGTTCATTCATTTGTGAGTGTAATTTTAATAAATGTACATCACATTTTTACCTTATGGTTCAGGCAAGATTGCCGTGCTCGATATCATGTGAACTTCTTGCTTTACATTTTAAAACGCTAACTTTCAACCTTCTTGAAGCATCTTTGGAGGCGAATGATCATCATTGACAGTTGTTCATTTCAGACTGGCAGGGATGTTCCCGTGATAGTACCAGAAGGATGTTTCAGAGGATTGGCGTTCCTTGTCCTTACCAAAGAAAGGTACTTGAGCGATCACAATGGTGTGCACATTTATTAAGCTACATATACTCCACTGCCCACATCCCGATTACATATTGCATTTGATACATTATTATGGTTCTATATTCAGGTCAATCTATTCGTCCATACGACTCACTTGCAAAGGCTGCTCGGGAAGCCCAGTTAGAAGAACCTAGACAGATAACTAGCACTCAGTTATGTAAATTCACGACCACAGTTACCCAGGTATTTGATATAACAGTGAAATCGAAAGATCGTGATATTATATTGTGGTCATGAGGGTTGGTTATCATTCTGTCCACTTTAGCCTGTAATTTTGTTGTCTCTATGATTTATGTAACTAAAACTAGCATTTACTTTCCTTCAAGGCACTTGATCTGAAAGAAAATGAGATGGAATGGGTGACATCTCATCTGGGGCACACTCTTGATGTGCATAAGATTCACTACCGGGCTACGTTAGACGTGCTTGAGCGTGTTCAGATTGCGAAGGTTCTGTTGCTACAAGACCATGCGCAAGTGTCGAAATTTGCCAACTAACAGCTGAAAGATATCCAGATTCATGGTGAAAGTTATTTGATATTGTTTGCATTATATTAATAAAATATGGCCTGTGTCAATACATCCCAGTGTGTTAGATTTTAGTTTGATCACCGAACCCGAAAGTTTTTTGTCTCCAGTTTTAATTCAACATCAACCCCATATTTGATATCAATGATTAGATTTGAAGTATTTGCGTTGAGAGTTGAGATCTTCATATTATATCGTCTGATGGAAATCGTTCTTCAAATTCAATGCAACTTGCAGACGTCGTTTTCCTGATGTTAACGAAGAAGAGCGTTCGGATTCGTTGACAGAAGTTCTCGACATTTCTCAGCTATTCTTCGATGAGGAGGAAAGGGAGGAGACTGGAATTCCGAAGAAAAGGAAAACCCCGTCAAAGAATACGCGACCGAGGAGGTCGAGTGAAGAAGAAACAGAAATTGAGGTGTCGTTCAAGAGATTCTTCGAAAAGAAAATAAGACCAAAACCTACAGAAATAGTTGAGCTCATGAAAAATGTTAACAAAATAGAGGATGTTTCAAAATGCGATCAAAGGAAACGCTTAAAAACGATATTCAGGATGATAGATGCCAAAATGTAACAGCGTTGTGACCGATCTTGGATATTTCAATCAAGTTGTTGTCGTAACAGTGTTTTGACACCAATTATGAACAAATCAATGTTTGTCTTATTTGTAACATTGTTGTGAAGCAAAACATGGACATGGAAGCTGAGTTGTGTCTTATTTGTTACCCTGTTGCGACGACAAAATATGGAACTTTATTTAATTCAGGTCTCGTAGTTGCAAATGTTGCGGTGCCAAATATGGTAATTAAATTGAGATCTACCACGACTGTAATGGCGTTGTATGTTAAGTAGGGACATTGAAGCCATATTCTGTCTTGAGTGATAGATGCCGAATTGTATGTTGTTGCACCGATTTTGGTCATTTAAATCGAGTTCTTCTTGTATTTGTATAAGTGTTTTGACGCAAATTTGCACATTGAAGTTTAGTTCCGTCTTATTGTGACATTGAAACTGAGTTATGTCTTTGTAATAGTGATGTCACACAAAAACATGGTGCCTTTTCCAGTTCAAATCCGCCAGAGTTGTTAGTGTTGTGGTTCCAAATACGGTGATTTACATTGAGATCTGCTGCGAGAGTTGTAACAGTGTTGTAATGTCAAATTTGGCCGTCGAAACTACGTTCTCTCTTCGAAAATATATTGTGGATGATACATGCCAAATCTTAACAATGTGGTGTCTCAGATTTAGATCCAGTTCCTGTCGTACATGTATCGGTGTCTGACGCCAGGCATGGACATTAACTTCCGTATTATTTTAGCAATCTTGTGACTCAAAATATGGACATGGGAAACTCAGTTCCATCTTATTTGTAACACAAAACAGTGATGTGACGCCAGATATGATTCTCTTACTTTCAACAGTTTTGTGATGACAAGTGAACATTTTTTTCAGTTGAGACCACTGTCATATCTTCAACGTTGTGTTGATGCCAGTGTGACCAATGTGACATTTTAAAGAGTTGCAATTAAAATGTAACATCAACGAACTGAGTTTCTACAGTCATGAAATACATAAATTTCTCTAGACTGTCAACGACCATAATAACGAAATCATTGTTGGTATCTAGCATTAGGGCGAAATGCCCTTATGGTTTTCGTCTGTTTTTTTTTCGGGAACGCCTGAACGGATCTTGTCCAAATTTACACCACTGGTCAGAAATACTACATGGAAGACCCCTATTGTTTTGGAGCCGGCTCCGAGGTCCGTGAGGCCTGATTTAATGTTTACTTTTGGACTTGGTTCCCGAGCGATAATTCAAAAGGTCCCCCTTAAACATTCTGTATAACTGTGCATGGAGATTCACATACCACCAAGGAAGAACCCTATTGATTTTGGGGACAGTCTGTCGAACGACTTTTGACCTAGAGCTTGGAAGAATTTTTCCCGATTCATCCTTGAGGATTTCATGCATATGTCGGACACGTAGAGCGAAACAGAGCTTAATTTCGACCTCCCTGCACTAGACAAACTAGGCTAGGGCGGTATCTTGGGTCGAGACGACCCTTCGTGTCAATTTTTTTCTTCCTGTTTGGCTGTATCTTGGAAATCGTGCGTCATAGAGCGAAACAGAGCTCAATTTCGGCCTCTTAGCACTAGACAAACTAGTGCAAGGAGGCCGAAATTAAGCCCTGTTGAGCGAAACAGAGCTCAATTTCGGCTTCTTAGCACTAGACAAACTAGTGCATGGAGGCCGAGATATGCACGACCCCTGGTGTCGAATTTTTCCTCACCGACTCGGCACTACCTGTTTGGCCGTGTCTTGGAAACGGTGCGTCATAGAGCAAAACGGAGCTTGATTTCGGCTCCCTGCACTAGACAAACTAGGCTAGGTGGTATCTTGGGTCGAGACGACCCCTGGTGTCGCTTCCTGTTTGGCCGTATCTGGGGAACGGTGAATCGTAGAGTGAAATGGAGTTTAATTTCGGCCTCCTCACACTAGACATACTATATGATTTACTCTGATTTTTTAAACTCGTTTACACGGTTAATCGCTGATATGTTTGTGATGCTAAATGCTATCGTTCTGTAACTTGACATACTCCACCTGTGAGTCAAACGGCAATTATTCACCGAATTTCAGACTTCTATCATGGAAATTGAAAAATTTGGCAATATACCCCAATGTTAAATTTAGCTCCGTCATTCAATTTCTGGGTCCGCACACAATTTTGTGCATTTGCTCGGTTTTGTAGTGGTGCAATCTTTCAAAATCAACATGTTTGTGTAGAATACACCCCAATGTGTCTTCTGTTCTAAAATTACAACAATACTTCGAATCCTGATGGATGTAAATCTCGGAAACGGTGCGTCACCAGTACAGTACAACACCAGTACACCATTGTGTATATCAACAGTGCTGGCGCATAATGGGATCACGAATAGTAAGAATTAATGCTAGTATATCACTTCATCATGTACTGTATTTCAATACTGATCCGATTCAACTAGATTTTCGGTTTTTAATTGCAACAATATGGTGTCACTTACACTTGACGATGTAACAGACGTCACGGTATCTGTGCCAGTGGACCTTGCAGAGCACTTGAAGAGTTCGGGTAAGATATCAAAACAAATAATTGCATGAAAATGTTGCTTAGTGCTTACAGATCAATTATTGAGTTTATTATTTCAAGCGAAATGTAAGCTATATAGTCTAAAACAATATTTAAGAAATAGTCTTGTTTTATTTGCAGATAAAAGAGTACAATCAAGGGCAATATCACATGTCCTTCAGGAGCTTGGTCTGTCTTCTATTGTGGATGAACCCCAGCATGGTCCGGAAGCAATATAACATGCTGATGTCAGTGACCCTGTAGACCCTGTCCCTGGGACAAGTGAAAAATCAGGTGAAAAGTCCGGTAAGAAAATGATTCACGACCACCCTCACATCAAGACTAAATATGCCTTGAATATCTTGTCTGCATTGGGACATTTTGGGCAAGATATGTCTGCATCGTTTTCATCAGAATTTTTTATTTCTTTTTTCACTTTTTATTTCTTTTTTCACTTGTTATTTCCGTATCATTAAATTCCTTAACCGTTACTCTTCAATGTAGCATCGAAAAATTCTTCCTTGTGCCTTACTGCATATCTCAGAAATGGTGCTCTGAGCTCTCGGGCATGTCGTGCTCGGAAAAATGTATGATTAATATATCAAAAACATACATGTGATATTATTGGGCCACAAAACACTGTGTGCTGTGCTATGATCAGCTGTGAAATTCGAGGGCAAATATCAGTATATCAAATATACTGGTCAGTATCCTCCCCGTAGCAGATAATGTTCTTAATTTGCATGTTTATCTGCTACATATATGCCCGATCATGGGTGTCACCAGTTGTAGTCGTTCCCAAACCCGAGACTCCAGATAAAATCTGACTGTGTGTTGACATGCGTGCTCCAAATCAGGCAATCAGGCGTGAGAGGCATATCACACCTACAGTGGATGAAATCATCGCGGTCATGACAGGAGCAAGTGGGGGTTGGTTGTTGTTAACCACCTCAGGAGCTGGTGCTGGTGGATCATCTTATATTTACAAGTTCCTATTTAAAACCAATTAATTGAACTAAAAATGATTCACATACCTTCAAGAATTGGGTATCCATGTTCAATAATGTACCACAATACTACATGTATCGTCCAAATGGCGATTTGTATGGCTTATTATGACGAAAATATGTTGTGGCAACAAGTATTCGAGTCTGTCACCAGTGCCAGTCTTAGGTAAAAGTGAAGTTTGTAAACGGTCAATGTGTGTACAGGTATAAAAATCAGTCAACCTTGCATGGCCTTTACTTTCACTCCAGCTTTCAACCTTCAGATTTCATGCACCATGCATTCGTGAGCAGGCAGAATGTTAAGGCTGAACACAATAATTATTTACACATTTCTTTTAATTGCATTTGTTCTAAAGTAAAATATACCAATATTACACTATACTACTATACCTCCAGGGCAATGCTGATTATACTTCATGCTACTAAAATTTCCAATATATGTAGTGAAGCGAATGTCCGTAATGAAACTCTTTCATTGCATGTGATGGCGGTAGATAATAAATAGTAAATTGGTGTGCAGATTGAGGTCATCTGCATAATTGACAGTATTAGCAAAATGACTTGGGTGGAGACAATATTAAAGTGATTTACTTTGTCATACATTCCGAAATGTGATTCGTGCCTTGGCACACGTGTTATTTTACCACAGTCATACCGCGCTTTACTCATTATGGCTTGATTTAATAATAATGTAATGTTCTATCATTTATGAATTATTACACCAGTATATACTTATAATTGAATAAACTGTGTATTCTGTACGACACCACAATAAAGCAGTTTTTTGCTATTTCGTTGATTAAAAAAAAACAAAAAACCCAGTAGATCCATTAAGAGGTTACGTAACAGGTCCATTAACAGATCAATATATCGAAGCGTAAAAAAGACCTCATTAAGACAACAATACGTCCATTAGGAAGATAAATAGTGCAGCATGACCGTAGGTGAATTAGGAGATCAATACAGTCATTAGAGCATATCAATGGCGTAATAACCCAGCGAAAAGGAAACGCTTCAGTGGCGTCAACCAATCAGAAACAGCCACGTCATCGTAACCGCACCCACGTGACCTGTAATTATTAACCAATCAGAAATTGACAAACCATTCAGAATATGCTACGTCACTAAATCTAGGAGTGCCACTTCAACATAAAATATGTATAAAACGTTGATACCCAAAATAAATTTTCATTCTTGTTCTGCTGAACATCAATACATATCACCCGATTCACCACTTGTTACCAACATCACGTTAAGATGACGACCCCTACCTTCAACCACTTTGTGGCTTCATTTGAGGAGCAAATGATCTGGAAAACTGGGCTCGACAATGGGGACAGTTAGAGGAGCCCGCTGTACAACAGAGAATTGCATATTTAAGGAGTTTTCCATTGCTTAGACCACATGTAAGTATAGAATATTCTTATGTTGAGTGTTCTGGTTTAGTGTAGATATAATTGCACAATATAAATAAGTATTTATTACATTTATTACTATTATTATTATTACAACTGCATGTGCAGTCATCTACTTCAAACGCTGTAACACGCCAAGAATATTCTAAGACATTTAGAAGAAAGTCTGAACTCAATAGACATGTGAACTCAATGGACATGTGGCAACCCTAACGCTGAACAGTGGCCATCACGTTAAGATGACCATCCCTACCTTCAACCACTTTATGGCTTCATTTGAGGAGCAAATGATCTGGAAAACTGGGCCCGACAATGGGGACAGTTAGAAGAGCCCGTTGTACAGCAGAGAATTGCATATTTAAGGAGTTTTTCATTGCTTAGACCACATGTAAGTATAGAATATTCATATGTTGAGTGTTCTGGTTTAGTGTAGATATAATTGCACAATATAAATAAGTATTTATTACATTTATTACTATTATTACGACTACAGGTGCAGCCATCTACTTCAAACGCTGTAACACGCCAGAAATGTTCTAAGACATTTGGAAGAAAGTCTGAACTCAATAGACATGTGAACTCAATAGACATGTGGCAACCTCAACGCTGAACAGTGGCCATGTGCGAAGTATGGAAAGAAGTTTACATGAAAATCTAACGCATCGATTCACGAGCGAACATGTCAGATAATAGACCATTCACAGGTGAGCTTTTGAGACCACGTTAATCGTTAAAATTGTGATATTTTCACTGTTCTCTACCTCATGGCTCCATTGAACAAACTTCGTGTGCAAAATTCGAGTAGAGCTTTCGCACGCACTGCTGTAGACCTCGCTGGCCCTTTCATAACAAAGCAAGGGCATGGAAAAAGTCGCATGAAGCGTCACTTGCGCCTCTTCACATATCTCACCATTAGAAGGAGAAGAAATAAAGCTTAACGGCACTTTGGGCTCAAGAAGGCCATTTCAGTGCCAAACAAGGATATAAAAGTAGTATCAAGAATGATAAAACCGCAAGTTCTACAATTAAAAATTTGTAGTGAACAGTAAAAGCTTACAAGGTTATCTCACCATTAGAGCTGTCCACCTGGAGGTGGCCTACAACCTCACAACTGACTCTTTCCTGAACGCCTTGCTCCATATGACGTCACGCCGAGGAGTACCGTTCGTCATTGGGAGTGACGATGGATTAAATTTCGTTGGAGCAAACAATGAATTGGAAGGACTACTAAAGGAAGAGCAGAAAATCAAAGGCAAAACTTCAGAGGTCGGCATCCGGTGGCAGTTCAACCCTCCTGAAGCTCCACACTTCAGTGGCACCCATGAAATCATGATTCGAGCCACCAAACGTGGTGGCAATGCGGATATAACTGACGAAGAACTGATCAGTGCATTAGTGGGAGTGGAATGACGAGTACTAGAAAGATGTCGAGAACACTCCGTTTACGTCACTGAGAAAACTACAACTGTGTACAGATGCCGTACAATATTCGGGACACAAGTTCACCAGTGAAAGACTCAAACTAGATGAGAGCAGAATCAGTGCAATTGAAAACATACCAGAACCAACCATGATTGACCAAGTGCACACGTTCTTGGGAATGGTGACATACATCTGTAAATTTGCCGCTCCAAACTTTGATCAAACAGTCGCACGAGAAAGGTTTCAAGTTCCTTTTCGATCCAGTACACAAGGAAGCGTTCCAGAAGATAAACCAGATGCTGACCACAGTATATGTGTTGAAGTTCTACAGTCTGAATCAGCCAGTTGTGATATCATGTGATGCGAGCCAGTCGGGTCTCGGATGTGTTTTGTTCCAGAACAACAGCCCAGTTGCTTACGGCTCCAAAGCACTAATGTTGTCAGAGTATGCGAATGCACAAATAGAGAGAGTCGTCAGTTCGTCAAAGACACAGAAACAAAACTCCAAGTCTTCAGCGTCTCGTCAGAAGAAGTACTAACCTTGAAGCCGCTGAGTCCACCCAGAATTGAAGAAGTTAAGAAGACGGTGGAAGATGACGAATTACAGTCAGTCATGAAACTCATCACATCGCCAGACGGATGGCCGAGAGAACGAAGCAAAGTCGCTTCAGAAGTGAAACCTTATTTCGACTACAGAGACGAACTACATGTGATCGATGAAATCCTATACAAGAATCAACAAATCGTCATTCCCCAATCCATGAGATCAGAAGCACTCAAGATGTTACACACTGCTCACCAGGGTATCATCAAACCAAGCAGTTAGCTAGAGATCTACTGTCCTGGCCACACATCAATCAACAGATAGAAGTCATGGTCTCAAGATGTAGTGCTTGTCAGCAACACAGAAGTTCCAGCCAAAGGAACCGTTGCATCCAACTCCTGTATCTGTATTGCCATGGCAACATGTTGCGATGGACTTGTTTGACTGCCGAGATTCGAAATGGCTGATATGTGTCGACTATTTCACTGAATATTTCAAGATTGAACGCCTAAACAAAGGAACGTCAGGAACCGAAGTGTTAAGACAGTGTGAAAAGTGGTTCAGTGTTCATGGTATTCCACACCAAGTGATTTCGGACAATGGACCTCCATGGAATGGAGCCATGTGGAAAGACTTTTCTGCCAAGTACGGTTTTGAACACACACCAATCTCGCCACTACACTCACAGTCCAATGGCCTCGTTGAAAAATACATCGGAGTTGCGAAAAACATGCTTCAGAAGTGCAAAGAAACTGACACCGATCCTTATCTAACCTTACTAAATATCCTCAACACTCCAAGAAACAACAAAATCGGGAGATTGTTCTCGCGTATAACACAGAAAAATCTCCTCATCAGCCTGACGAAGATGAAAGTCGAAGGGCAAGACCCAGTGTCACAGCTCCAAGAAGAGAGACGGAGACGAGCGAAGAAGTATTTCGATGAACACACGAAGCAACTACAACCGCTAGGAGGAGAAACCGTGAGAAACAGAAATTTCAAGAAAAAGAGTTGGGAGCCAGCTACACTGCTATCTCCTGCTGAGAGAAATCCAAGGTCATACAAGATACAACTACCAAGTGGACGACAAACCTCTCTTGAGAACAAGGGAGGAAGACATCTACAACCAAGCCAGGAGAGAAGCCGAGAGTGAAGAGGACGAAGACATGGATCTCCCAGGAAACACAAACACACCTGCCAGTCCCAAACCCACTGTCTAGATTCTGATAGCTTCATTTCACCGGATGAAAAGTTACGAACTGCTTTAGCGATTCCGTTTTGTGGAGCATACTTTAACTTTTAGTTCACTATCAAGTGACAAGTAACCCCCACGAATTTTTCGGCTCTTCTAAATTCTCCAAAACTCGCTCGATCGCCTCGGCAGTGATCTGGAGGCAAGTTCAATGAAGTGTCCACCCTCTCCTTGACCGGAGCAGAATCATCATGGTTTGAAATATTTCGAGAGCAATTCGCAGTTATTAAAACTGCGACATGTCGACTACGTCCAAACAGTGCAAAAGTGTCACTGATAGGCCTACCAACCATTGAACGCTCTCCCCAACTGCCGAAGCAGCTACTAGTAACGAATGCCACGTGCCGTCTCCATACAATCAAAACGTTATTCCACTGATATGTATCCATGAGATACATTGAGAAAAACTATGAGTCAGCAATGAAATATCACGGTGGAAAAGTCGCGATATTGGTGAGCAAGAACCGGAGGCGCACTCTGTCACTTGATTTTCTGGACAGTTCTGTTGCCGACTATGTCCAAGCTCTACGAAGTACCAGTGGCATCGTCAACAAAACAATAGTCTTGTCAGCCGCAAGAGGCATCATCGAAAACCAGGATCCCACTCTGCTCAAGGAAAACGGCGGATCCATTGATTTGTCTGACACTTGGGCTCAATCATTCTTTAGGAGGATGAAAATAGTCAGGAAAAAGTGAACGAAGGCAGTACGTAAACTCCCAGAGAACTTCCTCGTGGTCAGGCAGGAGTTCATGATGAGTTCATGATGGCTTGGTGCACGCATCAGAGAGGCATCTATCCATCCAGCTATGATCACCGACCTCGATCAAACGGGCGTCAAACTAATTCCGTGCTTGGAGTGGACCCTTGATGAGAGAAGATCTAAGCAGGTCTGTGATATCTATGCCAATCGCCGTTTCGTGGTTCCAATTTTCTTGGTTTATCACTCCCCAAAACATATACGTCTATAGGTGCCCATGATCAAAATAGCCTAGTGTTCGTATGTACATGTATATCGTTGTTGTTCTGCACAGGTACCGATCCGCGCTTTGGATGATAAACGAGAGGTCACTGGTCTCCAGCCATTTCTGGGTGTGCTATGACTGCACGTTTCTAGTGCTCGGGTTTAGGTACTCTCGATTAGCTCTCTGGCCCTGTGCACTGGGGCAATACAGGCTCCCCTCAAGTAATTTTCTTTTGTGCTCGATGGACCAAATGTCATTTGCCTAACTTACACTGATTAACTGAACTAATTTGATTTATTTTCATTTCAGTGCAAATAATGCTCGAGTCTAAGGCGCCCAGCCGTATTACAGGGGACACAAATAATCCTATGTCTATTTGTACCATTGCTTACATGCACAAACAGTAACAAACTTCAGTGTCTGAACTGCTTTTAAACATTAATAAAATCGATAAAACTTCGCATAAGGTATTTTTGAACATTTAAAAAAAAGTTTTTTTACCACCCTACTATGCCTCCGCGTTCGCCTCTGCGTTTGTCTCCGCGTCCACCGAATGCACTCAACCCCCCCCCCCTTCCCGGTGATTCAGTTGAAAATGCCTTATCAACATCCCTGGGGGGTTTATCTCGAATAGGGCTGATTAGTATTCTATTCCCAATGAAAAACTATATCAAATACTAATGTGAATAACCCAATGTCGACTCAGCTAAAAAAATTTCAGGTCAAGTTCAAAGTTCATCCGTAACACCCCTTACACATTTTGTCTAGGGCGACTAGTCTGAAAATAACGTCCGTTTCGCTCTACGACACACCGTTTCCGAGATATCGACGAAAACAAAAAATGCCGACTCGGCAGAAAAATTCAAGGTCAAGGCCAAAGTTCATTCATAATACATTTAAGACCTGTTTGCCTAGGACGACGAGTCCGAAAATAACGTTCGTTTCGCTCTACGACGCACCGCTTCCGAGATATCGACGAAAACGAAAAATGCCGACTCGACAAAAAATTTCGGGTCAATGTCAAAGTTCATCCATGATACCCCTTAGACAAGTTTGTCCAGGGCGACGAGTCCGAAAATAACGTCCGTTTCGCTGTACGACGCACAATTTCCGTGATATCGACAAAAACGAAAAATGCCGACTCGGCAGAAAAATTCAAGGTCAAGGCCAAAGTTCATCCATAATACCCCTTAAACATGTTTGTCTAGGACGACGAGTCTGAAAATAACGTCCGTTTCGCTCTACGATGCACCGTTTCCAAGATATCGACGAAAACGAAAAATGCCGACTCGGCAAAATAATTTCGGGTCAAGGTCAAAGTTCATCCATAATACCCTCTAGACATCTTTGTCTAGGGCGACAAGTCCGAAAATAACGTCCGTTTCACTCTACAACGCACCGTTTCCGAGATATCGACGAAAACGAAAAATGCCGACATGGTGAAAAAATTTCGGTTCAAGGTCAGAGTTCATCCATAATACCCTAGACATCTTTGTCTAGAGCGACGAGTCCGAAAATAACGTCCGTTTCGCTCTACGACGCACCGTTTCCGAGATATCGACGAAAACGAAAAATGCCGACTCGGCGAAAAAATTTCGGGTCAAGGTCAAAGTTCATCCATAATACCCCTTAGACATGTTTGTCTAGGGCGATGAGTCCGAAAATAACGTCCGTTTCGCTCTACGACGCACCGTTTCCGAGATATCGACGAAAACGAAAAATGCCGACTCGGCACAAAAGTTTCGGGTCAAGGTCGAAGTTCATCCATAATACCCTCTAAACATGTTTGTCTAGGGCGACGAGTCCGAAAATAACGTCTGTTTCACTCTACAACGCACCGTTTCCGAGATATCGACGAAAACGAAAAATGCCGACTTGGTGAAAAAATTTCGGTTCAAGGTCAGAGTTCATCCATAATACCCTTTAGACATGTTTGTCTAGGGCGACGAGTCCGAAAATAACATCCGTTTCGCTCTACGATGTACCATTTCCGAGATATGCAGGATGCCTCAAGGATGACTCAGCAAAAAAATATTTTGACCTCTAGGTCAAAGGTCGTTTGAGGTATCGATCCCAAAATCAATAGGGTTCTTCCCTGGTGGTATATGATCCTCCATGCAAAGTTCTGCAACTATTGCCTGAGTATTTTTTGAGTTATCGTCCGGAAACCAAGTCTCAAAATCAGCTTTGATTTCATCCTCACGGACCTCACGGACTTGGAGCCAGATCAAAAAGAAATTCCGCTTAGAGATGTTTGTCTAGGGCGACGAGTCCGAAAATAACGTCCGTTTCACTCTACGACGCACGGTTTCTGAGATATGCAGAAAGCCTCAAGGATGAATCAGCAAAAAATTATTTTGACCTCTAGGTCAAAGGTCGTTTGACCGATCGATCCCAAAATCAATAGGGTTCTTCCCTGGTGGCATATGAACCTCCATGCAGAGTTCTGCAACTATTGTGTGAATATTTTTCCAGTTATCGTCCGGAAACCAAGTTTCAAAATTAGCCTTGATTTCATCCTCACGGACCTCGGATCCGGCTCAAAAAGAATAGGGTTCTTCCACATATCATTTCTGACTTGTGATGAAAATTTGACAAGAATCCGTCAAGGCAATCTAAAGTTATCGTCCGGAAACCAAAACGGCGGAAGAAGAAGAAAAAAAAAATTCTGCTAAAACCATAAAGGCATTTCTGCCGAAATGCCTTAATTAAGTGTGTGTGTGTTGTTTCCCCCTCGCACTGCCTCTTCCTTTGTTCGCATGGCCTTCATTTACATGACCTCCATAAAGGGATGAGAAGAAGAAGAAGAAGAAATAAAGCTTAACGGCACTTTGGGCTCAAGAAGGCCATTTCAGTGCCAAACAAGGTAAAGGGATGAGAGCAACTGTGACAATAGGAACATTCCCATATAAACTGGGGCACGAGCAAAGGCCACAAAGTTGAATTTTGATCTCATTTTTGTGATACATAATCAATTGTGTGATGACAAATTCCAATTCTGTCCAACAAAATTGAAGTTGATTTACCAATTCTCAACAATTTGTGATATAGAATCGATCGTGTGATTACAAAACTGATTTTGTAATTATTAGTTTCAATTTTGAGGGACAAAATCCATTTTTGTGACAAAAACAGCTACTTTACACTTGACGCCCCGTACAAGTAGTCTGACTTCAATATTCCAACTAAAATTGACCAAAAACAGTCATCGAATAAGACACATTGAACTTGTTCACGTATCTGTATCCACATTGAACTTGTTCACATCGTGGACGACCGTACCATATCTAGTTTTGTAAATGTCACAGCATGTGTTGGTATCCATCACTTTTGATTCACATAGATCGCGAAAAATGTCCAATTTTATAATGTCATTTATCAATTGCAGGAAAATGCTGTAGATGTGAACCCTCAATCTGATGTGGCCTAGTGTGTGAATGTAGTATTAGTCCTTGTTGGATACTGTAGATTCATTTGCGACACCGCCACGTCGGTAGAAATTTGGGCCATGTTGTGGATAAACCAGCACTTACTCATACATTATGATTCAGCCAAACTGCTCAGGAGTAAGGTTATTCTTATATTGGAATGCTACACACCAAATTGTAAGATATATGCATAATAAATGGGGGCTGATTCATAATATATAGTTGAGATATTTTGTCAACGCTCTATATACAAGTCACAAATTTTAAGGCAGCTTCTTCATTTTGGTTGCCGTGGCAACTTTATTGACCAATCTGACATTCCAAAAATGCATTTACGCCTTCATGTCTACTTTTTGTGATGTACACATTTCACTTTAAACATTCATATATATTTCAACAGTTGAACGTCCTTGCCAGAGAAATCGACGTCAATGGAACCAAAAAACAACAACCCATATTTGGCGTTATCATGATGAAACAAGACGTCGACATTGCGGACGAGAAGGGCAGCCTCACTCCAACACTGTGAGAGGATTTTGTGGACAAAGCCACACAGAACAGTACATACTAATTCAAGAATTTCGCCACCAGGGACTTCCAGCACCTCACCCTCATATCAACGATGTCGACTGGCATCCAAGCTAAACAATGCAAACACAAGAGAAAACAACAAATCGTTTGCAACACAAGTCGTCACAGTCAAAATGAGAATTCACAATCGTTATTTCTCCTGCCACCAAGAAGAAGGAATAAAGCTCAACGGCACTTTGGGCTCAAGAAGGCCATTTCAGTGCCAAACAAGGATATGAAAGTAGTATCAAGAATGATAAAGTTCTACAATTAAAAATTTGTAGTGAACAGTAAAAACTTACAAGGTTAGTGGAGAAGAATTGATGACTAGATCTAGACTCAAAAGCTTTGACTAGAATTTATGTGTCTAAAAATAAATATATACCCCAATTTCCCGATTTTCCAAGTTTCCGAAGATATGCCACCAAACATTATTGGTGCAGTAACATCAAAGTGTGCATGTGGTGCACGTAAGCGGAACGAGAAACTCACCATCAACACAACAGCACAACTAACCCTACAGGTAGAAAATGATGAGTCGAGAAAGGTCATCACAAATCACAACCGTATCAAACAATTCGCTGATTTACTAGGCCAGCCAGCTCCTCCTTCGAACCGTGACAACCTTGAGGACAATTTGCTTTCATTTGATAAGCTGCTATTTGCCACAGCACTATAGTACACAGCTGATCAAGATCGAGCAAGTTGATCAAGCCCCACAGCAAAGACAGGAGCCATCCTCTTGTAAACAAAAATTGGGCATGTTAACATTATGTGGATAAGCTACAACTTCCTTGTTAAAGGTGTCTAATTAAGGTGTAATACAAAGAAATTATTGTGACAAACCTCACTCCGAATGAACTTTCAGCAAATACTGTGGATTCAAGGGCATCACACCGCATCTGCCGCAAACAAGCTATATAAATTTTCTTGCGAACGCAACATACCATCGAAAATTCCATGTGTAGCGACATAGTATATTTTGTAAAACAATTACTTTATTGAATGTATGTTAAATATTAGGTCAATGGGAGAATTTAATGCAATACTTTACTTTATTTATGGCAATTGACACACGCTTCGCCCCAAGTATCATATCCTGGCGCCTTCCTCTATATTCAATAAGGATTAAAAAAGCGGAAGACGGATTAAATGGCATTCATTTAGTGAACGAGTAGAATTAAGGCGCAGTGTATAAAATGATCCTTTGGCCCACGCTTCTTCTATTGCCATCACCACTATATGTAGTGTATTAATGTAAGTATCAATCTATTACCACCAATACAGTAGATTAGTATTGAACAAAACGTTAATTTATTGTGTTACCAAATGTGCCGGGAGGGGGGTAAATCATGGTCATTATATGTAATTATAGTTTTGCAGTGACTATTCTGTACTACGGAGCGCCTAAACCGCCACCCTTTTGTGGAGAAAAAATAAATATTTTTCGTTCGCACGATGAATTTCGTTGTTATAACGATAATTTTCTTGCGATAAATTTCTTCATTCTGGCGATGAATTTTTTTGTTCTAACGATAAATTTATTCGTTCTAGCGATAATTTTCTTCGTTGTAACGGTAATTTGTTTCGATCTGAGGATAATGGGTTTATTTTTTTCATTCTAACGATAAATTTATTCGTTCTGACGGTAATGTTTCCTTCGTGCTCACGATAAATTCCTTTGTTATACAGGAAAAATTCTTCGTGAGAACGAAAATAATTATATTCCTGAAAGTGCGGCATAGGTTGCTACATCCAGACAGTGCAAGGAAACGCCAACTCCATGGATCAGCAATTTTGTGGCAGTTCAGAAGCCAGGAAAACTGAGAATCTGTTTGGATCCAAGTAACCTGAACAGAGCTATCAAAAGGTGTTGTTATCCGACCAGAACTGTTGATGAGGTCACAGCAAATCTGGCTAATGCGAAGTTATTCTCAGTGATATACGCCAAAGATGGTTTTCTCCAAGTCGAGTTATCTGAAAAAGTCTAGCTATTTGACTACCTTCTGGACACCACAAGGCCGTTACAGATGGTTGAGGATGCCATTCGGAATTACGTCTGCCCCTGAAGAGTTCCAGAGACGTCTAGATGAGGCATTAGAAGGACTACCCAACATAGAAGTCATAGCTGATGACATCATTCTCTATGGCAATGGCAAGAACTTGACTGAAGCTGAGAAGTCACATGATGAAGCCCTAGAAGCTCTTTTCCAGAGATGCAGAAAAGTGGGACTGAAACTCAACACAAAGAAATTCAGATACAAGCTGGAGAAAGTTTCATACCTAGGACATGTGATGAGCTCAGAGAGATGGCCCCAGATCCTGAAAAAATACGAGCAATCGTACAGATGCCACGACCAGATGACGTCAAGTCTACACAGAGACTACTGGGAATGGTCACACATCTTGCCAGATTTCTACCACAGCTTAGTACTGTCGCAGAGCCTCTGAGAAGACTTACAGATACTGACGCTGACTTCACATGGAAGAAAGTTCATGACGAAGCATTCACCAAAATCAAGACATTGTTGAGTCAGGCCCCAGTGTTGAAACACTATGATGTCACCAAAGAGGTCAGCATAGGAGCTGATTGTTCGGACGTTGGAGTAGGAGCAGTGTTGACTCAAGATGATCTACCAGTGGCATATGCCTCACGTGCTCTTACCAGCGCTGAGAGAAACTATGCTCAAATTGAAAAAGAGTGTCTGGCAATCGTCTTCGCAACAGAGAGATTCGATCACTACATCCTTTGAAAAAACAATGTTCTTGTACAGACTGATCACCGCCCATTGATGCAGATATTTGAAAAGGCGATTCTAGCATCACCCAGGCGACTACAAAGAATGCGACTACGCTTGAAGAAATATTCACTCAAGGTGAAGTACAAACCTGGACCACACATGTACGTCAGTGACACGTTGTCACGAGCATTTCTACCGTTGGAGAAGGATGATACCACAATGCCGCCATATTGGATATACAGACTCGATGAAGAAAGAAGTCTGCAGAAGGATATAGTTCCAATCAACATGTAAACATCACTGTTTGTAATAGATCAGCGGCTACAGAGCATACGTGAAGAAACAAACTCTGATCCATCCATGCTGACACTGATGATCATTATCCTGAAAGGATGGCCCAAGAACAAATCACATATACCGATTTGTATTCGATATTTCTGGCAGTTCCGCTCAGAACTAGTCACACAGAATGGACTTGTGTTTCTAGGAACTTCCATAGTGGTACCGAAGAGCCTGAGAGTAGACATGATTCAACGAGCACATGCCTCTCACATGGGAATTTCGACCACATTAAGAGCAGCAAGAGCCATCATGTTCTGGCCACAAATGAATGCCGACCTTGAACAAGCATTACGTCAGTGCTCTGCCTGCCAAGAGTCAAAGCCATCACAACAGAAAGAACCATTGACGACTACACCACTTCCGAACTTACCTTGGCAAGTTCTAGCCTCTGATTGTTTCGAGTATGAAGGTCAGCATTATGTTGTGTTAGTTGACATTTACTCGGACTATATCGACATTGCTGAGCTGGAAGACATGACATCAAAAACACTGATCACGGCAATGAAACATTCATTCGCCACACACGGAGTACCATTGATTATATATTCCAACAATGGACCAAATTATTCCTCAAACGAGTTCGAGAGATTTGCGAAGTCTCGGGATTTCCAACACGCAACCTCAAGTCCACACCATAGTCAATCTAATGGAAAAGCAGAATCCGCCGTCAAAATCATGAAAAACATCGTCAAAAGAGCTACTAAGTCTAAGCAAGACATCTGGAAGGCTATTCTTGAATGGAGAAACACACCTGGCCCGAATGATTCTCCAGTCCAAAAACTGATGTCGAGGAGGACCCGATCATTTCTCACTTGTGCGGAAGAGATGTACAAACCAAAAGTTTGTGTGACGGAGAAAGTCGTTGAGAAACTAGTCACCAAACGACGCCAAACAATACAAACATTCGACAAGCATGCAAAATCACTACCAGAACTTGTGATTGGACAACCTATTATGGCAAAAGCACATGTTAAAGCATCTTCAAGCCATTGGGTTCCTGCTACAGTTGAACATCAGATCACGCCGAGACGTTATGTGATCAAGGCTGGAAATCACACTTACGAACGAAATCGAATTCATCTGAGAGACAGTCCAGAGATACCAGAAGCACAGGTAGTGACTCAAGCAGTACCCCAAGCTGTCAATGCTGAACAGACAGCCACAACCAACAGTCACGTCCAGATGACACCTTTGCTTACATCCCAGAACAGCTCCAGTGACACCAGCAAGGCACACTGTCAAGCCGAGCTGACACAGTCTTCGACGATCATGACTAAAACATCATCACATCCATCCAGAACCCGTGCAGGCCGTGTAACCAAGCCACCTGAAAGATACGAAGACTTTGTTAAATAAACTTGATATCATTAGAAGGACATTCTTAAAAAGAAATGTAGATGTTGTGACATGTACCTTTAAATAGCCTTTAAAGTACACATCTTATCTTGAATACTTACCGTGAATGTCCTTGTCCCAATATTACATTCCGTGATAAAGAGTTCCAATCCAAGACTTGATCCATACAAAACATAGTGCTTGAGACTCGTCTCCTGACGATGTTTCGTAATTGAGTGCATGTGGAGCTCTACACATGAACACTTTCACACAAGGTGCAGATTGTGTCTATTCTGAAGAGCAAGAAGAAGAAGAAGAAATAAAGCTTAACGGCACTTTGGGCTCAAGAAGGCCATTTCAGTGCCAAACAAAGATATAAAAGTAGTATCAAGAATGATAAAACCGCAAGTTCTACAATTAAAAAATCGTAGTGAACAGTAAAAGAGCAAGAGTAGGACATGGAACTTTGAAGAAAACTTCCAAGAAACTGATCACACCAGGGAAGTCTGAGGTGGAAAAAGGCACAAAGACTGAGTGAGAAGAATGGGGGAGTTCTAAACGGAAGACACTATCATTTAATTGTGAAGAAGTATTCAAATATGATACAGAAGGCTGTATCATACAGAAGGCAAAAAAAAAGACTTCTAATGTGTTGATGAGGTGTGATGGAAAAATAAATCACAAATCATTTTCGCATAATGCGTCCGATTGATTTGTGTTGGGGGAGTTCTAAACAAGAGACACTATCATTTAATTGTGAAGAAGTATTCATATATGATACAGAAGACAAAAAAAGATTTCTAATGGTTGAAAAAGTGTGATGGAAACATAAATCACAAATTATTTTTGCATCATGTGTCCAATTGATTTTTGTTGCCATACACACATATTTGCTAATCTGCGAGCCTTATGCAGTAGTGTAAAAGTTCATGAATTGTTCCGATAATGTGAACGATGGTCCAGTGGAATGTGGATACTAGATACGTGTTGTAATTTTCGCATTGGTATCATTGGACATTACCTTAGATGACTTTTGAAGGCCACCCCTCCCCCCCCCCCCTCCGTGCTCCTGTGCGAGCGGAGCGTCTAGTTAGTTTAATGCATAATGAATGGTAATTGCTACACCCGACTTGTGTGACTGTTCAAGGCTTGTGTGGCTGTGCCCCTGGCTTGTGTGACTATGGTACATTTATGGCTTGTATGTCTGTCCATAGCATGTGTGACTAGAGAGGCGTACCTGAATTTTTCTCCTTTGGGGGGGGGGGGGGGGGGGGAGCAAAACTTTCGAATTTCCGAATATGGATATATTGTGATAGGTAGTGTTGTGATATATCATGGTGTGATTTTCATTCCCCACAAGCATGCAATTATCTTGTCATGTTGGTATTTAAAGCTGCTGCCTTCGAATGTATGCAATATTTTTTTCAAAAACAATTTTTTGTTAAACACATCTAATGCGATATAAGAAAAGGTGTGCTCAATGATTTTGACGATTACAGTCCGTCTTTTCATCCGTTTTAGTGCCCATTTTGTACCGGTTTTGTGAATAAACAAACGAAGTGTATCCATCAAACCCGAATGTAAACAAATGCTCATATCGCGCTTAAAAGTCCACATCGAGTACATTTTCCAGTTCGTATGTGCATATATATAGTGTAGTTGTGGGAAAATAATTCGGATTTATAAATAAATCCATTTATTCACACGAAGACTGACTCGGTCATTTATAATATGTTCACTCCAGCTTTAATTCACCACTCCCTACAGCTTTAATTTCCTGTACCTCTCCTTCAACTCTCGCGAGATCTCGATCTCATTATCTATTCATCAGCCTCGTTTCGATGTCGACACAATCAGATTCACAAAATATGTTTCTGTCCGTCGAAACTTGAACAATATCGTTGTATTTGTCTTGCAAGACAGCCTATTTCATGTGCTTTTGACTAACAATGTATGCGGCTCTCATAGGACACTCTTTTGTACGACGTTTCGTGAAAGGAAATTCTGATTCCGCACGGAGAAACCCGAACATTACTGAGAAGGAAGACGCCGCCATTTTGGCTAAGAACATCGCGCTGGACGGTCGATTTCGCGCAGTCTATGCTCTGTGTGACAAAGTCAATTTCATTCACCAACTAGATGACCTCAAAACCCCGCTGCATGAAATATATTTAACATCACCATTGGACATCATTCTCATCGATATAGGATCAAATGACCTGGCAAATCTTGACGGAGTAGACAGTTCTGCTTGCCTGCGACTCGCCACTGCGGCAATCAAATATGCCCAGGAATTAATTGACGCAGTCCTCACAGAAGTCGTCGTACTGAACAGTGTCGCACCCCGAGAAGCCAAACTTGCATCAAATTCCCCCAGTGTTTTCCGAGACAACAGAAACTGTTACAACTTCCACATCAAAACCATCTGTCAATCGAAAACAAACATTCACTACAACAAAATACGGGGATACCATAAATCTGGACAAGACCTCTCATCAATTGACTCATCTGACGGCATACATCTTACGTCATCAGCCGCCCGATGCCTTTTCAAAGCCCGAGTCTGCCACGGGCTTCTGTACTACAGCCCTAGATACCACTGAGGTGCTTCTCAATCTTTCTACATGAATTAACTCAATTATTCTTTATCCTGCTTGGTTACACCAGTTTCTATTCCAAGTAATCTTCCTACCCTAGCCTTTCATTTTGGCTGCTACCCAGCAGTAATTACTACCGGCAATATACCCAGCCACTGCATGTTTCCGTCACATATTTTATACTTATATTTTTCAGGTGCGGCCTCAAACCCAGCCTCATTTGCCCACCTGAAGACCCATACCTCTGGTGCACTTGCACTACGCCACCTACTGGTCCACCATGCCTAAACGGGCTGCAAAAAAGGGGAAATCCCCAGCAACCACCACCTCTTTGTCTCAGCCCCCTGATGCTGCGCCTCCAGATTGTGACATGCAAAAAATATTGCGAGATGTCACAGCCCTACGCCAACGCCTGGCAGCCGAACGAAAGATCTACCCGCCCTTGCCTTCCACAAGCACAGCAGCCCACGGCAATCCCCCTCATCCAAGCGATGTCGACACCCCAGACACTTCCTCTGCTCCCGTCCCTAAACGACCTACTACAAGGCGGCACCCCCAACCACGCCACATCGATCGTGACTCAGAATCCTCCTCTGACAACCAGTCCCCACCGCCTACACGCCGCGCCCGACACCGACGCAGCCTCCAATGTGATTCAGAGTCTTCTTTTGAATCACAGCGTCGCCATTCCCCTTCCCGCCAAAACCACCACCAGCATCACGAGTCGAAGACTTCTCTCGACTCACTCCCCCGCCATTCCCGCCCTAATTGCCGTCACCACCGTGAGTCACAGTCCCACCACTCACATCCAGGCCTGGGGTAATAGTAATATGTAATTGTAATAGTAATAGTAACGATTACATTTTTCCAAGTAATACTAATATAATAGTAATCAGCTTTTCCAACATTGGATGTGATAGTAATAGTAATACTAATATATTTCAATTGTAATATGTAATATATATTACAATTGCTATTACTTCAGATTATCTACTCTATACCCTCAGCAGGAATATTTGGGGCTTTTCTTAATTAGAGCATTCACTTTGTTCTTGTAGCTGGTCAGACAAACACCAACTGTTTTTTTGTAACTGAGGCATAACCCCCCCCCCCCCCACCACTGCCTTTTGGAGGGAGTGATTGTGTAATCAGTTTGATGGCAATCGAGGTATCAATAGGCAGCCACTATGTTTATCATACAGTCAATTCAAGAAATCACCAAATTAATTTGTTCGATGATCTTGTTCACACCATTCTATAGGGGTTCAGACTCAAAAAGCACTGTGATCATAGGTACAGGTGTTGTAAAATGTTATATCAACTCTGATTCGATAATACAGGTCAGGGGTGGAGTTTGCCTGAATTATAATTCTTATACTTGAAACCAAACACGCAAAAGTGCAGCCAACACGGTTTGCGAATGTGTGTTATAGAATGATACCCTCATGGGTCTGTTGATCATGCTACTGATTTAACCTTGTAATTGTTTCTCAATGAACGCGATGACAAACTTTGTTTTATGAATACATTAAATGCTGCTGATTTGTGTTGAACAATATTTGTTGTGAACTTTGAATTTGGAAAGTAATAGTAATTGTAATAGTAATTGGTGCAAAAGTAATAGTAATATAATAGATTACTTTTCAAAAATAAAGTAATTGTAATAGTAATAGTAATAGTGCAAATTCTGAAGTAATAGTAATATAATAGATTACATTTCAAAGTAATTGACCCCAGGCCTGCTCACATCCCCATCGCCAGGAATCAGGAGTCTTCTCTGGATTCCTCACCCTCCCCTTCCCGCTCCTCCCATTCCAAACGTCCTCCCCACCAAAAGTCCGCGTCTTCTCGTGACTCATACTACCGCTCCCCTTCTAAAGGCCACTGCAACAAGTCTTCACACCGCCACTCATCCTCTCGTAGTTCTCACCGGTACCGTAGATCGCGATCTCGGCACCATCACGACCACAAACGCCGCCGCAACCGGTCCCCACCTCCACGTCGCTCACGCCATTCAGGTACTTCCTCTTCCTCCTCATCCTCTTCTAATTCCTCTTCATCAGACTCAGATCATCCCCTAATCTCTTTCGGTGCCATAGTGGGCTCCACTGTCCCCTCCAAAACTCGCTCTAAGATCCTTCGAGATAAATTTCTCGAGATGTCAACATTACTTCCTCAACACCGCTCAGCATCTCCTCACCAATCTACTTCCACTTCAGACACATCCAAACCACGCTCCCACTCAAAACACATACTCACGCTATCACAATGGCTCGACGCTTTCGACACTTTCTCCGCTGTCTACGTGGGGAAAGCACGATCCAGGAACCAAGCTGTCAAACTGTCACGAGCACTCCTCACATATAAAAAACAGATAGTGGACATGTCACGGCTAGGCTATGATTGGCAAGCATATGATCGACATTTCCGCCGTGACCGGGAATCCAACTCCTGTCTTTGGTCGACCATCCGCACTGACCTCCAACTCCAGTACGGACCCATGCGCCGAAATAATTTTCGTCCCCAACCTCAATCAACCCGACGACAAAGCGGACAATCCAATCAGAGCGGCCAAACCCTCAAAACCCCAGATGGCAACCCTATTCCCCTTGGCTACTGCATTCAGTTCCACACACGGGATGGACGATGCACCAAAGGCACAGATTGTTCCTTTCAGCACAAATGCCCCAGATGTTCTGCACTACATCCAGTCTACCGCCCCTGTACCCAGCCCATCACCAAACAACCCACCAACCCTTCAGCTCCCACAACCAAACAACCTGCCAAACACCAGACCAAATAACCACACCGTTACCACTCCTGTGTCGTCACACCGCCTTCAGCACCATCTATCCAAAATACAATATGATCCATCACTAACCAAGTACCTGATGGAAGGTTTCACCTCGGGCTTCTCACTTGCATCCATGAACCCTGTCCAGGACCAATCTCCACACAACAGTTCTTCAGCTCGTGATTTCACAGACGTAATTGACTCCAAACTGGACCGGGAAATTCAAGCAGGCCGCATTGCCGGTCCATTCGATCACACTCGCTCCTCCCCATTCCAAATCTCCCCTCTCAACGTTCGTGAGAAGAAGAAAAAAGGTAGTCATCGACTGATTCATAACTTGTCCTACCCCTATGATGGAACATCCGTAAACGACACCATCCCAAAATCAGCCAAAACCGTCCACTATACCACCATTGCTGATGCCATCAAAATCCTCCTAACACTACCCCCCTCGGCATTTACAGCTAAGACTGATATTGCGGATGCCTATCGTCTGATTCCCATCCACCCCCAGGACTACCCTAAGCTGGGCATGTGTCACAATGGGAAATATCACTACGATAAGTGTCTGCCACAGGGCTGTGCTAGCTCCTGTAACATCTTCGAGACTTTTTCAACTGCAGTTCAAGCAATCTTCCAATACTATCACCCGACAGCCCACTGTCTCCACATGATCGACGATTTTCTAATCCTAGCCCCAGACGTTGTTACCTGCCAAGCCCACCTTCAAGCACTCCACGACCTGTGTCAAGACATCGGCATCCCCATGTCACCAGAAAAAACTACATCCCCATCTACCAACACTGTATTCCTGGGCATCGAACTCGACACAGTTCTCCAAGCTGCCCGCCTTCCTAAAGACAAACTTCAGGAATATGCCAGGGTCACCCAAGACTCTATCTTGGCCAAAAAGATAACTTATGCACAACTCCAATCACTAATAGGCAAACTGAGTTTTGCAGCTTCAGTGGTCCCAGCACGCCCATTCATCAGACGACTAATTGACCTGTTACGCCCAAACATGAAGCCTTTCTACCTCGTTCGACTGACACAGGAAACGAAGTCTGACCTCATGATGTGGCTGCGATTCCTCCGCGATTACAATGGCATTACTTTCTTCCGTTCCTTGGGGATCATCTCTTCAGCCAGTCTCCGAATGGCATCAGACGCATGCCCTGCCGGTTTCGGGGCAGTCTACCAAGAGGCCTGGATCCAACACCCCTTCCCGTCTTCGTGGTCTGACCTACATATCACAGTATTGGAGCTCTTCCCCATCTACGTCATTATCTCCATGTTCGGCATCCACATACGCAATAGAAATGTACTCTTTAGCACAGACAACATTGCTGTACGCGACATCATCAACTCTCAAACCACCAAAAACAAACAGGCCATGACAATCCTACGCTCCCTCATCCTAATTCTAATCCAATACAACATTAACCTAAGAGCTGAACATATCCCCGGGCTAACAAATGTCTTACCAGATCGCATCTCTCGTTTTAAGGTCACAATCCAGATGCTGAAGCCTTACTAAATGGAACCCATTCCGACGCCTATCCCAGTACACCTACAGCCGGAAAACTTCAACATCTCCTGAACCGTGACGTCCTCCAATCTTTGTCACCAAGTGCAATCAAGGCCTACCAAGCTCATTGGCACCACTTCACCCAATTTCTCCGTGATATACTTGCAGTCTCACACTTGCCAGCTACCTCGTCAGACACTGCACTGTATGTCACCCATCTGCATTATAACCACCTAAAAGCATCAACCATCAAATCCCATATGTCTGCTATTGGGTTCATGCATGAAATTCTGGGCTTCCCGAATCCAACTCAGTTTTTCTTATCAAAAAACTTCTGATCGCTTATGCCAAACGTGACGCCATCCCAAGGGAAAGAAAACCAATTTCACATCATACCCTGTCTCAGCTAATCAACTCCATCCAATTGTCCAACCGTCAAAGTATAACAAATCTTTGTACACTGCTATGTTCACCCTCATGTACCATGGAGCTCTACGAGTCAGCGAAGTCTGTGCAACCCCCAAAGCATCACATACTCTCCAGCTCTCCCAACTCCACAAATCCAAACACGCGTCAAAACTCAAAATCTCATTTCGCTCATTCAAACACTCCCAACCCAACCCGCCTCCTCTTATCCTTCGCTCCACAGGTTCCGCTACATGTCCTGACAAGTCCTTTGCTCAATACCTCCGCCATCAAGGCCCGTTTACAAGTCCCGCTTTTTGCCACCAGAATAAGAAACCAATATCCAGGACTCAACTCCTACATGTCCTTCACTCTGTCCTACTATCCGCAGGTCACAACCCCAAGTCTTATAACACCCATTCATTCCGCATTGGTAAAACCACTGATCTTGCAAAGCAAGGCTATAGCCACACTAAAATTGCCCTCATTGGTCGCTGGAAGTCAAATGCATATCTCCGATACATTAAGCCTTGCACAATCCATAATTCATGATCCACCCAACCGTTCATCTCGCCTGTGTTCCTCAGCGTGTATGTACACGCTGTGTCCCCTTGCCGCCTTTGGGCCAAGATTCACTGTATGTGCCCACTATCCATCTAATAATCAGACCTTTGTGTTGTTCTTTGTATTACAGTGTATGTACATGTGTAGTTAGGTTTTGTTCCAATGTAGTATTGCTCGTATCATGTATTTGCCAATCAATTTTCTTGTCACCACTGTGATATATATGATCTCTATTCAGTTTGTCATGTTCATAATATGCATACTTCTGCCTCGTCGTTTGTGCTTATATCTTGTGTATTACTTGTCAATAATACTTTTACTATTCCTGTCACCGTAGATATCAATCTGGTTTCAATTTTTTCGAGTCTCCTCGTACCACAAATCATTCCAAATAAATAATATCAAAGGCATCACCGAGTCGTGTTTCTGTGGGAATAAATTCGGATTTATAAATAAATCCATTTATTCACACGAAGACTGACTCGGTCATTTATAATATGTTCACTCCAGCTTTAACTCACCACTTCCTACAGCTTTATTTTCCAGTACCTCTCCTTCAACTCTCGCGAGATCTCGATCTCATTATTTATTCATCAGCCTCGTTTCGATGTCGACACAATCAGATTCACAAAATATTTTTCTGTCCCTCCCATACCCACCCTTTTATTGTAATCTTGCCTTTGGGCTTTACATGGTCAGGTTTCGTCTCAATCCAAGATGGCTCATATCACCCCTTTTTCTCTATTCACCAATCGCCCATATTTGTAGTCAGGAATTGTTTCTATAGTATCGCTCATGTCATCCTTTCATCCAAATCAATTAACTTGTCATATGTATATATATGTTCTTTATTCAATTTGTTATGTCTATCGCCTTTGGGCCAAGATTCACTGTATGTGCCTACTATCCATCTAATAATCAGACCTTTGTGTTGTTCTTTGTATTACAGTGTATGTACATGTGTAGTTAGGTTTTGTTCCAATGTAGTATTGCTCGTATCATGTATTTGCCAATCAATTTTCTTGTCACCACTGTGATATAATTGTTCTCTATTCAGTTTGTCATGTTCATAATATGCATACATCTGCCTCGTCGTTTGTACTTATATCTTGTGTATTACTTGTCATTAATACTTTCACTATTCCTGTCACCGTGGATATCAATCTGGTTTCAATTTTTCCAAATATGCTATTTCAATCTACATGTGGTCCGAGTCTCCTCGTACCACAAATCATTCCAAATAAATAATATCAAAGGCATCACCGAGTCGTCTTTCTGTGGGAATAAATCAGTGATATACCACATGATGTGCGTGGAATTGTCAGTCCATCTCGCACTTCTATGCTCTGTTTACATCTGCGTGTGATGGATACAGCTCCTGTATTTACGCGAGAACCGCGTGTTCAAATAAGCAAAAATTTCCCTGAGGACTGCTTCTTTTCATTACATTTGATGTGAGTATGTTTCATTCCGTTAGTTAAGCATGTTTAATATGAAATATAGTTTTCAAAAAATATTGACTGGTTTCGAGGCAGCTGCTCTAAGTATATGTATCTCGAAACTATACATCATGCCACTGTACATACTAGTATTTCATTTTGCATCACATAATTTGAGGAATAATGACAATTGTCACCACACACGTGTGCTAAATCGACACACTCCAATCGACGCTGAGTGATTCATTCCAATATCTGTGAAATATTTATTACGATCACTGGCCTATGCATGTTATGTAATGTTGTACAGTACTACAACTTAATGGATTTCTGAATCAGGGATTTAAAAAAAAATTGGAGAAGAGGCTGCAGAATTGCCCCCACCCCCTACCAACACCACCAACACCACCCACATCTACTAGTACCATAAGTCTTCCTCACTTTGTATATAAGTTATTTTATCATTGTTTTGTTTGTTTACCTAACCTCAAAGTATCTTGATCCAAATATTGCATGCATTGTATAGGGTAACACTGCCTAATTTTATTATGTAATTCATCAGGTATTCTTATTTGATTTATAGGTTACAGACTACGTCTTGAGTAGTCTTTATCCAAAATGTACAATTATATTATGTTCATGTAAAATCATCCTTCCAAATAATCAACAACAGCAATATACATCTATTTTTGTGAGTGTTTGCGTGATACAAGTTGGGAGGTTTATTTGTGAAAATGAAAAATAATGTGTTTGATTCGAACTCGGAAATTAAACCTCTTGTTGTTCCATACCGTATATTAATTTTCATACCTTTTGACAGGAAAAAAACGGATAAAAATGATCTCTCTTTTGCTGATCTTTGTTGCGTTGCACATACCTGCGGAGATTTCTGCAACGCAAATGTGCCAAGTATGTGGTTGTGAGGAAGAGTCGGGGTACATCGACTGCACAGGGAGAGGGTTGACGGAAGAAGAAGAAGAAATAAAGCTTAACGGCACTTTGGGCTCAAGAAGGCCACTTCAGTGCCAAACAAAGATATAAAAGTAGGAGAGGGTTGACGGAAATCCCAGGTCTCTTCCCAGGCAGTAGAAGGTGGCCATCGATTTGCATTGACGCAAAAGACAACACCATTTCTGAGAACAATTTAAGCCGGTTTCTCATGGCCCACGCTCGGAAGAAATTGCTAATCGATGTTAGGGACAACTTATGTTACAATGCTGGTTTGGTGAGAAGTTCGAGTCAGACATCCTGTTTGACACATGTCCTCCTGTATCAGTTCCCACAGCCTCCCACTTTGGAGATCAGGACACTCTCAATATTAAGGATGATGACAATGTTGAAGACAAAACTTGGGCCACCCTCACTATAACATTCTCAAACAATGGTGATGATCGAGCTGTAACTCAGACAACCAGCATATTAACATTCTCAACAAAATCCGTATCAGGTGGTTTGATTTCATTTGCACTACTGTTACCGGTCTATCTCCGCCGGCGGTGGGATAGGAATAGGGTTTTTGAAGTAATGGAGAATTATTTCCAGCGCTTCGATTTACACCCAAACTTAAAAGGTAGGTGCGGAATTTAGTTTTACAATTGTTTTTAACATTTTTTTGTCTATTTATAACAGCTTCAATAATATTCTTTATTATTTTTTCCCTAAAAAATGGTAACCAAGATGAGGGACCAAGACCCAACCAACCTAGACCACCTCGTCCTCCTCCTCCAGTGATGAACAGGTTTGTGGTTAACATTTTCTGAAAACACTGACCCAAAATCTGTTACATAAATAGGATTTTGTAAAGAAAAATATCTGAAATGTTTTTGTTTTATTTACTTTTCTCCAGAGAAAGAGATGCTTAGAGTAGTAGTGACTCAGACAATGACAGTGAGGATGATGGAAGGTGCAGTTTCCATTCTGGTAAAAAAGTTAACTCAGATAAGATCCTATATTTCATGTAATAGTAACAGACATTTTGCTAATAAAAGTGACTGTAATGTGTGATGAGCATGTACAAGAACATGTACAAGATGTAAATTACTGATATGTAACATGTAAGATGTAAAATATAATCACTGGGTAAATATTCATTGTCAGGTACATTTTGTAATGTTCCAGACACACGGGGGATTTTTTCCTGTTTTTTTTCCTACAGTATAGATTTCTTTCCAGTTTTTTCCAATGGTATAGATTTTTTTCCTGTTTTTGTCCTACAGTATAGATTGTTTCCTACAGTATAAATTTTTCCCTGTTTTTTCCCAACAGTATAGCTGCAAGAGTTCTACGCAGGCGCAGGGGGAGACGCATATGATGACTTGGAAAGAAGGTTTTTTTAGGGCATGAAATTGTTCAGCTGGTTGTTCTTGCAAACATAGTTTGGACAGTGACATGTTGATATCTTAGTTCATTCGTGTGGCATGGAATAGTTTTCTTCTGTGTTCATTTGTGTGTGTGAATGTGTTTTGTGTATGTGTGTGTGAAATTGTTTAGCTGTTTGTTTTCTTGTACATATGTGTATGTATCATAGAGTTCAGACAATCACAATCTTTATATTTGTTCATTATGTAGCATGAAATAGTTTGTGTATGTATGTGTGTTTTGTGTCTGTCTATGCCTGGGAACAGTATCCATTTTAGTTATTTAGTAGACAGAGACATTTGCTATTGTGATGAACAGAATTTGTTCATGACTTTGTAGAATATTTATGACTGTTATGGCCCGAAACCCGTCCCTGACACATTCTCCCACTCGACATACACGGCACAGATTCATCACATGACTTCATACTTACTCACCTTACGTCACCGGGCACGCACCGTCCTCGCACCACATCTACATGTAAACAACACTGCTCACGTTATCACTTCCAACAGTCCCACCAATCACCACACTTCCAGACACATGACTCCGCCCACACAGACATGACATCACTTTCCCGCCATTTCACATGAACACCTGCCACATTACGCGGGAAAATCCACACACATCATAGACTTAGCCCCGCGCTTTCCCACGGACAAGAGAGTTGCAATATTGGAGTTGAATAGAGAGGTTGGATTGAGAGGTACTACGCCAAATATTGTGATTAGAAGCTATTAAATTAATATTGGACTATTAATACTTCGGACTATTGTGGGGATTACCATTGAATGTGAGAGTGATCGTACATCGGACCAAAATCATCCTAATAAACTCGGATATTGTTGAAATTTACGTCGGACTTCCTGTTGGTGTGTCAACGCACAACATACATCGAACTATTCGATCAGTGACCTCCGCTATTCCGTCACATTGGTGCCGTGACCAGGATAGCGAAGGCCAGTTCTCGGCTTACGAACTATCCCGACGTACAAACTTTTGATGAATACCCGATCTACGACTCGGAACCCGATCGGACCAAGCCCGGAAGATGAGGTGACGATGAATCCGGTCCCATCGAACCAGCGAACTGCACGACCAAGGTCAGTGGCGATGAGCGATACTATTACGCTATCGCAAGTACAACCGCCAAACGAACTGTACGAACTATCGTCGGCGGCATCCGTGGAGTACATGCCGGACTGGATGCGAGCCGATAGTAACCTCGAAGAACTGTTGGACGGTGACCCGTACCAGCCGTCGCGCACGGTGACAGAAATCCTTGACGCGCATGCGCGGTCATACCACGCGACACCTGCCGGACCGCCAAGGTCGCGACCAGGCGACGGAAGTGAAACGGACTATGCGCGCTTCCAGCGCCAACCCAATACCGTCCCGCTACCTAAGTCGGTGAGTGTACGCCCAACGAACTATGACAATTCAATGATAACGCACCCGCCGAGTCGGTCGCGTGTCCAACAATGGTCGCATGAATCGGATACGCGTGCTGAACTGTATCCGCGACACGACAATGTAATGTCGCGCCCATCGGTAACAATCCATACAATGATGCGACCAGACCGAACCCCGCCGGTGTACTCCAGAGTACCGGCCGACCCAGTCGTCACGGGAGAGCTGCCAGATGTTCACCTGCCGAACCGGAGAAGAACGCCACCGAGAGTACCCCCGCGGCCGACCCCAGGTTCAACACCGCCCAGACGAACGACCCGCCGACACGATTCCACGTACCCGCGCCGAGATTGGAGGTCCGATACGCCAGCGACACCATCGATCGCCGACCGCGCAACATCGGAGTACCGATCTCCGACACCAGCGAAAACACGCACCCTGCGCATCTACCACCACCGGTAGTCAACATCGGACCATCGAACGGCGAACCGTCGCTACCAGCGGAACATTCCGCCTCACACAGCTACGTGCCCAACCATGGAAATGCGGTGCCCATGCACAATCATGGGGGAGTAGCAGTATCGAACTATGGAAATGCGGTGCCCATGCACAATCATGGGGGAATAGCAGTACCCAATCATGGGGGAGTAGCTGTACCAAACCATGGAGTACCAGCGTACGGTGTCACCGCGTACAATCGCGGAATAGTGCCCAATCTGGGAATTGTGCCACAAAACCCTGGAGTAGCAGTTCCAAGTGTGTACGCTCCTGGTTCGGGATATCAGTTCCCACAAATGTCACACCCAACTCCGTCATACGGAATGCCGGAAATGTCGCCGCCATACGGACCGGTCTCCCAAACCGCGCCGTTGCCAAATCACGCCGGCTATCCGCCCGCACCCGACGCCACGCCATACGTCGTACCGGTCACCACGACCACTGCCGCACCGACCACGGAGGTCGCGCCGCCAACTCCTGCCGGTTCTGCGACGACTGCCAGCGCTACGACAGCGGCATCACAAGCGCCCATCATCCCGACGCTAGCGCTGAGCACTGCCAAACCAGCACAGTGGCGAGCCACGTTTAAGGAGGGTAATCTGAACCAGTACCTCCGCAGCTTCGTACAGTTTACGGCTGCATTCACGTACACGGACCTGAACAAAACTACGACATTCCGTAGTACGTTACGCGGACAAGCGGAAGCAATCGCTCTGAACATTCCATTCAACACGCCGTGGGATGAATTCAGGCGTCGTCTCCTGGAAGGATGGGAACCCGCCGCCCGCCGACAGTCGAAACGAGACGACTTTCCGTTCTTGAAGCGTGAACGGAAAGAGGATGCCGAACATTTCCTTGAACGGTTATAAGCCATAGCGGAACAGGTGTTTGATGACGTCACACCTGAGTTTCTCCAACGAACTGTTATTTCGCAATTTGTCAATGGCCAGCCTGACCATATTGCAGATAGACTTTGTGTAATGACATTTACTTCGTACAGCGACGCACTCACGGCTGTACTGAAAGCAGAGAGTCGCCAGCAGCGGACCAAGAGAGATCGGCCCCACGGTACCCGCCGAGCGGACGCCACCTACCACGGAATGACGAACTTTCATGTGCGATCGGACAGTTGAACCATTGGGATACACCAACTCCCGATCAGATCGCTGCATACTACGACCCTGCCGATAGCGACACGACCGGACTGCAAGGGTGTGAAGAACATTCCGTCCCTTCCTGCTCCCGCGAATGGGTCGCGGAAGCGTTCCAGTGTGTTGTCAGTGACGAGTGCGGACAATATGGTGAGGACGCGCTATACTCCGTTCTACGAGCTATCGCTCAGGCTCGTGGCGACCGTCCTACGCCTCAAGGTCGAACTGAAATATGTTTCTTCTGTAAGAAACCGGGACACAGATGGATACGGTGTTTCCGTTTGAAGGACATATTGGTACGAAATGGAATGAAACCGTTCCCGCCACGCCCTGGCGCAAATCGGAATAACGGACAGATCGGTATACCAAACTCGAACTCTCAGCCAATGGCTACGACGCCACCGGCCCAGCCACCACCACAGGCCAGGCCGTCAAACTAAGGGAGGAAGGAACTGCGGAGCAAGAACCTTCCGTTAAACCGAGCTACGCTCAAAGCTCCAAACTGGTGGTTGTGTCCACGGCTACGAACACGACGCCACCCAAGCTGGCGCCGACACCACGGGCCCTTCCGCTCCGCGAAGGGGAGTGCGCCAAGTGTGCTTCGTCGACTTCAGGTACGGAATCCCTCCACGAAGGGGTGTCGGAACCATTGCCACGCAGGCCATCACGGACTAATCGTCACGAAGGGGTGTCAACACGCACCACCGGCGATACAGGAACGGACTCTATGTCTGAAATCGAATGGGTGTCGGATGATGGAGGCTTTTACGCTTTCCCATCGGGACCTGAAACCAAGTCGGGAAGACTGAAACTTCCACTCCTACTGCCTGAGGAGGACCTCGATGGACCGATTGTTATCAGTCGAAGTCTGGCCGCCCATGAGTGCTGGAAATTGCCAGTGCATGTTGGGGAACGAACTTTTAAAGCAGTAATGGACTCAGGAGCGCAGGTTTCCCTGCTCCGAAAGGACATGATGCGACACGTGCCTGTCGAACAGCGCACTCTACGCCCGACCATGGCGACCATTCGGGATGTCAATGGAGACTCCAGCCCGATCGACGGACTTCTAGACCTTACGATCAAGGTCAGAACGAAAGAAATGACAGTGACATTTTGTGTAGCAGCGATTCATGACGAAATGATTTTGGGCATGAATTTCTTCCGACAAACGAAAGCCATCGCTAATTACGGTGATGGAACTGTCGAAATTAACAAGGAAATCCTGTTTGCATATAAGGACTTCGAAGCTAATGTCGTACGCATGGCCGTACGTCGAGCCGTTACGGTACCGCCACGCAGCGAGGCCGTAGTCGAACTTGTACCGACCTCAAAGGTCAGGGTGCGCCAATACCCTCGGCTCATTCAGCCCATGACGAACTTTCCGGAGGAAACGGACTTGATTATGGGTCGCACATTGACTTCATTGAACCGGAAGTGTGTTAAAGTGACTGTGGTGAACCCCGCGGATACGGGCGTAACTCTGTCTCGCTCGGATCCAATAGCCATAGCGAGCCCCGTTGACAGTATTGTGGGCGCTCTGCCGAAGTCAGGAGAGGAACCGGAAGTTCCCCACACGAACGTTAACCATTACGAAGACCTCCCGACACACCTACGGGAGATGGTGGACCGTGCCGGACTAGCACCTGAACAGCAACGGTGCTGTGCCAATTTGGTATATCGGTACAGAGACACTTTCATGTGCCCCGACGGACAGCTCGGACGGACGCATGTAGTGCAACATCGGATCGACACGGGTACAAGTGCCCCAATTCGTCAGCGACAACGTCGCGTACCCCAAGCGCAACAACACATCATAGACGAGGAAGTTGACAAAATGTTGCGACTTGGATGTATCGAACCTTCGGAATCACCATGAAGTTCACAAGTGGTGTTGGTACGAAAGAAAAACGGACAGGTACGATTCTGTGTGGACTATCGTCTGCTCAATGACGTAACACGGAAAGATTCGTACCCTCTTCCGAACATTCAAGACACGCATGACGCACTCGCTGGAGCGAACTACTTTTCGGCCTTAGATCTCGCCTCGGGATATTGGCAGGTCGAAGTGGACCCGACGGACCGACCCAAGACGGCCTTCGCCACCCGGAAAGGCCTATACCAATTTAGGGTTATGCCGTTCGGACTGAGCAACGCGCCAGCGACTTTCGAACGTCTCATGGAGACCATCTTGCGCGGATATCTGTGGACCAGATGTATGTGCTATCTGGATGACGTGATAGCATACGGACGCACTTTTGATCAGGCGCTTGCCAATCTGGAAGCGGTCCTCGATCGGATACGAACTGCCGGGTTACGCTTACAACCCAAAAAGTGTGAACTCTTTCAACGCGAAATCCTGTATCTGGGATTTATCGTCAGTGGACAAGGAATCAGGGTGGACCCGAACAAGGTCAAAGCTATTAGGGAATGGTCGACTCCCTGTGAGATTACGGACGTACGAGCTTTCCTGGGGTTTGCCAATTACCACAGGAGGTTCATAAAAGACTATGCCGAAATTGCCGAACCTCTAGTGGCACTCACCCGGGATGAATGTCGCTTCACGTGGGGATCGCCCCAACGGAACGCCTTTAGGAGGCTCCAGAACGCACTTATCAAGGCCCCCAAGCTCGCCCATCCGTCACAAGATGCGGACGATTATTTCATTCTTGATACAGACGCCAGCGGTTACGCCATCGGAGGCGCGCTTTCACAGCGTGTCAATGGAAAGGAAATCCCGATTGGCTTTGCAAGCAAGACGCTGTCCCGCACGCAACGGAATTATTGTACGACCTATAGAGAACTGTTGGCTGTTGTTGAAATGATTCAGCATTACCGACATTATTTGTAGGGACGCAGATTCCTGTTACGAACTGACCATAGCTCTCTGCGATGGTTAAAGAACTACAACGATGCGGACGGTATGTTGGCTCGCTGGTTAGCCAAACTGCAGCAATATGACTTTCGTATTGAACATCGTCCTGGAAAGCTCCACGGAAATGCTGACGGACTTTCCCGTTGCCATAGTTGCAAACATTCGGACTGCCCTGGACGCTTAGTCGTTCCACCCACGGACCCGGAAACAAGTTCTGGAGAACTTCCCGTCAGACGGATTACGGTGGTTCCTGTCGGACCCGAGAAAGACCTCCTGGACAGTGATACCATGACATCACCGGTCTTATCTGGGATGATCTCCATACGCCAAGCTGCACGTGTGCGAGCATTGGATGTAAAATTGAATGGACAAGAATGGTTGTCGGACTATTCAACAGCGGACATTGTTGCCGCCCAGCAAGTCGACCCGAGTGTCGGAGTCGTACGACAGTGGGTATTTAACGGAACGAAACCCACGTCAAAGGAAGTCGCCCGCTACGGTGAGGAAGTGAAACAGGATGGAGTCCTCATACGAACTACCAAGCCGGACCCAGCTGGTCGGACTGTCGTACAAACTGTGTTACCAGCGGCATTACGTATGGTGGTTCTACACCAACTCCACGACCTCAAGGTCGTAGGCCACCTTGGAATACAACGTACTGTTGAGAGAGTAAAGCGCCGGTTTTACTGGCCAGGTCTCGCCTTGGATGTTGCCCGCTGGTGCGCCCGCTGCCCGCAGTGTATGTCACGGAAAGGAAAACCAGCGCCCAAGAAATCGCCTCTAACGCAACTACCAACTGGGGCGCCATTTGATCGTATTGCCATGGATATCTTAGATACCCATAAAGTGACCGGACGTGGAAACAGGTACATTCTTGTCATATCGGACTACTTTTCAAAGTACACGGACGCATTCCCGCTCCGCCGCCATACGGCCAAAAATGTCGCCGATGTTCTGGTGAATCGTTGGATCGTGTACCACGGGGTACCGAAAGCCATACACAGCGACCAAGGAACGGAATTTGAGTCGTCATTATTTCGGAGCGTTGTACGCCTTCTGGGCGCCAAGAAAATTCGGACCACGCCCTACCGCCCACAAAGTGACGGTCAAGTCGAACGATTTAATCGGACTTTGTTGAATATGTTGAGTGCATTCGTCAGTGATCGTGGGAATGACTGGGATCTGCACTTACCATATGTACTCATGGCGTACCGCACCTCGGTGCATTCTTCTACTGGGTGTACACCACACCTGATGGTATACGGATATGAATGCAATTTGCCTGTTGACTTGATGTTTCCTACGTATGACCCAGAACCGCTACCTCCATGCGGACCCGAATACGTCAAGTATCTCCGAACTGCTATGAGAGCTGCCCATGGGTTTGCACAAGACCACCTACAAAAAGCTGC
Organism: Terebella lapidaria; assembly: GCA_949152475.1. Classification (NCBI taxonomy): domain Eukaryota; kingdom Metazoa; phylum Annelida; class Polychaeta; order Terebellida; family Terebellidae; genus Terebella; species Terebella lapidaria. The sequence continues at coordinate 26,532,771 of OX424568.1, read as the reverse complement.
AACCCGTCAGAAAATGGGGTATGACGCACATGCGAAATCTCGCCCTCAGTTCCAGCCGGGAGAGTTGGTACGGTACTACTACCTGCCCCTCACACAGAACAACAAATTCGCCCGACCCTGGACCGGACCCTGGAGAGTCCTGGAACGCGTTACTGAGGTAGACTATCGAATTGCTCTAGTCTCAAACCCACGAAATACTCGAGTCGTCCATCTGGACGTCATCAAGCCGTACGAAGGCGACGCACAGTTGCTGAACCTTCAAAATCAAGTCGTATCGCCACCCGAGTTGTCTACCAGCACGGACTCACAGATCGAACCATCCAACGATCCCTTGGAGCTCCTCAAGGAATTCCTCTACCCTTGGGACGTCACCGTACAAGACAAATCGTCAGACACAGATCGGACTACCGAGACTGATACTTCGTCATCACCCGCCAGTCGGAGAAGCCACACATCCGGACCGCGACGCCGTCGTCCAACTCCAGCGCTTCACAGCGAGCGCCAAAACCCCGCGGACCCAAACCCGCGATTGCTACGGACTCATCAACAAGCGAGGCTACGCCCCAGCCTGCTCTGTACAATCGACTCAGACGCACGATTCGCCGCCCAGCCCGGTTCAGATAACCACGGCTGTGCCAAGGGACTGATCTCTATGATGATGAATAAATGCCTGTCTATTGGACTATGATGTCATATCACCCCAAAATATATTTATAATATAATAATATTATGTATATATTCATTTCGATAACCATTCTTATGTACTGATGTCAGTGAGGCAATTTTCATATATAATATTGATATGACGTTATAATATTGATGCTGGTTACGATGCTATAATGTGGTATATGTGTGTTATGCATTGCATATAACTTCGTACTTCTCCATACCATCTCGCGCCTGTTGCGCACTACCTAAGTATTGCATGACTAACAATTCCACCCATGTGTCAGCCGTTATGTCCTGCCGTGAGTAAGATCACTTTGTCGCGGACGAGGTGAGAGGATAGCCGTCTCCCGAGCAAGCGTCTGAAAAGAGCCTCTGCTCCCCCTACGTACAATTCAGGGGAATGCAGGATTCAGTTATAAATAAACCTCTGCATTCCAACGCGCGATCTGTCATCACATTCATTGAAAATTATGCAACGCGCCACGGCAGGGCCGCCCAGATCACCCCATCACCCCCATGATAATATCAGCGGTTCCATTATCTACGGCACTAGATGAAAATGAACGGACTGAGCAAACGTCTGTGAGCTTGGTATTTATACCTCAGAATATGTACGGACAGTGATCATCTGTTATAAACAAGTTGGTCAAAAGTTTATTGTGTGCTAATTGTGCAGATAAGGAACGGACTAATTGTAGGAGTTCACACGGAAAAGCATGAAGCGCAAATAAACGCTGAAGCCGCCCGCGGCACCCCCATAAACATTCCCAGTTAACTTCAATAGAGAGTGGAAGCACGTAAAAGGTGCAGTAATTTTGACTGTATGCTAGAAGGACAGTGAAATGATTGGATTGCGTTATCCAGAAGTTTGTTTCGGACTATGGGAAAACAGAGCTGTGTGCTAACCTACTGCCCCGCTTGACTGGTGTGATGAACCAGAGCTTTGATGTACACGCGTTGCCTAGGTGATGGACCGCCCCCTCTTCGCACGACTGAGAGCCGAGATGGATCAAGCGAACGTAAAAAGATGTATAAGACAATAGACAGAGCGCACCCCCCGATTGTGGAAAACCGCAAAAGACACTGTCAGCACTTTGTGTGTGTACAGATGCCAGATAAGCAGGAAAGTTTTAGAAGTGGATCATTCTGGCTGCGGACACTGGGGAGTGAACATCTAGTAGAAAAGTGTTGATACTACAGTGATCCTGAGAGACAATCAGACACTATTTTGAATATATATACTTCGTACGGCAATAGCACAGACTGTTGAATAACATTTTACGAACTTTGTGTGTGATTTGGTACGTACATTGTACTAAATAACCAGTCGGACTAGTGAGTGTGGGCTCACGCCAGTGAGCGAAATTCGAACTATGTCGTCTTCCGACAAGGAGAGAGTTAAGCCACCGGACAAGAAGACGGCCTCTGATGCCGATAATAACGAACTTCCACTTGCCGTGAGAATAGTGGAGGCTGGGGATGAGCCGGAACATCCCATCGTACTTGGAGAATCGGCGACAGCCGACAGCGCACCGGGAACAGCTTCCCCTACTTCGGACCTGATCACGATATCAGATACAGAAACGGCCTTTGGGGCCGAAACGGACATTCGAAAGAAAGTAATGGCGAAACTCGCTCAACGTGGAGAGCGTCGGACTCGATGTCGGACTTAAGTTCGCCTGACTTCCAACGCCTGGAAGAAGGCGGGAAAATTGTGGAGCAAGCCATGGCTGCCAGAGACGCAGCTAAAGCCACGGCTAGTGTTACTTCGGACTCCGGACCAAAACAAATGATGGCTACTCCGCCAGTGACAGCCACACGACCGACCGCCGTGTCGGCTACTTCGCCTGCTTCAGCCAAACCGGCCAAGCCCGTACGACCTCTCGCGTTGCTCCTGCACGCGACGACATCACGAGGATATTCCTCGGCATATACGGACTTATTCCGGACTCAAAGAAATCATGAGTCGTGGGATTTACGACAACGGACATATCGCCGTCGAGTTGACGAGTTGATGGAGCTCGTACCTCGTCCCCCCACACCCCACGGGACGAGTCCGATTGACTGGAACGCGGTTCCACTCTACGACCGGAACCGACAAGCGGGATATGGACACGTCCATGATTTTTCCGTACCGTCGACACTGACAGAGAGTCAGTACTTGACTCTTATGCCGCTACGCCTCGGAACAGGAGGATTCGACTGCCCCTTCTGTACAAGCGAGGAGGAGTCAGAACACGAACGGACCTGGCCCACGGTGCCTCGCCGGGCCCCACTTCGGACCCCACAGGAGCTGGATGCTCATGTTCTGGCGTACCACATGCCATTCGTACGTTTCTTTGTGTGCCCCGCACGGGACGGGTACATGACCCTGACGCTCTCGGACATGATCCAGCATATCTCGACGCCCACGGCGAGTCACGCGGACCGGTTCCCAATTTTCCAACGGGGATCACTAATGGCCACAGAGAACATGGTCACTCGTTTCGCCAAGCGATGTGGGGTTGACATGCAACCCAACCCGAACTACCGGCCACCACGCGTACCAGCGCACGTGCCCATCTTCCGACGGACGCCGGACTCCGTACTAACTTTCGGCATCTGGGCGATGGCGCCCGCGGTGATGTCACAGTACCCGCCGAACACCGCACCGGAGGTCCAACTGGTACTGGACCGTACCGAGTTCGCCCAACTAAAAACCAGGGCCGACGAAGCGAAAGGATGGTACGCGACATCCAGCTAATCAACCGGCACGTCCGCTATCGAAAGCCGGGGGCTTTCTATTTCGACCGTCCTGTCGTATACCGGACCTCGGCCATGAAGGCCGCCGAATCTCGGACCTCGGCTTCGCCAGCCAGAGGAGTCTCAACCCCCGCACGGAGTTTGCCCTCGGGGGCGATACCCAAGAGTCGGACTGTTGAGAGGCCTACAGCGCCTAATGTTACGGACTATAGAGTTCGGGAGGGACTTGTGCCACCCCCGGACGAGTATCCGCCCCTGCCGAGTCGACCCACGGTCGAGACAGAGGCGGCTGAATCTTCGGACTCAGTTAAAACTTCGGACCCAGCCGAACCTATGGAAACGGCTAAGACTACGGACCCTGAGGATAGAGAGCCTTTCCCAAGGACGGCTTCTCAAACCCCAATCACGGACACTGAGTCGCCAATGGAGTGCGACCAACCACCACCACTTCGGACGATCGAGGATGAGCCAGAGCCTCGACAACGTCGAACACCGGACAGCAGGCCGGGCTCCCCCATGGAGCCGTCCCGCGGCCTAATCAACTTCGGACCACCTCCTCAGTACCTGGATTACGAGGAGTTGTTGCCACCAACGACCACCTTGGTCACTCGGGCCAACGACCCGGACAGGCCTCGGCTAAGGATGGAGGTCCTGGAGGACCAGGATCCATTACCTCGCGACCTGGAGGTCAACTTCGGACTTCACGGATCTGGTGAGTTTGATGCGGACTACCAGCTACTTCGCCAGCACGGGCAAAGATTGCTCGAACGGACTCTACCCGGACTACAAGTCCTCCCCGGAGTTAACCCGGACTTCGCCGAACTTTACCAGGACGACAACACATGTCGTCTTCCTGCCGGACTTAGACCGCATCAGTCCTACTGGATGGATCAAATCACCCAGGCTGCGACGGACGCGGACCCCTTGCTGCTAGCGGAGGACGCCGAACACCACCTCCCGTCGTTAGCACTGGCCAGCGCGGACGACCTGGCGCTACAACATCTGCGAGCCATCCGCCGCGGGTATGTACTTGCCATGGACGCACACATCTGCCAGGCGGAGTATAATGCCATGTCCCTCGGATTTGGGATGGGGTCGCTCCACGAGCGACAGACCCCTACGGCTCCGCACCCTCTCCTGGAGGAGAATCGTCGACTCCGGGAGGAACTCCGCACTGCGGAACAAGTTACTTCGGACTTGCGAGAGGAGAACCGGGAGCTCCTTGCCCGCCTCTCCACGACTTCGTCAACGCCGGAATCACCTGGAATTCCGGACGAACTATGGACCACGATAGTGTCTGTATTGCCGCACCTGCCGGCTGAGGAACAACGGCGGCTGATGCAACAGGCATCGCCAGCCGCCCGGCCTCCTGCGTCAAGGAGACGCGACTGCCCTACGGACTAGGGTTATAGTAATTCGTACCCCAGGGCACAGCACCAGGATAGCTGTGTCCTGTACATATCGTACTAATCATACCATATGATATATATGTGTGTATCTCGAACTAATTAATCCTGGTCACTTTCAGGTGTTTCGGACTTTAAAACATTCCGTTCTATTAGGGAACGTAGAGGAGTATTTTTATCATTCCAATAATATATATGTATATATTTGTGATTCTTCTAAACTGTGATTTATGTCTTGATTTATGTGTTTCATCGTCACCTGTCGTTGTTTCAAATGTATTTGTCAAATGTGTTCATATCATCTTAGTGAATGTTGACTGACTGACTGATGACTTTATTTTGACAGTTAGAATTTTTATTGTACTCATTGCTTTACCATTGTCTCGCGCGGTGAATGTGTTTTCCCTTTAGGACTTTTAGCTTATCATGTTTAGATTTTTGGACAGTTAGGTTTCGGGGAGGGTAAATTCCCAGGGGGTAATTTGACGAAGGGGTGTTTTGTAGAATATTTATGACTGTTATGGCCCGAAACCCGTCCCTGACACATTCTCCCACTCGACATACACGGCACAGATTCATCACATGACTTCATACTTACTCACCTCACGTCACCGGGCACGCACCGTCCTCGCACCACATCTACATGTAAACAACACTGCTCACGTTATCACTTCCAACAGTCCCACCAATCACCACACTTCCAGACACATGACTTCGCCCACACAGACATGACATCACTTTCCCGCCATTTCACATGAACACCTGCCACATTACGCGGGAAAATCCACACACATCATAGACTTAGCCCCGCGCTTTCCCACGGACAAGAGAGTTGCAATATTGGAGTTGAATAGAGAGGTTGGATTGAGAGGTACTACGCCAAATATTGTGATTAGAAGCTATTAAATTCATATTGGACTATTAATACTTCGGACTATTGTGGGGATTACGATTGAATGTGAGAGTGATCGTACATCGGACCAAAATCATCCTAATAAACTCGGATATTGTTGAAATTTACGTCGGACTTCCTGTTGGTGTGTCAACGCACAACATACATCGAACTATTCGATCAGTGGGCGTAATAGCCGCCCGAAGAACTCCGCTATTCCGTCACAACTTTCAGGGTGATATTTTGCATAGTGAAAAAATAGTACCCAATATAGTTTTGTGATATCGTTGTCATTCCAAACCAGTAAAGATTGTGATAAAAGAGAAGTTTTCCCTCTTTTGTACAGTATTTCATTTTATGAGTGATCATGAGTTTTAGGTTGTTAGACAGTTGTAGTTTGTGTGATTGTGACAATTCTTTTGTTTTGTTAAATATCTTTTACACATTCATATTTGGTCAATCTGAATGTAGAGTATTGTGTGTAGATGCATTGGACAGAACTGCTTTACAACTTTTTGAAGTGTGTTTTGGCATGTACTTGTTCATACATTTTCTAATCAGATTTGAAATAAACTGCGTTGTTACCAGGTTTTCATTGCATTTACATCTGTTTCTGTCATTCTGCTAAATCTATAAAATATACTGACAGTTGTCACACTGAACCATATTTTGGAAAATGTAGAACAAAAACCAACACTGATAAATTTTACAAACATCTTTATTCTCAATTGTATCCCTCTTGGAAACACATGTATAATACAATTAGTACAAGCTATTTTGTAAATGACATTGTGCCGGAAGGATTGTGTAATAACATATACATGCAAATAACCAGTTGCTCATATGTACACTTAAATGTAGACTTACATTATAATACGCCACCACCCACCAAAGTTTTTGACATACACATGAGTGTTTAATATTTCACATTATTAGAAACATCACTCTCTAAAAATGTTTGGCTAACTATAAAAACTAGCACACAATTGAGAACCGAACTCTTTCAAAAATATTTGATATACTATATTTTTTCTGTGCGCCTACATGTATAGACATCGAACTTACACAATAGTGCAAAACCGTTACGACATTTCACAGAAACTCACGGTGGTTAGGGTTACATTCCCGGCATTCAAATAAGCCCATCTGATTGTTATGAACATTTCTCTCTCGACATCGCTCTGTCGTCTCCAACTCTGGCACGAGATCCTCGACAGCAGCGTTAGCACTAACTAGTTTACGCCATCCGTGGGGGTTTAGAGAGATACACTCTCGTGTCGGCTTGAGGTCTTCTTCAGGTTTGAACCACTTTCTTATGTCAACCCCTGGAAAGGGGGTTTGACAGAAACGAAATAGTTGGCACCTAAGTGCACTTTAAGTGGCTCAACTGATGTTTTCTTGACTAGTCTCTCCAGCCTCCTTGTGATACTGGGGTGGCGTCTTGGAGAAGTTTATAGCGGAAGGGGGGGAGAGACACCCCCTTAGATGTGGGGAACCGCGTACCCTTATCGTTCGTCCCGTACTGTCTTATGTCGATACGGGTCTCTCCTCCCCAAGACGTTCTGGTCACATAGCGTTCTCGGCCCAGATGCAGATCCAGTTTCGTTGTCTCCCCTAACCCGTCTTCTGTTCCAATCATTAATGTGTCGTCTTCATCGGAAATCGACTGAAGTTCGATCGGTATTAACCCATGTCGCTTTCCGCTTGATCCGCTTGACTCGGCCACTTCTGCGTTGCTTCGTCTCTTCATGTTCATTTTCGTTGAATTGTATGCTTTAACACATCAGCTGTTAAACTGTTATACCTAACTTCCTTGGCACGTAAATCTAAAGATTTCTGTTTTTGGCATGCAACCGTCGTTAACAACATGTGTTACAACTTTTTTGTTTCTATTCACTCCAAACAAATTTCCGTGATCATGTACACGGCCCTTTGTACCTCAGTATTGCTCCATTGTTGACACCTTGAACGTACACATAATTAACACGTGTCACATTTGGGTCACTACCAAACGATGTTGTATACATCTGTCGTATCGGACTGTGCCAAAATGTGCTCATAAACAATATCAAAACAACAGCAGAATGCAGACGGTATTAATAACAACATCACCATGGTGCTGATTGAATTTAATCTCTGTGTCTCGTTTCGAAATGCCATGGAACGTAGATTATGAATTGTGCGTGTTTGAAATCTGTCAAATTACAAAGTTTAATTTCTGATCACAATATTTTCACCAGAAGAGGTTTCACCGCAATATCAACACCACTAGGAGAGGTCATAAAAAATCATACGACTGTGATTGGCTTGTAGCAATGTCTAGTCTACTATTTTATGGATTACTTAATGATCATGATTAAATTCAATCATGTATCCTTCGTTGTCTGTAGTATCACTTTATCATGTACTACATACAATTATACACTATATCTATGGGCAACAAGACCAGTATGAATTGTGAAAATTAAACAATGACAAATGCTACTACACAATATACATTTGAATAGTATACATCAAGAAGAGTTGTACAGAAGTGCAGCCAAACATACACACATTCCTTAGCTTCATCATGTCCATATATTGTAATTTTCGTTTCATTCAAATTTTACGTACATTTCTGTTCGTAATAAGTCAGTGGGTACTCTTGACACTGAAGTTGTCTGATGGTCTGTGATTCGCTTGGGAAAAGGTTGCGCTCATGAACGTCTGATGGTGAACGTTTTCTTTGACAAGATTACCGTCCCTGTACATCTCGCCACCCTTCAAAGAAAACAGGGATGGATGGGCCTTAGGGTTTTCAGAAGCAGCCTGAAATAAAAATGCGGATATCATTATCAAGAAATGCTTCGATTGAAAGACAAGTTGTGTAGTGTAAACTATAATAATATAATAGAAAGAGTACCTGAAGCCGGTCGGAGACGGTGAGGCCTTCCCACGCCCCCATGTAGAAACACGACTTGACCATGCACACGCTGACGATCGTGCTGTACAGGAAACGATTGACGACCTTCGGATCCAACATCAGCTTCTGGACGATTGATGAGCTTTCCTGATGATGGTGACGTCATTGGAGCAATACCTGTGCATCTCAAATCGCCAAATATTTGAAGACCTGGTCAAGGCGCATTCATGGCACTCGGTGGAGGACTCAGAGTTGACTGTGTAGTAAGACGGGTTAGGATACGGACCTGGGATTTTTTTCCCTTAAACATAACATGAAAAATGTCAAACTATACTGAATTTTACCACCTATCAATGCAGTCTTGATGTTCCAGGAGATTGATGAAGTGTGGGATGTCTTCCTTCTGCCCCGGGAATACGAATGCCTTTAGGGAGTTTGGCGAGCTCCATCGGGAAAAAGTTGATACTGTGTACACAATACTGTGTGTCCACAGTTTGAGCTTGCTGTGTATGGAGACGCTCATGATATTGGAGCCCTGGTAAATCGGCTCAAACTGGATTCCATTGTGGATCATGTAGTGGAGAAAGTGGCCGTCGTACCCTTTGACCCTACTCCGACCCTGTACGACCCACACAGTCTTCAAGCAAGTCCGACCCAAAACAGTCGCCCGACCCCATGGGACTTCATAAGGAATTTTATTACCCCTGGGAGGTTCGATGTCTTCTAAACGCTGGTACGCTGGTATACTGGTACAAGCATTGTGAGGCTTATTGAGGCATACACGAAATGAGCAGTATTGTTGAGTTCATGCACCTTGCAATGCTTGTACCAGCATACCAGTGTACCAGCGTTTAGAAGACATCGTGGGAGGTTACTGTACAAGATCGACCTACTAATGCAGACCAAACTGCTGAGTCTGACTGAACGCCCACGACCCAGAATCGTCACTCACGACCCCCCGACCTCATCAGGGTCACCACGATGCCAACAAAAGAAAAAATCACGCAAAACAAGTTCCGACACACCAAAACCTGCACGCAAGCCACGTGGACAAAAGCCTGCGAAATCTACCGACCCTGAAACAAGTGAGGTTACGCCCCTGCATGCCCGATCCAGTCGGCCCAAACGCAACACTCGCCGACCTGCCCGATACAGAGAAGGCTGGCTTAGTTATCTGATTGATATCACTGATGAAGAAATATGCATGTCTAATGGACTGCGATATCATATCACTCCTCATAAATATTATATTATACCATAAAACCCATATATGCATAATACCCTATTTTAACATGTATTGAATGTCAGTGAGGCAATTTTGATATATATACACATTTTGATATGGTATTATAATTACGATACTGGTGAAGAATTGGTTGCATTATGCGTGTTATGTTCACATTGATATGTGTCGGCCCCGTGTAACCTGTTGTAAGGAATCACAGTCACACGAACTACTAAGTACAACATAAATCATCATAAAACATTAATGTATTGAGATGGCACTAAATGGGTGGATCAACATCACGTCCACCATGAAATTCTAATCCTCATTAACATTTTTTTTTCCCGAATGCTCAACACACACCTCAAATTGATTATGCACGCAAGTGAAACGCTAGCGGGAGGCCTGATGAACGCGCTGGGCAAAGGGTTCAGTTGGCTAGCTGGCACCGCTACGAAAGACGACATCAAGGACATAGAGAGACTGGTCCAATCTGCACGAAGCGAAGAAAATAAAATCCTTCATCGAGTCTCCGATCTAGCGACAATACTAGATCGAGCCCTACAAGAGCATGAAGACGATCACGCACGCATTTCAACAATGTGGTCGCAGGTTAGGACGCTAACTAAGAACGACAACATGTTGTTCGGACGACTCGGAGGTCTAGAGAAGATAGCTGCGATCACCGAGGTTGTCCAATACCTGTCATCAATACGTGACGAACTGCTGAGATTAAAACTCGGAACACCAGCAGACGCTACAGGACTTGGTGATGCACCGCATATCGCCAGAGATCTTATCTGAGAGCCTCTACACCGAGATCGCCAGGGAGATCGACGCATTGGGATACGTTCCCATGCCGTTGAACTGGGTCTACAAACACGGGCAGACCAGTTACCTGTTCTCAACTCAAGGCCAGATCGTGTACACGACGACTATTCCCTTTGACTATTCCCTTTCGCACCTTCGGTATTCCTCTTCAGCAACGCGATGTCTCTCGTCAAAGTCGACGCAAAGGAGGAGATCGTCTACAACACGGAAACCGGAGAGATCTCCGCTGTCACCAACTGCGCAGGTGAAGACCTTCTGATCTGTCCACCTACGCCCGCTTACTCCGTTGAGCATCTGCAGTGTGAGCGGAATATCAGCACCCTCCGACAGGTGCTCGACGACTGCCGATCCCACGCAAGACAGACATCCGTCATGACGACCCTGGATGGCTCATCACAGTCCTTGAGGAAGAGCTCACTTGAGGAAGAGAGGACTCCAATGCCAACGGGACTGTATCGACTGATGCTTGATTCTTCTTGTACCCTCACAGGCCAAGAATGGAGTCTGAAAGGCGAAGTCGCAGCATGCTCCAGTGTCAACATGACGATGCAAGACATTTCATTGGACATGTCTTGGATAAATGACCTTCCAACAGAAAGTGAAGAAGATATGAACTTTATGATTAATTTGGACTCTAATTTGAATATTTCATCTAGTGATCGAGACAAACTAAATGAAAAAAACAATCAATTGCATGACCTTGAAAATGATGATGAACCATATAATGATGTGTATGACGATGTAACTAATCATGTTTCGATTGTGAATGTCGTAATTGGTTTGACTACCGTAGTCGCTATAAGTGTATTTGCATATGCACTGTACCAAAGAAGGAAGTCCCTTAGATATTACTTTCAACCTACTAAAAAAAAAGTAATGATGACATACAGGATAACATTAACTTGGAAGCAGTTACAATTGGGTAGTTGAGTAAAATAACATATATTTTACTTAAAGATGGGGAGGGAATGTAAGGAATCACAGTCACGTACAACATAAAGCATCATAAAACATTAATGTATTGAGATGGCACTAAATGGGTGGATCAACATCACGTCCACCATGAAATTCTAATCCTCATTAACAATTTTTCTCTAGAATATTATTTTTCTATGCATAATATTTCCATTGTCATAGTGACCGGTTAGCGATAGCACGCGCCATCATGTAGGGATAAACAACTTGTTTACGTGTTGTGCGTGACTGACATTATCTTCATTGTCTGTACGTTCATTATAAATATCCCAGTATGACAGGGCTCGGTAGGATTTGATCTGCATGATCTGATATGATATAATATTATCATGGTATCACGGAACACAACGAGAACGACAAGCTGAATAAATCGATCATTTGAAAACCGAGTCAGAGTCTGGTATCTAATGTAAAGATTGGCCGAGAATCTTACACTGTGTCATTGTTTCGCGTGTATTACAAACTGACTAAAAATATCAAAATGCGCTTCCCACCATGTGTCAGCCGAAAAGAAGGAATGGAGTTTAACAGCACTTTGGGCTCAAGAAGGGCGAAGAGGATATATATATAGTTATGCTGTGTGTAAGGCCATTAAGGTGTCACAGTAGTAAATAATTTCTGTTTAGACGAAATTTCAAGATCATCGTCCATATATCATCGTTTTAGTGCATGTTAAAATTTCCTGATCCATTAGTGTAATATATCATAGGAAAGCTGTACTCTCTGGGATATTTTCTATCAAGTTTAAGATATATGTTGTGTGATTCGTTTTCGAACTATGGACTGAAAGATGAACCGCACTAGAATTTGCCGGTGAGAAAAATATGTGTAGAACAGACACCATATGCGATTTTTGGTCAAACTCACATTTTTTCTAGCATTATTCACATCAAAACACCCATGAATCACGTAGTTGTCTTGTGTGCTTTCCAAACAAATACATAAACGTGGATTTTTTTCTGTTTTCTTGACACAAATAACCACAGTTCGAAAATACGCATGTTTCGAAATTTTGTTTATTTACCATTCAACCCGGATGTGACGCAATTACTACTGTGATACCTTAATGAGTAATTAACTTGTAGATAATGAACTTATTTTTTTCATTATTTTGCCCAGCTGTTAATGCAAATGAATAAAACATGACACATTTCACTTAGTATACAACAAAATTTGGTGCAGAGGGGAAAGATTAGCTACAAAGTCACATTCTGACGCTACATTTTGACGAGAATCACGCAAAAACTGACACATGTATTGAAATGGTCAATATAAAAAAATCCAAACACATAACCTATATTCAAATGAGCATTTTTATCTGAGCAATTAAACATATTTTACAAAAATAAATCCGATATATCATCCAGGAGGTTTGTAAGGCTGGTATTTTCCCGATTATTAGACAATAGCTGAGCTAATTAAGGTGTCACAGTAGTAAATAATTTCTGTTTAGACGAAATTTCAAGATCATCGTCCATATATCATCGTTTTAGTGCATGTTAAAATTTCCTGATCCATTAGTGTAATATATCATAGGAAAGCTGTACTCTCTGGGATATTTTCTATCAAGTTTAAGATATATGTTGTGTGATTCGTTTTCGAACTATGGACTGAAAGATGAACCGCACTAGAATTTGCCGGTGAGAAAAATATGTGTAGAACAGACACCATATGCGATTTTTGGTCAAACTCACATTTTTTCTAGCATTATTCACATCAAAACACCCATGAATCACGTAGTTGTCTTGTGTGCTTTCCAAACAAATACAAAAACGTGGATTTTTTTCTGTTTTCTTGACACAAATAACCACAGTTCGAAAATACGCATGTTTCGAAATTTTGTTTATTTACCATTCAACCCGGATGTGACGCAATTACTACTGTGATACCTTAATGAGTAATTAACTTGTAGATAATGAACTTATTTTTTTCATTATTTTGCCCAGCTGTTAATGCAAATGAATAAAACATGACACATTTCACTTAGTATACAACAAAATTTGGTGCAGAGGGGAAAGATTAGCTACAAAATCACATTCTGACGCTACATTTTGACGAGAATCACGCAAAAACTGACACATGTATTGAAATGGTCAATATAAAAAAATCCAAACACATAACCTATATTCAAATGAGCATTTTTATCTGAGCAATTAAACATATTTTACAAAAATAAATCCGATATATCATCCAGGAGGTTTATAAGGCTGGTATTTTCCCGATTATTAGACAATAGCTGAGCTAATTAAGGTGTCACAGTAGTAAATAATTTCTGTTTAGACGAAATTTCAAGATCATCGTCCATATATCATCGTTTTAGTGCATGTTAAAATTTCCTGATCCATTAGTGTAATATATCATAGGAAAGCCGTACTCTCTGGGATATTTTCTATCAAGTTTAAGATATATGTTGTGTGATTCGTTTTCGAACTATGGACTGAAAGATGAACCGCACTAGAATTTGCTGGTGAGAAAAATATGTGTAGAACAGACACCATATGCGATTTTTGGTCAAACTCACATTTTTTCTAGCATTATTCACATCAAAACACCCATGAATCACGTAGTTGTCTTGTGTGCTTTCCAAACAAATACAAAAACGTGGATTTTTTTCTGTTTTCTTGACACAAATAACCACAGCTCGAAAATACGCATGTTTCGAAATTTTGTTTATTTACCATTCAACCCGGATGTGACGCAATTACTACTGTGATACCTTTAGTCGTCAACGAGATGATGGAGTGATTTGTTCTGGGGCACGCCCCGACAGGGCCTCTGGTCTCCATATGTAATATTCAGAGAAACATCCTCAAATAATGGGAATTCTACTAGAAAAAATACAGACTAGAAAAAATGACACACAGCGTAAAGACGTTTTTCTATATGCATAGAGAGCGCCCCCCGGCCGGATTCTAAGAACAGGGATATTGATAAGCATCTCGGTGTACGACAGTAGGAATTAGCGGCAAGTAGGTCACTTGGGCCTGAGATTTTGATGCTGCAGGAGTGCTGGACTGTTGTTGCAGAAAAACTTGGGACACTTTGTGCTGACAAAGCGAATAACTTTCATATACGCTTGAAGAAATAGCAAGTGGATAATTGTCGGATATTTCATCACCAACCTTTGATGCGTTTGCTGGATATTTGTGTGGAACTGTTATCGGCCTTCCCGGGATACAATTTGTGAACATGTGTGTCCATTGTCGGATAATATAACTCGGCTTTGTGAAGAGAGACAAACTGTTGTTACAGCCGAACTTGTAATTGGTTGACCCCGCGTGTGAGCAGACAGTGCCTGTGATTTAGTAACATGGCCGACAAGGGTGACAAGAAGAAACCCCCGATGATGAGTGGTCACGTACCGTGACACTCGATGGAGAAAAGCTGACCGTCGAGGTCGTAGAGACCCGGGATGAGTCTGACCATCCCATCATCGTCCCTGACGTTTGTTCGACCTCCGGCCCCGAATCGGCTCTAGAACAAGGTGATACAGCCAGCGGCCCAGAACCCAAGCTGATACCGAAGTCTGTCGCGGCCAAGTTGGCTCAGCGTGGAGCTCGGCATACACCCAGCCTGACTTCAGGTGACCCGTTCAGTGCCGACCCCGAACAGTTCTGCCAGCTAGACGAAGGAGCGGAAATCGTCCACCTCGCCTTCGCTGCTCAACGAGCAACCGAGCCACCAATCAGCCTGCTCCCGAAACCGCTCCGCAATCTGTTGCTCCAGTGGCTCCGGCACCAGCATCATCGGCCCCACGAACAATTGTCCAGCGACCCATCGCCAAGCGGTTGCTGACCAAGCGCACCACTTCAGTCCCGAGAACATCGTCAGCTCGCAGCCCCCATTCAACTTCCAGCGAGTCTTCCTGGTCCAGCGGCGATTCATCTGTCCACACTGCGACTTTCCGCTGTCAGGTGGCGCAACTCATGGAGTTTGTTCCGGCCCAGTTAACGCCCTACGGCACTAGGCCTATTGCTTGGGATACTATTCCGCCCGGCAACGAAATCGAAGTGCTGGCTACGACCATTTTCCAACTTTGACGAGCCGTCGACGTTGTCAGAAGGAAACATCCTGACACTGGCCCCTCTGCAATGACAAGATGGCCTCTACGAGTGTCCGTTCTGTATTGGAGAGGAAGAAGGAATAAAGTTTAATGGCCCTTTGGGCTCAAAAAGGCCATTTTAGTGCCAAACGAGGATATAAAAGAAGTATCAAGAAGAAGGGATAAAGTTTAACGGCACTTTTTGGCTCAAGAGGAAGAGAATGAGGGAGAACGATGGTGGACCACTGTGCCACGACGCGGGCTCTTGCGTCGGCTCAGGCCTTCGACGCTCATGTCCTGGCATATCACTTTCCTTTCCTCCGATTCTTCATGTGTCCAGCCCGCGACCACTTCCGCACGGTGGCTCACGAAGACATGTTACGACATCTCTCGCAACCGACCTTGCAACACGTGACATCGCTGCTGTTCTTTGATCAACAACGGTTTGCAGCTTCCGGTCCCATCCGCGCTAGGTTCAGGTTGCAGGTTTGACATGCAGCCAAACCCTAACTACCGGCCCCCACGAGTTCCGGCCAACATCCCGATCTTTAGGAGGGACGTCAATACGGTACTCACGTTCGGAATCTGCCACATTGCCGCCAGAGCTGTTCGAACATGTTTCCGCCTAATTCGGCATTTGAATAACAAGTACTCCGACGCCTCAAATACAATCAAGCAACGACCTTGGCAGAGGAGACCCGGCTGGCTAGGATGACCGCGACATCCAGGTCATGAACCTCTGGGTTCGTATCCATCGGCCCAGCACCATTTTTTTCGTCCAGCCTATCACCTACCAAACTACCACAGTGAGGACAGCTAGTGCAATTTTGGCAGTCTCTACAGACGTTTCTACCCTGTCTACCACCACCTCGGCCCCATCCTCGACTGCTTTGGTTCCGTCCGCGATCACCTCGACTTCATTCCCAGCAACCTCGACACCAACAGGGACACGACCGTCGGGCATGATCCCTGGACGGATGGTGGTGGAGCGACCTACGGCCCTGAATGTAACCGACTATCGGGTCCGGGAGGGGTCAGTCCCACCGCCAGAGGACTATCCACCACTTCCGTGTCGGCCCGTGACCTTGACGTCACACACAGCATCCCCTGCTGTGAGAACCACCAGACCTTCCAGCCCAAACCTGGACTTGCCAGCCCCACTCAGGGAGATAGAGGAGAAATCTCCGACACGACTGACCCTGACACACACATCGACTCCGGTCACTCCCCCGACAACATCAGGCCAGATGGTAAACATCTTGCCAGTATCTCCGTACCTCAAGGGTGAGGTACAGATGATTCGGTCCGTGCTCACCCAGGGAGCTGCCGATATAGACCCCAACTCCGACTTGACGACCCCGATTACCAGTAGCCTCTACCTCGCGACTTGGATGAACGGCTTCCTTTACATGGTTCTGGTGAATTCGCTGCGACTGGCAGTTTCTGCGACAGCATTGCGACCATCTAGCCAACCGCACTCTCCCTGGCCTTCAGGCACTGCCTGGGCAGAACCCAGACGTGTGCAATTTCAGGACGCTGGGAGGCTCCCCAACTACATTGGCTTTCAGGAGGACTTCTGGACGGCCCGGATGGAACAGGCCACTCACAATGCGGACCCCTGCTCCTGCCCACAGAAACCGAGGAGCACCTTCCGACCCTGTCCCTCGCCCATGCAGATGATCTGGCGCAGCAGTACCTGCGTTTGATTCGGCAAGAATATCTCACTGCCATCGACTAGCACATCAGGCAGGCAGAGTATAATGGCCTGTCTGTTGGCTTTGGGATGGGCGCCATTGGCCCACGTTTCCAGACTCACTGGTCGACGAGAACTTGCGCCTTCGGTTCGGATCAGTCAACTGGAGGACGAGGTGGTAAGTCTGCGTCAGGACAACGGACAGCTTCGTGTGCAGGCAGCACGCGCCACAGTGACGCTGACCTCACCGGGAGTACCTGTACCTTCGACCCCGTCCACAACCGACCCAGCCATTCTGGGGGAGTTGTTGGCGACAATAGTGTCCATCCTGCCCAGAGTCCCTCCGGATGAGCAGCAACAACTCATGCAACAAGCGTCGCTCACGGCTCAGCCACCTCCTGCCAGTAAGCGTGGTCGGGAACAGTGAACAGTTACGACCCAGTGTTATCTGACCTTGAACTCTCCGGCCCATGTCCTGTCAGCCCTGTGTTGTACATATAATCAGTGATATCAGTGATAACTAGAAGACAGCGAGAGGATCATCAACACGGCTATGAAGAGTGAATTCACGAAGATATCAGTGACAGTATTGTGATCTGAGAAGGAATAAAGCTTAACGGCACTTTGGGCTCAAGAAGGCCATCTCAGTGCCAAACAAGGATATTAAAGTAGTATCAAGGATGATAAAACCGCAAGTTCTACAATTAAAAATTTCTAGTGAACGGTAGAAGCTTACAAGGTTAATGGTGAATGAATTGTGATCTGAAGATAAACATCAGTTCGAGTGAGATAGACTTTGCGAAGAGGTGAATATCTGTGTGTGTGCAAGATCCATTGTCGCTTCGCCTAGTAATTGGAATAAACTATTGAAAAGCATAGTACTAGT
The DNA here is from genome assembly GCA_949152475.1 of Terebella lapidaria. Taxonomy (NCBI): domain Eukaryota; kingdom Metazoa; phylum Annelida; class Polychaeta; order Terebellida; family Terebellidae; genus Terebella; species Terebella lapidaria. The sequence goes on along the minus strand of OX424568.1, from coordinate 26,514,508 downwards.
CTGTGTTGCATAACGCCATAGACGTTACAATCCATATAGGTTAGTATTTAATCTGGAGTAAAAATACATCGAATATACTATCTCAAAATAATAACATAAAATCTCAAAATACTATCTTGGATTAACAATATAATCTCAAAATAACGAGAACCTATCTCTATAATAACGGCCTAATTATCTTGAAATAACGACTTAACTATCTCGAAATAACGACATAATTATCTAGAAACCTTTTTTCTATGATAATCGATTATCGAAATGGGTGGACTTTTTCGACTGATTTTCCAGTAAAATCGATATTGCAGGCATCACTTCATGCACGGGAACAAGATTTCAAGGGTGTGGACAGCAACTGATTCATGGGTCCATGAGAAAGAAGCAAATGGTGAAGCTGGCTGACTCCACAGGCAGCATTGAATTGATGCTTTGGGAGGACACCATTAACTCTCTCGAGGTGCACAAATCATACTTGGTCAAGTCCGTTGTAACACGGGATATCGATCGCCCAACCTCCCTGACAATGACCAAGTCCAGTGAGACCATTGAAATAGACGATCTTAGAGATACCTTAGAGTCCACTGATGCAGGTGTCCCATACCTTGCGCAAGTCGCTTCATTTGAAAACTCCATAACCAAAAGGTAAACACTTCAGAATCAGTAGAGTGGGGAGAAAATGGGACAGTCCTCCTGCCTCAGGAAATGTTCAACCAATCGGCAATCACTTTACATATAAACAATGACTTATCATCACAATGACAATGACGTATTACATAGAGTTCATCTGCAGCTTCTGACATGAGTGATGAGTGAATTTTTTTCTGTCCACGAAAAAACTATTTTTGCCTCGGCCACGGTTCTGCTAGTGCTCAGGTATGTAGGTCTTTTTGCAAAATTGATCTGTAGATTATCTGAGATATGCCTGGTATGCATTAACACTACTGGTTTTCCTGTAATTATGCACCTTTTTCCATCCCCATATTCGCTTTTGTCTGATTACACGATGGGGAGAAATTGGACATGTTGTCCCATTTCTCCCCGGTGTCCCATTTTCCCCCTCATGGACAAATGAAAAATAGAGCTCCGTCATGTTTGGTATCAACTTCGATGGACTTGATGTTCGCTGAATTACTGCAGTATTGAACGTTGAAGCACGTTACTCAATCAGCCGTTTTTTCCTGGCCAACTCTAGAGATAGGTTTCACAACGAATACTCGTGTACCATTTCGTGTAAGTTTTTCAACTTTATGGTCAACCGGGATATGGGGTTTGATTTGCATATGGTTTTTTTGAAAGTCAGGGCCTCAAGAGAATTTACGAAAGATCTTTATGTCAACTCACATTGTTTATAATATGTTGAGCGTTACCTGTAAGTCATAAACTGTACATGTTGTTTACTGTGTGTGGTACTGTTTTTGCAATAAATAACTTTAATTTGATCTATATCGCTCTATATCGATCTCGTAATCGTCTAAAAATGTTTAGGTTACCAAACCTTTGTACCAATAAGCTATTGGCATTGAGAAAGAATACATGGCGGTTTGAGTGGTGACCTTGAATTTGATTTCAGAGGTCAAAACAACTTATTTGTGGAAAAGGATTACGGTGAACTGCAGTGTAAATGCATTCCTGCATCGATATGTATTCCAAATTTTACAAATAAAACCCCAAATTGAATTACACACGCTAATCCAATATCACACAAACACCAATCCTCGCAATTCCAGATAACATAGTATCACATTGTTATGAACGAGCGTGGCGTCCCATTTCTCCCCGTGCTGCGTCCCATTTCACCTCAAATGTCCCATTTCACCCCAAGGTATTTTTGGTGTCATATTTATAGATCCATATTTTTTTCAATTCAACATTATTGCAAGTCACCCTGCAGACATACAATACACAAGGTATCGCCTTGACAAAGACACATATATATCAACGACACGTTTTTATTGTACGGACCACACTATAGAAATGTGGTAAGGTGTCCCATTTCTCCCCACTCTCCCCTACCAATTATGATTGTTCTGAGCTGTTGTAACATTCGAACACTCAGCAATAATATGGTAGCACATCCAACAATGTGCCCAGTGCAAACCACTCATTTGGTCCAGAAGGATTCGTCTGCTATTTCCTGTTCTATTCCCAGATAACACAAGCTGGTCGACACACCCCAGTATGGCGCTAAAACCACCAGGTGTACCAAAATGGCACTAAAAAACAGCTCAGCGCCATAGCACGGATTTCGGAGCATCACTGGGACGCAAATCAAAACGATTTTTTTTTTTGCCTTACGTCTTTGGAGAAACAAATACCACTTGAAAAGCAAAAAAAAAACGATATCCATCAAGATATAAACGTACACAGTGTAACACATACAAAAACTGGGCATATATCGAGGCCTAAAAATAGGAATAAGGTATGTATTTATCATGATGTATTCGCGGATATACGGTGAAATGTGTCTTCGCGAATTCCATAAACCTCGCTTTCGTAATGCGTAGAGTAAAACCGTCCCTCCATACTTTCGATGCAAGAAAACCAAGCGAAAATAATGGTTCTATGTTTTCCGTCGATGTTGTTTTTTTTCACACCTGTGCTGGTAAGTGAAGTGCGAATGTGGTATTGTGCGAGTGTTCACAGGAGCGTCAGTATGTGAACTGTAGGGGAAGATATTTGAAGGACATTCCTGATCTGTTCCCGGCACAAAAAAATCTGGCCAACGATCTACATCGATGCTGTGGAAAATCTCCTTGGCGAAAAATATTTGCGTGGATTTCTGGAAGGACACGACAATGCCAGGCTGACCATTTACGTCAAATAATTTGTGTCTATACCCTTCTTTGTATCAACGTGGAAGGCAAAGTTGATTTTTGATGAATGTCAGACAACAAGGCCTATGGTCACCCCCACCATGACCCTCTCCACGTAATCCATTCAAGATAAGAAAAACAGGGAACCCAGTGCCAGGGTCACAGCAAATTTAGTTTTTTCTGTGATTTCCACAATGGGTGGTTTGTTTTCGTATTTCATAGTAATAAGGATATATCTCAGGGGACGTGGTGACAGGATTGCAATCATAGTAGCATTGGAAAACTACTTGAGACTGTTTGATCTGCATGGTGGTGAGGAGAACAGATGGGTTCATACATTTTTTATTTGTATCTTCCCCAAGGATATAAATTTGAAAATTAAGTATGTCTATTTTATCCCCGTTTCTACAAAACAGAAAGCAACCAGAGAATCCTGATGTCAGACAAAACCCTCCACATAATCCTGTCCAAGCACCGAGAAGGGTAAGCTATGTATGACGGAATGTACTCCACACATGCATTGGATGAACTGGTTGTAATGGGTGATAAACTGGGTTGTATTATAGAGATTTACTTCATACACACATTTTGGGTTACAAACTATTTTACATCATTACAGGCAAAAAGACATGATGACAGAGATGTGGAAAGTGACAGTGAGGATGATGGAAGGTGTAGTTTTTAGTTTACATGTTCTGGTAAAATATTACATTGTGTTAGTTAAAATAACATACACACCTGTATTTGATGGAATGTATAGATTTACACCTGGATGATTTTGCTGAAATACACTGCATTAAATAAAAATTCATACAAATATGCATTTTGATGTTGTATTGTTTTTTATGATGTGAAAATTTCATGACTTGATTTTCATGACTTTTTCACAGCACAACTGATACAGTTCTGCGCAGGCGTAGAGGGCGACAGAACGGAGACCTGTGTTTTATATTTGATGTTTCACAATCGTGAATATCTGCAATAGTGTTTTTTTTCCGTAATACTAATTTTGAATTAACTTAATATTTTACACATATATTGACAAATAATAACTGACAAGTAAGTAAACTAAATAATAATTTAGAAAAGAGAAGAAACAGTCGAAGAAACAGTCGACGAGAAGTTGGTCCAGAAGTGGCCCCAGAAGGTGAAGAAGATACACGCACAACCGACGAAGACAATACCATGGAGAATCCTCCCACGGAAATGTATGTCCTACGACCAGGGGGAGAAAGGCATTTCCGTACTGTAATATGGAACAACCAGGAGAGAGTCGATACCCGACAGTTTGAGACAAACAAACAGGGGGTTAAATACCCGACAAAGAAAGGTGTATCGATGCCTTTACCAAGATACAAAATTTTCCAATATTTTATCTCACAAGCAACCGTAAGTAGTATTAAGAATGATGAAACCACAAGTTCTACAATTAAAAATTTCTAGTGAACGGTGGAAGCTTACAAAGTTAATGGTGAAGAATTGATGATTATTCTTCCATGGTTGAATACCCATGGAAGAAAGGTGTATCGATGCCTTTACCAAGATACAAAGTGTTCCAATATTTTATCCCACAAGCAACCGAAGAACTGAAAAAGCTTTCCTCCCTTCAACGTCTGTCAAAAGGACACGTGCGACCAAGACAATACCATGGAGAATGCTCCAACTGGAATGTCTGTCTCACGACCTGGGGAGAAAAGCATTCTCCTACTGTCATATGGAACAATCAGGAGAGGGTCGATATTTGACAGTTTGAGACAAACAAACAAGGGGTTGAATACCCGACGAAGAAAGGTGTATCGATGCCTTTACCAAGATACAAAATGTTCCAATATTTTATCCCACAAGCAACCGTAAGTAGTATTAAGAATGATGAAACCACAAGTTCTACAATTAAAAATTTCTAGTGAACGGTAGAAGCTTACAAAGTTAATGGTGAAGAATTGATGATTATTCTTCCATGGTTGAATACCCATGGAAGAAAGGTGTATCGATGCCTTTACCAAGATACAAAGTGTTCCAATGTTTTATCCCACAAGCAACCGAAGAGCTGACAAAGCTTTCTCAAGGGGTAGAAATAATACAATGGAGAATCCTCCCACGGCAATGTATGTCCTATGACCTGGGGGATGGAAAGCATTTTCGTACTGTCATATGGAACAACCAGGAGAGGGTCAATATCCGACAGTTTGAGACAAACAGACAAGGGGTTGAATACCCGACGAAGAAAGGTGTATCGATGCCTCTACCAAGATACAAAGTGTTTCAATATTTTATCTCACAAGCAACCGAAGAACTGAAAAAGCTTTCTCAAGGGGTAGAAATTGTTCCCTTCAACGTCCGTCAGAAGGAAGACATCGTTGTCAGTATCGCTGACGACGATTATCAAGTCTCTTGAAATTGGAGGGGTGTTATCCCCGCTGTTATCTCTATCTCTGCTGTTATCTCTAATTTTCTTTCACAATCTCCAGTACTGACAAGTAAGTAAACTAAATAATAATTTAGAAAAGAGAAGAAACAGTCGAAGAAACAGTCGACGAGAAGTTGGTCCAGAAGTGGCCCCAGAAGGTGAAGAAGATACACGCACAACCGACGAAGACAATACCATGGAGAATCCTCCCACGGAAATGTATGTCCTACGACCAGGGGGAGAAAGGCATTTCCGTACTGTAATATGGAACAACCAGGAGAGAGTCGATACCCGACAGTTTGAGACAAACAAACAGGGGGTTAAATACCCGACAAAGAAAGGTGTATCGATGCCTTTACCAAGATACAAAATTTTCCAATATTTTATCTCACAAGCAACCGTAAGTAGTATTAAGAATGATGAAACCACAAGTTCTACAATTAAAAATTTCTAGTGAACGGTAGAAGCTTACAAAGTTAATGGTGAAGAATTGATGATTATTCTTCCATGGTTGAATACCCATGGAAGAAAGGTGTATCGATGCCTTTACCAAGATACAAAGTGTTCCAATATTTTATCCCACAAGCAACCGAAGAGCTGACAAAGCTTTCTCAAGGGGTAGAAATAATACAATGGAGAATCCTCCCACAGCAATGTATGTCCTATGACCTGGGGGATGGAAAGCATTTTCGTACTGTCATATGGAACAACCAGGAGAGGGTCAATATCCGACAGTTTGAGACAAACAAACAAGGGGTTGAATACCCGACGAAGAAAGGTGTATCGATGCCTCTACCAAGATACAAAGTGTTTCAATATTTTATCTCACAAGCAACCGAAGAACTGAAAAAGCTTTCTCAAGGGGTAGAAATTGTTCCCTTCAACGTCCGTCAGAAGGAAGACATCGTTGTCAGTATCGCTGACGACGATTATCAAGTCTCTTGAAATTGGAGGGGTGTTATCCCCGCTGTTATCTCTATCTCTGCTGTTATCTCTAATTTTCTTTCACAATCTCCAGTAGGGAAACGTCACTCTTTTCCCCCAATTTCTCCGGCGTGGGAATGCTGTATTTTGTTGTCATTTTCTTCAAACTTCTTCCCTCTCGGTGAGATGACTTCATTCGTTGCCTAGCCGCGTGTCGTTCTTTTATCCTCTCTTTTTTGGCATGTGAAACAATTCTTGTCAAATATACAAACAATACATCATGAATATTTCAATTTAGTAGGTGACATAGGCGTATAAACTTGTGGATGGCAATCATGTGTGTATGTTATGTTCACAAAATAGGTCGATTGAAGCTATGTATCATACATAACAAGTTTTTGCTTGTGGGTATACAAGTACATGTACATGTCCTAAAACAAGGTTGCTTGTCCCCAATGAAGTTGTCAACATCTCACGTATTTCCCACACAGTGTGTACATGTCTTCAACGAGGTCGTTAATTACCATAATAAAAGTATTGACTGTCTCAATACGAGATTGCTCATGGCTATTAAGGAAACGTGAATGATATTTTTTTCTCATAGAACATTTTGGACAATGCCGAACAGAGTTTGTCAACATCTTAGGTATTTCTTCATAGCGAGTACATGCGTCTTTGGTGATGCTAATTACTATGTAAATATATATTATATATTAAATATAAGAGCAGAGAAGGGATGGCGGTATTTTTCTTCTGTATATATGTCAATACATTCAGAAAACACATATTATTATCAGTGACCAGGAGCTGTCTCAGGCCAACAGCCTCGGCTGTCTTCATGACCATTCCAGTCACGTCCAACATATGAACCTCAAAATACTGCATTGGAAAAGCCAGAAGGCGTGAAATTCGATATGCCTATACCCGCTGATAGCTCGGCTAAAGGGTTGACTTCATTGTATATGGGAAAATATTAAGTGTTATTAGTCTGTTAATTCTGTTTACAGTCGCAAACTTGATGTGTTAAATGAATGAATGAATCAATGAATGAACGGCACTTTCGTTCAGGGTTCGAAAAGAAGGCCATTTCATTGGAAATAATATCTCTTTGCATAAGAATGAATGAATAAAGTTTAACGGCACTTTGGGCTCAAAAAGGCCATTTCAGTGCCAACCCACATCGTAAAATTACAATGAAGAATGTTGAGACCTCAGGTTCGAGTATTAAAATTCTGTAGTGAAAGGTAGAAAATACGAGACATCTCGTGCAGTTATTGATTGACTAGAAATATACTGAATGACTAGCATAATGGACTACATGTCTAGAAATAAAAATATTGTTCAATTTCCTAAGGAAATTGAGGATTTTATAAATACTAATATCATTAAAAACATTATATTGCATGACACTCGTAGAACATGCGACGTGTGTAAGCAATATCTTGACAATGTACCAGGACATGCTCAACCATCAGTCACCCTCGACAGGGCACACACACAGGGGCCTCCTCGGCACGGAACAGGTAACCCTGAGTAAGGTACGTATGCCCTATACGAGCCCATGACCAGTTGATCACGCCTGGACATCTCGTTTATTGGGGTACAACAACCAAGCGTTAGTTTGACTTGGTGTAACTTGTTATCAACCTGCTCATCCCGGAATGACGTGTGGATGAGCAGTCAGAATGTGGCACCCTGGATAATGTGACGTCCAGATCAAGAGCTGTACTGGCAACCTTGTCAGCACGCTCATTCCCAGGAATGTCCACATGACTGGATACCCAACAATAAATATACTACAACTCGATGCTTTTAAAAAATACGTTAATGTTCATTCAAAATATCCAAGAGTAGGGATGTTCAATATTACGATTCTCTATTGCTTGAAGGGGTGATCTAAACAAATGACAAAGCCCAGTTCTCCGGACCGACGGATATGGGGCAGTGGCAATAGTATAGCTTTCAGTTCTGCTGTGTTCACTGAACACACGTGAGGGAGACCTTGTTTGTAGGTTCTCCCTGAGGAAACAGCAGCACAGCCTACCTTACTACCATCCTTGGAACCATCAGCATAGATGAAATTTAAATTTGGATAGTTTAACTGAACATCATAAAAACCGCTGTGAAAATCCAAAGGTTCGGTTGGAGACTTCTTTCCAATTCTCAGACAGAAGTCAGTGATGGGAGTTTTTAATTCCCATGGTGGAACCTATGAAATCTTTGACTCCGCTATTGTGTTTAAGTCTATATTTAAGTCCGCCAATAGGTGTTTTATGTGAATACCAAAGGTTGGTATCGCATTTGGCCTGGATTCAAACAACGATAAAGGGAGGTCCGTTAGCCTCAACATACAGGCTCTCCATTGGGGAGGTTCTGAGTGCAACGAGGCACAAACGCAACACCTGGTTATGGATAGTATCCAAACCTTTATGTAGGAGGGTCTGGGTGAGTCATAAACTATCAAACCATAATCGAGCTTTGACCGGACTTGATGGACACCCTCCTCCTGATCAAACATATCGGAGAATGGAGTGCCCACGCTGACAGTAAATTTACGATTGGATAAAAACTGTGAAATGAAGGAAGGCATACGACCAAGTCCTGTCTCATGGAGATCCTTCAGGATACCGTGTTTCCACGTCGTGAATTATTAATATGCCTTCTCCAAATCAAAAAATATTGCCACCATGTGTTGATGATTAATAAATGACTCCCGTACGGCAGTTTCCAGTCAAACTATCTGACCAGTAGTTGAAACATTCTTCTGGAAACCGCTCTGATACGGATGTAAGAATCAATCTATTACCACCAATAGTCAGATTTTGATGATGCCAATAACAAACGTAATATACAACATTTTGCAATAGAAACAAAGCCCGACCAAATAGTTTATCCAAAGACACACAGGCGTCATCAGTGGCAGATAGTGAGTAATAACCTTATTAGACTGTGAATAGAAGACCAGTCTGGAATTGACGATTTTTCCATTGTTTTGCAAACACAGCTGGTCAAAACAGTTGGACGATAATTCGTTAGGTTGGTTGGATCCTTCCCAGGCTTAACAACCGGGATGATTGTATCCTGTCTCCAACAAGCAGGAAAGGCCCCACCAACCCAAATATTATTGAATATATTCAGAAGAGTCAGCAGGCTCTGTTAAGTGTTTCAGAATCTGATAGTGAATCTCATCAGGCCCAGTGTCATGGACCCGCTAGAGAGACTCCATCAGTTCTGACATTGTAAAAGGACAATTATAGTATTCCATATTACTGGGTCTATAATTGAGGGATTTCTGTTCCTTTCTCACCTCATAGGACTGGAAGCAATCTGTACAGTGAGAACTGGATGGATTATGAGATACGGTTGAACACAGAACATCAGCAATATACTTGTTATCAATGATGCCCCGGTATTTCAACCATAGCTGCTTAACACCAGTGAATTGACGTTTGCCTGAATTTTTTCTAACCATGTTACATACATTTTTTAATTGGCGTCTGATTATTAGGCTTAGAGAAACACCATTCTTCATTGAGTTCCTCGTGACTTTCCTGGCTAGAGCATACTGATGTTTATAAGGCAATAAATTTGTTTGGGTGGGGTGTTTACGATTAATCCGGAGAGCTATCTTCCTAGCAGAAACATCCTTCTGACAGTCTTCGTTCCACCAAGGCTTGTTCTTTTTATTAGAAAACGCGGGGGTTTGGGTATTGTCATTTCAGCAATGAAATGCAATATAGATGTGAATATCTCCATTGGGTCCTCCTGAGTGTTCTCAAACAAGGTAGGCTGCAATTCTAAATTGCATATTCTGACCAACATGCCGTAGCACTGATCAGGAACAAAATGATCTTGCATGGACAGAAAAGTAGGAAAATGATCACTGCCCCACAGGTCATCATAGGCCTGCCAAGTGAAATCATTAAACAATGTTTCCATAAGGAATAGACCACTGTGGCTAGGAAAACGTATGCTTCAGTGCTTGTCATGTGGAGCACTTCTTGGAAGGAGCAAAACCGAAGATTATGTAGAAATGCGGAATGTGACTGGTTTGACAGTATATTTGACAGTATATATACTTGGATTTCACAGGGACCAAGTTATCGAGTGGGAGCTGAGAAACTCCCAGCAGAGACGGTAGTCAACATTTCAAAAATTAGATATCATACAGAAATGGTTTTGAGAATATCACGCGAGATTTTTTTCACGCTGGTAAACTCCCATATCCACTGGAAACGAATTGATGCAGCATATCACGGCCGTCCCAGGAAAGACGTACCGACTACGCGTTGAAATAGATAGCTACAACAACAGACATGATTACAGAGAATACAACAATTTCAGTGTCAATGTTGAAACTGACCGCTTGCACTTCGGCGAATACATGGGTAATGCTGGATGTTGGTAAAGAATATATTATTGGAATGAGCTGAGAATAACCCCCACCCAGAACTAGGGAATAACTGTAATTGACACTATGCTGAAGCATGTCTATAAATATTTTTCATCGGTATTGCTCCCCCCCCCCCAGGAAATACATACAGGCTATGCTTCGACAACAGACATGATTACGCCGAGTAAAAAAATTCCAGTGTTGTTGGTGAAGTTGACCACCTGACCCTCGGCGGATACATGGGCGATGCTGGATGTTGGTAAGAATATATTATTGGACTGAACTTAGAATAACCACCGACGAGAAATAACTGTAATTTACACTATGCTGAGCATGCTTTCAAATACTTGTCATGGATATTGCCTACCAAAAAGGTTCTTTCGTAACAGTAAAATGCATGCATTTATCATTTTAATATAGATTAAATAACAATTTGTACGCGAGACAACAGCATATAACGTTTTGCATACTCGTATGCCGACTTTGTTTACATACTGAAAACTCGCTCTGCTTTCACAACAACGGGCCGTTCTCGAGCCTAGACTGGACCGTTCTCCAATGTAGACCAGACCGTTCTCAAGCCTAGACCGGACCATTCTCCATTCTAGACTGGACCATTCTGCAATGTGGACTGCAGCGTTCTCCTTCCTAGAACTAACCGTTCTCCAGCCTAAACCATATCATTCTCCAGCCTAGATCAAACAGATCTTCAGCCTAAACCGGACCGTTCTCCAGCCTAGACCAGACCGTTCTCAAATGTAAACTGGACCGTTCTCCAGCCTAGATCAGAAGGAATGGTTTCGGGAATATCAAAGGGGAATTCTGGGCAGGTAACTTCCCATAATTACTGGGAACGAGTCGATGCACCAGATCACGTCAGTCCCTGACAAGTCGTACAGGCTACGTGTAGACATGACTAGCTACAACCACAGACATGATTACGCCGAATACAACAATTTCAGTGTGGATGGTGAAATTGAGGGCCTGCACTTCGGCGAATACTCAGGAACTGCTGGATGTTGGTAAGAATATATTATTGGAATGAACTTAGAATAACTGCCACCCAGAACCAGGGAATAACTGTAATTGACACCCTGCTGAGGTCATCGTTCAAATATTCCCATCCATCCCCCCCCCCGGAAAGACTAACATGCTACTCTTCAAGAGCAAACGAAATTTCAGTGTTGGTGGTGAAATTTACCACCTGACATTCGGGAGATACACCGGTGATGCTGGATCTTGGTAAGAATATATTATTGGAATAAATTTGAGAAATCACCGTCCAGAAGTAAGGAATAACCACACTATGCTGAGCATAGTTAGATGAACAAGCTCCGGACGGAAAGCCTTAGTCTCTCAGCTGGACACAAGATGGAGAGATTGTAGCTCAATTGGTAAGGAAACCTTAAATAAATCTTATCTGCCAACAATGGCATAGTGTTTTCAATTGCTTAGGTAGTGCATGTGAACAAAAGAGTTGGAAATATATAAAAATATTGGGAGAACAAGCTCCGGACGGAAAGCCTTAGTCTCTCAGCTGGACACAAGATGGAGAGATTGTAGCTCTATCGGTGAGGAAACCTTAAATAAATCTTATCTTGCCAACAATGGCATAGTGTTTTCAATTGCTTGGGTTGGTCCTGCCATGTCACCGAGAGCCCTCGGGTAGGGACACAATACGGTTTTCGGCGGGAACGCTCATGGTCTTCGGAATCGACTGACACATGCACCTGGAGAAGCTGATGGATCACCATCGAGTCTACTCGAGACATCAGCTGGAAGATCGTCTGTGCATCACATGCCTCGACCACAACTCGGGCTCTTAGCTGGACCGACTGATTGTCTCTCTTAACTTCCCCTCCGCCAACAATTATCTGCACTCGAAGCTCACCCACATGTGGCCAGCGATCAGCTGCCGTTAGGCCACTTCCAAATGTTTCGAGAAGCTGCAGAATAATTCACCTGGGTGGCAATGGGCGAGGTCGGACTTGATTACTGCTACCACACCTGCCCTCTATAGAGAGGTTTCCACAGGAAGTATTTTCGAGAGGTGAGCGCTCTAGCCCTAGAACTGGATAAGCCTCTTGTGATCCACTGCCATCCAAATCACGCAAACTCCACCACTGCCCGCAATTATTGCATCCGGAGTCTAGGAAAGGTTTTGCCTATCAAGCACAAAGTCTATGTGCACTGCTTTCACAGCCTGCAGGACATGCCGCTGTGGGTGGCAGCCTTCCTCGACGTCATCGTCAGCCTCGGGAAGAAGGTCTATGACGAAGACGAAATACCTCTAATCCAGGTTATGGATTTGGATCACATAGTGCTGGAATCAGATGCTCCATATCAGCCAACTCACCCCTGGCAGCTGGACCTTATGGCCATCTCAGTCGGGCAAGCCAAGAACCTGCCAGCCGCCCTGGTCATGGAGTTGGGGTGCCGCAACGCCATGCGGTTCTACCGGTTGAAGAAGAAGAAGGAATAAAGCCTAACCTAACAAGATTAGTGGCGAAGAATTGATGACTAGATCTAGACTCAAAGGCGTTGACTTGAATTGTATGACTAAAAATAAAAGTATACCCCAATTTCCCGAAGGAAATTGAGGATTTTATAAATATTAAAATCATTGAATAAATCATATATTGACTGACACTCGTAGAACATGCGACGAGTGTCAGCCAAATCTTGACAATGTACCAGGACATGTTCAACGGTCAGCCACTCTCGACAGGACACACACACAGGGGCCTCCTCCCCACGGAGCAGGTAACCCTGAGTAAGGTATGTATGCCCTATATGAGCCCGTGACATGACCAGTTGATCACGCCTGGACATTTCTTTTATTGGGGTACAACAACCGAGCGTTGGTTCGACTTTGTGTAATTTGTTATCAACCTGCTCATCCCAGAATGACTGCCATTCTGCGTACAAATACGTGTGGATGAGCAGCTTGTCATTAGAATGTGGCACCCTGGAAAATGTGACGTCCAGATCAAGAGCTGCCCTGGCAGCCTTGTCGGCACGCTCATTCCCGAGAATGTCCACATGACTGGGTACCCAACAAAATACTACAACTTTATGCATTTGAAAAATTCGTTGATGCTCAGTTATAATATCCAAAAGTAGAGGATGGTCAATATTACGATTCTCTATAGCTTGCAGGGCTGATAGAGAATCTGAACAAATGACAAAACCCAGTTCTCCGGATCGGCGGTTGTAGATCACGTGAGCCAGGAGGTGCTGGTTCTAGCCAGCACCGTTCCTGCACTTCCTGGTACTGGTCCTAGCCAGTACCGATCATCAGAATGAACATCTGCTAACATCGTCCACAGCACTAGTTGTATTTTCATTTCATAAATTGATAATTGATAGGCTTATTCTTAATGGGTAAATGGAATGTATTGATGCGTCTCTAAAAATATCCAAAATATCTCCTACCAACAATGATTCAAAGAAGCATCCCGATAGCTGGGTCCTCATTGAAGGACTAATTTCCAAATCTGCTCACTAGGGGTTATAACCACCTTCATTTGAAACGCCACCGTCGGAAAAAATATATACAAAATTGACACAAATATCATAATGAGTAATGAAAGAAAATTCAAAGGAACTCCCAGATTGTTGGATCTTTATTGGAAAAAGTAAGTAGTTTATTTATTCACTCCATGGACCACGGAATATTGAAGTAATTCAAACTGTCAATGATGAACAAACGAATCATTATTATCAACGTGAATTGGAGTACTGCAACATTTCTAATGATTAGCCTATGTGCAACTGAATTAATATATCCCACGTTTGATCATGTTAAACGCTATGGGTACTGGGAAGTTATGTAAATGTTTTTTTTTTCCATGTGAATAGACCGACTCGACTTTCCGCTTTGTATGAACAAGGTCTATAAAAAGTATAAAGTCCATGGTTGCAATAGATTGAGGCTTTAATAATGGACTTGCCTACATCTCTTTTTCGGTAGATTGGTCAGCAAGTTACTGAATACCAGCCTCGTTTGAACCGGAGATGCCGTGGGGGAACCCCAAGGGTCGATAGCTTCATTGTATCACATGCTTCGCTTTCTTTCGGCTGTCGAAAGTGAAGTGATTGCACACATCACGCTCAGTACAATTGTTTGCTTATACTTAGTAGGCTCCACGTTGCACGATACCAGTCATAAAAGTAAACCGTATGTCACGCTACTTCCTGATCGAATGAATGAAAATTGTTCATTCACACTTGGGCTCATACATGCGATATCAGTGGCGAAACAAAATTATTTTAATTTCATTTGTAATGTTCAAATTCTGGTCGATTGGAGCACTATAGATACTGTGTTGGAATTTATAACTAGTTGTGCACCAATTTGCAGCGTGTGCCGTTGAAACAAAAACCATCATTGTTCGAAGGATTGAATTTGTTTTCACTGATAGTGACACACTACCCCGTACATGCGTCTACATTTGCTTTGACATTACATACATCTATGTTTATGTAAAACAATTTAACAATTTGTGGCGGGCAGTTATCAATCCATACTTTGTCCGGAGCAAATGGGTGACATGTTATGCATACAATGCAGAAGAAGAAGAGATAAAGCTCAACGGCACTTTGGGCTCAAGAAGGCCATTTCAGTGCCAAAGAAGGATAGAAAATTAGTATCAAGAATGATAAAACCGCAAGTGCATACAATATGCATACAATGCAGAGCCATGTCAACTCATTCATTATGGTGTTCTAACTGAGATAGAGGAGTATGCGTCAGTGCAAGAGGGCTGGTATTTGGAAACATAATTTTACCACGACCAGCGAACTTCATAATTTAATATATTCATTTCTCACACGTATAAGATGAAATCCGCGTCCCTGAGTCATTCAAGTTTTGTATTTTGCATCGGAGGTACTGTTGACATGGCGGACGTACCTCCAGTGGAAGGATTCCTACAGCAACAACTTGCTGAATATTAGCATGACCATGAGAATTAAGGATGGTGGGTACATCGTCTCAGATAGGAATAGCCACATATTCGAACAGATAAGATCTTTTTGTCCATCATCAACAGAAGCTGTTGCCGATGATACTGAGCGATTGGTCTGTGGTGTATACTGCCGCATTGGAGAGCTGGATGGTTCAGGGTCATGTAGTGGATGCATCGTACAAATCCATCGTGTAGAACATGGGTCCATAGTTATTGTGCAGATTATAAATGTCCAACATGTATGAGGTAAGCTGATGTAAAACCCGCTTGATCTGCCATCTGGAGTACATTTTTTACTCTCCTCGCCATAGGATCGAGATAAACGGAAAATAGGACTCGTCAGGGTATTTTGTTGTGAGGGGTCAATCGGTAAGGAAACCTTAAATATATCTTATCTAGCCAACAATGGCATAGTGTTTTCAATTGCTTAGGTAGTGCATGTAAATCTGTGGAAAAGAGTTGGGAATATATAAAAAAATATTGGGTAAACAAGCTCCGGACGGAAAGCCTCAGTCTGTTAGCTGGACACAAGATAGAGACATTGTCATGATCTAAACGGTAAGAAAACCTTAAATCAACCGTATCTTAGTGTTTTCAGTGGCTTAGTCAGTGCATATAATATTGTGGAAAAGAGTTGGGAATATATGAAAATATTGGGAAAATATATTTTTTTTTGCAGTATAAACACTGCTATTCTAAGTATGTTCTCATCAGCAGAGTCTTGTGACTTGTGATGCATCTCGTATATATATATCTTGACTTGATCTCAATTTCCACTAGTGGAAGTCTGTATTATCCGCTTAGAACATCGAATCTGTCAGAGATACCTAACACAAGACATTGGTATTATCCACAACTCTCAAGTCATGCAAGAAGTTATACAAAATTCGGATAAACACTCAAGTTGTTGGCTCATTTTTAGAAAGGTATATACTAGATTTATTACCCGGAGCTTATCGAGAGCTGCAGGTCGCAGTACAACTCTATTATTATACACGGTATACCACTGTCCCATCCATGACGAAAAGACAGAAGAATGAATAAATGAAATTTTATGGAATCTGACATCCAGGAGTTTGGGTTCAACAAGGCTTCTCAGTGCAAAATCTAAATATGAAAAATCTCAGAATATAAAAATATGAAGAACATTGGAAAAACCAAACCACAGAAATAGATTCTTTGGTGGAGAAAATCAGAGGAATTCCAAAACGTATTTTCTTCCCATGAAGTGCACTCCATAATACGCTAATTAATACTCCTAATGGGTAAATTGAATGTACTGATGTGTCTGTTTGGAGCATAGCCACAACCCAAGAAGTCATTTCTCTAAAAAATATCCAAAACGTGAGAATATCTCCTACCATACATTGAAGCAAAGAAGCATCCTGATAGCTGGGTCCCTATTGAAGGATAATTACCAAATCTGCTCACTTGGGCTTATACCAACAACCATCATTTGAAACGCTACCGTCGGAAAAAATACACAAAGTTGACACAAAAATCATCACTAGCGATCAAAGAACTTTCGAAGAAACTCCCAGATGGTTGGCTCTTTCCTTAAAAAAGTAAGTAGTATATTTACTCCACGGACCTCAAACATTGATATTAATTCAGAATGTCAATGATGAACAATTGAATTATTATTATTGACGTCATTTGGAGTACTGCACTATTTCTGATGATTAGCCTATGTGCAACTCATTTAATATCTCTCAAGTTTGATCAAGTTGTACGCTATGGGTACTGGGAATAATATGTAAATGTTTTTTTTCCATGTGAATAGACCGATTTGAATTTTCAATTCAAATCAACAAGGTATATAAAAGGTATAAAGTCCATGGTTCCAATGAATTGAAGCATTCATGTACTAGCCGATATCTCTTTTGGTACATTGCTCATCAGGTTACCGAGTACCAGCCTCGTTCGAACCGGAGACATTATGGCTTTCTAACTGAGATTGACAAGTATATGTCAGTCCAAGAGGAATGGTAATTAGAAACGTAATTTTACCAATACCAACGAACTTCATAATTAAATATATTTATTTCTTACACGTATGCGAATGCGATGAAAAATCCAGGTCCCTAAGTCATTCAAGTTTTGTATTTTGCGTCTGAGGTACTGTTAACATGGCGGACGTACCTCATGGCGGACGTACCTCCAGTGGAAGGATTCCTACAGCAACAACTTGCTGAATATCAGCATGACCATGAGCAGTAAAGATGATGGGTACATCGTCTCAGATAGGAATAGCCACATATTCGAGCAAATAAGATTTCTTTGTCCATCATCAACAGAAGCTGTTGCCGATGGCACCGAGCGATTGGTCTGTGATCTTTACTGCCGCATTGGAGAGCTGGATGGTTCAGGGTCATGTAGTGGATGCATTGTACAAATCCATCGTGTAGAACATGGGTCCATAGTTATTGTTCAGAACTAGAGTAAAAATGTCCAACATGTATGAGGTAAGCTGATGTAAAACCCGCTTGATCTGCCATCTGGAGTACATTTTTTATTCTCCTCACCATAGGATCGAGATAAACGGAAAATAGGACTCGTCAGGGTATTTTGTTGTGAGGGGTCAATCGGTAAAGAAACCTTAAATATATCTTATCTAGCCAACAATGGCATAGTGTTTTCAATTGCTTAGGTAGTGCATGTAAATCTGTGGAAAAGAGTTGGGAATATATAAAAAAAAAATATTGGGTAAACAAGCTCCGGACGGAAACCCTCAGTCTGTTAGCTGGACACAAGATGGAGACATTGTCATGATCTAAACGGTAAGAAAACCTTAAATCAATCGTATCTTAGTGTCTTAGTCAGTGCATATAGTACTGTGGAAAAGAGTTGGGAATATATGAAAATATTGGGAAAATAGATAAAATGATTTTTGTTGTATAAACACTGCTAATCTAAGTATGCTCTCATCATCAGAGTGTTATGACTCGTGATGCATCTCGTATATATATATCTTGAATTGATCTCAATTTCCACCAGCGGAAATCTGCTTAGAACATCGAATCTGTCAGTGCAAAATCAGAATATAAAAATATAATGAACAATGGGAAGACTACACCAGAGAAATAGATTCTTTGGTGGAGAAATTCAGAGGAATTCCAAAACGTATTTTCATCCTATGAAATGCACTGGATAATAAGCTAATTAATACTCCTAATGGGTAAATTGAATGTATTGATGTGTGTGTGTGTGTGTGAAGTATAGCCACAACCCAAGAAGTCATTTCTCTAAAAAATATCCAAAACGTGAAAAATATCTCCTACCAACAATGATACAAAAAGCATCCTGATAGCTGGGTCTTCATTGAAGGATAATTTCCAAATCTGCTCACCAGAGCTTATACCAACAACCATCTCTTGAAACGCTACCGTCGGAAAAAAAACACAAAGTTGACACAAAAATCATCACTAGCAATCAAAGAACTTTCGCAGAAACTCCCAGATGGTTGGGTCTTTCCTAAAAAGAGTAAGTAGTATATTAACTCCATGGACCTCAAACATTGATATTATTTCAAAATGTCAATGATGAACAATCAAATCATTATTATTAACGTGATTTGGAGTACTGCACTATTTCTGATGATTAGCCTATGTGCAACTCAATTAATATCTCTCAAGTTTGATAAAGTTGTAAGCTATGGGTACTGGGAAGAATATGTAAATGTTTTTTTTCTATGTGAATAGACCGATTTGAATTTTCGCTTTAAATGAACAAAGTGTATAAAAAGTATAAAGTCCATGGTTGCAATGAATTGAAGCATTCATGGACTAGCCGATATCTCTTTCGGTACATTGCTCATCAGGTTACCGAGTACCAGCCTCGTTTGAACCGGAGACATTTTGGCTTTCTATCTGAAATAGAGAAGTATGCGTCAGTCCAAGAAGGCTCGCAATTAGAAATGTAATTTTACCAGGACCAACGAACTTCATAATTAAATATATTAATTTCCTACACGTATGAGAATGCGGTGAAATCCACGTCCCTAAGTCATTTAAGTTTTGTATTTTGCGTCTGAGGTACTGTTGACATGGCGGATGTACCTCATGGCGGACGTACCTCCAGTGGAAGGATTCCTACAGCAACAACTTGCTGAATATCAGCATGACCATGAGCAGTAAAGATGATGGGTACATCGTCTCAGATAGGAATAGCCACATATTCGAGCAATCAAGATCTCTTTGTCCTTCATGAACAGAAGCTGTTGCCGATGGCACCGAGCGATTGGTCTGTGATCTTTACTGCCGCATTGGAGAGCTGGATGGTTCAGGGTCATGTAGTGGATGCATTGTACAAATCCATCGTGTAGAACATGGGTCCATAGTTATTGTTCAGAACTAGAGTAAAAATGTCCAACATGTATGAGGTAAGCTGATGTAAAACCCGCTTGATCTGCCATCTGGAGTACATTTTTTATTCTCCTCACCATAGGTTCGAGATAAACGGAAAATAGGACTCGTCAGGGTATTTTGTTGTGAGGGGTCAATCGGTAAAGAAACCTTAAATATATCTTATCTAGCCAACAATGGCATAGTGTTTTCAATTGCTTAGGTAGTGCATGTAAATCTGTGGAAAAGAGTTGGGAATATATAAAAAAAAATATTGGGTAAACAAGCTCCGGACGGAAAGCCTCAGTCTGTTAGCTGGACACAAGATGGAGACATTGTCATGATCTAAACGGTAAGAAAACCTTAAATCAATCGTATCTTAGTCAGTGCATATAGTACTGTGGAAAAGAGTTGGGAATATATGAAAATATTGGGAAAATAGATAAAATGATTTTTGCTGTATAAACACTGCTAATCTAAGTATGCTCTCATCATCAGAGTGTTATGACTCGTGATGCATCTCGCATATATATATCTTGAATTGATCTCAATTTCCACCAGCGGAAATCTGCTTAGAACATCGAATCTGTCAGTGCAAAATCAGAATATAAAAATATAATGAACAATGGGAAGACTACACCAGAGAAATAGATTCTTTGATGGAGAAATTCAGAGGAATTCCAAAACGTATTTTCATCCTATGAAATGCACTCGATAATAGGCTAATTAATAGTCCTAATGGGTAAATTGAATGTATTGATGTGTGTGTGTGAAGTATAGCCACAACCCAAGAAGTCATTTCTCTAAAAAATATCCAAAACGTGAAAAATATCTCCTACCAACAATGATATAAAGAAGCATCCTGATAGCTGGGTCTTCATTGAAGGATAATTACCAAATCTGCTCACCAGAGCTTATACCAACAACCATCTTTTGAAACGCTACTGTCGGAAAAAATACACAAAGTTGACACAAAAATCATCACTGGCAATCAAAGAACTTTCGAAGAAACTCTCAGATGGTTGGCTCTTTCCTAAAAAAAGTAAGTAGTATATTAACTCCATGAACCTCAAACATTGATATTATTTCAAAATGTCAATGATGAACAATCAAATCATTATTATTAACGTGATTTGGAGTACTGCACTATTTCTGATGATTAGCCTATGTGCAACTCAATTAATATCTCTCAAGTTTGATCAAGTTGTAAGCTATGAGTACTGGGAAGAATATGTAAATGTTATTTTTTCTATGTGAACCAGAATACCTACTCACTAGAGCCTAGCGAGTAGGACCGAAGTCTGTAAAAGTCAACAAAACATAACAAAAAATAAATATATATCAAAGAAAATGAGTCCTGCTATTCTCAATAACCCATTCTATATTATTCTACTTTCAGGTGGAAAAACTACTAGTATGTGGTGATGTGGAAGTTTGCTTCCTTGACTGGGATGTCCCAGAAAAAATCACTAAACAATATACAGCTTCGAAATTGGTGCCAGCTGTCAATCTGAGGCCACCCAAACGAAACAAACAAAGATGGCAGCAGATTTAATATATTTATTTCTTACACGTATGCGAATGCGATGAAATCCACGTCCCTAAGTCATTTAAGTTTTGTATTTTGCATTGGAGGTACTGTTGACATGGCGGATGTACCTCATGGCGGACGTAC
Organism: Terebella lapidaria; assembly: GCA_949152475.1. NCBI lineage: Eukaryota > Metazoa > Annelida > Polychaeta > Terebellida > Terebellidae > Terebella > Terebella lapidaria. The sequence continues at coordinate 26,492,986 of OX424568.1, read as the reverse complement.
CTCCAGTGGAAGGATTCCTACAGCAACAACTTGCTGAATATCATCATGACCATGAGCAGTAAAGATGATGGGTACATCGTCTCAGATAGGAATAGCCACATTTTCGAGCAAATAAGATTTCTTTGTCCATCATCAACAGAAACTGTTGCCGATGACACCGAGCGATTGGTCTGTGATGATTACTGCCGCATTGGAGAGCTGGATGGTTCAGGGAGCCAACATGTACAGTGGATGTATTGTACAAATCCATCGTGTAGTACATGGGTCCATAATTATTGTGCAGAATTAGAGTAAAAAATTAAGATTATAAATGTCACACATGTATGCGGTAAGCTGATGCAAAACCCGCTTGATCTGCCATCTGGAGTACATATTTTACTCTCCTGGCCATAGGATCGAGTTAAACGGAAAATAGGACTCGTCATGGTATTTTGTTCTGAGGGGTCAATCGGTAAGGAAACCTTAAATATATCTTATCTAGCCAACAATGGCATAGTGTTTTCAATTGCTTAGGTAGTGCATGTAAATCTGTGGAAAAGAGTTGGGAATATATAAAAAAAATATTGGGTAAACAAGCTCCGGACGGAAAGCCTCAGTCTGTTAGCTGGACACAAGATGGAGACATTGTCATGATCTAAACGGTAAGAAAACCTTAAATCAATCGTATCTTAGTGTCTTAGTCAGTGCATATAGTACTGTGGAAAAGAGTTGGGAATATATGAAAAATATTGGGAAAATAGATAAAATGATTTTTGTTGTATAAACACTGCTAATCTAAGTATGCTCTCATCATCAGAGTGTTATGACTCGTGATGCATCTCGTATATATATATCTTGAATTGATCTCAATTTCCACCAGCGGAAATCTGCTTAGAACATCGAATCTGTCAGTGCAAAATCAGAATATAAAAATATAATGAACAATGGGAAGACTACACCAGAGAAATAGATTCTTTGATGGAGAAATTCAGAGGAATTCCAAAACGTATTTTCATCCTATGAAATGCACTCGATAATAGGCTAATTAATACTCCTAATGGGTAAATTGAATGTATTGATGTGTGTGTGTGAAGTATAGCCACAACCCAAGAAGTCATTTCTCTAAAAAATATCCAAAACGTGAAAAATATCTCCTACCAACAATGATATAAAGAAGCATCCTGATAGATGGGTCTTCATTGAAGGATAATTACCAAATCTGCTCACCAGAGCTTATACCAACAACCATCTTTTGAAACGCTACCGTCGGAAAAAATACACAAAGTTGACACAAAAATCATCACTAGCAATCAAAGAACTTTCGAAGAAACTCACAGATGGTTGGGTCTTTCCTAAAAAAAGTAAGTAGTATATTAACTCCATGGACCTCAAACATTGATATTATTTCAAAATGTCAATGATGAACAATCAAATCATTATTATTAACGTGATTTGGAGTACTGCACTATTTCTGATGATTAGCCTATGTGCAACTCAATTATTATCTCTCAAGTTTGATCAAGTTGTAAGCTATGGGTACTGGGAAGAATATGTAAATGTTTTTTTTTCTATGTGAATAGACCGATTTGAATTTTCGCTTTAAATGAACAAGGTGTATAAAAAGTATAAAGTCCATGGTTGCAATGAATTGAAGCATTCATGGACTAGCCGATATCTCTTTCGGTACATTGCACATCACGTTACCTGAAATAGAGAAGTATGCGTCAGTCCAAGAGGGCTGGCAATTAGAAAAGTAATTTTACCACGACCAACGAACTTCATAATTAAATATATTAATTTCCTACACGTATGAGAATGCAGTGGAATCCACGTCCCTAAGTCATTTAAGTTTTGTATTTTGCGTCTGAGGTACTATTGACATGGCGGATGTACCTCATGGCGGACGTACCTCCAGTAGAAGGATTTCTACAGCAACAACTTGCTGAATATCAGCATGACCATGAGTATTAAGGATGATGGGTACATCGTCTCAGATAGGAATAGCCACATATTCGAGCAATCAAGATCTCTTTGTCCATCATCAACAGAAACTGTTGCCGATGACACTGAGCGATTGGTCTGTGATGTATACTGCCGCATTGGAGAGCTGGATGGTTCAGGGATCAAATATGTTCAGTGGACGCATTGTACAAATTCATCATGTAGTACATGGATTCATAATTATTGTGCAGAACTAGAGTGAGAAAAATGAATCTGATGTAAAACCAGTTTGATCTGCCACGTGGAGTACATTTTTTACTCTCCTCCCATGAAGATCGAGATAAACAGAGAATACGGCTCGTCAGGATATTTAGTTGGAGAGGTCAATCGAAGACGAGTAAATGAGTTGAGACAAACGGGACTGTTACTGGTTACTGACTTCAAAGTACTGCGTCCTGTGTGCTGATGGCTTATGCATCCGAAGTATTGGTTCCAAAGATTCACACACTTCCCTTATGTGTGGCTACGACACCAGACGGCCACGTACTGGTAAATGAAGAGGGTACAGTCGAACGATATGGCTGGTGTTTACACTGACTCCACGCTGAGTGGTGACAATGTACGAGGCATCACACCAAGTGTACCAAACACACGAAAAGGCTATCTCGATATGGGGCTCTAAGGTCATCCTGCAGACTATGCTAACTATCAACTTCAGCTGACGCGAAGAGGATTAGGACGACTAGTCGGGGAATATTTGTGATCTGACATCCGTATTGGACTGTAAAAGAGGCGAGAAAAAAACTTGCAGACGCATTCACAGCCCCTGGCAGAAATGGTAACGTGACAGTGGATATTTGAATAAAGAGTTTCACTGAGAGTTGAGACTTTTTATGGCGTTCAAGGTAGAGTAATATCAAGAAACGAGGATGGTAAACACCTTCCCCGGACACACAAACAAGTGATACAGGCGACTGGGCGGGTCTGGAAACGGCAATATTTCATCATAAAATCATTTTCAAAACCCTGATATTATGTCGTTTTCCTCCCAGCCTAGCCCAGACTAAATGTTATCGTTTTTATTTGTACTTATCACTTTTGTTAATTACAAACTCACTATTATTATTCATTATCACAAGCAAACAAAATTGCTCCAGGTGCTAAGTGAAGGAACAAGGTGGAGGAAAATATACCTCTACAATACCATATTTGGACAGGATACCAAACCCGTACAAGTGTGGACAGGAGCAAATTTTTATGGCATCCAAAACATTGACATAAAGCAATTGTACGACAAGAGGTACAGCTCTTTCCACATGAGGCATACAGATGCTTCAGGCAGTATGTTACGGCCTTCCAAGCTACCAAGTACCAGTTGCGGTCATGAATTCCAGTTGTTATATATTGGAAATTCAATATGGCTGTAATTAATATAATTATTAATATTGATGCTAAATGATAAGTTCATTAAATTGTATAAATGAAAATATATGAACAAATTCAACACGTTGTGCCTGTTTAACAAGTGGGACTTGGGTAGATCTTTGAATGCATTTAGACTGTACCTCACACGACCCGCCAAACTTTGGTTTCAGACTCTACCAGTCAGAGACAAAGCTGTGAAACCGTGAAAACCTAATTCATCGAACGTGTCCATTGAAAACATCTGCATTTTGGAACAAGAATAAGGAAAGAAAACAACTGCCTGGAGAGACAGTAGAATATTTCTTAGTCGATGTGCAGCGCCGCTGTCAACAACTCCGAAAGGCTCCACAAAGCAATTGTCCATATTTGTTCGGAACCTCCTGCCGAACATCAGAAGTTTTGTCATCGGGAAGAGCCCCAACACCTTGGACGAGGCAGAAACCTACGCCAGATTAGGCGAATCTATCGCTACAACGGAGCGTGACTCACACGCTACAGACCTCGTAGCTGTCGCCAAACAGATGAAAGGTCAGACAGAAGAACTGCAAAAACAGCATGAAACCCTGCTCCCAATGAAGCAATAGATCAACACCACTTCTTATATGTTGGAAAGTCAATATGGATGTAATTAATATAATGATTAATATAGATGCTAAATGATAAGTTCATTACATTGTATACATGAAATATCTGGAAGTTGTCCGAGAAATGGTATCGTGTAAAGGGAAGGAAAAATCAATATGACAGTGCCGGACGGGATCAGCCGGGCCGCGCCTGTCGAGGGGACAGAAACGTTAATTGTATGTACATGACATTATAAGGGTGAACAAAAAGGGAAAGCGGGAAAGGTCGGGGGATTACATTTTGGGTTACTTTTGGGGTCTTCTATCGGAATTGCTATTCTGACTCTACAATATTTGAAACGTCGTTATTCAACAAATACATGTAACATTTATGATTGAACAAAATGGAAAATGATTTGGACTCCTGTGATGTGACACCTTACTTCAATTTACGAATGCACATCAGAAAAACAGACCATTACACAGTAGTAAAGCCAAGCGATTACTGATATCGAAATATATATCTATGAAATAAGGATAAATTCACACCTGTAAAATCTAATAGTGATTTTCCTGTGAGATGTGTTGGTCCATGCGATTGTCATGTCGACATCGTATTGAATAAACAGAGGTAATGCTATATATTCACTCGTCTAACAGAACTACAAAACTCAACCAAAAGCATACAGAGCCAGAGGCCAATATCAAGCAAACCTGGCAATACACAAGCGCATGAACAAAGTTCATACCTCCGATTTGAATGAACAAAGTTATGTATATATTCGGACGAGGAGTTCAAACATGGTCAGTGTTTTCCTGTATAAACAGGAGAATAATCATGATATTTGATGTGAAGTTTTGTATTTTTTTGGCAATCTTGTATACGCAATTGTTCGGTTGTCAGTGTGTGGTGTAGTGGATGTCGAGAGACGGTTTCAATATGCATTTAAGCTCTGGCGTTCAGATATTCCGTCACAAGAGTAGGAACTCTTCAACAAATACTAGTAGTGAACAACATTTGGTGAAAAATATAATATGGTTCGAAAATCCGTTTTTTGAATGTATTCATCAAAACCCACCTCAATATGAGCAGGTGTGGTTATTTAAATAATCCTGTATCAGGAAAACACTTTTGTGACGAAATTTACATGCAGATTGTAGCCGATTTGTCTTGTTTTAAGGCTGGACAGATACATGGCCATCCGCTGCGATATACACATCTATATTAACGATTCCTCTAATATGAGGAATTTCATAGTGGATAACTTAAAGTGGATGGAACATCTCATAAAACGATGCATTATGTTTCTTTTCTCCTCCTTTGAATCACAACGCAGTCATGTGGTTGTCCAGCCCTCCTGGAAATTGACACCCTTGTACGTTTACACCAATGAGCCGAGTATAGTTGACTGAAAAACTAACAAGCAGGTGCATGTGGGTGGCAGACAGCATATAACATAAGGTATTGTTCATGGACAAAAATATGTAAAGTCGTCACAAGAATTTAAAGATGATGACCATTGATTCCGAAGTTTACAGCTCAGACACAAGATAAAACACGAGATTTTCATGCTCGATACCGAATAATTTGTTATAACGATGGCGAATTCTTCAGAATTTGCACCGTTTCTAGTTTATGAATATTTAGTGATATATACATCATCTTCAAATTATTATGACGAGTGATATATATGTTATGATATTGGTTGCAGTCTGTACACATGAGCATTAAGTTACCACAAATGAACACTACAAATTGAGACGTTGTATGAATGCATGCATGTTGCTTATGAACAGTATCATGTGTGAGTGTCACATAATTTCTCCTGTCTGTCGCCCAGGTGCAAATGCCTGTATCCGTACGCGTCATCAATGGAATGATGGACGTGTATTTATCATTTATTTAGTGGAATATGTGTACGTAAAATTATGTCCGATGGTGGACCACAATATCACAACGAAAATCTCGGTAGAACACATGAAATAGCTTTACTCGGCCGCATGGTGGCAAACGTACAATGGCAATTGTTATATTTTTGTGTAAAATAAAACCTTTGACCTTTTGTTGTAACTCACCCGTCCATATAAGTGCATGTACATGTGTATTCCAACCAAGGCAGCTTTCTGTACATAATTTTTTTTTTCTGGACAAATTTGAAGTTGAATTTATCATCATACAAAAGTTATTAACATTCAGTGATAACATGCTCCGATAACATGACCGAATTATCACATGTACATGCACCCATGGTGAAGATAATTTATCCGATTTTATCAGGTATTTATCAGAAAAGAAGACCGAATGACTCAGACGGACCCGTATATATAGGCACAACAGCCCTTGTCGAGTTTGACGTGTCGATGTGATAAAAAGATTGCAAATATTTTGCCCATAAATAGAATCTTGGCATGAGTGTGCCGGACTCGAATATCAAGTGGAATTGCACCATAACTGAAAGCCAATATGATGAAAATTCAGGAAGAATGTACTCACAAATCTATGCGTCTTGGTGAGAGGAAACTACTAACCACGTGCGAAGTTCGCCCGCATGCATTACTCCGCATTTTTTCGTCCGATACAAGTTAACAACATGCCACCTAATGCTATTATAGTCAATACGCGACCAAACCACCGCATATGTATACGTCGTCATCTAGCTAGCGTCGTCGTGATTCTCCCCCCCCCCCTCCCCACTCAATAACTAACGGGCACAGAGACGTACACACATGTCGTCTGCCGGCGGCGGGTTTGTGCCATTATGTCGTCCCAGCCAGTGAGGTGAAGCGTCTCAACGCTTCTAGGTTCGAAGTCCCCATGCCAGGAAGTCACGTGCAACAGCCGTGTAGTCATGATAGGCCTAGATGTTTTAATGAACTATACTCGACTTTTCGTAGCCTCCTTGTGTGTTTTCGCGATACGAAGCCCTTAGGCCGCCATACTTTGGTGAATAGAAACTGAATAGTGAACTGAACGCTTCTTTCGGTATATGAATCACCCATTTAAAAGAAATTAAATGCAACGAAGTTAATTACAGACCGAATCACATCCAAAAACTCTCTTTCACCATGTGAACAGAGCAAAGTACCCAAAGTTGTTAACGAAAGAATTCATGGTTATAGGGCAAACGATCTCATTACCATGTGTGCGACTTATTTTATCGTGTGAACGATAATTCTTATTTTTTCTCCACAGATGGGAGGAGAATATTTTTGTCCGAAATCCAGCGATTCTTATTATCATAACATTGGCTAAATAAAACAAAAATTCACATGGTCGTTAATTTTCTATTAAACTTCAGACCTACAACTAAATATTCAGGTATTGGAAAGTTCGCAATCTACCCCAATAATAAATTCACCCCGAAATGGGATCTCAGAAATCGGAACAAACTCCCTATAAACAACTTAAACAAAAATGTTTATATACATGAGTCATGAAAGCATTGTTGCAATTTTGAACCACAAAGCATGTCTGAAAATATGTCATAACTTAACACGCTGATATCAAATTATACATAGACCTTAGATGGAACGAATTTGCCTACACAATATCATGTTCGGACCACGAGGAGACTATGTTGATGATGGAGCTAACATAATTATAACTACCGACACTTTTCGAGTTGAGATAGAAGTCTGAAATTGAGTATAGAATCGCCGTTTCACTCACAGGTGAAGTGCGTCTGTTTACCTAACGATACCAGAAATACATGATACATCTGGCACATGATACCAGAAATACATGAATAACAGGTTTGAGTATCAAAATCTGAATGGGTAACTCGGAGATCGGATGTGTCTAGCCTTCCGTTGCCAAATAATAGAGCCGCCCACCAATGTGGTAGGCGAGTGGCCCTTGAAAATCAATTGCCGCGCGTTGTCATGGTTTTATCGACTTTCACTTCCCCAGCAATGTCATGCGCCAGGCCGGATTCGACATAGTAGACATAGTAAATAATGTATCTATGCTACAGAACGCCATCAATTGGAATATGAAATCGGTCTTATCACATCGACAGCGCCAATATATCACCAGGATATGTAAATATTGTTTTTAATGTCATGTGCGCAGTTAGCTTACGGAGTCCCGGAGAGGACATACATAATGAGGATTTTTGTGATATTACAATTTTCCGTTCACTCGACATTTGGTCTCATTTCACATACCTTTATAAACACAAGGTGCCATTTCGAATGTGCGATCTCATATTTCGAGCGCAGGAACTCTTTATTTCGAGTGAACGGTTTTCCCAGAAATCACTCACATGCTCTCTCCAAGCCTCCGTAGTATGTATACTGGTATAAGGTGTACGCCCAGTGGTGCGATCGATCGACAATCTGTCTCTCGTCATGAAAATAAACTAAGTGAGTCGGTTTGTCTGAGCCAAACCCACACACAGTTTATGTCTGGTTTCTACAACACCTACCTGTATCAAACAATGCTATATAGATATGTATATTAGATACCGACACTGATAAAGCAGTACGTCATGATAATCAGACTCACAATTCTTTCGCCAGCCTGCCGCTAGCGCTGTGAGTGCTGCACCGCGTAGGATCATGCGGAGTTTTAGTTTTAGCTTATCGACCCATTTGCAATGAAATAATCAGTAGGTCTAATGCCTGCTTTCCTTCTATGGTCAGAGTGGGACCTCGAGGGACTCTATTGCTTGATAACCCATAGTTCCCCTCCGAATGCACATGTATCCATTCAATTCCGGCTCTTCTGTAATAGAGATGTGAGTTTTCGTGTTGATGATTCAAGATGGTATTGCATGTGCACATGAAAACGTACAAACAAACCGACCTCTTTTTTACAGGTAAGCTTTCTTAAGCATTCGTTAGGTGTCAGCAGCTTACGGTCAATTGCTCATAGCGCATATTCGGCATTATGTCGTTTCTAACGATTTATACTTGAGGAGAACTAATAAATATTCGGTGAGTTACAACACCCGGCCCAAGTATCATACTCTGCGCCTTCCTCTATATTCAATGAGGATTAAAAAGGTGACAGACGGATTAAATGGCATTCATTTAGTGGACGAGTAGTATTAAGGCGCAGTGTATGATACTTGGGCCCAACACGCTCGGTGGTATGTTTTTTCTCAGCGGATTAAACAGGACACAACAGCGGGCAGAACAGGACACAGCCGGCGAATAGGACACGACACCCAATTAGCTGCTACACTGACTCGACATGTTAAACCTACACTAAAGTCGGCGCATAATTTATTGGCGCGAACCTATCTGGTCATATCTCGGAACATACTGACTTGTATTATATGAAATTTATAGAAAGTGAAAACGGCACCAGGACCATTGTGAAACAATGGCTGTTTTTATGTCGTGTGCATTTCTCGTCGGTATATCTAGGAAAATGTATATCCTTATGGAGTTTTAACATGGGAATTCTAGCTTGCCATTTTGATGCTGTATGGGATTGAGACAAATCAATGGAGTAGCCGATTGGGATAGGGGTGTTCTCAAAGAAAATATAATGATAAAAATTCATTCTATTGCTCGTGCTTGAATATATTTCGCATTAAAGAAATCATAATCACACAATATCTACGGTAATTCTTTAGTCCGAATCTGAACTGCTGGATTCACCCAGATGTATGACGACCCGATCAATGTGGATCTCGTCATTGATTTGAACGACAACTTCATGTTACGCGCATAGATATTATACATGTATGTTTACATGTGTTATATGATAATGGTATTTTGGCTCATCTGTTAAGGAATACATGCCCTGTACGTTAGAAATATATTATCAGGAACAAAATTTTGCTTGAATGATCAACACTGCGGCGCAATCAAGCACAAACATTTTATCATTTTTCTTAAATATGTTCCATAGCTTCTTTGAGACAGTCCCTTAACCAGAACTGAGCTGAGCTCAGAGGATTTTAATTGGACTCAAAGGCCAGAGCAACTTGAGCATAGCCGGGCACGATACAAAGCTGGTCAAAAATTAGACACCCTAAATCCTCAATTCATATATTGATGAAAATTGAATATGTTCGTCTGTTTAGCGAGATAACATTGTACTGCAGTCAAATATAATTTATGTCCTGTTTGACCTGATATACAGTTTCACACTCAAATATGAACCAACATTCTCAACCTTTCCGGGACATCAAAATATGGACCACCATCAGTTTTTGAACAGGATAAGTCATTACATGTTACTTTTCAGACCGTTGCACACCACTGATCAGACCAATGATATTTCTTTGCATTAATGAGCTGTTGCATTGACATTCACCACTGTTTTAGCTTTCCGCTTTCCCGCTCATTGTTACGATGGTAAAATCCCATTTAAAATCATATTTATTTAAATAATTATTTTCTGTGTGAAGAACAAACTTCAAATTCACGTCAGCAACTTTGGTCACAGTCTTGTTCAAACGTTGCCTGAATCTCATATAATACAAGTCAGTAAGTTCCGAGATTTCATGAGATATGTTCGCGACAATAAATTATGCGCCGGCTTTAAAATGAATGTTCAGCGATAAAAAAAACCTACAAATGCGTACCAATGTAACTAACAGCAATATATATAGGCTATCGGTCAACGAGAATCTCACTAAGAGATTTCTGTTGGATTTCTTATTGAGGATATATACCTCTTGAAGAATACATACAATCTTGCTATATAATGGCCAGGCTTGCGAGGCGATATCTATATGGAATGTCGCTCGTGGAGCTGGAAGAGCAAACTGTTGTTGAGATAGCGTCAGTAACCGCCTCTGTGGCCGAGTGGATGGGACCAGTGGCTCTTGAAGCAACGAAGCTCAGAGGCGGTAGGTGACGCGGGTTCGATCCCCGTCACCGGCACAAAGTAGGTGGACTTTTCATCCAGGCACCGCAAAGGCTTCTCCATTCGAATGTGCTTTCCAAATTCTAAATTGTCACCCGCTGGTGGATAGGGTAGACAGGCAGAATTGCCTATCATCATGGACCGTCGTTAAATAAATCTGATTATAATTATTATCGTTGTATTTTCGCCCCTGCTTCTTTCAAGTCGAAATGGCAAAAATCCCGTGTGTCATGCTATATATTCATACTCATCACGCAACATCTAAGGCACTATGGTCTCTCAAAAATGAATCTATATATAATGACTAAGCTGAAAATTTACCTTGAGTATGCGATAACTGCCGCCGAAGGGTGACCATTCAACATTGATTTAAATAGCCATTGTATATGGGATGTGCCCATAACATAACCCCACCATGATATCAAAGAGTATAGGAACAGTGTTCCTATACTCTTTGGTGATATGCTGAGTGAAAACACCATTTTCGTTAGATTCCTATAATGTTTTTTTGTATGCACCTTCATATGCTTGGCACTTGAAACGCTTTTTGCAGAGGTCTTAGTAATAGAAAGTACACTTATGTCACCTGTGAGATCGAATTGCTGTTCTAGGGGCATATATCGGTTTCGTTCAGCCTGGACGACTCACGATTCAACTCTTCTACGTTCACAGTTGACGATATCTGGTAGAACGACAGGCCCGTAGGCAGGGGGGGGGGGGGGGGGAGGGGGTTACGGGAGTTACGCGTAATCGGCCCCCCCCCCCCCTGGAAAGTAACCCCCTGAAAACTGATGTCAATATTGTAATATCGTAATATGATGTATGAATGAGAGATGAGAATAAATGGACCATGTTTAGCATTACAAGTGTAATTGTGTGACAAGTGATTTTTTAGGATACCGGACCTATGGTCTGATAACCTATTGGTTATCAGACCATATCTTTAAAGTTTACAGGTGAATCTTTCTGAAATTTTGCACAAAAATGTCTAAACATATTTTGAAAAGGAGGTATTTTTTGTTTTTTTTATTTTCGCTTTTTTTTTTCAAAATGGCGGCCATTTTCGAAGAAAAACGGCTGATTTCTGACTTTGGCGGCCATTTTCTCAAAAACTGTTCAGACAGTTCAGATTTTTGAAGATTGCTCTCATATACCTCTGTGATGTGTATAAGTTTGGTTGGCCCTGAATCGCCGGTCTGCATGTGGCGGCCATTTTCATTTTCTCGACTGGTCCCAAATGGGACTTTCTCATGTTAAATCCTCCTATGCTTTATAATGGGGCACATTTTTCCAAATATCTCACTTAATATTAAAATTAGATTGGGAATCAATTGTGGACTGAATATTCTCATGACATTGAATTTGACCTTTGACCTCATTTTCAAGGTCACAGGACAAAATGGCTAATATCTTGCTTATTATCGATTTTACAGCTTAGGAATCAATTGTGAACATACAGGGAACGATATATACAGATTATTCTCTTGACCTTGAATTTTACCTTTGACCTGAATTTCAAGGTCAAAGGACAAAATGACTACGTAGCGACTTTACAAAATGACTTATTGTCGACTTTACAGCTTAGGAATCAATTGTGAACATATACATGATATAGAAAACGATATATGCTGAATATTTTGGTGACCTGAATTTGACGTTTAACCTCATTTTCAAGGTCAGAGAACAAAGTTTTACAGCTAAGAAATCAATTGTGGACATATAGGAAATGATATATGCTGAATATTCTCGTGACCTTGAATTTGACATCTGACCTCAGTTTCAAGGTCAGAGCACAAAATGGCTATTATCTCGCTTATTATCGACTTTACAGCTTAGGAATCAATTGTGGACATATAGAAAATGATATATGTCGAATATTCTGATGACCTTGAATTTGACCTTTGACCTCATTTCAAGGTCACAGGACAAAATGGCTAATATCTCACTTATTATCGATTTTACACTTTAGGGATCAATTGTGGACATATAGGAAATGATATATGCTGAATATTCTCGTGACCTTGAATTTGACCTCTGACTCACTTTCAAGGTCGAGATCACAAAATGGCTAATATCTCGCTTATTATCGATTTTACAGCTTAGGAATCAGTTGTGGACATACTATAAACATGATAAATGATATATGCTGGATATTCTCGTGACCTCGAATTGACCAACAACCTTACTTTTGAGGTCATGGGACAAAAGGCTAATATCTGAAATATATATTTTCCGGTAAACTTTCTTAACCTTTCTTAGCCCTTGGGCTAATGTTACAAATATGTGTATCTGATTCCAAATATTTGACATACACATGTTAATAATTAACTCTGAAGTATACCTCAGAAGTGTTCTGTGAGCAAACAAATTCAAAAATTTTCTTCTTACGCCGCCCCCCGAACCCCCAGAGCGCATATGACGAGCGCTCGCTACGCTCGCTTCGCTTTTTCACATGCAATATAAAGCCTTCTTATTTTTTTGGTAACCACCCCCCCTTCAGAAAAATCCTGGCTACGGGCCTGACTTAAAACCCGTTTTTTTTAATACAATTGTGATTTATGAATATTAAAGTTAAGAGAGTTATGGACTCCCAATAAGTTCACAATTGGTACAGCGGTAATATTTATCGTCATAATGTCTGCTGAAAGTAATTACTGGAGTTTATTGGGATTTGCTCACATAAAATTATCACTAAACGAACTGAACGTTTAAGCAGTAACATATTTCAACTTTAACTTCACATTTACATGATTGTCGTGGAATATAAAATTGTGTTGTCGTCCGCGTAGTTATATTTATTACATTCAGAGATTATTAAGTTCAACAGATCATTCGTGAAGATGTTGAAAGTGAGAGGTATGTTCCAAGTTTGGAACCCTGAAGCGTCCCTTTTGGGTTGAGAAGCCAGTGACTATGTATGGACATTTATGGGTGAGTTATGATGCAGATTTCATAGCGCACCGATGATAAATGACAAATATGCTAACAATGATTTGCAAATTCATGAAATCTGGATGTTTCATCAAGTTGCATAGATATCTGAACTTTGAATTCACAATAAGAAAATCATATTGAGAATTCATATTGTCAAAGAAATATTAATAATTGAGGTAGTTGTCGGATCTCCAGTGTTGTGGAGCAATATTGAAAGAAGGTATCATGCATAAAGTATCAAAACACACATAATGATATTCACATTTGTGGAGATAATGCATACTCACAAGATAAAACATACTCACAATTATCGTCACATGTTCATTATGTGGACTAAAATATGTGATCGGGATGACATTAAACGAACATGTTGCCAGGTTAGTGCTGCTTTTTTTCTTGCCATGCTACAGAATAGTAATCGCCATGAATCGTTTTGCTGAATTATATCTTGGTATCTTATTACACTTAACACCAGAATATTTTATCAAATATTGTATGTTAGAATCATGTTCAAAACAATTACAATCAAACAAATCGAGTTACCTCCAACTGCAACTTTACTCGAGTAGTTGTCAAAATGTCCCACTTCATAATTTGTCAATTTGGCACAAGTTAGGCCTTAAGACAGGTACCATGTCCACATGGAAAATGCGTAAATCTGTCATCAGAGGTACCATTAAACATTGGAGCTTCGGCCTGTAGCACGAGTATAGGAATACATTTGATATGATGGTAACTATTTTGGTGACACTACCTCTGACATGAAATGACCAGAACCTACCGTGTCATCCTATAATTTGGAGCCACCCAAAAGTAATGACATATATCAAACTGTTATACAGCCAATGGGATATTTCTTATTTTTTTCAAATATTGAGATTCTGGACTACTAATTGATTACATAATATAGATTCTGTAGTATCGTATGACCGTACAGATGGTCAGGGTTTGCTCATCTGGATCTGGGACTTTTCTTCCCGATCCGTGGGCGATGTTGAATGTTTTATATTCAATATTGTCATACACCTTGAAAAATTTTGAGAAGCAAATGTCTTGAAAATGAATATACCATTGAAAGGGTTTCAACGAACGTATGTTGCCTCGAGATTATGTGATATATGATCCAGAACAAGTGGAGCCATTGGTTACTACATAGACGGGGCTCAAATTAAAATGTTCCTTTTACCAGGAAAAACCACAGGAATGTGATGATGAATATAAAAAATAAAACACTTTTGGAATAGAAATAAAACACGACCGACATCTTATCCAAATACACATTGGCGTCATCAGAGGCAGACAATTGTTTCTACTGTACACTTGATGGAACCAATATACAACTGAACGACTACCGAGTACTAGTGTTTTAAATATCCAAAACAACCCAACGAAATAGGTAAGTTACAGCACCGTTGGTGCTATGTTTCAGTCTACAGATTACATATATTTGACCAAGACAGGCACAGACGTGATTGGGTCGTCAATGTTTATTGGACACGTGGTAGTGACATATTACCTCTTTTATTGCTTTTGTCACGATTCAACGCCACTGTGCACCTGAACTTGCACAATATTGTACTTAGGTAGTTGGGCGTGGTTACTAAAGATGTGATGAAGATAACTAGCCTGCGTTGTTATGGATATTGCTCTTGGGTCCTGTCCTGACCAATATGGTGTATCCGCCGTTATACATTTGTCAATTATCATAACATATAATAAATAATGTTACATTTACAAAGTAACATTTGATTACTAGTATATATATATATTTCATGTTGCAAGGGCTGTTGGTATCGAAGCAAACATATGTGCATGAAAAATCGTGAGAAAAACGCATCTGGAAGTTGTGAAAATGCGCTACGATCTATGCACATGAATGTATGATACTAGCGAGTTGTTTTATTCAAGCGATATCGATCACAAAGCAGCATTGTTTGTGAACGGAACAACTGATAAGCTAGATTTGTCTGGCTCAATTCACATTTTTCATTCTTTTGAATAATCGTTATGCGTCAACCAAACAATCGCAACAATTAGTCATAATTTGTTCACGTTCGAAAAAATTATTTTTGCACATTGAAACCCCTTCACCAGGCCACATGGTAATGATACCCATTAAAGACTAATTGCTGCATGAGTAATTTGCTGGTGATTTCAGCAAGGCCAATCATACATACATGTGCTTGGTGAACTTCAACGCATGTAAAGAGCAGTTCATGGAATCGATTCCACACCCTATATGGACATTAACGACCGATGAAGACCCCGCTCAATTATGCTAACGATACAGTGTCGCCATCATTACTTTACCCTGGCAACTAATCCCTCCATGTTAAAGTAGTCCGCTACAAACAGGGAGGTAAAAAAGTCAAATTTTAAAAGTTATATCTTGAATATTTTCTCTTCAAAATAACATATTTTATAGAGTAATTGATCAGCATTCTAATACTGAAAAGAAAATAGGGGACACCGTGCTGGTTTTTTTCGATATATTCGATCAAAAATCACATACATTCACTAAAATTACTTAATTTATGTTATTTTTTACAAATTTTTACAAATTTTTGCCCATGTTCACATCTTGCATCTTGTTTTCCAAGAGAACGGATACGGTGACCCCCTATTTTCTTTTCAGTTTTAGGATGTTGATCAGTTACTCTATAAAATATATCATTTTGAAGCTCTACATTTTGTTAATACAGTCATTTATTTTGAAAAATTCTTTGACCGCTCCCCTCACTGTTTGGAGCGGACTACCTTAAGTGCGTGCATCGTGCAAATTTTTACCCATCGTTTAATCTTTTCAGTAACACATTTTGTATTTTCTTTTCAAGTTCTTGGTTTGGTCCAAGTGATACTATGTATTACTCAGGGGCAGGTATAGGATTTTGAGAGGGGGGGCAAAACCTTTGGTAGGCAGAATGGCGAGCGAAGCGAGCCCATGTCGGCCGGGGGTCTGGGGCCCGCTCAAGGACCCCAGACGCTGAAGGTTTATGCATCCCCAATGGTGTGCTCTAGGGCTCTCCTTGGACCAATATTATGGCCTTGGAGACTTTATGAATGCCTAATCTGGGGTGGATCGAGGGTTCTGAAGGAGGGCGAAGATATGAAATGTTGTGAAGTGAGTTGGCGAAGGCCGAGGGTCTGAGGTTCGCTTAAGGGCCCCAGAATCTAAAAGGATATGCATGCCCACTGGTGTTTTTTTCTAGGTTTCCTTTGGTCCATTCCCCCTAAAAGTTATTGCATGGCTAATTCCGAGCAGATTTGACATTTGAGGAAAGGCCTATTTGTGAAATGTTACTATGAAAGGTTTATTCATCCCCAATGATGTGTTCTAGGGCTCTCCTTGGTCCAATATCCATGGCCTTTGAGAGTTTATGAATACCTGATCTAGGGTGAATCCAGGTTCTGAAGGAAGGCCAAGATATGAAATGTCGTGAAGCGAGGTGGTGAAGACCGAGAATCTGGGACCCACTTGAGGGCCCCAGAAGCTGAAGGGATATGCAGTGGTGTGTTTTATAGGTTTTCTTTAGTCCATTTCCCATCCCCCTAAAGAGTGTATGCATGGCTGGTTCAGGCAAATCTAGGATTTTGAGGGAAAGCCTAGTTCTGAAATGTTGTTAAGCAAGTTGAAGCAAGCCACAGTCGGGCGAGGGTCTGGGGCCCGCTCAAGGGCCCCAGAAGCTGACGGTATTCGCGTGCCTAACACAGCATCCCAGAGTTCTCCTGGGTCTAACTATCAAGCATTACTTAACACCCATAAATGCATGATCACTGTAGTTGAAACACGAAACATGACATAAAAGTTTACTTGGTTTTGGACCCCATCAAAGGATTAAGTCCATTTGGCCATTCAATGCTCTCAAATCAATTATAGAAGGTGGAGGGCATGAAGTGCTTTCATTGAGAACATGTGGGTTGGCTATAGAGTTAATACACTGCTCGCGACATGGGGCCCCAGAAGTTAAAGCTACTCCCCGGTGTAATTTATCTTGAAAAATCCCCCCCCCCTCTCTTTTTTCTCCTTTTCCTTCTTTTTTCTTCTCTTGTCCCTTCTTTTTTTTGGAGGGGGGCCTTGGCCACCCCCCCCCCCCACTAAACCCGCCCCTGTTACTATGTTAGTGCAAAATCTGTTTCCATCATTATTTCACTCTATCCAGGTTCAGCCTGAGTATCGTACAAAACGTACGATAGTATTCTCTCATTTTATGGAAACTGTCACGGATTTATTCGCAATTACTTTGTTTAGTCCAAATTATTTCGAGGAACCTAATGAGCCCTATACTTTTCTTATCGCTGATTGGTTAAAGAGAGTTGCCCAATCAGTTGATGAGTCAGCGTCTGCTAGTGAGAAAGACGAGCCTTTTTCACATAAGGTTACCTGACCGTGCCTTGCTTCTGGGGATGCAAGTGGAGGGTAGGGTCTTCGATCGGGACGGAAGTCTGATGGCCACCCTCAGACACTAAAGTTCGGTAGGTGTCGATCGACTCAGGTTGAACACGGCTAGTCGGGAATGTCGACTCCGTACGAGCCACATCCTTCCTAGCCATGACCCCCTTGTTGATCTTGTCGAAAGACTTGACCAACGCAGGAGCCACAGGGAGCCAGATCAGACGGCGAACAGGCGCCGACGTGAATCTACCACTGAATATATCTTATCATATAAGAAGTTGCATTTGTCTGTTGGGCAGAATGGGAAACTGAAAACTGAACATACATTTAGTTAGATAAACGATACATATAGTCGGCAAAGGGACGGCACAAAAACATGTGTACTGCTTATAGGATGCCACACAAGGTCATATGAGGCCAATTCCATGGTCACCAAAAGATTCCTGCATCATCATAGCACATTCCAAAGTTCTGCAAGCATATTGCATACAGGAGCCAATTTACACATTGCAAGTTGAGGTCAAGTGCAAGGACACAAAAAGAGTCGTCATATATAACTTCCTCAATGCTGATAATACATTCCTAAGCTCTATCTAAAAAAAATGTATGCACAGGCCAATTTACATTTCAGGTCAGACGTGAATTTGAAGGTCATTGCATACGTTTGAGTATTTTCAAGATTTCGAGAATATAACTTGATTTCCTATATGATTTCCTATATACACATTACAATGGTTTTTAGCATGAAAATGCGACTGAATACGATGAATATTGAGAGTACTGGAGATGTTATGTTGTGTAAGAAAGTTTTATCAAATACAGAATATAGATCAGTGCCAGATTAATTTGGGAACTGACTCGATTTAACCATGTGAGTGAATAATGCACATGTGAACATTATTACTGGCCTTCCTACAAAAGCCCATGCATTCTCGCGTGGTCTGCCTCCCAGCATTGGGTGTTACCGCGTCATAATCTTTTCTCCTTTTAAAAGTTACCGCGCACAGACAGGACGTAAATACCATATGGGCTAGTTGATCCACCATGCAATGATCCACCATGCAATAGTAGCTGTTTTTGCAATGATCTCTTTTTTACTAATTATATCAATACTAACAATCTTATGTGCTGGAAAACTGACCTCATGCGGAAATGGAAAGTTTTGGATGAATCGTATTCGATTATAATGGATGTCAATATTCACTTGGCACTTCCCAGTTCATGATGCCTCCTGACTGCCACAATCACATTAATCGATCTCCCCCAAATGACGGAAGTACTACTATACCGTATGACGTAAATGTTTCCATCTCGATGCAAACGTCTACCTGTCGGGATGCAAATGTTTCCGGCGTGATAGAAACTCATGAAGTATTACCCCCAATGGATAGTATACTTATCGTGAAAACTACCGCTGTAATCTTAGGTCGTTGAAACTGGTAACCAATGACCGCAGATAACCAATAATTGAATATTGTGATTAACTGCAATAGGGTTTCCTCCATATCATAGATCTGATTCACAGGAGGGGAAATGCAAAACCGTAAAGATTGTTATACCCTCGTCCCTGTCAAAACTGAATAAAAAGTGTAATTAATGAAAATCACAGAATTGGCTATACCTCCCGTTCTAATAAATATCTTTTTTTTTGTATTTGACTTCTGCCAATTCCCGATTGTATGGTGTACAGCCGATGGTCTTGAGAAGCCAGTTACTATGTATGGACATTTATGGGTGAGTTATGATGCAGATTTCATAGCGCACCGATGATAAATGACAAATATGCTAACAATGATTTGCAAATTCATGAAATCTGGATTTTTCATCAAGTTGCATAGAAATCTGAACTTTGAATTCACAATAAAAAAAATCATATTGAGATAGGGGCGCTCGTCAAAGAAATATCGATAATTGAGGTAGTTGTTGGATCTCCAGTGTTGTGGAGCAATATTGAAAGAATGTATCTTACATAAAATATCAAGACACACATAATTATATTCACATTTTGGGAGACAAATCATTCTCACAAGATAAAGCATACTCGCAAGAAAAAGCATACTCACAAGATAAAGCATACATGCAAGATAAAACATACTCGCAAGATAAAGCATACTCACAAGATAAAACATACTCACAAGATAAAGCATACTCACAAGATAAAGCATACTTGCAAGATAAAACATACTCGCAAGATAAAGCATACTCGCAAGATAAGGCATACTCACAAGATAAGGCATACTCACTCACAAGATAAAACATACTCACAAGATAAAGCATACTCACAAGATAAAGCATACTCACAAGATAAAGCATACTTGCAAGATAAAACATACTCGCAAGATAAAGCATACTCACAAGATAAGGCATACTCACAAGATAAGGCATACTCACAAGATAAGGCATACTCACAAGATTAAGCATACTCACAAGATAAAGCATACTCACAAGATAAAACATATTCACAAGATAGAGCATACTCACAAGATAAAGCATATTCACAAGATAAAGCATACTCACAAGATAAGGCATACTCACAAGATAAGGCATACTCACAAGATAAAGCATGTTCACAAGATAAAACATACTCACAAGATAAAGCATACTCACAAGATAAAGCATAATCACAAGAGAACATACTCACAAGATGAAGCATACTCACAAGATAAAACATACTCACAAGACAAAACATACTCACAAGATGAAGCATACTCACAAGATGAAGCATACTCACAAGATAAAGCATACTCACAAGATAAAACATACTCACAAGATGAAGCATACTCACAAGATAAAACATACTCGCAAGATAAAACATACTCACAAGATGAAGCATACTCACAAGATAAAACATACTCGCAAGATAAAGCATACTCACAATTATCGTTCATTATGTGGACTAAAATATATGATCCGGTATGGACATGTTACCAGGTTAATGATGCCTTTATAATTTTTTTCTTGCCATTCTACAGAATAGTAATCACCATGAATTGTTTTGCTGAATTAAATCTTGGTACCTTATTAGACATAACACCACAATATTTTATCATATACTGTATGTTGGGCTCATGTTCAAAACAATTACAATCAAACAAATCGAGTTACCTCCAACTACAACTTTACTTCAGAAGTTTTCTAAATCTCACTTCATAATTTGTCAATTTGGTACAAGTTAGGCCTCAAAAAGGTACCATATCTGCACGGAAAATGAGTGAATCTGACTTCTGAAGTGCTACTCATCATTGGCGCTCATGCCTGTTATTTAACATGGTGGTGAATATTTTGGTGACATTACGTCTGGCATGAGATGACTTCACTAGGACTTGACCACTCACAGTTATTTTGTAAACTCCGTCTAAATGGTTCGGTCTTGGAATATGAATTTGTCTGTCATTAACCATTTGTACTTTCATTGGACAGACAACTCTTGCGATGTCTTCTAATTGCCGGTACATTGGTACTCTGGGACAAGCATTGTGAGGCGTCTTGATCGACACATACACGAAATGGACAGTATTGTTGAATGCATACGCCTAACACTGCTTGTACCAGCGCACCAGCGTTTTGAAGACACCGCGACGCTTGAATATACAGAACCCCTGAACATAAAGCTTATGTTTTCTATAAAAGCATCTTTCGCAACATTGAACTAGACCTTGGTTTCTGCTGAGTGTTTGAACTCAATGTCGTTTGTGATTGGGCCATTGGCTGCTAAAATCTTGAAGACAGGGCTCAAATCAATTTAATGATTTGGACACCGAGTAACGAACAATCTGAACAAATTTCTGGTAATGTATGAATAAACCTTTTATCAGGAACACCACAAGATTGTGATGATGAATATAAAAAATAAAACATTTTTTTGGAATAGAAATAAAATACGACCAAACACCTTATTAAAAGACACATTGGCGTCATCAGAGACATAAAGTGTGTAATATAGTTGCTTCCACTGTACACTTGATGGAATCAGTATATAACTGCTCGAATACCGACTACTAGATATTTTAGACATCCAAAACAACCCAACGAAATAGGTAAGTTACAGCATCGTTGGTGCTATGTTTCAGTCTACAGATTACATATATTTGACCAAGACAGGCACAGACGTGATTAGGTCGTCAATGTTTATTGGGCATATGATAGTGACATATTACCTCTTTTATTGCTTTTGTCACGATTCAAGTGCCACTGCGCACCTGAACTCGAACAAGGATACCTGGGCGTGGTTGAGGATGTGAGGAAGATACTATTCGTGTGTCCTATTCTTACCAATACAACACGCCGTTAAGTTGTACACTTGTCAATGATGATTGATCAATAACATCCCATAATAAATAATGATACATTCACGAAGTAACATTTGATTACTAGTAGATATGGATACTTCAGGTTGCAAGGGGTGTAGGTATTGAGGAAACATAAATGCATGAAAAAGTCTAGTATAGGCATGAAAGATATGCATGAAAAACTGGCTCTGTGAAAATTAACTATGAACTTTGCATATAAATATATGGTACTAATAATTTGCTCCATTCCATTCCTCATCCATCAAGTTTCTGAACGGAACAACTGAGAAGCTAGATTTGTGTGATTTTTGGTTATTAGAATGACCATTATGCGAGAACCAAAGAATCGCAACAATCAGTCATAACCTGTTCACGTTCGAGAAAAAAAATATTTTTTTTTATATCGCCATTTATTCTCTGCACATTTGAAACCACTTCAATATGCCACATGGTAATGATACACATTAAAGTCGCAATTCCTAATCGCAATTTGCTGGCGATTAGACCAAGGCTAATCATACACACATAAGCTCGTTGAACTTCAACTCATGTAGTGAGCATTTGATGATATCGATTTCAGACCCGCTCGACACTCGAAACATATGAAGAACCCGCTCAAATGATGCTAACGATACTTTGGCAACTAATTACTCCATGTGTTAGTGCGTACATGATGCCTTCTGACTGCAACAATCACATTAATCAATCTCCCCATAATGACGCAATGACATATGACGTAAATGGTTCCATCTCGATGCAAACGTATACCTGTCGGTATGTAAATGATTCCTGCGTGATTGAAACTCATGAATTTTCTACCTAGTATACTTATTGTGAACGCTACCCGCTGTGATCTTAGGTCGTTGAAAATGGTAACCAATGACCGCTCATAACCAACAAGTGCATATTGTGATTAACTGCAATAGAGTGTCCTCCATTTCTCCATATCATAGAGCTTATTCACGAGAGGGGAAATGCAAAACCGTAAATATTGTAATACCCTCGCCCCTGTCAAAATTGAATAAAAAGTGTAAATAATGAACATCACATAATTAGCTATACCTCCCGTTCTGATAAAAATCTTTTTTTTTGTATTTGTCTTTGGCCAATTCCCGATTGTATGGTGTCAGAAACCCATCTCTCTTATGGGTTTCTGATGGTGTACAGTCGATGGCCTTGAGACCAAGATTTCCCCATTTCACACGACCTTGAAAATTTAAGGGTCAATATTTTACGACTGAGAGTTCTGATATTTCAGATCCAATTGTGAAGCGCATAACTCGAAATAAAATTTGAGGCAGTATGGCAGTGGGTCATTATTCCTCAGTTTTTGTAAAAATCGAATAAAAAATTGTTGCCATGGCAATGAAAAAAGGTGAAAATAACATGATTGGATATGCCTCCAAATTCTGATGAATATTATTTTTCCCAACTATTTTTCCTTTGGTCTGGCCAATATCTGATCGCATGGTTTACGATCGATGGTCTTAAGACCAAAACTCCCCATTATCGCTCGAGCTCAAAATTTGTCTCGTTCCTAAATTGCCTCGTTTCTAATGTAATTCACACAGTGCAGTCCACGATGGGACCAGTAATCTACAACAAATAGTGTAAGGCTGGAGGAAGCAAGACTGTATTATATAAATTGAGGAACAGAAAAATACAAAAATTTCGTCGCTCTTACTTCATCAAGATTTATTAATGTGCAAACAACGTGTGTGTGTTTTTTTTTATAATAAACACTTTCGTGTTGCAAAGTTATAGTACATTATGGGTTTTTATGTTAATGTGGAAACACACCGAACGGATCTATACAATGTGCATAAATTATAGAAGATGGGCATGACTATACGGTTTACATCTGGGACAGACAGTGTAAATATGTTTGTTTCTACTGTACGCATGATATAATTAGTATATAGTTGTACAAAAACCGAAAGCAATTTAGAAGTCTAATACAAATCACGTGACATATGTACACTACAAGTACATAGGTATCCTGTCACAAGCCACAAGGCGAATGTCGAAACTATAGATATAAAAAGTGTTATTGTGGACTATGTTCGCTTGAAACTTTCGCAAAATGTAGCAAGAGTACATGAATGATGCCAATATAATCAGATATAATTGGTAAATTTTGTATTTTTCGAGATGATAAAATGATTTGCTTCCAGTTTCTCCAAATATAGGATTATCTGGGAAGCACACAATTTAATTTGTGCGGGCTGGAATACATACGACATACCTGGAAAAATATATGACGAATTCCGGTTGGTAAAGTGTAAATACATGATTGTATAATAATATAATATATTGCAATATAAACAAATTGATGCCAATTAAAAATAAGATAAGATTATTCTTCTTCGAATATAATTTTACTAAACATGTACGTCCTCTCTGTATCTTGCATATTCCCTTGCATTATATCAGTAGCAGATTAATTTGCCTGTAGTTATTATGTAAAGTATTATACACGGACACTGTAACGTTCAGTCAATAAATTATATTCCCTCGATATAAATCACTTGAAGAATGCTGAACAAAATCGTTACGTTAATTAGATGAGTGACTGGGGACATGAAATAATGGTGAGCAGATCCTTTGGTCCTTTTTTGCATCCGCTGAAAGTTGTTTACAGTTAGCAAGCACGTGCCGCGCAGTATACCAAAACACACTGAGCGGGCTGCGATAATTAATGTAAACAAACCCGGTGTCACGCGCAGAAGGACTGAGTCAAAACAATTTTTGGAACTCTTCAATCCAGGCGATTCAATTTGTGCGACAGTGGTCAGATTTCATTGCAGACGACAAACTTCTGATCACGGGGGAAGGAAGGAAGGAATTTGTGTCTTTTCGAGCTAAATATTCAGGAACTGACTGCAAAACTACAACAACAAATATATCTCAACCCGTATAAACGATTGAATAATTCATTTGGGTAAGTTTCTTTACTTTGCAACGAAAAGTGAATCCGACTTAACAATTGGATACAAATTTGAACAAAGTTTGTTTCTAGATCTTTTTCGATTCTGCGCGCCTACGATATTTGCAATATGACATTGTGTTTTCAGGTTATGTACAGTACCGACCGGCGTTGCGTCCGTCGTCGTTGGTCTACATTTTTATCTTTAAAGTCTACTGTCGAATCTTTTTGAAATTCTGCGCAAAAATTCCTTTAAAAATCCGAGACGGAGACGGAGGTTTTACAAATTTTCACGCTTTGTTTCAGAACTTTTTACTTTGACGGTCGTTTTATCAAAATCCGTTGCCCAGAATTTCTTCCAATTGATGCATAAGACTCCTCATATGCATCCCTGTGATGTGTTGTAGTTCCTTAGCCCTTAAATCGCTCGAAGTGGACCATTCTGGCCCAAACTTGGCCCAAATGTGACTCTCCCATGTTAAAGTTGAATAATCGGTTTTTGAGCTTCTGGTTGAAAGTGATCAACGGCTGTTCCAGAGCAGCTATACAGTGCAAAAGTTCCAATGTGCACACGAACTCATCTAAATTTTACATTGAAAATCGGATTTTAAAAATAGTTTCGCACGGAACGGTTCCCATGCAGTGATGCAAAATTAACAATAATAGCTGAAAATATAGTCCTATCACTTATGTAAGGTATGTTATAGTGATGGAACCCCGATTATTCAGTTTGATTCTTTCGTGTTGCAAATATTGTAGGGAAATGCATGTCTTTGTTTATGTTAGCGCAGGTGTAAACAATTCTTTCACGTCGTGCGTTTTTTTTACGTTCAAACTCCACTGCAGGGTCACGAGGACGCATGTTGGGGGTTGTAACGGTGCTATATGATCTATTCTAACATGGTGACGTCAGAGGGCTCTTAGCATTTCAGTCATTTCAAAAGGTGTTATATCAGTTGAAATACGGCCCTAGGGCCTATATCAGATTTACGTTTCCAAGAGCAACGTTGTACAAAAACGTCATGACCGTAACAAACATGTGTAGCCATGGTAACGTTTATTTCCTAACAATCATTTACCATGTTAGAATAGAAATATTGGGCGTATTTTATTTGTACGGATCAGAAACCTGATCCAGGATCGGGATCAGGTTTCTGATCCGTACAAAAAAAAACATGATTTGGCAGTTGCTCTTTTGCCAAGAGAACATTCAAAAATCGAAAATTATGTACAGGGAGTAGTGCCGTTGTACCAGCCTGACATTTTCCAGGCTCACTATAGAATGTCACGACAATGCGTTGAAATGATACACAAAAGATTTGGACAGGTCAACGTGCAGAGCGAAGTACACCACGGCAGACCTCGGATATCGCATGATTCTCAGGTTTCAATGACCCTGTGGTTTTGGGGGAATCAGGTGCCTTTCCGGGATGTAGCAGACCGATTCGGTGTTGCAGAGAGCACTGCTTTCAACTGTGTAAAGGCAGTAGTCAACTTCATAAACGACTCATTGTCACCAGAGTACGTCAGGTGACCAACTGGGGAAAGGAAAAGTAAAATAATGAGAGATTTCGAAAGTATCAGCGGGATTCAGGGCATCATTGGTGCAATTGATGGAACACATATCAAAATTCATGCTCCAAAAGACAGCCAAGAAGACTATTTCAGGTTTTGATATCAAGCAACCATTTTTAACCAATTCTGATCTTTTTGATCCCAAAATTGTTTGATCAGAATCATGACCCGTACACTTCGTAGGTATCAGTTTTCTGATCCGGGATCAGATTTCTGATCCGTACAAATAAAATACGCCCAATGTATAGATTTGTCGTAATTGTCTGCAAAATAAACTTCTCGGGACAGGTGATATAGCCCTCGACGCCTTCGGCGTCTCGGGACCTTATCACCTTGCCCTCGAAGTTTATTATGCGACAATTACTCCAAATCTATACATTATTCCTCAAATATATGCTAGCCAATGGATTGATAACGAATGTCAGAAACCGATTACTTAACAGTTATTGACTTTTACGGAGGTCATTATGTTGTTTTACAGACCACAGAAATATTATAATGGCCGACACTAAAAGTCAAAGTGTTTTATTATATAATTCGAGGGTTTTTTTTCGAGAACCTGCCAAGTCCTAGAGCTCATTCTAATCTCAAGTTACTTCAAAATACGATCGTGAAGCATACAATTACGATTGATCTACTCACGCTCGCCTCAGCCATGATGAGTTAATCCGAGTACCGATAGAAATGCGGTAAGATGAAAGAGAATGATGAAACACAAGAAAGACAATATTTTGCTGTCGTCTGTCATTCTGACAATGGGGTACCTGCTGATGCCACGTGCTTTTGGGGCTCTGAAACAGTCTATTATGCCCAAAAAGTACAAAAAAACGTCATGTCCATTGTCTGCATTACGCAAAAACAAACATGACAAATTTTTATTGCATACCTCTTTTACCACATACCTCTTTACCAATGGGGTGTAAAAGGAAGTATATCACCTACTCGACTAGTACATACCTTTCCTACACCTATATATATATGTATGTCGTTGTTTCTTTCACCCGCACATACACAGATTTGGGAGAATATGACAAAGAAAATCACCCAACGGGTAAAATGTATAAACAGTGTACAATTGGAGTTTGGGTTATGCATACATTTACACAAGCATGTAACGCACTCGAATGTCAAAAAAAAAACAGTAGTTCACACTTTGGTATTTTGGTATCTTGTCATATAGTCGGGGTTAAACGCAAAAGGCAGGACGTTTGGGACTACTTAAAAGTGACCAGGGAAGGTGAACGGCAGGTCACAGAGAGACGGATGGACCTGGAGGAGAGGAGGCTTGCGCTTCAAGAGCGTCAGGAACAGGTGCCCCCCCCCCCCCCAATCAATAGTATCCAGTGTATGATTATTTGTTACGATGATACATACATGTACAACTTATGATGTTGAATGTGTGATAAGATATGTTGATCATGGTTCATTTTAGCCCTATATTTTCAATTTGTGATTATATAGATGCAAGTGGAGCATCAGCGACAAATGATGCAGCATCAAATGGCAATGCAACAACAACAAATGGATATGATGGAGACTTTCACTTCTCTCCTGGAAAAGTTCAAATAATACGTTAAACAGTTTATTCACATGCATATGCATGTATGTTTGTTATATGTACATGTCGGAGCAAAGTTCACATATCCATGATTCATGTAACAGTTAGGTTGCTTGTGTGAATGAAACCGGTTGACCAATAATTTGTCGATTCTAAATAAAATAGTTTCAAAAACATTAATTTTTCTATAACTATTCCTCATCAATGTATACTTGGGATGAACAAGGTACAGCGAGATATGCTATATACGTAAGTACCACACCAACGATGGGGTAGCGACATCGAAGTAATCGCTTGTTTGGTTCCCGTACAAACAGCTATGGCAGTTTGCCAAAAGAACTGCTACTTTGTAGTAAATTCCTACCGGCTGAAGTAGTAATTTCTGATTTGGTGCGAACTTTACGAAAGAGAAATTGTTAGCAACTTTGGCGAAGCCCCATTCCACAACTATTCTCCCCCTGTTCATGAACGAGTTGAACTGCCTCTCGAGGTCAGCCCGTGCTGGTGCTCTGAATGGTGTTATAACCTGTGCGCTCATTGGGTATGCTTTGTCACCGTAAACACACAAAGGCGTTCCATCTTCCGTGTTGTATCCTTCAAATTTTTCAAGGAGATTCGACTCACGAAGTACTGTCGCATCATGGCGCCGTCCCTCGACTGGACCATACAAATTGGCAATGATGCCGTTGGGAAGAACCAGTGACTGGTATTTGAAGCCATGAACTCTGTCCTTGCCATTGTACAGCTCTCGTTGTTGTACCTCGGGTCTACAGGTTTCGATGAGTGTGCCATCAATAAATTCGGACAATTACTGAGTGGGCAGCCAGATTCGAACACGGCATCAGCGTACGCACGGAGACTATTATCGGACAGGCACTCTTGTTCAAAAGATTCCAGTAACTCATGCCATCTGTCGTGTACCATGTACGCCATGTTGTTGAAGATGATTCCCAGATCGGTAGGATGCCTGCCAAACTCCGGTACCAGATCCGTCAGACGATTGGGGTAGTCCAATCGTCTCAGCAACACGCACAATCCCTCGAGATCTGTCCATTTGGTGCCGTTGCTTGCCGTCATCGTATTAGGCAGTCCAAGTGAGGTCACAAGCTGCAGCAGGTCTTCTTTGTGAAATCTGAATAAAACACATAGCCTACTAAATATATAAGAATTCCAGATAGCAACAAAAAATGTGCCCATAAATAAAACTACCGATACCTTATACCAGCGGGCCTTAATAATTTACCACTAAATAGCCTCATTATTAAAACTCGAAATGTATGTCGACAACAAAATCTATTCGTTGGCATATATGTGAAATGTTCTAATTTGTCCAAAATCAACACCTGAATTTCTTCCAACTTTCGGCTTCTGAAAGATTGTTGAGAGTGTTTCTGTCAAAGCGTGGATACTTATGGTATTCATTTTGGGGTTCCGGTCCCAATGCATAGTCTAGCAACGCCAATTCCTCAATCTCATCATTCTTCATATATTCCAGTGGCAAATTCGACCACTGAAACATATATTGTGAGGCTTTTCTTAACGAGTGTTTGATAATCTTTTCTTAATCGATGTGTTTATACATCTGTTTTCCATAGGTGAGTGTAGATTTTGATTATCATTTTTACCAAATTCGCAACCCATTCCGACCCATTTATTCATACACTGTAAGTTATATTGGTTGGCATACGTACGCGTATGTTCATTGTCTTCGCGTGATCATGTGCTACCATACATACATGTATCCTGCAAAGCGGGCAGCGGTCCTGAAAGCTTCCTACGTCAGCAACGACTTTCACTCCAAATCTACTTGTCATATATCTATACCATGGGTTTGTTTCGGATTTCTAAATTATTTTCATAGGTTGTTGGGCAGTTGTATACCAATTCCATCAAGTGTACAGTAGAAACAACTACATTTACCACACTGTCTGCCTATGACGCCAGTGTGTCTTTTGATATAGTAATTGGTCGGGCTTTGTTTCTATTGCAAAATGTTTTGTTTTATGTTTGTTATTGGAATCATCAAAATTCGGCTGTATTGGTGGTAATAGCTTGATACTTACACTCTAACACGCAAACCTTGCATACGAAAACGTAATGTTTGTTACATGACGTTTCCGTTCCCGTATCCGTATTCGTACAGATATCTAATCCTCCCTATTATCTCTGTGACCCCGAAGAGCGAGTCCCTGACGCCCACAGAGCAAGATACATTTGATAATTGACTCGAGGAACTTGCGGTTTTTATTCAGTTGTTCACCTCGGAGGCTGTCTAAGTCTTGATATCTTTGCCAGTTTTGACCATTTCCATAAACTTATCGTTCTTGTCAACAGAGCTCAGATTATACTGCAATTGGCTATGTTTCCCCAGGTCTCCGCATGCATCTTTCCAATTGCGAAATGGTTCTGAGATAAGGACTTTCGCCCGAGAATATGTTGAGCATTCCACAGGGAACAACATACCCGCCACACAAAACAAACCATCCAGTTTAACAGAATATGCCAAGAATGGGTATTGTTCAAGCCAGTTTTATTCACACTGCCTATGATATATTCATTTCTTGCGTTTACGGTCCTTGTAGATCTTAGCAGGGAAGTTGAAATTTGTATGAGGCATTCGGTTGTTCACTAGATGAATCTTCACTTCATCATTGAGTCGAGATTTACTACTGGTGTTAATGTAATCACATATATCCACCCTGTATGAGAGTGTTGAGCTTCCACTGCACTGTGTTGAAGTACATATCACCTCAGGATGGCTCTTTGACAACTCCTTGTCTTGCTGTTCGAAATCATTAGCATAAGTTGGCGTAGAGATGGGTGGAACATCAGTTGCGTGAGCAACAAGCGTACAATCGGTGGATGGAGAAACAGGCAGGGTGTTGGCAGATGAAGCAACAGGTTGAGCATCGGCGGATGGAGCAACCAGTGGAGCATTGGCAGATGGAGCACTAGGTGGAGCTTTGGCTGATGGAGCAACTGGTGGAGCAACAGGTTGAGCATCGGCGAATGATCATAGGTGCATAGATGGATGGTAGGTGGATGGTGCAACGGAAATAGAGATTTGGACACCAGCTGCGATATCACGTTCCTCAGCAAATATTTTTGCTGCCACAGACTTTTGTTGAGCGGTGAAAAAATCAAATAGCGTGGTCTGTGGTTTCCTCTTTCTCTTGTTGGGAAACTTGAAATTCTCAGAAGCTTTGAGAATTGGCACGATGTGGTTTGGAGTGAAGGGTGTGCCCTGTGTATTGTAGAAGTTAACTAACGGCTTACTGTCCCGTACTCTGAGTTCAGGAATGGTTTTCAATTGTCTAAGATGATTTTGCCGTAAAATGACACAGAGGCCTGAAATTCCATCTACTATCCGGATACAAAGATATGATTTCAGTTTGCAGGACAGTATTCAGTGCGAGCTACCAACTCCCATCACTTTTAAGAAAGTGAGTGAAGTAGATCAAAATAATTGTCATGTAATTCTGTAATTAACAGCCCAATTCGCTTTACTGTGTATTGACCTTAGTTCATAAAATAGTACAGGAAACTTGTATGTCAAATAATCTGTTCACCTTTCATACAGATAGAGATGCTGTTATATAAACAGTTTCCATTGCCTGATACTTTTGCAGCAAGAAAGATATCTTTTCCAAATGCTTGCCAATCTGCTGGAATTAGACGTGTGGAGAAATGATCTTCTTGCAGAGTCATCGTTCATCAATATTGATTTGAGCTGGAAAGAAATCACGAATAAATGTTTGATTGATGTCAGAGGCAGATATCTGAACGCAGATAAGCTCAGTGTGTCACAATGTTTTTTTTTTGCGTATGCAGATGTATGTATAGTATGGCCATCGATACCATGCGCAAAAACAAAGCCACGGTCATCCATCTCGAATTTTCAGTTTTCCGAGCCCGCAGTCGGCTACGAAGTATAGACACCCTACCAAATGACATAGAGCGTTGACCGACCAAGTTCTTTTGTTTGGGGGTCAGGTCATGTTGTTGCCAACGCTGTAAGGCTATCATTTTGCGACATAGGGTGAGTAAAATAAATGTTTTGTCAAATATTGACCATATTATTTTAGAATGGGGATCCGATGCAGTGTCCGAGATACCAATGTATAAACTCGGGCTCTCCAATTACCCATATGAGTCTAATTTGTTCAGAAATAGGCCCTGGCCCACGGATGTGGCCAACAAATATGTAGTGTCCAAACATTGATCACATTTTTTTCGACACTTATGGCCGATGTACAGCAACACCGTTTGAACTGATTATAATTGAATTTGCAACTTTCAATTGTGGGTATATAGGTAATGTTATATGCTGAATTTCTTGTGACCTTGAGTTTGACCACTGACCTTATTTTCACGGTCACATGAAAGAATTGCTAATATTTAAAATGAAAAACATATTGTCAGGAACATTTCTTAGCCCTTTGGCAAATTTTAGTTAAGATATTTCATACAAAATTGCGTATTATCATATGCCAGAATGACAGTTGATGCAAATAGCGTAGTTAGTGCTATTATACACTAATTTAAATAACTGTCAACAAACTTACACCTGAAAATACACCATTTCTATGTATTTTGTTTTTCAATAGCTGTGCCTACTCTTCCAATAACAAACTTCTGCCCGGTTGGCTGTAAATTCCACACTTGCCTGGGCAGCTCCCACTTCAAGAAAACGTCATTATTTTGAAGGGTAAACAAAAGCACATGGTCGCTCTCCTGGCCCGATTCCGTTATGTTTGACGTTTTTGCCGCCAATTTACGTTTTACGCTGATGCTCTCGGAACTCTGAAATGGCCTGAGAATCGAGTAAATGTGGGATTGTGGAGCTGTATTTCTTGCTTATTTCTTTCTAATCGGATATGATTCGGTCATTTGAAACATACATGTACTAAAATGTCCCCGACATCCACTGGCATATGATAAACATTTTTTTTCTACAATTAACATGTTTAATGTCTCATAATCTTCATTATGCCGAATTAGCCGGATTGGAAGCCGGGAGAAAGTTGTGATCCGTAGCTAAGTCGGGACAGTCCTTGACGTTCTGGTATTAAGGTAGAGTCTGTTTGGGAGGCCACGAAACTATTTTCAAAATATCCGGCGCGATTCGGGGATTGAACTGATTCGTGGTTTATCACTGGCTCTGCCGTTATTGCCTGGTCGACACCGTAAGTTATCCGAAGCTGCGTCTGAACCATCCTGGGCATAGCCGTGATATATACAATACGACTGACCAGCGATATAAGAACGCACATATTTATGTTCTCGGGAGGGGGATCATATAGATTTTGTGCGGGTTCCCGTGCGCCGTCCCAGCAACGACGTCACGCACTTTATTCCGACACGTACCAAGATATCATCACGAAACTTTTTGTACACTTACATCGGGCCCTGAGTTATGTTGCTATTGAATTTCAGCCAAATCGAAAAAAAAGATGGCCGCCACACAAAATACAATACTTTTTTCGGGAAAACGACGTCACACACTTTATTCCGAAACGTGTCAAGATATCATCACGGAATTTTTTGTACACATACATCGGGCCTTGAGGTAGGTTGCTATTAATTTCAGCCGGATCGGAAAAACAAGATGGCCACCATAGAAAAAATTATCTTTTTCAGGAAAACGACGTCACGTACTTTATAAACGTACCAAGATATCATCACGAAACTTTTTGTACTCATACATGGGGACCTGTGGTAGGCTGCTATTGAATTTCAGCGGATTCAGAAAAGCAAGATGGCCGCAACAAAAAAAAACATATTTTGTTCGGGAAAACGACATAAAAGGGTCTTGGCTACATGTGAGCCAATGATTCATAAAGAATATTGCCTTAAGCATAAAGCAGTTTGACAAGGAAATTTAGACAGGAAAGTAACGAATTATGGTCCTAAAACCCTCCAAAGTCGGCGCCTAGTTCATTACATAGGATGGAGGTATTTATGTCTTGGAGTGGGGCCTTCCTGCAAGCAATTCTCTTGGGTCTAGCATTGTTGTATACAACTTCTTTTCTTGTCATGCATTTTGTAACTTATTGTCTTGAATCTTGCAAGCACTTGTCTTGTTTCTTGCATGTTTTGCCTTGTGTATTGCATTTTGAATGTGATTGTCTTGTCTATTGCATAATTCATGTGCTTTTCTTGTGTCTTGCCTGTTTTATGTTCTTGCCTGTTGCTTTGCATGTTGCACACCCATTCCTTGTGTTTTGCATTTTTCATGTGCTTGATTGTCGTACATATTGCATGTGCTTGCCTTGTGTCTTGCATGTTACATGTGTTTGTCTTGTGCATTGCATGCTGCGTGTGCCTGCCTTGTGCCTTGCATGTTGCATGCGTTTGCCTTGTGTCTTGCATGTTGCATGTACCTGCCTTGCGTCTTGCATGTACAGTTGCATGTGTTAGTCTTGTGTATTGCATGTTGCGTATGCCTGCCGTGTGCTTTGCATGGTGCATATTACATGTGTCTGCCTTGTGTCTTGCGTGTTGCATTTGTTTGTCTTGCGTATTGCATGTTGCATGTGTCTGCCTTGTGCCTTGCATGTTGCTTGTACCTGCCTTGTGTCTTTCATGTTGCATGTGTGTTTGTCTTGTGTATTGCATGTTGCATGTGTCTGCCTTGTCCCTTGCATGTTGCATGTGCCTGCCTTGTGTCTTGCATGTTGCCTGTGATTAATTTGTGTATTGCTTGTTACATGTGCTTGACATGTGCATGTGCATAAATTATGCCTTGCATGTTGCATGTGTTTGTTTTGTGTATTGCTTTTTTTGATGTGCTTGATTTGCGTATTGCATGTTGCATGTGCTTGTCGTGTGTCTTGTATGTTTCATGTGCTTGCTTGGTCTGTTACATGTGCTTGTATTAGGCCTTGCATGTGCCTGCCTCGTGTCTTGCCTGTTGCATGTGTTTGTCTTATGTTTTGCATGTTGCATGTGTCACCTTGTGTCTTGCACGTTGCCTGTGTTTGTATTATGTCTTGCATTTCGCATGTGCCTGCCTTGTGTCTTGCATGTTGCATATTGCATGTGTCTGCCTTGTGTCTTGTATGTTGCATGTGTTTGCCTTGTGTATTGCATGTTGCCTGTGTTTGCCTTATGTCTTGTATTTGCATGTCCCTGCCTTGTCTTGCATGTTGCATAGTGCATGTGCCTGCCTTGTGTATTGCATGTTGCATGTGCTTGCCTTGTGTCTTGCATGTTGCATGTGTCTGCCGTGTGTGCTGCATATTGCATATGCTTGTCATGCGTTTTGTATGTTGTATGTGCTTGCCTTATGCATTGAATGTTGCATGTGTCTATCTTGTTTCTTGCACGTGCTTGCCTTATGTCTTGCATCTGCCTGTGCCTGCTTTGTATCTAGTATGTGCTTGCCTTATGTTTTGCAAGTCGTATGTGTCTGCCTTGTGTCTTGCATGTGCCTGCCTTATGTCTTGCATGTCGCATGTGCCTGCCTTGCATGTCACATGTGCCTGCCTTGTGTCTTGCATGTTACATGTGCTTGCCTCATGTCTTGCATGTTGTATATGCTTTCGTTATGTCTTGCATGTCGCATGTGCCTGCCTTGCATGTCGCATGTGCTTGCCTTATGTTTTGCATCTTGCATGTGCCTGCCTCGTGGCTTGCATGCTGCATGTGCTTGCCTTATGTCTTGCATGTTGCATGTGCTTGCCTTATGTCTTGCATCTTGCATGTGCCTGCCATATGTCTTGCACGTCACATGTGTTTGCCTTATGTTTTGCATGTTGCATATGCCTGCCTTATGTTTTACATGTCGCATGTGCTTGCCTTATGTCTTACATTACGCATGTGCTTGCCTTATGTCTTGCATGTCGCATGTGCTTGCATTATGTCTTGCATGTTGTATGTGCCTGCCATATGTCTTGCACGTCACATGTGTTTGCCTTATGTTTTGCATGTTGCATATGCCTGCCTTATATCTTGCACGTCACATGTGTTTGCCTTATGTCTTACATTACGCATGTGCTTGCCTTATGTCTTACATGTCGCATGTGCCTGCCATATGTCTTGCATGTCGCACGTGCTTGCCTTGTCTTGCATCTTGCATGTGCCTGCTTTGTGGCTTGCATGCTGCATGTGCTTGCCTTATGTCTTGCATGTCGCATGTGCTTGCCTTATGTCTTGCATGTCGCATGTACTTGCCTTATGTCTTGTATCTTGCATGTGCCTGCCATATGTCTTGCATTTCACATGTGTTTGCCTTATGTCTTACATTACGGATGTGCCTGCCATATGTCTTGCATGTCGCATGTGCTTGCCTTATGTCTTGCATGTTGCATGTGCCTGCCATATGTCTTGCATGTCGCATGTGCTTGCCTTATGTCTTGTATCTTGCATGTGCCTGCCATATGTCTTGCACGTGACATGTGTTTGCCTTATGTTTTGCATGTTGCATATACCTGCCTTATGTCTTACATGTCGCATGTGCTTGCCTTATGTCTTACATTACGCATGTGCTTGCCTTATGTCTTGCATGTTGCATGTGCTTGCTTTATGTCTTGCATGTTGTATGTGCATGCCTTTTGTCTCGCATGTTGCATGTGCTTGCCTCATGCCTTGCATGTTGTATGTGCCTACCTTGTGTTTTGCATGTCGCATGTGCTTGCCTTATGTCTTGAAAGTTGCATGTGCTTGTCTTTTGTCTTGCATGTGTGTATGTCCTTGACTTATGTCTTGCATGTTGCATTTGCCTACCTTGTGTTTTGCCTGTCGCATGTGCTTGCCTTATGTCTTGCATGTTGTATGTGCCTGCCTTGTGTCTTGCATGTTGCATGTGCCTGTCTTGTGTCCTGCATGTTACATGTGCCTGCTTTGTGTCTTGCATGTCGCATGTGCTTGCCTTATGTCTTGCATGTTGCATTTGCCTACCTTGTGTTTTGCCTGTCGCATGTGCTTGCCTTATGTCTTGCATGTTGTATGTGTCTGCCTTGTGTCTTGCATGTTGCATGTGCCTGTCTTGTGTCCTGCATGTTACATGTGCCTGCTTTGTGTCTTGCATGTCGCATGTGCTTGCCTTATGTCTTGCATGTTGTATGTGTCTGCCTTGTGTCTTGCATGTTGCATGTGCCTGTCTTGTGCCCTGCATGTCGCATGTGCTTGCCTTATGTCTTGCATGTTGTATGTGTCTGCCTTGTGTCTTGCATGTTGCATGTGCCTGTCTTGTGCCCTGCATGTTACATGTGCTTGTCTTATGTCTTGCTTGTTGCATGTGCTTGCCTTGTGTCTTGCATGTTGCATGTGCCTGTCTTGCGTCTTGCATGTGACATGTTCATGTCTTGCATGTTGTATAAGTCTGTCTTGTGTTTTGCCTGTCGCATGTGCTTGCCTTATGTCTTGCATGTTGTATGTGTCTGCCTTGTGTCTTGCATGTTGCATGTGCCTGTCTTGTGTCCTGCATGTTACATGTGCCTGCCTTGTGTCTTGCATGTTGCATGTGCTTGTCTTGTGTCTTGCATTTTGTATGTGCTTGTCTTGTGTCCTGCATGTTGCATGTGCCTGCCTTGTGTCTTGCATGTCGCATGTGCTTGCTTTATGTCTTGCATGTTGTATGTGCTTGCCTTGTGTCTTGCATGTCGCATGTGCTTGCCTTATGTCTTGCATGTTGTATGTGCCTGTCTTGTGTCCTGCATGTTACATGTACTTGTCTCATGTCTTGCTTGTTGCATGTGCTTGCCTTATGTCTTGCATGTTGCTTGCCTTATGTCTCGCATGTTGCATGTGCCTGTCTTGCATCTTGCATGTGACATGTTCATGT
This sequence comes from Terebella lapidaria, assembly GCA_949152475.1. Lineage (NCBI taxonomy): Eukaryota > Metazoa > Annelida > Polychaeta > Terebellida > Terebellidae > Terebella > Terebella lapidaria. The sequence continues at coordinate 26,454,790 of OX424568.1, read as the reverse complement.
CTTGCATGTTGTATAAGTCTGTCTTGTGTCTTGCATGTTGCATGTGCTTGTCTTGTGTCTTGCATTTTGCATGTGCTTGTCTTGTGTCTTGAATATTGTTAGTTCTTTGCTTTTGTTGTACATATCCTTGGCTTGTGTCATGTATGTTGCATATCCTTGGCTTGTGTCATGGATGTTGTATATGCTTTCCTTGTGTCTTTCATATTGCATGCCTTCGTTTTGTGTCTTGCATGTTGTATATTCTTGTCTAATTTGTTGCATGATAAATGCTCTTGTCTAGTTTCTTGCATGTTGCATGCACCAATCTTGTTTCTTGCATGTTGCATACTAGTATTCTTGTTTAGTTTCTTGTATGTTCTTTTGCATCTTGCATGTGACATGTTCATGTCTTGCATGTTGTATAAGTCTGTCTTGTGTCTTGCATGTTGCATGTGCTTGCCGTACGTGTTGCATTTTGTATGTGCTTGTCTTGTGTCTTGCATTTTGCATGTGCTTGTCTTGTGTCTTGAATATTGTTAGTTCTTTGCTTTTGTTGTACATATCCTTGGCTTGTGTCATGTATGTTGCATATCCTTGGCTTGTGTCATGTATGTTGCATATCCTTGGCTTGTGTCATGGATGTTGTATATGCTTTCCTTGTGTCTTTCATATTGCATGCCTTCGTTTTGTGTCTTGCATGTTGTATATTCTTGTCTAATTTGTTGCATGATAAATGCTATTGTCTAGTTTCTTGCATGTTGCATGCACCAATCTTGTTTCTTGCATGTTGCATACTAGTATTCTTGTCTAGTTTCTTGTATGTTCTTGTCTAGTGTATTGCATGTGGCATGTGCCTGCCTTGTTTTTTGCATATTGCATGTTAATGTTTTGTGTTTGGTATGTTCTTGCTTCGTGTATTGCATGATCCATGCGCTTGTCGTTTGTTTTGCATGATGCAAACAATTGCTTTATTCTTGTGCTGCCTTGTGTCATGTTCCATGCGTTTGTTTTGTATTTCGTATATTTTGTGTGTTGAGCGGTATGGGTTTGTATGCCATATATGTTTTTATTGGGTGTGTCTGGGCGTGTTGGCGGTCCAGGCCGTGATATTTAGGCTTAGAATGCCAGCTGATGAACATGGTTGCTGTTATGACATGACTTGCGTGCTGCACACTGTTTGTTGGACATGGTACGTGTGCCTACCCTGTGTCTTGCATCTTACACGTGGGAACTTTATGTTTTGCATGTGGTCACCCTGTTTCTCGCATGATGCATTCGTTTGGTGACCGATTTTTCCGTGAATACTTCCTGTGTTAATCTTGTGTCTTGCATTGTGTATGGGTCTGTCTTATCTCTTGTATGGCACATGTGTTTAAGAGAGGTTTTTCAAGAATATCGTCAGGAAACCTGACAAAGAAGTATTTAATGTTGATGGAAGGTAGAAATCGCGTTTTGTGTAGAACTCAGCGTTCTCTTTTCGCATGTTTATGATTTGTGCCATAATGGACCATTTCACAGGGCCCCTCGGATCTCATGAATATCTGGCATTACTCGGTAATTTCCGTAATTCAAAACGGACCAATGGCTACTGAGGGCAGAACACGTGCTCCCATGGCAGCGTAAAACCACACACGATATTCCGAAGTGTCTTCAGCTGCATGCGCGTGCCCGGCCGCGTGCACGCACAAGCAGTCATGCGACATGGTTATATGCTGAAAAACCGTTGAGAGTGAAGAAATGGACATGTACAACAAAATGTGACATTTTACCTAAACGTTTGTGTTTGTATCATATATTCAGGCCATACGAGTCGAGTTATAGCCTTATTTCATGTAAATGTGGTGTATATATGTGCACAATTATCATTTGAAGTCACACACAAAACGGTTGAAACTGATTCAAAGCCCCTCGCTTCTGATTGGTCCAAAAATGTTTACGTTTTCAGACTTCGGAAATAGTCCCTGTGAAATGGTCCATTTTTGTGTCAGACTTGCAATTTTCATATTCTTTGTGTGTTGCGTGCGTTTGCCTTGTGTCATAACTTGTGTACAAGCCAAACTTCTTGCATGTGCTCTTTATTTTGCATTCGCCTGACTTGGACTGGTATCTTACAAGTCTAGTGTCATTTGTACATGGGTGTCTCGTTTATGGCATTCATAATATATATATGCCTTGTTTATTACATTCACATGTGTTCACTTTTGCAAGTGCTTTGTCACTTGCATGTGCATTGCATGTGTTTGGCTTGGGTTTTGCAGTATACGGGGATATTTTTTCACAGTGATATAACGATAACCATATTATTTTTCTTTCAGAGTTGATTCCAGATAGTATTGTGAATGGGCTTTTTTGAAACCGATGTTACCCGTATTCAAAATGACCACGGAACTTGAGGTTACCGGTAAAAACATGGCTTAATCTGAATGTGCAAATGACAATAATTTTGACACCCCAAGGTCAAATTCAAATATAGGCAGAATGTGACTTTCGATTTATTCCCAGTTAAAACTTACACCCTAACTATAATGTTTTGTATGACCTATTCTTGAGCAATGTCCATAGCAACCATGGTCGCTAGAGGCCCAAACACAATTAATATTCGAATGATGTACCACAAGTTCAAATGTGTAGGAGAGACTTTTCTGTAATCCTTTCGTCAATTTTAAATTCAATTTTGTATACCAGACCGGAATTAACACTCCTATGTATATAACAATTGCCATGTTGACTGGATATTTAGCAGGCTTCACGTGATCTTATTTCGTGATATCTACTCGTGTGGCGTCATAAACATTCACTATTATATCTAATGAGCTTCGAAATCTCGTTATGAATTTGACACCAAATTCATGATACCTCAAGGACGATTATATATTTAGGTTCTGTAAAAGCCAGCATGATAGCGCTTGCATTTTCTGTCAAACGAAACGCGATGACTGAATATTCATTTTGGATTGAGTCAGACTTTAATTTCTGCATATCAAGACCATTGATACTCTATATTGTAAAATGTACTTGTTTCTACTGCACACCTGTGCAATGTATTTTATGTACAGTAAGTACCCAATCACAAGCCAGGAGGATACTGGGTGATGGTATCCTCGGGTACTGACTCAACATCCACCAGTGAAATCTACGCCATGGCAGGAGTACCGGGATGTATCAACCTAATGGAAAATGTGAAATATTGGTGGACGTTTAATTGCGCGTTTTTGTGGTGATGTTTAATTTGGTTTAATGGCCTAAGTTCAAAGTTCCATTGAAGTATGAAGAAATTGTTCAATATAATACAGTATAACTAGAACACATCATTTCAGGAATGGACATGGAGCAAATACCATATATGAAGTATTCCGAGTAAACGAATCCAAGCCCGTCATCCGAGTTCCAGGCAGGTGAAATTATGTGTTCCTGAAAAGGTTTTGGAGAACCGCCTCATATGCCACACTCTTTATGAAATCAGATGATCCGTTATAAAGGCGAGCATTTCTTGTCCCGCGTATGATACCCACCATAAAATCAGGTGTTCTGTAAATATCAGGTGTTCTGGAAATGGAAAGAGTGGGCATTTTCTACCCCACTTGTGGCACTCATCACGGAATTGGGTGCTCCAAAAACAGTAAGCATTTCATCCCCCAGTATTCCAGCAATAGTTTCATTTTTTGCATGACATGTGGCACCGTTATAAAATCGGGTGTTCCGTATAGATTGATCGATTCTGCCCCACATCCGGCACCTGTCATGAAATCAGATGTCCCTAAGAGAGTGAACAGTTTGTGTCCTATATGTGGCACTCATAATGAAATCACGTGTTCTGAAGAAAGTTTATTCGCTGCCCAATATGTGGCACCCATCACGGAACATTTTTTCCCCCAGAGAGAGTGAACTTTTATTGCCACACATGTGGCATTCACCATGAAATCAGGTGTTCCAGAAAAAAATGAATATTTCCTTCCCGTATGTGCATCGGTCATAAATCAAGTATTCTTGAAAGAGTGAAACTTTTCTGTTCCCCGTCAGGACACCAGGTGTTCTGGAAAGAGTGAAATTTTCTGTCCCAGATGTTGCACCCATTGTGAAATCAGGAGTTGCAGAAAGAGTGAATATCCCCTGCCCAATATGTGATATAGATTATGAAATTAAATGCTCTGGAAAGGATGAACCTTTTCTGTCACTGTCAGGAAATTAGGTGTCCTAGAAAGAGTGAAATTCTGGCCCACATGTTGCTCCCTTCATGGAATCAGGTGTTCCACAAATATTTTCTACACTAAATTGCTCAATTCCTGCCCCACATGCGTCACCTACCATGAAACCAGGTGTTCCAGAAAGAGTTGATATTTCCTGCCCCATATGTGGCATCGGTTATCAAGTCAATCCCAGATGAGCCAACCGTCATGAAATCGGGTGTCCTGTATAGAGTGATCAAATCCTGCCCCACATGTGACAACTGTCATGAAATCAGGTGTTCCAGAAGGAGTTAGTATTCCCCATCCAATATGTGGCAACCTCCAGGAAATCAGGTGTTCTGGAAAGAGTGAAATTTTCTGCTCCAAAGAGACATCGGTGATAAAATGTTCTGGAAAGAGTGTACCTTTCTTGTCATTTGTCAGAAAATCAGGTGTTCTGGAAAGAGTGAACCTCTCTCGTCACCTGTCAGGGAGTCAGGTGTTCTGGATAGAGATGAGCTTTTCTGCCCCAGAAGAGGCACCCTCCATGAAATCGTGTCTTCTGGATACAGTAATCAAATCCTGCCCCACATGTGGCATTTGTCATGAAATCGGGTGTTCCAGAAAGAGTTAGTACTTCCCGTCCAATATGTTGCAACCATCAGGAAATCAGGTGTTCTGGAAAGAGTGAAAATTCCTGCTCCAGAAGAGGCACCTGTTATAAAATCGCGTGTTCTGATTGGAGTGATCAAATCCTGCCCCAAATGTGGCACCTGTCATGAAATCCTGTGTTCCGGAGAGATTTGGTATTCCCCGTCCAGTATGTGGTACCGCCAGGGAATCAGGTGTTCTGGAAAGGGGAATTTCCTGCTCCAGATGCTGCACCTTTCATGAAATCAAGTGTTTTAGTAAAGAATATTTTCTGCACTATATGTAGCCACCATCCTGAACGCGGGTGCTCTGGAAAGAGTGACATTTTTTGCCCAAGACGAGGCTCTAATCATGAAATCGAGTGTTCTGGATAGTGATCAAATCCGGGCCCACTTGTGGCACCTGTCATGTAATCAGGTGTTTGGGAACGAGTTAGTATATCCCGTCCAATATGTGGCAACCGTCAGGAAATCAGGTGTTCTGGAAAGTGAAATTTTCTGTCCCAGATGTTGCACCCGTCATGAAATCAAGTGTTTTAGGGAAGATTTTTTTTTTGCACACTATGAGGCACCCATCATGAAATCGGGTGTTCTGTGTACAGTGATCAAATCCCAGCACACATGTGCCACCTGTCATGGAATCAGGTTTTCTGGAGATAGTGAACGATTCGTGCCCCTTAGTTGCACTTGAAATGAAATTATGTGTTCTGAGAACGATGATCATTTCCTGCCCAACGTGTGGCACTCATCACGAAATCAGTTGGATGTACATTTTCTGCCCCATATGTGGTATCAGTCATAAAATCAAGTGTTCTGGAAAGAGTGAAATTTTGTGTCCCAGATGTTGCATACGTGGTGAAATCAGGAGTTCCAGAAAAAAGTAATATTTTCTGCATTTCACGAGACACCAGTCATGATATCAGGTGTGCTTGCCTCATGTCTTGCATGTTGTATAAGCCTGTATTGTGTCTTGCATGTTGCATGTACTAGCCTCACGTCTTTCATTTTGCATGTGCTTGTCTTGTGTCTTGAATATTGTTACTTCTTTGCTTTTGTTGTACTTGTTACATAGCCTTGGCTTGTGTCATGTATGTTGCATATCCTCGGCTTGTGTGATGGATGTTGTATGTACTTCCTTTGTGTCTTTCATGTTGCATGCCCTCGTTTTGTTTGTTTTGTTTGCCCTCTTTATCCGTTATAAAGGCGAGCATTTCTTGTTCCTGTGTCATTCTTTATAGAATCAGGTGTTCCATAAAGATCGGGTGTTCTGGAAAGAGTGTGTGTTTTCTGCCTCACTTGTGGCACTCTTCATGGAATCGGGTGCTCCAAAAGCAGTAAGCATTTCATCCCCCAGTATTTCAGAAATAGTTTCATTTTTTGCATGACATATGGCACTGTCATGAACCTTTTCTATCACCCTTCAGGAAATGAGGTGTTCTGGAAAGAGTGAAATTTTCTGTCCCAGATGTTGTACCCTTCATAAAATCAGGTGTTCCACAAAGATTTTCTACACTAAATTGCTCGATTCTTGCCCCACATGTGCCAAATGTTCTGGAAAGAAGTAACCTTTTTTGTCACCTGTCAGGAAAACAGGTGTTCTGGAAAGAGTGAAATTTTCTGTTCCAGATGAGGCATGCGTCATGATATCGGGTGTTCTGTGTAGCATGATCAAATCCAGCCCCACATGTGGCACCTGTCATGAAATCAGGTGTTCCAGAAAGAGTTGGTATTCCCAGTAAAATATGTGGCAACCGCGAGGAACTCAAGTATTCTGAGAAGAGTGAAATTTTCTGCCCCGGAAGAGGCATTGGTTATAAATTGTTCTGGAAAGAGTGAACCTTTTTGGTCACCTGTTAGGAAATCAGGTGTTCTGGAGAGTGACCCTTTCTGCCCCAGGAGTGGGTGCCACATGTGAAATTAGGTGTTCTTAGAAGAGTGAAATGTTCTGCCCCAGAAGAGGCATCGGTTATATAATGTTCTGGAAAGAGTGAACCTTGTTTGTCACCTGTTCAGAAATCAGGTGTACTGGAAAGTGTGATTTCTTTGCCCCAGAAGAGGCACCCTCCATGACATTGTGTGTTCTGGATAGAGTGATCAAATCCTGTACCACATGTGGCACTTGTCATGAAATCAGGTGTTCCAGAAAGAGTTAGTAATCCCCGTCCAATATGTGGAAGAAGCACTCGCCATTAAATCGCGTGTTCTGGTTAGAGTGATCAAATCCTGCACCACATGTGGCACCCGTCATGAAATCAGGTGTTCCGGAGATATTTAGGATTCCCTGTCCAATATGTGGCAACTGCACATTTTCAAGGTCAAAGCTCAAAATCTCGCTTATTATCGACTATACAGCTTAGGAATCAATTGTGCACATACATGAAATGATATATACTGAATCTTGTCATGACCTTGAACTTGACCTTTGACCTCATTTCCAAGGTCAGAGGATAAAATGGCTAATATCTCGCTTATTATCGACCTTACAGCTTTGCATTTATTCAGCACATGTAGGAAATGATATATGCTTAATATTGATTGACCTCGAATTTGACCTTTGACTTTATTTTCAAGGCCAGAGCTCAAAATGGCTGATATATCACCTATTATCGACTTAGCGGCTTGGGAATCAATAGTGAACATATGGGAAACAATATATGCTGAATGTTGTCATGACCTTGAATTTGACCTTTGACTTCACTTTCAAGGTCAGAGCACAAAATGGCTAATATCTCGCTTATTATCGACTTTAAAGCTTAGGAATCAATTGTGGACATATAGGAAATGATATACGCCGAATATTCTTATGATCTTGAGTTTGACCTTTGACCTTATTTTCAAGGTCATAGCACAAAATGGCTAATATCTTGCTTATCATCGACATTACCGCTGAGGAATCAACTGTGGACAATGATATAATGATATGAAATGATATATGCTGAATATTCTTGTGACTTTTAATTTGATCAATGGTCTTATTTCCAAGGTAAACTGGATAAAATGCCTACTATCCAAAATATAAAACTGGGTCAGGCCGAAAGTCCGCCACTTTCAAGTTAACAGCTCGAGAGGACACAGAGTCGTCGATGGGGTCCACCCCCTTTTCGAGTCAATGTTCGGTGGAGTTTGCATTCCTCCGTGGATGGGCTGAAGGTCCGCCCCCTTGCAAGGAACGGGCTCAGGCAGATAGGTCCCTCTCAATCAGCCTGCATGCATAGGTCCGAATCTGCATGATGACTATCAAGGGCGCCAGGTTACGGATGGGAGCGATGTGTCCCACGATGGGCTCTCCAGGACCACGTGCTCAAGTGGGATCTCCCGAATCATCTTGGTGTCCATGGTGTCTCGGGTAGCAGTACGTCCAAGCCCGAAGTACACTTGGGTAAAGACTGTCCCCATGTACGCACCTCCTCCAGGCCACCCGAGAAGTGTGCAGAGTGTATGTACCCTGGATGCTTCGCACGCTGGCTGGTGACTTCCTCCTGCAGGATGCGGAGACAGTCGTCCATCGCTTCCCAGCAGTGGACTACCAGAGGCTTTCCCAGCTTCATGCTCAGATGTGCCACCATGCGAAAGTACGTCCTCTGCCTGGCTTGAGCATCTGAAGTTCGGCGATAGTAGTCCAGGCCAACCTCTCCTATGGCCAGACACCTCGGATCATAGGCCAGTCGATCCTAGCGAAGAACATCCTCAGGGGGAACTCCTTGGCCAGCCTCACAAGCATGAAGGCCGCAGGACCACCAGACTCCATCGGCACGAAGTTGGTCGAGTCTCGTCATGCTGTCTCGGAAATTAATAGACGCGATGACGCCACACACCTGGGTTAGATCCTCCTGTGACGCTGTATGGAGACACCGCGGATGTTGACTTCCTGTTTGAGCCGATAGAAGCGGTCCAGGTGAGCATGGGCCTCCACACTCCGAATTCCGACGAATCCTCGTTGCAGTACAGTGTTGTACAATGTGCGTATCCGCTCCTGGTCGGAGATGATCTTCGCCATGACAGCCAAGTGAGTCAAAGCGGCGACACAGTTCGGGGGGGGGGGGGGGGTTAAGGAGAGTGCATCTCTCGGTGTCCCTCAGCAGTCTGGCTCCAAAGCCTGCGAGTTCAGGACACACTCGAGGGCATGCATAAAAAGGGTTTGAACAGTCCTTTTGAATCGACGAAAGAGAGGAGGTCCTCTTCGGCCTCCAATCCAAGCACTGGGATGAGGAACTGGAACACTCCCCGTATCAGGCCAGCCAACTCTCGGAGTTGCTCGTCCGATAGGACCCCGTCGTGCTCTGAGTGTAACTCTGCATCCTGGAAGTGGCGGGCAACTTGAAAGGTGAGGGATGCCTCAGAACACCTGCACTGCCAGCAGGCACGGTCGGGCGAGAAGTACCACGGCAGGTGAGCCGTCTCTAGGTGGCATTGCATCCTCTCTTGCATGCGGTTGTGGCATACGGGGCACTCGTGGCACACGGGGCACTCTCAGGGTGATTGGAATCCGGTAGTGATTCCGAGGTGGACTCCATTTTCCGGCGTACACTCGAGAGTCCAGCGGATTGTCCGCTGTCTTTCTCCGCGATGGTCATCACTGTAGTCCGTAGTTGAGTTCCTTGTCGGGGGGTAGTCCATGGTCGAAAGGCTGTTCCGGGAACGACCAGAGGCAGAAGGCCTGGCGTTCAGAAGAGTGGCTACCCTTTCCCGGCTCGGGCGCAGCATCTGGGCGAGGTTTTCTGAGCTGGAGGGGGTGCAGAGATTCCTGGAGGTCCATACAGTGTGTCGGCCCCGACGACTTCAGATTATGCTGAAGATGCATACTCAGATCTGGCCGCTGATGAGGGTGGAGATAATTGCGTAGGTCCGTGGAGCCGGATGACCTTTGCTCCGGCAAGTGATCCCTGAGGTCTGGGTATGTAGCCATCCCCCTGTCTTGATGACGTTCCCGCGGACTACCGGAGGCAGAAGATCCGGCATGGCAACTGTGACTCCTGCTTCGTGAGCTGACCATGATCAGCCCACCACGTCGTAGTCCACGCAGGCCGCAGGAGGCGGAAGGTCCGGCCCTGGCATGGACTTCGGCTCAAGGTACGACGTGACCCTCGGCGCCGAACTGGGCTTCTTTCTGTACGTTGGGTTGTTGACGTGCCCGGGACGTTGGCTGAGGTGGCCGACCATGAGACGGGAGATCCGCCTCGATCAGGGATGGTGGCTCTCCGCTGATCCTGCTGCGTCTCCACACGCACCTCCAACCCCTGCTCCTCTCTGGCGTCGCTGCCCGGCTGCACGTCGATGCTGATCTCTCCGTAATTATGAACAACACATGGCTAAGAACACGACTTCAGTTACCATTATAATTCTGATAAATGCTGAATATTATTCCGATTAGTAAGAACTTGTTGATTGCAACTGATCTTAAATAGGTTAGTATAGAACCAACTTAACTTAGCCATTAATAGTTCAACATAACTTAACTAGTAGGAGACATAATCCTGCAGATGTTGAGGGGGTGTGACCTGTCTCCCACTGGATGTGCGGCAAACATTCAGGTTCTCCTCAGAGTTGCCTGCACCATCTTTTCTCTGATCGAGGTCTTCTGGCTCAACAAAGAGTTTTGTCAGTACGAACTCCCCCTGGTCTTCGACTTCCTCCACATCCATAGCTGTTGCTTGTTCTGTTACAGTCTCCGCTTGGAGCGAAGAGTGTCGTTGGGTAGATCTCTGGAGTTGCAAGGTTTCAGCCTGTCATGATGTATCACTTGCTGTTTCTGCCGATCAGCGATCCGATACAGAACAGGCGACAGCACGCTCGTGACCAGATAAGGCCCGACGTAAATAGGTTTCAACTTCTTGCTCACTCCCACCTGTTGAGTTGAGTCGACCTTGTACACAGTATCGCCCAGATTGTAGGCTTGTTCCCTTAAAGTTGGTATCAATTTTAAAATCAGCCAAATTCAGCTGTTTGTCACGCAATTTTGAAAGTACATCTCGATATAGTCAGGAATGTGTAAGAAATATGCACAGTTCGACAACAGATACTTAGAAAATTGCCATTAGTCGTGCATGAAAACAGTGGATAGAGAATGATCGGCTTGTCTACATTGCCGGTTGCCACGGTATCTAGACAAATACCAATGACGTCATGAGACTGTCATTGGTTCTCATTGATTGCCGTTCTCATTGATTGCCGTTCTCATTGATTGCCAGATGAAGGATTTCCTAACTTTTCAATGTTTTTTTTCTGTCCGATGTGTCCGCCAGTGGGGGACTCGTGGACCAGGCGCTGTAGCTCGTCACGGAGTACTTGAGGAACTATCAATTACTCTGCTAGTAAAGTACTCTGCTTACCAATTCAAGTTGATTGTGGTAGGTCCACAGATAACGTACAGCTTTACTGGCAGAGGTAATTTTTTTCTGGGCTAGGATCCGTCTCGACTTCAATCCATTTTATCACCAGAGTGACGCCCTGTAGGCGTGCGCATTGCTGTGCTGTTTGCCAGGACGGTGGACTATAGTCCAGCCAGCAAGCAATTTGGCCTTCAGGTGACTTGAAGTGCATAAGCCAGACGAGGCTGCTGTGGTCAGTCCTGGATGGGTGTCAGCACACAACTGGCGTAGGAGATGGTTCTTTCTCTGTTGTCTTGTATTTGTGACAGCTCTGCCACCAGTGCGATGTCAGAGGCATCTGCATCTAGGACAAATTTGCAGTTTTTGACTGGCAAAACCAGCACCGGGGCAGTCACGGCTAGTCTGCGGAGTTCTTCGTAGGCTTTTTCGTGCTCAGCACTCCAGCAGAAATCGTCGTTATTGGAGACTAGCTTGTACAGGCAGTCGGCAATCTCGGCATAATGAGGTATGAATTTTCATAAACCCGAGAAATCTCTCCAACTCTTCTTTTTGTTAGACCTTGTCCAGTTTCTCACAGTTTGCAGTTTCTTGTCTGTGATGGTCATCCCTTGTCGACCGACTCACTTTCCTAGAAATTCCACCAACTAAGAGCTCACATTTTTTCGGTTTCAACTTCAAGTTGAAGCACCACATACGATCCGAGACTTCCCTCAGATTGGCCAAAGCTTCTGGGAAAGACTTTCCAAGAATGACGATGTCATCGAGGTAAGCTATGGCTTTCTTCCATGTGAGGTTCTGCAAGACGATGTGCATCATTCGCATGAATGTAGCTGGAGCATTGCATAGCCCAAAGCCCATGCGTACATGCATGTATAGCCCAAACTTGGTTAGGAATGCAGTTTTGTGCCAATGCTCTGGATGTTTCTCCACCTCCCATTAGTCAGCAGCCAGATCGAGGGCACTGAAATACTGGATCCCTTGTAGAGCATCCAGACATTGCTCGATGAGTGGCAGAGGAAACGCATCATTCACAGCTGATGCCCACTCTGAGTGTGACGGTTGAATGACACCCGCTTTCAGCATTCTGTCCAGATGTTTTGACTCTTCAGCTTCAAAACCAAGGGGTATACGGCGCATTTTGTGGTGCACCGGAGTTGATTCTCCAGTGTCAATTCGATACCAGACCCCGCCGATTTTGCCAAGGTCAAAATCATTTTTTGCAAACACGTCAGCGTAGCTTCTCAGCAGTGCTCGAACAGATTTCTTTTGCTCGTCAGTCAGGTACTGACAACTCCGATTGAACAGGTCAAGCAGATGAGGCGGCAGCTCCATTTGTGACGTACTCTGATCTTCGACAGAGGACGACTGGATGTCTTCTTCATCACAGGTTGGCATAGCGCTTCCTACAGTGCGTCCTTTTCTCAGTGTCACATGCTTGTCAGTTAGGTTCAAGGCATAGATTGGAATGTTTCTTCCGCCACTGGCTACTTCCGCGGGAAAGAGAATGCCAATCAGCTTCATTTTAGGTTCCACCACTATCTCATGATCAATTGCCGTATCAAACTGTGTGTCTAACACAGTAGCACTGTGAGGTGGAAGAGTTACATTCTTGGTTATAGAAACCAATTGGACTTGGATCGTCTCCTGAGGAGGACGACGTCTCTGGATAGCAAGGATGCAGTTATCTCCTACAGTGAAAGCGTTACTGTCAAGGTCAATAATGCACCCATATTTCCACAGGAATTCAATACCCAGGATCAACTCGTCCTCTATCTCAGCCGAGGCGATGTCATGTGGGTAGGTGTTGTTTCCAATGGATAAGTTGACTTCCTCGTAGACCAATCCTGAACCATTCTGTTCCGATAGCACTCCCCGTAGATTGATCCAGATAGGATGGAGGTTGTTCCAGCCCCACGACTGAACCAACTACATGTGAATGACAGTGACCACAGCAGCTGAGTCAACAACTCCCGCACGGGACGTCCATTGACGTTAACTGGGAGAACCATGGACCAGCCAGCACTAACGCCAACGGTGAAAATGGCAGGGTCTTCTGGCAGATCCTTTGCCTGGCGGATTGGCGACTCATGATGTGAAGAGTCCTGTGGGGTGGAAGGTCCATCCTTTGACGAGCTCAGTGAGATGGAATGGTCACCCACTGCTGAGCACTTTGAGATGTCCATCTGCTAACGAGCCCTGTGAGATGAGATATCCATCCACAGCTGAGCCTTGTGAGATGGAATGGCCATCCACCATCCGGTCCTGTGAGATGGAATGTCCATCCACTGACGGTGATGAATGGAAACTTATGTGCCCAGTGAGAGTTTCTCGGACTGGAGCCTGGACAGGGCTTCCAGTTCTCACTTGCTTGTTGGCTGTGAGACTTTGGGACTTGGTGGCGGAGTCGCAGACGGACTACGTGCCTGCGGACAGTCTCTCTTGTAGTGTCCAGGATCCCTACATCAGAAGCATCCAGTCTGTGGAGACAGCGACCTCCGAAAAGCCCGTGGAGGTGTCATTCCCGAGGCTTCCCTCAACGCCGGTTGACCTCCATCACCCCCAGCTCTTGTCCACTCCTCCAACTCCCGTAACCGTTTCCACATTTCTGCCAGGCCCTCAAGAGGTGGTTTGTCCATTCGCCCAACGATTTTCGTCAAAATTGGAGTCATACTTTGCTCTAGGCTGCTCAGACGCTTGTTGAGGTTCTTGAGCTGACCACCTCCTGCAGTGTTGCGGGCAGGACTGGCTGACCGGACTGGCGAATGTGGAGGAGTACGTTGTGGAGAGAATGACACTTGTCTCACAACGAAAGATCGACTTCCCACAACTTTGCTGTTCCACATGGAGGATTTCACATATTTCAGTGCCCTGGACAGTAGAAATCTAACTGTATTTAGGTTAAATTGAAATTCGTACAAGGTATTCCTTGAACAAATTGTTTAAATATATTCACACCCGTGAATTTGAAATTCTGCACGCCTGGCAAAATTTTCAATATGGCGCCGCCCACACAAAAACCACGTGAGGTTGGCGAAATCGGCACGCAAACTTTTTTCTGCCGAGTTCGAGCTTTTTTGTGTCAGTTTTCCAGGTTCCAAAACACCAATGTTGTGCTTCGTGAGTGATACCGTCATATATTTGGTAAAATTCTTGGTTTTGCTTTGTTTGGTTTTGGTTTGTTTGGTTTTGGTTTGTTTGGTTTTGGTTTGGTTTTGCTTTGTTTCAAAAATATTGTGGTTTATATTTGCAAATGGCATTATCAAAATTTCGTTGTGTTGAAGATAATAGGTTGATACTTACATCCATACCACTGAGCCGGTGTCATTGCTGGTGAACGTTGGATCTGTCCCGGAGGATACCAGCCTTTTGGTTTGTGATTAGGTACTTATATATATATGTCATACACCTATTGTGTAAGGTTTATTTTGGATTTCTACATTGTTGGGCAGTTGTATACTAATTCCATCAGGTGTAGAGTAGGAACAACTACATTTTACACACTGTCTACCCCTGACGTCAATGTGTCTTCGGGTGAAATTATTGGTTGCTAATGATATCATCAAAATTGATACCAAGATTGATACTTACATTCATGCCACTGAGCCGGTATCACTGCTGGTGTACGTTAAGGCAGTCCGCTCCAAACAGTGAGGAGGGGCGGGGGGGGGGGGGGGGGGATTGGGGGTCAAAGAGATTTTTTAAAATAAATAACTGTATCAACATATCCAAGAGCTTCAAAATCAGCATCCTAATACTTATTTTTGCACCTTGAAGTTACAGTGCACATGTATATATGTTGCATTGACCTTAATATTGGGCCCTGCCCTGTTGGTCAATGTCGATCTTTCTTTTCAATAAATATGTTTAAACTAACTACATTTTTTACGTGTCTACCCCGGACGAAACCAACTTTTTGGGGTGAATGTTCGGGCTATGTTGACGGTGATAGGTTGATACTTACAATAATTAACAATAATTTTGGCATGGACCGAGATTCCGGAAGGATCAATGTGCTGGGCACGGGTACCACACCTTGGTATAACGTGATCACTATGGGAAGGATGGCGATGGTCATACTCAGCATACCCGTTCATTCAAATAGTGGGAACACATACATCCTAGTAATTTCAGAATATTGTACCTAATGGACAGAAATATTCGCATTATAAGGTCACTGGGCAACCACGGAGAGGTTTCCACCCCTTGTATGCCAATATCCACTTACAATTCCTAGATCTTATGACTGGGAGGTCAACGATATCATTAAGACGAATGTGAGGAGTTGGAAGATGAGTGGTTCTCCTAGAAGCGCCCAGCCTAGGCGAGGCAGTCAGGTTTCCCGTGTGTCAAATGCCCACCCTTTGATACCCAGTTTTTGTCCATCATCTTGTTTGGTCCTTGGCTGAAATCCAGAGCCATTTCCAGTGTATCTAGGTGGTTCGAATTGGACGTCTTAGGGGTGTCGGACTATCTCCACCTGTGTTGATGCTATTTTCCATGCGAAAGGGCGTCTCCGGATATTAGGGAAGTTGCGACCCGTGTGGGTGCTGCCCCAACCTGAACCATATTCTTTTATACTGCGGTCGCATTTGATTTGACTGGTGACATGTTGGATAGATGATGTTGCTGATTGGTAATGCGTACAATGCCTACATTTGCCCAGAGTTTCAATTAATCAATGACAGATCAAACAAGAATCTAGTTAATATTTTACTTACATGATTCAGCACTAGTTCCCGGTTCTGATTGTGAAGCTTGAAGTTTAAACACCAAAAACAAAAATATTAGTTTGTTTACATAGGAAAGTAATTCATACTTGTAATGAGTATGCAACAACCACGCACCATTCAACATTCAGTCAGGTCAAGGTCAAAGGGCATTCATAATACCCAATAGACTTGTTTGTCTAGTGTGACGAGTATGAAAATAAAATTCATTTCGCTCTACGACACACCGTTTCCGAGATATCGTGGAAAACGGAAAAATGGTGACTCGGCAAAAAAAATTCAGGTCGAGGTCAAATTACATCCATAATACCCATTAGACATCGTAGCCTAGAGCGACGAGTCCGAAAATAACGCCCGTTTCGCTCTACGACGCACGATTTCCGAGATATGCAGGAAACCTCAAGGATGACTTGGCGAAAACTCTTCCGACCTCTAGGTCGAAGGTCGTTTGACGGATTGATCCCAAAATCAATAGGGTTCTTCTCTGTTGATATATGAACCTCCATGCAACGTTCTGCAGTCATTGTGTGTATACTTTTTGAGTTATCGCGCGGAAACAAAGTCCAAAAATTGACATGGATTTCATCCTCACGGACCTCGGATCCGGCTAAAAAACTATACAGCACATCTACAAATCTGAACAGAGGTGGAAGTTGATCCGTCGAGGCGTTTTCGAATAATCGCGCGGGAACGAAAAAAAAGAGAAGAAATCGGTCAAAACCATGAAGGCATTTCTACCGAATTGCCTTAATGACATAACATTATTGGCATGATAACAAAACAAGATTTCTATTTCTCTCTTATCCTGTTATGATCATTATTTAATTAAAAAATAAAACACACACCAGACTGTTCCATAGAATCTTCTGGTTCTTGTTCTATACAATATGTAAAAAAAAACCAGTCATTCACATATCATTCAATATTTTTATGACTTCTTTGTATTCACAAACATAATCTGATTATCGCTCACTGACAGACATGTTATTGATGCACAAATTGTAGCACCAATTTGGTGTACAAAGTTATGGCGCTGCAGGACATGAATTTACAATATCGGTATTTACCACTGGTATCAGTCACTTCTTGAATGATCTGGTATGCTTCCGTTTCTGTAGTGATACAATATATATTTCATACACGTACTAATTTTTACTGTTGATTGTAAATGAATCATTTATTTATTTCATTTATTCATTTATTTCATTTATTACAATGAAAGCAACTTTGTAATAAATCAATATATTTACCCTTGTCCCGGGACACTTGTTTCCCCAGTACCCTGTGAGCCTCTGCATATGTAGTGATAAAATATATATTACATAGAAGTGTTCCACAATACATGAACTTATGTTGTTACAAAACTTTGTTGACGTTTGCCCAATCATTTTGAAATTTAATACACACCTATGTCTTCCAAATCAATAACTTGACCATGGGTGCATTTCTGTATCATGATGTGCATTAGAATTGTATAAATTTTTAACCATTGTTTTTTAAAAAAAATAAACATCTAATTACAAGTGTGTGATCTAAACATGATGAAACATGATTTCATGATATCACAATCATAATTTCAAATAGCACAAACATGATGTATGAACATTTTACTCTACTTACTCCCTGCCAACAGTCGTGCTGCCATGGCTCTGTCCACCTGAACCGTGTACACCACGTTGTCGATCTCGACATTGAGAGTGTTTAAGGAACTGTAAATATAATGATAATGTATTATAATTTTATTATATTATTTATGTTCCACCATTTTGGAAAGTAGGAGGCTCCAACACCACACAAACAACATTTCATTGACATATATTATTATTTGAAAAATAACTTGAATCTTACTGATTTTGAAATCAGTTTGACACATAGGTATTTAAAAATCAATCATTCAGCTTTTAAAATAAATCTTTAATATACAAATTATGCATTTTCATTTGACTTGTGTACACTTTTTGAAATAAAGATACATTTTACATATATATCTAATAAAAAATTATTCATCAACTGTGTGGTTTCCAAGAAAAATATCTAGAGTCTACATAATACATCACAGGATCATTATCCAAAATGTTATTTTACACTGCAGTCTGCATGGGATCATAGCATGGCACAGGCGTTCAAATTGTTTACTGAGTAATAGTCAGTTTACTGAGTAATAGTCAGTAAACAGTAAAAAGGCCTATACAATAGATCTAGATCTACACAGCATGATCATAATTTCAATATGTTAAAATAATACACTAGATTAGTCAGTTAGACTATTATTCGCCGAACACAAGTGACAGTGAGCAGGTGAGTGAGTCTGTGACTGTGAGTCGGACTTGTTGTTGCAACTTCGGTTGAAGAATGCATCACATTTTCAACAGTAACAGAAAAAATCTAATTCAAAATTTGCTATTTCATATTCTTCCTGTTTGTTTATATTTTATACACTGCCAATAAACACACAGTCAATGCATTTCGTCATTTTATACATAACACGTTGACGCCGCCATTTTTGTTACGTTGACAAGTCACCTCTCGAGACCGTTCGCGAGCGTTTTCTTTTGTTCGTTGCTAACGGACCGTTCAGCGGTCAAACGTCGAAAGCGCCACAAAACGTTTTCCTTGCTGAACGCTCTACAGGACAAGTCAGTGACAAAACATATTTGTTTTCTCTCCCGTAGATTTCCCAATGATTCTATTTTCACACACTGTCTGCCCCTGATGACGCTAGTGTGTCTTTGGATAAACTATTTGGTGGGCTTTGTTTCTATTTCAAAATGTTGTATTTTACGTTTTGTTATCGACATCATCAACATCTAGTTGCATTGGATGTAATGGGTTGATATTTACACCAGCAAAGCGTAATATGCCACCAGAGAAATCGGCAAGCCTATGTAGGGTTTTTGTATATAAAGCGATGGAACGGGACATCATAAATAGTGTCTGGTTATAGAACCACAAGATGGAGTGGAAGGTAGCAGCACTCGGTTTTCCGAGAGGACACCACATACTGTTTCGTGTATATACAGTTACATTCTCTGAATCAACGTATCAAAGCGGTTGGAGAAGCAGTTGTAAACACCACACTTTTTTGGGTGAATGTTGATAGCAATACAGTATTAGAATTATTAGGATTTGTTGTATGTAAATTTGATACACATATTACAAAAGAATAGATGCACCAACAAGGCGATTCAGCATTTAGAAATGTGGCATTTATCAGTATTGTGTGGACCCCGTTTTCTCTCTCAGTCTGTGGCAGAAATAATCAAAACATATTCAGTCTCGTCCTTTAACTGCTTTTTTGGACTATATATATTTCATAGACATAGTATCTCTCTCTCTGTTCTATGTCTATGATATATGTACATATAAATTTGCCAATATCATGTCAGATCACTATGGAAATTCACTAGGCCGATCGCTTCAAATTAATTGGTAAAAGTTAGGCTCCTTATCTGAGGTCTTTCTAAGATGAAATGTCACGTTCGTGAGCAACTAGTCGCGTTTGTGAAACACTAAAACCTCTGGCTGACGCTGCATCATTAGTTTTAATTGGGTTCATCACATCTTAAACATGGGCCACCCCATTACCGTTTTCGACCTTGGTATGATCCTGTGATCAGCTGGTCGTCATAGTGATGAGGAAAATAACAAAACTCAACATTCTGGTTGATGCTTGATGTATATAACATATACAGGAACGTCCTCGTATGTGTTGTTAAAGATAAACTCTGCAAGTAAGCTAGTATCGCTATTGTTATACGACACACTAGGAATGTTTTCCCCATCTTTTCTAGTACATGCGATGAGGTAACATTTTGTTCGGGCAGATATGAATAAATGTAACACATATAATTGGTTACTAATTATATGAGACCTGCCAATTGATATGTTGCTAATGACGAGTGATAAATAGTTACCACACACACCCTGTTTCTGGCGGGTATCATCACGAACAGGCGACAATTATAATAATTATTATAAACCTACGAAAATGCTACATTGGATTACACACAGTGCAATCGGTCCGATATACTGCGGTATTGACCTCCGTCATATTGTCGGGCGTCGTGGATAGAAACCGACGGTCTTTTGACGAGTTCGTATTCATGCGCTGGTGAAATGACGTTTTTGTTTTTTTAGTGCATGAAAATGTTTATAAAATTCATTGCTTTCAGGGTCTAAAATGACTAGAAACGTCAGCATTTGTAATCATATCTCTCCCGAGGTGTGTGCTTATTATGATGCGGCATATAATAATAAGTTAATCGACTGGATACAGTGTTTGAGGCCCTCGGTCGTGTCTGTGCCGCTGACGCACTCGCAAGCTCGTGCGTGCTACGGCCCAGACACGACCTCGGGCCTCAAACACTGTATCCAGTCAATTACCTATAATTATACCTAATATTAGAATCCTCGCTGATGATTGGTTAATCTGTCGGAAACAAATCGCATGTTTCACGTCAAAGTAACAACGTCCATAGCAGCGGGGCACATTGTCTTGCCATGAAACATTGGCAAAATGTTTACCGCTGCGGTCGAAAACTTCCGAAGATTGCCGACTTCAACAATGGCTTATGACGTAAACTTGCGGATGTGTACAACGGTGACTGGTTTGTCGGGAAACAAGGCGAAATGTTGCCCCTCGAAGGCAATGTTAACCCTCCAAACCAGTCATCATTTATATATTACATAATGCTAACAATTAATAAGAATTTCAGAGAACACCGGAGATACAGGTAATAATTCACAGCCATTACTGTCATTATCAGAGAATAACCCGTAGGTACTTCATGTGCTTTCATTCCGTCGTCATGACACACATTGGCAGAATGATACAACTGAAACAATAGAGCAAAATGAACACACAATTATAAGCTGACGACACACACTGTAAACACAGTAAAGGAGAAGAGATAAAACCATTACCAGATGATCATGTACATACCACACAGAATGTTCACAAAGTCTTGTAACATATTTACAAAACACATGTATCCATTGTTATTTAACATGTTCCTTCCAGTCACACCAGCAGCCACGCTATGAAGTGACCACTCACTGTTATATCAGTCTGCAGTGCTTGGTCTACCTGTGAAAGCCACTGGATTACACGGTCCAGTGGAGGCCACGCCCTGTCATGCATATTTCTCTAATTATCATGTCACAAACTATCATTTTTGTGTTTTGATAGAATGATGATATTGGTATATCAATTCAAAACAGAATACAACATATTTGACGCCTCAAAACACATGCAGGAGGCAAACAAGAATTTATTTTGGACCATATACATCTATATTCAAAATAGGACTTAATAGACTTGTCACTATGTTGATTATACCGGCCAATTGCATTGAATTAATTGTCATTTATGAAAATCGAGTGATTTAGCTGGTGGTCTTACTAGGATAAAATGTCACGTTCGTGATTAATTTGTCAAGTTTGTGAAACACTCAAAACTGCCTGATGCTGCATCATTAGTCTTAATTAGGTGCATCTAACCTCGCATGAGTCAGACTACGTACCATTCTCGACATCAGTCTTTTGATATACCTGGTCACCATAGCGATGAAGATGTATGATATATCTATTATACGCAGGTGTCTTATTTGTATTTTTGGGTGATCTATTCAAGGTAACCTCGATGCGTTAGGTATTGTTTCAACCCACATACTAGAATTCCCCCCCATACTTCTCCAAATAGTACATGATTGTGATGAGCTAACCATTCGCTTGGGCAGGCACGAAGAAATGTAATGGGTATGTTGTTTGGCGCTGAAAACAAGCATAGGCCTTCAACATCACATTTGTTATGTGCACGTGTACATTTTAAGGGGTTTGATTCAGTCTGCATGCTGCTTGGCGCTCTCTTGTCTAACGCCGGATTTCTTTCCAGAAGTCTCGGTGACATGCCAGCTCCCGCAGATGTTGGCCAAGTTGTGCTGGTGATCTTAGCTGGTACTGGTGGGGGCTTCTGGTAACGAAGCATGCCGTCTGATGGGCTTGTTGGTGAAACGATCGTCATTTCTCTCCGAAGAGCTCTAGATCCTCCCTGTAGAGCATCTGCTTGGGTTGCGTTGTCCGAAGGTTATCTCGTTGAGAGGCGACGCCTGCACTCAGGATCAGGTGGTCCACCTGCTTTCCAAAAGGGCCACCCAGTTGGGCACACCTGTTGATCTGGCTCTCGCTGTAATAAAAATATAGTTAGATCGAAAAATGTCAGTCTGGATTGGATGATAGCAAAAATGACCTCCGATAGATTTCGGCGTACTCCGAATAAGTGCAATGTACCGGGTAAGATGGGTGTTGGTACATATACATGTATCTATGTAAATGAGCCATGCAGTACACCCAAACAATTCCAATAGCTTTGATGAAAATAAATGCTCATGTAATAATTATAAATATTTAAAAAGCACACACACCACTCAGCAGCTTGTGTGCTATGATGACGTATTTGGTGTGGCGTTTTGTCCAGATATTCGGCAAGTCCAGTCGCCAATGGGACATCGTAGATCTCCGGACCGTCGCCTTCCCGAGCAGCATCCCTACGGACCAGCATTTGAGGCCTCCCCAAAGTAGCTGCTTCGAGTGTTGATTGATGAGGTCTCTCCTTCCTGTTTCACACTCCGAACAGCAGAACCATACCTCTGACGAAACAAAAATTGTCATTTAGATAAATACCAAATTGAACTCTTTGATATTTAGCCCTGAACACACAAGAACAACTAGCACATTGACTTCTGAAGATCCTACATATATCACGATATTGACCACAAATTGACATCGAAAGAAAAATTGAATTTGACAATATATTTTGAACAGCACACGCATCTGGAAGCCAGTCTGGGCAGACGTTGGTACAAAACGGGTGGTACCACTCACGCCCATGGCACTTGTCGATGGCACTGGACCATGATCTCATCACCGAACCTCTTCTGGGAGGTGCAGTAAATGTACCCCTGAGAGACCCTATAGGCGTCGGAGAAATACCAGTCTTTCGATGTGGCTTGCTCCAGGCTCACTGATTGGTGATGCATACGATGTCTACATTTGCCCAGAGTTTCAATTAATCAATGACAGATCAAACAAGAATCCAGTTAATATTTTACTTACTTGATTCAGCACTAGTTCCCGGTTCTGTTTGTGAAGCTTGAAGTTTAAACACCAAAAATAAAAATATCATAAGTTTGTTTACATAGGAAAGTAATTCATACTTGTAATGAGTATGCAACAACCACGCATCATTCAACATTCAATCAGGTCAAGGTAGAGGGCATTCATAATACCCAATAGACTTGTTTGTCTAGTGTGACGAGTATGAAAATAAAATTCATTTCGCTCGTTTCCGAGATATATCGTGGAAAATGGAAAAATGGTGACTCGGCAAAAAAATTTCAGGTCGAGGTCAAATTACATCCATAATACCCATTAGACATCGTAGCCTAGAGTGACGAGTCCGAAAATATCGCCCGTTTCGCTCTACGACGCACGATTTCCGAGATATGCAGGAAACCTCAAGGATGTTTTGGAGAAAGCTCTTCCGACCTCTAGGTCGAAGGTCGTTTGAAGGATTGATCCCAAAATCAATAGGGTTCTTCTCTGTTGATATATGAACCTCCATGCAACGTTCTGCAGTCATTGCATGTATACTTTTTGAGTTATCGCGCGGAAACAAAGTCCAAAAATTGACATGGATTTCATCCTCACTGACCTCGGATCTGGCTTAAAAACTATACTATGACGGGGGGAAAGGGTCAAAAACTTGGTTCATGACCGCGGTCGAATTTATTTCAACCCCGGTCATATTTATTTATACCGAAGTCGATTTTAATTGGACCTCGGTGATATTACTTTAAACCGAGGTATAAATGATACAACCGCGGTCGAAATGAATACGACCCAGGTGGAAGTAAAAGTGACCGCGGTCGTGTTGCACAAAGGCCAAAAATGTTCTACTTGACCGCGGTCTTGAACAACTAATCACAGATTAGCCTAGGTTTCGATATCATGTGATAAGTTTCATGCATTTTTTTCCAAATTTAAAAGTTATATACCGCTTTATTATATCATAGAATTGTAAGAACCTCCTATATTTCTATAATTTCAAACTGGTATAACAATGTATAGTGTAAAATAGGTGTCCAGATTGAGGGTCTATCGCCATTTAGGAAACAAATCAAATGCGTAGTCGACTACCCAAAGTACCATTGACCTGTTTTGCAGATCCAAACGCTCATACAAAAATTAACACGTTGTTTGCAATTGGTTGTTCAGGTCCGCGGTAAAACTGAATTGAACCGGGGACATTGAACTGCGGGCGAATCAGTCAATTTGATTTTGGTCGTGGTCATATCATCTATACCTCGGTTCAGAGTATTATGGCCGAGGTTAAATTAACTTCGACCACGGTCAAATCGAATGCGACCGTGGTATAAAAGAATATGACCGCGGTTAGGAAGAATACGACCGCGGTATGGAAGAATATGACCCCGGTAAGAAAGAATATGACCGCGGTAAGAAGAAGAAATGACCGCAGTCATAAACTGAGTTTTTGTCCCTTTTCCCCCGCCATACTATACAGCACATCTACATATCTGAACAGTAGTGAAAGTTGATCCGTCGAGGCGTTTTCGAGTTATCGCGCGGAAACGAAAACGACAGAAGAAAAAAAAAAAAAAGAAGAAATCTGTCCAAACCATAAAGGCTTCATGACATAACATTATTGGCATGAATACAAAGTGAGAATTCTATTTCTCTCTTATCCTGTTATGATCATTATTTAATGAAAAAATAAAACACACACCAGACTGTTCCATAAAATCTTCTGGTTCTTGTTCTATACAATATGTAAAAAAAATTCACACAACTGATGGCAAAAAAAATTCATCTAATAGTTACAATATTTTTATGAGTTTTTTGTATTCACAAACATAATCTGATTATCGCTCACTGACAGACATGTTATTGATGCATAAATTGTAGCACAAGTTTGGTGTGCAAAGTTATGGCGCTGCAGGACATGAATTTACAATATCGGTATTTACCACTGGTATCAGTCACTTCTTGAATGATCTGGTATGCTTCCGTTTCTGTAGTGATACAATATATATTTCATACACGTACTAAATTTTACTGTTGATTGTAAATTTAATGAAAGCAACATTGTAATAAATCAATATATTTACCCTTGTCCCGGGACACTTGTTTCCCCAGTACCCTGTGAGCCCCTGCATCTGTAGTGATAAAATATATATTACATTGAAGTGTACCACAATACATGAACTTATGTTGTTACAAAACTTTGTTGACATTTGCCCGATCATTTTGAAATTTAATACACACCTATGTCTTCCAAATCAATAACTTGACCATGTGTGCATTTCTGTATCATGATGTGCAATAGAATTGTATAAATCTTTAACCATTGTTTTTAAAAAAAATAAATATCTAATTACAAGTCTGTAAATCTAAACATGATTTCATGATATCATAATCATAATTTCAAATAGCACAAACATGATGTATGAACATTTTACTCTACTTACTCCCTGCCAACAGTCGTACCGCCATGGCTCTGTCCACCTGTACCGTGTACACCACGTTGTCGATCTCGACATTGAGAGTGTTTAAGGAACTGTAAATATAATGATAATGTATCATAATTTTATTATATTATTTATGCTCCACCATTTTGGAAAGTAGGAGACTCCAACACCACATAAACAACATTTCATTGACATATACTATTATTTGAAAAATAACTTGAATCTTACTGATTTAGAAATCAGTTTGACACATAGGTATTTAATAATCAATCATTCAGCTTTTAAAGTCATAGTAGCGAGGTACCATTATACGGATTTATTCCTGTTCACATGAAGACATTGTGGACATTTGGTGATGAAAAAAGGTGTTCGCGTTATTTGCTAACTAAATTAATAGCGACATATAATGAAGTATATTGAGCCAGTATTACAATCGCCTCCTCCAGCCGATGAAAGAAATGCCTTTGGCAATTTCCGTAATCGTAACGTCAGTTGAGGCAGAATGTGCATTGATGGCTCGCCGAAAACGTAAAATACGTAATTTGGTGGCCATCTCAAAGACGGAAAATCACTTCAGAATGCATGCGATTCAACAGAAAACACGCAAAAACCAGCAAATACTGGACATCTTGCAGTTCAACAGACCTCCGTTCTGGGTGAATAAATAGTGCTGATTCTAAATATCAAGACACGAAATGCCGTATTTCTTCCATCTCACCCCTTCACTTGAATTGTCAAACATACATCAGGGGAATGAATATGCGACATGGAGTTTACCTTAATGGCTACATGTATTTTCAGGTCTGCCTCAACTGACATCACCAACCACGTGACCCACATTAAAGTATGGATCAAAATCTTCGGCAATTTACGGAAGGAGTGCCTATAAATCTTTGGCAATTTACGGAAGGAGTGCCTATCTGGTTCAATATCTCGAAACCCATTGATTGTGTTTGTAAAATTCGTTCAAATTTATCACAGGATCATTATCCAAAATGTCATTTTACACTGCAGTCTGAATGGAATCATAGCATTCCACAGGCACAGGCGTTCAAATTGTTTACTGAGTAGTAGTAAAAAAGGCTTATACAATAGATCTAGATCTACACACCATGATAATAATTTCAACATGTTAAAAAATACACTAGATTAGTCAGTTACACTATTACTCGCCGAACACAAGTGACAGTGAGAAGGTGAATGAATCTGTGACTGTGAGTCGGACTTGTTGTTGCAACTTCGGTTGAAGAATGCATCACATTTTCAACAATAACACTAAAAATCTACTTCACAATTTGCTATTTCATATTCTTCCTGTTTGTTTATATTTTATACACCGCTAATAAACACAGTCAATGCATTTCGTCATTTTATACATACCGGGAACCCCCGTAAATAAGCCCCGGTCGTATTTACGGAAGATCGCCCACAGAGAACCATAAAATTGAAATCAAAAATACGAGTAACTTCCATGTGTGATGTACATTCTTCACAGCCTGGAAAATATTACTACAGCTTAATATTACAAACTATTATCGATACAGCTTTGGTAAAAAAGAATATCGTGAAATTCGTTTCTCAGAAAATATGATACCATAAATATATCGAAGAGATACTATTATAGCAGCTGAATATTATATGTAGGTATGAAACGATGTCAAACACATATATTATATGTAGGCCTCGGTAAAACGGTTAACTCCTACCGGTATTATTTATTATAACATGGCATTGCTATGACAGAAACGTCTTTCCGTAATCTGAGACGGCCAACAGCGGTTTCTAATCGAGTACAGAGATCGAGGTGGAAAACGTAAATTAAAATGACCAATCACATGCGCGTATTTGATCGATCAATATGCAAATGAGCCGTGGCGCTACTCAGCCAAGCAGACAGCAACAACAACGGAAAGTTGTTGACATGGAAAAAAAACCCGGGTTTGTTGATCATTTTCATTGAAGATTGGAAGAAACCAACACGTTAGGATGCCATGTTATAATCGGGATAAAACTGTGCTTGGTTCGGTGTCTGTGACTAACAAAAATCCCTCGGGATCTCCGTTGTGATCTGAGACACTCGAGGCTTCGCCTCTCGTGTCTCAGATCACAACAGAGATCCCTCTGGATTTTTGTCACGTCACAGACACCGAGCCAAACACAGTTTTATCCCTTAATTAGTACACCACTTAGGAAATACAAAACGCTATAGGGTACATCTACGTCCACAGAAGTAGCTATTAGTAACGTTTTCGGTTTTACCATGGATTATAACATTGCATTGCTATGACAGAAACGTCTTTCCGTAATCTGAGACGGCCAACAGGGGTTTCTAATCGAGTACAGAGATCGAGGTGGAAAACGTAAATTAAAATGACCAATCACATGCGCGCATTTGATCGATCGATATGCAAATGAGCCGTGGCGCTACTCAGCCAAGCAGACAGCAACAACAACGGAAAGTTGTTGACATGGAAAAAAAACCCGGGTTTGTTGATCATTTTCATTGAAGATTGGAAGAAACCAACACGTTAGGATGCCATGTTATAATCGGGATAAAACTGTGCTTGGTTCGGTGTCTGTGACTAACAAAAATCCCTCGGGATCTCCGTTGTGATCTGAGACACTGGAAGCTTCGCCTCTCGTGTCTCAGATCACAACAGAGATCCCTCTGGATTTTTGTCACGTCACAGACACTGAGCCAAACACAGTTTTATTCCTTAAACAGAACATGCAAAAAATACGCCCGGGCGTATTTTCGGAAAGCTCTTCCGTTAATACGCCCATGGGCCAATTATCGGGAGCGCTTATTTACGGGGGGTTCCTGGTAACACTTACGATTTACTTGTTGACGCCGCCATTTTTGTTACGTTGACAGGTCACCTCTCGAGACTGTTCGCGAGCGTTTTCTTTTGTTCGTTGCTAACGGACCGATCAGCGGTCAAACGTCCAAAGCGCCACAAAACGTTTTCCTTGCTGAACGCTATACAGGACAAGTCAGTGATAAGGCAAAACATATTTGTTTTCTCTCCTGTAAATTCTCCAATGATTGACCATTATGACACCAGTGTGTCTTTGGATAAACTGTTTGGTGGGCTTTGTTTCTTTTCAAAATATTGTATTTTACGTTTGCTATCGACATCATCAACATCTAGTTGCATTGGTAGTACTGGGTTGATATTTACACCAGCAATGCGTAATATGCCAGATATTACAGAGATATCGGCAATTGGGAGTCGTATGTAGGGTATCTATATATAAAAGAGATGGAACGGGACAGCATAAGCAGTGTCTGGTTAGAGAACGCACAAGATGGAGTGTAAGGTAGCAGCACTCGGTTTTCCGAGAGGACACCACATACTAATTTGTGTTCATACAGTTACATTCCCTGAATAATGCAACGTTTCAAAGCGGTGGGAGAAACAGTTGTAAACACCACGCTTTTGTGCATAAATGTTGATAGCAATACAGTATTAGAATTATTAGGATTTGTTGTATGTAAATTTAATGCACATATTACAAAAGAACAGTGGCGCCAACAAGACTGGTGAGAACAATTCAGCATTCAGAAATGTTTCATTTATCAGTATTGTGTGTACCCCGTTCTCTCTCTCAGTCTGTGGCAGGAATAATCAAAACTTATTCAGTCTCGTCCTTCAACTGCTCCTTCGGACTATATATATTCACATATTAAATTGCCAATATCATGTCAGATCACTATGAAAATTCTCCAGGCCGATCGCTTAAAATAATTGGCATTCTTTAAAGTTATGCTCCTTCATCTGACGGTCTTTCTAAGATGAAATGTCACGTTCGTGAGCAACTAGTCACGTTTGTGAAACACTAAAACCTCTGGCTGACGCTGCATCATTAGTTTTAATTGGGTTCGTCACATCTTAGACATGAGCCACGACAAGGTACCATTCTCGACCTTGGTATGATCTTGTGATACACCTGGTCGTCATAGTGATGAAGAAAATAACAAAAGTCAACATTCTGCACGATGCTTGATGTATATAACATAGAGGAACGTCCTCGTATGTGTTATTTTGGGTATTAACTCTGCAAGTAAGCTAATAAAGTTATTGGTATACAACACACTGAGAATGTTTTCCCTTCCTTCTTAGTACATGTGATGAATTGATATTTCGCTCGGGCAGATATGAATAGATGTAACAGGTACATGTATAATTGGTTACTATTTATATGAGACCTGCCAATTGATATGTTGGCCACAACTATAGTTATGTAATATTAACATTTAATAAGCCTTTCAGAAAAAGCACCCGAGAGATCCAGGTAATAACTAGACGTCAAGGCCTAAAGATGCCTTTGAGGCATCTTGTTTGCCACGGGCTCTACGACACACCGTTTCCAAGATATTGACGAAAATGAATAATTTTGAGGTCGAGGTCAAAGTTAATCCATGATACACTTAGACATGTCTGTTTAGCACGACAAGTCTGAAAATAATGTCCGTATCGCTCTATGACGCACCATGTCGAGATATCTTCGAAAACGAAAAATACCGAGTCTGCAAAAAAAATTGAGGTCAACGTAAAAGTTCATCTATAATAACCCTCAGAAACTTTTGTCTAGGTTGATGAGTCCGAAAATAACGTCCGTTTCGCTCTACGGTACACCGTTTCTGAGATATCGCAGAAAACGAAAAATGCCAACTGGGCAAAAACATTTCAGGTCATGGTCAAAATTGAACCATTATACCTTAGACATGTTTATGACGACATGTCCGAAAATAATGTCTGTTTCGCTCTACATGCACCGTTTCCGAGATATCTCCTCAAAACAAAAAAATGGCGACACGGCAAAAAAAATTGAGATCAAGGGAAAAGTTCATCAATAATACCCCTCAGGCATGTTTGTTTAGGGCGATGAGTCCGAAATTAATGTCTGTTTCACTCTACAATGCACTGTTTCCGAGATATCGCCGAAAACATAAAATGCCAACTCAGCGAAAAAAATTCCAGGTCAAGGTCAAAGTTCATCCATAATACCCCTTAGATATGTTTCTGTAGGGCGATGGGTCGGAAAATAACGTCAGTTCCGCTCTACCATGCACCGTTTCGAGAAACAGAATGTGCTTTGATGGCTCGCCAAAAACGTAAAATACGTAATTTGGTGGCCAGCTCAAAGGCGGAAAATCACTCAACAGAAAACACGCGAAAACCAGCAAATACTCGACATTTTGCCGTTCAACAAACCTCCGTTCTGGGTGAATAAATAGTACTGATTCTAAATATCAAGACAAGAAATGCTGTATTTCTGCCATCTCACCCCTTCACTTGCACTGTCAAACATACATCCGGGGAATGGATATGAATGCGACTTGCAGTTTACTTTGCTGGATACATGTACATTCAGTTCTGCCTCAACTGATGTCACCAATCACGTGACCAACACCAAAATCAGGATCAAAATCTTCGGCAATTTACGGAAGGATTGCCCATTTGGTTAAAAAATATCTTGAAATCAATTGACTGTGTTAGAAAAATTCGTTCTTTCATCGGCATGCCACTAGGTCTTTATTGAATCCACATATCATGCGTCTATTTCATTGTGAGTACATGTGTCAATCTTTTTTTCCACTGACACCAGATTTTGCTGATGTCAATAGCAAACATAAAATACAGCATTTGGAATAGAAACTAAGCCTGACCAAATAGTTTATCCAGACACACTGTCGCCATTCTACGATTCATTCACTTTTTGGGCTTCTGGAAAGTGACGTTGTGACCCGAAAATATCAAAGGAAACTTCAAATATGAATCGCACAATATATATGTCAGTGACTTGTAGAAAGGATATAAGCAACCTAAGGGTTGGAAATTAAACATTTGAAAACACCGGACAAGAAACCATATTTGTTGGTCGAATAAATGGTTTCGGTTATAACGATTGTTAGTTACCATGAAAGTTTAAATAGGTTGAAATTAATTCATTCTGAACTGAAAGAGTTACTGAAAGATACTTAAAACATCTTAATCGATTATACTATCATTGATGACTGTGTGATATATATGTTAAAAAGTTTTCAGTTGCAATATTTAGGAATGATAGAGGTCGTCACATAATATGCAGTTCTCTGCATTGGTGGATGGACCTTCGACATTGATATAACAAAGTAAAAAAATAATCGATAAATATGTTCACAATGCAAATAGCTTAATGAACTCAGAGCGATTTATCCAAATCAAGTAGTTTAATGAATCCAGTTAGTTCAATCAAGTAATTGTTGAATACCCGCTGCTTGTTACACCATAATGTACACATGACGACAGAAGAAGGCAATGGTTTGTGCAACTACTGTCTCATCACTATTGCTATATTACACTAGTCAACATAACGTCATGCGAAGACGCAATCATTTGCAGTATCACATGGTCCCACCTCTCAAACATCGTTTGCATGGGAAATCAATCCGTACTTCCGAGACAGCCTGTGCATAAAAAAATCCTGGAGGGACGAGATGCATTTTCGTGTGTATCTGCGATTAGCTCAATTTATTATTGTAGCATGTATGTTCAGTTGCTGTGACCGAGAGCTAAATATTCATCAGGAACGAACAGTCATGGTTGTTTGAGAATATATAAGAAATGTCTTTCGATATATTCAGATTTATAGATGGTGAAACCCATCTCATCAACATTTACCACAAAAGAATAATCTCAGTAGATATTAGGAGAACATTGCACATAATGTCTGCAGACGATACATTTAATATATATAAGTATGTTTTTGTGGGGTGTGTGTGTGTATATATATAATTCTCAGTGCACAAAGATCCGATATATAATATAAAAGTATATAATTATACCAGATTGTTCGAACAGAATAGTCATTTGCCATTATCCCTGTTTATCTAGACAAGGTTTTGCTGCCGGTCTCATGAATAACCAGAACACAGTTATTTAGGTCGTAGGACTTATTCTGTTTTCATTATGTAATCATAGCCAATCGTAGACGATTCAGGGATAATACTGCGAAGTTTCATTTATATAATAATAATAATAATAATAATAATAATAATAATAATAATAATAATAATAACAATAATTGTGGGGGTATGTACGACAGATTATCTTGAACTACCCCATGGTCTCCAAGTAAGGGCCGCACATACCCCACCCATGAGGGTACATGAAGGTCGGGCATGCCCCACACGAAAGTCATATATACCCCTGGCAAGGCAGGATATACCCCATCGGAGGGTCAGACATACCCTTCTCAAGACAGACATACCCCCATTGAAGGCATGACATGCCCATTTCAGGGCCCGACATACCCCTTCAAAAGTTAGAGATACCCCATACAAGGAGATACATACCCCCTTTGAAAGCCTGACATACCCATCGGAGGGTGCTACATACCCCTACTGAGGGTACTACTTACCCATCAAAAGGGACTGATATACTTATTTGGGAAGATCAAAGCAAACCAACTGAGCTCGGATCGCAGGCTACGATTAACATACAAACCAACTCTAACCACATTACTAGTTGTATGTACTGGTTAGGCATACTGGAAAGAGACTAATTTGTGTCATGTCCCTAAAATTGATGAGTGTCATAACTACGTCAATCGCTATGAATATATATACCGTCCTGCTGCTTCTACCAGGGGTGGTCCATATTACACACCGGTCCATATTCATGATATTACACGTCTCTCGTCTGGACCACCATGTAGTGATAATGGACCACGTCTCGTGTAATTTGGTTTCTAACGAATTGAAGGCATAATCACAACTAACCTTCGAAATACTATATTTAATGACATGTAATAAGGAATCACAACGTAGCCCTTGGGATAAACAATAGTTGACCAGATGATAATACTTACGATTAAAAAATAACATCATTTTTAGCGATTTTCACTCAAATTTCATTAAATACACCATGCCTTCTGTGATGTTGTTCTCCTCGATGACAAAAAGACACAATTGATGAGTGTCATAATTACGTCAATCACCATGGATATATATGCAGTCCTGCTGCTTCTACCTGGGGTGGTCCATATTACACACCGGTCCATATTACACGTCTCCCCCCTACATGGAGATAATATGCTTCTTTCCATTGATGCCCTGACACAGCAGGCACACTTGGGACTTACATATCCCATCATCCCTAGGAATATTAAAGCTGCCGTAGCCGTATATAAGGGGAGGTGTTCCCCCAGCCCATGCTCTGCAGTGGGCGGGGGGAGGGCCCCCCTTATATACGGCTCCGTCAGCTTTAAATTTGGTTGCCTAGGCATGTAGTCTATTGTATGTATATATTCATTAACGCCCCTGAAAAGTTGATCTTACCACCTCCAGGTCATATAATCCACTAGCATATTTTAATCTATTTTACTCACTTTTGTCTTATTTAATAATGTTTTGTACACTTTTGTGTTGTTTAACTTGTGGTTTTATTGTTAAGCGCATCGAGAATTTTATTTTGTATGCGCTATATAAAAAGAAAGTATTATTATTATTATATATGCCTCCTTACACCTCCTTAGGCTGGCTTAGATACCCCGTCATCCCAACTTAGGCCTACTAGTCCACTATTTTTCATAATATCAGATGCACCCAAGAGTCTAGGATCATTAAATCTGCTTGTCTAGGCATGTATTACCGTATGTCTATATCCATTTACGTGCTTGAAGTGCCGATCTTCCCACCTTTCAGGTCATACATACTAATGCCAATCCTTATGCCGGCTTACATATTGGTCACCTCCTTACGCATCCTTATACGCATGGGTCACCTCCTGTCCTTAGGCCTCCTGAAGCATGGGTCACCTATCCACTCTAAGCCTCCTTAGGCATGGGTCACGTTCCCACCTTAGGCCTGCTTAGGCATGGGTCACGTCCCCACCTTAGGCCTGCTTAGGCATGGGTCACGTCCCCACCTTAGGCATGGGTCACCTCCCCACCTTAGGCCTCCTTAAGCATTGGTCACCCCCACCTTAGGCCTCCTTAGCATGTGTCACCTCCCCTCCTTAGGCCTCCTTAGGCATGGGTCACCTCCCCACCTTAGGCCTCCTTAGGCATGGGTCACCTCCACGCCTTAGGCCTCCTTAGGCATGGGTCACCTCCCCACCTTAGGCCTCCTTAAGCATTGGTCACCCCCACCTTAGGCCTCCTTAGCATGTGTCACCTCCCCTCCTTAGGCCTCCTTAGGCATGGGTCACCTCCCCACCTTAGGCCTCCTTAGGCATGGGTCACCTCCACGCCTTAGGCCTCCTTAGGCATGGGTCACCTCCCCACCTTAGGCCTCCTTAGGCATGGGTCAACTCCAATATTTAGGCCTCCTGGCATGGGTCAACTACCCTCCTTAGCAGCTATACACTTCCTTGGGCTGGCTTACATACCCCTGCCGAGGGGGCATGATATTAAATGCAAGGGTCTAGGGTCATTAAATCTGCTTGTCTTGGCATGTGTTGTATGTATATATTAATTTACGTGCACGAAATGTCGATCTTCCCACCTTGTTCCATGTCATACATGCCAATATCCCTCCTCAGGCGGGCATACATACCCCTTCCGAGGCTGGTTTACATACCCCGCCTGCGGCTGGAATCCTGTACCCATTTTCCAAACATGCAGATTTTAATGATGTTAATGCACCCAAGTGCCTATGATCATCATTACCGCTTCTCTAGGTATGGAACATATGTATATACTCACTCATGTGCATGAGAAGTGAATCGGTCAAGGGTAAATAGATGTCTTTGTTCTAAACAACATTTGCGTGTCAACGGAAGCTTTCGAGTGTGATTCAAATACTTCCCCGGAACCGCATGTTCTCAAATTCGGAAATTTCGACTTTTTTCTTGCTGTAGATAATGATAAATGCTGTTAATGAAAATTATTGACACCCAAATAATGCTTCTATGCTGAAATATATTTGAAACCCGCACATCACAAAGGTATTTCATCACAATGCATGACATGCCCCGTTTCGTCCATGATGGTAGGCATGATGATAGGCGATGGTCCATGATGATAGGCAATTACGCCTGTCTTCCCCATCCCCCGTCGGGTGACAATTTAGAAAAATTAGGCCAAGGGCCAAAGATAGGTTACCGGGCAATGTTTAATATTTTAGGTGTTAGCCAGGTCACTGGTTGAATTCAAGGTCAAGAGAATATTCAGCATATATAACATTAAGCATATATCATGTCCACAGTTGATTGCTAAGGTGTAAGTTCAATAATCAGAGAGATATTAGCAATTTTATGCTGTAGCCTTGAAAATGAAGGGGCAAAGATCAAATTCAAGGTCATCAAAATATTCAGTGTATATCATTTTCTATATCATGTATATCATGTCCACAATTGATTCCCAAGCCATACAGTCAATAGAGGAGCAAGATATGAGCCAGTTTGTCCTTGGACCTTGGAAATGAGGTCAGAGGTCAAATTCAAGGTCACGAGAATATTCAGCATATATCATTTCCTATATGTCCACAATTGATTCCTAAGCTGTAAAATCGATAATAAGTGAGATATTAGCCATTTTGTCCTGTGACCTTGAAAATGAGGTCAAAGGTCAAATTCAAGGTCATCAGAATATTCAGCATATATCATTTCCTATATGTCCACAATTGATTCCTAAGCTGTAGAGTCGATAATAAGCGAGATATAAGCCATTTTGTGCTCTGACCTTGAAACTGAGGTCAGAGGTCAAATTCAAGGTCACGAGAATATTCAGAATATATCATTTCCTATATGTCCACAATTGATTCCTAAGCTGTAGAGTCGATAATAAGCGAGATATAAGCCATTTTGTGCTCTGACCTTGAAAGTGAGGTCAGAGCTCAAATTCAAGGTCACGAGAATATTCAGGATATATCATTTCCTATAGGTCCACAATTGATTCCTAGTCTCTAATCTCAATATCAAGTGAGATATTAGGCATAATGTGTCCCATTATAAAGGATAGGAGAATTTAACATGGGAAAGTCCCATTTGAGCCGAGTTTGGGCCAAAATGGCCCACTTCGAGCGATTCAAGCGCAACGAAATTTATAGACATCATAGGAGTACATATGAGGAGTGTTATTTATCAAAAAGAAAAAAAGTTACTGAACAGATTTTGAGAAAATGGCCGCCAAATCCAAAATCAGGCATTTTTCGTCGACAACGGCCGCCATTTTGAAAAAAATGCGAAAATCAAAAAACTAAAAAATACCTCCTTCTTGAATTATTTTTAAGTATTTTTGTGCAAAATTTCAGAAAAATTCGCCTATAAACAAAAAAGATAAAAATGTGGACGACGACGACGGACGACGACGGACGCAACGCCATGCCAATAGGTTATCGGACCATAGGTCCGGTAACCTAATTTGGAAAGCACATTCGAATGGAGAAACCTTTGCGTTGCCAGGATGAAAACTCCACCTACTTTGTGCCGGTGACGGGGATCGAACCCGCGTCACCTACCGCTTCTGAGCTTCGTCGCTTCAAGAGCAACCAGTTCCATCCACTCGGCCACAGAGGAGGTTTCTATGACTATTTTTGTTAAGTACAAATTGCTCTCATTAGGATAATTTTTGATAAGTAGACATATATCTCAATTCAATGAACACATGTTAAGTCGTGAAACTGCAAATTCAGTTCGGTTCTCACCAGATATTGCACCTCGTCCTCGCATTCACCGATGGTATCCTGGTCATTGTTATGTGATGATTTCTATAATGACTGGTACAAATATGCAAATCTGCATTATGGATGATGTTGGCATGAAAAGCAAGTATCCTTGTAGCTTTTATGGGTTTGTCAATAATGGAATAAGGGCAACGTATTTATCATTCATGTGCCAGAAGCTAATATGAAATGTACGATTGCAGCTAATATAACCCATTGCCATGCTAACGCAATTTAATATTATTCAACAATGGAATTTGACATATAATTTTATTTCTTTTCAGCAAAATGTATTTTCATCAGTTATGTGATGCACTGGATGAATCTGTTGACCGACCTTATCATAAAAAAACATGTGTTCCAGTCATAGATACCTACCGCCATGTTTTGGACAGCGGCTGTTACCCCTCATTGAGATTGCCGAATTGGCACATGTTTATTATATTCGTATCCCAGTAAGGACACTTCATATATGATACAACTTTTTTTAGTTTGCCTGAGAAAAAAAAATAAAGCTCCGCGTCTATCAAAAAAGCATGAGGATCATTAAACTCAATTACCAGGGAATAAGTTACTAAGTTATTTCTATGCCCGGGGAATTAACATGTAGAAAGCTTTTACTATTTCTTTGCAATCAGCACATGTGGAGTGGTTAGAGGTAATGGTAAACACCTAACAAGTTATTCTCATGAGTAATGCTAGCCTCCCAGTTATGTAATTCCATCATGAAGTTACATTATTAATTAACTTGTCACTATCTATAACAGTCAAACAATCAGCAATGATTCGCTTATGTACAAATATAAGAATGGACTCCAGGAAAACATAAATCTAAGCTCCCAATTTGTTTCATTGTCATAACGGAGCTTCCATTTACTCTGTCACCAATACTAATTGTTCCAGAAATGGGATGTACTGAATGAAAGTTTGACGCAACCATCTAAAACATATGGGGATTGGTGGTAATTGATTGCTTTTGTCGTTAAGCTTTAGATACAGGCTCCATAATGACTGTTTGCGAAAATATCTCCTTGTGAATGTAAGTATCAATCTATTACCACCAATACAAATTTTGATAATTTTGATGAAAAAACACTCAAGCCTCTTAAAATGCATTGATATTAGCTTCTATCATATTTGCACTTTGATAAAACTTTATGAAACCGTTATGGTAATCGACATATACTCATTTAACACTGAAACAGGAATGCAGGACGTTTGACTCATCAGAACACAGGCAGTTACAAGGCAAACATGATTTGTTTTGTCTCCGGTAGGTTTTCCAATGATTCCATTTTCTCATCGAATTATGACAGTGTGTCTTTGGATAAACTATTTTGTGGACTTTGTTCCTATTCACACTACGTTTTTGTGAATCAACTCTGATAGCAATACAATATTAAAATAAACAGGACTTGTTGTATGTAAATTCAGTACACATATTACAAGAGAACAGGTGCACCAGCAATACTAGTGAGACTAATTCAGTATTTAGATATGTAACATTTATCAGTATTGTGCATACCCCGTTCTCTATCTCAGTCTCTTGGACGAATGATCGTCCTTAGGTACTTTTTTGGACTATATAAATCTGTTCATAACAGTTCTGTACTATATAACCTTGCCAATAGTAAGTAAGTAAGTAAGTAATTTATTTTTAAATATTAAAAACCTTTGCGTTGCCAGGATGAAAACTCCACCTACTTTGTGCCGGTGACGGGGATCGAACCCGCGTCACCTACCGCTTCTGAGCTTCGTCGCTTCAAGAGCAACCAGTTCCATCCACTCGGCCACAGAGGAGATTTCTATGACTATTTTTGTTAAGTACAAATTGCTCTCATTAGGATAATTTTTGATATGTAGACATATATCTCAATTCAATGAACACATGTTAAGTCGTGAAACTGCAAATTCAGTTCGGTTCTCACCAGATATTGCACCTCGTCCTCGCATTCACCGATGGTATCCTGGTCATTGTTATGTGATGATTTCTATAATGACTGGTACAAATATGCAAATCTGCATTATGGATGATGTTGGCATGAAAAGCAAGTATCCTTGTAGCTTTATGGGTTTGTCAATAATGTAATAAGGGCAACGTATTTATCATTCATGTGCCAGAAGCTAATATGAAATGTACGATTGCAGCTAATATAACCCATTGCCATGCTAACGCAATTTATTATTATTCAACAATGGAATTTGACATATAATTTTATTTCTTTTCAGCAAAATGTATTTTCATCAGTTATGTGATGCACTGGATGAATCTGTTGACCGACCTTACCATAAAAAAACATGTGTTCCAGTCATAGATACCTACCGCCATGTTTTGGACAGCGGCTGTTACCCCTCATTGAGATTGCCGAATTGGCACATGTTTATTATATTCGTATCCCAGTAAGGACACTTCATATATGATACAACTTTTTTTAGTTTGCCTGAGAAAAAAAATAAAGCTCCGCGTCTATGAAAAAAGCATGAGGATCATTAAACTCAATTACCAGGGAATAAGTTACTAAGTTATTTCTATGCCCGGGGAATTAACATGTAGAAAGCTTTTACTATTTCTTTGCAATCAGCACATGTGGAGTGGTTAGAGGTAATGGTAAACACCTAACAAGTTATTCTCATGAGTAATGCTAGCCTCCCAGTTATGTAATTCCATCATGAAGTTACATTATTAATTAACTTGTCACTATCTATAACAGTCAAACAATCAGCAATGATTCGCTTATGTACAAATATAAGAATGGACTCCAGGAAAACATAAATCTAAGCTCCCAATTTGTTTCATTGTCATAACGGAGCTTCCATTTACTCTGTCACCAATACTAATTGTTCCAGAAATGGGATGTACTGAATGAAAGTTTGACGTAACCATCTTAAACATATGGGGATTGGTGGTAATTGATTGCTTTTGTCGTTAAGCTTTGGATACAGGCTCCATAATGACTGTTTGCGAAAATATCTCCTTGTGAATGTAAGTATCAATCTATTACCACCAATACAAATTTTGATAATTTTGATGAAAAAACACTCAAGCCTCTTAATATGCATTGATATTAGCTTCTATCATATTTGCACTTTGATAAAACTTTATGAAACCGTTATGGTAATTGACATATACTCATTTAACACTGAAACAGGAATGCAGGACGTTTGACTCATCAGAACACAGGCAGTTACAAGGCAAACATGATTTGTTTTGTCTCCGGTAGGTTTTCCAATGATTCCATTTTCTCATCGAATTATGACAGTGTGTCTTTGGATAAACTATTTTGTGGACTTTGTTCCTATTCACACTACGTTTTTGTGAATCAACTCTGATAGCAATACAATATTAAAATAAACAGGACTTGTTGTATGTAAATTCAGTACACATATTACAAGAGAACAGGTGCACCAGCAATACTAGTGAGACTAATTCAGTATTTAGATATGTAACATTTATCAGTATTGTGCATACCCCGTTCTCTATCTCAGTCTCTTGGACGAATGATCGTCCTTAGGTACTTTTTTGGACTATATAAATATGTTCATAACAGTTCTGTACTATATAACCTTGCCAATAGTAAGTAAGTAAGTAAGTAATTTATTTTTAAATATTAATTTATTTAATATCATATCAGATCACTATGGCAATTTTCCAGTCCGATTGCTTCAAATTAATTGGCATTTCAAAAAGTTGAGGGTCCTTAGCTGACGGTCTGTCTCTGATAAAATGTCACGTTCGTGTGCAACCAGTCAAGTTTGTGAAACACTGAAAACTCTTCCTTGACGCTCCCTCATTAGTTTTAATCAGGTCCATCTGACCTTACGAATGAGCCAAAAACAACGAACCATTCTCGACCTCGGTATGATCTTGTGATACACCCGGTCGTCATAATGATGAGGAATAAAACAAACATCAGCATTTCGTGTGATGTAGATATTATACACGAGTGTCTTTGTGTGTGTTAGTTTAGGGTAAACACAAAGAAACCTAATCTGTATACGTTATGTATTGTTTCAACACACTCGGAATCTTTCTCTGAATTGACATGTGATGACGTAACCTTTCGCTTGGGCAGGTATGGACGGATGTAACTAGGATGATTGGTTACTAATTATTCTGAAATTATGAGACCTGTCAATTGATATGTTGCTGATTACGAGTGATGCTGATTGTGGCGGGAAATCGTCACAAACAGGCGACAAATATAATTATATAAGGTTAACATCTCATGAGAATTTCTGGGAAAACACCGGGAAGAGAAGACCGGGAAGAAAACACTGAGAAGATACAGGTAATAATTACCAGTAATTACTGTCATAATCATGTCACAAACTACGAAACAAAGCAGTCAGCCATGATTTTTTCATACCCTAACCGTTAATAAATCCAGTTACCATGCGTCTATTTCATTGAATAGACGTGGAATCAATACCCAGTATTAAGTATTCCGAGCAAACAAAACAGGGTCCGTTATCCAATCTCATAGTCCGGGGACAGAAAGTCATATCAGGCATACGAAGTGAGAGAAACAAAAATGACAGGGAAACTCATGAACCCCCGTAAATGGCCATTAGGAGGTGAAATCAGGTGTTCCGGAAAGAGTGAGCATTTCCTGCCCCACTAGTGGCACCCGTCATGAA
Organism: Terebella lapidaria; assembly: GCA_949152475.1. Lineage (NCBI taxonomy): Eukaryota > Metazoa > Annelida > Polychaeta > Terebellida > Terebellidae > Terebella > Terebella lapidaria. The sequence goes on along the minus strand of OX424568.1, from coordinate 26,413,103 downwards.
TTCCCCAAAATTCCGAGCGAGCAAAACAGAGTCCGTTATCCAATCTCATAGTCCGGGGACAGAAAGTCATATCAGGCATACGAAGTGAGCAAACAAAACAGGGTCCGTCATCCAATCTCACAGTCCAGGGACAGAAAGTCACATCAGGCACACGAAGCGAGAGAAAACAAAAACGGCAGTGAAACTCATGAACCCCCCAAAATGGCCATCAGGAGGTGAAATCAGGTGTTCCGGAAAGAGTGAGCATTTCCTGCCCCACTAGTGGCACCCGCCATGAATTCCCCAAAATTAACATGAAAATAGATCTAGTTGCATGGCGGACATGGATTTGCTGTATTTATCAACCATATCATGATGACGTCCATAGAATTTCTTAAACGCAGCTATAAGTCTTGGTAAAACATATCCTTGTCGTAGCAGTTTAGAGACTAACTGGGCACTTCGATAGACAACTTCGAGAGACAAATTCGAATGAGTACAACTATCAACCTCTTTTCCACCGATACAACCAGATTTTGCTGATATCAATAACAAACATGAAGTACAACATTTTGTATTGGAAACCAAGCCTGACAAAATCGTCGTTGGGACCCCAAAACATCAGTTTCAGGTATGAATCGCACAATATTTATGTGAGTTCTAGAAGGGATATGAACAACATTATGGTCAGGAATGAAATATTTGAAAACAGTGCCAGGTGTTACCTTGTTCTTATTCAGTTGTTTATTGACAAGTAAATATATATTTAAATTAAGTAAATACATTTAAGGTCGTAAAACGGCAAATTTTGGTTCAATTCTCATCAGATCTCGCACTTATTTCCATAGGCGCAAGAAAGCAATCATGTTTGGAAGGGGGGGGGGGGGGGTGAGAAGAAATTTGCCCGAATTTTGCTACTAGTATCCAGAAGATATTCATTAATTATGTGAACACTAAGTATGTTGATGATAACGTATGCAGTATGATATGAGTATGCACATTATTAATTCTGATGCAGTTATTATGATCAAGTTCAAAGCGTGGAAATCAACTACGTGAACGCAGTTTCTTTATCAGAGTTATGTGATCATAAGTTCCAGACATATATCTAACCTTTGAAATCGCAGTTGAGTAGTTCGTTTGCAAATTCTTGGCCAACGTTACAACCGGGCTTTCCAGGAATGTTCACAGTGCGCTCCCATGAGTTCATGGCGCAAGCGCTCGGGTTGGAATCCACTGATATGTGATGAAATTTCATGTCGTTTAATTTCATACATATTTCATACATAACATGTATGCACTGTATATCCTTTATCTATGCACTGCATGTTGCACGTGTATGATTTGTTATGTACCGGGTAAGATGGGTGTTGGTACATATACATGTATCCATGTAAATAAGCCATGCAATACACCAAAAACAATTCCAATAACTTTGATGAAAAAGAAATACTCATGTACTAGTTATAGATATTTAGAAAACACACACATCACACAGCAGCTTGTGTGATATGACGACTTATCTGGGGTGGCGTTCTGTCCAGAAATCTAGCAAGTCCAGTCGCCAATGGGATACCATCTCCGGACCGTCGCCTTCCCGGAGAGCATCCCTGCGGTCCAGCATGTTGAGGCCTCCATCAAGTAGCTGCTTCGAGTGTTGGTTGATGAGGTCTTCCCCTCCTGTTTCACACTCCGAACAGCAGTACCTCTGACGAAACAAAAATTGTCATTTAGACAAATACCAAAATGTGCCCTTTGATTTCTAGCCCCTGAACACACTAGAACAACTAGCACCTTGAATTCTGAACATCCTACATTATATCACGATATTGACCACAAATCGACGCAGACAAACAATTGAATTTGACTATACCATTTGAATGGCACATGCACCTGGAAGCCAGTCGGGGCAGACGTTGGTACAAGACGGGTGGTACCACTCGTGCCCATGGCTCTTATCTTGTCGATGGCACTGGACCATGATCTCATCACCGAACCTCTTCAATAGGTGCAGTAAATGTACGCCTGAGAGTCCTTGTAGGCGTCTGAGCAATAACAGTCTTGTGAGGTGGCTTGCTCCAGGCTTGTGCATTCGAGGTGGAACCACTGCTGCTTGCAGCTGTTGTTGCAGCACAGGATCATTTCAGAATCTTTCGCTGGAAAATTAGGAAATTAGTTTGATGAACAGCACGATGGCGGGGAGAATCACATGATTACACGTGAAAAGAGCGTCCTTTGCAAATTTCTCTCCAAAAGGCTCTAGGTCCTCCTTGTAGTGGATCTGCTTGGAGGTGCGTTGTCCGGAGGTGATCTCTCACGATCAAGCGGTCCACCTGCTTTCCATAAGGGCCATTCAGTCAGGCGCACCTGTTGATCTGGCTCTTGCAGTAATTGCCTCGGCCACGCTTCAGGGACTCTGGAATAAAAGTATAATTACACAGAATACTGTCAGTATGGACTGGATTATAGCAAAATGACATCCGATAGATTCCAGCATACTCCGAATAAGTGCAATAAAAATAAATAGTAATGTTCTTTATCAGAGTTACGTGATCATAAGTTTCAGATATATTTAACTTTTGAAATCGCAGTTGAGTAGTTCGTTTGCAGAATCTTGGCCAACGTTACAACCGGGCTTCCCAGAATGTTTACAGTGCGCTCTCATATGAGTTCATGGCGTAAGCGCTCGTGTGGGAATCCACCGATATCTGATGAAATTTCATTTCATTTAATTTCATATTTTTACATACATAACACGTATGCACTAAACACCATTTATCTATGTACTGCGTGTAACACGTGTATGATTTGTTATGTTCAGGGTAAAATGGGTGTTGGTACATACACATGTATCTATGTAAATAAGTCATGCAATACACCAAAAACAATTCCAATAACTTTGATGAAAAAGAAATGCTCATAGTTATAGATATTTTAAAAGCACACACACCACTCAGCAGCTTGTGTGCTATGATGACGTATTTGGGGTTGCGTTTTGTCCAGAAATCCAGCAAGTCCAGTCGCCAATGGGACACCATCTCCGGACCGTTGCCTTCCCGGACAGCATCCCTGCAGTCCAGCATGTTGAGGCCTCCATCAAGTAGCTGCTCCGAGTGTTGGTTGATGAGGTCTTCCTCCCCTGTTTCACACTCCGAACAGCAGAACCATACACCTCTGACGAAACAAAAATTGTAATTTAGACAAATACCTAAATGTGCCCCTGAACACACTAGAACAACTAGCACCTTGAATTCTGAAAATCTTACATATATCACGATAATGACCACAAATTGACGCAGACAAACAATTGAATTTTGACTATATAATTTGAATGGCACATGTACCTGGAAGCGAGTCTGGGCAGACGTTGGTACAAGACCGTTGTAACCACTCACACCCATGGCACTTGTCGATGGCACTGGACCATGATCTCATTACCGAACTTCTTCGACAGGTACAGTAACTGTACCCCTGAGAGTCCATGTAGGCGTCGGAGCAATACCAGTCTTTTGAGGTGGCTTGCTCCAGGCTCACGCATTCAAGATGGAACCACTGCTGCTCGCAGCTGTTGTTGCAGCACAAGATCATTTCAGAATCTTTCGCTGGAAAATTAGGAAATCAGTTTGATGTACAGTACGATGGCGGGGAGACTCACATGATAACACGTGTTGTTTATGCCATAATTACTTGTACTGTACAAACTTTTACTGAAAAAATATGCAGGATGCGAATGAGACTGATTGGCGTGTTTTCAAAAATGTTTGTATATAATGTCATGTGTATTAGTTTTATTCTTATCGGATGCGAATGAGAGAAAAGGGGCGTTATGATCATTACTTGAAACTGAAATTGATCGAATGCAAATCATCAAAGAGTGAAAGTGCTCGATCATAATTAGTAATTACGTATGGAGATATACGGCATCTGGCGAGGAACTTCCCGCATGCGCACAGATGCCACTCAGCGTAACAACATGGACGTCTGGAGGATTGTGATTTTTTCTGTTTGAAAAATATCTCAAAGCAGACACATCCGACAAGAGAAAGGAATCTGATGGTGATTATCGATAGGCTCTACGGGCCTGGAGACCGCGGATACACTGGATCTAGTCCAAAGGGCACAATATGCTAAAGTCGGCGCATAATTTATTGGCGCGAACATATCTCATGAAATCTCGGAACTTACTGACGTGTATTATATGAAATTCAGGCAACGTTTGAACAAGACTGTGACCAAAGTTGCTGACGTGAATTTGAAGTTTGTTCTTCACACAGAAAATAATTATTTAAATAACATACATGTATAATATCTCTGCGCGTAACATGAAGTTGTCTTTCAAATCAATGACGAGATCCACATTGATCGGGTCGTCATACATCTGGGTGAATCCAGCAGTTCAGATTCGGACTGAAGAATTACCGTAGATATTGTGTGATTATGATTTCTTTAATGCGAAATATATTCAAGCACGAGCAATAGAATGAATTTTTATCATTATATTTTCTTTGAGAAGATCCCTATTCAAATGGGCTATTCCATTGATTTGTCTCAATCCCATACAGCATCAAAATGGCAAGCTAGAATTCCCATGTTAAAACCCCATAAGGATATATATTTTCCTAGATATACCGACGAGAAACGCACACGACAGAAAAACAGCCATTTTTTCACAATGGTCCAGGTGCCGTTTTCACTTTATATAAATTTATTTTTATTTTATTTATTATACAACATTTGTATAGCGCTAAATCCAGTTTAACTGCTCTAAAGCGCTTAACATAAAACATATAAAAACATGATAAGATACAATAATAAATGGTAATGACTAGGAAATGATACTGAATAGTTAAGAATAAACTGATTTGAATAAATGTGTCTTTAAAAGTTTCTTGAAAACACGCAGTGATGGAGCTGTTTTGACAGAGTCAGGTAACATATTCCACAGAGGCGGTGCAGAGAACTGGAAAGCCTTTCTTCCGTAAGTCACAGTTTTAGATTGGGAAACAGTCAACATTCTTCTCCCATGAGAACGCAGTGATCGAGTAGGAACATATTCCTTAACAAGTTCACAGATGTACGATGGTGCTATGTCGTGCAGAGCTTTGAAACAGTAGAGCAGTAACTTGTACGCAAGCCTCTGTTTAATTGGCAGCCAGTGCAGTGCCTGAAGTACCGGAGTGATGTGGGCTGAACGAGAAGTCTGTGTTATAATTCTGGCTGCTAAGTTCTGGACCTTTTGCAACCGACATAGTAGGTTGTCAGGTACTCCGTGTAGCAAGGCGTTGGCGTAGTCCAACCTAGAAGTCACTAAGGCATTGACTAACGTTCTGCAAGCATCCTGAGTAATGTACCTTCGAATACGGCCAATGTTCCTGAGTTGGTGATTGCATGATTTGGTAAGTGCATTTACTTGGGCCTCCATTGTGAAGTTTCTATCCCAGACAACACCGAGATTTTTCACTGTCCGAGTGGGAGTGATAGTGCTCCCGCACACGTCAGAATGGAGGCCATCTGCGTACCCACTGTTCAGCTTCGAGCAGAACACCATGAGTTCCGTCTTGTTTGTGTTAAGCTTCAACATATTTAGTTCCATCCATTTGGCAACCTGACCTATACATGACTCAAGAGCCAGTTTCGACACTGCCCAGTCATCACTAGGCTTGAAAGACATATATATCTGTGAATCATCAGCGTAGCAATGGTACATCATGTTGTGGCTGCGCAGGATGTCACATAAGGGCTTCGTGTAGAGACAGTACAATTTGGGACCCAAAACTGAACCAAAAACAACGAACCGTTCTCGACCTCGGTATGATCTTGTGATACACCTGGTCGTCATAATGATGAGGAATAAAACAAACATCAGCATTTCGTGTGATGTAGATATTATACACGAGTGTCTTTGTGTGTGTTAGTTTAGGGTAAACACAAAGAAACCTAATCTGTATACGTTATGTATTGTTTCAACACACTCGGAATCTTTCTCTGAATTTACATGTGATGACGTAACTTTTCGCTTGGGCAGGTATGGACAGATGTAACTAGGATGATTGGTTACTAATTATTCTGAAATTATGAGACCTGTCAATTGATATGTTGCTGATTACGAGTGATAAGCAGTTGCTGCACACCCTGTTTGTGGCGGGAAATCGTCACGAACAGGCGAAAAATATAATTATATAATGTTAACATCTCATGAGAATTTCTGAGAAAACACCGGTAAGAGAAGACCGGGAAGAAAAGACTGAGAAGATACAGGTAATTAACAGTCATTACTGTCATTATTATGTCAGTACGAAACAAAGCAGTTAGCAATGATTTTTTCATACCCTGCCCATTAATACATCCAGTTACCATGCGTCTATTTCATTGAATGTGAGTACAACTATCAACCTCTTTTCCACCGATTCAACCAGGTTTTGCTGATGTCAATAACAAACATAAAGTACAACATTTTGTATTGGAAACCAAGCCTGACAAAATCGTCGTTGGGACCCAAAAACATCAGTTTCAAGTATGTATCGCACAACATGTATGTCAGTGAGTTCCAGAAGGGATATGAACAATATGGTCAGGAATGAAATATTTGAAAACAATGCCAGGTGTTACATTGTTCTTATTCTGTTGTTTGTTGAGAAGTAAAAATATATTTAAATTAAGTAAATACATTCAAGGTCGTAAAACGGCAAACTTGGTTCAATTCTCATCAGATCTTGCACCTATTTCCATAGGCGTAAGGAAGCAATCATGTTTGGAAGAGGGGGGGGGGGCTGAGGAGAAATATGCCCGAGTTTTGCTACCAGTATCCAGAAGATATTCATTAATTATGTGAACACTAAGTGTGTTCATGATAACGTATGATATGAGTATGCACATTTTCAATTCTGATGCAGTTATTATGATCAAGTTCAAAGCGTGGAAATCAACTTCGTGAACGCAGTTTCTTTATCAGAGTTATGTGATCATAAGTTTCAGAGATATATCGAACCTTTGAAATCGCAGTTGAGTAGTTCGTTTGCCAAATCTTGGCCAACGTTACAACCGGGCTTTCCAGGAATGTTCACAGTGCGCTCCCATGAGTTCATGGCGCAAGCGCTCTGGTTGGAATCCACTGATATGTGATGAAATTTCATGTCGTTTAATTTCATACATAACATGTATGCACTGTATATCCTTTATCTATGCGCTGCATGTTGCACGTGTATGATTTGTTATGTACCAGGTAAGATGGGTGTTGGTACATATACATGTATCCATGTAAATAAGCCATGCAATACACCAAAAACAATTCCAATAACTTTGATGAAAAAGAAATACTCATGTACTAGTTATAGATATTTAGAAAACACACACATCACACAGCAGCTTGTGTGATATGACGACTTATCTGGGGTGGCGTTTTGTCCAGAAATCTAGCAAGTCCAGTCGCCAATGGGATACCATCTCCGGACCGTCGCCTTCCCGGAGAGCATCCCTGCGGTCCAGCATGTTGAGGCCTCCCTCAAGTAGCTGCTTCGAGCGTTGGTTGATGATGTCTTCCCCTCCTGTTTCACACTCCGAACAGCAGTACCTTACCTCTGACGAAACAAAAATTGTCATTTAGATAAATACCAAAATGAGCCCCTCGATTTTTAGCCTCTGAACACACTAGAACAACTAGCACCTTGAATTTTGAAAATCCTACTCATATCACGATATTGACCACAAATCGACGCAGACAAACAAATTGAATTTGACTATACAATTTGAATGCCATACGCACCTGGAAGCCAGTCGGGGCAGACGTTGGTACAAGACGGGTTGTACCACTCACGCTCATGGCTCTTATCTTGTCGATGGCACTGGACCATGATTTCATTACCGAACCTCTGATAGGTGCAGTAAATGTACCCCTGAGAGTCCTTGTAGGCGTCGGGGCAATAACAGTCTTTTGAGGTGGCTTGCTGGAGGCTCACGCATTCGAGTTGGATTCCACTGCTGTTTGCAGCTGTTGTTGCAGCAAAGGATCATTTCAGAATCTTTCGCTGGAAATTAAGGAAGTTAGTTTGATGTACAGCACGATGCAGGGGAGAATCACATGATAACACGTGTTGTTTATGCCGTAATTACTTGTAGAAATTGGGAAAATATTCATGGTGCAAATGAAACTGATTGGTGTGTTTCAAAAATGTTTTATATACTGGCATGTGTATCAGTTTTATTCTTAATGGATACGAATGAGAGAAAAAGGGTGGTTGTGATCATCGCTTTAAACCGAAATCGAACAAATGCAAATCATCGAACAGTGAAAGTGCTCGAACATAATTAGCATTCACGTATGGGAATGTACGGTATCTGGCGAGGAACTTCCCTTGCGCATACGCACAGAAGCCACTCAGCGAAGCAACATGGACGTCTGAAGAATTGTGATTTTTTTTCTGTTTGAAAAGTATCTGAAAGCAGAGACATTCTGACAAGATAAAGGAATCTGATGGTGAATATCGATAGATGAGACATTACAGATTAAGCTTGTGACATATATATGCAAGGTCATTGAATATTTTGAATCGGTCAATGTCGAGTTCCCGAGTATTCTTATCCCATGTATGCCCCGAACACTATCTCCCCGCTCGGCTCTACGGGCCTCGAGGGCGCGGATACACTGGATCTAGTATAATGGCACAATACGCCAACCGGTTCAGCTTATCAGCGAGCGTACGCCTCAGTTAGGCAATTTAAAGGGAAACTGTTGTGAGACATCACCTTATATATTTTTCACCAGATTTTTGAACGAGTTTATATTCATCTGAAAGGACACACTGCTGGGGAATATGGTGAAGTGTTCAAGGGAGTGTCTTGTTGTCGTTCGTCTCGGGAGCTGGGGAAGCAAAGGGGGTGTTGCATGGCCATCAGCATCCATAATTTCGGGTATTTTCACCGCGGGTCATTCAAGGCAAAATAGCGGAAAATCCCATGCGTCATCCCATATATTCATGCTTATCATGTGATGTCTAATACGTCAATCGATAAAACCAGCATAATGGTTAGGCTGGGTTTTTAGAAGGGTGCTATAGACCACCAACCAACGTAAGAGCATTTAACATTGAAATGAATGGCCAATTGTTATATACCCCTAAAACAGCGCGCCATGTGGATACCTAAAACGACACCTACCTAAGGACATCAGCATCATATCAGGATACATCCGACACCAAATAGTGAGAAGCTCCTAATCACCCCCCTGAACGTAATATTTGATTTATGAACTTTCTCCCAATACTTTGATGAATAGATTTATGATCAAGTGCTTTTATAGTCCAGATAACTAGGTCCCAATTCTACATGTATTTATTGAAATTTCTAAGAATTGTTCTGGTTTTGCCGGAGGGGAGGGTCATATACTCCCTTGCCCCCCCCCCCCTCTGGATCCGCCACAGTATGTTGATTATGGGCAGTAGTTAAGCGTGATTAGTTCGTTGTTATATGGAGGATCAGTTACGACCGGGCGATCGTCCATGCAGGGCAGCCGAAACAAATACGGCAGTACATGTATAAAGAAAGTAATTACATAGAGTAGAATCTGCCCAAAACAATTTATAGGGATATTTCCATCCCAGTGAAGGGATGAGGGATAATACCCCCACTCTATGCTATCATCCAGCCATGATAGCTCAATTGGTTAAGGCGTCAGGGTTGAGTGCGGGAGGTACCGGGTTCAATCCTTGGCGCCGGCGCTGAAAGACTTTCATTGGGGGATCTGTTTCACCCATCAGTAAAATGGGTACCTGGCTATAGACAGAGATGGCAATGTGTATGAATAATGTATGTGCACCAGAGATGATTGCCTAAGTTACAGCTGTATGCCTCCCGGGAGGTTGAAAATGTGTCGGAATGAACAGGTCTGCCAGGGGGTAATAATTGTAAAGCGCTTTGAGCATGTTGTACATGGAAAAGCGCTATATAAAAGCTTGCAAAGCTTGCAATTAGTACTGTTGGGAGAAATGGGTGTTGCTGTTGGGGAATTCCCAGTCCTCTATTTTCCGGACTTGTGGAAATTGCCACAATATTTATCAGTTCAGAGAGAACCATGTAAGGAGATATTGAAGACCTAATTATGCTAATGGTCTATATATTATATTAATATTTTTAGAACTATGATTCACTTTATATGACAGTTAAAAGCATCGTATATTGCATCCGCCTCGAATAGATAATTTAGAGATATACAATTATTGTTCATTGACTATGGAATACAATACCACACAGAAATACATTGGATTCAAAGCTTTCATTTCGTCACTCCAAAACACGCATAACTTTCATGCGTTCAGATGTTTCCTTTGATGTAGTGACAACGACATGATCTTTGGTCAATATCTTACTCATAAACGAATAAACCACTCAAAAAATTTGATCACTTTGCTCTGCGTGTGTTATTTGACCAAAGTGTTGTCAATCATTTAGCAAGAGCAATGAGACTTTTAATGTCTCATTGCAGGTGTACAAATATGAAGCGCACTTTTCTGTCGCCATCTTTGACTAAGCAAAGCGTAGTGGGTTCACGTAGTCAGTTCACGTGTTCACGTAGTCGGTTTCCACACTGTGAAGTTGGTGATCAGCGAAATTGAAGTCATGTCCCGTGGAGTGTCGAAAGGGTAGAAGTAATCAAAACTCCAAATATGAAAACTGCAAATTCATTGTCAAGCATTATATGTATATCAAGGAATCAGCGAGTTTTATATATTTTTTAATTCTGGAGAATATGTGTTTGGATCTCAGTCATATATCTGATCGTTTTCGAGAACCTTATCCTTGTATAATAAAAAAAATAATGGCAGAAGCCGAAAATTGCATATATTTTCTGGGTCGTAGTCTATGAAAATTTTTACATGTATCATTTGGTCAGGCATTATCTAGTGTCAGAATCTAATACTAATTGGTACATTGCAGATAATGTAACCCATGGGCCATTGACATATTGACGCAATACTCACGGGTATACCCACAGGTTCTGGAATTACAAGTAAAATGTCTCCACTGTACATGACATCGCATATCATTTAACAAAAATGAGAAGGAAATATATGTGTAATATATTCAATACAAAACGTGGTAAAATGTCCTCCTAATAAAACAGAGATAAACTTCATATTCATCATGTGACGTACAACAATTTGATTTAGTGGCAATATCGGAGCTATTATTCAACACTGGAACTAAAAATATATTTTTATTCTTTGTCAGCAAAATGTATTTTCATCAGAAATGTGATGCACCAGATTAACCTTTTTAGCGACCTTTTCCAATCACATGAAGGTTTTGGACAGCGGTTGTTACCTCTCAATATGATTTGGTACATGTTCATGTTCGTGTCCCAGTAAGTACATTGCATGGATGATACAGCAATGGTAGTTTGCATGAAAAACCGATTTATAGTCCTGTTGCCGTGTTTATGAAAGAAGCATATGGGTCATTAACCTATGGCTACAGGCTCCATTATGGCTCGTCTGATACTCCTTATTGCGAAAACATCTTTGTCCCTAGAGATGGAAGATGTCAACGGATTTTATGTGGACCATTATATTTTGCGTACATGGGTGCTGCCTCATCTGTGAACATGAAAAACTATGTAACCAATGTTCGTTTGATGCCATTGTGTACTCATCATAAAGTCTCAAGATGTATTCTTACAATATTTGGTCAATGTGATTTTCATTAGATCTAATTGTACAATTTCCTCCTTGAATGTATCTGTCAAACACTGTGTAAAAATTGATCTGATGTGTGTCCTTTTGTTTTACTTTTGTTTACATTCATATCTTGCCATATATTGTGTGATATATAGCAAGATATGTGACATGAATATTAGATGTAGAGCCATCATATATATTGTGGACTCCCGTCACATTGGACCGGCAAAACATAAGGACAACACTGAAAGTAGGCTTATAGTGGACATCGCACCAGACAGTTATGTGAGCATTAATGGATCTTTTCCCATAGGTGTTGAGTCTAGATCTACACCACAGTTTTTTTTTATTTCAAAACATTTGTTGTGAAAGATTTCTCAAATGGACAGGGACGTGTGGAGGTGTCTCCTCAGTCTATAAACAAAACAAAAAAGGAGAAAGAATATAAAAGCGTCACTTGAAACAAGTCCGATTTAAGTGTATCTGACATTTATGTCAAGGGCTGTCCGGTGAAAAGCAGATAGGTTAGAGCAATTTCTATAGTTCGGCCATGTGACCCCTTTCGACCGATTATAAGACAACTTTGTATTTTGAAATGTACTAAAGCTTGTTTAATTGCTGTGATCCATAGATACATATTTATCAATAATGGACAGTCATGGTTTATTGAAAATGGATGGAAACTGTCTTCAAGTAGACGTTAAATATCAGATTTCCAAAACACGATTCGAGCAGAATTGGTCATGCAGAAATCTTCGTGCATGAAGATCTGAAAGGTGTGTAACTATATCACTTCCTTTGATCAGAATAGTTTACAGGGCTCACTTATATTCATATAAGTACACAGAGCATAACTTTATTGTTCAGTGCAAAAGTATCCAAGAATGAGAAGGCATGTAATTATATCAGTCCGTGATTGTCTGTAATACACCATGGTCATTGGCCATCATACCTGTGTATCTAGAAATGGTTTTGCTGCCGGTGTCAGTATCAACATATTATCATCCATGCAACCAGATTATTTTGATGACAATATCAAATATAAAATGAATTTTCGGAATAGAAACAGAGCCGGACAAAATAGTCTGACCAAAGACACACTAGCGTCATCACACCCTCCTAGTGTTTCGTCAAATGCGCCTCTGGTAAACCACATCGTGCAATACGGGCAGCTGGTGTAGTGTTTGCCTGAGCGCATGTATTTTACGGTTCGCTTGAACACGTTTTCAATCCAGCTGTTGTACAGCACGAAAATGACAGCACGAAATATACTAATATATGCTGAAAGATGGCGTCTGCTCGGTGAGAGCCTGCGTGAAAATCGACACAGCCACCATTTTGCAAAATTGTTGTCCCTGGAGCACCTCCTATTGCTTCATGGTGCAGTGACGGAGCTACAGACAACCAGTATGTCACACGCTACGGGAACCAGGAGAGCGCCAAGCCCCACCGACCACGAGGCCAGCACGTCTGGGACAAAGCAGACGAACATCGCGCCAGTAAATTGGTTACTAATTATATATATTCTGATAACATGACGCCTGCCATCATTGATATGATGCTAATTTCGAGTGATAAATAGTTGCCACACACCTTGTTTGTGGCGGGCAACCATTACGGACAGGCGACAATTGTAATTATATAATGTTAACATTTCATAAGCCTTTCAGAAAAAGCACCGGAGATACAGGTAATTATTCACAGCCATTACTGTCATTATCATGCCATAAACTACGAAACAAAGCAGTCAATCATGATTCTTGTATACTCTGACCATCAATACATCCAATGAATTCAATCACTACATCTAATGTGAGTTGATTCATCAACCTTTTTTTCCTCCGATACAACCAGATTTTTCTGATTTAAATAGCAAACAAAATACAGCGTTTTGGAATGGAAACTAAGCCTGATCAAATAGTTTATCCAGAGACACACTGTCGCCATTCTACCGATTCATTCACTATTTTTGCTTCTAGTAACTGACTTCGTTGGACCCAAAAACATCAAATGAAGCTTCAAGTATGAATTGCACAATGTATATGTCAGTGAATTGTAAAAAGGATTTAAACAACATAAGGGTTAGAAATTGAACTTTTGAAAACACCAGACAAGAATAACTGGTCGAATAACTGGTTTCGATTATTGGTTGCCATGAAGTGTACAAAAAGGTTGAAATTAATTCACTCCGAAGTGAAAGACTTGTCACATAATTTGTCCAATAAGTTCACATAATTTGCAATTCCCTGGACCTTCAATATTGATATTACAAACCTTTCGATAAAATTTGAGTAGCTGATAACCATACTCACCGTGCGAGTAGTTTAGTTAACTTTAAGTGATTTATCCAAATCAAGTAGTTTAATGGAGCCAATAACTTCAATCAAGTAGCTTAATCAACCATTAAAGCACACAAATACTGTTTCGCTTCAGAAAAAAAATCTTACGAATAAATATGTGACGAGAACAGAGCATCGAATTCTCAAGAAACCCGAATCATATTGAACCCGAATCATATTGAAACCCGAATCATATTGACACTTACACAAGTGTATAAATGACGACTGAGAGGGCAATGGTTTGTGCCACTACTGTTATTTGGTCTTATGACCACGGCTATATCACAGTAGTCAACATAACATCACGTGAAAACACAATCATTTGCAACATCACGTTGTCCCACCGCTCAAATGTCGTTTGTATGGGAAATCAATTCGTATTTCCATGACAGCGTGTGCATGAAAACCCAGGATGGACATGAAGCATCGCGTTTGTATCTCCACTATAGCATACATGCGAGTAACTGTGCATGCTATTTCAGTGTTAACGTACTAGAATCGCCTATAGTTCCCAATAGCTGTGAGCGAGAGCTACATCTTTCTCAAGAATGAACAGTCGTGGTTCATTGAAAATGGACGATAAATGCTTATCGAAATTTTTTCCAGGCTTTTGTTTTTGTATGATAGGACACATCTCATAAACATTTACCACAAATGACAATCGCAGTGTGTTGGTGTGAGTGTGTATGTGTGTGCGTATATATAGAGAATTCTCAGTGCACAAAGATCCGAAAAGTATATAGTTATATAATTTCGTTCGACCAGAATAGATTAGAAGGTCCATTGATATTTATATAGGAACACAATTAGAACAGAACAGCATTGTTCAGTGCGAAAGTATCCAATGGAACAGCCATGTAATTGTCTTAGTCCGTCGGTGGCTGTACTACATCGTTGTCATGTGCCATTATCCCCGTGTATCTTGGCAAGGTGTTTCTGCAGTGTCAGAAATTACCAAAGCCCAATTATTGAGGTCATGGGACTCATTCTGGTTGAATTATGCAACCCCTGTTATGTGTCATTTTAGTGAACTCTCTGGAAGGTTCCATGCCCATTCGTGTCATATGCTGAATTGTTTTCATTCTGTTATAAGTTGAGAAGTAGAGATATTTTTCGAACACATGTCAAGTCGTAAAACTGCAAAATTATTTCGGTTCTCATAAGATCATGCCTTTCATTTTTGTCCATAACAATATCTTCTGACGTTGTCTTTTCATCTTGCGATGCCTATGTGGTGGTCATCATAATAGCTGAAATGGATGTGCATGGCATGAAGCGCAGGTGTCCTTGCAGTTTTATGGGTTTGTCAATAATGGGATAAGGCCCAGGTGATTTATCATCCATATGTGAACACAGACTCAACGTGATCATTCATGACGGTCGCATAGAAAATACCGTTGAATACCTCTAACTTCCGAAGGATAAATTTCACGTATTTGGCGTACTTCATACATCACTCCATCGCAAATATATTCATAGTTTGATGTACATAAGATGCTGCGTATTCAACATGTGCAATATGTATGTCTTACATTATTCCAGTCTGATGAAAATAATGGTAAAGAGGCCTAAAACTGCGTTTATTTTGTGTGCTGCTCTTTGAAAATCTTCATATGCATCATGTGGTCAAGTATTATATGGCGTAGGAAGTAAAAAGAGTAATTGTATTATTGCAGATATTATAACCCATTACCATACTGACGCAGTACTGATGGGTATCTTCTGGAATTACAAGTATAATGCTTCCATTGTACACTATATCGCAAATCATTCAACAAAAAATGGGAAAGAAATGTATGTGTAATATATTTCAATGAGGAAAGTGGTAAGGAAAAAAATCCTTTTTTTATTTTTATAAAATATACCTAAATTTCATATTCATCACGTACAAACATTTTGTGCATGGAAAAATTGAAGCTGGTAATCAACAATGGAACGTAACATATCATTTTTTTCTTTGTCAGCAAAATGTATTTTCATGAGAAATGTGATGCACTGACTGAACCTGTTTACCGACCTCACCATGAAAACATGTATGGTATGCTAGTCAAGGGAACCAGCCGCAAGGTTTTTGGACAGCGGTGGTGACCTCTCATTGTGATTGCCGAATTGATACATGTTTATTATGTTCGTATCCCAGTAAGCACATTGCATGGATGATACAGTAATGGTACTTTGCATGGAAAACCAATTTATAGTCCTGTTGCCTTGTCTGGGTCGTTAAGCTTTGGCTGCGGACTCCATTATGGCCATCTGACCTTCTCTCATTGCGAAAACATCTCGGTCACTACTGTTGGAAGACGTCTGCGGATTTTCTGTCTAACACTGAACAAACTATATGTTTACTGTGATCTTCATTACTCGTACGATTTCCTCTTGGATGTATTCGTCAAACACTCTGTACAAATTGATCCGATATGTGTCCTTTTAGTTTTATATACAATCGTATCATTCTATAGATTGTGTGACATGAATATTAGATGTAGGCCGACCCGTATATATTGTGAACTTTTTATTTCAACACAGGATATCTGTTGTGAACGATTCCAAATGGGTAGGGACGTGTGGAAGCGTATTCCCAGTCTTTAAATAGGAAAAAGAAGAAAAAAAAGATCAAAGCGCTCACTGGAAAAAAATGTCGGGTTTTGGAGAACACAAGTGGGACAATATTGGTGTAGAGCTGAATCTTTCATGAGGACACTCTGTCAGGGAACTCCCGTGTGTTGTGTTCCAGTACAGTCTTTGTCTAGGTGGACGGCCAAAAGGACGACATTTTGAAAATGATTTTACAAATCAGAAAGCGTTTTGTTGGTAACAAATTGCGTACAGAGTGATAACGATACATTGATCATTTATCATGTCCCAAGCATATATGTGAGCTTGTCCATATCAAATCATACAGTTTGGTACCCTTGAAATCAAACGTGCTTACCTAATTGTCGAGCGGGTTACAGTGTCATGTTCGCAAACAACTTGAAACACTCGACCAAGAATCGTGTCTGGCTGACAATGCTTCGTTTTTTTCTGATTAGGTTCATCTGAGCTCAGACATGGGCCGACCGCGGGGTATGGCTGTTGACCTCGATATGGTCTGGTGATTATAATGCTGAGGATAGAAACACCCACTTCAGCATTTTGTCTGATATATCCAAATGATTTCGTTTGTATGTCTATATAGAAAAATCTTGTTCATGCAAATTTAATATGTATACAAAATCAGTTTGTACTTTGGATACCTCGGTTCCTACCATCAAAACTCGTATCTCATATATATGATCTAATTAGATTTATCAAGCCAAACTAGTTCAAGTAAGTAGTTTAATCAAGTTTAGGATTGAGGTGGATGCAACAGTATATGTGAGCATAATCAATGCCGGAATAGGAATTTTAAAAAAAAGTATGCCGGATGGCCGAAATAGTTGTATGAAAAAAGTATTGCGGAATAGCCGAAATAGGTGTATGAAAAAAGTATTCAGTATCCATTCTAATCAACACAAGTTTGAGCCTCCAACCACAGTTGGTGTATAATTATCATGCATATTTCGAGCTAAATGCAGATACGAGGACTCTGTTCACAGCTTGTCTCTAAACTGCTGCAACAGTGATATGTTGTTTCACCACAACTAATAATTGCGCTTAAGATATTTTATGAACGATATTTTATTGTATACGTATTATTATTTTTTAATTCATGACACGTGGGCGGGAATCAGTACTATTTATTCACTCGGAACGGAAGTTTCTTGAACTGCGAGATGTCCAGTATTCGCTGTTTTTAGCGTGTTTTCTGTCAAATCACGTGTATTTTCTTTTTTCCCCATCTTTGAGCTGGCCGCAAAATTACATGTACTGATGTTACGTTTTTGGCTAGTGTTCGAAGCAAATTCAACCTCAACTGACGTCACGATTACGGAAACTGCCGAGCTAATTTTTTTTTATCAGCATCAGAAAGCGATTGTAATACAGGTTCCATATACCCGAACACATGTCGCCGGTATTAGTTACCAATTAACGCGAACATTTGTTTTATCACCAAATGTCCACACTCTCTTTATCTGAACAGGGAAAAAACCATGTCATGGTACCGTGCTAGCATCCACATATTTAATAGCATCCTGCTATTTCGTGGTTCCATATTGGTCGGAAATGTGGCAGAATAATGATTTGATATATAGAGAATTATGCAGGTGTTCCTTTATTCAGGCCCTTTCGTTATGAGGTAAATGCATATCTGTCATGTATGTCTCGTGAATCACGTAAAATTGTGTTTTGTTTTCTTCAGGAATTGTCATAAAGAGCGACTGTCATCAATATGGTCACAAATAACATTGTTTGCACGAAAAGCATTGTCTTGATAATCAGCATTATACATATATTTTACAGTGGCTTTATTCAGAATTGGAAGAAAAAGTCTAGCAAAATTGGCTTTCATTCACAATGCGATGATGTAGCAGGTGTTAAGGTTTTGCATCACCACTGTGCTTAATTAAGATCAATGAATATACAATTTACCATATAAACTAAATCCGCTATGTATCGCCTAATATACTTCAGGGATTTACCGTCATAAATTATCATCCAAGTTGTCTCAACATGTCATACAACACAATATATTTTCAGTCGTGGTACGTTTCGAGACACAATAGACCTCCGATAATAACCAAACTGTCAGTAAATACTAGAACGGAAATTAGCAACCTTACAGTCAGTCAACATGTCCGAAATGAAACCTGGGGAATATCAAACAAAAATCCATATTTGTTAGCTGCCTAATTGGTTTCGATAACAATGATGGCTGATTGCCATTTTGTGCACAAAAATGTTGGCATTTATCGATTTAGAACTGGGAGAATATCCAAAACACTCACCAATAAGGACTGCGATCTCCTTTATAGGTTACACTATCGTTGATGACTGTGTGGTAAAGATGTTCGCTTTTTGGGTCGCAATAAGAATGGAAGGAAAGGTTCTTTTCGATATCAGATTGTCACATGATTCCTAGTCCTCTGCATTTGTGAATGGTTGATTCCCGTATAACAAACCTTTCTGCTAAAATTGAAATAACCAAGAATCAAATTATTAGGAACCTCAACTATTGAATACTTGTCTACATACTGTGCTCTGTAGAAATGACAACAGAAGAGGACAATGCTTTGCACTACTAAAATCTGTTCGCATAAAATCACGCGAAGACGCAATCATTTGCAGTATCACTTGGATCCACTCTTCAAACGTCATTTGTATGGGAAATCAATTCGTATTTCCGTTGCAGCGTGTGTATAAAATACCCAAAAGGGAGTGAAACATTGCGTGTGTAGTTCCGATGAGCTCACTTTATTATCATTGCATACCTACTGTGCACGTACGAGTATTTCTGCATGATATTACTTTGCGTATGTACTAGTATTGCCTTTAACTTGCTGTGATTGATTGCCACATTTGCTGTGATTCATAGCTAAGTATTTCTCAAGAATAAACAGTCGTGGTTAATTGAGAATGGAGGAGAACAGTCGTCTGCTAGACGTTAAAAAATCACGTTTCAGCCCTTCATATTCCCTGATATTTGATTTGAACAGAATGATCAAAATGATCAAATTCTTATCGCAAAAAAACCAAAAATACGAACTTATATGAGGTCGATCGACCAGAATAGAGTACATGGTTCATTGATATTTATATAAGTGCACAGAGCAGGAATGTATTGTGTAGGGAGAAGATTCCACAAAGGAGAAGACAATTAATTGTCCGTCCTTGGTTGTCTGTAGTAAAGCATGGTCATTTGCCATTATCATTTTGTTTCTAGGCAATGTTATGCTGCCTGTGTCAGGCAATACCAGAGCACAATTTTTGACGTCGTGGAACGTGTCCTGATTCACGCAATCTCCGCCAATTAGAGAGTGATAAGGAGGTAATACGGCGAAGTTTCATTTCATGTTATGTGCAAATTTAGTGGAGTCTCTGAAAAGTTGCATGACTATTCGTGTCAAGTGCTAGATTGTTCTCCGTTCTCATTCTATCATATTACTTTGAGAAGTAGAAATATATTTCAATTCAGTGAGTATTGTCAAATCATTATAAAACTGCAAATTTAGTTTGGTTCTCATCAGACCTTGCACCTCGTTCTCGCACCAACCTATATCTTCTGACGTTGATATTTTCCTCGTGATACCTATGTGACAACTTCTATAGTGACTGGTATGAATATGCGAGTCTGCATTATGGATGATGTAGGCATGAAGCGCAGGTGTCCTTGTAGCTTTGTGGGTTTGTCAATAATGGGATAGGAGCAGGTAATTTATCATTCATGTGTGAACACAGACTCAAGTTGATCACTCATGACGACCACGCAGAAAAGGCCACTGTGAATGATTGGGACATATAATTGGCGGATATATGTCATTTCATAAAAATGTGTATGTTTAAACCACCAACAATATGCAAATAGTACGAGGTGCATAGAGTGTGACATTTGTGTCTTCCATTATCTTTGTTCTTTTGGGGGAAAACCCAACATAAAGTCCACAATTTGCATGCATTTTATTTGTGGTGCTCTGTGGGAATCTATACATCAAGTATTATCCAGTGTCAGAAGCTAAGAAGCTCTGACATATTTGTTGAGTCATTTCAGATAGTATCACACGACACAGTGACATTAACAGGCGTATTAACTGTGGTACATACTGAGCTGTATGATCACCATATAACAGGTGATGAAAGTACAAATATAATGTTCCAACTATACATGATATCGCACATCATTCAAACATAGGGAGGAAATCTGTAGGTAATATGCAATACAACCAAATTGTGATCATAGCAGTTAGCTAGCTATATATAATAAATTTCAATTTATACTGCAGTGAAAATGAACTATTATGAAACAGAGATTTTTCAGTCATATACATAATGTACTGAATAGACCTTACCATCCTAAATTATATGTTATTAAAGACCTAGTAGCATGCCGATGAAAGTGCTTTTCATTTAGTCCATTATGAATAGTTATCAATGAATTCGAACGAATATTACAAATACAATCAATGGGTTTCGATATATTGAATCAAATAGGCACTCCATCCGTAAATTGCCGAAGATTTTGATCACGATTTTAGTATGGGTCACGTGATTGGTGACGACAGTTGAGGCAGAACTGAAAGTACATGTAGCCAGCAAGGTAAACTGCATGTCGCATATTCATTCCCGTTGTGTATGATTGACAATTCAAGTGAACGGGTGAGATGGTAGGAATACAGCATTTCTTGTTTTGATATTTAGAATCAGTTCTATTCACTCTCTCAGAAGGGAGGTTTTTTGAACTGCAAGATGTCCAGTATTTGCTGGTTTTCGCGTGTTTTCTTTTGAATCTCATGCATTTTGGAGTGGTTTTCGAATTCCAATATTCGTTCGAATTCCATCAGGTGTACAGTAGAAACAACTACATTTAACACACTGTCTGCCCTTGATGACGCCAGTGTGTCTTTGCATTAACTATTTGGTCGGGCTTTGTTTCTATTCCAAAATGTTCTATTTTATGTTTGTTTTTGGCTTCATCAAAATCTGACTGTTGGTGGTAATAGATTGATACTTACATTCATACCACTGAGTCGGTGTCACTGCTGGCGGACGTTAAATCTGTCCCCGAGGATACCGTCAACTCAGTAGCCTTCTGGCTTGTGATTAGGTACTTATGTACTTGTCATATATCTAATCCATGGGGTTTGTTTCAGATTTCTAAATTATTTCCATAGGTTGTTGGGCAGTTGTATACTAATTCCATCAGGTGTACAGTAGAAACAACTACATTTAACACACTGTCTGCCCCTGATGACGCCAGTGTGTCTTTGGATTAACTATTTGGTCGGGCTTTGTTTCTATTCCAAAATGTTCTATTTTACATTTGTTTTTGGCTTCATCAAAATCTGACTGTTGGTGGTAATAGATTGATACTTACATTCATACCACTGAGTCGGTGTCACTGCTGGCGGACGTTAAATCTGTCCCCGAGGATACCATCAACTCAGTAGCCTTCTGGCTTGTGATTAGGTACTTATGTACTTGTCATATATCTATTCCATGGGGTTTGTTTCAGATTTCTAAATTATTTCCATAGGTTGCTGGGCAGTTGTATACTAATTCCATCAGGTGTACAGTAGAAACAACTACATTTAACACTGTCTGCCCCTGATGACGCCAGTGTGTCTTTGGATTAACTATTTGGTCGGGCTTTGTTTCTATTCCAAAATGTTCTATTTTACGTTTGTTTTTGGCTTCATCAAAATCTGACTGTTGGTGGTAATAGATTGATACTTACATTCATACCACTGAGTCGGTGTCACTGCTGGCGGACGTTAAATCTGTCCCCGAGGATACCATCAACTCAGTAGCCTTCTGGCTTGTGATTAGGTACTTATGTACTTGTCATATATCTATTCCATGGGGTTTGTTTCAGATTTCTAAATTATTTCCATAGGTTGTTGGGCAGTTGTATACTAATTCCATCAGGTGTACAGTAGAAACAACTACATTTAACACACTGTCTGCCCCTGATGACGCCAGTGTGTCTTTGGATTAACTATTTGGTCGGGCTTTGTTTCTATTCCAAAATGTTCTATTATACGTTTGTTTTTGGCTTCATCAAAATCTGACTGTTGGTGGTAATAGATTGATACTTACATTCATACCACTGAGTCGGTGTCACTGCTGGCGGACGTTAAATCTGTCCCCGAGGATACCATCAACTCAGTAGCCTTCTGGCTTCTGATTAGGTACTTATGTACTTGTCATATATCTATTCCATGGGGTTTGTTTCAGATTTCTAAATTATTTCCATAGGTTGTTGGGCAGTTGTATACTAATTCCATCAGGTGTACAGTGGAAACAACTACATTTAACACACTTTCTGCCCCTGATGACGCCAGTGTGTCTTTGGATTAACTATTTGGTCGGGCTTTGTTTCTATTCCAAAATGTTCTATTTTACATTTGTCTTTGTCTTCATCAAAATCGGACTGTTGGTGGTAATAGATTGATACTTACATTCATACCACTGAGTCGGTGTCACTGCTGGCAGACGTTAAATCTGTCCCCGAGGATACCATCAACTCAGTAGCCTTCTGGCTTGTGATTAGGTACTTATGTACTTGTCATATATCTATTCCATGGGGTTTGTTTCAGATTTCTAAATTATTTCCATAGGTTGCTGGGCAGCTGTATACTAAATCCATCAGGTGTACAGTAGAAACAACTACATTTAACACACTGTCTGCCCCTGATGACGCCAGTGTGTCTTTGGATTAACTATTTGGTCGGGCTTTGTTTCTATTCCAAAATGTTCTATTTTACGTTTGTTTTTGGCTACATCAAAATCTGACTGTTGGTGGTAATAGATTGATACTTACATTCATACCACTGAGTCGGTGTCACTGCTGGCGGACGTTAAATCTGTCCCCGAGGATACCATCAACCCAGTAGCTTTCTGGCTTGTGATTAGGTACTTATGTACTTGTCATATATCTATTCCATGGGGTTTGTTTCAGATTTCTAAATTATTTCCATAGGTTGTTGGGCAGTTGTATACTAATTCCATCAGGTGTACAGTGGAAACAACTACATTTAACACACTGTCTGCCCCTGATGACGCCAGTGTGTCTTTGGATTAACTATTTGGTCGGGCTTTGTTTCTATTCCAAAATGTTCTATTTTACATTTGTTTTTGGCTTCATCAAAATCTGACTGTTGGTGGTAATAGATTGATACTTACATTCATACCACTGAGTCGGTGTCACTGCTGGCGGACGTTAAATCTGTCCCCGAGGATACCATCAACTCAGTAGCCTTCTGGCTTGTGATTAGGTACTTATGTACTTGTCATATATCTATTCCATGGGGTTTGTTTCAGATTTCTAAATTATTTCCATAGGTTGCTGGGCAGTTGTATACTAATTCCATCAGGTGTACAGTAGAAACAACTACATTTAACACTGTCTGCCCCTGATGACGCCAGTGTGTCTTTGGATTAACTATTTGGTCGGGCTTTGTTTCTATTCCAAAATGTTCTATTTTACGTTTGTTTTTGGCTTCATCAAAATCTGACTGTTGGTGGTAATAGATTGATACTTACATTCATACCACTGAGTCGGTGTCACTGCTGGCGGACGTTAAATCTGTCCCCGAGGATACCATCAACTCAGTAGCCTTCTGGCTTGTGATTAGGTACTTATGTACTTGTCATATATCTATTCCATGGGGTTTGTTTCAGATTTCTAAATTATTTCCATAGGTTGTTGGGCAGTTGTATACTAATTCCATCAGGTGTACAGTAGAAACAACTACATTTAACACACTGTCTGCCCCTGATGACGCCAGTGTGTCTTTGGATTAACTATTTGGTCGGGCTTTGTTTCTATTCCAAAATGTTCTATTATACGTTTGTTTTTGGCTTCATCAAAATCTGACTGTTGGTGGTAATAGATTGATACTTACATTCATACCACTGAGTCGGTGTCACTGCTGGCGGACGTTAAATCTGTCCCCGAGGATACCATCAACTCAGTAGCCTTCTGGCTTCTGATTAGGTACTTATGTACTTGTCATATATCTATTCCATGGGGTTTGTTTCAGATTTCTAAATTATTTCCATAGGTTGTTGGGCAGTTGTATACTAATTCCATCAGGTGTACAGTGGAAACAACTACATTTAACACACTGTCTGCCCCTGATGACGCCAGTGTGTCTTTGGATTAACTATTTGGTCGGGCTTTGTTTCTATTCCAAAATGTTCTATTTTACGTTTGTCTTTGTCTTCATCAAAATCGGACTGTTGGTGGTAATAGATTGATACTTACATTCATACCACTGAGTCGGTGTCACTGCTGGCAGACGTTAAATCTGTACCCGAGGATACCATCAACTCAGTAGCCTTCTGGCTTGTGATTAGGTACTTATGTACTTGTCATATATCTATTCCATGGGGTTTGTTTCAGATTTCTAAATTATTTCCATAGGTTGCTGGGCAGCTGTATACTAAATCCATCAGGTGTACAGTAGAAACAACTACATTTAACACACTGTCTGCCCCTGATGACGCCAGTGTGTCTTTGGATTAACTATTTGGTCGGGCTTTGTTTCTATTCCAAAATGTTCTATTTTACATTTGTTTTTGGCTTCATCAAAATCTGACTGTTGGTGGTAATAGATTGATACTTACATTCATACCACTGAGTCGGTGTCACTGCTGGCGGACGTTAAATCTGTCCCCGAGGATACCATCAACCCAGTAGCTTTCTGGCTTGTGATTAGGTACTTATGTACTTGTCATATATCTATTCCATGGGGTTTGTTTCAGATTTCTAAATTATTTCCATAGGTTGTTGGGCAGTTGTATACTAATTCCATCAGGTGTACAGTGGAAACAACTACATTTAACACACTGTCTGCCCCTGATGACGCCAGTGTGTCTTTGGATTAACTATTTGGTCGGGCTTTGTTTCTATTCCAAAATGTTCTATTTTACGTTTGTCTTTGTCTTCATCAAAATCGGACTGTTGGTGGTAATAGATTGATACTTACATTCATACCACTGAGTCGGTGTCACTGCTGGCAGACGTTAAATCTGTCCCCGAGGATACCATCAACTCAGTAGCCTTCTAACTTGTGATTAGGTACTTATGTACTTGTCATATATCTATTCCATGGGGTTTGTTTCAGATTTCTAAATTATTTCCATAGGTTGTTGGGCAGTTGTATACTAATTCCATCAGGTGTACAGTAGAAACAACTACATTTAACACACTGTCTGCCCCTGATGACGCCAGTGTGTCTTTGGATTAACTATTTGGTCAGGCTTTGTTTCTATTCCAAAATGTTCTATTTTACGTTTGTTTTTGGCTTCATCAAAATCTGACTGTTGGTGGTAATAGAATGATACTTACATTTCTATCTTTGAGCTGACCGCCCAAATTACGCATTTTACGTTTTTGGCCAGCCATCAAAGCACATTTTGCCTCAACTGACGTCACGATTACGGAAACTGCCGAAGCTATTTTGTTCATCGGCATGAGAAGGAAATTGTAATACTGGCTCAATATACTCGATTACATGTCGCTGTTATTAATTACCAATTAAGGCGAACATCTTTTTTATCACCGAATGTCCACAATGCCTTTATCTGAACAGGAATAAAACCATATAATGGTACCTTGCTACTATGACTTTAAGGTCTATGCCGCCAGGTTTTCGACATGGTTGGGCTGGTACATGGTCATTGTGCAGGACTTGTATTGATGATACAGCGATGGTAGTTTGCATGAAAAACCAATTTATATTCTCGTTGTTGTGTCTATGAGAGAAGAGAGTATATGGGTCGTTAAACTGTGGCTGGTGGCTCCATTATGGCTCTATTGACCTCAGCCCATCGTAAAGTCTCTACGAATGGAATAATTTGGGGCGATTTTCTCAATAATATTGTATTGTGGAGCACATGTCTAATGCCTCAGTTGTGAACATAATGAAGCCCCAGCTAGGTTAAATCATGTGTTCCGAAATGAGTTGGCCATATCATGGCACCGTTCTACTATGATTTTCAGTGCGATTATTTTCACCAGACTTCAAGCATGGACCTAGGCGATCACTCTCGACCTTGATATGATCTGTTCATGTCTGCTATTTCGTGGTTCCATATTGATAGGAAATGTGGCAATATAATGATTGTATATCAATATAATGATGAAGAATGTGCAGGTGTTCCTGTATCCAGGTCCATTCCCTGATTAGGTAAATACATATCTATCATGTATTGCAGACTCGACTGTCTCGTGAATTAACTAAAATTGTGTTTTTCTCTTCTTCAGGAATTGTTCTAAAGAACGACTGTCATTGATATGGCAACCAATTTTCACATTGTTTGCACGACAAACATTGTCCTGATTATCAACATTATACAATTGCTCTATTCAGAAGTGGAAAAAAAAGTCTTAACAGAATTGGCTTCCATTCACGATGTGATGATGTTCAGGTTTAGCGTTACGTTATTAAATAAATACATAAATAAAAATATATACACGTTGCCTTGTACACTCAATCCGCTCTGTGTCACCTGATATACTGCAGGGATTTACTGTCGTGAATGTACCATCCAAGTTATCTCAACCTGTCCAACAACACAATATATATTCAGCCGTGGAACGTTTCGAGACACAGTAGGCGTTCGATAATAACCAAACTGTCAGTGAATACTAGAACGGAAATGAGCAACCTTACAGTCAGTCAACATGTCAAAAATGAATCCTGGGGAATATCAATCAAAAATCCATATTTGTTGGCTGCCTATTTGGTTTCGATAACAATGATGGCTGATTGCCATCATTTTGTGGACAAAAATGTTGGCATTTATCGATTTAGAACTGGGAGAATATCCAAAACACTTACTAATAAGGATGGAGATCTCCTCTATCGGTTACAATATTGTTGATGACTGTGTGGTAAATATGTTCGCTTTTTGGGTCGCAGTAAGAACGGGTGGAAGTGTTCTTTTCAATATCAGATTGTCACATAATTCCCAGTCCTTTGCATTTGTGAATGGTCGATTCCCGTATAACAAACCTTTCTGCTAAAATTGAAATAACCAAGAATCAAATTATTAGGAACCTCAACTATTGAATAATTGTCTACATACTGTGTTCTGTAGACACAGAAGAGGACAATGCTTTGTGCTACTACTATAGTGTCCGCATAAAATCACGCGAAGACGCAATCATTTGCAATATCGCTTCGTTCCACCGTTCAAACGTCGTTTGTATGTGAAATCAATTCGTATTTCCGATGCAGAGTATGACCCAGAAGGGAGTGATGAGCTCACTTTATTATCATTGCATACCCAGTGCGCACGTACGTGTATTTCTGCATGATATTACTTTGCGTATGTACTAGTATTGCCTTTAACTTGCTGTGATTGATTGCCACATTTGCTGTGATTCATAGCTACATATTTCTCGAAATGAACAGTAGTGGTTAATTGAGAATGGAGGAGAACTGTCTTCTGCTAGACGTTGAAATGTCAGGTTTCAGCAACTTCATATTCCCTGATATTTGATTTGAACACGATTTGAACAGAAATGATCATGCAAATTCTTATCGCAGAAAATCAGAATGGTATGTATTTATATAAATTCGTTTGACTAGGATAGAGTACATGATTCATTGATATTGTTCTGTGAGAAGGTATCCAAGAAGAAATTCAATTATTTCAGTCCGTGGTTGTCTGTTGTAAAGCATGATCATTCGCCATTATCATTTTCTAGGTAACGTTTTACTGCCAGTGTCAGGAATTACCATAACACAACTCATAACGTCGTGGAACTCGTTGTGGTTGATTCATGCAATCTCCGCCAATTAGAGAGGGTTAAGGAGGTAATACGGCGAAGTTTCATTTCACGTTATGTGCAAATTTTGAGAAGTAGAAATATATTTCAGTTCAGTGAACATTGTCAAATCATCATAAACCTGCAAATTAGAGTTCGGATCTCATCAGACCTTGCACCTCGTTCTCGCACCAACCTAGCGTCAGAGTACCTAATCATCGACCCTCTCCCTAATCGTCGACCTCTGCAAATGGCTGGGCAAAACTTGAATAAACTAAAATGTGAAATGTGCTGAAATGTGTATTAGATGTACTTTCAATGTAGTTTTTGTCAGATGTCTGTTTTGCACAGCTGTTGGGCAGTGTTTGCAGGGGTCGATGATTAGGGACGGGGTCGATGATCGTCAGGGTACCTAATCATCGACCCTGTCCTTAATCATCGACCCCTGCAAACACTGCCCAGCAGCTGTGCAGAACAGACATCTGACAAAAACCACATTGAAAGTATCTCTAATACACATTTCAGCCCACTTCACATTTTAGTTTATTCAAGTTTTGCCAAGCCGTTTGCAGGGGTCGACGATTAGGGAGAGGGTCTTCTGACGTTGATATTTTCCTCGTGATACCTATGTGACGACTTCTATAGGGACTGGTATGAATGTGCGAGTCTGCATGATGGATGATGTAGGCATAAAGCGCAGGTGTCCTTGTAGCTTTATGGGTTTGTCAGTAATGGGATAGGAGCAGGTAATTTATCATTCATGTGTGAACACAGACTCAACTTGATCACTCATGACGACCACGCAGGAGAGGCCACTGTGAATGATTGGGACATACTATTGGCGGATATTTGTCATTTCATAAAATGTGTATGTTTAAACCACCAACAATATGCAAATAGTACGAGGTACATAGAGTGGGACATGTGTGTCTCCAACATAGAGGCCACAATTTGCATGCATTTTATTTGTGGTGCTCTTTGGGATTCTATACATACATCAAGTATTATCCAGTGTCAGAAGCTAAGAAGCTCTGACAAAATTGTTTCATTTCAGAGAATATAACCTGCATGATCACCATATAACAGTTGATGAAAGTATAAATGTAACAGCCACACAAACTCGTGGGTTTGGGTTTTTGTAGTTTTTGTTTGGTGCAGTGAATAAAACCCCTGAAAGTCTGACAGGGGTTTCAAAACCTGGTGACCTGGGAAGGTCAGGCAAGGTCGCCCAGCACAGGGTGGAACGTTCCGTTCAAATACTCGCGGCAAGAGGCCGAGACCGGGAGGTCCATGCGCGGCAACGTCTCGGTAAGGACTGACGCTGTGACAAGGCACAGCCACCCCACCACGCTGCGTGCATTATGACGAAACACCGACAACACATTTAAACTGAACACACACAAAGTGCGAAATTAACTATCTGTTACATAAATATAACGTTTCAACTATACATGATATCGTACAAAATTTAACAAAGATAGGAAGGAAATGTGTATGTAATATGCAATACAACCAAATTGTGATCATAGTGATTTACATAGAGGAGTTAGCTATACTCTGATTTTTCTAACTCGTTTACACTGTTTTTCTCTGATAACTTTACTATGCTACATGTTATCTTTCTATAACTCCGCATACTTCACTCAGGATCAAACGGCAATTTTCTACCAAATTTCAGACTTCTATCGCAAAAATTGAAGAATTTGGCAATCTACCATAATGTTAAATTTTAGGTGAAAACGGGATCTTGAGAATATGAGCATTTTCGAGGATTTAGTCTTGTTTATATCCACTAGGATTCGAAGTATTCTTGTAATTTGGGACGAGAAGACACATTGGGATGTATTCTACACAAACATGTTTATTTTAAAAGATTGCACCGCTACAAAACCGAGCAAATGCACAAAACTGTGTGCGGACTCAGAAAATACATGACAGGGCTAAATTTAACATTGAGGTAGATTGCCAACTTTTCCAATTTTCACGATAGAAGTCTGAAAGTTGGTGCATAATTGCCGTTTGACTCCCAAGTGAAGTATGCCAAATTATAGAATGATACCATTTAGCATCGCAAAAATATCAGAGAAAAACAGTGTAAACGAGTTAGAAAAATCAGAGTATAGCTATATATAATACATTTAAATTTTTACCGCAGTAAAAATGAACTATTATGAAACTAAGGTTTTTCAGTCATATACATAATGTACTGAATAGACCATACCATCCTAAAATATATGTTATTAAGGTCTATCATGCCGCCAGTTTTTCGACATTGGTTGCACCTCTCCTGGTGATGGTTGGGCTGGTGGTACATGGTCATTGTACAGGACTTGTATTGATGATACAGCGATGGTAGTTTGCATGAAAAACCAATTTATATTCTCGTTGTTGTGTCTATGAGAGAAGAGAGTATATGGGTCGTTAAACTGTGGCGGGTGGCTCCATTATGGCTCTATTGACCTCATCCCATTGTAAAGTCCCTACGAATGGAATAATTTGGGGCGATATCCTCAATAATATTGTGTTGTGGAGCACATGGCTAATGCTTCAGTAGTGAACATAATCAAGCTCCAGCTAGGTTAAATCATGTGTTCCGAAAAGAGTTAGCCACATCATGGTACCGTTCTACCATGATTTTGAATGCGATTATTTTCACCAGACTTCAAGCATGGGCCTAGGCGATCACTCTCGACCTTGATATGATCTGTTCATGTCTGCTATTTCGTGGTTCCATAATGATAGGAAATGTGGCAATATAATGATTTGTATGAAGACTGTGCAGGTGTGCCTGTATCCAGGTCCCTTTCCTGATCAGGTAAATGCATATCTATCATGTATTGCAGACTCAACTGTCTCGTGAAGTAACTAAAATTGTGTTTTTTCTTCTTCAGGAATTGTCCTGAAGAACGACTGTCATCGATATGGCAACCAATTTTCACATTGCTTGCACGAAAAGCATTGTCTTGATTATCAGCATTATACCATTGGTCTATTCAGAAGTGGAAACAAAGTCTTAACAAAATTGGCTTCCATTCACGATGTGATGATGTTCAGGTTTTGCGTTACGTTAATAAATAAATACATCAATAAATAAATATATATATATATATATTCGTTACCTTGTACACTCAATCCGCTATGTATCGCCTGATATACTGCAGGGATTTACTGTCGTGAATGTACCATCTAAGTTATCTCAACATGTCAAACAACACAATACAATTAATATTCAGCCGTGGAACGTTTCGAGACACAATAGACCTCCGATATTAACCAAACTGTCAGTGAATTCTAGAACGGAAATGAGCTACTTTGCAGTCAGTCCACATGTCAGAAACGAAATCTGTGGAATATCAAACAAAAATCCATATTTGTTGGCTGCCTAATTGGTTTCGATAACAATGATGGCTGATTGCCATTTTGTGCACGAAAATGTTGGCATTTATCGATTTAGAACTGGGAGAATATCCAAAACACTTAGGAGGACTGAGATCTCCTTTATCGGTTACAATATCGTTGATGACTGTGCGGTGAATATGTTCTCTTTTTGGGTCGCAACAAGAATGGAAGGAAGTGTTCTCTTCAATATCAGAACACTCATACAACATATTAGTTGTATACTAATCCCATCAGGTGTACAGTAGAAACAACTACATTTAACACACCGTCTGCCCCTGATGACGCCAGTTTGTCTTTTGATAAACTATATGGTCGGGCTTTGTTTCTATTCCAAAATGTTGTAATTTACGTTTGATATTGACATCATCAAAATCTGACTGTATTGGTGGTAATAGATTGATACTTAGATTCATACCACTGAGTCGGTGTCACTGCTGGCGGACGTTAAATCTGTCCCCGAGGATACCATCAACTCAGTAGCCTTCTGGCTCGTGATTAGGTACTTATGTACTTGTCATATATCTATTCCATGGGGTTTGTTTCGGATTTCTAACTTATTTTGATAGGTTGTTGGGCAGTTGTATACTAATTCCATCAGTTGTACAGTAGAAACAACTACATTTAACACACTGTCTGCCCTTGATGACCGACTATTTGGTCGGGCTTTGTTTCTATTCCAAAATGTTGCAATGTACGTTTGTTATTGGCATCATCAAAATCTGACTGTATTGGTGGTAATAGATTGTTACTTACATTGTCACATAATTCCCAGTCCTCCCGCATTTGTGAATGCTCAATACCCGTATAACAAACCTTTCTGCTAAAATTGAAATAACCAAGAATCAAATTATTAAGAACCTCAACTATTGAATACTTGTCTACATACTGTGTTCTGTAGACATGATAACAGAAGAGGACAATGCTTTGCGCTACTAATATAGTGTCCGCATAAAATCACGCGAAGACGCAATCATTCGCAATATCGCTTGGTTCCACCCTTCAAACGTCGTTTGCATGGGAATTCAATTCGTATTTCCGTGGCAGCGTAGCAGGGAGTGAAACATTGCGTGTGTATTTGCGATGATATTACTTTGCGTATGTACTGGTATTGCCTTTAACTTGCTGTGATCGATTGCCACATTTGCTGTGATTCATAGCTACATATTTCTCGAGAATGGACAGTCGTGGTTAATTGAGAATGGAAGAGAACTGTCTTCTGCTAGACGTTAAAATATCAGGTTTCAGCCCTTCAAATTCCCTGATATTCGATTTGAACTGTATGATCAAATTCTTTTCGCAAAAAAACAAAAATACGTAATTATATTAGGTCGTTCGACCAGAATAGAGTACATGGTTCATTGATATTTATATAAGTACACACAACAGGACTGTATTGTGTAGGGAGAAGAATCCACACAGGAGAAGACATTTAATTGTCCATCCGTGGTTGTCTGTAGTAAAGCATGGTCATTTGCCATTATCATTTTGTTTTTAGGCAATGTTTTGCTGCCGGTGTCAGGAAGTACCATAGCACAATTATTGACGTCGTGGAACGCGTCCTGATTCACGCAATCTCCGCCAATTAGAGAGAGTTAAGGAGGTAATACGGCGAAGTTTCATTTCATGTTATGTGCAACAGTGGAGTCTCTGAAAAGTTGCATGACTATTCGTGTCAAGTGCTATATTGTTCTCAGTTCTCATTCTATTATATTACGTTGAGGAGTATAAATATATTTCGATTCAGTGAACATTGTCAAATCATCATAAACCTGCAAATTAGAGTTTGGTTCTTATCAGACCTTGCACCTCGTTCTCGCACGAACCTTGTATATCTTCTGACGTTGATATTTTCCTGGTGATAGCTACGTGATGACTTCTATAGTGACTGGTATGAATGTGCGAGTCTGCATTATGGATGATGTAGGCATAAAACACAGGTGTCCTTGTAGCTTTATGGGTTTGTCAATAATGGGATAGGAGCAGGTAATTTATCATTCATGTGTGAACACATACTCAAATTGATCACTCATGACGACCACGCAGAAGAGGCCGCTGTGAATGATTGGGACATACTATTGGCGGATATATGTCATTTCATAAAAATGTGTATGTTTAAACCACCAACAATATGCAAATAGTACGAGGTACATATAGTGCGACATGTGTGTTTATCTTTGTTTGTTGGGGAAAACCCAACATAGAGCCCAGAATTTGCATGCATTTTATTTGTGGTGCTCTTTGGGAATCTATACATACATCAAGTATTATCCAGTGTCAGAAGCTAAGAAGCTCTGACATAATTGTTGTGTCATTTCAGATAATATCACACGACACAGTGACATTAACAGGCGTATTAACTGTGGTACATACTGAGCTGAACTATCACCATATAACAGATGATGAAAGTACAAATATAATATGTTTCAACTACACATGATATCATACAATATTTAACAAACATCGGGAGGGAATGTGTATGTAATATGCAATACAACCAAATTGTGATCATAGTGATTAACATAGAGGAGTTAGCTAGCTATATATAATAAATTTCAATTTATACCGCAGTGAAAATGAACTATTATGAAACTAAGGGGTTTTTTCCCAGTCATATACATAATGTACTGAATAGACCTTACCATCCTAAAATATATGTTGTTATGGTCTATCAAACTACCGCCGGGTTTTCGAAATTGGTTGCACATCTTGGTGATGGCTGGGCTGGTACATGTTCATTGTGCAGGACTTGTATTGATGATACAGCGATGGTAGTTTGCATGAAAAACCAATTTATGTTCTCGTTGTTGTGTCTGTGAGAGAAGAGAGTATATGGGTCGCTAAACTGTGGCTGGTGGCTCCATTATGGCTCTTTTGACCTCATGTCATTGTAAAATTACTACTCCTCGATCCCTTCCAAGATGTCCGACATCTTCGTGAGCTCCTACCAAGGCCTGTTCTCGATACTTCGACGGCAACACCCACTGATACTTACTGTGGCTGCAGAAGGTTTGTTTTGATGGAAAGCATAAACTGGCAGACAAATGGGAGCCTGATCCATATGTGATACTGAGTCGGCAGAGTAGTGATATTCCGGTATTTGTGGTCAAAAAGGAAAATGGGGAAGGTAAGAAACGTGCACAGAAATCTTCTGTTGCCTATTGGGGAACTTCCAATCACAGGTAGGAGCAGAGATAGTCAGCGTACTCCGCCCAAAGGAAATGCACCACAAATCACCCATGATGATGACAAGGTAAGTACCAGTGAAAGTGAGCTGGACGAATATACTGTTACGCAAATAGTGCCCCGGAAAAAAGCAACACCTGAAGTGTCAGAGTCGGACGATGAGCCATCTGATGAGGAGCATGAACCTGAGGTAATTCAAGTACCAGTTTCACCGCCAGTACCAGTTCCTAGGCGCTCTGGTCGTCAAAGACAGCCGCCTGCTATGACGAGAGGTAATGAGTTTGTAGCGTCGCAAACAATGAGCACACCTCCGGAGTGGATGCAGCTGCTAAGTATTTGACAACTCTAGTTTCTGATGGTATGTTGAACAAGGATCAAAATGTCGACGCGGCATTGCTCAGCATCATTGCAGGTACATAATTAATGTTTTCTATTATTTTCAGGTCTTCATTTTAGGGTTTAAATGTCGGGACATTTCATTCCCCAGGGAAGTGTGTATTCGCATTTTGTGTGTATTCAGTTTAAATGTGTTGTCGGTGATTCGTCATAATACACGCAGCGTGGTGGGGCGGCTGTGCCTTGTCACAGCGTCAGTCCTTACCGAGACGTTGCCACGCGTGGACCTCCCGGTCTCGGCCTATTAGCGGTGTTTCAGTTGTAACGTCTAAAGATTGGCGTGTCATAGGCGTTATCGCCTAACCGAAAAGTACTTATAAGGCTCGCATATAGCAGGGGGTCGTATCAAAATTATCGCATTCAAAGCGTGTATTATATGTACCGACACTCACGTATGGGACACTCGGGCAGCCATCGTGGAATTTTGCCTTCTGCCTTGCACAGCAACAGTGTAATGTGTTCAACTAAAACTATGGGAGGTTAACAACTTGTGGGAGAAAACAGGGGTTGAATGAAGAATGAAGTTTTTATTCGTGATGCAATTTCCTTATTCATATGTAAAGTCATTTCGGATCATTCCTGTATCGTCAATATTTCATCATTGCAAATTACAATGGTTGCTTATCAGTCAACATAATATGCCTTACTAGCCGATTACTGGTATACTGGTACATTTTTAGGGGTTATAGCTCTGCCATCCTGGAATGTATTTCGCTGAAAATCAGTGTGGATGTTCCGTATGCCCCAAACGCTGCGCCATGTAACAAAATTGAAGACAATATTAATGATTATAGAATCCAGCACGTTATACAACACCCTTGGAACAACGGTATCGACAGCTGAACATTGACGATATTTCCTATACAAAAATATCCTCTGACATTTCCTTGTGCGACACTGATCTGCGGCACAAGATATAAGCAAGTAATTGATCACGGATACATGTATGTGCAATCGCTATAGTTTGGAAACTTAAGGCGGTTACACACTGAAGCCGCGCGACCGGTTACGGCTATGTCAACGTTTCTTGACGGCCGTGTCATTTTAGAAACGGCACCATTTTTTTCTGTACACACCGAGTGCTGACGTTCGTGTTTAGAACTTAACTCATGTCGGTAAAAAAAAATAGGTACGTCCTCTTGCAACTTTAAGACGTGGTCATAGGCTATTTAAAGTATTTTCTGATAAAAAAAGGATGATAAGAAGGCCAATAGAGTTACGAGAAGACATCGATTTTGGGCTCTGTACATCGTCCTTTGTATCCATCCACTTAACCACCTTGGTGAATATAGGCTGGTACGAGAACTGGAACAATACCCGGACAAATACCAGAACTATTTTTGCATTTCAAAAGAGCAATTTGAAGAAGTTTAATTTGATTTTTATACAGAAAATATATCTAAATAGGCCTTTTTGCAACCGTGAAGTATGAAATAGTATGAAATATGATGTATGAAATAGGGAGGCATTCGTGTGGATTTCCATTACGATAAAATGAGGCGTCAAGGTAGCGCGGTGTGTAACGACCTTTACGAAACTACACTATGTAATGCTTTGTTTACGCTATTAGTGCTATTTTACAGTTTTCAATCAATATTCTACTATATTTTTATATTATTTTGTGATGACATCATCCATATCATACTTGTGTCACATTCCTGATTATACATGCATACAGATTACATGGTCATATTTTTGTGAAAACATTTCTACGAAACGGCCGAAATGTGAACTGAAATCTTACATGGTATGAAACCAATGAGCTTCCAATAATGCTACCCGAGAAGCAATCTCAGTGAAGAAAGAACCGAATCATTTTAAAGTAGGGTTACTTACAGTCAAGTCGCTAGTTCGAACTTACTGTCAAGAAATCACGTTGCATGATTGAAATGCGACTTTTGAGTTTTGATACGGTCCCCTGTGATATGCGAGCCGTATACGTACTTTTGGGTTAAGCGATATCGTGTATAACACACGTACTTTTAGACGTTAAAACTGAAACACCGCTATTGCCGCGAGTATTTGAACGGAGCGTTTCACCGTGTGTAAGTAATTCTTACTGTATCCAAGTTTGTGCATCAACATTTCATTTATGTCTTCCAGATTTATATACATTCATTAATTAGTATTTTCTACAAGGCAACTTGATGTCAGTATGACATGGCGCACGTGTTGCACGTGGTCGGTTACTTTTGGTACTAGGCTAAATGTAGTTCACAAGTACAGTATATTTCCATTGATACGGTTATAATTCAGTAGTAGTGTACAAACACAGTTGTTAAATACATTATTGGCATAATTTGTTAACAGTAGGAGGTAATTTCGTTAACTTACAGGCGAGGCGACCTTGCCTGACCTTCCCATGTCACCAGGTTTTGAAACCCCTCAGACTTTCAGGGTGAGCATGTTTTGTATTGTTGTAATTCGCTTTTGTTTGGTATAAACCAATATCACAGTCGTCAACGTGCGCACATGATTCCTGTAGCGGAGTTACAGGAAGCCTGCAAAAAGCAATAACATTGGCTCAGGGAGTTGATGGTAAGTGAGTATTTTTGGTTAGAAACACATGCCAAACGACGTTTCAAGCAAAGGGGGCTTAGCATTAGACTAACATATTGATCTCCTTTTGCCTGGCGATTTCTTTTGTTGTTGACACCTTCGATATTATTAACTATAAGCACATGAAGTGAGATTATTCCTCAATTATCGTCCGTTTGCCCCTTTGTCTGCATGTTATCACCATATATTGGAACTTCTGTCCACTGCTAATACTATATCGAGGTAGATTGGTTAACAATTGGTCAAATTCAACAGTTACTGGGGGGTGACACTCGGCTGTTTGTGTTTGTCAAACAATTGTTTATCGTAGCACACACGAGATATGTGCTGCATGATTCACGTAACAGGCGCTACAGGATTCACGTAACAGGCGCTTCAGTGTTCAAGTAACACCAGATGTAAAATTGCCCCCAAAATCTATCTTTTCACATAAATTACGGCAAAAAGAATTTTTTTTAAAAAATAATTTAAAACTGGGTCGATATAATATTTTTGTGCTTTGTATACAAACTGAATATATGGAATAATCATACCTCAGTGATAATAGCCTAATACTGTGTTAGCCTGACCTATCTTACGGGCTTATTGTTTTGTTTTTATTTGTTTTGCAGCAAACACCCTTCAGATAATCAATATGGATGGTCACTTGTGTGGGTACTGCAGTTTCTCATCAGAGCAAACGGCTGATATTGTACACCACTGCATCCAGTGCCACGCTGATCAACTTATAAAAGTTCGTGTATCTGCGGTCTGTGAACACACTGGGAAAAGGATACTTTTGTCCAAAACATTTCCTGTGACAGGAGCGAAGCTCTTGACAAAGGACTACCAAATAAACTTTGATGGCGATTCGTCTTTGACAGTCAGCGATGAGGCGATAACTCCTGGTAAGAGCCCAGCTGCTAAAAAAGCACTGATTACCGAAGGCACTGAGACCAGAATAGCGAAAAAGAAGCTACTATTTGGCGACGATGTCGCCGTGGGGGACCAGGAAGAAGGACAAAGTGAAGATGGTGATGATCTGCGTGTCATGATGAATTTGTTACCCACGGTTGTTGAAATTCTACGCTCCAAAGTTGGGTTAATTTGTTCAAAATGATCGAAAATGGAAAATTCCCGATGGAAAATATATGCTACCTACTCTTCATAGATCTCGTAAATTTTTTGTCACTTGATACATCAAGTTCTATGCGGTACAACACTGTGGTAAAGAAGTATTGGGAAACAGGACGACTTCTTTTTCATGGTAAATTCATCCGATTTATGTCGGGATTCAAGAATATGGGCCAGCTGATAGAGAAACAGTGTCAGCGTGGTGACTATCGACCAATGGAGGCGAAGATCAATTTCGTTGTCCCATCCAAAGAAGTACTTAACAAAGAAGAAAAGGTACTGGCCATTGATGAGATCCAGCCAGGGATATTACAGCCTATGGTTGACATAATCGCCAAATCAGCACATAACAAAACACACAAAGTCTGTGTAGATGGTAAGAATCCCTGATATGTTTCCAAATGTTTGTGTACATTATGCACATAGCATAACACTTTACGAACCAAAAATACGACACATTACATTGTATTATGTTCCTCTTCATCATTATTCGAAATATCTGTGTATTGCAGGTAAGAAACTGAACATGGGTGGATCAGGAGTGGAGTCGGAATGTGATTTATTCGGCCACGAGGGGCCCCCTAGTGTAGGCGAGAAACACGCTCGTCTGGAACTGGAACTTGATCTAATATCGATTCAGATGACCTTCCTGCAGAAGAATCTTTCTTACAAGACTTACGTGTATGAACTCACAGAAACAGAGCAGGAAGATATGTGCCAGAAATCACTGAAGATTGTTCAGTTCTTGTCAGTGAGAATGATGGAACTGAGAAAAGCAAGAGTCGGCAAAGTCGTCGCCAGAGATCGGTGCAGGGCCAAAGTGGGTGCAGACTGGAGGTCCTCGAATATGTCATACGCTATCAGTGCTCTAGAAACAGCTATATGCCAGATAGATCGATGCTTGAAAACGGCAATTGACACTGTGGACAATCTGATGCACGCCATATCAGTCATGCAAGGTTCACAAGATTATGTGGAAGGAACATTTGTCAATCTCAACATACAAAGAAATTACGTATGTTTGTCAGAGTGTGAAGAGATCACAGATCCCAGGTTCATAAAGCAGAAAACTGAATCCTGGTCCAAGCTGAGGCGTGAAGCCAAGATAACTGGTGCGTTAGATCTCATATCGATATATTGCATCTTTAAATTTATGTAATACATGTACGATTTAATGTCAGTAACTTTTTCTGAAAAAAGAACAGTTCTGCACAAAGTACATATATATGAGTGTCGTCGGTAATGAGAATGTGACAGTAACACGTGCACATATGGTGTATGCATATTCACATGTGATCCATTCTGTGTTGATTTGTTCTGGGCAATAGTATGTATAGATGTATTTATATGTCACACATTTTATGCTGATTTGTTTCAGGCAGTACAATGTATGAAGCTATCGGTCTTGACACTTTGAAGAAAATGCAGCAGCACTTTGACAGGAAACTCTTCAGTATTCAACCAGTCCCGCTTGATGACACTTCATTGTCAAATATACAACATGGTATTGAGAATGAAATAAATGGTGTCGGAACCCTCGTTGGTAAAGTACTACCCGTTTTCTTCCCGAAAGCCAAGTTTGTTGAAGAAGGATGCTACAAGGTGGAACATGAGGAACAAACGTTGTTGGTGGTCAGTCC
Organism: Terebella lapidaria; assembly: GCA_949152475.1. NCBI lineage: Eukaryota > Metazoa > Annelida > Polychaeta > Terebellida > Terebellidae > Terebella > Terebella lapidaria. The sequence continues at coordinate 26,372,470 of OX424568.1, read as the reverse complement.
TGATGGAAGCATACGAACTGACACATATAGCATGTGTCTATCTGCCGTTGAAATCAAGTGCCCTATTCCAGGCAAGAAATTCACAACTGATGTCCAGTATCAGCTGCCAGTGCGATATGTCACACAGGTGTTATCTGAAATGTATGTATTGGAAGTTGAATCTTTGCTTTTCATCAGCTGGACGCCTGTGTCAACATGTATTCTGCGCATTGCATTCGATGAAGCATTGTGGTATGAATTGATGGAAGAAGCTAGGGATGTGTACGGGACCCATACTCCAAAACGTCCACATCATTCGACTGACAGAAGCCATCAATTGAAGAAGAAACTTAAAGGTTTTGTAGAGAGGAATGTAGAGCTACTTGCAGAAGTACCTTCGATTCGTGCATATCCCTGTAGTCACGGGAACTGTGACCAGCATGACCACCCACCTCTGAATTTGCACACTGCCGAAAATGTGCACCACAAAAATATCACAGTACAAGAGCTACATGATGCCCATGTCAGTGCAAAGATTGTGATAGAAGACGCTTACCAAAGAGTTAAAGAACGGTGCAGTGAAATTCTGGTATGGATGGCGAGTGACATGGACAGGAATTTCAAACCAGAGGCGCCTCATGCTGTCCCTATTGCATATGCACTGAAGAGTTACAGTTTGCCAGCCGACACCTTCAGGAAAATGCATTTGGAAATTCTGACACGTCTTGAGGAATCGGCGGTACGTACTCTTATCACGTCATCCGATGGACAATGGGCAAAGTGTAGTGTTCGCGACAGTGAAGACCAACCACTGACCATTATGCAGCTTCAAAGGGATGTGTTCTCCGAGGTGAAAAAGATGCAGAAATCTAAGCTGCAGAAAGAAATTGATGATCTCGTCAATGCCATTGAAGGAGGCAATGTCATCCACGAGCAAAGCACTGAAATTTGCTGTTCAACGATCGATGGGACAGACATTCTCCACCCAGGGAGCTGGCCCAATGACAAGCATGCACAACACTTTCTGAGTGACCCTTTGGTTCAAACAATTCTGGGTCTCTACATCACACAAGCGAACAGAAAAGACACTTCAAACTTCGATGACAACAGCATCGCTGACGATGGTCTTGAGACAGTTGTAGATGACCTCATCACTCCAGAACTAGGCAACATTGAGCTAAACCTCGAAGATGAGAACCTTATTAGGCAAGTTAACACCGAGGTGGAGTTAGAATTGCAACACAAAATTCAACCTGTTTTTGAATTCGGACATGGACACATATTCAGTGATTACCAGTTTGTGCTGGGTGATGCATTGCAAGTGGCAGAAACCCTGACCAACAGTCAGGTGGAAGCAGCTACTTCAGAACAAGAGCCATCTTTGTCAGAAACCCCAAGCAACAGCCAGAGAGAAACGGCACCTTCTGAACAAGGGTCATCTTTCAGACTTAATGAAAGTCATTTTGATATGATGGCGCAAGAGCTGCAGTCGAAAGCTCCATCACACCGGAAACATCTTTGGCAACAAACATCAGGTCAATCTCTGAAGAGACATCTCCAGAGTGCTAAGCAGGCTTCAGATTCATTTCAAGCAACGGAGCTGAAGGCTATGATAGACCCAGTCATTGGCGAAATCAAAGCTAATGGAATCAAATGTTCAAAATCTTGGACGAAACTCCAGCTATGCAACTTACTGTCCACACTTTGTGGTGATGGAACTGTACTACAAAAGAAACAGCGTGAAAAGGTTGCATGCCATTCTGATATGAGTCTTCAGGAGCTGATAACGAAAACATTCCTAAAAAAGCTCACAAAAGAAAAGTTGAACATCTTGTACAGCATGTGTATATGGTCTACCCGATTGGAAACATGGAAGAAGAATGCTCCTTTCCAGGACCAGATAAGAATCCAACTAGAAGATGGCGATGTGCAAATTGAGTGGTTCTCTCAACCAGAATGGTTACCGACCTTACATAACTATCACTTCTTCATCCTAGATTTCCACCACCAGTTCACGAATATGAGGTAGTGTATGTAACAAATAATGCCTATGATGCTTATATTGTCCCAGTACAAGTAGCAATGTAGTGAATGTACCCCTAGTAAATTTGATGCAGATTTATAGCTATTTCAAACTTTAAATTTCAGAACTAAAATCTGCAAGGACGGTTTGCCGAGTGCTGGCATAAGAAAAGATGCATGGCACAAAATCGCCCAGAATGAGGACAACTCAACAAGCCTAAGCAGACCTATGGTAGAGGACTTGATTGACAAACAGTCCAGTGCCTTTGCTTTGACGACATTCTGCGAAGACGTGGAAGAAGTCATGCATGCTAATGGCGACCATGCAGAAGCCGAATTTTGTAGACTGATCAGAGGAATGCACGAAGCAGTTGACAGTCCAGGTATCCCAGCTTCAGAAAGAATTCACAAGCTACTGGAATTTCGGAGATGGCTATTGTCTGGTGTTGACTGGGCAAAATTCCCCCCGCCTGGGCAATATGTGAAGGGCATCCCGCGAGTGGAGTATGAGGGGCTCTTGACGGGAATTGAGCGTCGAATACAACTCTACTATTTCATTCCAGGGCACAAGTTCAATGCACGCTCAGTAGGGAGCCTAGATGCGGAAAATTTCTTTGGGGGGTTCCAAGACTTGCATTCCGCAGGATCCGGTATATTGAAACCAAGTGAGGTGAAACCAGCATTATCGATAGCGTGTGAACTCCTTGCAATGAAGATGAACCCTTCAAGGTAAGATTTGGTTCACTTCTACCATACGTACATCACGAGGAATCAGTTTTATATTACTGATTGTACATACACTTGATCTGGATATGTTAACGTTTAAATGTTGTTTGTGATAGTTGCGAGCTTCTCTGAGAGAAGCAAATGTTCATGTATCAACTCTTGTCTGTTTTTTATGCACTGCACAGGGGCTTCTACATGAATACGTCAGAAAAGAAAATGTATCCAGAACATGAAGTGGATGACATGGAGACATCCCCTCCACCATTGGAAGAATGGAGTGGGTCTGACCCAAAAGGCGCCACTGCTATACGAATAAGGTATGTATCATTCTTAAACCCTGGTTCATTGATGGACTAAATGTGTATCAAGCCCCATATCATGTATTTCTGTTCTTATTATACAATTTTTGGAATTATGTAGGAACCATGTCTTTGACGAGTCTTCGAGAGTCAGAGGGAAATCAAAGAGGAAACGAGGCGATGTGCAGGGACCTGACGCCCCTGGAAGAGGATCACTTCCAATCAGAGACTTGTATTTTAAACGGAATGAATCTAGAATCTTAAAGCACAAGAGACTTGGAATATTCCTGCCTGATGAATTTGAGTAGCGACATGACTCATACACATATGGATGTGATCCAATACTCTCTGTTCTGTGTACAAAATGATGAACAATAAATAACTTTTGGATGAGCATTTAATTTCACAGTACATGTATGTGATGCTCAGATGACTAGAACTCAAAACAACTGGAATAATGATTACTGTTACAATAAAATGTGTAGAAAAAACCCAAAACAAATGGATAAATGAAAAACGTCCTGAAATGCATTGTATAACATATCTAACATGTATGATTTAATTTCAAAGAATACATATATGCACTTTGCACAATTACACAAACAAAACAATGACACATGAACATAGACATAGAAGCAAAACAATAACTGAACCACATGTATATGTAACTTACTGCTAGTATTAGAATTACAAATCTGCTAATTACATAAGATGGCTTATTCAGCTACAACACATCAAAAAAATTAAATCCACAATTTCTGGTTGATGATTAAGAATATAACAAAATGCATGATACATGAGTAGGGATTAATGGTTACTGCAAGTCATATACACGTCTTGATATTTGCGACAGAAACCAAGACAAGAAACCAGTAATCTTTTTGTCTGTGCAAGACACAAGAAAAAAAACACATTTTACTTGGAAGTATAAATTTTCTCAATAATACTGGAAATGCTAATATTTTTTTTCTCATGAGTCTAATACCACAGTGTTTGAGAATAGAACACACATCTTCACACAGGCAATGTCGAGAAAATAAACATACTACTGATTACAAATCATTAAAATTGACCATGTTTGTAATGGACTAACGATATAATATGACAAATTAGCTTTCCTCATAACCACTCAAAGACGATAATTGTTGTTGGTACCAAACAATATCACATTCATGTAACTTAACATGGACAAAATCCATCCACACAATATGCACAGTTTGGGAAACACCGATACAAAAAGCATAAAATTATTATAAAAATTGATGTAAAGTAACATTATATGTGACACTACAAACCTTGTTTAAACCTGTAAGTGTGGTCACAGTAGTCAATTTGGCTACTAATGGCCAGTCATGTTCGTGTCCATGATCTTGCCATGTTTTCTTTGCTTGTGGCGCAGCAGGCTTTGCGGCCAACTGTACTCTTTATCACAGAGGTCACATCTGTGTTTCTTCTTAGAATGTTTTCCTGATACATGCATTCGTAGTTCTCGCTTAGAACAGAACTTCAAGTCGCACGTGGCACACGTGTACAGTTTAGCGGGGCTGTGTTTCTGTTTCTTGTGCATTTTCAAATTTTGTTCATATACGAATGTCCTCTTGCAGATGTCACACTGGTGACACTTCTTCTTTTGGTGACCGGCGATGTGATCACGTAGACGAGTTACCGATACAAATACCTTGTTACATGTTGGACAGTTCGCTGTTTTCCTATCCCCTTCACTGTGTCGGAGTACTTTGTGATTCTGTAACCCTCTCGCTGTGGAAAACTGTTTGCCGCAGTGCTCACACATGCACACATGTTTAGGTCCGTGTTTAGCTTTAAAATGTTGCTTCATATCTGCTTTCACGGAAAATGTGCGTGGACAAGATGGACATATCACTTGTTTTTCTTTGTGTTTACGCAATTTATGCAGCCGCAATGAGCTCGAATATTTTGCTGTAAACCGACATCCTACAGCAGGGCAGTGGTATATTTGGCCCTTCGTACTCAGCCCCTGGTAGACGGTGTTCTGGCCTGCCTTTGTTGTTTCTACAGCCAACAAGCTCCGGCCTGCTACAATTGTTTTTGTAGTCAGCAAGCTCCCGCCTGACTTAGTGGTTTCTGCTGCCAGCAAGCTCCGACCACCCCCAGTGGTTCTAACGCCCATACTAACGCCAGGTTCAATCTCATCTTCACTAGATAATCCGTGCATGCTCGTTTCCAGCGCACGGTAAACGTTTTGCCTTTTCTTCGGCATCCTGCATGCTCACACTGGAAATGTACAATGCAAAAAACATTAACCTTCGTATGTTTTCATCTTTTTGCCGTAATTTATGTGAAAAGATAGATTTTGGGGGCAATTTTACATCTGGTGTTACTTGAACACTGAAGCGCCTGTTACGTGAATCCTGTAGCGCCTGTTACGTGAATCATGCAGCACATATCTCGTGTGTGCTACGATAAACAATTGTTTGACAAACACAAACAGCCGAGTGTCACCCCCCAGTAACTGTTGAATTTGACCAATTGTTAACCAATCTACCTCGATATAGTATTAGCAGTGGACAGAAGTTCCAATATATGGTGATAACATGCAGACAAAGGGGCAAACGGACGATAATTGAGGAATAATCTCACTTCATGTGCTTATAGTTAATAATATCGAAGGTGTCAACAACAAAAGAAATCGCCAGGCAAAAGGAGATCAATATGTTAGTCTAATGCTAAGCCCCCTTTGCTTGAAACGTCGTTTGGCATGTGTTTCTAACCAAAAATACTCACTTACCATCAACTCCCTGAGCCAATGTTATTGCTTTTTGCAGGCTTCCTGTAACTCCGCTACAGGAATCATGTGCGCACGTTGACGACTGTGAATATGACATTGCAAAGTCTAGAATGTCATCCCACAGATTTAGAAAATCGCTATATTTACATTTTTGTATTTTTATTATATTTGTTATAGAGGGTTTTATTCACTGCACCAAATGTATTTTTTCCCATAGGTATTGGGCATATATCTATGTCACAGGTTTTTTTGGCATTTCATTACAGGATATCTGTCGTGAAGCTTTTCCCATATGGGTAGGGATACTTGGAGACGTCTCTCTAGTCTGTAAATAGATTCCGCTCATTGGAAACAAGTGTGGTTTTTAGGGAACACAGGTGGGAAAATATTGATGTAGACCTGAATCTTTTATGAGGATATTTTGTCAGGGAACTCCCGTGGGTTGTGTCCCAGTACAGTGTTTGCCTAGGTGGACATTCAAAATGATGGTATCCATGGGATACATTTTCGAATCGGATTTGACAAAACTGGTGGCACTTGGATGACTTATAGATCTAAAGAAAATCTTGCAGGAAATGCACGGAATCGGTGAAAATATTTACAGTTTATTGTTATTTTATGTGAATATGTTGTCTGGGTTGTAACTTTCGTTCCAATGAGATTAGTTCATGTGTTCATTCTGTATCTTGTACATTGCTGCAGGTACAAAATAATCTAGAGACATTTTTACGCACGTTGGTCAGAAACAGGAATCAGTCACTTCATAGTAAGTTATTTTTCAACAAACTTTTTTTTTCAGTTTTTTTTTGTTTTAAATTTTTATGGTTTTTATTTAGTTTGACGGAAGTGCAGAAATTTGGCACGATGATGATAAGAAGAGAGCATTTAATGAAAAAATACTTCTTTAAAAACTGTTTGATAACACTTCTAATTCATGCAATTAAATATGGAAAACACCTCGATGATACAGTGCAAGTGGCGTTTTGTTTGAATCGACGGAACTGATGTTCTAGTTCCAGACTGGCCCCCGTCATTTTTCACCATATTTCTGGCTTGTAACCTGGGTCTTATGGAGAACGTAGACTGCTGTGGAGCACATGTTTGCAGATACGCCGTAAATTTGTAGGGGATCAGGTTAGAGCCTTTCATTGGTGACTTGAATCCGACGTCCTTTAACCCTATGCAACCAAGAGTTGCGTCTTTTTACTACCTCTGGTCATCTAGAGTTGACTTTTGTTTGTGTTTTCGAGATGTGTGTATCTCCCTTTATCATAGTAGGGAAAAACTCTCACTTCAGTATACCAGTATACCATCAAGCTGAAGTCTCTGCCGAACAATCCAGCCCATAAAGTTGTTTCCAAACTTAAGTGTATTCGTCTGTTTGAATCCAGGCCAAATGCGATACCAACCTTTGGTATTCGCATGAAACATCTATTGGCGGATTTAAACATTGACTTGAACACAATAACTGAGTCAAAGATTTCAAAGGTTCCACCATGGGAATTGACAACTCCCATAACTGACTTTGCTCTCAGAATTGGGAAGAAGTCTACCATCAACCCTTTGGATTTTCACAGTAGTTTTAGTGATGTTCAGTTAAACTATCCAAATTTTGAATTTATGTATACTGATGGTTCTAAGGATGGTAATAGAGTAGGCTGTGTCGCTGTCACCTCAGGTAGAACATACAAACAACGTCTCCCTGATGTGTGTTCAGTTTACACAGCTGAACTGAAAGCAATACTATTAGCAGTGTCCCATATCCGCCGGTCCGGAGAACTGGGTTCTGTCATTTGTTCAGATTCTTTATCAGCCCTCCAAGCTATAGAGAATCGTAATATTGACCATCCTCTTTTTGGATATTTTAACTGAACATCAACGTATTTTTCAAGCATTCTGATTTCAAGCTGCTCATCCACACGTACTTGTACGCAGAATGGCAGTCATTCTGGGATGAGCAGGTTGATAACAAATTACACAAAGTCAAACCAACGCTTGGTTGTTGTACCCCAATAAACGAAATGTCCAGGCGTGATCAACTGGTCCTGTCACGGGCTCGTATAGGGCATACATACCGTACTCAGGGTTACCTGCTCCGTGGGGAGGAGGCCCCTGTGTGTGTGCCCTGTCGAGAGTGGCTGACCGTTGAACATGTTCTGGTACATTGTCAAGATTTGGCTGACACTCGTCGATTGTTTTATGAATGTCAGTCAATATATGATGTATTCAATGATTTTAATATTTATAAAATCCTCAATTTCCTTCGGGAAATTGGGGTATACTTTTATTTTTAGACAACAATTCTAGTCAACTTGTTTGAGTCTAGATCTAGTCACCAATATGTTCACAATTAATCTTGTAAGCTTTTTCTGTTCTCTCAAATTTCTAATTGTAGAACTTGCGGTTTTATCATTCTTGATACTACTTTTATATCCTCGTTTGGCACTGAAATGGCCTTCTTGAGCCCAAAGTGCCGTTAAGCTTTATTCCTCCTTCTTCTTCTGTCATTGCATTGTTCACATCTTCGCCAATATTTGTATCATTTTCAATTATGATAATTATACCGACAGAAAAGGAACATTCTGATTCACATACAGCAAAAATCTTCGTGAACATAAGTACACTGCCTGGTATTATTATTAGGATATTTTCGAACGTAGATTATGTATAGTTATGAGCAGCGTGGACTGTGGTTGGACCACCACAGAGCTGAGTTAACTTCCGTCATTTTCACTCTCCGGTCATCGCCCGAATATACTATATTCGCCTTAATTTAAACTGTTTCCGTTCCCGTATTATGTTAACTGTAGTTAGGGACATTTATGTGATACAGCGTTTGTCGCAAATGTGGTCAGTCATTCTTCCCAAAGCCAGTGCATTTGTGCGTGGGCTAATGTGATAGAATGTATTATAGCAACATGCATGAAGTACCTGGTTTGGGAATAAAGGGGCCCGAAGAAACGAAAATATTGCTGTACAGATAATTTGGGTATTGATAGATAGGGACTCAATACATATAATTACAAATAATTTAATATTACAAACCATGTTATAGCAATGAGTTCAATAATTGTCATGTGGTTTCAAAGAGCATATTCACGATATGTGTAACACGGCAAGTAAAAAAAGCATGTCTTTAACACATTTCACGCTTTCCATTCCTACCATCCTGTAGCTTGTTCAGATTTAATATAAATCAAAAAAGCGCATAAATTTGCAACGTTTTTTTTCGCACCTGCAACTATCATCACGGATTCATGAATGTCTATTGTAAAACTTGCTCCCTCTTCAAATATGGCCATTGCATTGATGGGACTGCAATAGTCGTTGACATGGAAAACCAATTTGTAATCCCGTTGTATTGTCTTTCAAATAAGTGTATTGAACTTTGGCTGCAGGCTCGAAAACGGCGTCTTTGTGAAAACGTCTGCAGTCCCTGCAGACGGGAATTGCGGGGGATTCGCTGCTGAACGCATGGTTGCTTTGTAAGAATAATGATGCACTGGTCAGGTAACCAGCATTTACATGATGACAGTACTACAATCTCATTGAAATCTCGAGGATTACATTATGGTGAAATATCATCCAAAGTATGTTTCAGTGTAATTTACATTGTTTGTGCAATCTTGTTCTGGCTAGTACCGGATAAACACACTGTTAAATTCTTCATATATGGAATATATTTTATTCATTATAATCCAACTATTCATATCATGCTCTAGATCTTGTGACAAGTATGACGCAAGGATGTAGAACGACATGTATTGTGAACTCAAGTCATGTTATATCAGAATTCACAAAGCAAATCATGTAAGTCTTGTTGGTTGTGTAGTGGGAAGCTAATAAATCACATCAGATGCACAGTTATGGGTCATGTTATATGTTACTGGCCACCATATTTTATGCCACAATATATTTTACCACAGGATATCTGTCCTGAAAGTTAATGTCCCAAATGGAAAGTTCCAGTAGAGGGCGCTCTTGTGTTATGCACGGAGGTGTCCACACCAATCTGAAAAAAAGAAGATGAAACGATCCTCGGAAACAAGTCTGGTTTAAGAGAACACAAGTGGGGCATGATTGAGGGGAAATGTGAGTCTCTCATCAAAATCTGAATGTATCGGTGGTAATGGATTGATACTTACTTTCATGAGGACTATGTTGGTGAATGCTTGTGAATTTTGAAATTACACTAAATAGCTAGGTCAATTTGTAGAAAGGTGACATGCAAAAGAATAGGTTTGGGCGACAATCCTTTCTTTCAGTTTGTTCTATTCTCTTCACTTGTATGGACTGTCTGAGAGTTCAAAATGCCACCGTCTTTCCAGTGATAAAGATATTGGCAGAAGCCAACCATGAATGAATGAATATGTACAAATGAATGAATGAATTGTACAAATTGATGTCCATGTCAAGAGTTACCATGCCATATCCACACTTGGTTGGGAGTTTATTCCAATTGGCTTAGCTATCTGATCACACTCACAGGAAAATAAAATTCCCGTCTTTACAGTTTGTGCATATATATGCCTCTCGATATGCCAATGTGGATATCACAGTGGGTGACGCATGCAGGGCAGAAGATGCCCGGTCGCGTCGTGATGATGCCTCGGTGCTGTCGAGCCAAGCCTCTGAGTCGGTAGTCGCCTGACCGTTGGCGTCTGAGACGTTGCCGCTCCACTTCACTGGCTCCACCGTACGGGCCCAACTATGGATTTATTTCCATGCTCAAAATGCATATACCAAAATGCCCAGTATAATCATACCGGGTCTATATTCCATTATTAACCAAACTTTATCGATAGCACCATACATTACATTTTATAACTATATATTTTTAATCTATATCTATCGAGCCATATCACTTGTGATAGGTTATTATCACAGTATCGGGTGACAGTGACAGGTCATGAAGATATACAAATATACTGCTTCTAGTCAACATGATATTGTACATCCCAACATAAGTGAGCAGGAAATGTAACTAAAAGTGCTCTTTTTGAAGTGAAAGTGGCAGAACACAAAAGCATTGAGAATGTCAGAGAAATAATTGTCATATATTCGTATTTGCAGGAAGATACTACTCGGAGATCAATGTGGAACATACAGAAATAAATTGATTCTTTGGTATTTGACAACCTTGGGAGCATCAAACCGGACAAATATTTACCATTGACTCTGTATCGATTCGATGGTCACCTTCTTTACAGATGAGGATTGATCAGTGTCGACTCCGCAGGATGAAAATTATTGCTGGAACGATAAAGAATAAAGAATTAGAATAATAAAGAACGATAACGATAAAGAATCCCTCTGCTCAGCAGTTATCTTACCTGAAAATAAGTTGGATCTTGTTTGTTATTTGTATAGTATAATTATATCCATACTTATCATGTTAAAAATCATACTCATTCCTTGGCAAATACGGCGCTGTTGTTCATTTATGGAACTTTGACATCAAAACTTATTTATTATATGGCATCAGCCGTACTATTTTATAATAGGTTCAACAGAAATATTTTCCAGCGAAAGGATTCCGAGTCCTATACTTCAGTGTGTCTGAACCCACATCTATCAACAGAGAGCCTTCTGCCTATTTTGTCGTACTCCCTGAACATAGATCTAACTGTGTTGTTCGTCAGAAGTGTATTGCACTGAATAAACGTGTAAAAAAAAACAAATATATGCAGTGGAATTTTCCTGGGCGACCAATCCCAAGACTGAGTTGTAAAGATCTTGAATTACACCGCTTTGATAGTCGCATGAGGAGTCCCCAAGTAACACCATTCCCGTATTCCAATCAGGTCATGGCCAATGAGTTTCGCTGGAGCAAATTTGTCTCGAGGACTCAGACGATGACAGTTATCCCTCACTGTGATGGCGGGTGTGAACGATAATTAGGTTTCATGTGGAATAGTACAAATATTCCTGGGAAGTTTAGTTTTCGAGGATAACTACATAATCCTATATATTGTGAAACCATTTAACCTATTTTCCCGGGAAAACATGTTCGCATGGATATAAATCAATGCGTATATCTGACTATCTTCCCGGTAAATCTGTCTACGTGGACTGCATTCCTTAGGTCATCCCTGGCCGGACCTAAGACACATGGGTCATGTTTTTCGTTCCGGCCGGATTGATACATGGTCATTGACAAATTTGCTTCCTGACCTGCTAAAAACATCGTGTCACTACCAGAGCAAAGGTTTTGTGCATGGAAAGAAATGTCTAATGTCATATTGCTGTGTCTATGAGGGAGAGTGATTGGGTTGTTACAGTTTGGCTGTTGGCTTTCCTGGTCCCAACTCATTGTGCAAACCCCTCGAACTCCCCAGATGGAAGGTGTCGGGGGTTCTTCGGCATAACTTTGTACATAGGCAGTGGTTTGGCAGATTGGTTCAGCCAAATTGTTGTCCGTTTCAATAACGAATGTCTTTATCAAGGGGGTGAGGCACATTCTCTCGGTTCCCAGCGGAATGGTGTCAGATAGCGAGATTTTTCTGATTGAGGAGGTCTCACTGCACAGTAACCATCACAAAATCTTGAGGATGACACTTTCATACTAAATGAATCGAAACATGTTTTCATGTGCTTTCCATTCATTGTACAGTTACATTGTACCCAATGAACACAATATTTTTATTAGTACTGCAATGATTTGTTGAGTATTATCAATGTATAAACGACAGGACTGTGGGATATAAACAATGACGTGTCGTGTATAAATATCTCATTTAAGCCCGCAAAACTCGTTTTGCGTGATTAAATGACCGTTCTGATTGCTCATGCGCTTCGATTGTTCTGGCACATGGAAACTTGAAAATCGACAGGTCGAAGCGATAATTTTTACAAAAGACAAGTGATATGAATCAGAAGATGCATTTGTTGACGTGAAACTGATCGTTGTTACTTGTATCCTATTATCATTGTCATTGTGCCTTAAATATTGATAAAAAATAGTAATAATGTGATCTGGTTCAGGCCCAATGATCATTTAAGCACGGTCAGAGCTTATTTATGTGATATGTTACATGTTGTATAACCTTCAATTCTACCTAATAGTTCCAATCATATACCGGATTTTGTGAACGATCAGTAGGATGACGTTTATATATTATGAATTCGAGTGTATTGATATCCACGCAACATGTGCATCTTGTATATTGGACAGCCAGTGATTCCCTCCAGTCAGTTTTTGAGCGCTAATATGAACTGTGGTTACAAAAAGTTGGGATCCAGAAAATTTAGCCTTGTTCAGTGGACATCAAAAAATTCTTACATATCAGCGAGTTGTGGAGATCTTATCATAGATATTTTGCACATACAGCTATGCGCAAAATATATCACAGGACATATGTCGTGAGAGTTTTCCCAAATGGGAATTCTCAGTAGAGATCGGTCTTGTATTACGTATGAAGGTATCCTCCCAAGTCTATAAATAGAAAGATAAAAGCGCTCACTGCAAACAAGCCTGATGTTCGGGGACACAAGTGGGACAGGAGCGGTGCAGAGCTGAATCTTTCATGAGGACACTTTGTCAGTCAACTCCCGTGGGTTGTGTTTCACTGCAATCAGTGGATGGTGAACTTTCGAAAGGGCGACGAGATAAATTTGAGGCGAAAGTGCCGAAACTGGTAGCGTCTGAGTAGATTTTAGATCCAAAGATAATATTGCGGTGTTAATTCTGATACATCAAGGTTGAATGGCTTCCATTTTTTTGTGATGAAGCATAAAATATTCGCAGTCATAGGTTGCGTACAACCAGAAATCACGGAATTATATTATTTTTTTCTGATTGTATTACAGCACGCCACAGTTTATCATTTTATGGTTGTCGTATTCGATTTTTTCTTGTGTGCAAGTCGTAGGTTATTTTAGTGTCAGTCAAAAGCCTAGATCTCCTATTTTATTTCTCTCCAATTCCAGAGGCATAGACCATACACGTGTGGAGGCAGAGATGGGGAGAATGAAAGACATTTGTCTCAAAAGTGTGTTGCTATTCCTGTCACTGGTCTTGGCTGCCTGGCTTCTTAAAAAAAGTCACCACGTTTCCATTAATCATGATACTGTCGGAGGCAAACCACTGATCTACACGTCTGTCACCGCTGCAAATTAAATACATTGTACCACGGTGGGGGATTTTCTGCTAGACTTCCGTTAGAATCACACAGGCGAATGTGGTGCTACAGCGATGCACAAATTGAGATGGGATTTAATAAACTTGCATCTCTGCTCTTTCCTTGCTCTACCCCTGCCCGCGCTGTCCCCAAGGCGTGCTATGGACATTTCCCGCGGTATGGCCTGGCAGTGCCGAATACTAAGGACGATGTCCCAGCCCGTTTGGTAGGTTGTGTGACATTCAAAATTCAATTGTACCTAATACCTCCAGTCATGCTCGAAATTGCGTGGTGAGTGTAGCTTTAGATGAGCTGTATAATTTGTTGAATTGAGTCACATTGTATTGTTGTCCAATATAACATGAGACTTTTACAGTGGGCATCCGATAATTACCATCAAACAAACAGTTATGTTGATGGTTATCATATATTTCTGGACGCTTTGAGCACAAATCCAAGCAACAGTTTTTATGTCAGCACAGGGCATCTCAAAGGTTACCAGAAGAAAATTCTCAGTAGAGACCGGTCTTGTATTACCCATAAAGGTGTTTGCCTAGTCTATTAATAGAAAGATGAAAGCGCTCACTGGAAACAAGTCTGTTTTTCGGGAAGACGAATGGGACACGTTGGTGCAGAGCTGAAGTTTAAAAAAGGACACTTTGTCAGTGAAATGCAATAAATCGTTGCAATACAGTTGGTAGCTAGGTGAACTTTGACATCCAGGTTGGGTAGAAATCGACAAACTGGTATCGTCTGGGCAGAATCTAGATCCAGAGATGATCTCTCATGGACTTCACGGAAACAACAGGTTCATATGACTTGTATTTCATCCTCATGACATGGAATTTCATGTGAAATTAAAAGTAGTAAGGAACCATCAATTTTAATCAATCACAATCTATTTGTTGCATCGCGTTCTATTGCAGTACACCAAAGATCACTATCATTTGATGGCTGCTGTATTTATGTTTGTTTATGTGTCGAGTCACGATCAGTCCGTCATGTCAAATTTGTCTCGATCTTCAAGGCTTTTTCGAATACTTGTCGATTCTGGAGTCACATATATTGCATGTTCTATTACAAGTGACAGCAGAGATTGGAAAGCAGAAAAGGAAAGAAGTTCATTCGTCTCGAAAGAGTGTCTTTCTCGTTACTACATGTAGTATCGGATGCTCGATTGTTTAGAACAAGAAAATGCAGCTAACTGCGGGAGACGACATTAGAGCTCGAGCACATCATCAGCACCACGAGACCTGAATATATCTTACACACACCCCCCCCCCCCCTTTAAAAAAAAAGGAAATTGAAACATATCATGTCCCACATGATTCCAATTCATTCCCGTATATTATGATGAAACACATAGGCCTACTGCAATCATATTCCTAATGAGTAAACATTTATTTTGAACTCAATGAAACAGATACGCCTGATAAAATGATATTGAACCTCAATAAAATATCCTTAAAATATTGGAAACTACCGGTATGAGGAATATCTGCATCTGATATCATGACGTAGATAACACATGCATACTGAGCAAATTAAAAGACCAGTTTAAAATAAAAAGGTTTCGCAACCGAGCATGGAACACCTTGTCATGTGATAAAATATGTCCAATTACGGTGAATGTAGTCGTGGTACCGTAGACGAAACGTTGTGTTTACTTCATTACGCCAAAGAAGGCCGCACGCAAGGTTACATGTACATGCATGCACAAAATGCTGCACAGAAAATTGTACGTTCCAAAGTACGCGTCATTGCGGTAAAATTTGCTTTGCATTCTGGGAACGTGAATTTTCATCGGCTCCGCCATTTTGACGTTTTCCAGACGAGCTGACCATTTTGCGTAATTTTCTCAAACCTAACACATCGATTTATGCATTATATATCTGTGGAATATTCAAAGCTTGCCATCAAATCGAGAGATTTTATGTCAAGGACGAAGAAAATACTCATTTGAAGTAGGTGTACAAAGGTTTACATGCGAAAACGGGCGTCGATAGGTTGGCATGAAACCTCCATGAAAAAGTCAGCACATAGACATGTAGAGAGTTGGGGGCTTCGCCCCCAACGCTCTAATGTCAAAAATACCACATTGTCATTTCTTCATGATACAGTCTGAGGCACACCGCTGATGTACATGTACGTGTACACGTCTATGACGGCTGCAAATTAAATACATTGTACCGCGGCGGGGGATTTTCTGCTAGACTTCTGTCAGAATCAGACCGGCAAATGTAGCAGCGATGCACAAATTGAGATGGGATTTGATAAACTTGCAGCTCTGCTCTTCGCTTGTTGTACCCCTTTCCGCGCTGTCCCCGAGGCGTACTATGGACATTTTCCCGCGGTATCTATGGCCTGAGACCGCCGGACACTAAGGACACGTGGTGGCCCCGGTACAAGGCTGCGTGGGATACCATCCATAACTATATATAACCCGGTGGTGACGAAGCAAGGACGTTCAGTTACAACGTCAGCGGCTCTCTTCCATGCAATGACGCTTGCGATTGAGTGATAAGCAATACGCCACTGAGTCAATAGGCACGGGCCCGGGATGAGAAATCAATAGATGATGGCTCGTAAACCAAAGATCTCCGTTTTTGAGCGATGATGCCACGTTGATGACGGCACGGTGCGGTCTCCCCGCTATTGACGAACGGACCGAGCGAGGATATACGCCAGTAAAGGGATCTATTGGATACGTCTTTAGGGGCCTTGTCTTGAAGTGGACTGCACCTCTACTGTAGAGGGTCAGAAACACAGCGGGAAGTGTGAGACTTGGAGATTGTTCTCACTGAGCTAGAAAACATCGTTTCTTTTCAGATGCAGGAGACGTAACGATCCTTCTTACGTCTCACTGGCTCCATACATCAATGTGACGCGTGAATGCACTGGCAGTAAAGTGGAGAACAGGAGGCACACGAATGTCACGGAATTCTCTAAACAACTGGGAATGGATTACTGTACGTGAGGCAGGTAAAAACAAATATATCCATAAATACCTAAATGTTCTTTTTTATAGCTCAGCGCTGTCTGGGATACGTGCAAAAACACCACTAAAACATTAACATTTTTTTTTAAACTTTATTTATTTTACAACAATTGATGAACAAGCATCAGCTTATATTAACATCTCTTGTTGGCTCGGATCTTGGCGTTAAGGTGGTCATTAACATTTTATGTGGCTTCCTACAATACACATATGCTATATACAGTTATCAGTAGGTCCAATGCATAATTGAACTAAATAAACACAGTTTCATTCACACAAATCTTTGCTTTGCAGTGTGTGAGCAGCAGACTGCAATGGACAACGCTTAATGGATTTGCATAAATTCGTGTATAACGACAAAGACTGACAATCAGGCTGCGCAACTGACAGATGGTTTGTTGTTAATTACTGTTAACAACAAAACCGAACACGGACAAATCCTTTGGCATTAGGAGCTTCAACGTAGTGTAATTAACGGTACGCACAACATAATGGAACTGCGAAGCACCTTAATTTATTTGCTGCTAAGTCTGCACCTGCAGCTGATAAATGTCTCGGGAAGAGAAACTGGAAGCACTGGAGAGGACGGGACCGATGAAAACGACGGTGATTCGTCTGAAGCGCCGAGGTGCATCACAATCGGGAACACCGTCGTTGGTGAAAACAAATGCCTCTTCTACCCCAGCCCCACGGATCAGAAGCGCTACCAGGATGACGTGTCGTTTTATGAGAACTTCAATAGTAATAGTCGTCTGACAAATGTTACGCAAAGACAGAGTCACGTGCCTAGGATCAGAGGAGGCGGCGGTGACGTCACAGGGGGAGGGAATGACCAAGGTCGGGACCGTTATGACGACCCTTATGAACGAGACGGCAAATACTGGCTGGTGCCGCCTTTCCTCATAGGCGCCTTCAGTGTGATGGTCGTTTACTTCGTCATCCATTGCTTATATGCCCATTGCTATACCAAGCCGAGAATGAACCACTTTGGAGCGAGAAATCCTACCATAATCCTGAGCGATGTTGAGGGGCTATCATCGTCTTCAGTTCAGGCTTTCACACCAGTTGTCATTAGTGACGGGTCTCACAGCTCAACAGAACTGGCTGAAACTCAGTCCCTCATCTTCGGAGCAAGATCTGATCAGTCAGAGAGCGCTGCCAACTCACGCCGGCCCTCCAGACGAAAGAGTTCCTACCTCCAACTGCCTAGCTTTTTCAACGCCGCCAACAGGACACGACCCAGTGTATCATCCGCAGGGGCCACCCTGGAGACTGCACCATCCGTCAGTGGCTCTGACCCGTCCAGTGCACGCCCGCGCCCTAGCGTGTGTTTCGTTCCAGTGGCTCGTACGATCAGCGACCCTACGGGAGGAGCCGTCCAAGGGCAGGAATGGATCCCCATGCAAGGCTTCATGTTCCCGTCAGGTGTGCTCCCCAGTACAACATCTCTCAGCGTCCCGAGCGAGACAGTCGCCAGCGACACGGTCCCGCCGTCGCCCGTCTTCTTCATCCAGAGCATGACGCCACCCTTGCCCACGGAGACTCCACCACCAGCCGAGGCGAGGAAGGAGTCAACTCTCTCGCCCAACTCCGGCACCAAGCAGAACACGCGGAGAACGTCATTCAGGGACCCGGAGAGCGAGACCATCACGATTGACGTACCTGCCCAGGAGAGTGATCCAGGCGAGAACGACCCTTGAATGTACCGCCGTGCTGGGTCGGGAATGATGAAGATGGATGTAGAAACGCGTTGTCAGTAGCCTAATAGTAGAATCAGAATAATGGTATGGTAATCATAATTTTACTCTATAATGACATGATGTATTGACGTATATATGTCAGCATGCCACGATTGCAAATTGTAAATACTACAAACTAGTTTGTTACTAATTGTGATTAAATAGCAAATCTTTAGACAGTTTTGTATGTATGACACAACCAATTAATCATAACTTACCGAACTTACCACACAAGTCATATCGTTTCTTACAAACATATTACTTATTACATTAATCTGGATAAGTACGACATGTGACAAATAAAACTCACTGAATGCGACACCATTCATTCCATTCAATAAAGGAGTCATTCAATTAATGATCGTTCGATGGAGCTGACCTGCAGGATTATGTTTGAACAAGAGATTAGGACGGTGTAAGTTTGACCTTTCCACGCTGTCTCCTAAACCAAAGAGGGATTTGAATTAGACGACTTATAGCAGACAGCCTGGAGCGTTCGCCACTTTGCATTTGGTTGTTTCGTTCGATACAACAGGAATCAACGATTTAACAGTCAACAACCTCACGGCAGAACACTCCGAGACAGGCCCACATGAACAAATGTATTCTGTGGGGTAAAGAATATTTACATGCTTGTTAGTTATGGAATCTGATTGGTTTCCTTAACGCATTTGTTAACAATATAGGTCATTCAGCAAATATACACGTGATCATATTGTGCACGGCTAATACTTGGTCGCATTATGACTTGTGATGGGCATACTGGGTTTTGTTAGTTTCCTCGACTAGATACTAAGTACTGGTGATTGCTTCGAGTATTGTAGGAACAATATTGTAGCTACAATAATCCATGATACTCAAAAATCATAACGTGAACTGCACGGATCGAACTAAACATAATTTGATTGCGTTTCATTTTTGGTATAAATGGTACAAACATTTTACACTTATCTAGGCTCATACTGATCGAAAGCTGCTATAAAAATTACGTCGTTTTTAGTTGCCTGAAGTGGCACGAAAAACGTTGAAGATTCAAGATAAAATCCTAAGATTTTGAGATACTCCCTGAAGATATAATTATATCAAGATATCACAGAATTTTCGAAGAATAATATAAATTTTAATGAATCTAATTGTTGTCGCAGTGGCGGGAATTTTTATAGGTAGTCCGTCAGCTGGCGCCATCTGGCGAATGACTCGCAAGTCAGCTTTTCGTTACCATGGTGTTGTTGTAGATTTTAACTTCCGGTGGCTATTGAGCGATGGATTTTCTAGCAGTTTATCAGATTTGTTGAGATCAAAGAGTTTTTACGGAGTAACAGAATAAATGAAATCGTGGATTGATGTACACATGTTTACTTTACCTGAACGGAATATTTACAATGTAACCGGAACTGTGACAACTGAGCTGTCAAGGTGAATAAACGCTTTTGTTCTCCCGTGCAAACTCCCGTGTCTCGTGTTGACATTCGTGTTACCGTAGATAACTGCACATCCTCACACTTAGAAGATAAATAACTGGAAGTCGCAGTAACAGTAAAAACTCTTTTGTTGACACTGATGTCGACGTGACGAACGAGTGAACTCGGATTGAAAGTGTCGCAGTGTGGTTTGGCGCCAGGCGGCCGAATTCTGTGAGCGGCCGTATACTATTGTGCAGAACAGTATCAGAAGATTACAGTGCAGTTCGACTACTGTACAGCTGTCAAATGTGCATGACTACTAAACCCTGTTGTGTTTGGATTGGGTCGAAGGAGATTTGTCACCTACCCCCAGAAGATTGCAGTTCCTATGCTTGGACCTGGAGACTAGAACTGTACATGCGCTCTGCTAGAGAGGTGAGGGTATCATTGATGTCTACGGTACCCACCTGCTTGTGCTATACCCGCCTGTGGCTGTGTTCATCTACCTGTGTGCCGTGATCCGGACGATTAGTGGTTGTCGTCAATTGAGCGTCGCTGTCGCCGACCTGCAGCTGCCCGCCAGCTGTGCTGATGTTGCGTCCCCCTTTCCGGATCAAGACAGACCTCAAGTACTCGAAGACTTTGATTGAGCGTCGCTGAGTGTCAATTGAGCGTTGCTGTCGCCGACCTGCAGCTGCCCTCCAGCTGTGCTGATGTTGCGTTCCCCGTCCCCGATCAGGACAGACCTCAAGCCCTTGAAGACATTGATGATCATTTTATTATGCTTGATGTATTTTTGATGTGTTCATGCATAGGATTTGATAAAATTTTGTATTGAATTTGTATCGTACCAGAAAGTATTGATACAGTTTAGTGAAGTGTATGCTGACTGGCATTTGATTAATTTTTGGTGACTTATATATGTATTGAAATTGTGTCTAGATATTTTGAGTGTATGCATTGAGTTTAATAGTGGATTGTATGATATCATTGTGATATGTGTATTAGCCAGTGAAGTAAACAGTAGTACTTTCACATAGTAAATGCTTTGAAGTGTGCAGATATTTTAGTGTACTAGAATTTGTATGTTATTGTTTTTTACCTCAAATACTTTGTCTGCACCTGTGTAGAATTTCATCACTACCAGCTGTGTGCTTTAATTAAATATTTGTGTTGTATGGTATGTGAATACATTTGAGTAGGCTAGTTGTGTGTTCAGACACTGGTTCAGATTTAATTCTGCTAGCAAATGATTACTGCACGCCTTTGTATGTTATGTGATGTTCATGTTTTCATGTGTTCATGGTGTTCATGGTAATTGACAAAGGTGATTATGGTAGTTGATTTCATGCATGAAATACTACATGTTCATGGTCTGTGAGTTACATGTAGTAAGTACACATTGGTAAGTGCCTATATTCCTTGTGTGTAGGAAGGATTTGTTGATCAACTCTGGTGATATTTGACTTCATCTTTCTTGCATTGCCTGGTGAGCAGTTCCCCGCTGGATATTTGGTTTTATTTTCCTGGCATTGCTGGTGTGTAGATCATTGTTGGAGCTTTGAGTCTCTGGTGTGGAATCTGATTTGCATTTTGTTTTTTGTTTGTGTCTTTGCCTGGTATCTTGTACTATTTTTGAAATTGTGTGTATTGTTGTTCCATGGTCTGATATTGATTGATTTGGTGTCTAGTTTGTGGCTCGATAGCTATTCCAGATAACTGCTCGGTTGTTTGTGGGTTTATATTGATTTTCAATCGAGTTTGTCTAGTAGTCCGACAGCTTCAGTATTGGTTTCTGGAAAGACTGGCTTGCAGACTCAGATGTCATGATGTCTCAAAAGGAAGAAGAGCAGGCAAAGATGTCCGCAGCTATAGGACAAGACAAAGGTGTTGATGGTAGTGAAGAAGCAGAGAACTTGGAGACTGATTTGGGTGACCACCATAAGACGGAATCCATGATGTCTACCAGAACAAAGGTGTTGTCTGAGCGAGGATTAGAATACCGCAAGGAGCGCCTTGAACATCATCTGCGTGCTGCCATGTCATCCTGGAGGAAACGTGCTGCAAAAATGGAAGAGCTGTTGTCTGAGAATATTAGTCCTGCAGTTCTGAAAGCTGGAAGAGATGAAGTCTCAACATCTATGGACACATTGCAGAGATGTTTAGATGAGCTCGAGGTTGTCAACATCGATCATGATTACCGATCCAAAGTTGAGATGATTGAGGAAGAGAACCACAGCCTGATGAAACGAATTGTAGATACAGCCAGAATGATGGAGGATGAAGCTTCCGACAAGCGATCTCATAAGAGCAGCAAATATAGTACAACGACGAGTCAGTCTTCCACGAGGTCTTCTTTGTCTGCACATAAACTGAAGGCAGCTGCGGAAGTAGCTAGAGCCAAGGTCGAACTCAAGCACCTGCAGTTTGAGCAAGAAAAGGAGCGTGAAATGTTGAGAATCAAAGAACAGTTGGGCAGATCTAAGATTGAAAAGGCTCTCGAGGTTGCCGAGGCAACACTACAAGCTGTGGAGGAGGCAGAATGTCAAGAACAAATGAATGGTGGAGTCTCCAAGGCCGAATCCTACAGTCCAAGAGATCCGATTTCAAGTGGTCTGCCAAATGTCACAAGTCCTGTAGGGTTGCCAGTTCCACCAACGATGACTGATGTGAGAGCCAGATATGATGCAGTCTCAATTGGTACAGCTATTCACGCACCAGTTCACAGTGAACAGATCTCAAGCTACTCTGATCGATATCAGCAAGACAATTTTCAGACGAAATTAGAGACTGGTTTGCCGTCGTCAATCAACCCTACTTACAATAGACCCTTGAATGCGAATTCTGAAGTGTACTATCCAGCACAGGGGCACAGATCTGATGCGAGTCTGACAGCTGGAAGAACAGTGACTATAGATCCCATGATGTATCATCATCCACAACAGACGGGTACAATTCCAGCTCAAAGTAATGTCGGCACGGACTCTCTGGTTTCGATGATGTCTCAGATAACAAATCAACTAGTGAGAACCAATCTACCAGTTCCAGTTCCGGAGACGTTTTCTGGTGATCCCTTGAATTACTCCAACTGGGAGATAGCCTTTGATGCACTCATAGACCGAAGAGGGATACCTGCTGATGAGAAAATATTCTACCTGAAAGAGTACCTAACAGGTGAACCACTCGAATGTGTGAAGGGCCTGAAACACTTTGCCAATGAAACGTCATACCAGATGGCCAGAGATGTCCTGAGGAAGAGATATGGAAATACAGTCGTCATAGCTGATGCTTTCAGAGACAGACTGGAGACGTGGCCGAAGATTCAAGGAGATGGAAAAGGTCTGCAGAGATTTTCGGACTTCCTGAATCAATGTGTGGTTACAATGGAGAACATTCCGTCTCTTGCGATTCTGTCAGACGAACGAGAGAATCGAAAAATCGTTCAAAAACTTCCAGAGTGGCTGATGAAACGTTGGGTCAGGAAGGCTGCTGATTTCAGAGAGGGCAATGGTCACTTCCCGACATTTCCCCAGTTTGCAGAGTTTCTCGAGAAGGAAGCTGAGTTGGCCAATGATCCGGTGATCTCATTGAGTGCCATGAAGAAATCTGGGAATGGCTCTCATGGCTGGAAGCAGTCGGAGAGTGAACATTTGAAAAAGAAGTACTCAGCCCGAGCACTAGCCACTGACAGTGACAAATCAGTGAAGTCCCAGAAACAGGACACAGAGAAGAAGTCCCATAAACAAGAGAAGTCCAAACAGAAGTCAGAGCAGCAGGAGAATCCCCATCAGTCCAAACAACAGAAGCCTTGCATACTTTGTAAAGATCCTCATGAACTAGATGCATGCGAGAAATTTCGTCATCTGCCCAATGATGAGAAGAAGGACTTCATAATGAAGTTTGGGTTGTGCTTAGGTTGCCTCAGACGTGGTCACAGATACTTCAAGTGCATGATCAAGAAAACATGCAAAGTCTGCTCCAAGAAACACCCAACTTCTGTACATGAAATAGATGTTAGGTCAACCCAGAAATCAAATGATGCAGAGCACACTCAAGAAGATGGAAGTGCTACAACTTTGGCTACATCTAAGACCCCAGAAAGTTCGTGCAGGAAGTCCACGATGATAGTTCCAGTTTGGCTTTCCCATAGCAATTCATCAATAGAGATCAAGACGTATGCCCTACTAGACACACAGTCTGACACAACCTTTGTCTCCGAGCAAGTTACAAAGATGTTGAGAATACAAGGGCAGGAAACAAACCTGAGATTGACAACGATGACCTCAAATCAGAAAATCGTGAAGAGTGTGAGATACACTGATCTCTTCATCCGAGCTATGGATGGAACTGAAAGAATTCCTTTGCCAATTACGTTCTCACGAGATGTTGTACCTGTCAACCTTGATCATGTTCCGACCCCGGAAATGGCTGCATCTTGGCCTCATCTGTCAAGAATTGCAACACAATTGATGCCCCTGGAGACCTGTGAAGTGGGATTGCTGATTGGCTACAATTGCTCGAGAGTCCTCTCTCCCCGAGAAGTTATAGCTGCACCTGATGACATGCCAGATGCGCCTTTTGGCATAAAGACGGATCTCGGTTGGAGTATTGTCGGAGTGACAGATGTTGTTGATCAACCGGATGATCCAATTGGCGTGAGTCATCGAATCCTGACTCAGGTAGAATATCAAGGGCGAACACTGTTGTCTCAAAGGGCAAACGTCAAAGAACTGTTCTCTCCTGAAAGTCACTTGAATGATTGTGATGCAGATGACATTGCGATGTCGGAGGAAGATCGACAGTTCATGAAGATGATGCAAGATGGAATCCAGAAGAGTCCAGAAGACAATCATCATTATCAGATGCCCTTGCCATTTCGTTCTAGTGATCCTCATCTTCCAGACAACAGAGAGTCAATTACTTGCAGACAGAGTCATCTGAAGAAGAAGTTTGCCAGAGACGGCAAATACAGAGATGACTACGTGAAGTTCATGGCAGGCATAATTGACAAGGGCTATGCCGAAGAAGTTCCTGTTTCTGATGAGCCAGAGCCTGGCAAAGTGTGGTACATACCTCACCATGGGGTGTACCACCCCAGAAAACCTGATAAAATACGAGTTGTATTCGACTGTACTGCAAAGCATGGTGACAGATCTCTGAATTCAGAATTGCTCCAAGGACCAGATATGATGAATTCCCTGTTTGGAGTCCTGTGCAGATTTCGCCAACAGCCCGTTGCGTTTTCTTGTGATATAGCCCAGATGTTCTTCCAATTCAAAGTTGACCCGATGCACCGAGACTTCCTTCGATTTCTCTGGTGGAAGGACGGAGATGTGACGCAGGAGTTCACAGATTTCCGAATGGTCGTCCATTTGTTTGGGGCAACTTCATCTCCAGCTGTTGCTAACTTCGGACTTCAGCAGATTGCGATGGACAGTGATGATGACGACGTCAAAGACTTCATGATGAACAACTTCTATGTAGATGATGGGTTGAAGTCAGTTTCCTGTGAAGCAGAAGCTGTGACTTTGATCAGACGGACCCAGGAAGCGTGCCATGAAGGTGGGCTACATCTGCACAAGTTCATATCAAATTCCAAAGCTGTTCTTGAAGCAGTACACGAAGAAGACAGAGCGTGCGAAGCAGAGAGACTAGATATTTTCGACAATGCTGACAAGACTGTAGAGAGGGTGCTTGGAATCCAGTGGTGCTACAAGACTGATAGCCTGATGTTCAGAACAGTCCCAAAGGAAGGTGCAGTGACAAGACGTGGAATTCTCTCCACTGTGAATTCTGTCTATGACCCATTGGGCTTCATTTCACCTCTGGTGTTAGTCGGAAAGCTGATCCTCCAGGAGACATGTCGTCAAGAACTTGGATGGGATGATCCAATACCACTGAACTTGAGTGTCAAGTGGGAATCTTGGCGACAGAATTTGCCTTTGCTGCAAGATCTGGAGATACCCCGATGTTTGATACCTGTTGGGTTTGGAAGGCCGAAAGAGATATCATTGCATCACTTCTCCGATGCTAGTTCAACAGCTTATGGCCAGTGTACGTACATCCGTGTGATAGACGAGTTAGACCGAGTACACTGTTGTCTGATTGCCAGCAAATGTCGAGTTGCACCTTTGAAGTCGGTAACCATACCAAGACTAGAGTTGGCAGCAGCCGTGTTATCTGTTCAAATGAGCCGTGCCCTCAAGAGGGAGTTGCACTATGATAGAATTACAGAAGTGTTCTGGACTGACAGCAACATTGTGTTGGCGTACCTATCCAACCCAGCCCGTCGGTTCAAAGTGTTTGTAGCCAACAGAATTCAACAGATCAAAGACCAGACTCAACCGACCCAGTGGAGTTACGTGAGATCTGAAGACAATCCGGCTGACTATGCTTCCCGTGGTCTCACAGCTTCAGAGCTACTTGCAAGACCCAGCTGGTTTTCTGGTCCAAAGTTCCTGTGGCAGTTAGAACTACCAATCAAGAATGACTTTGTACATCTAGAAGACGATGATCCAGAGGTCAGACGATCTCTTGCTACTGAATGTGTTCAACCTGAATCAACAGAAAGGATGATGTCAAGGTTACCAGATTCTCCTCTTGGAAGATACTTGTGAGAGCTGTGGCTTGGTGCTTGCGATATATGAGAATCTTGAGAGAGAAATCCAAGGATGGTGCAAGACCAGAACTTCCGAGCCACTTGACAGTAGAAGAACTGAAGCGGGCTGAATCTGTCATAATACAAGAAACACAGAGAGATGCTTTCAGACAAGACTACAAAGCAATCCAGTCAAGCAAGATGAATGTTGCCACTGATAGACCTGCTGAACGGCAAAGAAAGTCACTTCTGAAAGGGAGTCAGTTGAGAAAGTTAGACCCTTTCATGGACGAAGGTTTAATTCGAGTCGGTGGTCGAGCTGCCCATGCTGACCTGTCTGAAGAACTGCGACATCCCATGATTTTGCCCACAAAACATCATGTGACGAATCTCTTGATCAGACATCACCACGAGAAGATGCATCACCAGGGACGTGGCATCACGACAAATGCTATTAGATCCAGTGGATTTTGGGTAGTCGGGTGTTCATCAGCAGTGGCTTGGTGCATAGCCAGATGTGTCACATGCAATAAACTGAGAAGTCTTACACAGCAGCAGAAGATGGCGACATTGCCAGATGATCGTACAACTGCTGCTCCCCCATTCTCCTTCAGTGCCATGGATTATTTTGGCCCCTTTGTGATCAAAGAAGGACGAAAGGAGCTGAAGAGGTATGGAGTGCTCTTTACCTGCATGGCTTCAAGGGCAGTACACTTAGAAGTGGCCAACTCCTTGTCTACAGATTCATTCATCTGTGCCTTGAGAAGGTTTGTGGCAGTGCGAGGTCCAGTTCGACAGCTCCGCAGCGATAGAGGAACGAATTTTGTTGGGGCCAAAAATGAGCTTGATGCATGTCAAGCAGAAATGGACACAGAACGTGTGCGACAACATCTGCTAGACAACGAATGTGACTACATCGAGTTCAAGATGAACGTGCCGTCAGCTAGCCACATGGGAGGAATATGGGAGAGGCAGATAAGGAGTGTCCGTGCGGTATTGAATGCCTTGGTAGTGCCAGCTGCATCTCAACTGAATGATGAGTCTTTCCACACATTGATGAGCGAGGTGATGGCCATCATTAACAGTCGGCCACTGACTGTTGACAACCTCTATGATGCGAACTCACCAGTTCCTTTGACACCAAATCATGTTCTTACGATGAAGACAGGAGTAATCCTTCCACCCCCAGGAAACTTCCAGCGACAAGACCTGTATTTGAAGAAACACTGGAGGCGGGTGCAGTATCTTGCCAATGAGTTTTGGTTCCGTTGGAGACGTGAATATCTCCAGAATCTACAAGTTCGAAACAAATGGATGGAATCCAAACGAGACTGTCAAGTCGGAGACATTGTCATGGTCAAAGATGAGAAACTAGCCCGATGTGAATGGCCACTTGGAAGAATTGTGGAAGTGTTTCGTGGCACAGATGATCATGTTCGAGCAGTCAAGATCCTGATGGCTGATAGAAGCAGGAACGCCAAAGGAGCCCGAACAAGTCCACCAGCCTACTTAGAGAGGCCAATCCAGAAACTGATACTGTTGCTAGAGTGTCCCGATTCCGTGGTTTAGATGTATGCTGTATCTCGGATTTAGTTGGGTTGATCCCCGTCGAGGAGCTAGATGTCTACTGTTTGCCGAAGTTAGAAGTGTGTAGATAATATTCATGTTTATATCGTGGTTGTTTGTCGAAATGGAGATGTATGATATTTCGATTCAGCGCTAGCTCAGACTTTGTTACTCATATTTTTGTCATGCAGATTTCATATGTTTTGTGGTTTGGAAAATTAGTAACCTAATTTTGGGGAGCCATGTTGTCGCAGTGGCGGGAATTTTTATAGGTAGTCCGTCAGCTGGCGCCATCTGGCGAATGACTCGCAAGTCAGCTTTTCGTTACCATGGTGTTGTTGTAGATTTTAACTTCCGGTGGCTATTGAGCGATGGATTTTCTAGCAGTTTATCAGATTTGTTGAGATCAAAGAGTTTTTACGGAGTAACAGAGTAAATGAAATCGTGGATTGATGTACACATGTTTACTTTACCTGAACGGAATATTTACAATGTAACCGGAACTGTGACAACTGAGCTGTCAAGGTGAATAAACGCTTTTGTTCTCCCGTGCAAACTCCCGTGTCTCGTGTTGACATTCGTGTTAACGTAGATAACTGCACATCCTCACACTTAGAAGATAAATAACTGGAAGTCGCAGTAACACTAATGTCAACATAAACTTCGGGGCATGTATGGGAATATCACATGTCACATATATCGCAGTTACGACAGCACCTCTCCAGGGTAATGGCGATATGCTCAGTATTTATGTATTGCCCGGCAGCAGTTTCAGACTACATCAATATCTACATCCTCGACGGGGGCAGTCATATACACGGCCCCATACACTCATCTCTCAACGGTGAGTTCGCAATATCTCGTGCACTTCTGCAATAATCGAGACGACGATCGTTCAATGACAATGGGAATGTTCACATACAGTACAATAAAATACACAATAAGATGCAAAATATAGACTATAATTGACAGGTAAATGGATTTGATGAATCTAGATGGAAAAATTATTACCGGTATGTATACACATCGAATATCTGGGCATTGATTCTCCTCTATGCAGTGAATCATAACAACCTTCTCAGTGTACACATAATAAAGAAATGATGTAATCCATGTATTCCTATTACATTTATTCGAGGAACTAATAATCGAAATCAGTACTATAATAAACACAATACATTTAAAAATGGAACCGCATATTTAGACACCGGATACTTCGATGTCAATATTCTACACCGTGTATCATATATTTACCATACACATTCCAGCTAAATCATCCGTAACATGAACAGATTTGCCACCTAGATCTACTAAACCATCCGACCATTCGAGGAACTAATAATGACAATCAGTAATATAATAAACACAATACATTTAAAATTGAAACCGCATATTTAGACACCAGAAACTTCGATGTCAATATTCTACACCCTGTATCATATTTACCATACACATTTCCATCCGTAATATGAACAGATTTGCAACCTAGATCTACTAAACCATCAGACCATCCAAGGCGCCAAAAGTGCTAATAAATTACCACAGCCTGAAACAAATATGTCTGAAAGTGTGTCATTGAAAGTTTCAGACAGGATATACCCATAACCATCACTAAGGGTGGTACATTGAGGAAGTGCATACCTTACGTTACATAGACACTAAAACTGTAATTCTAAGATGCTGGTGACCATTACGACAGTGCATCCATAAATATAAGTGCCAGCCAATTACCACCAATACAACCACATTTCGAAAATCCAAGCAACAACTATTTTATATGGAAGGAAACAAGAAATCTCACAATTCATCCCAAATCAGTAAAACGCTTTCCCTATATCACCAATTTGAGCCAGGGGTTTTCTGCCATACAGTCTAAAGTCCTGGAACCCAATAAAAGTAATGCTGAAGCTGACGTCAAGATAAGCCTTTAAGTAGATGACTGTGTAAAATCAACGCCATGAGCACAGGTGTTCATGATATATCACAATTACGACGAAATACCTCGAGGGATATAACGAATTTTCCCCTGATTTATGTTTTGCTAGGCAACAGTGTTGGCCCGCATGATATCTTCCATCGCCCGGGCCCATACAAGGCCAGTCATATACGCCATCTCGTATATTCATCTCTTAACGGAGTAATTGCCAATTGCAATACCACATGGGCTTCCTCGTTTGAAATATTTGCTATGTCAATAATCAATGAAGATCCAATATTCAATGAAAAATATATGTGCAGACATACAGAATAACATATGGTGATAGTATATTATATTTTTTTTGTTCTTTTTGTATTGAGTATGAGTCTGCAGTACACAGCTTATGGCATCAATGATAATCATATAGCTAGTTTATTTCTTCATTCACATCAAATTGTACTTAACAGCTGCATTAAACTCTAAACTGAACGCTACATTGAAGTTTTCTAGTGAATGTAAACTGATCTTTATTTGTCTTGCATGTTATCCTTTAAAAATTTCACCACGAGGTGAACACATAAGCTATGCCGGTATTAAAACTCCGGTGTGAAAGTGGGTAACCCCAAGTGTCCCAGACCAGACAGAGATTATTAACAGAGGTGATACATCACATGGTTTGGCATACCTATCCTGAAGTCTTATTGTCGACTCTACTTTGAATGGTGCCTGAAGCTACATGATGTTGATGCTTATTTATTCATATGACTAATACGTGTCCTAGATATTCTAATTCGTATTCTGCGATAATAACTCATTGCCCGCGTGGTTACAATCTCGAATTCAAACGATGGTGACATGCCTGGTGTTGACAGCAAATATATGTCTCTGTTGACGCGGTGAACAGTCCAGTCGTGGAAGATATATCAAACTGAGTCATACCTGGAGGGGTGTGACACATTTTCCAAGTGGAAGCAGTGGCGGGCTGCCATCCATCGTATATGTCTACTAAAATTGGATCATACACACTAATCCGTATGATCATCTTCGGGTGGTGACATTGAAAATAGTATCACCACAGATGACGATCACCAACAAACACTACAAACTGAGGCAATAACTCTTGTCATGTTGATGTACATACATGATCAGTTGTATCCAAACATGTTGTATATGATAATTAAGACAATCGCCCTAGCTTCTGCCATAAACGTCACACT
The DNA here is from genome assembly GCA_949152475.1 of Terebella lapidaria. Classification (NCBI taxonomy): domain Eukaryota; kingdom Metazoa; phylum Annelida; class Polychaeta; order Terebellida; family Terebellidae; genus Terebella; species Terebella lapidaria. The sequence continues at coordinate 26,341,118 of OX424568.1, read as the reverse complement.
CACACGTCATATGGTGAAGGATTATGAGACATAAATCAGCTTGTAATGCGAATAAACCATCACCTTATCCAAGGTGCAACAAGTGCCATTAAGCTTTGCAGCCAGACCGAATCCTCTACTTTGCTTTTAGTGTGAAAGGGAGCTACTGGAAGTAGCAGACAAGATAATGATATGTCGACAATATGATCAAAATGGCTATGCTTCATAAAGAAATTTGTATACCATCTTCAGATTGAATCAATTATGACGCTCAATTTCTATGGGTCCAAATAATTACTGATAGACTTTTATTCAATATATCTTTATACATTCAAGTTTAAGACATGTATATGTGTATACCAGGTAAAACGCCAATACAAATTTTCAGTTGTTCCCAGAGGCTGCAGAAAACCCAATGGGTAATTAATACCTTATACTTTGTTTTGCACCCCATACTGACACATTTCAACACAACTAATCTCATTGCACCTGACTGAAAACAGTAGCAGTCAAATACTGCACCACTTTGATTCCTGATTCAAATATCTCCCAAAATACTTTGCAACAATCTCAATCAGTGTCTCTCCTCCTGTAAGACCGTAGAGGACACTGAAAATATCAGAGTTATCCGAGTTTGGCATTGGAAAAATGTCTTTGGACAATATTTGAACAATATTTTCACGTTATATTTTTGCAGATATGTGCTCCAATGTTTCAAGAAATCGATTGACGGTAATGCTGTACCACAGGAACTCTTTTGAACAACAAGAGTAATTGTTTTTGAGCGAATTGATTCTCACATACTACTGTTAGGTGACATTTAGCCAAATTTTGCCACAGGGTATAAATTCTGCAGGATAGATCGCAAAATCTGCCACACATCAAATATCTATGATATTACATCTTTAAACCATAAAGGGAGGACAGAATTTTCCATTATTTGTAAATGTATGTAAATTTCTGCTATGTAAATTTCTTCTGTATTCGGATCCGTAGCTACTGTGGTCTGTGCTACTACCACAATGCATAATAAGGGTAATGTATGTCCCTGGTGACATCGCTGTGACTGGATATTACTGACTGGTCAGGCACTGTTTTCATAACCAGCGTGAACCTAACACATGTTGTGTATTGTCATCTCGAAGTTTGTATGCCATGTTGCAGCTCTGGCACCTCAATCTATCCCATGCTATAAATATCGCTTGAATATCCGCCTAATGAAGTAACGTAATCTGGTCAAATCATGACGTCATCCATGATGTTAGAAGTACTATTAAACTGCTGCAATATTACATCGCGTGCTACAAATGTGAGAGAAAGTTAGTGAAGAGAGCCGACAAGATAAACTGGTTTTTCCCCCTTCTGACCAAAGTGAGCTCCGAGGGATTATATTTCACGTATGATGACGTATATCCCAAAGCAGTGAAGCCGAGTTTATATTGAATTTCCTGTTGAATAGTTCTGGCAGAGATTACCAAAATTTGATACAAGTCTGACATGGCAGCAGGACAATTTCCTCTCAAAGAATACTGATCAACCTACGCAAAAGAAGTAGTCCGCTTCGTCATCAAACACTGAGACCTCAGCTGTAGAAGAAATATCAGAGTTAGGACAACATACCTCGAGGGATATGACAAATTTGCTCGTGATTTATGTTTGCCTATGAGCAGTGTCATATTGTATTAATATCTCTCACCATCCACATCTATATATTACGGGAGGGGTGGGGGGCAGTCATGTACTGGCTCGTACATTGGATTTTCAATTAAGGGATGGCAATACCACATGAACTTCTAAGTTGATTGTTGAAAGTATCCTTTTAACCTTTTCACTACTCATGGTTACGCTGCGTAACCATACCACATCCCTGTAGCTGTACTGATGGTTACGCTGTGTAGCCATAACTTTGGCAACCAATTTAAATGTATAAATAACTGTCGAATGATTATGTAACCGAGAATGTACCTACACGCTAAACTAGCACATACATAATGCCACCGATTTAAATTTAGAAGCTTAGTTGACTGTTTAGTTAACTGAATAATTAACCTACAATCAACCTTGTGACGTCAAAAGTACCGATTACAGCGGGTCAGATTATAGACAATTTTCACTAAAACTTTAATATCTATGAGATCGTTGATTTACAGATGGATAACGAACTTGTACACGACAAACACAAAAGCAGCATGTATTTGAGACCATATGATCAATAGAATTCATATAATAAAGATTTTACCAAACTGATGATCTACCGAAATAATTTGATGAGATTCATTCACATAAGGAATGGGATGAAAAATTACTCATAGTTCATTGACCCAGTGTATTCTCATCCACCCGTCTCCACCACCTGCCACAAACATTACACTCAACAATCTACAAGCGAAATAATCTCATACATAGATTGCGTTGTGATCCAGTGATTTTGTTATGTTTACATTAATGCATGGGACCCATTCTGTGCGGAACTATTTTAAAATCAGATTTTCAATGTCAATTTGGACGAAGCCGAGTGTGTATTGAAAACTTTGCATTGTACAGCTGCAATGGAGACAGCTATGGATACACCTTCACACGGAAAACCCAAAACTGATTTTGCCACTTTAAGCAACTCAATTACTGGTTATTGTTTCTCATGTTCAAAGTTGACACATTCTGGTGTTAAATTGCATACGTCGATATCAATTGGAAAGCCCGCAAGATGTCATACAAATATCACAATTATATATTTTTTAAAAATTGATAGTGATGTAAATCAGTACATAACTATCAGCCCGAATACCAAGACTCGTCTGTCAGTGTCAAACCGAATTCGAAATGAGCCAGAGAATGTAAATATACTTTTGGGAGTGCATGCATTGTAAAGTCAGGTGGCTAGGGTTGTGAGTCGATGCTACAAGGGCGTAGAACATCACGGGTCGTACGTATAATTTATTCATCAGGCAAGGCAGCTGTAATCTTTTTAAGAGAACCCGTCACGTACGTGTGTATTGATCAACAACTGCAATGTGTGAAGCACCCAGTCTGACCCTCTTCCCTGGCAATTATCCTCCACTGCCTGTAAAACGTCCAGGCGAAGGTAACAACAATGACGTGTGGCAGCTTTCTGTGCCTCGTCTCGGCTGTCGACTGACGACTCTGGTCTCTGTGGATCCCGCATCCTGCTTGGGCAGTAGAGTGGTTTGGCTGACATAACGGTCCGCAATATCAGGCGCAGCCGGCCGAGATGACGCAGGATGAAACATCCTTACATATCATCTTTGCAATCTGGATTACGTGCTTTGAATAAAAGATTGAGTGCAAGACACTGGGCATTCTAAAAAAAACGTACCAGGGATTCAGACAGTGTGGAAACACATCAGGATAATGTGTGGTGACATTTGCAGACAGAATCAATCAGCTAGTCGGATTCCGGTTTTTCGGCAATACACATCGCATAGGTAAACAGAGGTTAGATTCTCGAACAGATAACTTCATAGCTTCATGTACCTTTATCATGTTAAGCACTGTGCGTACTGTCCACGCAATGGTTCGCTTATTACAATTCAGTTACCTTCCTCACTCAACCAGTCATTGCTTTGGTTACAGGTAGAACACCACTATGAGACGTCGCTGGATTTTGTGGACTATTCTGATTATAAAAGCTAACACAATAGCAGACGGACAGCGGGATTCAGACCAGCCGATTAAATACCACACGGATCTGCCTCTCGATTTTCCTCCATGTGTATTTGACAATGGATTCCTGGTTAACAAGAATATATCATGTTCGTACATTGCACCTGTTAGAGACCAAACGCGACAAAAAGATGGCATAGATTTATTGGAACATCAGCAAATATCAAACACTACCATTTCCACTGATGTTAATCGATCCGAGGGTGATAAACGAGACACCGATCACAGGGAAACAATAAGGACTAGGAATAATAATGAGGTTCCACATCATGATCCGTATGATGAAGAGGGCAAGTACTGGCTCGTTCCACCTTTTCTGATTGGTGCATTTAGTGTAATTGTCTTGTACTTCATCATACACTGTTTGTATGTTCGTTGTTACGCTAATCCTCGAATGAAGAACTATGCATCCCAGAATCCTGCCATCATCATCAGCGATGACGACTTACCACATGCACAATCAATGCGCCGGTTGGGCTCGATCGTCGTCAACAATGGATCCTATGGTACCACGGATATTGTGAACAGCCCACTGCTCTTTGGACCAGGCATGGAACCACCTCCAAGCACCACAAGTTCCCGTAGATCTTCACGCAGAAAGAGCTCTTTCCTGCAGTTACCATCATTCTTCGGCTCACAAAAATCACGACATAGTGTATCCTCAGCTGGACCAGTCCTGGAGAAGACTTCTGGGGACCCTACACAACCTCCGACTGCACAACCTCGTCACAGTATCTGTTTCATCCCTGTGGCTCGGCCTGGTGAAGACCAGGCAAGCGAGCCATCAAAAAAGCAGGAATGGGTTCCCATGCAAGGATTAATGTACCCACCCACAATGGTACCGGGATTTGGTGGATCTCTGAATCTACCTGATGCTAATACCAGTGGCGAAACTGTGACACCAACTCCAATGTTCTTGTTTCCACCGATGTCACCCTTCATGCCAACATCAGCCACATCCCCTGCACCATCAGGTGTCGCTGCTGAAAGCGGCAATAATGCACCTCCTGGACCAAGTACCTCAAATAGTGCGGATGGTTTTGGAATATCTATCAGTGTATCACCTCCTGATGGAGACGAATAAAGATCTGAGAATAACGCCTTCATCTGAAAGCTTCGAAATCTAAAATTACGACTACAGCACAGCAAACGTTATTGTTCTGATGATCCTGTACATTCCATATTACGTGACATTCCACAAGCAATTTCAACACGCTAATTTTCTAATGTTCTTACCATCTCCAAATGATTACAATACTTATGTACCAAAATAACATTTTTGTGTGTTTCAGTAACTTCCAGATGGAAAATGTATGTGAGCGTGGTATCAGTGATATATGTTATCAGGAGCGACCAATGTGCAAATTGATTTTCACTCCCACTTGGAATTAATTTTCACCAGGGATTTTTTTTTTGTACACAGAGAATTTTGTGAATAGCTACTATCTGTTTCATACAGTACTAATAATTATATATCGATTTTGTACCCAATTTTGAACCCAATTCGTAGGCCTATTTTGAAAGGAGGTAATGATCGTTGATTTACAGATGGATAACGAACTTGTACACGACAAACACAAAAGCAGCATGTATTTGAGACCATATGATCAATAGAATTCATATAATAAAGATTTTACCAAACTGATGATCTACCGAAATAATTTGATGAGATTCATTCACATAAGGAATGGGATGAAAAATTACTCATAGTTCATTGACCCAGTGTATTCTCATCCACCCGTCTCCACCACCTGCCACAAACATTACACTCAACAGTCTACAAGCGAAATAATCTCATACATAGATTGCGTTGTGATCCAGTGATTTTGTTATGTTTACATTAATGCATGGGACCCATTCTGTACGGAACTATTTTAAAATCAGATTTTCAATGTCAATTTGGACGAAGCCGAGTGTGTATTGAAAACTTTGCATTGTACAGCTGCAATGGAGACAGCTATGGATACACCTTCACACGGAAAACCCAAAACTGATTTTGCCACTTTAAGCAACTCAATTACTGGTTATTGTTTCTCATGTTCAAAGTTGACACATTCTGGTGTTAAATTGCATACGTCGATATCAATTGGAAAGCCCGCAAGATGTCATACAAATATCACAATTATATATTTTTTAAAAATTGATAGTGATGTAAATCAGTACATAACTATCAGCCCGAAGACGCGTCTGTCAGTGTCAAACCGAATTCGAAATGAGCCAGAGAATGTAAATATACTTTTGGGAGTGCATGCATTGTAAAGTCAGGTGGCTAGGGTTGTGAGTCGATGCTACAAGGGCGTAGAACATCACGGGTCGTACGTATAATTTATTCATCAGGCAAGGCAGCTGTAATCTTTTTAAGAGAACCCGTCACGTACGTGTGTATTGATCAACAACTGCAATGTGTGAAGCACCCAGTCTGACCCTCTTCCCTGGCAATTATCCTCCACTGCCTGTAAAACGTCCAGGCGAAGGTAACAACAATGACGTGTGGCAGCTTTCTGTGCCTCGTCTCGGCTGTCGACTGACGACTCTGGTCTCTGTGGATCCCGCATCCTGCTTGGGCAGTAGAGTGGTTTGGCTGACATAACGGTCCGCAATATCAGGCGCAGCCGGCCGAGATGACGCAGGATGAAACATCCTTACATATCATCTTTGCAATCTGGATTACGTGCTTTGAATAAAAGATTGAGTGCAAGACACTGGGCATTCTAAAAAAACGTACCAGGGATTCAGACAGTGTGGAAACACATCAGGATAATGTGTGGTGACATTTGCAGACAGAATCAATCAGCTAGTCGGATTCCGGTTTTTCGGCAATACACATCGCATAGGTAAACAGAGGTTAGATTCTCGAACAGATAACTTCATGTACCTTTATCATGTTAAGCACTGTGCGTACTGTCCACGCAATGGTTCGCTTATTACAATTCAGTTACCTTCCTCACTCAACCAGTCATTGCTTTTGTTACAGGTAGAACACCACTATGAGACGTCGCTGGATTGTGTGGACTATTTTTATTATAAAAGCTAACACAATAGCAGACGGACAGCGGGATTCAGACCAGCCGATTAAATGCCACACGGATCTGCCTCTCGATTTTCCTCCATGTGTATTTGACAATGGATTCCTGGTTAACAAGAATATATCATGTTCGTACATTGCACCTGTTAGAGACCAAACGCGACAAAAAGATGGCATAGATTTATTGGAACATCAGCAAATATCAAACACTACCATTCCCACTGATGTTAATCGATCCGAGGGTGATAAACGAGAGACCGATCACAGGGAAACAATAAGGACTAGGAATAATAATGAGGTTCCACATCATGATCCGTATGATGAAGAGGGCAAGTACTGGCTCGTTCCACCTTTTCTGATTGGTGCATTTAGTGTAATTGTCTTGTACTTCATCATACACTGTTTGTATGTTCGTTGTTACGCTAATCCTCGAATGAAGAACTATGCATCCCAGAATCCTGCCATCATCATCAGCGATGACGACTTACCACATGCACAATCAATGCGCCGGTTGGGCTCGATCGTCGTCAACAATGGATCCTATGGTACCACGGATATTGTGAACAGCCCACTGCTCTTTGGACCAGGCATGGAACCACCTCCAAGCACCACAAGTTCCCGTAGATCTTCACGCAGAAAGAGCTCTTTCCTGCAGTTACCATCATTCTTCGGCTCACAGAAATCACGACATAGTGTATCCTCAGCTGGACCAGTCCTGGAGAAGACTTCTGGGGACCCTACACAACCTCCGACTGTACAACCTCGTCACAGTATCTGCTTCATCCCTGTGGCTCGGCCTGGTGAAGACCAGGCAAGCGAGCCATCAAAAAAGCAGGAATGGGTTCCCATGCAAGGATTGATGTACCCACCCACAATGGTACCGGGATTTGGTGGATCTCTGAATCTATCTGATGCTAATACCAGTGGCGAAACTGTGCCACCAACTCCAATGTTCTTGTTTCCACCGATGTCACCCTTCATGCCAACATCAGCCAAATCACCTGCACCATCAGGTGTCGCTGCTGAAAGCGGCAATAATGCACCTCCTGGACCAAGTACCTCAAATAGTGCGGATGGTTTTGGGATATCCATCAGTGTATCTCCTCCTGATGGAGACGAATAAACATCTAAGAAAAACGCCTTCATTTGAAAGCTTCGAAATCTAAAATAACGACTACAACATAGCAAACGTTATTGTTCTGATGAACCCATATAAACATTCCATATTACGTGACATTCCACAACCAACACGCTAATTTTCTAATGTTCTTACCATCTCCAAATGATTACAATACTTATGTACCAAAATAACATTTTTGTGTGTTCCAGTAACTTCCAGATGGAAAATGTATGTGAGCGTGGTATCAGTTATATATATAAGTTATCAGGAGCAACCAATGTGCAAATTGATTTTCACTCCCACTTGGAAATTATTTCCACCAGGGATTCAAAGGTTTTGAACCGTTTTATTATTTGCCTCTGTAGAATAAATGATAAATGCCTCTGCATATGCCTGAGTGGTGAATGATTTGTGATGTACTTGAGAGGTAGTTAGACATATTAGTGACGCAAAACAGTGTTTGTCATACATTATTAAGGTGATATTATTGAAGTCGAAGGTATCGGTGTTCATAATACAGCGGATACCTCACCATGCTTGAAAAAAATCAATTGAATGGGAGCCCACTTAAGGTTGCAGACAAGGAACTTTTAAGCATCACATTTGCATCCCGAAATCTTGGGAATTAGTTTTTTTAATTGTACAGAGAATTTTGTGAATAGCTACTATCTGTTTCATACAGTACTAATAATTATATATCCATTTTTGTACCCAATTTCGAACCCAATTCCCAGGCCTATCTTAAAAGGAGGTAATGTTCGTGTACACATGTGTGACTTGTTGTGGCAAAATGATGAGAATTGTGTAAGGAATTGGCTTAATGAAATCAAGGAGTTTATTATCAGATACCTTGAAGATAAAACCATATTGTAGCTTTAAAATCGATTGACTTCAATCGGATCTAGAAATCTGCAGAGAAGCATCAGAAGGTCAAAACTGCAATTACGGGGTTTAAATGTGTAAATAACCAATTCATAGTTCCGATGATGCATAGATATTTACACTTCCATAATTAGTAGCCAATCAAAGATCGGCATTTATTGCTCCAAAACGCAGTGATGCGTATCAGGTCCCACAAACAAACCGGACAATGGGACAGAACTGTGGTATTTTGTGGGACCTTTTCCGCGATTGCAAAAGGGGCGTGGCCTGTTGCTATGTCGTCTCGGAACTATGAATTGGCGACAGAATAGTAAATATACAGAAGAGGAAGTTCAATTTTCATTTGTCTGTTTAAAATAAAATTATACGGATTGCGGAAAAAGTACCTGAGCACATAGAAACGTAGAAATGAAATCATAGAATTCTAATTATATAAGATTTAGCGATGTACCTCTATAAAGGTTAAAACAAAAACATGAATTCTGTTCAACATAAGTGATGATATTCTTGATTTGTGCCTGTATGTTATCCTCCTTTTGTTACTTGATGTGATATTATTGTTATTTCTATAAATATTTCATAATATCGCAATATCAGAACACGTGATATTTTGCATGTGGCACACTGCATATGTGCTGCGATCCTTGTCTGAAATGAAGATGGTAAAACAGGAAAGAAGAACAGGTTGTTCCTCATTTAGATTTCATGCGACTAATATGTCATTGTATTCGATAATATCACTTCAAAACAGACTCTGGTTGTGCATCGTTTGGCAAAATATATTTCAAAAGTAGGGGGTAGAATGTCCATTTAGGGGTGAAATGGACATTAATTACTATATATGGAACAATAAAAAAAACTGGACAAGCCGAGATAATATTTCCATATAGAATATCTCTTGGAATATATATAGATCATAGAACATGGATAGATCCCGGTTTCCAGCAAATACACAAGTTACACAATTCATTATTAGAGTTATGCCTACAATGTCCGATTGTTGGTTAGAATTTGGTCATTCATGTAACCACTGCATTTCCGTTCAGTAATTCACTGCTTGGGGGAATATGTTTTCATTATTCAAGTTTTGTTTTTGATGTAACAATGTATAGCACATTATTTGCACATTTATTCAAGCATTGTGAATTATTTGCGCCTAAGTATGATGTGCTGGTTATCTACAGTGTGAGCACTAATGGAATTTTAGGTCAAAACCTAAATTCAATTTTGCAATTCATTAGGTACAATGGTGTTGCTTGATGATTTTTTCAATTATATCGATATGAACTACTGCAGGGACTTTCTCAGCATCTTATATCACTGTTGATTAACTAATCTGATGATTTTACTGCACTTACAAAATCGTTGTTTCCTTGATGAAGTGCAAATGTGTCACGATATTCTGTTGCGAATATTTCTCAAGATAGCTCTGAATTTCAATTTAGTCCTCCTATCTAGGAGCCGTTACCAACTTCATGAATAACTACTTTCCAACTGAAATCGACGCAAGATGTATCCCATTTAAAGTGGCATAATTGTTTTTTGTTTTCATTTAAGTAATCAATACATGTAGCTGTCGCCAGTACAGCTATACAGTGCAAAACTTGCAATGTGCATTTGGATTCGTCCGAACTTGATTTTTCAAATAGTTTCGCACAGTACCGTTCCTGTGCAATGATGCAGAAAAATAACAAAGATTTTGAATGATAGCTAACAATACACAGTACAATCCGATGAAACTCGTATAATATTATGGTCGCTAAACTCCAATTTGATGACCATAATATTATTCAGTTTGATTCTTTCGTGTTAAAAATATCGAGAATGTCATGGTTTTGTTCGATTTAGCGCAGTTGTAAACAATTCGTTCACATCGTGCGTTTTTCCTGGTATGCTCAATCCACTGCAGAATAATGCGGACATATTCTGGAGGTTGTAAAGGTGCTAGCCAATTTATTCATATCGAATTTCAGGAACAGGTTGTACTACTTTAATATTACTGGATCTGCACAATTAGATATTTACAATTAGACAAAATCCCGCTTTTATTAGTTATCCCCGTTATTAGCTACGTCAAAGTTGACAGTCGACATACAACAACATTTTTTTTTTATTGAATACTGGCCACTTCGCTCCATTGAGTTGCGATTGGAGTTGATAGATCCAACTGATTATTCATCCAAAGGAATGACGTGTAAATGTCCGGTATTCATACAAAATCGCATCTTGACAATGCCTTATAACGACCTATTGTCAGTTCAATTCTGTGTGTCAGCATTTACTTGTCCACGATATAGTCTAGATCTAGATCAATCACCTGTCTAAAAGGTTGGGACTGGTATGTACAAATGCAAATACTTCGTGATTCCTAAATGATGTGGGGGAATTTCGTGTTGATTATATGTATATAAATAGTACCATTACTCGTCAATGGCCAAGTCATAGCTTAATTCCACCAACTCTGACACCTTCACAGCTGTTATACAGTCTGAAATCATCGCATTCTACATCTTATATCCATGTCATGTCAACTCCAGATGTCTATTTCCGTTTTATCTTTCTGCCATTGATATTTCCTTCCAACACATCCCGAGAGCGGGGTCCAATACTCTCCCAAATGCTAATAAAACATGATATGTGTAATCAATGGGTACATATGCCACTCTCATCACCAGAGAACAGATGTGAGTTTTGTTTTTCTTAGGTCTCAAAGACCCACCTTATAGAATGTAAATCCAGTCGTGAACAAAGATCAAGTTGAACGAGCTTTCTGCTCAGCAGTGGGGCTGATTCTTCTGCCGAGAACATCAAATAGAAAACCACCAAGCAACTTAGCCTTTTGAGGGTTATTATCAAACGTGTGGGCTCATTTCTATATCGTATATAGATATATTCCATTATACTATATCATATACCATATAATATGATATAATGATATACTCCATTAAAGCTATAACCACTTATAAGAGCTATAACCACATTGACCAAACATTATTGATAATATCTCAGCTTTATTGTATTTATGTAATGAAAAAAAACCGCAGAAATGCATTCAATTCATATACTGCGTACCTAAAATGACTTGCCAAAACCAAGATTCAAATTGTTTTGATATCATAGCAACCGACAATATCAGCAAGCCAATCATTCTCTATCCAGTGTTTTCATGTATGTTCAACCGTGATCTTCCGAGTGTAACTGTCATCCAATTGTGTATATTTTCTTCCTATCCCTGACATTTCGAGATACACAATTTCAATATTAGCTGATTTTAACTGTGATACCGCAAAATATATTAGCCACGTTCGAAAACATAGTCCACCAAAAAGCATCATTTTTTGGTTTATTTTGGTCAGGAAGATTTGCCTAAAACGTGCCAGTCCAAGATAGGATTTGGATCATAAAAATTGGCCATAAATCAGTGTAAGTGTTTCCTTCACGATAACACGAGGTGTTCGAACACATAAATCAGAGCTAAGCCTGTCACTGACATCGCAGAACCAGGCAGGTGCAATAGTGCCAACTTCCCATGAACCAAACCATCAAACAGTTTCAATTGTTGGTAGAGTCTACTGAACTAGACCTGTTGACGACAACACCACTCTTGCCACAAATCATTGAAGTGCCTGGAGAGGACGTGAAAAACAGGTGTGGTATTGAGTACTAGGAACGGTATTGCATAGTTCATATGGCCGAGCTGATGGACACATAAAGCCAGACATAGTGGTTTCAGATGAACTCACTAAATGACCACAAACAGCCTGACACTTTCGCTGAGGTGGCTGCTGCCAAGAGACTGCTTGAGACATAACAGCCAGACATTCTGGGTTAAGTTTGGCAATGCTATTTTGTGGGTATTAACAATTGTAAGATGGAAATTGATTTAATATTCATATTAGAATTATGTATATTATAGTGTTTTTAGCTTAGTTATGAGTTAAATAAGTTATGTAGTTTGTAGTGATAAATGCTCACAGTGATAATGTGCTTATGTATGGACTCTGTCTAGTTTCCGATGTTAAGAACCTACGTGCTCATCACTAATTATACATTTTTGCTGTTTATTAGCTTCCAGTATCTCTCATTGACGAACACTGCCTTATTTGTAGATCACCAAGCACATGTCAAAGAGTTGAATCAATGTTAATTAGGTAGTTAGTTAGTTTTCATGTCATCTCATGCTATACTTGTATATTAATGTCATGTCTTCTTCAAACTGCATAAATCAAAATTTTAAGTGCAATAACTGTCACAAAACACCATGGACTTTTTCTAATAATACAAAACAAGAGAAATGTGGAGGACGTGCCAGGTTTCGGGTGGCATTAGCCCCTTGAGTGATTAGTGGCCACAGATAAGACCAGTGTTTCTTGGTTAATATCAAGAGCCCATTAGGCACACAATAGACGGAACAGCAGACATGTCATGTTAAGTGGGTCGCTTATGTAATTACATAGCGTAGGAAAGGAGATCATCTGTTGTGAAGAACAGGTTGTCGCTCATTTAGATTTTATGCGACTAATATGTCATTTTATTCCATAATATCACTTCAAAACAGATTGCGGTTGGGCATCCTTACGGCAGGAAATGTTTGAAAATTGAGGGGTTGGAAAACCCAATGAAATGGACATTTACTTATTACATGTGATATACTAATTGATTCTATAGGCATTGGGACATCAGAAAGATAAAACACTGGACAAGACTTGATCTTAACTTCTTCTGAAATATCACGTGGAACATAGTGTTACGAAATCGGGATTCCTCAGGGTCCGATCAGCCTTTTTACTAGCGTATAGTGTTCGTAGTGTTGTGCTTGAATTATCACAAACCAGTCCGAAGTCAATTAATCCAATTTTATTGGGATGATAACTTCGATGGCACGATCACGGCCTCATGCGCACTTCCCGATATAGTCCGAATAATAGTCTGACACGTACAACAATATATCACAGATATTCTTCTTGGAACTTCGCTACAATTTCTTCAATAATTTTGAGATCCGTCTATTCCCTCTAAAATCTCTAAACTCGACTCCGAAAAGCACAGAGACTTTTCCATGGGTGTCTGGTTTTTCCCGCGTCGTGGAACAGGAGTTCATGTGATTTGCTGAATGTGAGGTAATGTCTGTGTGGGCGTGGTTAGGTGTCTGGAAATGTTGTGATTGGTGGTGTGTTCTGCATGACGTCATTTGTGGAGTTGTTTACATGTCTTGGACGTTGTGTGTCGGTTCTCGTGAGTGTGAAGTCATGTCATGAATCTGTGCCGTGTATGTCGAGTGGGATAAAGTGTGAGGGAGGGTTTCGGGCCGATAACGGTCATGAATATTCTACAATAGATCTACATAGATCCGGGATTCCAACAAATATACATGTTACACAACAGATCGATGTGAGTAATCATTACTGGGTTATATCTACAATGTCCAAGTGTTGGTTGGTGGTAGAGTACAATTTTTGTAATTAAGTTACCGCTGCATTTGAGCATTTCTGTGCTTGGGCGAACATGTTTTCATCAGTCAAGTTTTGTTTTTGATGTGACAATATATAGCACATTATTTGCACAGTTATTCAGGCAGCTTGTAAAGTTGGTGCGTCCAAGTATGATGTATTAATTATCTACGGTGGGAGCACTAATCGAATTTCAGGTCAAAAGCTCAACTAACGTTAATGTAAAATGTCACATTCGCAATTCAGTAGATACAATGGTGTGTTGGTACAGGAAATTTCTCAGCATTTTATATCACTGTTAATTAATTATTCTGATGATTTTACTGCACTTACAAAATCGTTGTTATCTGATGAAGTCTAGAATGTGTCATGAAATTCTGTTGCGAATACCTCGCAAAATAGCTCTGAATTTTAATTCAGTCCTATTATCTGGGACCAACTTCATGAGTAATTACTTTCCAAATGAAATCGACGCACGATGTGTCCCATTTAAAGTGGCATAATCGGTTTTTGGTTTTCCGTGTGAAAGTGATCAATAACGTTACTGTCCCCAGAGCAGCTGTACAGTGCAAAATTTGCAATTCGCATTTGGATTCGTCAGAATTTGACATTGAAAATTTGATTTTTCAAATAGCTTCTCACAGAACCGTTCCCGTGCAATGATGCAGATTAATGACAAAGATATTGAATAATAACTAACAATACACAATATAATCCCCTGAAACTCGTATAATATTATGTATGGTATATTATGGTCAATAAACCCCAGTTTGATGACCATATTCAGATACAAAAGCTTCGTGATGCCTAAATGATGGTGGGGGTTTTGTGTTGATTACATATATGTAAATAGTACCATTATCCGTCAATTGCCTTGTCAGACCCTTTTTCCATTCAATTCTGAAACCTTCACAGTTTGAGTTATGGTCTGAAATCATGACATTCTGCATCTTCTCTTTCCATGTCAACTCCAGACATCTATTCTCGTTTTATTAGCCTGCCATTGATATTTCCTCCCCACACATCTCGAGATTGGAGGTCCAATATTCGCCCAAGAAAGTTAAAAAACATGACATATGTGATCAATGGGTAAATATGCCACTCTCATCACCAGAGAACAGATGTGATTTTTGTTTTTGTAAGGTCTCGAACACCCACCTTATAGAATGAAAATCCGGTAGTGAACAAAGATCAAGTTGAACGCGCTTTCTGCTTATCAGTAAGGGTGATTCTTCTGCCGAGAACATCAAATGAACAACAACCAATCGACTCGGCCTTTTGAGGATTATTATCAAAGTGTGAGCTCAGTTCTATATCGCACGGAGTATATCAATGGAGTATATCGTATATAGATATACTCCATTATACTATATCATATACTATATAATATGATATATTGGGATACTCCATTAGAGTGATATCCACTTTTAGCATTGACCAAACTTTATTCATACTGTCTCAGCTTCATTTTATTTGTAGAATGAAAATAAGCGCAGAAATTCGTTCTGTATCTATACTGTGTGCTTAAGATGACTTGCCAAAACCAAGATCCAAATTGTCTTGATATCATGGCAACCGACAATATCAACAACCCAATCATTCTCTATCCAATGTTTTCATGTATGTTCAACCGTGATCTTCCGAGTATAACTGTCATCGAATTGAGTATATTTTCTTTATATTCTTGACATTTTGAGATACACAATGCTGAAATTGGCTGATTTTTAAATTTGTTACATCTCAAGTTCCTTTAATCGATATATATATGTGTCATATGTATCAACACACACGCCAAATGTGTACATTAAAATACCATGGAAAGAACTTCTGATATACAACGTCAACTGCCAAGATACTATTAAAGTGTGATACTGCAAAATATATTAGTCACGTTCGAACATATAATTCACAAAAATGCAGCAATCATTATTTGGTTCATATCTGGTCAGGAAGATTTGCCGAAAATATGCCAGTCCAAGACAGGATTTGGATCATGAAAATGGGCCATAAATCAGTGTAAGTGTTGTTTTTTCACGATACCACGAGGCATTCAAACACATAAATCAGAGCTAAGCCTGTCCTCGACGTCGCAGAACCAGGCAGGTGCAATATTGCCCACTTCCCATGAACCAAACCATCAAACAGTTTCAATTGCTGGTAAAGTCTACTGAACTAGACCTGTTGGCGACAACACCACTCTTGCCACAAATCATTGAAGCGCCTGGAGAGGACGTGAAAAACAGGTGTGGTATTGAGTACTAGAAACGGTATTGCATAGTTCATATGGCTGAGCTGATGAACACACAAAGTGAGACATATTGGTTTCAGATGAACTCACTAATTGACCACAAACAGCCTGACATTTTCACCGAAGCGGTTGCTGCCAAGAGACTGCTTGAGACATTACAGCCACACATTCTGGGTTAAGTTAGGCAACGCTATTCTGTGGGTATTAACAGTTGTGAGGACGAATATTGATTGGAGATTTATATTAGAGTTATGTATATTATAGTGTTTTTAGTTTAGTTATGAGTTATGTAGTTTGTAGTGATAAATGCTCACACTGATAATGTGCTTATGTATGGACACTGTCTCGTTCCTGACGTTAGGAACCCATGTGCCCATCACTAATTATACAATATTGCTGTTATTCCAGTATCTCTCATTGACGAACACTGCCTTATTTGTAGATCACCAAGCACATGTTAAATACCAATTTGGGATGAGGAAAGACGTGACTGACAGATGTTAATTACTTGAAGTGTCTATAAAAATTCTACCAATCGCCTGATGACAAACATAACTGGCAGAGGTAAATTGACTCAATAAAGAACACAACACTCAAGGATCATGCAGCATTTCGACTTGTTTTCAGGGAATTCCTCAGACTCTAAACGACTACTAAGATATTATGAGCTTGACGTCGGCAAGCTCATAGGCTGATTTACTGAGGCCCCTTTTGCCCCCCAAGAAATTTTTTTCTGAAAATATGAATTGCAAGAAAAATCATTGCCAAATTTGAAGAAATCATCAGTCTATCTGACTTCCTCAAGCGTCAACAATAACCAAGATGTAGTATTGATCATGATACACAGGCCTTCTATCTACGCCCTGACCATAGCAACACAACACATGCAAGAGCTCGTTTCTGTCATTTCTCACGCTGCATAAAAGCTTGTCTTGCGAATTGACGGTAGTAAACTCATTTTCAAATCAACATTTATTGAATGAAAAAGCAACAATGTCGTTGGCCTATAGATATCTACTTCACTAAACAGTTTTAGGTCGCTTTTGAATTAATGGAATCGATGTCTAGATCAACAATATTGTCAAAGATCCAGGATCATGATCAAATGTTGGTGACTTGTGAATGTGATGAATGATTGTCAAGAATGTCGTATTTGGGCACTGCGGAATCTTCAAGAAACAGTATTGACAAAATCACTTGAACTTATAAACTCGGAACAGATTACAATGTGACTTTGCCTGTTTCAATACTTCCAATTGTAATCGATAACTAAAGACTTTGATTTGGATAGGTACTAAGACCCTCTACTGCCGATAGGGCGAGTTCAATACATTTGTATATGGATTGCAAAAAAATCATTTAGACCCCATAATTTTAAATTTACATGCTTTTGGCGCCTATTTTCAATTGTTTAAAGATGAAACAACTCTTAATTTAAAATTGCACACAATGGCAACTCTCCTTTGAACACAGGATTCCCGTCCCTTGGGCGGGCCCCAGACCCCATACATTTTTTTAGTTGTTTGAACACAAGACAACTCTGGTTGTCCCCCCCCCCCTCACAAATCCTGGATCCGCCCCTGGTGCTCGATGATCGGTGGCGGGGATGCGGCCTGGGTTTACTCCCGCCTCGGCAGCGTGACATGGAGTTGATTAGTATTGAAGCTATGTGGCTGGAGGGACGGTGTCATAATAATAAATATTTAGTATGCACCGCCTATAGTCGCCGAGCGAAACCGTGGGCGATTTTGGGGATAAAATCTAATTCTCGATGGATACTGCTCACGAAATGGGCAAAATAAATATCGTGATACTTGGTGATTGCAGTGCCAATGACAACACTAATCACGGCAGATACTTCAATTTATTTGTAGAGCTCAATAATCTTACGTCATATATAAATGAGCCCACACGTATAACAGCATCGTCTCAAACAAATTTAGATAGGATAGTTACCAACTGTCCTTGGCGATTCAACATATTGACTGCAAGCTAGAATCTATCAGGCAACTTACAGAGAGAGTCCATTCAATAGTATATTTTCCACCTACCGACCTACCTGGATATTCCCAGAATATCATAGGAATATTTATCATCGTTTTTAGTTTCACCAAAGGTACGCAGCACACTCAATAAAATACTATAAGTTCACGGAGCTTCTGTACGAGATCATGGTGATACAACACAAATGAAACGATGAAAAATACACGAGAGGATTACATCTTTAAAGTACATATCAATCAACGTCTCTCGTGGTACTTCTGATAAATATTTCTTTAATTCGACCTTGAGTTTCTTCAAACACGTTTGCTTCTTGATGGTTACATCGAGATTACACCATAACTTCGCACCTATATATGACATGGAGTGGTATCCGTAGGTTTTTGTATTGTACTTAGGTAAGACTAACATTTCATCATCTCTCATTGCATAAGGTGTTACACTTTTTGAAAAGAACTCGTTCAAGTAAACAGGTGACATATTATTGCTCATCTCGTACGTTTTTGTAGCTAATAACTTTAGGCATGTTTTATATACATCAAGATACCCATGGCAACGTAACAATTCTTCATATGGAGTTAATGAATCATCAAACACCGTGCGGATTGCACGTTCATTAACCTTATTCAGTCTATTGAGATTTGTTCGGGAGCTGTAGATCCATACAGTACAACAATAATTTAAATTTGATTGTATATATGAGTTATACAATGCTTGTCTACTATGTATATCTAAATTATATTTTATTCTAGAAACTGCATTTACCTGTTTACACATTTGTTTACATATGTTGTTTACACAAGGACCGAATATTAAGCAAAGATCGATTTCTATACATAGTATGGTGATTGAAGATGTGCTCTCGATGTTTACGTCGCCAATAATAATGGATTCATTTGAGACATCTAGCTTATTATTACAAAGCAACATGAACTGGAATGTTTGAGGGTTGGTCTTCATTAGATTTCCTCTGAACTAATCTATTAACATGACAGCATCTTCTTTGAGGACCTAAATATCATCATGTGCATAAGAAAACGCATTATCATCCGCGTAATTGTAAACAACTGCTTTCAATTTCATATACAACATATCGTGTATGAAAAACATTGAATAGCAGGGGACCAAGTATGATGCCCTGTGGTACGCCTTTTGCACTCTGTATATGACTACCCCAGGGCGAATATGAGCGGTGGGCTTTGGAAGATAATGTAGCCGGACACTACTGTCAAGCAAAACATAAATCAAGAGTACTCCCAAGGAATATTGTTACCATTGTAATATATCTTACACGGCTGTGTACACTGCCTAACTGTTTAGGCACCCACACACACCCTGTACGTATAAAAGAGTTTTCTCCATTATTCAACCAAAATGGCAAACGACTATGCATTGACGATGGGATACCGCCTGTTTTATATGTGACAGGTGACATTATCAATCCCCATAAATAATCCCTGGTCACGCCTGGATCTTGGCTTAATTGTTATTCTCATATTCATGATTTGCCATGCCTCCCAGTTCCGTGATGCTGCAAGTAAGGCCCTGTTGTGTTAAGATTTTGTTCAGCGTCCATGTGCGGGTAGCTTTTCCACGACATTCGGCACTAACACACAGAGAAAATATTGGTCATTTAACAGCGTTTAAACGATATTTTAAGGTGGTTTTCTCCAAAAATTCTCCCACCTTCAATGTCGGATATTAATGAGCAATAAATCGACGTTTTCGATTGAATATATTATGCAGGGGTTTTCTCCTTTCTCTTGGCGTTGATATAACAGGTTTCCACTTGAAATTTTCACAAGAATTTATGAGTTGTGTGTTGTATATTACCTTGTGTTAAAATTTGTGTGCGTGTTAATGTTCCGTGCTGCCTAATACCTTTTTGAAATCTGGCGGACACTAAACAAAGTCTTAACACAACACAGCCTAACGTTGAAAATGTGTACTGGACAAAATAATCAACGTTTAACTGATGATACTATCCGAGTGGGCAGGTCATTTAAATCTATCTGATTCAATAAAATAGAAAAAATAAATGAAACACTGCTACACACAACACTAAGATAATTTTGTTACAAATAAAATATTGTTTTTAATGTTTATATCACCTTTTTTATTTGATTCGGTTATGAATTATACAGATATCGGATATATACAGATATTGCATGTTAGTTACAACAGATGTGAAATGAAACAATCCACGTGACTGTTTATATTGCACACTGTGTGCCTTGATGACAACAGTGTGGACTTTTAATAATGTCGCTAGATGTTGCACCAGATTATATAATTCAAGTTATCACCATTTCATATTTATCCACATGGAGCTGTCGATTGCCTTGTCTTGTGATGACACACTTTCGAGGAACGGAGTGGAATAAATCATAAATGCATTGGCCACAAATCCCTCAAAGTCACTATAAACATCTCATAAACATAAACAAATATATACGCTGGTTTGGGCTCTGGTGAAAAAATATATCATGAGGAACATTTCTGGCCTTTATGTACTTCAGGCGGACATCTCATCAACATAATTTTTGTGCATGCTGCAGATGAGTCATTGAATAAACCATAACCGTATTACAATTCTCAAGTGTTCCATCATATTTAACATGTTCTCGATGAAGCAGAATGGCCTCGATCTCAGCGAAAGTCTCATTGTTGAACTGGATGCAGATAAGGTAAGACTGCAAACAATTCATCTGAATCCACTCGTTATATTATTTCAATTATTTCAATTAAACAAGAAAATGCATCATAGCTGCCCAAAAACCAACATCGCCTGGTGAAAAAAAAAGATTCTATGTTAGTTTAGGCACTTCCTATTTACCTGCATATATCACTATCCTCTCTACACGGAATATACGTTGCCGGAAACTTCACGAATTTGTTCAAAATTGTGGCCAATTTTTTCTTTGCTCTATATTATACACTAATACTATACTCTGATTTTTCTAACTTGTTTACACCGGTTTTTGACGATATCTTTGCGATGCTAAATGGTATCGTTCTATAATTTGGCATACTTCACCTCGGAGACAAACGGCAATTTTCTACCAAATTTCAGACTTCTATCGCAATAATTGAAGAAGTTGGCAATCTACCCCAATGTTAAATTTCAGCCAAAAACGGGATCTCGAGAATCTGAGCTTATTCGAGGATTTGATCCTGTTAACATCCACCAGGATTTGAAGCAGTGTTGTAATTTTCAGACCAGATGACACATTGGGGTGTATTCTACACAAACATGTTGATTTTGAAAGATTGCACCACTACAAAACCGAGCAAATGCACGAAATTGTGTGCGGACCCAAAAATTAAATGACAGGGCTAAATTTAACACAGGGGTAGATTGCCAACTTCTTCAATTTTCGAGATAGAAGTCTGAAATTCAGTAAATAATTGCCGTTTGACTCCCAGGTAAAGTATGCCAAGTTATAGAACGATACCGGGTAGCATCGCAAAAATATCCACGAAAAACTGTGTAAACGAGTTATAAAAATCAGAGTATAGTATCACCAGGAAATCCACCACAAATAGAAGTCAGCTTATTTATACCGATGACATATCTAGAAATTCAGATACTAGTAATCCTATTATGGTGTCCTAAATTCATTCAAAACATATATGTGTATATTCAAATGCAGCAACAATCTAGACATGGTATTACACATTTATTTGCCACTTCCTAGCATTTCATGCATACATTGACATTTGATCTGTGGTGCCAAAGTGATACCATGTTGGTAACCAACAACATGGAAACAGAATATTAATAGCAGTACTATGTTACTGTAATGCCTGACTGTGACCAGGATTTTCCAATAACAAGGGGTCATGATTAAAATCCCATATAGTAACATTTACTACTGTACAATTTTGTTATTCATTGCCATCCAGGCTGTACGAAACTTTCATCACATATATATTAATACTCTATGAGTTTCTCAAATGCAAATAATGATGGATAGTACATACGGTACACGAGACAATCCTCAAGTTTGGGACCGACCGTTTCACTATGACCAATATGTCGATGCAATGGTGATTTTTTTACGAGTACCCACTTGCGAAGCGGGTACGGTCTAACGGTTAACCGGTTACGAAAATCGCTACTCCTTCTACCACTAGATAGTATGTTGCGCACACTATACATGAACTTTTGACAATGATGATCAATAATCATATAGATGAACTTTATTTTACATCGGTATAGCATGAAACAATAAACACTAGCCACAAGGTTATTGACCGACAATGAATCATAGATGATGAGGTGACATATACAAATGCTGATGAACATTGGGCAACAAAAACAAATTATCATTATCATACCATTGTCAGTTATTTCATATATTGTACATATTACATGATAATACGCAAACATTACAACTATTTATTGGTCCTGACCATCCAGACAGCTTATGTTTAAATGCCTGGAGATTCTTTTAGCACTTTTTCTATTTTGAGGTAAACATTGCCATGTTCCTTCATGACTGACACTATTCAAGCCAAAGAGCCTTTGATTCAAGCCATATCTTGTAGTTTTGCACTTTAACGTACATATTGAGACATTTCGGAGTGCGTAACAATTTTCTTTGACATTTAATAAATCATGGTCAATAGTGCCTGTAATTTGTTACTCAGGACATGACAACATTATAGATCTATTAGCCACTTGATGAAGTTTGATTTGGTTGGTCTTGGCCTCTCATCTTCCCTTCGGTGGGGTTTGTCAGTAGATGTGTTTCCTTCTATGACATATCATTCATGTTGACATGTAGAACTGAAACCTGAAATTACATGTGAGATTAAGTTGTAGAGTGAACTATTCACAGTATTCAGTTTTGTGCCATTATTACGTTGACAGTCAGAACCTGTATTTTTGGGATCTGTAGAATATCTGACAGATGATGACAGCACGGTATTTGCACAATATTCCAGTTACAGTAAACTATAGATAATAGACACATATAATATACGTACTGTTATTCTTGATCCTTGCAGGTGGCTGCTCTGCACTACGCACTAGTACAGTTTCTTTCAGGCTCAGATATTTGGTTGTTGCTGTGTGCTGACTCGCCTGACTGGCTGTCTGAGTGTCTCAGCCTGTCTGTAGTGTAGCCGCAGCCTGAGCGACGCAGAGGCTCTGCCAGAGCTGTAAGCTTTCTGTCTGTAGAGTAGTAGTATATCTGGTATGCAAGTTGAAGTTGATCTTGCAGTCATACTTTGCCTTGGCTTTGGTTTGTGGCAAATGCTGAAATGACAAAATGATTCCAAGTGTGATTGTGATGTTCACAGCTAGCATAGATATATACTGTATACAGTTGCAAAGTCGATAAAATAAATATCTCTTCATAACTGAGATCCGCCGTTGCATCTAGATCCGCCTCAAATGTGGCAGAGAGCACGTGCGACGTTTTGCACTCATTGAACCTGAGACTGACTCACTGAGTGAGGCTGGGCTGGCAACGTAACCACGGCACGGGTGATGTATTCTAGCATCATCATGTTTCATACATTGAGGGTAAAGCCCCCAAACCCCCTAAACTAGAAAACTTTATCGAGATCTTTCACTTACCTTCAATTTTCTACCATAATCGTAACAAACGGAGCTGGAAAATCACACGCTTCTGAAATCAAAACAAAACTAGTGCCAAGTGACGCACGCGACTAGATCTACCTTGACCTTTGTTGTTGCTAGGGGCGTGGTGCAATGACGCGATATGATTGGTTCCTATGCAAAAGCTATATACGCATAAAGATGACGTCATTCGATACGGTGCACAATAGTTATAGCAATGCAAAAGCGACATTGCAATGAAATACATATTGAAAAATAAACTGAATGAGCTGTTGCGACCATATTATCGCAACCAAAAGTAAGTGTATGAATCACACTACAAAAATTTAGGTGAATATGGGTCGTAGATTGGGGGGTAAACCCCCCAAACCCCCCTAACCTACACAACTATCCAGACGGCTTCAGCCAAAATGCAGTATTAGCTGCGCCATATTTGGGTCCTCCATGGCTCCATGGATTTGTGAATACACTACCAAACATGGCGCCTAGCCGTCGCGGCTAGCGATGTTGGTAAAAAACAGAGATAGATAAGTACCTGCAAGTATCGATCACCTTGCTTGAAACGTCTCATTACCTGAAGAAGTGCTTAAACCATCAGTGGCAATTCTGGAATTGTTTTGTTAGTTGGAACTGCTTTAAGATGACGTGGACGTACATGGGATAGTGCTCCTTTTTATAAGGCTAAGCCCAGTTTGCTAATTTCTCCAAACTCATCAATAGCAGCAATCCTTACAGTGAAACATTTCAGAAAATTGTTGCATAAGCCCCCGTTGGAGGTAAGTAGAATAATTGGGCTTTGATATGACGTCAGATCTTTGACGACGGCAGACCATTCATCTCCTGCTAACAAACACTGTAATATTGTTTCATGGCAAGTGATTATGTATATACTACGTTGAATCAGGCACTGGCTTTCCATAAATCTGAGCTTATTCGAGGATTTGATCCTGTTAACATCCACCAGGATTTGAAGCAGTGTTGTAATTTTCAGACCAGATGACACATTGGGGTGTATTCTACACAAACATGTTGATTTTGAAAGATTGCACCACTACAAAACCGAGCAAATGCACGAAATTGTGTGCGGACCCAAAAATTAAATGACAGGGCTAAATTTAACACAGGGGTAGATTGCCAACTTCTTCAATTTTCGAGATAGAAGTCTGAAATTCAGTAAATAATTGCCGTTTGACTCCCAGGTAAAGTATGCCAAGTTATAGAACGATACCGGGTAGCATCGCAAAAATATCCACGAAAAACTGTGTAAACGAGTTATAAAAATCAGAGTATAGTATCACCAGGAAATCCACCACAAATAGAAGTCAGCTTATTTATACCGATGACATATCTAGAAATTCAGATACTAGTAATCCTATTATGGTGTCCTAAATTCATTCAAAACATATATGTGTATATTCAAATGCAGCAACAATCTAGACATGGTATTACACATTTATTTGCCACTTCCTAGCATTTCATGCATACATTGACATTTGATCTGTGGTGCCAAAGTGATACCATGTTGGTAACCAACAACATGGAAACAGAATATTAATAGCAGTACTATGTTACTGTAATGCCTGACTGTGACCAGGATTTTCCAATAACAATGGGTCATGATTAAAATCCCATATAGTAACATTTACTACTGTACAATTTTGTTATTCATTGCCATCCAGGCTGTACGAAACTTTCATCACATATATATTAATACTCTATGAGTTTCTCAAATGCAAATAATGATGGATAGTACATACGGTACACGAGACAATCCTCAAGTTTGGGACCGACCGTTTCACTATGACCAATATGTCGATGCAATGGTGATTTTTTTACGAGTACCCACTTGCGAAGCGGGTACGGTCTAACGGTTAACCGGTTACGAAAATCGCTACTCCTTCTACCACTAGATAGTATGTTGCGCACACTATACATGAACTTTTGACAATGATGATCAATAATCATATAGATGAACTTTATTTTACATCGGTATAGCATGAAACAATAAACACTAGCCACAAGGTTATTGACCGACAATGAATCATAGATGATGAGGTGACATATACAAATGCTGATGAACATTGGGCAACAAAAACAAATTATCATTATCATACCATTGTCAGTTATTTCATATATTGTACATATTACATGATAATACGCAAACATTACAACTATTTATTGGTCCTGACCATCCAGACAGCTTATGTTTAAATGCCTGGAGATTCTTTTAGCACTTTTTCTATTTTGAGGTAAACATTGCCATGTTCCTTCATGACTGACACTATTCAAGCCAAAGAGCCTTTGATTCAAGCCATATCTTGTAGTTTTGCACTTTAACGTACATATTGAGACATTTCGGAGTGCGTAACAATTTTCTTTGACATTTAATAAATCATGGTCAATAGTGCCTGTAATTTGTTACTCAGGACATGACAACATTATAGATCTATTAGCCACTTGATGAAGTTTGATTTGGTTGGTCTTGGCCTCTCATCTTCCCTTCGGTGGGGTTTGTCAGTAGATGTGTTTCCTTCTATGACATATCATTCATGTTGACATGTAGAACTGAAACCTGAAATTACATGTGAGATTAAGTTGTAGAGTGAACTATTCACAGTATTCAGTTTTGTGCCATTATTACGTTGACAGTCAGAACCTGTATTTTTGGGATCTGTAGAATATCTGACAGATGATGACAGCACGGTATTTGCACAATATTCCAGTTACAGTAAACTATAGATAATAGACACATATAATATACGTACTGTTATTCTTGATCCTTGCAGGTGGCTGCTCTGCACTACGCACTAGTACAGTTTCTTTCAGGCTCAGATATTTGGTTGTTGCTGTGTGCTGACTCGCCTGACTGGCTGTCTGAGTGTCTCAGCCTGTCTGTAGTGTAGCCGCAGCCTGAGCGACGCAGAGGCTCTGCCAGAGCTGTAAGCTTTCTGTCTGTAGAGTAGTAGTATATCTGGTATGCAAGTTGAAGTTGATCTTGCAGTCATACTTTGCCTTGGCTTTGGTTTGTGGCAAATGCTGAAATGACAAAATGATTCCAAGTGTGATTGTGATGTTCACAGCTAGCATAGATATATACTGTATACAGTTGCAAAGTCGATAAAATAAATATCTCTTCATAACTGAGATCCGCCGTTGCATCTAGATCCGCCTCAAATGTGGCAGAGAGCACGTGCGACGTTTTGCACTCATTGAACCTGAGACTGACTCACTGAGTGAGGCTGGGCTGGCAACGTAACCACGGCACGGGTGATGTATTCTAGCATCA
The DNA here is from genome assembly GCA_949152475.1 of Terebella lapidaria. Classification (NCBI taxonomy): domain Eukaryota; kingdom Metazoa; phylum Annelida; class Polychaeta; order Terebellida; family Terebellidae; genus Terebella; species Terebella lapidaria. The sequence goes on along the minus strand of OX424568.1, from coordinate 26,313,856 downwards.
TCATGTTTCATACATTGAGGGTAAAGCCCCCAAACCCCCTAAACTAGAAAACTTTATCGAGATCTTTCACTTACCTTCAATTTTCTACCATAATCGTAACAAACGGAGCTGGAAAATCACACGCTTCTGAAATCAAAACAAAACTAGCGCCAAGTGACGCACGCGACTAGATCTACCTTGACTTTTGTTGTTGCTAGGGGCGTGGTGCAATGACGCGATATGATTGGTTCCTATGCAAAAGCTATATACGCATAAAGATGACGTCATTCGATACGGTGCACAATAGTTATAGCAATGCAAAAGCGACATTGCAATGAAATACATATTGAAAAATAAACTGAATGAGCTGTTGCGACCATATTATCGCAACCAAAAGTAAGTGTATGAATCACACTACAAAAATTTAGGTGAATATGGGTCGTAGATTGGGGGGTAAACCCCCCAAACCCCCCTAACCTACACAACTATCCAGACGGCTTCAGCCAAAATGCAGTATTAGCTGCGCCATATTTGGGTCCTCCATGGCTCCATGGATTTGTGAATACACTACCAAACATGGCGCCTAGCCGCTTCGCGGCTAGCGATGTTGGTAAAAAACAGAGATAGATAAGTACCTGCAAGTATCGATCACCTTGCTTGAAACGTCTCATTACCTGAAGAAGTGCTTAAACCATCAGTGGCAATTCTGGAATTGTTTTGTTAGTTGGAACTGCTTTAAGATGACGTGGACGTAGGCCTACATGGGATAGTGCTCCTTTTTATAAGGCTAAGCCCAGTTTGCTAATTTCTCCAAACTCATCAATAGCAGCAATCCTTACAGTGAAACATTTCAGAAAATTGTTGCATAAGCCCCCGTTGGAGGTAAGTAGAATAATTGGGCTTTGATATGACGTCAGATCTTTGACGACGGCAGACCATTCATCTCCTGCTAACAAACACTGTAATATTGTTTCATGGCAAGTGATTATGTATATACTACGTTGAATCAGGCACTGGCTTTCCATATATCAGACTATTTTGATATATATAGTTGATAGCGTAAAAGTGAATGAATGTGTCAATGTTTAGTGTCTGAAATGATGATATGAAAATATAGATATTTAGATTCATGTGTCTATTTTCAGGTTTAATTTCCAACAGATTCGGAAATTAGTATCCAGGACGTGTTCATTGATGTTCATGCTACGCAAGATTTATTGGTCTGACATGAATAGTGTCTGTCACTGCTTTCTGAAATCAAAGACCTAACATCCGGGAGTAAAACTAATAAACCACGTAGATTTTATAGATGGTGTAAGCCCGTATATTGTCTTTTCGGCTGCCCAAAGAAATACTTATTCGTGATCAATATACCTTTTCTGACCAATCATTTGTGTAAGGAATTATAGTAATGTATAGTATAGTATTATGCACGCGATGGATCCGGTTGCTTACTGTCTATAATTAGACATTTTGTTCGACCAGAGTGTCTGGCTACAAGTACACGTATATGATCTGAGAGTTCAAGGTCATATCACGTCAGATGAAGGTCACATAAGATGTAGCATATGACTTTGTGTATAAAAAATAAATAAATGCATATCATTATTGTACCGTGTCCCGCCGTACTAACATCGAATCAGTGCACAGATTTTCGAGATTATTATATTTCCGTTTCTCTACTCGTAGTAGACTCTACATCACATAAATCTGATTAAATAAAGGCTGTAAGATGATGCAATGATGTCTATCGATTATTCGAAGTAAAACGAACATTATGCACTGTGGTAAAACGAAACGCGTTATTGCAGCCGAATGTTCTCACTGGACACGTTCTTGCAGCAAGCAACGCCTTCTTGCACCGGCACAGTGCCGAAACCGACTATGGTAACGCGCATTACCATAGTAAAAAATGGCGACCGGTATTTGTGGTTCGAATTTGATCGAGCTTAACAACTTGAATGAGAGGCTATTTTGAAGCATTCAGAAGTCTGTGATATGAAGTTGATTGTGCTACACATAATCAATCAGAAGAATTATAAGAAATAGGCTTTTTCTACAAGATATCAACGATTGAAAATCGTGGCTGACTATGGTAACGCCCGAGTCCATGGCTACATTGACCATGATAACGCACAGTGTCGACTATGGTAATGCATTCACCACTTCACTGCAAATATCAAATATTTAACACATGAATTGAACAGTAATCTATACGATATTCGCATATATACTACAGGGTATGTCTTTTTCATGTTACAGTGCAAATTTTTAACTGCACATACTGGATGTAGTACCGTGCTGAAACCCATGCTGACACCGTGAGATATAGAACCACTGGGTCGCATGTAATTATAGCCAATTGCAATGATGAGAATATGCCTATGGTTCCGGGTACATACAGACACTTGGTAATTTGATGACAACAAGATCGAGATGGAGTGAAGACAATGTGCGGACAATGTTCCAATACATGTAAATATGAAAACCCTGTCACTTTCCGACATCACTGCAGCTCTGAATACAGAAACAATTCAGGAAAATTAGAGAGCCTCGGACAATAGGGAGGAAACATATATACATGTACCAGTAAATAATGACATATTTTAAAAATTAGGCCAAGGGCTAAGATAGGTTACCGGACAATATATAATAGCTATTTTGTCCTGTGGCCTTGAAAATAAGGTCACGGTCAAATTTAAAGTCACGAGAGTATTCAGCATACATGTGTATGATTTCCGATACGTTCACAATTGATTACTAACCTGTAAATTCAGTAATAAGAGATATATTAGTCAATATGTCCTGTGACCTTGAAAATGAAGTCAGAAGTCAAATTAAAGGTCATCTGAATATTCAGCACATCATTTGATGGATTTCCACAATAGAATCTTAAGTTGTAAAAATTAATAATAATCAAGTTATTAGCCAAGTTGCCCTGTGAGACCTTGAAAATGAGGTCAAAATTCAATTTCAAGATCAGGACAATATTCAGGATATATCATTTCCTATATGTCCACAATTGATTCCTAATCTGTAAAGTTGATAATAAGCGAAATATTAGCCATTCTGTGCTCTGACCTTGATAATGAGGTCAAATTCAAGGTCATGACAATATTCAACATATATCATTTCCTCTTCGTCCACAATTGATTCTCAAGTTGTAAAGTCGATAAAAAGCGAGATATAAGCCATTTTGTTCTTTGACTTTGAAAATGAGGTCAACGGTCAAATACAAGGTCATCACAATATTCGGAATATATCATTTCCTTCATGTCCACAATTCTTTCCTAAGCTGTAAATTCGATAATGAGCGAGATATTAGCAATTTTTTGTTCTGACCTTGAAAATGAGGTCAAAGGTCAAATTCAAGGTCTTCAGAATATTCGGCATATGTTATTTCGTATATATGTCCACAATTGATTCCTAAGCTGTGAAGTCAATAATAAGCGATATATTAGCCATTTTGTGACTGACCTTGAAAATGAGGTCAAAGGTCAATTTCAAGGTCATCAAAGTATTCAGCATACATCATTTCCTACACGTCCACAATTTAGTCCCAAGCTGTAAAGTGGATAATAAGCGACATATTAGCCGTTTTGTTCTTTGACCTTGAAAATGAGGTCAAAGGTCAAATTCAAGGTCATCAGAATATTCGGACTATATCATTTCCTATATTAGTCCGTGGGCCAAATCAACTTTTCATACCATTTTTAGGGACCAAGGGGGACCTATATTTTCTGAAAGCCCCGAGTCTGTAGTTCATGAAAATAATGGGGGGCCATTTTTAAAATGATGCTTTGGGTGATTGTTTGGTTGCCATAGCAACAGTATGGGTGGGGATATTTCAAACATGCACAGACTGCAAATAACCATTCCTCAGAGCCTATATCGTATATTTTATGAAAATTTACATCCATTTTGATAGATTTAAAGATGCTCTATCCGACAAGATATTTTTCATGACCTGCCAATACATAGTTGTCATGGTAACCTGCATGGCAACGAAAAAAATGCTTTTATCATCGAAGTTTCACACAACTTATTCAAATATTTTCATTCTGAAATGTAAAAAAATAAATAAATATTTGTTTTATTGAATTGTCCATGTACACTGAATTCATGACAATAAAATAAAACACCAGGATAACTTATGCCATGCCTCGGTATCTATGGTTACATATTGAACTTTCATATAGTATAAGGGTGTAAAAATCGTTCAATTTGATAATGGTGGGGTAGACATATATAGACATCTGAAAGGATTGTGGAAACAACATTAAAATGAACACAAATGATGCCAATGACACATGGTTTCATTTTTGGTTTAGGGCCATGCCGGATTTTTCATTATTCCGGAATTATGACGAAAAATTCAAGATGGCTGCCATGCTTGTCGTTGAATCTAGTTATTGCAATATCTAAGCTAATAATTGCAGTAAGATGATAAATAATGGGTCTATTCCTATGTTTTCAGGCACGCAAAAGTCGATTCTAGGGTCTGTTTCACACTAAAAGCAAAATTCGTCATTCTTTGTTGAAAATGAGAGGAATAATCCAAGATGGTGAACAAAATTCGCAGTCACATTACGATGTTGCAATATCCCGGCCAGTATTTGCAGTAATATAATGAATAGCAGGTCTGTTTGTATGTTTTCTGACATGCAAAACTTGGGGTAACTTTGTTTCACAATAAATGCATAACTTGTCATATTTGTTGAAAATGAGTGAAAAAATCCAAGATGGCCGCCGCAATTTGCAGTTGATTCACGCTATTGCCATATCCCGGTCAATATTCGCACAATGATGATGAATAGTAGATCTATTCCTATGTTTTCAAGCATGCAGGAACCGAGTGCGGGGCTGATAAACAGCAGGTCTATTCTACTGTTTTCAGTCATCCAGAAGTCGAGTATGTAGTCTGTTTTTCAATAAATGCAAAATTTGTCATTTTTCGTTGGAAATGAGAGTAAAAATCCAAGATGGCCACTACAATTCACAGTTGAATCAAGATGTTGCAATATCCCGACCAATATTTGCATTAAGATGATGAACAGCAGGTATATTGCTATGTTTTCAGGCATGACAAAATTCTTCTCTGCTAGGCCTACACTTAGAAGGCATTTGTCACCATCCAAAAGCTCTGAAATAATGGCCTTTCCACTCAATGACCATGGTTTGTATGGTGATTGAAACCAATCTTTTCTCTGAAGAGTCAAGTTTATTGGATCCAACCGAATAACCAATAAAGAACCTCAGATTGCCATCATTTACCAACTTAGCATTCTTTTTGGATTACATGCTGCAAGTTTCGTCTCAATCATGTAGCAAATTGAAAATGGTTGTGTTAACGTTCACATGAATTTCTGTAAATACACTATACATACGATGTTCAACAGGGGTCCAATATAGCGCCTTCAGTTCCGTGGTTATATAATACTTCAAGCTATTTCCTGTGATCAAAGGGACATTGTTGCTATGTACCGCCATTTGCAGGTACAACTGAAATCGTTGAATCTGTACATTGGATTTTTTCGCATATTTGGAAGTGATCTTCCGAATGCGTCGCAGGACATAAAGTTATGGAGATGCTTGTAACAAGCTCCTAAGATTAGCGTAACATTTATATCCATGGTCAGGTGTTTGTCTTTGACTAACCCAAGGTAGAAGCACTGTCCATGGCACTCACAGGTGTGTAACCTACTTCAACATCCAATAGGCATCCAAGACAACGTCAATGCATTCTGGTTTGAAATAACTCTTGTACATACAGGTGATAATGAATGACTCTTGTACATACATGTACTAAATGATTACGACGAGAGACAGATCTGTGAGGTTCACCAACATTATAGCTCGTAGTTTTCTTCCGATGATGTACGCGTGAGCGGGAAAGCAAGAGTCACGACAGGGCAAACACCCCTGATGTTGAATTTTGTTCAGCATAATATCGACGTCAACCATGTCTAACGCGGTTGAGTGAAGAGGTCCAGTTGTACCGATAAACACACTTTGGTAAGCGCTTTGCATTTGATCTGCCGGCTGATTCTGATGCATTTGAGCAACTAGTCGTATTTTCAGGATTCTTGTAGTAAGCTTGGTACTTTTTGGGGGAACCTTCTGTGTGTACATTGCAGTCCCGAAATTCAAAGTTATTTTGTTTTGGCTGGATGTTCTGACTCTAATGTCCATACTGGATTCGTGTACCCAGGCCAATCCATAGTGACGACAAAGACCTTGACATGGAACATGCTTGATGTTGTAGTTCTCTGGTAATAACTCATGGATCAGAATGTCATCCTTGAGTACCAGGCCATATTTTTGATATGCCAATGACATCAAAAATTCCTGTGACATAAACTGTGACATAGTGATGCTACTTCGGCTTTTATTGAGTGTGCATAGTTAAGACAGATATTCAAATGAAATCGCTCGCTGCTGCTGACTTGACGGCTGAAAGCCTTCGCTGGTACAGCGAGTACTTGCCAGAATAGAAGAAAGAAAACTTTGACCTTGAGGGGTAATGTCAAGGTCAAATGACACGACCAAGGTCCTTCAAAAGAGGGCTTTCAATATGCTACAAGATTTTCTAGTTGGAACTCTCTGGGTCGATTAGTTCCGAAATTATTGAGATTCATGTGATTTTGACTGATCACTTTTCCGTGAACTTGACCTTTGACCTACGAGGACTGAAGCAAAAGTTTTACCAAATATGTTTTTTCTTCTGGGATTTCGATGACCTTGACCTCTGTGGTTCTTGTCGTACAGGCCAATGCTGTCAATATGCATATCAAGTTACAGAGGATTCCCTCCAGTATTGACATTGTTATGGCCTTTTGAAATTTCGGAAATTTGACGTTGATGATGTCATTGTGACGTCACTGAACGTCATATGCCAAAATTAAGACATCACTGGACTCAGGAGATCAAGACCTTAACGGTATACTACTGGGTATGGTTCGCTGAACTGCGTACTTGACCTTGACATTCACCTCATGGCGAACTTCTCAAGGTCAATGTCAAAAGTCAAGGTCAAGGTCACAGGCGATAGAACTCGAGTTCATCTACAATATGCACCTAATTTGAAGTCTCTAGGACGATTACAGCCGGAGTTATGGCCACTTATGTGTTTTCGACATTTTGTGTGACCTTGACCTTGACCTTCGACCTATATTCACCAAAATATGATAGAATCTACTCAATATCCTACAGAACATGTTCACCAAGTTTGAAAAAAATCGAATGAGAATTGTGGATGCTAGAGTGCGAAAATACATACAAACAAACAAACAAATGAAATTTTTACCGATTTGTTGCCAAAAAAACGTCAAAAACGTCAAAACGGATATGTCGATTGAGCTAAAAATTGATAGAAACCATCACAGGTCGAGTCCACATCGTTTGTATATGCTAGATCTGCAGTGAATCTGATAACTTTGCACATCTGACACTCAAAAGGCCTAAATGTCAGTCTGAAATCACTTTTGACGTCATTTTGACGTCAATTAACGTCCGATTCCAAAAATGACAACATATTTGGAAAGTACTCTCGAAGACCTTCCAAACGAGCTACTACTCGATATTTTAGCAAAAGGTCAAGGTCAAGGTCATTTTTGAGGTCATTTTCGACCTAGGCGCTTGCAAAGGCTATCGGTCATACGCCTTAGGTGTAAATGCAAAAAATGTTAGGCTAAGTGAGTGCACTACTGTGGATTTACTTTCGTATCTCTATCTTGCTTACTTCCTGAGATATAGTGACCTACATGGTTTTCACTTGCGGGTCAATATTGACCTTGACTTTCGACCTACGACCTTGAAATTTCGTGGATCAAAAGAAGTCATCCTTGCTTATTAACAGGTTTATCATTGGATTTTTACGCACATTATTGACGCTTTTATCAGCATGGACAGCTTGAAAAATGCAATTTGGCTTATAATGGGACCGATTTTGTTGCCATAGAAACGTCAATTACGTCATAACGAATTGGCCGATTGGGCTAAAAATTGACATTGAGCATAAGAGACCGGTCCCACATCGATTCCAAGTATCAGATCGAAAATCGGAGGAGGTGACCTCCAAGGTCAAATATTCGACCTCAGGCGAACTTCTCAAGTTCAAGGTCAAATGTCAAGGTCAAGGTCACGAAAGATAGAACTCGAGTTTATCTACAATATGAACTTGATTTGAAGTCTCTAGCACTATTAGAACCGAAGTTATGGCCACTTATGTGTTTTCAACGTTTTGCGTGACCTTGACCTTGACCTTTGACCTAGATTCACCAAAAATGTGCACGGTCTGTCTTCTAACCTACAGATTACACCCACCAAGTTACGTAACAAACACTTCAAAATTGCGACCTGTAGAGTGCTAACAAACAAACAAACAAACGAGACGACATAGTCGACGCACTTGCCGGAATTCTGAAGGTCAAATGTCACATTCAAGGTCACCTAAGAACCGCCTTTTGATATGCTACAATATGGTCCTAGTTCGAACTCTCTGTGACGATTAGTTCCGAAGTTATTGTCATTTATGTTATTTTGCCCTTTTTCTTGACTTTGACCTTGACCTTTGACCTGGGGTCACGAAAATTGTGCATTGCCTGTGCATGGAGGTATAGATTTTACCTGAATTATTTCATCAGAAACGAACAACAATTGTGGACACTATGGCCTTTTGAATTTCGAAAAATTGACGTTTATGACGTCACTGTGACGTCAATAAACGTCACATCTGTAAACTAATGGAATAGTAAGTATCAGGGGATCAAGACCTTCCATTTGATATACTACTTGATAGGTTTTAGTCAGTTTGAAATTTTGACCTTGAAGTTTTGCTCATGTGACCTCATTTTTCCTACCAAGTTCAAGTTCATTCATGGAAATGACATATATGTCTGATTGCCATACTTCTTCTGAATAATATGGTTCAAATTTCATGACCCTACGGCAATTCAATCAGATGCTATTACCGAAAATGTGTTTTTCTGGGATTTTGATGACATAACCTTGACCTTTGACCTTTGTACTTTAATTCGTAGACGTCAATGCTGATAATACACACATCAAGTTCCAAGTCATTCTATACAGTATTGACGATGTTATGGCCTTTTGAAATTTCGGAAATTTGACGTTTATGGCGTCATTGTGACGTCAGTGTACGTTGCAGGGCTGAAAGAAAGATATCACTGCAATCGAGGGCTCAAGACCTTTCCAACAATATACTACTCAATATCGTGCACTGAACTTCGTACCTGACCTTGACATTGACAACTCTCAAGATTAAGGTCAAGGTCATAAACGATAGAACTCGAGTTTATCTACAATATGCACTTGGTTTGAAGCCTCTACGATGAAAATTGCTGAGTATTAATATTCCACATATGTTGTCAGAATTACAGTCAAATAGCTTCAAATTTGAGTGCACTGTGGATGTTTGAAAGTTTGCTGAAAAGTAAAAAAAAATGGTATGACAGGCATTACGTTTATGACGTCATAGCGGAAAATCTATCACGGCAGAATAGGATCAGACAGTACCCTCCTAAACCACAATTCAACGAGCTTGCCAATGGTGCAATGCGCTTCCCTGTACGACAAATACCTCTCGACATATAGCCCCATTTTTAAAATTGACGTTTTACGTCATGACGTCATTGACGTTTCACGTAGCGTTTTGAAACTCGGTAAGTCGCTGAATAATAACGCTCCACATACGTTCTCATAATTACAGCCTATTACCTTCAAAATTGAGTGCACTGTGCTTGTTTGAAAGTTTGCTGAAAAGACATAAATCTTGTATGATAGGCCCTACCTTTATGACGTCATAGCGGAAAATCTATCATAGCGGAAAAGTATCAAACAGTACCCTCCTAAACCAGAATTCAACGAGCTTTCCAATGGTGCAATCTGCTTTTCTGTACCACAAATACCTCTCAATATATAGCTCCATTTTTAAAATTGACGTTTTACATCATGACGTCATTGACGTTGCACGTAGCGTGTTGAAACTTGGTATTTGGCTGGGTAATAAAGTTCCACATACATTCTCATGATCACAGTCCATTACCTTTAAATTTGAGTGCACTCTGGATGTTTGGAGGTTTGCTGAAAAGTCGAAATATTGGTATGACAGGCTTTACGTTTATGACGTCATAGCGGAAAATCTATCATGGCGGAAAAGTATCGGACAGTACCCTTCTAAACCAGAATTCAACTAGCTTTCCAATGGTGCAATTCGCTTCTCTGTACGACAAATACTTTTTGATATATAGCCCCATTCCAAAATTGACGTTTTACGTCATGACGCCATTGACGTTGCACGTAGCGTTTCGAAACTTGGTACATGGCTGGGTATTATTATTCCACATAGGTTCTGATATTTACAGTCCAATATCTTCAAATTTGAGTGCACTGTGGATGTTTGAAAATTTCGCTGAAAAGTCGAAAAATTGGTATGACAGGCCTTACGTTTATGACGTCATAGCGGAAAATCTATCATGGCGAAAAAGTATCGGAAAGTACCCTTCTAAACCAGAATTCAACGAGCTTTCCAATGGTGCAATTCGCTTCTCTGTACGACAAATACTTTTTGATATATAGCCCCATTTCGAAAATTGACGTTTTACGTCATGACGTCATTGACGTTGAACGTAGAGTGTTGAAACTTGGTATATGGCTGTGGATCATTATTCCACATAAGTTCTGTTAATTGCAGTCCAATATCTTCAAATTTGAGTGCACTGTGGATGTTTGAGTGTTCGCTGAAAAGTCGAAAAATTGGTATGACAGGCCTTACGTTTATGACGTCATAGCGGAAAATCTATTATGGCGGAAAAGTATCGGACAGTACCCTTCTAATCCAGAATTCAACGAGCTTTCCAATGGTGCAATTCGCTTCTCTGTACGACAAATACTTTTTGATATATAGCCCCATTTCGAAAATTGACGTTTTACGTCATGACGTCATTGACGTTGAACGTAGCGTGTTGAAACTTGGTGCATGGCTGGGTATAATTATTCCACATACGTTCTGATAATTACAGCCTAATATCTTCAAATTTGAGTGCACTGTGATGTTTGAAAATTTGCTGAAAAGTGGAAAAATTGGTGTGACAGGCCATACGTTTATGACGTCATAGCGGAAAATCTATCATAGCGGAAAAGTATCAAACAGTACCCTCCTAAACCAGAATTCAACGAGCTTTCCAATGGTGCAATCTGCTTTTCTGTACCACAAATACCTCTCAATATATAGCTCCATTTTTAAAATTGACGTTTTACATCATGACGCCATTGACGTTGCACGTAGCGTGTTGAAACTTGGTATTTGGCTGGGTAATAAAGTTCCACATACATTCTCATGATCACAGTCCATTACCTTTAAATTTGAGTGCACTCTGGATGTTTGGAGGTTTGCTGAAAAGTCGAAATATTGGTATGACAGGCTTTACGTTTATGACGTCATAGCGGAAAATCTATCATGGCGGAAAAGTATCGGACAGTACCCTTCTAAACCAGAATTCAACTAGCTTTCCAATGGTGCAATTCGCTTCTCTGTACGACAAATACTTTTTGATATATAGCCCCATTCCAAAATTGACGTTTTACGTCATGACGCCATTGACGTTGCACGTAGCGTTTCGAAACTTGGTACATGGCTGGGTATTATTATTCCACATAGGTTCTGATATTTACAGTCCAATATCTTCAAATTTGAGTGCACTGTGGATGTTTGAAAATTTCGCTGAAAAGTCGAAAAATTGGTATGACAGGCCTTACGTTTATGACGTCATAGCGGAAAATCTATCATGGCGAAAAAGTATCGGAAAGTACCCTTCTAAACCAGAATTCAACGAGCTTTCCAATGGTGCAATTCGCTTCTCTGTACGACAAATACTTTTTGATATATAGCCCCATTTCGAAAATTGACGTTTTACGTCATGACGTCATTGACGTTGAACGTAGAGTGTTGAAACTTGGTATATGGCTGTGGATCATTATTCCACATAAGTTCTGTTAATTGCAGTCCAATATCTTCAAATTTGAGTGCACTGTGGATGTTTGAGTGTTCGCTGAAAAGTCGAAAAATTGGTATGACAGGCCTTACGTTTATGACGTCATAGCGGAAAATCTATCATGGCGGAAAAGTATCGGACAGTACCCTTCTAATCCAGAATTCAACGAGCTTTCCAATGGTGCAATTCGCTTCTCTGTACGACAAATACTTTTTGATATATAGCCCCATTTCGAAAATTGACGTTTTACGTCATGACGTCATTGACGTTGAACGTAGCGTGTTGAAACTTGATGCATGGCTGGGTATAATTATTCCACATACGTTCTGATAATTACAGCCTAATATCTTCAAATTTGAGTGCACTGTGATGTTTGAAAGTTTGCTGAAAAGTGGAAAAATTGGTATGACAGGCCATACGTTTATGACGTCATAGCGGAAAATCCATCATGGCGGAAAAGTATCGGACAGTACCCCTCTAAACCAGAATTCAACGAGCTTTCCAACGGTGCAATCCGCTTCTCTGTACGACAAATACTTTTTGATATATAGCCCCATTTCGAAATTTGACGTTTTACGTCATGACGTCATTGACGTTCAACCGATGCGAGTAAAACTTTGCAGTATGATGGACGATATCGACATATATCGGTGTGCTAAGTTTCAGAGGTATCGATCTAAATATGACTGCTGTGTGAAATTTTGAAAACTCGCCGATGATGAGAGACTTGAAAAACAATCAAATTCGTGACCCCCAAATTTTCGACCTGGGGCGCAAATCGCGAGTTTTGGTCATAGGACCATCGGGCATGTACCATATGATGTGTATTTGACCAAATAAAAATACAAAAATAATTAGAAAAAAATAATCCTATGTAGAACGTCAGTAATTGCGATTTTTCGATTTTGACCTTTTGCATGACCTTGACCTTGACCTTTGACCTAGACACACCAAAATAGGACGTTTTCTTCCCATAACGTCAGCCAATGTGCACACGAAGTTTCGAAGCTTTAGAACAAAAACTGTGGACGCTAGAGTGCGAACAGACAAACATACAAATGAACCGACATAGTCGACTAACTTGCCGGAATAGCTGGCAATGACCTTGAACTTTTACCAAAGACTTTGAATTTTTTGCAAAGTTGATGCATCTGGTTATTTTAAATATGAGTAATGGCATTTTTCTAGATTTTGTATAGTTGATGGAAAACATTGAAAAAAGTATTATATTTCTTTCCTAGCATAAGCAGTTTGTGGTCATGAAAGACTGATAGGATTCGGATCTTTTGTGACGTCATCAATAGAGCTATTTTTCTCAAAATCATTCTGTCAAGAGCCATTATCCTACAGAATATCTACATCAAATTTAAAAAGAATCAAGCAACAAATGTGGACGCTATGAGTATGAAAAGACAAACAAATGAAATTTTCTCCAATTTTCCGTCATAAAAAGGTCAATTAGGCCATTACCACTGCAATTATTGAACTGATATTTGTCAAATAGCTTCAGTAGGTATCCCCAATACTTACCAGAGCACCGGATCAACAATAATCATAAATGGTTTATGCATCTCATGTAAACAATCAATTGAAGTATGATAAAATCACGTTTCACGTCATTATGACGTCATATGACGTCAGATTCCAAAAATAAGAACATATATCGAAACTACTCCCGAAGACCTTTCAAACGAGTTACTACTCGATATTTTCGCGAAAGCTCAAGGTCAAGGTCATTTGTTGGGTCAACTTCGACCTCCGGCGCTTGCAAAGGCTATCGGCCATACGCCTTAGGTGTAAATACAAAAGTTGATAGGCTAAGTGAGTGCAATACTGTGGATTTACTTTCGTGTCTCTATCTTGCATACTTCCTGAGATATAGTGACCTACATGGTTTTCACTTGCGGGTCAATATTGACCTTGACTTCCGACCTTTGACCTTGAAATTTCGCGGAACAAAAGAACTCGTCCTTGGCTATAAACAGGTGTATCATTAGATTTTTACGCACATTATTGACGCTTCTATCAGCATGGACAGCTTGAAACATGCAATTTCGCTTATAATGGGACCGATTTCGTTGCCATATAAACGTCAATTACGTCATAACGGATTGACCGATCGCGCTAAAAATTGACATTGACCATAAGGGACCGGTCCGACATCGTTTCCGAGCATCAGATCGAAAATCGGAGGAGGTGACCTCCAAGGTCAAATATTCGACCTCAGGCGAACTTCTCAAGGTCAAGGTCAAATGTCAAGGTCAAGGTCACAAAAGATAGAACTCGAGTATATCTACCATATGCACTTGATTTGAAGTCTCTACGACAATTAGAACTGGAGTTATGGCCACTTATGTGTTTTCGACGTTTTGCTTGACCTTGACCTTGACCTTTGACCTAGACTCACCAAAAGTGTGCGGTGCCTGCCTATTATCCTACAGATTACATACCCCAAGTAACGTAACAATCACCGTACAATTGCGACCTGTAGAGCACTAACAGATAAACAAACAAATGAACCGACATAGTCGACTAACTTGCCGGAATAGCTGGCAATGACCTTGAACTTTTACCAAAGACTTTGAATTTTTTGCAAAGTTGATGCATCTGGTTATTTTAAATATGAGTAATGGCATTTTTCTAGATTTAGTATAGTTGATGGAAAACATTGAAAAAAGTATTATATTTCTTTCCTAGCATAAGCAGTTTGTGGTCATGAAAGACTGATAGGATTCGGATCTTTTGTGACGTCATCAATAGAGCTATTTTTCTCAAAATCATTCTGTCAAGAGCCATTATCCTACAGAATATCTACATCAAATTTGAAAAGAATCAAGCAACAAATGTGGACGCTATGAGTATGAAAAGACAAACAAATGAAATTTTCTCCAATTTTCCGTCATAAAAAGGTCAATTAGGCCATTACCACTGCAATTATTGAACTGATATTTGTCAAATAGCTTCAGTAGGTATCCCCGATACTTACCAGAGCACCGGATCAACAATAATCATAAATGGTTTATGCATCTCATGTAAACAATCAATTGAAGTATGATAAAATCACGTTTCACGTCATTATGACGTCATATGACGTCAGATTCCAAAAATAAGAACATATATCGAAACTACTCCCGAAGACCTTTCAAACGAGTTACTACTCGATATTTTCGCGAAAGGTCAAGGTCAAGGTCATTTTTTGGGTCAACTTCGACCTCAGGCGCTTGCAAAGGCTATCGGCCATACGCCTTAGGTGTAAATACAAAAGTTGATAGGCTAAGTGAGTGCAATACTGTGGATTTACTTTCGTGTCTCTATCTTGCTTACTTCCTGAGATATAGTGACCTACATGGTTTTCACTTGCGGGTCAATATTGACCTTGACTTCCGACCTTTGACCTTGAAATTTCGCGGAACAAAAGAACTCGTCCTTGGCTATAAACAGGTGTATCATTAGATTTTTACGCACATTATTGACGCTTTTATCAGCATGGACAGCTTGAAACATGCAATTTCGCTTATAATGGGACCGATTTCGTTGCCATAGAAACGTCAATTACGTCATAACGGATTGACCGATCGCGCTAAAAATTGACATTGACCATAAGGGACCGGTCCGACATCGTTTCCAAGCATCAGATCGAAAATCGGAGGAGGTGACCTCCAAGGTCAAATATTCGACCTCAGGCGAACTTCTCAAGGTCAAGGTCAAATGTCAAGGTCAAGGTCACAAAAGATAGAACTCGAGTATATCTACCATATGCACTCGATTTGAAGTCTCTACGTCAATTAGAACTGGAGTTATGGCCACTTATGTGTTTTCGACGTTTTGCTTGACCTTGACCTTGACCTTTGACCTAGACTCACCAAAAGTGTGCGGTGCCTGCCTATTATCCTACAGATTACATACCCCAAGTAACGTAACAATCACCGTACAATTGCGACCTGTAGAGCACTAACAGATAAACAAACAATCAATCAATCAATCAATCAATCAAACCAACTGACCAACATACTTGCCGAAATCTTTAGATTCCGGCAAGTAACAAACAATCAATCAATCAAACCAACCGACCAACATACTTGCCGAAATCTTTAGATTCCGGCAAGTAACAAACAAACACACAAACGAGAGCCCCTAGGGCACCCCCTTGCCGGAACGCATACTCATGATTTTTGACAGGTTTCAATGAGTTTGTAAACTTGACCTTGAAAACTTATTCATGTGATTCCATGGATTTAACATATAAGCATGAGTGCCATGCCTGTTCTGAATATGATTCAAATTTCATGAAACTACGACGATTCGAGCAGAAGTTATCACCAGTAATGTGTTTTTCTGGGATTTCGATGACCTTGACCTTTGACCATGTGGTTCGTGTCATAGAGACCAACGCTGTCAATATGCATATCAATATCCAAAAGATTCTCTCCAGTATTGATGTTAGAACCTTTTGAAATTTCAGATATTTGACATTTCTGTCGTCATTGTGACGTCACTGAACGTCATAGCGCCAAAATTAAGACATCACTATAATCAGGAGACCGAGACATTTCCAACGGTATCCTATTCAGTATGGTGCACTGAACTTTGTACTTGACCTTGATATTGACTTGTGGCGAACTTCTGAAGGTCAAGGTCAAAGGTCACATTCAAGGTCACCTAAGAGAGGCCTTTTGATATGCCACAATATGGTCTTAGTTTGAACTCTCTGCGACCATTAGTTCCGAAGTTTTGCTTTTATGTGATTTTGACCTTTTCCTTGACCTTGACCTCGACCTTTGACCTTTGGTCACGAAGATTGTGCATTGTCTGTGTATGGTGATACAGACTATACTAGAATAATTCCGTCGGAATCGAACAAGAATTGTGGAGACTATGGCCTTTTGAAATTTCGAAAAATTGACGTTCATGACGTCACTGTGAGGTCAATGAACGTCACATCTCAAAACTAATGAGATACTATGTATCAGGGAATCAAGACCTTCCATTTGATATACTACTTGATAGGTTTCAATTAGTTTGAAAATTTGACCTTGAAGTTTTGCTAATGTGACCTCATTTTTCGACTAAGTTCAAGGTCAATCATCGAATTGACATATACGTCTGATTGGGATACCTCTTCTGAATGATATGGTTCAAATTTCATGAGCCTACGACGATTCAAGCAGATGTTATTACTGAAAAGGTGTTTTTCTAGGATTTCGATGACCTTGACCTTGACCTTTGACCTTTGTACTTCAATTCGTAGAGGTCAATGCCGTCAATATGCATACCAAGTTTCAAGAGATTCCAAACAGTATTGACGATGTTATGGCCTTTTGAAATTTCGGAAATTTGACGTTTATGACGTCATTGTGACGTCAGTTTACGTCGCTGCGCCAAAAATAAGATATCATTGGAATCAGGGGCTAAAGATCTTTCCAACGATATACTACACGATATGATGCGCTGACCTTCGTACTTGACCTTGATATTGGGCATAGGCGAACTTCTCAAGGTCAAGGTCAAATGTCAAGGTCAAGGTCATGGAAGATAGAACTCGAGTATATCTACAATAGGAACTTGGTTTGAAGTCTCTAAGACGATTAGAATCGGAGTTATGGCCACTGATGTGTTTTGGACATTTTGTGTGACCTTGACCTTGACCTTTGACCTAGACACACCAAAATAGGACGTTTTTGGGCCATTATCCTAGAGAATGTGCACAATAATTTTGGAAGTAATTCATGTAGAATTGTGGACGCTAGAGGGCGAACAGACAAACAGACAAACAGACAAACACATATACAAACGAACTGACCAACATACTTGCCGAAATCGTAGATTCCGGCAAGTAACAAAACCACGAACAGACCAACATACTTGCCGAAATCGTAGATTCCGGCAAGTAACAATCAAACCAACCGACCAATATACTTGCCAAAATCGAAGATTCTGGCAAGTAATGAATAGTGAAACTGAATGAGCAAGATTGATCACACTGGGTTCCTGGTAATGTTACATGGAAAAGCGTATATCGTTTTTGAGCCAGCCACAGAGTTCTTGAAGTCCATGAGGATGAGCTCGATAATTTTATTTCCAGACATACCTACACAATTTTACGGCAATGGCTGTGAGACTTTCATGGAGGTCCATGTACCACCAGGAAAGACGTCTATTGACGTCATTCAACCTTTGACCCAGAGCTAAGAAGATCCCTGAGGCTTCTGAGATTGAAATATATTTTTATATCCGAAATCCGAGACTATATTTTTGGATCCGAAATCCTACACCCTCTCTTTGAAGTATGTTGGGTGAGGCTTGGCCTAATTTTTATTTGCGAGTCAGCAATTTTTGTTGATAGCTCAGAAATGATCGTCGTAGCGCAAAAAAACGAGCATTATATCCAGATGGGTCGACCAGGACAAAAATTTCTTTGGTGCTCGTCTGGTGAATTTTGACCTTGTCCTTCTTTATTTTTGCCAAGTCAGCATTTCATTTTTGTCTATATCTCAGAAATGATCGTCGTAGCGCAAAAAAACGAGCATTATATCCAGATGGGTCGACCAGGACAAAAATTTCTTTGGTGCTCGTCTGGTGAATTTTGACCTTGTTCTTCTTTATTTTTGCCAAGTCAGCATTTCATTTTTGTCTATATCTCAGAAATGGTGCATCGTATAATAAAAGTGGCATTATTTCCGGACACGTCGCCCTATACAAGCATTTCATCAGGGTATGTTGGGCGAACTTTGACAGTGACCTCAATTTTTCTTTGCTAAGTTAGCATTTTACTATTGTTGATATCTCGGAAATGGTGCTTCGTAGAGTGAAACAGGCATTATTTCAGAATGTGTCACACTAGATAAACATCTCTTAGTTTGTCACTAACTTTGATCTTGACCTATTTTTTTTTGCTGAGTCAGCAATTTCATCTCGGGAACGGTGTATCATAGATATAAATGAACTTCGCCCCAGACGAATATGTCTTGGGAATATTAGGGATGATATTGTCCTTCACACAATTTTTACGCCCGAGATGGCAATTTGTGTTATCGTTAATATATCGGATTTTGTTTTTGCTGAGTCGCAATTTTTTTATGTTCATCGATCTCGGACAAACGTCTTTATAGGGTGTTAAGGATGAATTTTGTCTGTCAACTGTTCTCTCCTGCTGAGTGAGATTTTTGTGTTTCAATTGATATCTCGGAAATACCTAATAGGACATGTTGAGAAAAAAATAAACTGTTCGCTCAATTTAATGAATCGTTCGCTCAATTTAACAA
The DNA here is from genome assembly GCA_949152475.1 of Terebella lapidaria. Lineage (NCBI taxonomy): Eukaryota > Metazoa > Annelida > Polychaeta > Terebellida > Terebellidae > Terebella > Terebella lapidaria. The sequence goes on along the minus strand of OX424568.1, from coordinate 26,294,601 downwards.
ACTGTTCACTAAATATAATAAATCGTTCACTCAATATATTATATTGTTCGCTCAATATAACAAACCGTTCACTCAATATATTTTATCGTTCGCTCAATATAATAAACTGTTCGCTCAATATATTATATCGTTCACTCAATAATATAATAAACCGTTCGCTCAATATATTATATCATTCGCTCAATAGAATAAACCATTCGCTCAATATGTTATATTGTTCACTCAATATAATAAATCATTCGCTCAATATATTATATCATTCGCTCAGTATAATAAACCGTTTGCTCAATATATAATATCGTTCCCACGATTGACAAACCGGCCAGAACTTTATTATAGTCGGTTTATTATATTGAGTGAACGATATGATATATTGAGTGCATGGTTTATTATATTGAGTGAATGATATAATATATTGAGTGAACAGTTTATTGAATTGAGTGAACAGTTTGCTATATTGAGCGAACGATTTGGTCAATTGAGTGAACGATTTATTAAATTGAGTGAACAATTTTTCTTAACATGTCCTATTAAGGACTCCGTAACTTCGACCTTGCTCCAATGTTTATGGCCGAGTCTCAGTCGACATTGTGTCTTCTCGTGATTCACACTGAATGCCTTCAAGGCCTATAGGCCTATGATGTCTATAATGCTGGGAACATAGGCTCATACATGATACTCATACATTATGTTCAGGATGTTGAATTGTTTGGGTATGAGGATTATTTGTTGATGGCCATCTTGGATGTTTCCATTCATTTTGTATTTATTGCAAAACATATCCCCTCAATCGACTTCTGCATGCCCAGAAACATAGGACCTGCTATTTATTGTTGTAGTGCAAATATTGACCGAGATATTGTAACATCGTAAATTAACTGCGAATTGTGGTCGCCAGCGTGTATTTTTCCACTCATTTTCAATAAAAAAAACCCGACATATTGTGCATTTATTGCATAAACAGTCTCCATATTCGGCTTCTGCATGCTCGAATACATAGAAATAGACCTGCTATTCATCACCTTAGTGCAAATTTTGGCTCGGAAATGGCAATAACGTGAATCAACTGCAAATTGTGGCGGTCATTCGGGATTTTTTTTTCACTCAATTCCAACAAAGAATGATATGTTCTGCATTCATTGTGAAACAGACCCCACAGTCGACTTCTGCATGCCTGTAAACATACGAATATACCTGCTATTTATAATTGTAGTGCGAATACTGACCAGGATACTGCAGCATCATGATTCAACTGCGAATTGTGGTGGCCACCTTGGATTTTTACTCTCTCTTTTCCAACGAAAAACGACAGATTTTGCATTTATTGCATATACAGACCAAATACTCGGCTTCTGCTTGCTTGAAAACATGGGTATAGACCTGCTATTCATCACCTCAGTGCAAATATTGACTTGAATATGGCAATAACGTGAATTAACTGCAAATTGTTGCAGCCATGTTGGATTTTTTTCTCTCATTTCCAACAAAGAATGACAAGTTATGCATTTATTGTGGAACAGACCCCACACTCAACTTGTGCATGTAAAAAAAACATACAAATAGACGAGCTATTCATTATCTTAATGCAAATACTGGCTGGGATATCGCAACATCGTAGTGTGACTGCGAATTGTGTTCACCATCTTGGATTTTTCCACTCATTTCCAACAAAAAATGATGAATTTTAGTGTGAAACAGACCCTAGAATCGACTTCTGCGTGCCTGAAAACATAGGAATAGACTCATTACTTATCATCTTACTGCAATTATTAGCTGAGATATTGCAATAACTTGATTCAACGACAAGCATGGCAGCCATCTTGAATTTTTCGTCATAATTCCGGAATAATGAAAAATCCGTTATGGCCCTAAACCCAAAATGAAACCATGTGTCATTGGCATCATTTGTGTCCATTTTAATACTGTTACCACAATCCTTTCAGATGTCTATATATGTCTGCCCCACCATTATCAAATTGAACGATTTTCACACCCTTATACTATATGAAAGTACTACATGAATGAAATATGTAACCATAGATACCGAGGCATGACATAAGTTATCCTGGTGTTTTATTTTATTGTCATGAGTTCAGTGTGCATGGACAATTCAGTAAAACAAATAAAATTGATTTTTTTCACATTTCAGAATGAATATATTTGAATAAGTTGTGTGAAACTTCGATGATAAAAGCATTTTTTTCGTTGCCATGCAGGTTACCATGACAACTATGTATTGGCAGGTCATGAAAACTATCTTGTCGGATAGAACATCTTCAAATCTATCAAAATGGATGTAAATTTTCATAAAATATACAATATAGGCTCTGAGGAATGGTTATTTGCAGTCTGTGCATATTTGAAATATCCCCACCCATACTGTTGCTATGGCAACCAAAAAATCACCCAAAGCATCATTTTAAAAATGGCCCCCCATTATTTTCATGAACTACAGACTCAGGGCTTTCAGAAAATATAGGTCCCCCTTGGTCCCTAAAAATGGTATAAATCCGTCCCAAATCCACTTTTGGCCCAAGGACTATATGTGCTCAATTGATCCCTAAGCTGTAAAGTCGATAATAAGTGAGATAATAGCCATTTGTGCTCTGACCTTGAAAATGAGGTCAAAGGTCAAATTCGAGGTCATGACAATAATCAGCATATATCATTTCCTGTGTGTCCACAATTGATTCCTAGTCTCTAATCTCAATATTAAGTGAGATATTAGGCATAATGTGTCCCATTATAAAGCATAGGAGAATTTAACATGAGAAAGTCCCATTTTGGACCAGTCGAGAAAATGAAAATGGCCGCTACACGCAGACTGGCGATTCAGGGACAACGAAACTTATACACATCACAGAGGTATGTGAGAGCAATCTTTTGAAATAAAAATGGCCGCCAAAGTCAGAAATTGGCCGATTTTCGACGAAAATGGCGGCCATTTTGAAAAGAAATTCAAAAAACAAAAAATAAACCACTCTTGAAATATCTTTAGGTATTTTTGTGCAAAATTTCAGAAAGATTCACTTGTAAACTTTAAAGATAAAAATGTGGACGGACGACGACACCGACGACGCTGACGACGCCGACGTACGACAGACGCAACGCCATGCCAATAATATGGGACACTTCTTGCTTCTCGCACATCATTTGAAAGAAGGCTGCCTCAAACTAAGTTCCCTACTCCTCGTACAGCTCAGTATATTGATTAGAGATAAAAAAAAACATGTGCGAGACGAATAAAATGACATTCACATGTAGTGTGTAAGAGTAGATCATGGAGTAACATAGTAGGATATTTGCAGTATAATTGGGATGTAAAATCTCAAAGGACCAAAGAGTTTGGTCCCACAGTGAGTGCCGTCATACCGGTTTTGGTATTTACCCAGACAAAAAAAATCCTGTTTTCACACGGTTTGTTCTTGATAAGATAAAATGCCTAGATAGAAAATTAGCCCAAAGGCTAAGATAGGTTACCGGACAGTTTTGGTTTGGATAATGGAATGTAACAGACCTTCAGATTTATCAATCAAGGTTATCAGTGTGAACATTATGACCATGAGATTTACCAATCAAGGTCATCCATGTGAACTTCAATGTCACCATTACATGTACGGGTACAGTATTTGATTTTCTATATGTTCATAACACAAAGATACGTCTGGGCGCAAGTGTATAGGCCGCTTAGGCCAATGTACACATTCCGAGTCAGACATTTGGCACTCAAGGTCATCTGTGGTCAAGTGCAAGGTCATCATTAGTTGTGCCATATATGTCTTCCTATATGTTCATAATGTTCAATGTGTCGATGATATGCGACTTAAAATACATGGTTATCATAAATTGCTTTCTCGATGTCGTAGTGACGGATATAGGGGAGGCGTAGGATTATTCATAATAGATTCAATATCGTATAGACAACGCGATGACCTCGGAGTGTTTATTCCACATGTATTCGAATCAATATTTGTTGAAGTTGATTCCGAACATGGTAAAAATAAAGTTATTGGTGTTATATATCGCCCAAATTCAGCACCGAAAGCTGATATTGATATATTTATGCAAACAATATTTGATATTACTGATAAAATAAATGATGAACATAAAACAGGAGTATTGATGGGTGACATGAACATTGATCTGCTGAAATTCCAGACTCATGCCAAAACCAGTGACTACATTGATAATCTATACTCACGAGGTTTCCTGCCAGTCATTTCAAAACCAACGCGGATTAGCCCTAAATGTGCCACGTTGATAGATCACATTTACACCAACAATATATCTGACTTTCTTTCATCCGGCATAGTTATTACTGATCTCGCTGACCATTTTGGTACTTATATAATTATGGCAAAAAAATCGAAAACGTCCCGTAAAATATTGTGTGAATCAAGAGTCGTGTCGGACATCAATACACAGAAATTTATGGAAACTCTCCTTAGCATTGATTATGATAGAATTTATACACATTCATGCCCAAACTCTGCATATAATCTATTCATGGAATATTACACCACAGCTTTTGAATTAGCGTTTCCAATAAAAAAAAGTAAGCTCTCGGAAAAAGAAAGTGAAAGGTGAGCCTTGGATAACGAAAGGTATCATGATATCCACACGAAATAAAAATCTACTGTTTAAAAGGAAGTTGTCAAAACCAACCGATGAAAACATAGCAAAATATAAAGCTTACAGTAACCTGTTAAATAAAATTAAAAGGACATTGAAGGCGCAATACTATGCGGATCTAATAGAAGAAAATAAACATAATATCAAAAATACTTGGAGTATCTTGAATCATGCCATTAAAAAACAAAACGACAAAACAAGCTTTCCAAACTACTTCATTATCAATAATACCAAAATTGAAACTTCAAAGCACTTTTCTGAATATCTACCCGATCCCTGTACACATAGTATGTTTCTAACTCCTGTTTCAGAGTTTTGTGTCATCAATACGACACTAGCATTGAAATCTAAAAATAGCTGTGGCCACGAAAATATCTCTACTAAATTACTCAAAAAATCCATTGAACATATTGCTGCCCACAGGCACTTGGAAACCATTTAATTGAGGGTATATTGTGCTATCTATAATAGTATATACAAGGCACTCAAGTCCCTGTCGGGAAAATGGCGGTTGGACAAACATTCGAAACTTCAAAGCTCCAAAAATGCCAATTGTCCACCAAATTGATACAAACCAGCATATTCCGTGGAGGCTATGAAGTCACTATATCCAAATTAGTACACTGTTGAAACATATATCCATGAAATAAGGGTTTTCTAGCACATTTCATTTCACCAGTACCGCTTCCAAGATCTTGCGTGGCTGGAATTTGGATTCAAAACATCCGTTGTGCACTTGTTTTTGGTCGAACACGTTGTTTTGACATTGCTCAAACTTGGGATCACGAACTGTAAGTCATACCAGATATATAGCTTTCTATATGAGTATATTAGTTTACGATTAGAGCGAGCTGTACTCACATCAGTTCGGCTGTTTTTGCTGACCAATTGTGTCGCAAGAAACGGACATGGTTCAATGAGCTCATGTGTTTCTCCCCCAAACAAATGCACAACGGATGTTTTGAATCCAAATTCTAGCCACGCAAGGTCTTGGAAGCGGTAGTGGTGCTATAAAATTAGCTAGAAAACCTTCATTTCATGAATATTATGTGTAAATACTATATTATTTTGGATATAGAGTCTTCACGGCTTTCACGGGATATGCTGGTTTGTATCAATTTGGTGGACAAGTAGCATTTTTGGAGCTTTGAAGTTTCGAGTGTTTGTCCAACCGTCATTTTCCCGACAGGGGCTTGAGTGCCTTGTATATATTATTATAGATAGCACATTGCACCCTCAATTAAATGGTTTCCTGTGTTGCTGCCCCCCTGACATATATTGTTAATAAATCGTTTGAAACCGGTATTGTGCCCGATCAACTCAAAATAGCTAAAGTTGTCCCTGTTTACAAATCATCAGATAACATGATTAAAAAACCCTATATTTGCAAAACCCTTGTTTTGTTCGAATAGATTGTCTCTAAATGCTAAAAAAAAACAAAATATATCGTCATTGGACAACCTCATTAACAAATCAACTTGGAAAACTTTAGTTTGAAAATAGGGGATACTGAAGTAACTAGAATAGGAAATGACTGTCAGGAGACCTCAACCAAATTCCTCGGAATCAGTATTGATGAAACCCTCTCCTGGACATATCATATACGAAACTTAAATAGTAAAATTGCGCGCGCTATATTTGCAATTAAACAAGTTAAAAATATTCTTCCACTGGTATGTCTAAAAACACTTTACTATGCTTTGCTACATCCTCACCTGACATATGGAATTTTAGCCTGGGGGAACGCAAATGCCAAACTGTTGAAAAAACCACGAATCTTCAGAAACGTGCTATACGTATAATAAACAAATCACGATACAATAGTCACACCGAACCTCTATTTAAAATTTCGGGAATTATGAAACTGGCTGACTTGTATGAATTCCACGTTATGATGTTCATGTACGATTACTTTCATGGGAGGTTGCCATCATCGTTTGCAAACACTCTCAAATATAACCATGAAATTCAAAGTGTTCATGAAACACGACAGTCAACTAATTTATATAATGTCAAATGTATTTCTAACTTTTCACGTAAGCAACCATTGTTCAGTTTCCCTTACGTGTGGAATAAATGTTCTGATGTTGTTAAGTACTCACCGTCCCGAAATGCTTTCAGAATATCAATCAAAACCTCATTTATATCTTCATATAAAAGTTGTATTCGATGCACACATTTTCTGTGCGCGGAATGTTTCGGCTGATTCAAAGAGAAAGTATGTAAAATTAGTCACAATTTAGCTAACCCAACTGGGCCATCACTGTCTTTGCTTTTTCGAAATCGTGCATGAAATGAGATTGATCTGTCCTACGAAACTAATTACTAAGTATGTTTTTTGTTTTTATTTTTTTCATCCTCGGTGGTCGCTCGGGTATTCTGTTCGTGCTGGTATTGCTTGTAAAATTGGTTTTTTCTTTATTCGGGTTGCTGCTTTTTGTTTTGTTTTATTATTCACTAAATGTTTCAAGGGCCAACAGGAAGACAACAATCACGCTATGTTGGTCCTTCAATTTCCATCCTGTTATCTATATGTACTTTTCACTTGTTTTTTATTTAAAATGTGGTTGCTTTTTTCATGGAAATTTGAAAATAAACTACTTACTTACTTACTTACTTAATAAGGGCATTTTTTGACACAGAAATGGCTGTTTTGACCTTTTAAGGTCATCTAAAGTCAAATTCAAGGTCACCACACAAATCGCCATATATGACTTCCCATTTGAAAGTGCCAATTTCTAAGTCCAAAATTTTTTTCAAAGGGTGAAACTTTTTTCACTGTAAATGGCCTACAATTGACAGTAAAGCGATTTGGGGTGAAAAAAAGTTTTCTCGCCGACTCGTCAAAACTTCAAAATGGCCGCCACACGCAGACCTGCGATTCAAGGGCAACCAAACTTATACACATCACAGAGGTCAATAAGGGGAATCTTTTGAAACAAAAATCTCAAAACAGTCTGAAAAGATTTCGAGAAAAGACAGACAAGGTTCAAACTTGGGCATTTTTTGACCCAAAAATGGCTGTATTGACCTTTCAATGGCATCCAAGGTCAAATTCAAGGTCACCACATAAGTCGCCATATATGACTTCCCATTTGAAAGTGCGAATTTCTAGGCTCTATCTTCAGGCGTTCTATGAGTACAGTTACGGCAGCTCCCATTATGAAGGAAAAAATGGGCAAAATTTTTTTCAAAGGGTGAAAAAAAATTCTCCCCTGGAAATGGCCCAAAATGCATAGTAATGCGATTTGGGGTGAAAATATTTTTTTTCGCCGACTCGTCAAAAATTCAAAATGGCCGCCACACGCAGACCGGCGATTCAAGGGCAACCAAACTTATACACATTACAGAGGTTCATGAGGGGAATCTTTTGAAACAAAAATCTCAAAACTGTCTGAACAGTTTTTGAGAAAATGGCCGTCAAATTCCAAAATTGGGCATTTTTCAACGAAAATGGCCGCCATTAAAAGGAAAATGCGAAAATCAAAAAATGGAAAAAAAACCTTCCCTGGGAATATTTTTAGCTTTTTTTGTGCAAAATTTCAGAAAGATTCGACCGTAAACTTTAAAGATAAAAATGTGGACGGACGGACGGATGGGCGTTACGGGCGGACCCAATGTTGAATTTGTTAAAATGCCATGCCAATAGGTTATCGGACCATAGGCCCGGTAACCTAAAAACAAGATGAACGGTGCCACAGGAATGACCCACACACTCCTCAGGGGGCGGGCCTTGCCCCCCCCCCCCCCCTCCCCCCAAAAAAGAAGGAAACAGAGGAGGAAAAAGATGGAAAAGGAGACAAACAGAGGGGAGGAAGTGTTTTCAAGATAAGTACACTGGAAAGTAGCTCTAACTTCTGGGGCCCCTTGTCGCGAGCAATGTATTCACTCTATAGCCTACCCACCTGTTCTCACCTGTTTTATGCCCTTCACCTTCTATAAATGATTTGAGAGCATTGAATGGCCAAATGCACTTGATCATTTGATGTGGTCCAAAACTAAGTAATATTTTATGTCATATTTTGTTTCAACTACAGTGATCATGCATTTAAGTAATACTTGATAGTTAGATCCAGGAGAACTCTGGGATGCTATATTAGGCACGCGAATATCGCCAGCTTCTGGGGCCCTTGAGCGGGCCCCAGACCCCCGACCGACAGGGGGTTTTATGGAGTTGCTGACCTGTGTACAGTTATAATATCGCAGATGTTTGACATGGACATGCGATAAAATAATTCGATAGTTTTCAACACATACTCTAAACCCTCTAATCATTGTTATGTTGACAATATAATTGTTGTTGTGTACGAAAGACCCATCGCATTACCATAGTCATTAATTTTCCTACAAATCACATTACCATAGTCTGACATTGGCGTTACCCTAGTCAGGACACAATTGCCCACCGTCCGTTTCCACTAATATGTCACCAATTGACCCAATGCACATATTCGGGATTAACCTACTTTTATCGATTTCGGTATATTTCAAAGATCCACTCGATTTATACACGTTGTATGCATATAAAATCACGAGCAAATTCGAACCACAAGTGCCTGTCGTCATTTTTTATTATGGTAATGCGCGTTACCATAGTCGGTTTCGGCACTGTGATCGGGTTCGTGGGAAAACGAGTGGGTCGATATCCAATAAAATTATTTTTTCACTCAGCAAATGAGCATCTACAGCAAAAACAACCATACCACGGTCTGTGACAATTATTAATTAATAACTATAAAATACAATCGTATTGATAGTTGTTTCATGATATGTATGGCGCCATGTACAGTTCCATTAGACAGACTCGGATTTTGATTGAAGAAATATTGTGTTTTGAATAGTGTGTCGCTTATAATGTATGTCCAGCCATCAAAAATTCAGCAAATTCCCTCTGTTGGTGGTAAATGCATATTAGGAACGTACGCGTTCTTGCAAACAAAGAAATATGACAAACATATGATTATGTTGAATGTTCACATCTTTAATGGTTGTTGTAAAGCTGTCTCTTCTTGAAGACTCAGGGTGCAGAAGCTCGGTGGTGGATCTGAGTCAGATGAAATACTTCTATATCACACCAGCGAAACCGACTAGCGGAACGCGCGTTCCCTCGATCAAAGATGGCGAGCGGTAGGTTTTGCTTCGATTTGTTTTGCCAAAGAACATGGAATATTTTGAGTTATTTGTATGTTTTGTGTTGTATTTAGATGGAGCACATATTACTACGGACAGCAGACATTATAAACAGGTTGTAAGCCACTTAAAACGCATAAACAATGAATATTTCTTATCGCTGAAAACCCGCACTGATTAACGGAACGCAATACAATGATTTACGGAAAGCGCCAGACAATTTATTTCCCGATGAACGGAACGCGCAAAATCATGTTGCATGAAATAAATGAATAAACCAACATGTGACTCAACAAATAGGTGAAAATAACTTATGCACACGTATGTTTCTTTCATAACATTCGAAGAGGATTCCTCACTATAAAATTAATAACATTATGAATTTTTACTATCATTTCTCAATTTAGGAAATGTATCTTGGTTGAAGTAGAAATGGATACCGACAAACAGACAAATTCATATTCCAAGACCGAATCCATGGACGAATTTTACAAGATCAGTGTGAGTAGTCAAATCCGAGAGATACTAAGGTATCAAAGTCAAAGCCATGTGAAAATCATAGACACCCAGCCAGCTGAGTGTGGGATCAGGTGCTCCGGAAGAGTGAGCATCTCTTGCCCCGCATGCGACACCCGCTGTGATATCCACACTGGCATATCGAGACGGAAATATATGCACAAAACTATAAGGATGGGATGATATCTTCCATCATTTGTGTGACAGGCTTGGCGTAACCTTCAACCAGATCATAGTGACGACCATAAAACTCCTTGAATGTCGACCTCAGCCTAGGAATTTGGTATCCTTGTTGAGCAATTTGGTAGTCAGAACCTGTGCTCTAACTATGAATTCCTGGTATGATGAACATGCTCTAGCATAACGAATTAAGTGAGACACGTAGACGCCATAGAACATTTCAACACGAAAAAAGAAAACAAAAAAAAGAAAACATAGAAGAACATTTCAACACGAATGCCAATTTTCTCCCTGAAATACAAATATTGCAGGCCTAAAATTCTCAATAAAATTTGCCAGATTATGTAATATACTAGTATCAATAGTACAAGTAGGCCCTACCAAAAATTGTGTAGGTATTATTTATTTTATGTTTTTTTCTTGTTCGTTTTTGTTTTTGACGTTTTGCTGGTAATTTTCGAGCCAAAAAATTTCTACCTTCGGAATTTATTTTCTCAATCACTAGTATCCCTATATGCCATATATGCTTCGAAATGGTAAATGGTTTGTATCACTATAGACCGAAAAGAGCATAACATAACCAGAATGGTTTCCAGATCAGTACTGTAATGGTGGAAATTAGTATTATGAGCAAATATGGACATTCATTGTGGAATTTATGATCGATGTATTCATTTCAGCTTTGAATTATAAGCTTTGACCCTGATTTATAAATAAGAAGAATGATCTGCACTGAATATTGCCCAATGCACAAAAAAGTTGTGCAATACAAAAACATTTTACGGTTATCCATGATCTATTTAACATTTCATGACATTGTAATAGTGATATGAAAATGTGTGTACTTGCAGAAAAAAACAGCATGAGATATATATTACTGTCCATCGAGTACCGGTCGGTACGAATCAGTCAGCACCCTATTCCGCCACTATTTTGAAAAACATGAGAACTGTAAATTTTCCTTACGACGATACCATGGAAAACTTATGTTCATTCATATAAAATGCCTTGTAGTCAGTTATAATTGAAGGCCTAGGCTTTCCCATACTTAACATAGGCTACATGTACTACACTCATCACAAAATCTTACTGATATTAGAATATGAATAATATTTCGCGCGTGGTTGAAATCAAGCAATTCCATTCAATAGTAATTGTCTTATTCCATTCCTCAGTGTACATTAAAGCACACTCTGGACATATTATTCTGAACGTACATATCTGTTTGTAAAGTCCAGTTAAGATATTGTGAGGTGTGTGGTACGGTATCAAATAAACAAAGATAACATACATGTAACATGATGTACAGCATGATGAATTGCATACAGTGCGGCTCACCATCTGAATTCTCAAGCTATAGTGCATGATTCCATTGTTTCGAGCAGGTATCTATTTGTAATAAATACCTCTGTGGGAGGTATCTATTTCCAATAAATACCTGTCCCAGGAATTGAATGAAAATAATTCAATACTGGTGGACACAATAAACACACCGGATTGTATTTTTTATTGCCAAGCATATACATGTATCAGACTTGTATTACTCGATGTACATCAACAGCTAATCGCTATGGTGTGCGAGTTTAATCCATGGGTCACAACAGTTTTGTTAATTTTTGGACATTTGGTTCCTGAAATCATCCGCCTTCTGCAGAAATCCAGTGAAAACGTATATATCCACAATATCCAATATTCCGGGGGTTTTGATAATAATCCTGCGATATTCCACATCCGCAAATGTACCGGAATCCTAGAGAAGCGGCTAGTGGAGAGATCACGCATAACGTAATTTTCCTGCAAACATGAATGAAATATATACAAACATGAATGTTTGAATTTTCCTCTTCAAATCTAGTTTATAGCTATCCAACATATATATTATCGGAACAATTTGAACAGAACTTTCACTCCGCCATATGATTTAAATGCACGAATAACACACAAAAAAACTTTTACTTACCAGTCGTACGTTGAAGTGCTGGAAGTCATGGATCAAACTTTAGAATAGCCGTAGTGATTTTACGAGGAATTCTGTAAATATATGTGCACAAATGTGTGTTTTTTATTTTCTTTTTAAAGGATTGAAAGAACGCAGGATAAAGATATTTGTTCGGGCATAAATTAGGATTCAATTCACTGGTTGTACACGGGTACAACCCGTTAGATAATGCAGAAGGAGAAAATACTAATTTTGTTTTGAATTCAAAGAAATAAGTGATATACTCACGGGTTTACAAATCTGGTATGCTGTTCATGTACTGCATCTGGTTACACCAAAATTTTGAGTCATTCCCAGGAATAAGCCAGTTCGGAAATGTTTCTAGATCAGGTCAAGTGGTATAAACAAAACATTCGTACACACCATGCTTAAACGTGAGTGACGCGGTGAACTCCAAGTACACAAAGAGTTTATTATTGTACAGGCGAAATCGAGTAAGGTGTTGGTGACAGTGACTCGACAATGGTAGCGTGACAGCATGGTTTGGCTATGTTTATACCGCTTGAACCTAACCCGATTCCACTGACCTGACCTGAAAACATTTTCGAACTCACGTATAAGATTTTGCAACTGTATCCAACAAACAAGCGCGTGTTTTAAAACACGCGTTTATATCCGCATGCATCGTATCCATGTGTTGCATTTTTCATCACGAAAAGTTGATGTCACGTAGCTTGCTGTTTCAAAGTGAGCGCGCCTTTTGCCGCGTTTATTTTTATAGGGTTCCATTTGAGCAATACTCACAAACGCGTTACTAGGGGGAGAAAACAGCTCAAAGCACATTGGGAGTCCAACAGAAACACACTCAGTTGGAACCATGTATACTGTAGCCATAACAACAGAATGCGGGCTAGGGTTGACATGTACAAATCTATGAGTCATGTGGTGAAGCATTTTCTGTCGAGTAATAGACCCAAAGCTTTCCTGACGGATACACTTGATTGGGCAAGGACTGTGCGTTGCAATTGCAGTTTTGTTCTTTATATAGTGAATTACGTAAAGTGTATGTGATTGTTTATGAACTGAGTGTGGAAGGGGGGGGGGGTAGTGGCTTGTGCCAGAAATGTGTGTTTGTGTGTGTGTGGGGGGGGGGGGTGCATGCACTATGTCGGATAATGCCTACGGCTTCGTATTCCTCACGAATAGAAACCTCGGCCTTCGGCCTCGGTCTCTATTCGTGAGAAATACTCAGCCTAGGGCATTATCCTATACATAAATGACAATAACTCATTCAAGCTCATGTCAGTGATGTTTGCATAGCACTACATGGGCCTGCATTTCATAGTCACGCACGGAACACCTCATTATTATATTTTTTGTTAAATTTGACCTTCATCTAATATAGGCCTACCTGCTGCATAACACTGTCAATAGCTGCCATGTCTGATTATGAATATACCTTCAACACTACAGTGAACAAACATGGATACAGTTCGGAAAATAAATTCTTAGCTGGAAATTTCATGTTCATGACTTCGCGTTCCGTAGGTCAATTCTTTGCGTTCCGTTAATCGTTTGCAAAGTTGATCTTCGCGTTCCGCTGATCTTCGTGTTTTCTTAACTGCTCATTTTCGACGCGATACACCCATATTACTATCTAATGCAGGTGCTTTACCTGACTAACCAATCCATGGTTTTGTTTTATGTATAGATCACATGCACATATCGCTCTAATTCGCTGCATCGGCCGGAAAATTTCTCGAAGCAAAACCTACCGCTCGCCATCTTTGATCGAGGGAACGCGCGTTCCGTTAGTCGGTTTCGCTGGTGTGTATATCGCATATACTTGCAGACGGGCCCAAGCGTTAGACACCAAACAGCGTGGTGAATAACTATTGCAATCCGATATAACTTGTCATCATCTCTAAACAGTTTTCAACAAGCATTGTTAAATGCGACCTCATAGGCGACTTGTGACCGGACACTCTCCATATGATAATGTTATCATAATTATTTTCATGGTCCCAAATCATTACCGATTTCAACAAACTATGAATATGCCATCTAGCATTCAATTTTCGACCGCATTCTGTACATTTGATATTATATTATAGACAGTTTCGTGGAGATTTGTGGGGAAAACTTCTCCGATGTCAGTGATTGTGTGTAGACCCCTACGTAACTGTGCAATCCCCACACATAAATCTGATGATTTTTGCGGAAAATAGTTATGTACATGGATGGGCGAAACAGTCTAAGAGGTCATGGTAACATTCGTTGCAGGGAAATACCTCTTCTTCCCGTCCCTGACGGATTTATGGGAAGTGACATGGCCTCTGTCATGCTGTTTTTCTATGCAAGAACGCGTAGCATACCCAAAAACGCGTACAATGTTTGCAAGAACGCGTTTCGATCTACCATCGTGATATGTATTCTTCCGTCTACAGTGCGGGTGTTTCTTTGGTTGATTCAGGCTGGCTTTGCCTTTGGCCGCCGTCGCCATGGTAACATCATGGGTGTATTATGATTTAATTTTCAGATTTTTCTGTCAGAAGCTATTTCAACCTTAAAGAAAAAAAAATATCATGCATCTTCTATCATACATTGTGTTATCTGAGCATTTCAATGTGAACTTGGTTCAACGTCCCAGTCGAGCATATTCTGCGTGAGATCTTGAGAAAAAGTAAAAAAAAACATATTGTTGGAAACTCTATCTACACTCTCACATTCGGTCCAACCAGAAATTCGGTTAAACTATTTTAAATAAGAAATTATGGGGAAAAAATCTTATAAATATACCTAATTTTCCAATTCGTATTCCTGTGCATCATGATTCTGGTACATGTTATTGTTCAATTGTTTCATACATAATAAAGCAGTATACACACCGTAATCCGGGAATTGTAAATGATGCATTTGAAATGGCAATTCGAAAACACCTGCATAAACGAGGACACACATGTACACACATGCCATAGGTGTGCCAGCAACAGAGTTTTTGTGTATTTGTGTACATGTAAATTCTCATTATATTGTTTGCGAACATGTCCATATCAGTGAAAATTCTATAAAGCAGCGACACATCAACGAAAATAGTATAAAATTTTTCATACTTCTTGTACACTTATTTTTTTTTAGGTTGAATATACCGGTATTCATTTATTGGGGATCGCCCATTAGCATATGCTGATCGAGGGGCACTCCAGGCATATATTTTATGAGCAACAGAACATTATGAAGATAACAACGATCAAGAGTCTAAATGATTCACAACTAGCATGTAAATAATACAATTGCACGTGCAGCACGCGCGTATCACAATGTTTATATAAACTAAACATAAACAAACTCGCCCCGCACTGATGTCTGAGACATTGAATGACACACAACACCGACAACATTCTGTGAATTTTTGTCAAATTTAGTAGGATTCTATGACTGAATAAGACACAATGAATGAGTCCGTAGTGTACTTTGAACATGTTCGTGCACACAATATCAAACTTCGTACAATAAATGTAACTAAACGAAATTATCACCTCAAGTTTTGAATGGAAAATGGAATTAAATTGCAAACAGTTGAATACGCTTGTTACGGACCTCATACACTATGATGTTTTTGCTGTTCACGGCGACACTCCATGGCATCCTCAGCTCTCCCGGCTGATCTCCTGGTCTCCCCACCACACACGTCAGCTGTCCTAGCGGATCCAACACGATCAGCTGGTGATTACCGCGGTCTGCTATGATAATGTTACCACGACTGTCGGTTGTAAATCCGCATATCTGAATGACCTTTGCTGCTTGTGGAATACTGGGTGCAATGTTCCTTACAAACTCGCCACTCAGTGTGAACATCAGCAATCTGGCCGCGTCTCGCTCATTCACCAGCACATGTCCATCTGACGTGGCGGCCACGCTTACTGGATTGTCGGCAAACTGTCCTGGTCCCTGACCCTTGGAGCCGATACTTCTGATGTACGAGCCATCAGCTCCCAGCACCTTGACACGATAATTACCGAAATCAGCCACTAACAGCTCCCCAGAGGGTGTGATTGCCAGCCCTAATGGGAGGTTCATCTCATCATTGCCGGATCCCCTCGAACCAAACATCCTGACAAACTGGTAATACCTGTCATAGACCTTCACTCTATGATTGCGTGTATCACTGATGTACAACTCACCAGACGGACTCACACACAATCCACTCGGGAGTTTGAACTGGTGTTTCTGGTCACCCTCCTCGCCAAATATTAATATCAGATTGAGATCAGAATCATAAATCTTGATCCTGTGGTTGTTTCTGTCGGACACAATGTATCTGTCACTTGTACACGTCACATATCCATTGTTGTCAAACTGTTCGGGACCTGATCCCTGACTGCCCCTAACAGCGACGGACCTGGCACGTGTGTAGTCTGGTGTCTGGCGGCTGACTGTAGCTGACTGGGATGTTGATTCCCCGTTTTTTCCTGCTGACTGTGACTCTGTAAGACATATTCCAGTCGGCTCGTTGGCGCTGGTCACTGGCTGTGTCGTGATCTCTCCCACAATTGGGTCAGACTGTGCCTCCACAAACTCATATTCTGCCGGACACGGTGCGCTCTGTTGAGTGTTCTGTAGTTGTGACAGTAGCTGGAGGAGTTCTGTGTTGATCTCGGCCAGTAATCTTGTGGGATTTTCTTCCTTGGATGTGTCTGCTCTTCTGTCTTCGGATCTTTCCAAAAATGTTTTGCAACTCTCCACTTCAGCTGCAAGCTTCTTCTGCCACTGTTTATGGCTCTGTATGTTCAATGATTTAAGTTCGGCTACTATCCCCTTCAGTTCCTCCTGCAGATGTCTGATTTTCTCTTGGTATTTCTCTATGGATGTTTGGATTTTGCCTATGGTATTGACTGCCCTCTCTCGCTGTCTGTCGATGGCAGATTCGTCATAAGTCATCTCGGCTGACTTTCTGATTTCTTGACGGAGTAGCTGTTCATTTCGATCAACATCGCCCTGGAAGCTCTCTGCATGTATCTTGAGGCATGAGGAACACAGATTCTTGGTACAATGACCACACTCTACGATGACCTCTCCACTGTTGCATACTTGACATAATTTTTCAAGAACATCACAGAGTGCAAAATTCTTCCGGAGTGCCTCGACTTCACTTGGCCTCTTGCATGTGGGACACTTGATTGGTGGGTTTTCGGCCAAAGTGTCTACACACGACTTACAGATCGTGTGTAAACAGTAGAGAGCCGTGGGGACTCGATCCGTCAGGTCAAAGGTGTTCAGACACACTGGGCACTCTAGCCGTTGCTGAAGAAACCCTTCTCTGGGTGGAACGTCAGTCATGGTGTAGTGTTACCTGAAAAAAAAAACAGCAAAGGTGTATACATAATCCAAAACAAGATCGAGGGAGTGTTTCACACATCTCGATTTGATACTGATAGGGAAATACGTCAATTTTTCTGCAACAACAATAACAACCTGCATTACAATAAACCAACATTTTATGTGAATGAACACAATGATCATGTTTTGCCAGTATGATATACCGGCAGTGTGTATATTTTGCCATATGTATATATTCATCAATATTGCAATGATTTGTTGAGTATTAACAATGTATGAACGACAGGATTGTGGAAAATAAACAATGACGTGCCGTGTATAAATATCTCATTTAAGCCCGCAAACTTCGTTTTGCGTGATTAAATGACCGCTCTGATTTGCTCATGCGCTTCGGTCGTTCTGGCACATGGAAACTTGGAATCCGACAGTTCAAAGCGAGCATTTTATAGAACACAACTAAATGCGAATCAGAAGATGCATTTATTGAGGTGAAACGGATTGTTGTTTACTAGTATCCTACTATTGTCATTGTGACTCAAATATTGATGAAAATAGTAATGATGTGATCTGATTCGGGCCTAATGATCATTTAAGCATGGTCATTACGCCCTTACCAGATCACATTATTGGTATATTTCAGATATGCTATACTCATTGGGGGTAGATTGCCAAATTTTCTAATTTTGGGATGGAAGTCTGACATTTTGTAGGTGATTGCCGTTCGACTTCCAGGTGAAGTATGTCAAGTCATAATACGATACCATTCAGCATCGCAAAAACGTCAGACATGTGTGTGTCGACTTACTACCAGAGTTAACTTATATACTTGTAATTCAATCCCATTGTCGTCCTGCGAGGACATGAGATAAGGGGTCAAAATGTGTTTACAAGCTATCCTAAAGACACATGAAGCTACGTTTATTTTGCCATCAGTGTACTGAGCTTTACACCTGTGTAGCGATAGTGGTTCATTTATTGTGTGTCGACATTCCCGTCCTTTAGGTTGATAAACTTGAAACCACTGTACATGTCGCAATTTCCATTCATGGCATACGCGAATTACTGTTGCCGTTTTTACCCTGTGACCTGAATATTTTTCTCGTGTGATAGGGGATTTCCGTCATTGATTTTCCTGCTCAGACAAATGTGTTTCCGAGTCGTCAGATAGTTTGTGAATACAGATTTATGTTGTGTATTGAATTGGGTAACAATGGGGGGGGGGGGGGGGGAGGGGTTGTGAATTATATGGCCGTATTAGTTATTAAATAAAATACAGTATTTTGCGTTTGTCAGTCTGTATGTTTTGACCAGATGTATTGTCTAATATTGACAGTTTCATTCGATTAAATGTCCAGTTACTTTCCTTGGATACACGTGTATAGACTGAATAGGCACTTACTTTATCCCCTGGTACAAGGAAATGCAGATGTTGCTGTGAATCGCTCCTTTGGGTGTGTTCCTGACAGTCCTGCAGCCTGCGTGTCATTGAATGTTAAAATTTTCCTTGAGTTTACACTTGCGTTTTACGGTGGTATTTCCAGAGTAAAACGAGGCTGTTACCGTCCCCCACTAGGGCTATTTTACGGAAAGACAGATGGGCAAACTGTTATATTATACGATGCTACATTTTATCTCTGTAATCTTAAGTTGCTTGCTCGATGGGGTGTCCCGTCGATACGGTAGTTGGCCTTCAATTTATTATCATCAATATTATTTATATCTATCACATTCAATTCACTAGTGTCCTTAGGCAAGGCATTTACCTATAATGTGTCTATCTCCACCCAGGATTAAATGGGTACCGGTTGATGATGGGTGTTGTATAGAACGCTTTGAGTGTGGCTGCTCCAAGTACAATCACTCAGACTGGGGTTAAACTGTAAAGCGCCTTTGCAAGTGGATTTAGGTCGACCTGAAAAGAGCGCTATATCAAATTTGATAACTATAACTTTATATATATCAAATAAAAAAGAAGCAAGGAAAAAATACGTGCACGACAATGAATTACCTTTTCTGTCGAATATAATACTATTCCCATGCTGAATACGTAAATATATATATAAAATAGTGTCATTTGTGCTTCATTATTTCAAGCTTTAGCACTTCATGATAGCTCCATGGAATCCCATTTAATATTAGCTTGGTTTCATGCAATACACGTCCAATGCCTTCAGAGTAATATAATATCCTCAAGACACAGCTAGTGGACGCGAATTATTTCAGTGATTTCCGATTTGTAATGTGCATTATGTTTATAATGTGGTAATCATACTGCTTGAGTTGACATTATGTCAGCGTGTGTCATTTTGTAACACGTCCGTTCTTGGTTTCTTTAGGATTATGTTTTAGTTTGATAAATATGCACATCAAGACTAGTTTCTTGCAGCAAAGTTGATTGGGGCTATTCACAAATCACACTCTTTCTACTACTAACGTCACAATTGCTACTGGAATAGCATTTCACCTAAGTCACTGGGAGTAAACTTGATGTAGGTAACTAAGTTACCTTCATCCCAAGATGGCCACGGGACAGAGCGCTTCAAATTTCTATTGACGATTACAGATTATTTACGAGGCTTTGGTTGAAGAACTGTGTATAGTTACATAATGCTGGTTATAGTTCTTGACATACAAGGTCGTTGTTCATTCATCAAGCTGGAAACGTGTGTTTAGAGTGATTGTTTTTTTTCCGAAGGGATGTAGGTAACGGAAAGGTTCGCTAACAAGAAGATGTAGGTAACGTGTGTGGTAAGATGTAGGTAACGGATTACTCACAAGGTGAATATATTGAGCGATAAATTCAATACACGCCGGTACTTTCTTCTCACAATAGCTGGTTCGACGACTTCGGCGATGGAGGTTGAGGTAATTAGACAATCATTTGTAATTGAACAGTGCATTCCATTGTTGCAAGGGTAATGCAATAGAGCTATGTGTATAAGTGAGCCTATACTCGGATTTTTAACCCGTTTACAACGTTTCTGGGAATATCTCTGCGATGCTGGATGGTTCCATATTATAATTTGACATTTCACATGGGAGTCAAGCGGCACCTTTGTACCAAATTTCAGAGTTCTATTGCGAAAATTGGAAAAGTTGGCAATCTATCCCATTGTTAAATTTCAGGCCAAAACGGGATCTCAGGAATCTGATCAGATTGCCGTGTTTGGTCATGTGTGTACCAGGAATGGAAGTATTGTTATAATTTTGGACCAGAAGACATTTGGCACACTTAGCACATTTAGTACTCTACTAATACTACTCACCCACTGAATGAATGTCATTTTAAATCCGTCTGACACATTTTTAGTCTTCACAGGTGGGATTTAATCTGAAAAATTGCATGTCAATAGGTGAATTTATAGGATACAATTTGGGATGAACATTTTTCTAATTCGTTTACATCGTTTTCTGTGGAAATTTCACGACGATGAATGGTATCGTATTATAACTTGGCATTCATGTTCTTTATCTGGGATTCAAACGGCAATTTCACACAATGTTTTATACTGTAACAGATCTGGGGGTCAACCGGAGTTGACGGAAAATTCGGGACTACTTGCTACACGGTTAATACGGCTAGAAGTCTCTGAGGGTTGGTAGCGTGGTCTGGAATGGACCTCCAACCGTTTCCGACTGCAATCTGCAACTGCACCTGAAAGTTAGATTCCGGTTGCGTTTCCGCTTCCGGTACTGCAACTGCTCTGTCAGGTACCGTCTCTGCAACTGCTCCGTCGTTTCCGTCTCTGCAACTGCCCTGTTTATCCCGTCTCTGCAACTGCTCCATCAGGTACCGTCTCTGCAACTGCTCCGTTGTTTCCTTCGCCGCAACTGCTCCGTCAGATACCGTCTCTGCAACTGCTCCGTTGATTCCGCCTCTTCAACTGCTCCGTTGATTCCGTCTCCGTCTTCTTCTCTGATGATCTGGGTTCTGGATCACCCTCAGACGTTATCAGCTTTATCTTAACTGACTGTTAACTTGTATATCTTTTCTTCGTATTACTCTCTTTACCAATTATCATTACTTTATCATTCTCCAAGTTTCTTCAGGAACACGGAAAAATAACCCGGATGATGTTTTCAAGTTTATTTTCTGAGTGTACAGTCGGAAGACATAAATTGTAATCATCTGCATGACCTATGCCGGACATCCGGGAGTACTCTGCTCTGAGAGAAGGGTCTGAACAGGTCGACGTCAGGACACCTACTCTAGTAATCCTCGCCGGAGCTAGGGCTTTTATAGACCTTAGACCCAGTGTCACGTGACCAACCGATTGTGACGTCACAGACAGACAAAACACTGAATTTTCCGGAATTTCCAAAAACATGTTAGAACCAATCAGTAGTGCTACGTCACCCTTCAAACCGAAAATGAGGCTGATCACATGACCTTCGGAAATTACATAGTTTGACGTTTTTGTACCCCGGGGTCTCCGGCTCAACCGTGAGGGTGTCCGGCGGTTCCGTCTCAACTGTCTAAAAATTATTCTAAGTTCTAAGCCGGAACACCTCTCTAATACCACCAATATGAAACCGTATGAACTGGTAAACACATATACATTTTAATGAACTGTTATTCAACCGTAATATCACGAAATAATGTACGAAATACCTTGGGGAACGATTGGGAACACCCCAAATCCGTTACAATACTTTTAGCTCGAAAACATGAAAAGTTGGCAGTCTACCCCATGTTGAATTTAGCCCCATCAGAGAATTGTATGTAGAGCAGTGCACTCCACTAATACTACTCACAATTTGAAAGAAATTCAATTAAATTCAATAAAGATTGAAAATGTTTCGATACATAACGGAATGGGAAAACGATCTGGGCCGGTCCGGTGTCGATTTCACCAGAAGTTCACTGTGGGCCATATAAGTCAACGTATCTATTTCGCATCCAATCTTCTTGAAAATATATCCCTAGTATTGAGGTAGCGGTTATGAGGTAGCATACCTCATAAGTTCCATCAGATTTTCAATGTATTCAATGTTTTCAGTGTATTTTCAGTGTTCTAATTTTCAGCCAAAGCACATGTTCAACAACCGTTACCTACATCACTAAATGTTACCTGCATCCTGTCATTACCGTTACCTACATCCCCTCAGAGAATACAATCGCTCCAAACGCACGTTTCCAGCCTAATAAACGAACAAGGACGATTGTATGCCAAGAAATATTAGCAGTACTATGTGATTATACAAAGTTCTTCAACCAAACCCATGTAAATCATCTGTAATCGCCAATTGCAATTTGAAGGGTTCTTGCCCGTGGGCATCTTGGGATGTAGGTGACTTAGCTACCTACATCAGCTTTACACCCAGTGTAAGTTATCCCAGATAATTAGGCTATCAATACGTGTTTTTGTTTGAGTGTGAAAAAGAAAACCCATTCTGGCTTAGTGAGTTTAATATCTTCCGTGTGACATAACAATAATGAATTTTAGGGTGAATGCACACCTGGCTTTCATAAAGCATGACGTCTTCGTAATTCAGGATATAGCCTACAATGATGTCTCTCTTTGCCCGTTCTTATTTCTATCATCACAAAAGATTGCAGTAGGATTGTACCTCTCTTACCAATTGATGTTATGTTATACAGGTAAACTACTGTGAATAATGGTTGATTACAAATTGATACTTGATAACATTCCTCAGATATCAGATTTCATGCGTTAATGGCTGCCTCCACTTCCACACTGTGAATGATCACCCAATCAAATACTGCATAATTCAGTATCCATCAGGTTATGCATCTCGTGGTTCGTCCTGTAATTCTGCAACTATCCATAGGATATTGCATTTTCACTTCATGTCAATTCTGGTTGTTGGCACAAATATTTGCCTCAGCATAGTTTCGTCAAGTGTCAAGAAAAACCGCACAAATAACTATTGATTTTGAGATGTTTCGAAGCTTGTGCAGTTCTTAGATTATGTAAATTTTACCATTATCCATCAATCCATTATTAATGGTATAAGCCCGTATTGTCTTTTTGGTTGCCCAAAGAAATACCTTTTCACGAGCAATATACCTTTCCTGACCAATCATTTGTGTAAGGAATTATAGTAAATATATTATGCACACATTGATCCTATTGTGAATTGTCTATAATTGTCCTAAAAAAAACCATTTTCTGTTTCTCGTCCTCCTATTTTTTTCAAAACTGGGTAGGGAGGGACTTTTTTAATTTTTATTTTGCCAAAAATACCGTCCTCAACTCATGAGAAAATTGGGTAGGGAGGCACTTTTTATTTTTTATTTTTGGCTGGGCAACATTTCACACTCATGAAATTTAAAAAAAACACTCACGCACAGAGACATTCAAGCCCAAATAAATCAAGCCTTTAGAACACATGATGCACATGACATTAACGATTTCGTTTCTAGAGGCTTGATTTATTCAAGCAGATTCAAGCTCAAATCAATCAATGATTTTATTTCAAAATGCTTGATTTATTTGGGCTCGACAGCCCTTGGCCGGGCACCATGGCAGTACTGGTGTGCCATCATTCTAGGAGTCAGCACAGAGAGGATGATTCTGTGTACCAGTAGTATTATTATCAAAAACCGTCAGTTGATAATTCGTTGTTTCAATGATGAATAATTGCGGAAATCCAATTCATTTCAAACATCATTTCAAACATCTATTGAAGTATACATGAGGAAATATAGTAAAGCAATTCGTGATCACAATTTTCTTTGACATATTGGGTCAAGTAAACAAACAGCTTTGACAGCTCAAACCTGCTGAAAAAAACTACAAGTTTGTCCATCAGATCATCCAATCTTGGTCGGACCTGTTTACTGATCATAGTGTAAGTGTTGTGGGACAAGATTATGAACAGTGTATAACAAAGAGAACACTTTTGAGGGATTTTTTGAGAGTGAAAGGCCCTGTCTTCTAATTATCGCCCACCCTGTGTTGAATGAAGCGTGACTGTTACCTCTGATCGACATCAAACTTCGATCACGACATGAAATTGGTCACGCTCTGGTGATCACGGGTGCCAATCAACTATGGAGGCCTCTCTTACTGACTATAAGCTATGGGTCTGTTTGCCCTGCAAAGGAATGCCTTTCCTTGATGAAATTGATCTGCTACATATCTTTCGAGATCAATTCCGCCATCAGTTTGGGACTGAATTACCGATGAAAGACATACTGTCCATCCAGCGCATCCAGAAGACAGAACCAATGTACATCACCTAC
Organism: Terebella lapidaria; assembly: GCA_949152475.1. NCBI lineage: Eukaryota > Metazoa > Annelida > Polychaeta > Terebellida > Terebellidae > Terebella > Terebella lapidaria. Next base: position 26,269,654 of record OX424568.1, on the reverse strand, counting down.
TGTAGTAATCAACTCCTGACGCTTGTATCATTGAACATAGCTGGACGTGAATATGAACTCGTAGACATCGCCGCATGTACAGATCGTGGCTTTGGCGCCAAAAGTACAAGGATCTCTATACACGGCATACCATTTAGTGTATCTGATGATGACATAGCCAAGTGGGTTGATCAGTGGGCAACACGCACCTCCACGGTGTCGAAGGCCAAGGCCAAACCCAAGGACGATCCCCATCATTCCCTGTTAAATGGGAACAGGTTCTGTTACGTGTCGCACATTAGAGACCACGTTCCTCGCTACAGTGTATTTCATACAAACGACCCGACTAACCCTGACAGACACCTTGACCTCACAATCACGGTATATTATGAAAACCAAACTATCAATTGCCGTTTGTGTCTGGGGAACCACGAGACACGGTTCTGTGACAATGCCAAAAGTTCCAACCCCAATATCACGATCTTCAGAGGAGAGCGTGACCCACTCTCCAACTTTTACCCAGAACTGATAGAGTGGGACGATCAACTTTTTCCATCATCAGAACATTGCTTTCAATATCAAAAAGCAATCACTCTGAACCGTCCTGATGTTGCACAGAAGGTACTGGAATCCAGCCATCCCTTTGATGCCAAGAGACTGGGTGACAAGGTAAACGAGGATTCGTTGGATTCATCTCCCTGGTCCAATGTCCGCCTTGAAGTAATGAGATCAATTCTCGACATCAAGTTCAAAACATGTCCGGAGTTTCGTGAAAGACTCTGTGCATCAAAGGACACTATGATTGTTGAGGCGACGCGAAATACCTTCTGGGCTTCCGGTCTTCTTCCCCGAGATACTGCCAAACTACCAGTAGAATCATGGCCTGGTAAAAAATAACCTTGGTCTTCTTCTCATGTAGCTCAGACGCAAGCACAACGCGCCTGTCCAAACCCAGAAAGACTCGTACCAAATCAACACTGCTGTATTGGCGAAGGCAGCTGATGAGATGCTCGCGCATGCGCTCGTGCACGACACAACAGTCTCATCCCCTGACCTACTTCATCGAGTGGATGCCGCACTGAGCGCTCCAGCTCCTGAGCATGATTCGGGGCCTTCACCTCATCCTGCTCGGGGAGCTACACCTCGCAACTACAAGACAGCTGTCAACACTCCTGATCGCCGACCCCCAGTCACGCCAGCGGTCACTGAACATCAAGGGTTTCGGACGTCATCCACTCCACTATTTCGGGATTCCAAATGGAAGGAAATTTCTCCATTTTCTTCTGATGACAAACAAGATGAGAAGCGCAAACCAACTGCTAGAACACTCAAGGACTATTTTCCTACTGATAAGAACGGATCCTTCAAGGACTATTTTCCTACTGATAAGAACGGATCCTTCGGCATTATGTCTATATTGTCTTGTTCGGTGTCTGCCATGTCGACAATCCTTGAACTATATTTTGTCTGCTGAACTAACTTATTTCACTGCTCCTAATTACATTTTGTCTGATATGGTCGGGTATCACACCAATACATACAAGATTTTGTTAATGTTATATATTTGTTCGTACATGACTACATCTCTTCCTAACTTGTCGTTTTTACAACGTCGATTTCGTGTTTTGAACGGTTTGGATTTATTAGTGATCATGTACGGCTGTAAAACAGGTTCAAATATGACATGTATTAGAGATTGGAGGCGTAATCGGAAGGATACATTCCATCATGTACCCATCATGCATATATGTGTTTATAATAAATTTCACAATATCCCGTTTATCCTTCTTATTTTGCACATATTAGTTCTTTTGTCTAATGACAAGGAAAAACAAAATCCTGGACCTCGCGCTCGAAGTGTTTCCAATCTCAATGTCTGCCATGCTAATATTCAAAGTTTGAAGCGCAACGCTGAAAAATTAGAACACATTTCACTCCAATTGGGCAATGTATACGATATAATTACTTTATCTGAAACATGGTTGTCCTCTGATGTTCCGGATTCAAAATATTTTCTCGACGGATATCATCCGATATTCCGTAACGACAGACAGCACGATGCGATGGGTGGTGGTGTAGGTATACGAACACATATAGGATTGCCATTTAACTCCATTATAACGTTTTATGAGAGAAATCACTTTCAAAATGTTTCAATTTTCATAAAATTTCAGTATGTTGAAGCAATATATATAACTTACAAAATATTAAAAAATCAGCACATGTTGTTGGAATAGATCAAACGCTACAAGCATTTGACTGTTAGCTGCTGACACCTGGCGAATTCCTCAGAAAGCAAACTCCCAGAAAGGGCCGGTTTGTTTATATGTATTCATGCGCACAGTAACAGCTCCAATCAACATGAAAATTCACATGTACATAGAGGAATACCCATAATACCACTATACAAACCAAAACAGAGACATTTTAAAGTGATACATGTGCATTTGGAGGAGAAACTGGGAGTTTTTAAATAATATACATGGCCGTAGCCAGCTATGGGGCAGCCGGGGCACTCGCCCCGGTAGTTTTTTCCCGGGGATTTTTTTTTTATGAAATGAATGCAAAGCAGAACCAACAGCGTACAGCCCCAGTCAGACAACGTTGCCACGACCGATTGGTGTTATTTACTCTAGTGAGACAAAAAGTGACTGAGTAAGAGTGACAATACACTGTATACACACATATTCAGTTTCATCGTGCATGCTATACTGTTAGTATAATATAGCACTCTCAATCTGTATCCTGGCCCCTCAGCTGCCTGGCTTGTAGATGACTGTCAGTGAATAAACACCCCATTATAGTAGCTAATATATGAACTGTTACTGTCGTATTACCCCGCATATAGGCGCATGCGCCTATGAGTGAAACAACGCCTTTTGAGAAGTCGTGAGAATATTATCTGGTTTCATTTATAGGCGCATGCGCCTATAACTGAAACTAGACGCATGCGCCTATAACTGAACCGGGCTTTATATACATTAATATAGGGCGAGACCATAGGCTAGGTAGGCCTAATCACATCTCCTGGTTTTAACGCGTAGTTGAAATATATATTATAATGGTCACATACAAACATAAACACACAATCCGTTCTGAAATGAGTCTATCAGTAATCTCAAGATAAACAGTGAATGACGAGGTCCCAATAACTAGCCAAGTATCCGATCATACAATCCGACAGAGTGAACGTACGTATTTTAATGTCAGCAGGGTATGGAGTTTAGGATGTCTGTGATGCACGTGAACCCGCCTAACGGAAAACTCAATCAAATTCGAACAATCATCTGGGTTTTGCATACAATTTTCGGTTGAACGCATACTGATCAACAGTGTGAAGTTTCACTTATAAGGGCACCCACTTGTGCAAAATTTGACCAACTTCATTTATAGGCGCATGCGCCTGAAAATGAAGCTTGGCGCACCTTCACTTATAGGCGCATGTGCCTATATGCGGGGTAATACGGTACCCGTTTAACGGTGTACATGTACTAGTATCACTGTCGGACTGCACACACTGCTTGCGAGCAGGCAGTTTCATTTTGTTTCGGTGGATATAGCCTATAAGCCTATTACACGATTGATCATGTTATTGGTAAGTAGGCCTACTATGTGACCAATGTGAGTCTGGTGTGCCGTGATGTATTAAAAACAATGTGATTCCCTGGAACTGACTGGATGTCTTGCGGTTAGATCTAGAGTCTATTAATTATGTCCCCCCCCCCCTATAGGCTATACTGGGAGAGATATATTGTTTTACCCTTGTCCGTCTGTCTAGCCGTCTGTCTGTCCGTCTCGCGGGACGTCACTTTCTGCTCGCTGAATTAGTTCCCCCCCCCGCCCCCCCCCCCAAAAAAAGTTTGTCTGTGTCTGAAATCTGAATTCATGGGTTAGGGTAGAGGGGGGCAAAACGCCCATGCTAAGGGGAAATCATCAAATTCTCTCCAATATTTGCCCAAGTTGAAACGTCTTCACACCTCAATGCCTGACTCATGGTACGTCACAACTTGACCTAGCACAGTACCACTCAGAATACAAACCAACTTCTGTAGATCATTCAGATTGTTTTGCCTATCGATGGGCGTTTTACCCCACCTTTGAGGCAAAGCGCACCAGGTTGAGACAAAACGCCCACGATGGGCGTTTAACCCCTTTGGTGATAAAAACTTCGGCATAAATTTTCAAATGAATTTGAAATACCATTTTCATACTTATTCATAGTTTTGTGAACACTAGTGAACAATAAAGAGACACATAATCAGTTTATCGACGCGAAATGTACAGATTGGTCTCTCAAAATCTGAGGACAAAATGCAAGTAGGTAGATATAATGGTGACTCTGAAATTGACCTTATATCTCAAAGTCACTTCGAAACTGAAATATGCAAATTGGCCTCTGCAGGCAAAATGCTTCTAGATGGAGGTATGATTATATGATCAGCCTATAGGAAGGCTTCTAATTATGCCGGTTCTTGTTTTGACCTTCAGGTTGACCTCTATTGACATCGAGTGGTGAATTTCAAGATCACGTTTGGCCTCATAAATTGGATCTTGTAAATTGACCTCTCAAGCAAAACGCTTGTAGATACAGCTTGTATTGTGAGCAAATTTATATAAAGTATGATTAGCATATCTTTTGGTGGCCTTGATCTTGACTTCAGGATGTCAATGCCAAGCATGCAACTGATCGGGAATGAATTAAGTGGTGTCGACACCCAAAACGCTTTTAAACGTACATACGTACATAGAGCTTAGGTTTGCATTTTAAACATACAGAAAGCCATAGATAGTGGATATATGGTGACCTTGAGTTTCATCCAAGATTACTTTAGCTGGTAAATCTCAAGATTACATATACAGTTGAATAACTTAAATATATAAATTATTATTATAGCCGAAATAAAAGCTAAGGACAAAGCTATGGGTTGTATCAACACCTGTATTATGAAAGTAATATCATCACCAATATTATGGTCGTAAAATTTCGTGGATCTTTTGTTTAACAAAACATTTATGACACTGACTGGTAAATCTCAAGGTCCTGTCCGTCCCGATGTCTAAAATATGACTTTTCGAAAGCACAACACATGAACCTGTTGCTCAGTCTTGTATTCTACTATTCTGATCTACAGGGTTGAGAGTTTTCGGTAGATCTTTTGATGACCTCAAACTTTACCTCAAAGGAACCATGAAAATTTGTGGCGTTTGCTTAGATTTGTAATACGATGATGTAAAGGAAGTATTGTATTTTGCATTTCATGACAGCTTAAACTTGGCATCTGATCACCTCGAATATTTAAATTCTGAGTAAAGAATAGTATCCTCGGTGCACCGAGTACCTTCGGTGTTTCTTTCCCATTTCAATTGAGATCATCAATGGACTTCTCATTGCCACTAGCATATTTCATATGGTTCCATAAAAATTCATATTTCTGTGTATGATAAATTGTTTTTGCCATCACAATAACTCGTTTCCAACTGCCGCGTAGGTCCGGTAAATGTGTTATCACAGCCCTTTATTTCTCATGTTGCTTGATTTAACCTTAACAACTATACATGTATAATTACATGCAAATTTTATGTTATTACTAGTTACACCGAATATCTATTACATTGTCTAACATATATATTGTAATTGAATTGAAATGCAAAAATATAATCAATTTAGGATGGTTTTGCTATTACAATGAAAATATATCCACAGTATTACCTGGTGCAATTATTGTCCTTGCTGAACTGGCGCTAACAATAGGTGAGCATTCACATGATCTATTTTTCAGAGGTCAGTGGTAATATATTTATTATCAGTTGTACGTGCACCAGTACAAGATCTGTTTTATATCATCTGAGATTTTTGCTTCATGGTTATAAATTGTTTAGTTAAATTTGTTTCTAACTTCCATATTACAACGTGAATATGTTTGTATAATTCACAATTACATAAGCAGGGACAGTACTTCTATGCACATGGATAGAATGGTGCCCGAATAGTGATTTTCGAATCTGTATGGCGGATCACACATTTGGAATTTAGCATGGTAGCTGGTAGGCTAAATCCTAACTTCAATCAGTGAAAGTAGGTTTGTGAACTTCTTTGCGAATATTTGTGTGAATCACGCCCCTGAGGGCGAACAACATTTTAGTAAGGCAAAACGCCCATACTCAGTGGGGCAAAAGGCCCAGGTGGGCGTTCTGCCCATTTCTGGTGTGGGCGTTTCGTCCCAATGCATAGTATATTTCAAAACATGGTCTGTCAGTTAAACCTGCATTAGCATTCGCCCCAAACGACAAGAAAGCATTATAAAACTTCATACTTCATCCAACAGATACCACTTTTCCATTGCCGCTACTTCATATCCCAAGCGACGCAAGACCGCTTGTTAACACAATATTAGAAGCAATTATAGTTTTTGACGACAAGTTAACTTTTGGAGATATATTTGGAGCTTACCACAAGAAAACTTCAAATGAAGAATTCGACAGGTGTTGGCACTTCAAAGGCAAAATTGCAGTCTCGTGCATGTAGAATTCGCATGAATATGTCCAATGGGCGTTTTACCCCACGTCATGGGCGTCTTGCCCCCCTCTACCCTACTTCTAATAAAGGTCGTTTATGTCTGAATTCGTGTATAAGTTCTTTTGATATAGCTGTATAATTGTTTGAATGTATGTTCTAAATTGTATCATTAAATCCCTGAAGATACCTCGAACTACACTCTGAGAGTGGTCCTAAAAACTATAAAATGAAAAAGTTTCTTGGGGGGCTTACGGCGCCCCCCAAACCCCCAGACCGCTAAGGCTTGTCACTGCCACTTTTAACATTCTCGCCCCAGTAGATTTCTTGGCCTGGCTACGGCCCTGATATAGTACTTTGATGCCTCATTTTGACCATATAAGGAAATCAATACAGGTCCATAACCTTAATTAATGGCAATTTTCTTCACATTTTACAATTATAACACCCCACATACAGCGGTGATAATCCCCAATTATTGAGCTCTTATGTGAAAAGGGAAGACTTGTAGAGAAGAAATAAAACAGTGATTTTTGCACTTAAGAAAGGAAATATTTTGAACAAAAAAGTGAGATTTTCTTTGGAAATTTTGATTTGACGCCCGATCAAACATGCTCAAGGACAATTTGGTGTTTGTTTCAGATAAATGTATTATTCACCCATATATTACCATCAGTTTGATTCCCCTTGGACTAAATATGTCAAAATTTTAAAAGAGTTGGTAGTCCTACCCCGCTGCTTAGCACCAAACACTTTCTACCATACTGCTGTCTACACCAATAGTATTCAAATGTCGCAAAATGCTACCACCACACTCTCAATATAGTATATTTCTAAATTAAGCAAAAATTCCAAGGTTTTAATCTTGACAAAACACAAAAACGTAGACAATTTGTTGAAAATATGGTTTCTGTAAGCCAGAGATCACCGAAATTAGGTCACATAGGTGCCTTGTACAGGGGACTAATTTATGTGCTGTATAAAATTTATTTATAAAACACATTTATATGATGGACTGCAATCGATCAAACGACAAGAGACACATATGGGGTCAAAAATATGGTTCTACGGCAATATCGAAAAAAAAATATGGTAAAAAAATCGGAAAAGTGCGTACTTGACCAGATATGGTGCCAAAATTGCAAATAATATACCAAATGCATTCTGCAATGCCTAACCTAGCTTATTTATGATCGACTATATAGGTTATGGTGATGAATTTCAGAGACACCTAGTATTATCCACCGTTCATTTTTGGTGGCCATTTCGACACCTTTTTCGGTTAGGCTGTGTCTGAGTCCAGTAGTCCTCAGTGAAAGTGTATAATATTTTACAGTGATTTGAAATATTGGTTACTATATGAAAATAAAGAAAATAAAAAGGCACTAACTCCATGTCTTTAGCATTCAAGGGGGGGGGGGGGGATAAACACCGCCGCTATTAGCATGTAGATATAATCCTACATATGTAATAAAAATCCACGTGAACGAAAACTATGGTTGCAATGGTGAAAAATTCATGAATACTGCACACTATCCACACACAAATTAAAGAAATGCCACAAAACCTGCTAAAAATCTATAATGCACAAAATTCCATGTCCTCGGTTTAATTAATGGCAATTTTCTTCACATTTTACGATTATAACACCCCACATACAGAGGTGATAATCCCCAATTATTGAGCTCTTATGTGAAAAGGGAAGACTTGTAGAGAAGAAATAAAACAGTGATTTTTGCACTTAAGAAAGGAAATATTTTGAACAAAAAAGTGAGATTTTCTTTGGAAATTTTGATTTGACGCCCGATCAAACATGCTCAAGGACAATTTGGTGTTTGTTTCAGATAAATGTATTATTCACCCATATATTACCATCAGTTTGATTCCCCTTGGACTAAATATGACAAAATTTTAAAAGAGTTGGTTGTCCTACCCCGCTGCTTAGCACCAAACACTTTCTACCATACTGCTGTCTACACCAATAGTATTCAAATGTCGCAAAATGCTACCACCACACTCTCAATATAGTATATTTCTAAATTAAGCAAAAATTCCAAGGTTTTAATATTGACAAAACACAAAAACGTAGACAATTTGTTGAAAATATGGTTTCTGTAAGCCAGAGATCACCGAAATTAGGTCACATAGGTGCCTTGTACAGGGGACTAATTTATGTGCTGTATGAAATTTATTTATAAAACACATTTATATGATGGACTGCAATCGATCAAACGACAAGAGACACATATGGGGTCAAAAATGTGGTTCTACGGCAATATCGAAAAAAAAATATGGTAAAAAAATCGGAAAAGTGCGTACTTGACCAGATATGGTGCCAAAATTGCAAATAATATACCAAATGCATTCTGCAATGCCTAACCTAGCTTATTTATGATCGACTATATAGGTTATGGTGATGAATTTCAGAGACACCTAGTATTATCCACCGTTCAATTTTTGGTGGCCATTTCGACACCTTTTTCGGTTAGGCTGTGTCTGAGTCCAGTAGTCCTCAGTGAAAGTGTATAATATTTTACAGTGATTTGAAATATTGGTTACTATATGAAAATAAAGAAAATAAAAAGGCACTAACTCCATGTCTTTAGCATTCAAGGGGGGGGGGATAAACACCGCCGCTATTAGCATGTAGATATAATCCTACATATGTAATAAAAATCCACGTGAACGAAAACTATGGTTGCAATGGTGAAAAATTCATGAATACTGCACACTATCCACACACAAATTAAAGAAATGCCACAAAACCTGCTAAAAATCTATAATGCACAAAATTCCATGTCCTCGGTTTAGGTATACGAACACATATAGGATTGCCATTTAACTCCATTATAACGTTTTATGAGAGAAATCATTTTCAAAATGTTTCAATTTTCATAAAATTTCAGTATGTTGAAGCAATATATATAACTTACAAAATATTAAAAAATCAGCACATGTTGTTGGAATAGATCAAACGCTACAAGCATTTGACTGTTAGCTGCTGACACCTGGCGAATTCCTCAGAAAGCAAACTCCCAGAAAGGGCCGGTTTGTTTATATGTATTCATGCGCACAGTAACAGCTCCAATCAACATGAAAATTCACATGTACATAGAGGAATACCCATAATACCACTATACAAACCAAAACAGAGACATTTTAAAGTGATACATGTGCATTTGGAGGAGAAACTGGGAGTTTTTAAATAATATAGTACTTTGATGCCTCATTTTGACCATATAAGGAAATCAATACAGGTCCATAACCTGTAGCTGCCTGGGTATCATGCCACCTGTTAGCCAAGAGACGTAATGATCTGGAAATCCCTGGAATTGAAGCGTTGTGGCTGGAAATACGCTCAAGCAATCATATTTTTCTTCTTTGCACAATCTATCGACCCCCTAATGTACATGATATATTCTGGGACGGTCTACAATATATGTTGGATAATTCCAAACAATCTAATGATATTAATATAATGTTTCTTGGTGATTTTAATGCCGATAATTCGACCCGCGATGGAACACGATTCAATATGTTCATCGAAGGTAATAACTTGGTATCGCATATTGAAGAGCCCACACGGATAACACCCACAACTAGTACCTGTCTAGATAAAATAGTCAGCAATATGTCGTTTTATGTGTGTGACACATGTGTGTTGTCTCCCCTTTTAAACAATGATCATTGCTCCATAGGCGTGTCATTGAACTTCAATGTTAAAAGAAACCCGTGTTACACCAGAATAATGTGGGATTATAATATAGCAGATGTCTTCGGACTTCGCTCGGATTTAATATTCACTGACTGGGCAACAGTGTTTCGCGGATGTAGCGATATCGATATCGCGGCAGAGCGTTGGACATATATAGTCACATCGTCAGCTAAACAAGAAAATGCAGCTAACTGCGGGAGACGACATTAGAGCTCGAGCACATCATCAGCACCACGACAGCTGTTATGAATCTTACACAATGCTACCTCCCCCCCCCCCGCAAAAAAGAAGAAAATTGAACCATATCATGCCCCCACATGATTCCAATTCATTCCCTATATTATGATGAAACACATAGGCGTACTTCAATCATATTCTTAATAAGTAAACATTTATTTTGAACTCAATGAAACAGATACGCCTGATAAAATGATATTGAACCTCAATAAATTATCCTCAAATATTGGATACTATGAGGAGTATCTGCATCTGATATCATGATATAGATAATACATGCATACTGAGCAAATTAAAAGAATAGTTTAAAATAAAAAGGTTTCGCAACCCAGCATAGAACACATTCTCATGTGATAAAATATGTCAAATTACGGTAAATGTAGTCGTGGTATCGCAGACGAATCGTTGTGTTTACTTCATAACGCCAAAGAAGGCCACATGCAAGGTTACATGTACATGCATGCACAAAATGCTGCACAGAAAATTGTGTGTTCCAAAGTACGCGTCATTGCGGTAAAATTTGCTTTGCATTCTGGGAACGTGAATTTCCATCGGCTCCGCCATTTTGACGTTTTTCAGACGAGCTGACCATTTTGCGTAATTTTCTCAAACCTAACACATCGATTTATGCATTATATATCTGTGGAATATTCAAAGCTTGCCATCAAATCGAGAGATTTTATGTCAAGGACGAAGAAAATCCTCATTTGAAGTAGGTGTACAAAGGTTTACAAGCCAAAACGGGCGTCGATAGGTAGGCATGAAACCTCCATGAAAAAGTCAGCACATAGACATGTAGAGAGTTGGGGGCTTTGCCCCCAACGCTCTAATGTCAAAAATTCATGCCAAACAAACTTGCCACCGTAAAGCGGGATGACTAACCATGGTATAGCTAGTGCTTTGCGACGTTTAAGACGGTTAGTTAATAGAACACATAAACGAGCAAAAAATGTCGGCAGTACTGACGCATGGGCGCATTATCGCACAACGCGCAATAGTTACATCAATAAGTGCAGAGATGCACGTAGAAAATTTGATGACAACCAAATAGCTAAATTATCAAATTGTACATTTACAACAAAGAGATGTTGGCACATATTTAATTCGGTTGTTGGTATGAATGCCAAAAGTAGCTATACAGCATTGTGCTACAATGACAAGGCCATCATTGATGATCGTGACAAGGCCACTTTATTTAATAACATATTTCTTGAAAAATCATCTATAGATGATTCAGGATTTGAACCGCCTGTGATCGAGCCTTGTTCTCTAGACTGCTCTCTCACGCTACATACTGTTAATATAACTCCTAGAGATATAAGTGATCAGTTACTAAATCTGAACACATCGAAAGCATACGGACCTGATCATATTGGTCCTCGGCTCTTCAAAATGCTAGAGCCGGTTATAGTAGACTCACTTCTTTGTCTATTCAGTGCCAGCTTGGAGCAGGCAAAAATGCCGTTAATATGGAAGAAGGCGAATGTAATTCCCATTCACAAAAAGGGAGACCGATCTGATCCTTCGAACTACAGACCTGTCTCTCTTTTAAATACGACATCCAAAATTTTCGAACGCATAATTTTTAAATATATATACAATCAACTGAGAGACAGCTCAACTATATCGAGTCAACAAGCTGGGTTTGTCCCGGGCTCGTCAACGACTTGCCAACTTTTAGAAATATTTCATAAATTTTGCCAGGCAGTTGATAATGGGCAAGAGATAAGAGTTGTTTTTCTTGACATTAGTCGTGCCTTTGATCGAGTGTGGCATGAAGGCCTAATTTATAAACTAGAGAGGAACGGCATCAAAGGCAATCTCCTTCGTTGGATTGAAAACTATTTATAGGATCGCCAACAAAGAGTTTGTCTAAACGGTCAGTATTCTGATTGGGGCACCATTAATGCTGGAGTGCCAAAAAGGATCTATCCTTGGCCCATCATTATTTTTGATATTTATAAATGACATAACGGAAGTAATTCAGCATACACATATACGACTATTCGCTGATGACACTTGCGTGTTCATCACTGTTGATAACCGCGAGCAATCCAAGAATCTGATTGATCTTGATTTGAAAGTCATTTACGAATGGTCAAAGAAATGGCTAGTCAATTTTAATGTTAACAAAACTAAATCTCTCTTAATCAGTAATAAAACCGATAAGAATCTGGATCCTAATATTTCAATGAATAACGCAACCATAGAAGAGGTTTGTTCTCATAAACACCTGGGTATAACACTCAGTCAAAACCTCTCTTGGACCCTACACATCGACGATATAGTATTGAAAGCAAGACGTAGGTTGGATATTCTCCAATCATTCAAATTTAAATTGACGCGCGCCCATTTGCAGAGATTCTATCAATACTTTGTACTCCCGATTCTCGATTATGGAGATATTTTATGGGCCGGTGCTCCTGTATGCGAACTCGACAAATTAGATCGAGTTCACATTAGAGCAATGCGAATCATAACGGGCGCGACAGAAAGGTCTTCTATTCACAATTTGTATACCGATATTGGGTGGCACCCGTTGTCAATCAGACGTAAAATTCATAGACTGAGATGGTTTTTCAAAATATCAAATGTTCTTGCACCTCAATATTTGGCAGATATTGTACCGCCAACAGGTGCTGATATTCACAATTATTCCTTGCGTCATCGCAACAATATCATCCCCCCACGTGCCCATGGGCAGTTATTTAGTAATTCTTATTTCCCAGCTACTGTCAGAGAATGGAACGAGTTGCCTTTACATATACGCAACTCTCCATCGCTGTCCACATTCAATCATAATTTGAAGTTACACTTCGCACCACCACCAAACATACCTTGGTATGGTTTGGGAGATCACGTCAGTGATATTCACCACACGTGAATGAGACTCGGTTGTAGTCTCTTGAAATCCCACTTACATTATAACTTACATGTCGAGAACAGTCCAAAATGTGCTTGTGGTTTCCAACACATTTTTTGTTAGATTGTCCAATACACGAACGAAAGCGACGTGTCTTGTTCTCGGATTTGGCTGACTTTCTTATAAATGTGAATGTATTACTGTTTGGCAATAGCGATTTATCACTTGCAGATAACAAATCAATTGTTTTGGCGGTACAAAGGTTCATTAAAGCTACAAATCGATTTGTTCCTGTACGGTAATTACTGCGTCATTCAGCTATATCCATCATATATTTATAAATATAATCCCTATTATTGGAACTGGTAAATTTTGATCTTTACTTGTCTAATCGTAATTTTTAATTTAGCCACTTATTATGTATTATACATACTAGTATGTTGACATTGGAAACATGGTGACTGCGAATTAAGTCTCCGACGGAATAATTTTCAAATGAGTAATATGTATGTATGTATGTTTGTGTGCGGGTGTTTAGGTGTAGGTTGGTGTGTTAAAGACTAGAGGTGTCTGTGTGTGAGTTTCCCGTATTTTTTATACCTGTGTTTTTTAAAAACGTACGTTAATGCAAAACAAAAAATTACAATATAAATAATAGGATTGTACGGTAAAAAATTTGGGTACTGTTATTGTTATAATCATGGTTATTCAGAATTCTTGTCTAAATGTCTGTCATAATTATGTTGTGCACCGTGTTTTCGATACCTCATAAGAGATAGGCGCTTGTTTTTTTCTCAATATACACATGTGTACTTATAGTATATGGACGTGGATGAGTGTATGTATATATTATGTATGAAGATATAATATGTATGTGATGCTATGTACTAATATGTGAATGTCTGCAATGTACAGAAAGTATGCTCATCAAAGCGAAATGATCCTTAAATCTCCTGCAATAGGAAAAAATCATATTAGATTCTAATGTGAATTTATTTACGTGTATTCCCACCTTGACTTTATTTGAAATCACAATGTAACATAATCGAAATCCACATAGCTATAGTACGAACCCTACTAATTTCAATCTATGACTTACTATTCGTGATATTCATGCGTTTGTTAGTTGTATATAGGTTTTGCACATCTGTACATATCCCACAGCAAAGACCTTAATATAGGCTTGTCCTGCTGGTCAATATTTTTCTTTGTGAATAAAATATGTTTAAAACAATTTTCTATGTATTATTACACACATGTAACCACATGGAATAACTGTTTTTGAAAACTGGTAGCATCTTTGTCTCAGCTGTCGGAGAGTAGAAAAAAGGTGGTAAGTTAAATATATACCTAAGTTGCATGTTGTAATTCGGTGTCTCGATCATTCACTATCCTCAAAATAGGGGCGGGAACACTTTTTATTTTTTATTTGAGAATCGCAAATAAAATCCGGGAGACTGCTTTTGAACAAAGGCGGGCAGGGACGAGAAAGAGAAAATATTTTTTTTAGGCATTATGCTCATGCAGAATGCTTGGCTACAAGTACATGTAGATGATCTGAGCATTCAAGGTCAGATGCAGGTCAGAAAAGATGTAGAATATGGCTGTGTATGAAAATAAAAAAAAAACATTTCTGTGTATCGCGTCCCGCTGTACTAACAACTACTAACAAACTCTTGGACAGGAGTCATTATATTTCCGTTTTCGGGTGCGAGCGCTCGAGTGCATAAATACCTAGAGTAGAACTTGGCAGATAGTACATCACAAAAATCTGATTATATGAAGGCTGCAAGATGATGCAGTGATGTCTTTCGAATATACGAAAGTTAAACGAATGTGTACTCTATCATCTACAGTGCGGGTATTTTTTTGGTTGATTTGGGCCGCCGTCTCCATGGTAACATCATGGGTGTATTATGATTCTCCAGATTCTACAGTCAGAAGCTATTTCAACATTGAATAAAAAAATATCATGCATCTTCTGTCATATATTTGTTATCTGAGCATTCACATTTCAAGGTGCATCGGTTCGAGGTCACAGTCGATCTTGTGCGAGATGTTGAGAAAAACTCGAAAGTCAACAGATTGTTGAAAAATTTATATACATTTTCACACTGGGTGAAACAACAACAAATCAGAAATCATGGGAAATACTCTTATAAATAAATATAATTCTCCAATTCGTATTCCTGTGCATCATGATTCTGTTACATGTTATTTTACATTTTTTTTCACACATAATAATGCAACATACGCACAATAATCCAGGAATTGTAAATGATGCATTTGAAATATCAATTCAAATACACCTGTATAAACGAGAACACAACGAGGTGTGCCAGTAACATAGCTTTTTGTGTACTTGGAAATGACATGTAAATTATCATTATATTGTTCGCAAACATGTCACATGAGTGGCAATTGGCGACAAACACCTGAACGAAAAGAGTATATAATTTTGCATACTTCTTTTACACTTATTTTTTTAGTTTGAACATACCAGTATTCACTTAATCTGGATCGCATAAGCTATTTAGCATAAGCTAATCGAGGGGCTTTCCAGGCATATATCTCATGGGCAACAGAGCATTATGAAGATATCAATGACCAAAAGTCTAGATGATTATATCACAAACATGTAAATTACACAACTGCACATGCAGCACGCGCCCCTCACAATGTTTATATAAACATAGAAATATAGCAGATATAAACTAAACGTAAACAAACCCGCCCCGCACTGATGTCCGAGACATTGGTTGACACACAACACCGACAACATTCAGTAAAATTTTTGTCCAATCTAGTAGGAGTCTGTGACTGAATAAGACACAATGAATGGATCCATTTACATGGTACATATCAAACCATGTACAACAAACGTAACCAAACGAAATGTCACCTTCTTAAAGTTTTGAATGGAATATGGAATTAAATTGCAAACAGTTGAATTAGCTTGTTATTGAGCTCATACACTATGATGTTGTTGCTGTTCACGGCGACACTCACTGGGTCACTCAGCTCTCCCGACTGATCTCCTGGTCTCCCCACCACACACGTCAGCTGTCCTAGCGGATCCAACACGATCAGCTGATGATTACCGCGGTCTGCTATGATAATGTTACCACGACTGTCGGTTGTAAATCCCCATATCTGAATGACCTTTGCTTCTTGTGGAATACTGGGTGCAATGTTCCTTACAAACTCGCCACTCAGTGTAAACATCAGTAATCTGGCCGCGTTCTTTTCATTCACCAGCACGTATCCGTCTGGCATGGCGGCCACGCTTACTGGATAGTCAGCAAACTGTCCTGGCCCCTGACCCTTGGAGCCGATACTTCTGATGTACGAGCCATCAGCACCCAGTACCTTGACACGGTAATTACCATGATCAGCCACTAACAGCTGCCCAGAAGGTGTGAATGCCAGTCCCAATGGGCAAATCATCTCATCATTGCCACATCCCCTCGAACCAAACATCCTGACAAACTGGTAATACCTGTCATAGACTTTCACTCTATGATTGAGTTGATCGCTGATGTACAACTCACCAGACGGACTCACACACAATCCACTCGGATATTTGAACTGATGTTTCTGGTCACCCTCCTCGCCAAATATTAGTATTAAATTGAGATCCTTATCATAAACCTTGATTCGGTGGTTTTTATCGTCTGATACAATGTACCTGTCATTTGTACACGTCACATATCCACTGCAGGCAAACTGTTCGGGACCTGATCCCTGACTGCCGCTGACAGCGACGGACCTGGCACGTGTGTAGTCTGGTGTCTGGCGGCTGGCTGTAGCTGACTGGGATGGTGATTCCGTCTCTTTGCCTGCTGACTGTGACTCCGTAAGACATATTCCAGTCGGCTCGCTACCGCTGGTCGCTGACGGTGTCATGATTTCTCCTACAACTGGTTCAGACTGTGCCTCCACGAACTCGTATTCTGCCGGACACGGTGCGCTCTGTTGAGTGTTCTGTAGTTGTGACAGTAGCTGGAGGAGTTCCGTGTCGATCTCGGCCAGTAATTTTGTGGGATTTTGTTCCTTGGATCTGGCTGCTTTTCTGTCTTCTGATCTTTCAAGAAATGTTTTGCAACCCTCTACCTCAGCTGCAAGCTTTTTCTGCCACTGTTTATGGCTCTGTATTTTCAATGATTTAAGTTCAGCTACTTTTCCTTTCAGTTCCTCCTGCAGACGTTTGATTTTCTCTTGATATTTCTCTATAGATGTTTGGATTTTGCTGATAGTTTCGACCGCCCTCGCTCGCTCTCTTTCGATGGCAGTTTCATCAATGGTCATCTCGGCTGACTTTCTGACTTCTTGACGAAGGAGCTGTTCATTTCGCTCAACGTCTTCCTGGAATCTCTCTGCGTGGATCTTGAGGCATTTGTCACACAGCCTCTTGGAACAATGACCACACTCTGCGATGATCTCTCCACTGTTGCATGCCTGACATAACTTTTCTAGAACATCACAGAGTGCAAAATTCTTCCGGAGTGCCTCAACATCACATGACCTCTTGCATGTGGGACACTTGACGGGTGGAGTTTTTGCCAAGGTGTCTACACATGACTTACAGATCGTGTGCAAACAGTACAGTGCCATGGGGACCCGATCCATCAGGTCAAAAGTGTCCAGACACACTGGACACTCCAAACGTTGCTGGAGGAACCCTTCTCTGGGTGGAGCGTCAGCCATGGCGTAGTGTTACCTGCAAAAACCAAGCGTACTGCTGTGTGATTGTTATGTAGAATGTGTGACAAATGGAAAGACGCACAACAAACTTGGATGACAGACAGCAAGTTACGATCAGATTGTTATGATTTTAATGAGACTTGAATTTCATCCTCTCTCCTCAGGCGCAATATGATTATTCTCCCTAGTTTACACTAATTAGTGTCATTATCATTAAACCGAATTGTTCTGGTAAGTATGCGAGAAAAAATATTAGTTATTAGGTATGTATACCTATTATTAGTTATTAGGTATACATAATAAATATACTATATTCACATCAATCATAACACGCTGATGTGTAATAAGACAGTATTCTAATATATTTCATATATGCTAGAAAAAGATATATAATGAAACAAACTTGAGGTTTGCCACCAGGATCGCCACCATGTAATTCGGGTATACATAAACCATAGAAACAGTCTACTGTGCCATATAATACAAAAACGTAATAATGTTGCATTACAATTTTTTCATGCTTGTTTTTGCATAATGCAGACAATGGACATGACGTTTTTGTACTTTTTAGGCATAATAGACTGTTTCATAGCCCCAAAAGCACATCGCATCAGCAGGTACCCCATTCTTATACTGATGTTAGATAGGGTAGACAGGCATACATCGACCTAATACCAGTAGTAGACGTATGTATATAACATATCACTCTTAGTGTACTAAGCTTTACACGTTTGTGACGTGACTGGTTAGATTATCCCGTCATACATCACTGTGGCAATATCATCGAATTGTATCGAGGACATGATCTATGTCGGATGAGTGGGACTGCACTGCAAAGTTTTATTACGGACGTGAAGTGGGAGTAGACCACAATCAATCAGTGTATGGCGAATCCAAGTGGTGAGGAAAAATTAAATAAAGTACATGGATTAAGCACAAATGAAGAACAATTAAATATCTTATGTTGATATTTTCGGTTGAAGTGTTAACGGAACACGTAGGGATTGCATTTTGCGCGTATGTTCAGGAAGACGCCCGTGCTCACAGTCACAGTGTAGGAACCGAGCATGGTAAAGTGTGTTATTTCGGAAATGGCAATCAATATCTACGGTTCAAAATAGGCCTCTGACATTGTACATGTGATAATTTGTTTCAATTCCACCATACAGAATATATAATATTGTCACAAACGGCTAGCAGTAGAGGACGGCAGCTTAGTTGTGTGGAGGGAAGTGAAATGACTGACTCTAGCTGAAAGTACACAATAAACTATAAATACTATGTCAACAATACAAGTAATGACGAGCTCCACAGTGTCGAGAGATGGGCGGTTATCATCAACTCCAAAACATGACCAATAATCACAATATTGTTTTGTAAAATTTTGTTGGGGGTGGGGGGGATTGGGTGTCGCTGTGTGTACACAAATGGTTAAACCGGATATGTTCACATGGCTAATTTGCGATATGATTAGGACATTCGACTCGGCAAATTTCGTTGAGAATGTCACAACCTGCCCAGTGGAAAATCATACGGAACATCGTGCTCTACATGACTCTACAAGTCGAATGGAAATAATTTCAACATGTCACTTCTCAGTTTGTAACATTTAATCTCTTTGGTTACTACACAGTGATTTGTTGCAAAATCATATATATTACAGTACTAGTAATAATATACATGTATACAATTTTTAAAGATCTAAATGTCATCCTCAAAAATTGTATGCACAAATTAAGTACCAGGAGCCATGAGTAAGACAGAGTCATGATCATGATCATTCAAAGTTGTTCCCAACAGCACCCTGCATTATATTTCAGTTGCAAAGTGTGCAAATGAATGCAAAAGATGGAGGAAATGTGTCTATTAAATTAATATTTTTGATAGCCAGTGAGCTGCTGGAACCTTGGTTCTACTTGACACGAATCGATCGCAGATTTAGGTTAGGTCAGCTTCCACTACCGAATTACCAGATTACCCGGGCCCAAATACCATGGTTGAATACGTAATAAATGGTGTACTATCAGCTTCTAAAAGGAATTAATATATATGCAAAACAATCTTCACAAAACAACAAACACAGCTGATGAACTGAGCACAAACATTTTGTAAAATTTGGACAACTTTTGTCTGCGCTAATAAGTTCTACCAGTCGAATGCGATCGTTTTTAACGTTTTTAAAAGTGCATATCAACATTGCCCAGTCGAATGTCCCTATTAAAATGCAGGGACATCACTCGTTCCAATTCATAGTTCCGACGTACTCCCAACAGGCCACGTCCCCTTGGCAACCGCGGGAAAAGTCCCACAAAATCACCAATATGCTTTTGTTTGAGCGAGCCGGGAATAATGCAACTCTTGCTTGCTTCTGTTTACACAATCGTTTTGTAATATAATACACCTTATTTCACATGTCTTTACTGTCTTTACTGTAAAGGGGTTAAGATATATTGTAAGGCAAAATATTTAATTTATTTGGCTTTACTTTGCCGTGCGTGAGTTAGAAGTACACTATCAACCCACTTCATCCAAGAGTTGAGCTGTTGAACACGCCAGTTTTGTTTGTGGTACTTTTACGTTTTGGCACTTTTTTGACGTCTTTTGATTTGGTAGTAAAAATGGAAGTAGGCGGGGCTTACGGATCTCCGGAACTATGAATAGCAAGCCAAGTTTTAGATATATTGGCTGACTATTAGCTATTCAGCTAATATAGTCCCTTCAGCTTATTTGGTCCCTCAGTTTTCTTTCTTTTTTCCTAATTCTTTCAATATTTATATAACATTGTCATTGTTTACCACTCATCTGTATAGAAAAAGTTAAAAACTGAAAACAAAAATATCCTATCCTAGTTTCCATTGGGTGTTATTTCACTGACGAAGCACTGGAATTTCCGCCTATGTGCTTATATTGACCTCTATTCCATTTATTGAAGCGCTCCTGTTACCATCCCATCTGCGACTGTTAGCTCGATAAAATAACATGATATTCACGAGTATATGCCGCCATTTTCATATATTGTATTCGCGCAATACCGTTGTCGACTTGTCGTTTTACACTGTGTGCTGAATATTTTCCTCGTTTGGGGGATTTCCGTCATTATTTTTCCTGATCAGGACAATGATTTTCCGGGCACCTTTAGATAGATTGCTAACATCGATTCTGTTTTGTAATGAACTGGATACTTTTGCAGATCTCTGAATTATATGATACTAGGAAATATGATCAATAAGCCAATTTGCACTGGTCAGTCAGTCTGTTTGGGTCAGATGCAGTGTGTGAAATTGACCGCAGTTCATTCTATTAAGTTTTATGAAATACCGGCTTACATCAGTGGGTACACTTGTATGCACTATATATATACTTACGTTGAACACCGGTAGGAAGAAATGAAGTTTTTTTTTCTGTGGAATACTTCTTTTCGATGTGTTCCTGACAGTCCTGTAGCCTACGTGTCGCTGAATGCCACAATTTTCCTAAATCGAATTTACTCTTTGTTTTATGGTGTTATTTCCGGAGAAAAACGAGGCTGGTACCTTTTCCTCACCAGTAGATTACTACCACCATGCATCCACTCCCCCATAACTCAGTGAAACATAATTTTGCAGAGGCCCGGCGGTGTACTTAGTCGGAACTCGCATATTAACATTGAAAATATAGGGATACACTTCCTGTTTACAACATTTATTTAAAGCTACCCAAGATGCGTTTCGGCGCTTCCGCGTCAAAGAGCACTGGGGGGTACTGTTGCCTTTAGGTCTGCACTATCTGTTCTATTCAGGGTTATCGGAAAAATGGAATTGAAGATATTGAACGGGATATCAGTCATCATGATATACATACCATAAACCTTATTATTATTTTCACTCTTCCACATAGGATTAAACAAACTTTTAATTGACAGCTCCTAGCCCGACTCACTGAGCCAAGTTTTAATTACCCATAGAGTGATGTCTTCAGGTAGCTTGAATATTCATCTGTGTTTCTGGGCTAGTTCACTGCACTATTCTTAGACTCGTGTGATTATAAATGAAAATCATAACATATTGAATACAAAAGGACACATGATTATATTGCAATATTATCGGTATAGGCTTGATAATTTCTGCTGGTATGACACTCTCATCAGCAGCATTGCTACTCAAACGGTCCTCGTTAAGTACTTCAAATTAAAGCATACTTCAAGTTAAAGTGGGATATATAGGTGTGCTACAAAGCTTTTTCAATTATTCTTCTCTTATTCATAGGCTACTTCAAACTAATATATTATGACATCATGACTCACAGGGTGCACCGAAGCAAGGACATTCAGCTGACAACATTGTAACACAATGATATCAAACTGGCAAATGATAATATTAAGTGAAGTGGCTACAGAAAGGAATTAGGCCTATATGTTGCAAAGATGACATCTCAAGGAACGTGGTGGAACACACGTAGACCCGATCGTCAAACGATGCTGATCATACTTAGTGAGTTAGGGCTGGTGTGATGATCTCCGAGAAAGCAGCCTGAACCACACAATTAGAAATATATATTAGGGCCTATATTGTAAATATTTCACACAGGGGTATGAGGATTTTTTTTTGTTGCAACTTTTTCCTGACATTGTAAAATCGCCAACAAGCCATGATCAGATGGATATTGCGCGCATGGCCGTGAGGTGTTCGCGAGGAGGGAGGGCTGTGTTTACGGTGTGATTTGTTCCAGGTTCGTTTATTAGTAACACATATTAGGCAGTAATGACGTTCTCAACGTGAACACTTCATTTCCGTATTCCCTTTCAACACTTTTTAAACATTGAACTCAAATCTAAGGTACACACCTCACTTGACTGGATTTATATCACAGAACACCAATCTACCCCGAAAGTCCAGTTTCTGAACCCAGCTCCAAAGTAATCTCTGTTGATATATATCTATAGTAAATATTATGTTGGCTGAATTAGTTTGTAGAATAATGAATGATTATACACCCCCTTCCTCTTTTTAAATTCATTTCATGTTATACATCTCATTATCTTTTATTGCTAGTTGTATCAATATTGTTCATGTGTAAATAATTATTTGCATGACACATTATGTGTATTATCTGGTTCTAATTATTGCCATGCGAGTGACCAGTTTCATTAATATAATACATCCTCATTTGAGTTTACACGGAATAAACACATCGCCAGAATGTTTATATACCACTTCCTTTTTAAAATCATTTCATATTATAATCTTATCATCTTTTATTGCTAGTTGTGCCAATATTGTTAATGTGTACATAATTATGTGCACGACGCGTTGTCTGTATTATATGGTCCTAATTATTGTCATGCGAGTGACCAGTTTTTTTATTATAAAACATCCTCATGTGAGTCTAGACGGAGTAAACACGTCCCCAGACTACAACAGGATGAATGTGCGGGTGTATGTGACAGGTTGTGTGTACTATACAGGGGCGGGTGTAGGGGAGGGGGCAAGGGGCCTTTCCCCCCCCCCCCCCGGAAAAAAAGAAGGAAAAGGAAGAAAAAGAGAAGAAGAAAAAAAGGAGAAAAAGAGAGGGGAGGAAGTGTTTTCAAGATAAATTGCACCGGGAGGTAGCTTTAACTCCTGGGGCCCCTTGTCGCGAGCAGTGTATTCACTATATAGCCAACCCACCTGTTCTCAGTGGAAGCAGTTTATGCCCTCCACCTTCTATAAATGATTTGACGGCATTTGAATGGCCAAATGCACTTAATACTTCGATAGGTTCCGAAACCAAGAAATATTTTATGTCATATTTTGTTTCAACTACAGTGATCATGCATTTATGGGTGTTAAGTAATGCTTGATAGTTAGACCCAGGAGAGCTCTGGGATGCTGTATTAGGCACGCGAATACCGCCAGCTTCTGGGGCCCTTGAGCGGGTCTCAGACCTCCGGCCGATTCACATTTCATATCTTGGCCTTCCTTCAGAACCCTGGATTCTGGATGAATATTGGACCAAGGAGGGCCTTAGAACACATCATTGGGTGTGCACAAACATTCAGTGTCTGGGGCCCTTCGACGCACCCCAGACCCCCAGCCGACCCCCAGCCCCCAGCTTGCTTCACCTGGCTTAGTAACATTTCACAAATCGGCCTTCCCTCAAATGCCAGATCTGCTCCGAATTAGCCATGCAAAAAGTATTAGGGAAATGGGAAATGGACCAAAGGAAACCTAAAAAAGACACCACTGGGCATGCATATCCTTTTGGCTTCTGGGGCCCTTCAGCGGGCCTCAGACTCTCGGCCTTCGCCAACTCGCTTCACAATCTTGGCCCTCCTTCAGAACCCTCGATCCACCCCAGATCAGGCATTCATAAACTCTGCAAGACCATGAAATTGGCCCAAAGAGAGCTCTAGAACACATCATTTGGGATGCATAAACCTTCACCCTCTGGGGCCCTTGAGCGGGTCCCAGACCCCGGCCGACATTGGCTCGCTTCGCTTTTGACTGTATGCTTTCCCGCTCGTTGTTGCAATTGTAAAATCCCATTTAGAATTGTATTTATTGAAATCGTAGTCTTCTATGTGAAAAACAAACTTCGAATTCACGTCAGCAACTTTGGTTACAGGCTTGTTCAAACGTTGAATTTCATGGTATACAAGTCAGTAACTTTCGAGATTTCATGAGATATGTTCGCGCCAATAAATTATGCGCCGACTTTGGGGCCTAATGCATATGCTGATTTCGTTTGCCATTTTGATTCAGAAAAAAAAGGAATAAGGATGCGAAAAATGGAGTATGGTTTGTGCTCCTTATTTCGTTTACCGTTTTGAATGCGAAGAACGGAATTTCTTTACTGTTTGGCGTGCGAAAAACGGACTATGACTCATGTTCCCTGTTTCGTTTACCGTTCATTGCACGGTAAAAGATTGAACGTGACCAACATGCTTGGGGAAAATCGAAGATTTCGCTAAGTAATTAGCCCAAGGGCTAGGAAAGGTTACCGGACAAAATATATTTTAGATATTAGCATTCCCATGACCTTGAAAATAAGGTCATTCACCAATGTAAGGTCACGAGAATGTTCATCATATATCATTTCTAGCATGTCCACAATTGATTTAAGCTGTAAAGTCGATAATAAGTAATATACAAGTATTATACCATTTTGTGATCTGACCTTGAAAATGAGGTCAAAGGTCAAGTTCAAGGTCACGTGAATATTCAGCATATATCATTCCCAGTATGTCCATTATTGATTCCTAATCTCTAGTCTCAATATTGAGTGAGATATTAAAATTTAGCAATATTGTGTCCCATTATAAAGCATAGGAGAGTTCAACATGGAAAAGTCCCATTTGGGCCAAGTTTGGGTCAAAATGGCCCATATCGAGCGATTCAATGCAACGGAATTATACACATCACAGGAGTATTATGAGGAGTGTCATGTATCAAAAAAAAAGTTACCGAACAGATTTGGAGAAAATGGCCACCAAAGTCTAAAATCAGGCATTTTTCGTCGAAAATGAAAAAAGGCGCGGGATTAACTGTAAGGCATTATTTCGTTACGTCTGTCTAAAAAGCATGCCATTTCGTTATTTACAACGCAGATTATTTTGGTTCAGTATTTAGCAATCTAAAAAATTATTGGGAGATAGCTCCCCATGCTTAATAATAAAATTGTCGAGGCATAGGAAGAAAAACGTCATGAGACCTAGGAAATTTATAGGACAATAGCTATTTTTTTCGTGTCTTGTCAATAAGGCCTTCCTTTAGGCTTTGTTCAATAAGACTTATATATCAATTTAGACATCTTTTCCACGACATATAACGAAAGGAGTGATAAATAATTTTGTTTTCGAGGTAATATTTGCACATTAATCGTTTCAAATATAAAATTTGGGTATTATTTGCCCATGTCTAAGACGTAACGCTTCGTGTTACGTCTTGACAATTGCATCAAAATAGACGATTTAAATAGAAATAGAAATAACCTCAAATACACTGAAAAAAGGGATATTGATCACTTTTTCACATAATATGGCCAGACACATGCAATCTTTACAGAATCACATAAGTTCATATTATTTCTGAGCCTTTCGTGTCCAAAGCGTTACGTCTTAGACTATGATGTTTGAATGGTTCACCACAAACACTACTCTCAACTTTTTTTTATGTATTTTACAACTGTTACGACTGCCAGCAATGGGGTGGGATACGCGTGGTCCACTTGCGTTCTTTCCTCTGCGAACTATACCCACATCAACACGGTGGAGGGCCAGAATAGGAGAGTTACATCTGACCAAAATTTGACATATTGGTAAAAGGTAGTAGAATTTGGGACTTGATATACTACTGCATATACCTAACAGCGCGTTTGTTGGTAAAAACAATGTTTTCTTTCATTTTAAACTAAAACTGTGCAGGACTGGTACATGTGTGTTGTATAGCAGGCTTGGAATAACGAAGGGTTGTGCAGCTGTTCGCGTCCGTGTTATATCTAGCCGTATTTATCATTATTTCCCAGCATCCGTTTGTGTGTGGTCCGCTTTAAAAGAATCACATCGCGCTATATGAATTCAGTGAATCTCATTGCCACTAACTAGTCATTGAACATAGGAAGTGAAATCATCCACAAGGCGTAACAGAGACACGATGTTGGTGTCCTTGTTACATCTCGACTTTCTGAATGTGTATAATATGGGACGTAGTCTCTGTTCTTCCTGCATGTTTTATTCTTTATGCTGGTGTATGGACATTGAAATTCACTATTAATGTATGATATATTCCCTGCGTCATAAAACATGTGGGTATTGAATTATTTATGCGAAAACGTAACATGGACACTTTCATTTTATTGACATCGAGTCATGGTTACATCTGCACAATTAATTTATCACAATCACGCTCTATCCACTTCTTCTCTACACCTTCTGACTTTTTGTATTGTGAATCCTAAGGATCACACTGTTATTTTCATGATAAATGATCAAAGAATAACAAACTGGTGTGTTATTTGCAGATGTAACAAAAACAGCCAAATATGTTCTCCCCGTTACGTCGTCCTCATCATTAGACGTAACATGGACGGGAATTTTTTCATGGCCTTTTTCATGAAATTCATTACAACTATAATTGTCATCTGTGTTTGAAAATATTATTACGCTTAATTTTGTTAAGAAATTTTGTCATTTTATGATATGAACAGATTTTGCATGCACATATATTCAATTGAAAAAATTTTTTTCACGTCCTGTTACATCTGTTAGTTATTTTCGTGTTCTTCACCCGTGTACATAGCAAAAATGTGTTTCAGAGAATAAGTAGCTGTGACATAGAATGGGTTAAAACTGAATTTAAAATATGAACATAACTCGGAAAATCGGAAACCTAAAACAAAAACTTTCCTGGAAATGTTTTCAGGTATTTTTGTGCAAAAATTCAGAAAATTTTACCGTAAACCTTAAAGATAAAAATGTGGACGGAAGGACGACGGACGGACGATAGACGCAACGCCACGCCAATAGATTATCGGACCATGAGTCCCGTTACCTTTAAAAATAGTATAATATATTTTGTTATTCGGTATTGATATACCGTGTCCTTCGTAGCCATATTAAAAACATACAGCATCCTGGGGTTTTCTTCCATAGGAAGAAAATATGTTTCACGATGGGTCTAATGTTCCCAGTCCTTATATAACTGCACCAATTGCTGACACTTTCACGACCAACTGTGTTTACATAAGTCAAATTTATTAGTCTGACCTGAATAGTCCCTCTCGCTTGTCTCTAGCATCAAATGCCTAACACAAACAAGAAAAAAACTAATAGAGCCAGTCGCGGGTGTGTAATGAACAGGCGGGACCGAACCCAAAAGACGCTGAGACCCTTGTGTATTTGCTGGTTATATTTCACCAAGAAGCATGTGACGTCCTGGAGCGGATCCAGGATTTTTCTGTATTGTCACCATTTTTGGTGAGGACGTGAAGAGGGGGAACGAGACGACCTGGACCGGCCTTTCAGATCACGTTTGACGTGCACAATTCAGCGCCAATTTTACAGTGTGTGTGTGTGTGGGGGGGGGGGGGGTAATGAGTCGTCGCTCCCGGGATCCGCCTATGACGTCGAAGATAATGTGGTTACGAGGCTGAGAAGATCAGTTAGAATATCAGGAGAACAAATTTCACCAATTAACCGAGTTAAAATAAACAGCAAATTTGGGAGCTCCAAAACACCAGGCAGGTTATGGTCATTTTGAATCAATATTTTGTTCATTATATCCATCAGATATAAATCCACAATACAACATGTTGCTCATAATAATAATCTTTTTTCAAGAGACACGAAATGTTTGGCATGTTGCTCGTTTATGACGAGTGCCCCTCCGAGTCATATTCACAACATTATCGGTTTCGGCAAATATGTACAGATCTCGCTCGAATGTTAATCTCGCATAGCAAGTAGAGATTTAGGCTCCAGAGTTAGGCTCCAGCTGTTGAATCATACAGTTTGCTTGCCAGATGTACATAGTTATGGAGCAGAATTGGGGCCAAAATTAATGAAATGTCATATTTTGCTACATTCAATTTTTATCTTGAGATTATAGAATGCTAAACTATCAATTGCAGACATGAGAACTTCAGATTGTAGAAAGCACAAACAACAATATATATATTATCTGTTTAAAAGTTTAAAATTAAAACTTTTTTTTCAGAATCAGCAACCCATGTGTGAAGAAAGGAAAATATAATTGTATTTTTATAGTCTATGATTCAGTAAAATACAAATAAAAAACAACACTTTATATAAGTGGTTTTCTCCTTACGTATTTTAAAAGTTTATATGTTTATAATTCACGTTCTGTTATTCATCCATTGACAATTCGGCATTCAGAAATCTGTCTTCTGCATTTCGACATTTGAAAGTTCGTGTTGGAAAGTCTACAAATGACTCTCGCATTTGGAACAGAGGGCGTTCTGAGTTTTGTTAGTGTGAAACCAAATACTCCCTCATGCCACGCACACACCAATGTAAGACAGTTCACAGGGGGGGGGGGAGGTGGGGGGGGGGGGGAGGTGTAAGAAGTGGACTTGAGCGGCTACATCTGTGCATCATGCCGATGATAGTGTTTGTGAATAACTATATCAGCTACACCCAAAAGAATATGATTGAACAAATATTTATATTATTGTAAGTTATGCAAGTCAATGTGTGTGCTGCTTCCTATTTTGTCGTGTCCATACCTGAAACTTTATACATTTCACATTTTGCAATAGTATTTGAACAAAAGTTTCAGAGACAAATAATTTTATTGTATATCAACAACAACAATAACAACCGCAAGTTCATGACAAGGTGTTTTTATTAGTTGTACGGAAATATATTTATTGTGGATTCTATGCACATAATGGTGATAAGATGGCATATAAATATGATCAATCATTGGGATTGCTTTTGTTTTCAGAATCATAATTCAGTGAAAAATATGATGTGCACAAACATTCATACTGAAAGTTTTGGGATGAGTTTTAGAATCACCAAAAATACCACCATATTTAAGAACATTCATACTACTATATTAATTTTCAGATGAGCCTCATATATATTTAAATTATCTTTGTACCAGAAAAAGTCGGCAGCAAAAAGAAAGTGAAACAAACATGTGGGTTTACCACAACAAAAATAGTATTTGTGACAAAGAACCCTAGCTGTGGACCATGTAAAGTTTTGATTCCACAGCTGAACCAGTTTGGACTGAAAATAAGAGTTTGACTCAACAAGACAAGCAATAATATCAGTACATTATAAAAATAAATATTTTCAAAATTCAGTTCCACTTAAGGTTGTTCGATACACCGAACGCGTCATCAATGTGGCACGTCTATGGTTGACCAAACGTGTCATAAACAGCGAATGTAACGGCGGGGTGAAATAGGGATCGGCGGAGTATGAATGTTGCCGTGCAATGGGAGTACTGGAAAGTCCGGCGGTCTGTAATCAGTACGGCGGAAGCATCACAGCATATGTCTAGTATCTTTCAGTGGGCCAGCCTCGGTTAAGAAGATAATACTACTAGAACATCCATTCGTTACATAGTTTTAATATGTATATGAGTAAACGTTTGCACAACAAAACTAGTAGACCTAACAATTTCCAAATCTTCTGATTAACATAATCAAACAGATCGTAAAATTATTCAAAACACTGTTAAATAAATTGACAACACTTCTGTGGATCATGGCATAATTTTCAATACAACTCAAGCTTAGCGATAATAATATTTTGAAAGACTATTCATGGTATTGCAGATCTCGTAGGGCTAATAAGCATGAATGTACTAGCATGGCATAACACATGGAATTTGTTGCTACTTGACTTGAGTGGACCAAGGACAAAAGATACAACGAATGCAAGAGCAAATTTGAGGGGTGGGGGGGGGGGGTAGTTGCTGGCGCAAGTGGCGCTCATTACTTTGTATATGATATCTGTGTAAGACCAATAAAACAAGTGTGAGGGTTTCTTCCGTTTCTTACCACATCCTCCCATCCGCCGAATCCTGCATTTTGTGCCCCTGTGGAGTGTTTTCTTCACAATTCCAATCTCTTAGAACTTCAAAGTTCACCACAAAATATCCAGAGGTCGTCACACACTCTTTTATAATAGTTTGTCCTATGCGCCCCTAAGTTTGTCCAAACACGCATATGCATTTCCAGTTCCACTAAGCAACATTCCATTGACATGCATCAATTCCT
Organism: Terebella lapidaria; assembly: GCA_949152475.1. Taxonomy (NCBI): domain Eukaryota; kingdom Metazoa; phylum Annelida; class Polychaeta; order Terebellida; family Terebellidae; genus Terebella; species Terebella lapidaria. The sequence goes on along the minus strand of OX424568.1, from coordinate 26,238,934 downwards.
CTATAGCCTGTCCATAGAGGGGGACGCAAAATCACCCTACTTACTGTGATCCTAAAATTGTGTTCATGAATAGCCAAATACGTCTCGTGAAGAGTGAGAAACACCTTGGTAATATAATCGGTAATGATGTAAAAAAAGAAGTTATTGACAATACTGTCGCAGATTTCTTTGCTCGGTTCAATATGGTATATTCGCACTTCAACAAAATGACATACGAGGTTAAATATCAACTGTTTAAATCATATTGTATGTCGTTATACGGTGTTCAGCTGTGGGATATTGGGTCTGTCCATGTACAACGATTCTTTATAGCGTGGAGAAAATGTATAAGGAAACTATTCAATTTGCCCTACAATACGCACTGTAACCTACTTCATTTGATTTGTGCAGATCTAGATGTGAAGCAACAATTATATCGACGGCTCGCGCGGTTCGTCCGTCAACTATGTAATAGTCGGAATATGTATGTGAAAACTGCTTATAATTTAGCAATACATGGTAGTAACACCAATTTATCCAAAAACATTAATGAGCTGTGTGCTTTTTATAATCTTGACAAAAGTGACCTTGTCAATGTTCCAATCAAGCCAGCTAAACAAGTATGTTCCGAAGGAGTGCTGGGTTGTCATGCTAGTATTATACGTGAATTACTGTCTATGAGAGACCATGCATCTTATGATACCTTAAAGAAAGAAGAAATGGAGTTCATGTTATACAGCCTATGCACTGAGTGAATCATCATTGTTCCTTCCGCTTTTCTATTTGTAACTCGTGTATTTTTCTTTTCTGTCATCATAATGTAAATTTCATTTCCTTGTAATGTATCAGATGTATCTGATGAATAAACGAATATATATTATATAGCCTGAATATACCAAATGTTCACTCTTTAAGAGGAATACATCATAAGAAGAGCTCAGCTTCATTGGGCCGCAACATTTACAGCCCACCAGGCTCGATTTCGCGGGGCTCCGTTTTCGTTACAGTTGTCATTTTTGACACGTTTCGTCTACCATACCCGTGCCGCTATGTAAGCCGAATGGGGCTAACTTTTCTGTTTCCGCAGCTTATCTGCCCAGAAATTTACACTATGTTAAGCGATTTTCTGCCAAAATTCATCGAGATGCATGAAATAGACCTATAGACGAAATAATCTCCAAAATTCACCGCGCACAGATCAGCGCTACCCTCTCAGTCAAATCCGTTATCAGCCATTTATATATAATAAGCTATATCTTCACGTTGTCCGCATGTATAGGCCTACATGTTATCGCAAAATCCTGTGCCAAATGTGGCGGTCATCTTGCTCAAGCTAATTGGGTGAAATTTATTCGTAAAGTTCTACTGACTTGTCAAATTTGATGGGGATATTTCAACTATTAGGCCTACTGAGTTGGCGACCGGAGAGAATCTCATCTGAGCCAATTGACCAGTCAACATCTAGTGGTTCATTCTAGCAGCCATACCGTTCATGCTAATGATCACATCTACCATGCCAGCCTTTTATACATTTCTGAGTCAAGTCAGAACATACAATATATGAAATAGATGATTTTTTTTTCAATTCATACTCACAAAAACTTGAATAATTTGACATAGTATGCACTCCAAATTCATGAAATTATTTATTTTTTTTCCATAAAATGACACTTTTCATGTTTTAACGCTTATATCGCGAAAAGTAACCTGGATAGGTATATTTTTTACATTATTTTTACAAACCCAAAATATCATTGAAGAAATATGTGTAAAAAAATTAGAAAAAAATACTGTATTACTGACCGAGCAGTGATACTCAACGTTGTATGGATTATCAGAAGTTACTCTTTTTCTGTAAAATTTCAGTGCTGAAATATATACACATGTTCTTACTCTTGCCACGAAACATATCAAACTCAGTGCTAGCGAATTTTGTTTCATCAGTTTAATGAACCGTTGCATATACAACAGTTCTGTACTGAAAAATCCTATAAATATATAGTTTTAGGCAAAAATATGCAGTTAGATTGCATGTCATGATGTAATGGATTGTGGCTATTGCTGAGGTACTTTCAAGACTGATAGGAGGTCAACAAAATGCATCATAGCAAAAAATATCATACGGTGACCTACTATTTTTTTCTGCTTTTTGTAACCATCACATATCTAGCTATCAAGAAATATAACTTTTTACTCAATAAAAACACCTTTCCGGGTGTTTCGAACAACCTTAAATATTATCAATTAACAAGCTAACTCCTACACAACCAAATCAAACAAGGGAAAATTCAGACAACTGAGTCCAACAGAACTGAAGTACAGTAATTATAGCTGAACACGAATGAAATTAGTTTCATCCTACAAATACTAGTACATGTATGAATATTAATTGTGGGGGGTCTCCACATATTCGTTAAAAAAATAGTTTATCAGAAAATGATAAATTACTGTGTTCATGTTATTAATTGAACCGAACCATATGTAAATTTCACAGACCATGCAGGACTGACGAACATACATGTCTAACCATGCTGCTAAATTCACAGCTTGAAAATTCATATCCAAAATAGCTATTTAAATGTGCTTCTGCACTGAATACATTGTCTGTAACAGATATATCGTTTGAATCAGGTAAATTACCTTTACCATAGCATTCCAACATATTACTGCATATATCACAAACACAATAATATTAGTCTGTTATGCATGTGATCAATGTATATACATGTACATGTTCTTTGAAAATTTCAGCATTAAAACTCTATGAAAGTATCATTGAGTACTAAATCCTATACTAGGGCCTATATAGGGAATGCTTTTGCACATGAACAAAACATACTTCATCATACCAAGTGCATATGCATTTACATTTTTACTACCAAACTCATTATTTATCACATTTGATGCCTTGCAAGGATGCACTATCAGCTCAAAGTTTAAGATGTTGAAGACAACATCTTGAGAAGTCAGCCTTCGATCAGGAACCATGCTGCCTTCAGTTTGCCTGTTGTGACTGATTTCAGTCAGTTGATTATCTTGACTTCCGGCCATAACATCAGTCATCACCTGATAAAAATTTGAAAGAAACATTTTGAATTCCAGTACACATGTAAAGAACTATCAGGTCATAACTTGATAATTTTATTATATTTATACTAGACGTCAAGGCCTAAAGATGCCTTGGAGGCATTTCGGTGTGATGACTAATTTATAATATATACTAGATATCGACGAAAATGAAAAATGTCGACTCAGCAAAAAATATTCAAGGTCAAAGGTCATCCCTAATACCCCTTAGACATGTTTGTCTAGGGCGACGAGTCCGAAAATAACGTCCGTTTCGTTCTACGACGCACCGTTTCTGAGATATGCAGGAAACCTCAAGGATGACTGGGCGAAAAATCTTCCGACCTCTAGTTCAAAGGTCGTTTGACGGATTAATCCCAAAATCGATAAGGTTCTTCCCTGTTGATATATGAACCTCCGAGCAAAGCTTTGCAGCCATTGCCAGAATAGTTTTTGAGTTATCGCGCGGAAACGGAGTCCAAAAAATGACCTCAATTTCATCCTCACAGACCTCGGATCCGGCTTCAAAACTATACAGCACATCTACATGATATGTCTGTCAGTGTCTGAACAGTGGTGAAAATTTCAAGTCGATCCGTCGAGGCGTTCTTGAGTTATCGCGCGGAAACGAAAACGGCGGAAAAAAAGTAAAAAAAAGAATTCTGACAAAACCATAAAAGCATTTCTGCCGAAATGCCTTAATAACAACAATTTGAGAATATCTTGGATGATAAATTTTAAAAATTTGTAATTCACCTTTCAAAAAATCACTTAAACCGTCCAATGGCTCTCCCCAGTTGCATCTGAAAATGGAAGATATATCCAGTAGAAATGTATATTAATAGGCTATTACTAGTACATGGTTAAACGAATAATAGTATTTTATTTTCAAAATCTACAGAATGGACCTATACATAATGGGCACAAATGGGCGTTCGCTTCGTTTTCGCCTTCGCCGATTACACAAAGTCTATAAGCCCTAATTATCGCCCAGACACCTCATTTCGGAGAGTAAATTCAACAGTGTAAATTGATTGTGTACTTCGAAAACTTGAAAAAGAGAACTCACCGTTACTTTTCTCTTCATGAAATATTGTTTGGCGGAGTAAAAACGGCTAGTAGATGGGTACAACATCATAGTTTTGTCGAAGCCGGCTGTGCAGACACTATTGACAATCCATCACCAGCCAGGAGTCTTTGCGCCGACAGGGAGGCAGCATCAGGGGAGCATTTAGTTTCACACTCCCCTAGCATACTTCGCAACATACTTCATGACATACTTCGTGACATACTTCAAGACTTCCAAATACGAACTTTCAAACATGAACTTTCCAACACAAACTTTTGGAATACAAAAGATAGATTTGTGAATGCGGAATTGGCAATGGGTAAATGACAAAACCTGAATTATATACATGTAAGGTGTTGAAATACGGAAAAAGAAAACAAGGTATATAAAGTTTTCTTTGTATTTTATTGAATCAAAGATTGAAATATAAATTTTATTTTCCTTTCTTCATACATATGGGTTGTTCATTTTTGAAATGTTTAAACATTAAAGTTTAAATGATAACGTTTTAAACAGAGAATGTACCCATTGGTGTATGTGCTTTCTACAATCTGAAGTTTGGATGTCTATAATTGATAGTTTAGCATTCTATAATCTCAAGATGAAATTGAATATAGCAAAATATAACATGTCATTAATTTTGGCCCCAATTTTGTTTCATACACAGTGAGTATCATGATCACGTTATGATGGAAAGTCCTTGCCTCTATCTTTCAAACATCATAACTTGGCAGATATAATTGACGTGCAGGTCCGAAAGCGACAGAAAACACGATGGGTAATCTGGTCATAGCACAAATTTCCATTTGTATTTTTTGTTTAGTGGATGTGATAAATTATCTATGAAATAAAATATTAGTCTTATTGTAAATGTATATCGTAAGTGCCAGTATTGTTATCTGATACACCTACGGAAGCCTAGAACGGTCACCTAGTATTTTTTTTCTGTTGAGATTTGGTTTTTGTCCAGATATTTTTTTTTCAAAATCCTTCGAATTTTCTTTTTTTCGCATTTTGTATTTTCGACTTTTAGTTTTTTTCGAATTTTCGTTTTTCCAACTTTCTGATTTTTCAAATTTTCGTTCTTTTTTCGATTTTTGACTTTTCTTTTTTTTCTTACAAATTTTCGGGGGTTTTTCGACTGTTTTCGAATTTTCGTTTTTCCGAGTTTTCATCTTTTTCATTTTTTAAATTTTGACCATGACAGCTTGTTCCAAGGAAGTGTGGTTGTGAGCATGTATATGTCTTATACATTCACAATCGTTGAGGTGATATTGGCAGGAAAACTATTCTTTCCAAATCAATTACATATATGCCTGTGGTCTCAGAAAAATTGGTTACAAAACAAACTATGCTTGATCAGATGGATAAATCATGCATATGACAGTACTAGCAGCTGCTTTTCTTTTGTTTATTACCTAAGAGTTACCTCTCACCTGACCTAGTTTACACTCGATTGGCTCGAGCATATACGAGTAAGCTTGGATCGCATTGCATCAATGGATATAAAGCACCGAAAATGGCGGTAATGTAAACAAACTCAAAATATCTCCACCAGAAACTCGAAATCAACGGAATCAATTAGAGAGGGGCGTGCAGGTGCAGATATATACAAGGGGCGTGCTGGTGCAGATATATACCAGTGCAGATATATGACTGTTATGTTTTCTACGTTCGATCAGAAAGGTATGGAAAAATCCGTAACTTTCTGCCAATAGCCACAGACAGACAACAGACAAATGTTTTCTTCCAAATTCGACCAAACACAATACAACAATGTATCTACACTGATAATCGAGTGAACAACATATGATTATAGTAATGCTTATGAAATAGGTTATAAACTCAGATGGGAGATAGAAAGATTCATATGATTCACACTATGGTTTTTGTATAATACAACTATAATTTTTGAGACCCTGGAATCTAATGGAATATGGGTGATCTGTGCAGGGTTTTGAGGATAGTCTAATTGCGGCCATGATAATTATTGAATGTTAGTGAAACAAATATCGCAAAAAACACAGACATTTAGATAGATACTCTATTGAAGGCTATAACATTTTCTTGGATAAAGTGTGTGTTGTGAGTGGAAGGGGCTCATTGTACATATGAACTTAGAACTGATTATTAACAATACATGTACTCCCATAGATTTGATTGCAGTAGTGAAAAAGTCGAAAATTCAAAAAGTCAAAAATCCGAAATATCAAAAAGTCGAAAAAAAAAAAAATTCAAAAAGTAAAAAAAAACGAAAAGTGAGAAAGTTGAAAAAAACGAACAATCGAAAAGTCAAAAAGCCGGAAAAACGAAAACGAAAAGTCGAAAAGTCAAAACAACAAAAATTCGGAAAAAACCAACGAAAAGTCGACAATTCGAGAAAACGAAAAGTCGAAAAAGGGAAAAGTCGAAGAAAACGAAGAGTAAAAAAAGACGAAAATTCGAGAAAAACGAAAAGTCAAAAAGTCAAAATTTTGAAAATATTTCTCAGGAATTCGGGAAAAAAATAACTGGACAAAAACAAACTCTAAAACATACTAACTGGCCGCTCTAGGCTTCCGTATGCACCATCGGGATTGCTAGTTTGTTTTACACGAAACGAACCGACCAACAGGAAGAGAATTTCGTGGTCAGTGATTCTCGACCATAGACACATGATATCCGTGATACGTTATGGGTTTCTGTTATGTCTTGCTCTACTCACTCCACGTATTGAATGGACGACGAAAATCCATGGGGAATGACGAATACACCAGTCAATCCTTGAGCTTTAGGTTTCATTTTTTTATATTCCAAAATGTTGTATTTTAGGTTTGTTATTGGTATCATCGAAATCTCGTTGTATTGGTGTTACTAGGTTGATATTTATTTACAAAGAAATATTCTGATATCCAGTTATTTCTTTCCAGCTGTGTATTGTAGAGCTGAAATGCTGCTTTGAAATAGCGTTCAATGAATTAATGTTTAAATCAAATGAAACCACATCTAATCGAAAGTTTCCTTTACAAAGATTGATTCTATTTGCTTATATACTTATTTACACTATATTGGCTTGAAAAACTGTTGGTACGGACAGTTCTTCTTGTTTTTTGTTTTAAGCAGTTGATTTGTTTAAATAAGCACGTGTGTGTGCATGGAACTAGACATATTTGTCAATTTTCAAACAATAGGCAATCAGATATGAAGCTTCCCAACAATATTATGAAAGTCAAACATTTCTTGCGACAGCCCAATGACTTTGTAATCTGCATTTACTGTTTATATTCCACCATCTTCTGTATTGTTTCTATATACAGCTGAAAAGCATCGTATTCATAATATCATTCAGAATAAGTAAACCCCAAGTCAGTAGATCAGTTTCGATAATACAAAAATTCTACTATAGGTATTTTTTCATATGGTGTTTTTTATTTTTACTTTTTCACATCTGTAGAGAGTTTTGCATCATTTACTTCGGCTTGTCGAATTTTAATTGTCACAAGTTTTTTTGGTTTGTCCAATATAAGTTCCCAGACACCGTATCGATCTGTAATGAACTGCGACGTGTATACCACGGGATACCATTGGGTTGTATCCCATAGTGTTCTTCTCATATGCTCGATATTGATTTGCTTTCGAAACTTTGGTTCACTTAAGCTCGAAATCGTTTTGTACCAGTGTCGAAGTGTCTCCCACTTAGTATAAATCAAACTGTTTCTGTAAGTTCATTCAAATTATCGTGTTTCAAGTCACGTGCATAATTTGAATTGTTCACACACATCGTACTGCTGTGTGAAATGTGCAAAGCAATGATAGCAATTTATTTGCCTTTACCATTTTCTACTTGTAATGTTTACTATATAATATTGGGCTTCCCTGCACACATCGGGCTTCAGACAGTCCATTACAGTTTTTGTGTCCATTTTATTTGTGTATCTTTCCTGAATGTACATGTATGAGAGAACTTAATGACTAAATTGAATTGAATTGAACTTGACTGGTGCCCCTATCATACCGCTTGTGCCATCCACCGTGAAGTGTTCATACCCAGTTTACTGTATGATGGGTAGTAATGCATAACATGCGTTCTGACTTGGGCGCATGCGTCATGAAGTGATCTACTCCCACACACACACACACACACACACACACACACACACACACACACACACACACACACACACACACACACGCACACACACACACACACTACTCGCCCACTGAAAACATACCATTTAATCAGTCTCGCCTCTTTTTAATCCGTGTTGAATATAGAAGAACAAGCAGCACAAGTTCCTTGGGCTGGAAGTTACTTTTGTTATGATTACAATGTCGAATTCATCTTGACTGGTGGTTGAATTGAATTGAGTGGTTGAAATGAACTTGACTGATGTCCCTATTATGTGTGGGTTAAGGCTATGTGATGTTATGTAATACACATCTCCAAAAAATTACACTGAGACATTTCACCCCTATGTTGTATGCTACAAATGTGCAGAAATAGGTCAATATTTCCAGACTGTCAGCTATTTTATTCATGAGCAGTCGAAAAAGACTTCTTTGGTATAATTTATTCCAAGATACATGTATCACCAAATATTTTTTACATCACGAGGTTCGAGCTACTTTGTGCTTAATTCGGAATTATTTTTTGGTCCAGTTTGAAGGAAATTGAACAGAAACAGTGACGATATTTTACATTGATATAGGCCTGTGGCTATTATAATCCATGAGAACAAATTTTAACAAACATGACGACAATTGGTTACAATTTGAACCATTTTGTGCATACATACGCGCATAATGACATGCTAAACAACATTATGACAACACCTAACTCTTTTGCACCCTCAATTTGGTTTGAGGGTATGTTGTCTTTACAAGTACGTACATCTGTATTGTGTATAGGAGTTGCCTCATGGGGTGCTGTCTACCACCAGTAGATCTCTCCAATACAAGAGTGTACTGGAATCGGCTACAATAGGCATATTCATTTTGATTGGGAATACCTGGCACAGGAAATTTCCGTTGGTCATTTGCAAGTCGAAATAGAAGCAGCTATGCTTCTGACAGATATGAGCGCACTCGAATTGACTCTCCACCGTCGATATGCTGTAGGCTGTTACGTTCTCCACCTTCTGTCCGATAGCAGCATGAAAATATTCCGATCTGAAGTTTCCGTGGTCTGCGTGCATAAGACAAAGCGACGAAATAACATACATGTTTTAAGAAATCACCTAATGCAATTGTAGTGATATTGGCAGAAAGTTATGGATTTCTTTTTTTTCTGTTCTGACCAAACGCAGAAAACAGACTGGTTATATTTATGCACTTGATTTGTTCAACAAATGCCCATTTCTCATTGATTTCGTTGTGAGTCTTTGTGGAGATCGTTTGAGTTTGTTGACATTACCGCGACTCTGGTTACTTTGTATCCCTTGATGCAACGCGATTTCAGCTTACTCGCATATCGAGCGGCATTGGTTACCTAGGTCAGGTTAAAGTTAACTCTGAGTGGCACACAAAACGAAAGAAAAGCGCCTGCTAGTACTGTCACATGCTTGATTTATCCATTTGATCAACCATAGTTTGTTTTGTAACCGATTTTCTGAGGCCATACGCCTATTTGTAGGTGATTTGGAACAAATAGTTTTTCTGCCAATATCACTTTAATATGATATATTTTCTTCCCATTGTTTATTGACGTTAAGCACAGTAAACCGCTGTATTCACCGTTACACGTCTTCTCATAATAGCTGACGACCACGCTGCTCGGCGGATGATATTGAAAGTTGGAACCAGGGTCGTGCCTGTAACGGAACACACGAGATGGCACTGCATTCGAAACTCTATATGTTTACACCTTCATACTCAGAGCAACTCAAAGAATCGTGTTGAAAGATCACATTAGTTTTTTTTGCATTGGTTGATTGTTTTGACGTTATCAGAAATTGGACAACTGGATTACTTATTCTGTTAGTAGTCTTAATGCTAGGGAACCTGGAAACTGAATCGTTGATTTTGTTGTAATATATCAAAATATCTCTAATGGGAAAAAAAACAAATATCTGTCATGTGAGAGGACCCAGGAATGATGAATATATCTTTCTACTTTCAAAAGCACTCCACCCAGATACGTCATGTTTAACATGATTCATAGGTATGTCGTATGACATGTCATGTATTATGACAAATCGCACACATTTGTAATCAGCTTGAGAGCAACTGCCTTCGAAACCAGCATTTTTTTTTTTTGGAAACTATATTTCACATTAATCACCTACTAAATTAACTGAATGAGACATACTCACATCAAATGTAATGAAAATAGCAAATCCTCAGGAATTTAACAGGCGGTTTACGCGTAAAATACAGGAACTGTATCCATCACACGCTGATGTAAACAAAGCATAGAAGTGCAAGATGGACCGACAATTCCACGTATATCATGGCATATCACTGATTATTTTCTCATAACTACACTATATGCACATACGAACTGGAAAATGTTCTCGATGTGGACTTTTAAGCGCGATTTGGGCATCTGTTTACATTCGGGTTTGATGGATACACTTCGTTTGTTTATTTACAAAACCAGTACAAAATGGGTACTAAAACGGATGACAACTCGGACGGACTGCAATCGTCAAAATCATTGAGCACACCTTTTGTTATATTGCATTAAATGTGTTACACAAAAACTTGGTTTTGAAAAATAAAATTGCATACATTCGGAGGCAGTAGCTTTATTATCGTTTTGCAAAATATTATAAAGCGGGTTCATGTAAAACCAGATGTGAATATGTGAAAATATGTTCTGTGTTGAAACTTGTACGGTTACATTTTGAACGTTGTAATATGTATGGTATTTTTTAAATAGGTACTCCCCTACCTGTTCTTTGTGTGCATGGAGCAGACATGTCCATCGGCATAGTCCACAGCCTTGCAGTAGATGCCCTGCTCGTCATGGAGCTCCATGCAGTATCTATAACAGGAGGCTGCATCTGGCACATTTACGAGACGTTCGTTGAATCCGCTCATAGCCCACTGCTCGATTCGTTTGAAATAGCAATCTGTGGGGACAGTGTGAAACCTAGACATAACAGACGCTTCTGAGCACAAACATCACACGAATTTTAATTCGTCAGGTATGAAGCTGGTATAAAACGCATTATATATATATATATATATACCATGGCCGATCATATATTGCTGTGTTTGTTTTGGTCTATGTATGACACTATGATGTAATATGTTGTTATATTAGCCTTTACTAATATACCTTGGTTGCGTTGAAGACATGTGTATTAATTACACATGTTTGACACATACCCAAAATGTCTCAGTTTCGAAAAAGAGTGTTACATTCTTCGATCTGAACATTCCGGACTATCTGTATTTAAAACCCCTCAATAACCTACTCCCAAAAAGCTAATGCATTTTGAAACCGAACCCAGCTTCTCGGAGTTCCGAGCGAGTGTTGAGCACTCACCTTCACTAGAAGTTCCGCCGTGCAACCCACAAAGGACCAACACCGGAATCCAGATCGCCCCTGTCATTGTGACCGTCGTGTCCCAGCGAAAGCCTCTCCCGATCAACACATCGTCCTCATGTTTCCGTCCTGTTGGCGGGAAGCGACGGAAGGAAGGATCCCGGATTCAAGTTACAAGAGGTGTTTTTATCTAACGCCGCTTGGCGGACGTCCCAGTAGAGAGGGGACCACGCACGCGAGCCAGACGGCGACATCGTGACGGTGACGTGCTGCCCACTCAGCCATGACCTCGAGGTCTCATCTCGTCCACGACGGGCAGAACTTACATAATTTACATGACAACAAACGAGGCCGTCTCGCTAGACTCGAAGGTGCCGTCCATTTATCTATCATTGTGTGACGTTTGTGTGCCTTTATGTGCGACGTAAGAAGCTTAACAGTCTTCTCCCTATAGCCCATTGATCTATAACAAAACCCGGCAAATAAGTGGCTACACAAGATTTTTCTACATTTTCTTTGTTGGTAGAAGTTTAGAGTTATTATGACTCCATTGAAATGCACGTTGTTTTGACGTGTTACGGAAATAGACCCTTGACTGGCGGCATATTGAATGTTGATGGATCGTGCTTGGGTAGAGCCATGCAGAAGCGGGCCTGGAGACAAAGTTGGAGGTTGCAGGATATTGATGAGGAAAATTCCGTCAAGCTGCTTCATTGGGGTGGAGTAGATTCTCATGTTATTTAAATGTAATTAATTGACGTAAGCAAACAATTGCACCATGAAGAAGATAGATCACTCTGCATGTTCTACAATGTAACGAGCTGGAAATTGATTGCAGTTATGTTCGTCGGATGTCTTTCAGGCAAGAAATAAACGTCTTGAATATGTACATTTATTTACCCAAACCTGTTTATTTTAGGAGAAGTGAACAAAATGTTACACAACTGTGAGAGAATAGTTTGATGCAAATCAGATTCATAACAGTGTATAGAGACGTTCTTCCCAAAATGCCAAGATTAATTATAAAATCGTTATATATTCTTGCCGCTAAACTCATTCACAAAGAAACTTCTAGATTGAAATCAATTAGTGTGAATAATATTTCCATATTAATGGCACCTTCCACAAAAACAAACGCCATGTCATTATGAAGAGTATTCATGGAAACTACAAGGATGAAGAATGTTTTGGCAGGTGACTGAACAACGAAATCAAGGCTGTAACGATTAAACACCATTCACTGACTGCATTATGAGCCTGAATTATAAATTGACTTTTAGTAGGTACGTAACACGCAGTTGTGTATTGTCCTAGGCTTTTATGTTATGTTTGTTATTTATCTTGTGGCGGATCGCTGGCTTATAATAATTCAGGTTAGCTTGCCCTTCATCTCTTTATATACATGTACACCGTTTCTGGGAAGCAGAGAGGTGCACCTTTATGTCGGCTCATTGGACCACACTGTAAAATCAATGGCTCTATCATAAACTTTCATGTTGCTGGCGTATTTGCCTGTGGGAACACGGCTAATAGCAGCCAATCACGAGTGGTTGTATCGATCTGGTTCGCAGTGAATGTGGCAGCGTCATTGCATCAGAGTGCATGGAACGTTACTCCGGTAAACTCCGTTCATCGAGATATAAAGGAACAAAAATTCATCTAAATATTATGTCGGTTAAGTGGAAGGATCACACAATTGCATTTCTGCTATTCAATTAGATATGAACGGAGGTTTAAAAAAAAAACTCCAGCCCACACCGAGAAAAGGGAAAAACGTCAACGAGTTAACTTTGACAAAAGAGGTGGCTTCATTAACCTTAGTTTGTCGCGAGACTCGTCCAGTTCAGAAACTTACGGCTGTGGTTATTACGAAACAGCTCAAACAGTCGCAAATTTTGTCCGACTTCAAGTTCATTGTGTCACCGAACATAGATACACTCTCTGTATTCATTTGTGGGAAGGCTCAAATCTCATGTCGATTTGTGGGTATCATGTTCCTCTGAAGATGTGGATTAATATCCTGGAATATAGCCTAGGTTTTGAGAGATAGTTTAAACGATAATATATGTCACTCGCACAAAGGAACAAATGTAATGGCTGCACGAAGTGCAAGAATGATGCCAGATTGCCTTCACGCGAGATCAATTTCAACGATTCGAGAATTCAAGTGTCTCACCATTTGTTTTTCATTCAGACACATTGCACGGGTGGCAATTTAGGGGGTCGTTATTGATCAGATAGGAAAGTAAAATTTGACGGGGGGAATGTAAATGTCGCAAACAACAATTATTTGAAGTGGGATTTCAGGCACCAAAAATTCAGTTCAGTTACAGTAAACACAGCAACGGAATATGTTAAAATTTATAAGTATCTCCGTGAGTGTTATATAACGAAAATTTTGGTATTCTCTTCAACACCACAATCTTAATAGTTTTCCTCAACCGATTCGAATGAGGTACAAACCCCTCATCAAGAAATGCGCCATTTTCGGTTCTGTCGGTGATTATTTGATCTGTTCTTTGGCAACACCCTGGCCTCTTCTGGATATAAATTCCTCTCGAATACCCATTGATGCCTCTGCTCTGGACAGCGGGGTTTGGAGTCCACTCAAGTGCCCTGAGGCCAGGAACTTTCTGGTTACCGGAGTTTGGTATTGCATTGTGTTGCATCCGTCGTCCACCTACATTCTTATCTTTTAATTATTATCTTCTTGTCTTTTAATTTACAATCGAATCTTCCTGAAATTTGCACCAAAATGCCTAAACTATTTTAAAAGAGAACTTTTTTTATTTCCGATTCATTCTTAAATGGCGGACATTTTCGATGAAAAACGGCCAATTTCTGATTTTGATGGCCATTTTGTTTCCAAAGATTTTGCCTATGTACCTTAGCGACATGCATATATTTAGTTGCCCTTGGATCGCCGGTCTGAACGTGTCGATTTCGTTTTTATTGTGGGTCGGTGAAAAAAACAATTTCATCCCAAATCAAGTCACTATTATTTTTGAGTGGTTTCTAGCCAGAAAAACAAAAGAAAATCGTTCCCCCTTTGAATTTTTTTTTGGACTTTCATCAAGTTCCCCTCATATTGGGAGTTGTATAGAGTAAAACACCTAAAACACAAGATAGAGCTAAAATACACCTAAAACACAAGATAGAGCTAAAATATTGGCACATTCAAATGGGAAATCACATATTGCGATATCAGTGGCGACCTGTAATTAGACTTTCAATGACCTTGAAAGATCAAAACGGCTTTTCATCGAAAAACGATGATTTCTGGATTTTGACGACTCTTTTCTCGTAATCTGTCTATGCTGAGATTTGTGTGTCTGATCTGAGATCTGAGATTTTTTGTCAAAAGATTCCGTTATGTACCCCATGATGTGTTTTATGTATCCCATGAAGTTTCCAAGCCCTTGAGCATGTTGAGTCACCGATCTGCGTGTGGCGGCCATGTTGATTTTTCGACAGTTCGGCGATTTTTTCCCCAAATCAAGTCACCAATCGTTGTAGCCAAAATAATAAAAAAAAGATAACTTCAATAAACGGAACTTTACTAGCATCCTGCCGCTGGGTATGTTGTGAGTGTACCTGGTCTTTTGATAGATCAAAAGTATCAAAATTACATTTGAAACTGACTACTTTCAAGCGTTCAATCATATTTAGTAAATACTCGGTTGGTGATATTTGATGGTTATATATTCGAAAGAATTCACGATTTCTTTATGTGATCCACCTTTATGATGTACATATGCAAATTGACGCATTCAATTGTGGTCCTTTTGTGAAAACACTTGCAACGTTTTTGTTCACTGGCGAAGATCCTCGCGACCCTCTGGGAAAATAGAATTGCCCAGTCCTAAATACGAACAGACAATATAGAGTTCGAAGACTAGCCACTCTTTAGTTTGAACAGTCAACTTATTTGAATATCTGGTTTATATGAAGTGGCAAATATTCGCCACTCTTTAGTTTGAAACGTCAGAAATTGATTCAAACATTTTTGGATATCTGGTTTATAAATGGACAGCACGTCTGGGTGACTGCATATTGCTTGCCATATGCCAATCTGCCGATCCATGAAAACTGTCATTTGACGTTGTTGACAAGAACATGACCTGAGGTCTAGAAACCAAAACTGGACCAGTACCGACTTAAAGCTACTGCCTTCGAATGTATGCACTATTTTTTTCACAACTAAATGTTTGTGAAATACATCTAATGCAAGATAACAAAAGGTGTGCTCAATGACTTTGACGATTATAATCTGTCCGAGCCGAGTCTTGTCATCCGTTTTATTACACATTTTGTACCGGTTTTGTAAATAAACACACAAAGTGTATCCATTAAACCCGAATCTGAACAAATGCCCAAATCGCGCTCATCAAATATCGATCACATTTTCCATTTCATATGTGCATATATTGTGTATTTATGAGACAATAATCAGTGATATACCATGATGTACGGGGAACTGTCAGTCTATCTCGCACATCTATGCGTTATTCACATCTGCGTGTGATGGATACAGTTCCTGTATTCACGCGAGAACCGCGTGAAATATAGTTCCCAAAAAAACAATATATTGACTGGTTCCGAAGACAGTTGTTTTGAGCTAAGCTCTGTTGTATCATATTGTCGTAATGCCGTAGCCGGCTCAAGTAATGTACATTACTCACTATTATATACTACTCGTTTACTGAAAACATATCATTTAATCCGTTTCACACCCTTTTAATCCTTATTGATGGCCATAGAGGAACCAGCAACACACGTTACCTGGGCCCAGTAGCCTCCAAGATTGCTTATCGGTAACATTCTTGAAATTTGAATGGATTGATACCATGTTCCATTTAGCTTATATCTCTGCCGTCTTTCAACACATGTTCGTGAAAATTGAAAAAAAAATCTGTATATAATCAAAATGGTGGGCCAAATGTGAAATTAACGACAGTAATACAATTTCAATATTTATATGCAGTCGAATGTCAGTTCAACAAACGTTGCGTACACACAAATTTACATGATATAAACTCTAAGGTATGTGTATACACTGTGGAGTACATATCCGTACAAATCCATTGATATTCACGACAAACTGATGTGATTGAGACCCATTTCATATATACGTTTTTCGTGTGTTGGGAATCATTCAAATAAACTTTCTCAAAATACTAGCCCAAAGGCTAGGACAGCTTACCGGACAATATATGTTTCATATTTTAGTTATTAGTCATTTTGTCCCATGGTCTTGAAATTAAGGTCACTGGTCAAATACAGGATCACGAGAACATCCAGCATACATGTATATCATTCCCCATACTAGTATTAGCCATTTTGTGCATTGATATTGAAAACGAGGTCAAAGGTCATGTTCGAGGTCATGACAACAATCAGTATATATCACTTCCTATATCACAATTGATTACTAAGCGGTAAAGTCGAAATTGAACAAAATAGTAGCCATTTTCTCCTGTGACCTTGAAAATTAGGTCAAAGGTCAAATTCAAGGTCACAACAATATTCAGCATATATCATTTCCCATATGCTCACACTTGATTCCTACGCTGAAAAGTCAATAATAAGCGAGATATCAGCCATTTTGTCCCGTGACCTTGAAGATTAGGTCAAAGGTCAAATTGAAGGTCAAGAGAATATCCAGCATACTAATATATACAATTTTCTATATATTCACAATTGATTCCTAAACTATAAGGTCGATAATAAGCGAGATATGAACCATTTTGTACTTTGACCTTGTAAATAAAGTCAAGGGTTGAATTCAATGTCATAACAATATGCAGCATATATGATTTTCCATATGTGCATATTTGATTCCTGTAGCTTTAAAGTCGATAATAAGTGAGATATTCGATATTTTGCGCTCTGACCTTGAAAATGAGGTCAAAGGTCAAATTCAAGGTCATGAGAATATTCAGCTTATATCACATCCCATATGGTCACAATTGATTCCTAGTCTCTAATCTCAATATTAAGTGAGATATTAGGCATATAATGTGTCCCATTATAAAGCATAGGAGAATTTAACATGGGAAAGTCCCATTTGAACCGAGCTTGGGTCAAAATGACCTTGAAAATGAGGTCAAAGGTCAAATTCAAGGTCATGAGAATATTCAGCTTATATCACATCCTATATGGTCACAATTGATTCCTAGTCTCTAATCCCAATATTAAGTGAGATATTAGGCATATAATGTGTCCCATTATAAAGCATAGGAGAATTTAACATGGGAAAGTCCCATTTGAACCGAGCTTGGGTCAAAATGTCCCACTTCGAGCGATTCAAGGGCAACGAAACTTATACACATCACAGGGGTATATATGAGGAATGTTATGCATCAATAAGAAAAAAACGTCACTGAACAGGTTTTGAGAAAACGACCGTCAAAGTCCAAAATTGGCTGTTTTTCGTGAAAAATGGCCGTCATTTTGAAATACTTGCGAGAATAATAAAACTGAAAAGTATCTCCTTTTTGAAATATTTTTAGGCATTTTGTGCAAAATTTCAGAAAGATTCAATAATGTAGACGGTAATTATGTAGACGAACGACGACAGCCGATAATGGACCATGGACGCAACGCCACGGGAATAGGTTATCAGACCAAAGGTACGGTAACCTAAAACTGATGTGCAAAGCTGTATGTCTGCTGTAATTAATGGAAGGATTCTCTCTGTAAATTATGAGGTTATTACGTTACATAGTGACATAACTAAAGTATATAACCGAGTTTCTAAAACGATATAACCGAGTTTCTAAAACCTAAGTACATTGTATAGCCCATAGGTTGGTTCTGTGGCTACTACGTTTACAATGAGAACAAGCCCGTAACTAGACAACAAATCGGGCGACACTCCGAAATTCATTAGTCATATCTGTTTGTATGACTAAATGGTATATCTTGTAAGGGTTCACATAATAGTTAGGAGAGGAGATTATGGTTTTGGTTATGTAGACATATGTAAAAACGAATACAGTTATTTCTCTATACGACTGCAAATCACCTTTTCTGTGACACCAAGTCATTGTGTTCAGTGAATGACTCATGTTCAGTGAATGACTAGTTTGTGATCAACAGAACCGACATTAATTAGTCTATAAATTAACCCATCCCCGAACCAGTTTGTCCGAGTCTTTTCTACGGCATTTTCGACGCATTCTGCAAAACGTCATTGTTGGCCAAAGAGAAGTTTGCCGAGGTAATTTATGCAACTCGTACAATTTTTCGGACCTTTGGCGATAGGTCAATTAGTCCACGAAGTTACAAGACTATCATAACGAATTCGATTCAGTTTATTGTATGAAATTTGTATGAAATACTGCTATTCAAAGACCTGAAAAGCTCGTTATTTGAGTGAAATATGTGATCGTGGTCCCCCAGTGCCTTAACTCTTTCTTCAGCTATCGTCAATTTGCTAAATTTGAAAACTGAAATTTGCATTCACAGATGATTTTGATCATGATCATCCGTCATTTCCGAAACAATCATGGTCAAGATGGCCTTCAATTGCTCCGAATGATACAAATAAATCGATAGCTTCTGGCACCTTTGAGCGGACTCAGACCCCACGCCGTAGAAGGCTGCGCGCCTATGGCGCTTGCCACGAACTTGATGGTAACCTGGAACATACCCCCCCCCCCCACTCCCCCCCCCCCCCTCTCAAAAGAAACGTGGCTACGGACTTGCCATAGTTGAATAAAGTATTCTTCCTTTTTTATAACCAACCACATGTCTGCCATGGTGTTACATGTACTTCTGTCTTGGGTTTCGTTCTTGAAGAAACCCCACCGATTTCTAGGTCGGAGAGGACCACTGCTGGGGCTAGGCATTCGACAGTCGGAGAATACATGTAATACAGGCCCCACGCTAGGTAAATATGTGATTTAGTGAGAACAGTTTCGATTAATTTAGTTGCTTCACTGCTGGGGCTAGACATTCGCCAATCGGAAAATACATGTAATACAGGCCCCACGCTACGTAAATATGCTGTCTAGTGAGAACAGTTTTGATTAATTTAGTTGCTTCAAAACGAAGTCACGTCCATAACAGAGCGCTTGGTGTGGATCACAAAATGGCATATACTTAAGGACATCGGCGTCATGTCGGGATACATTCGACGCCAAAGTGCGAACAGTACCCAGCCACTCCTGAAACGGAATGTTTCAATCATGACCTTTCTCTGATACTGTAATGAATATATTTATGACCAGGTGATTTAGTCCAATAACTAACCCCCGATTCTCCATGTATTCTTTCTGATCAAACTTTGTAAGATTTTCTTCTGAATTTGTTGGGGTGGGGGAACAAGTCTCATTATCATTATTGGTCATGACATGTCATATAATATCCAGCGAATCAACAGTGGTTACCAAAAGTCAAAATATCACGTTTCTCTAACGTTGGTCATCTTTGGTCAAGATATGTTTAAATGGCTCGAGATAATTATAACATATTGAATAAGGTCTAAAAACAATTTAAAAACGAGCTTCTATTCTGTCATGAGGCTGGATTAAAGTGTCACATTGATAAATTGGTCGGTATTCGCACAAACGTAGAGCATAACGTCGAAACGCATTGGTCCTTGCAGTGGCCGGCCCGACCTCGACATGAAGATCTAAAGAAGTAATAATTTTACATAAGTTACCCGACACCGTTATGATTGCAAATCAATATTCAAATTGTTTGTCATTCGAGCTTGATTTGCTGGCACTATAATGCCACCACGGTAAAAGACCGGATGTGGGTCTGCCCGATAACAGTATAAAATATGGGCGTCTTATTCTATTCACTCAACAGTTGTAGTCGAGCATTCGATGTCATCGGGCAATAGCAATGCCGTTCTCCGTGCTTCCTCGAGATGCCATTAAGGCTTCTCACGTTTGACCAATGGTGAATAAATTAGTCAAGGTAAATACGCAACCAGATATATATTATTCAAGTTAAACATTCACTAAAAAATGCTTGAATATCCTGCCTTCGACTTTGTGTGTCACACGTACACTATAAAACCCAGTAACCTGGATGGAAGTGTTCTATGCTCAGTGGAATCAGCTAACGGATACCTAGATCTATAGCTAGGAGTACCTCTGGGAGTTTTGTATGAGAAAACAAAACTGATGGAAATCACAATGTCAGGATTAACACCAACAACATTCTTAGTGATAGCTTCTTTCCTGTCTAGGTATGCTGGAAGTGTTGAAGGTGGGTTAATTTTATTTTAATTGTCTCTGCTTGCTTCACCAGTCAATGTGATTACAAAGTGTAAAAAATGTTGATGGGCCATTTTCAACTAAAATAGAGAAAATAAGTTAGCTTCATTCTGTATTAAGTTTGGATTGCGAAAGAAAATCTCGAGTCTGGGTGCTCCATCTGTTCATTCAATTATAATGTAAATTTAAAAGGAACCAAATCATGAATTTGAACAGTTCCATCAGATAGAAGATCTTAGTGTGGTGATCTATGGTTATCAAGGATCACAAACCCTATTCAATTTTTCAATTAAATATGGTGAAATATCTGAAAATTGTTATACTCAAAAATGATTTGCGACTAATCTCTCAATAAAACTGCTAATAACTAATAATGTTAGTAAAGCGCGATGGTTGAGTTGCAATCACGTGCACCAAAGTGTTTCAATAAAACTCGCTACGCTTATTGTAATCTTCTCGCAGAAAGCATGATGTTTATTAATCATTATAGTCACACAACAAAAGTGCAAACTTACTTTAGCTTGTTTCTCATGCTGAAGATATGGACTGTTGTTTTGTTGACGCGTGTCCAAATGATACTTTGATCAACAATTTGTACAATTCCTGCAATACTTTTCAAGAACTCATCCCTCTCATCGTCATCCATTAGTATAAATATCTCTGTTAACGATGTTTCGGAAAAATATGTTATTATTTTGTTACCTTTTCGTTCCATTATAAATGAGTGGCATTCTATTTCGTTCCATTTTAAACGATTGCTCACTGCAATCTCTAATTGGTTAAGTTGCAATCGATTTCAACCAGTGTTTTGATGAGTATTTCTTGACCTTGGCAACTTTAATAAACCAACTCAATGCTTAGAAATATCGACTAGAAAAGGTCTATTGCATGATTGTCGCATCGTATAGTTCATATGATATTATGTGCATATGCTGCATACATATATCCATGGAGAAAACTATGCCTTCTGTCTTTGAATTATTTCAGTTCTCTCAGATACCGTGATTTTTCTCCTGACGATCATGAATTTTGTAAAAATGTAGCCATTTGACAAAACATACCAGCTAGAAAACAACAGTGAAAGCATAGAAGCAATGTGATGTCTCCGAAATAAGTAATATCCGGAATTCTCCACCATACGTTGCAGAGTGCCACTTCAGAACGATCGCGCAGTACGGTATTCACGGCCATCAATCTTCGGAGGAGTACGACGAGGAGTCCAGCTGCTACCTCAGGTGTCTGCAGATGAACTCCGAGCCAGAGTACTGCGAGTGTGTCGAATTTTCGCAGTATGGTTATTGCTACATACACCTCGAGAACAGGTATTTCAAAGAATCATCCAGGCTAAGTACTATCTTTCATTTTCGAAAAAAATGTCCCTAGATAAAACGGAATGACTATAGATTTGATAATTTATTGGTAACCTTTTGAAGGCAGGTTTATAGATGTAAAATATTTGGGTTGAAGACTTCGCCTAGTTTACAACATTCACTACTTAAGAGAAAGGCAGATGCCTCAGATACTTTACATAGGCAGTCATGAACCACGTCATATCATTACATGAAATCGTGCGTATAAATCATACTTATCGTAAAGACATTATCGCCTCACTTTGTTCAGAACAGAGGTGGGTTCCAGATTTAAGCGTGTTGACAGGAGTCAAGGAGCATACACCTTCTATGAAAAAGTTTGCGAAGGTATTTATATCATCCTACTGCAAACAGTGTAGCGTTCGAGATTTATCATATTTTCATCTGAAAACTGGTACAATAATCATAAAAATTAAGACAATGCCGGTAGAATACAATATCAGTGAGGAATTACTTAATTTCACTTCTACTACAGAACAAGGCGACCTCCGCTCCGGTGTATACGACCTGGAGCCTGGGCGTAGGGTGCAAGAGACGCCGCTTGAAGTCAAACCCGTGGACAGCCAGATTGAGTGCGCCCAGTTCTGCCAGAGAAGTAATTGCCATTACTTCAACTTACTGACGCGACAGGGCACCCTAATGTGCGAGCTGTTCCCGCTGATTGTCCCACTAAACACCTCGGCGGATCCGGATGTTTTTATGTACAGTAAGAGTATTAGGCTCACGCCGTTGATTCTATCGAACCCTTAGCCGTGAGTGACGGCTATCGAAATGGGACAAAACATACACTAATGGAGGTTTTGATATGTTAACTCTTTCATCATGTCAGGGATACCCTGGGTTGTATCATACATTATTATCGATCGGATATTTATGTGAATAATTATGATAACATGTTAATGGCAAATTTTGTTGTTGACATTATTTTTTATTATTATACAGGGGTAATTGCATAGGAACAATGATCACTGCACTGAAATCAGCTATTCTGTGTTGTGCATATGGTTATCAAAAAGTGTAGTACTGTGTGATAATTATGTAAAATGCTGATTATGGAGAAATAATTGGGAGGCACCAGGCTACCGTATTGATCCGCATATAGGCGCATGCGCCTATAAGTGAATATGCGCCTATATTCGAATTTGGCGCATGCGCCTATAAGTGAGACACTTCATATTTTTCCCGCCGAAAACCAATATTCACATATAGGCGCATGACATCGGGAAAACAAAAAGCACTTACATGGAATGGATCGCAATTTAGAAAAAAAATGTATGTTGCTGTGTTATACAGTGCAGTTCGAGGGGTACATGAGTACAGAATGTTTCTTCCTAGACATATGCAGATGGTACTGGTGCCCGATAATATGTCGAGCTACAGACACGATGTTAGTGTGCTTGCCCTATCACGTGATACAATTTCACTTTGATATCACTTGATAAACTGGGATAGATAACCGTTTGATACATATTTGCAGTAAAAATGTAAATATACTTTATTTTAATATAAAAATGGGGTCTAAATCTGTGTGATTTGGAGGCCTTTGGGGGTGCACCTATAAATGAATATTGGGGGTGCGTCTATAAGTGAATATTGGGGTGCGCCCATATTCGAATATAGGCGCATGCGCCTCTAATTGAAACAGTTTATATTTCAACCGCACTGGAAAATATGCAATAACTCGCATATAGGCGCATCTGCCTATATGCGGATCAATACGGTACATCAAAATGTTGTTGGTATGTTGTTATGCCACAAATGTGTTTTTTTTTGCCACCAAAATTGCTGTTTTGACCTTTCAATGTTGTCAAATTCAAGGTCATCGCTGAAATCACTGCATATAGCTCCCCAGTTAGACGAGAAAATAGTTAGGCTCTATCTTGAAGTGTTCAAAGAGTTTATTCTGTATAGCTCCCAATATGAAGAAAAAAGTCCAAAAGAAGTTCAATGACGGGACAATATCAAAAATGTTACTTTCTGCTGGGAATAGCTTATAATATATATTTAATTTCTTTCAGACATAAATTTCTGCCAACCTGTCGGAAAGTCAAAAAGGCCGTCATGCACAGACAAGCGAATCAAGCGCAACGAAATTCTTGATACCTAAGGGCAATATAATGCATGATTTGAAATCAAGTGATTTTTTAAAAATGTCAGAAAATAGCTGGCAGATTCCAAAATTGGGCATTTTTACCAAAAATTGGCGCTAATTTTTGGAAAAGAACAAAAATATCATCCCTCAAAACAAAAACAGACAACCGACGTAACGCCATGTCACATGATGATAACCTGAAAAGGTTCAAAGATAAAAACCAGCGGGTATGCTCCTGAATTTGAAAGTGTATATGCATAATTGGGCAATGAAGCCCATGATGCCCAAAAATGTCGAATTTGACCTACTCAGCTATGGACATACACTTTTTATACCTTTGCTATTAAGTTTGGGACGACCCCCCCTCCCTCGCGTGATGAAACCTGGGTGAAACGAAATCGAATAACAGGGTTTGAATGATAACATGCATCCTACAAGACATATTCCATGGAATGCAAATTATATTAGGATGTTTCGCCTGTTACTTATGTTGTATATGAAATTGTTTTGATGTAAATTTTGTATGCTGTGCTTGTGTATGAAATGTAATCGACAACAATGATCGTGAGGATTGGCTGCAGTATATTTAATTTCCATTCAATAAAGTTTTTGTTAAAATGTGACGATATCGGTTGATGAATGTTGAAATAAGAACTGAGTGCATGCATTTACTCACCTACATAATGCCACTTTGAAGACCCAAATACTTCAACCTGCATAATAAGAATTTGTTCTACCGACACTGTACTGTTTTCAAGTATTTACTCATTTTTCATCAGTTTATACACCTATGTATAGCGACGTATACTGCCATAGCGATAGACATTACCGCTTCGAAGGTGGTGAAATTCTAGTCAAATGATATTGGGAGGAAAACTATTTGTTCCAAATCAGCTACAGATATGCCTGTGGTCTCAAGAAAAAATAGGTTACAAACCTAACAATGCTCGATCATAAGATAGATCAAGCATATGACAGTATTAACCACTTTTTTCTTTTGTGCACCCCTCAGAGTTACCTATAACCTGACCTAGTTTACGCTTGATTGGCTCGATCATTCACGGGTAATGTATCTATCAACCTATTACCGCTGATAACCAGATTTTGATGGTGCCAATGAAAAACCTAACATCAAAAGCTTTCAGAATAGAAACAAAGCCCGACCAAACACATATCTGAAGCCACACTGGCGGCATCAGGGGCAGGCAGTGTGTAATTGTAGTTGTTTTCACTGTACACCAGATGGAATTAGTGCACAACTGCCCAACAATTCATTAAAGCAATTTAGAAATCAGAAACAATCCCCGTGGAATAGGTGTATGACAAGTACATAAGTACCCGATCAAAAGTCAAAAATGCTACTGAGTTGATGGTAAGCTGGAATCGCTAAAAGCACCGAGAATGGCAATAATGCCAACAAAATCAAACTATCTCCACCAGAAACTTGCATTTGCTTAGACACAAAAGTGCAGATTATAAAACTATTATGTTTTCTTCGTTTGGTAGGAAATGTATGGCAAATTCCATAACTTAAATATCACTTTAAGCCGTTGCAGTAGTCAGCTTCATCTCAGTGACAGAGATGGTATTCCGGTCCGTCCTTGGTTTGCTTGACCATGCAACTTAGTGGAAATCCGTCTACCTCATCCATGCACTGTCGGTACACCCAGCACATTTCTGAAGGAGCATATTGAAATATATGTTTAATTATTCGATGAACTGATGTGATAAAAAAACAGTTACTCCATTTCACCAGTTGAACTCATAAAACGTATCGTACAAGGAAGCCTCATATCACGCAATTGTGGCGGCGGTTGGCCTCTGGGGGATACACCTACACAGTTGCGTACGACTGTATTGTCCAGTTATGAACAGCCGTAATCAAAATTAATTATCTCTCCTTTTGATACTTCTCATTTATTTTTATATGGGTCCAAATGGAAGACAGCAGTAGTTAATTTTGATATCCATGTTTTCCATAGATTTATATTATAATCTGAAATTGTGTTTTACGTGTATTCACAACTTGCGTATTTGGAAACTTAAATGAATTCTATTCTATGCTATCCCACAAATTACAATTCTATAACGTTAGTTTGTACTCTTGATACCAACCTTGCCGGCTGCTACTGAATTTGATCAATGTCACAAGTATGTCACATAGAGATTATTCCATATATTTTGGCAAGTAATTTTTTTGAGTTTGAAATGAGTGTTCTGAGTTATTTACTGACAAAATTTCAACAAGGTTATACTTAAACTGTTTCTTATCCAAGTCGCATTCGTTTGTAACATAATTATTTCTGTGATGTTACATTGACGCATGATCCAAAATGTGTCTCATCATAAGTATTTGCTCAAAATAGGGAATGGGAAAAATAATGTTTAAAAAATAAGAAATTGCCCCTATTTCTACCGCCAGGAGCATGAACCCAATGCACATTCAATCCTTCAATCAGCAGATAATATTCATAACCACTTTAATCGGTCTGAAATGGTAGAGCATATTTTGATAAATATGACGTGAAGTTTTAAAGAATTTCCATATTATGTGGAACCGAACAATTATTGACAGGGATTTTGCTTGTCCCCAGAGTGAGGAAATGACGCAAAGTAACGGGACATTTAGAATTTCGCTTCTCTGTCCTGATGAAAACCTGATTCAATTTGACCAAAAAATTGTGGAAACTCATAGAGTCCATTGAAAAGTTTCTTGAGGCCACCATTTTAGAAGTTTGAAAAGAAATTCCAAATTTAGCTCACCGAAGGCATTAGGTTCAACGAAGAACATAATTTTTGTTCACCACCATTTACCACTCTGCTCTTTCGACAAAAGGTTTCATGACATTTCTGGTAGAGGTTATCTCCGCTATCATGGTTATTGGAATTATCATTGGAGTTGTTGCAATTATAGCAGGGCAGGGCGTGAGAAACCGTTGAAATGAACGCACACATAAAGATGTACAAGGCGAGTGAAACGTTTAGGTCCGGCATGGGTGTGCATCTGAAGACAGTCAACTATACATTGACTGTCTTCAACTCGTTCACATCGTAATTTTGGCGAGCATAGAACTACTAATAGCTATAAGGTGGGTTTTGGGTGCTTTTCTATAGATATTTTTTTGTTAGGTGATGATGCTCCTGGTACACGTACTCGTTTTACGGTCATCTGAAGGTACCTAATATCGCCCACCATATACATATCAGACCTATTGGACATAATGGACCATATACATGTACTATATTGATCCAACCAATCTCATATATTTGTGACGTTACCTTAAAATTGTCTAATAACGAACGAATCGCCAGAATCTCCTGATCGTTCACTATATTGGTCCAGTCATTGTCTGTTCAATGATAATTGTAACATAACTTTTCATTATAGAAAGGAACAAAAGACATGATAGAGTCAGTATCAGTTGTAATAAGATGCGACGTGGTGATGCGAATGGGAAAAGTTCTATTTTTTCAGATTTTCTCTGTCCATCCTTGGTTGGGGGAATAATTTTAGATACTCATATTTACTATTTAGTATACGTTTTCAAAGTCCATTACGTTTGGTATATGTCCATTCTACTCAATTTAGTCAAACGCATATCAATTTGTTTCCATTCCAAATATTGATAATTAGAGGCAGTAATACTGAAGAGGAAACAATGTGGGAAAATCTGATGCGTTATGATTTTGACTATTGCTAATATATATGCTGATCAATGTGTTGAGAGTATGAGGATAATTTACATAATTTCACTGCAGAAGAGGGACCGAGTCTAATAGTTCATTAGCAAATCCTCGTAAATATGCATGTTCAATATATGTATACTGAACCAAGATCCAGACAACAGCCTAATCAGGATCGAACACTCGAATTTCTCGGGATGACCAAAGATGAACTATGTCATGATTTATGCCGATTTGTGAAATCCAAAATCCAGTGGTGAAGACTATCCCGTGGAAACTTTATATGATTCCTTAGTTAAACCGAGAGAGCCAGAGTCATGAATATAAGCTCATGAGTGACGCCCAAGAACACTCTCAATGTGAGAATGAAGGAACTCTCTGGGCACGGGAAACGTGAGCCATGGAAGCAAACCCGAAAATGAAGAAGAAATGCTCTGGACCAAATGCATCCTGGGATCTGAAACACGCAGAAAGTTGGTGGACACCATGCTCTACTTGATTTGACTGAACGTTGGGTTTCATGCGGGCAAGGAGCACCCTCAGTTGCGATTTGTGACTTCTCAACTCTCATTTTTGGATACCTTCAAAAACCGATAAGGTGGGCTCATAGAAAAATGGAACCCAAGACTGTTCACGAGTATGCCACTACATCATTAAATATGTATCGTGGCCCTTTTCAACCTCTGTCAAACCTTTAGGTAATACCTGTTAATACAACCCGTTGCAGAAAACGAGCTGAAGAAAATGCAATCTCGTTTGTGTGACCAGTGTGGACTCAAGGGATTCAGGTCCAACCATTCTCTCTGCGCTCCAGCTGCGTCTAGACTGTATGACTCATCTCCAGCGGACAGAAATATGCAAATAACGATAGAATTGAGAATGTGTTGACATTAAAGCCTCGTTTCCTGTGCATATAGAAAGCTTGAATTCTTCGGAGGGAAAAATAACACTGCTGTGGAAGGAAGGAAGGAAGGAAGGAAGGAAATTTATTTCACATGTGTACAACACAATAATCAAATATAAGGTACACATATTGGACATCAAAAAAGAGGAACACGAATTGATGACCAAAGAAGAAGGAGAAAAAAAAACAAAGAAACAAAAACATGCTGAAAAAATTGAGATGACGTACAAGAACTGGAGTCAATACTTTAACTAAGCAAAAACAAATAAGTTGGTACATGTACATTTCTAACCTTTGAACAAGTGTGGCTTCTTTGAAAAAGTGGGATATTCGTTTAAAAAATACTTTGATATCGTTTTTTCTTCAAATCTAATACATGACTATTTCGATAGGGTGACATCATCACTATATTTGAATTATTATTTTTGGTCATATCATATAATATCCAGCGAATCAACAGTCGTTACCAAAAGTAACAATATCACATCTCTTTAACGTTGACCATCTCTGTGCAGATTTGTTTTAAATGGCTCCAGATTATAACATATTGATTAAGACATTGACACATTTTACAACAAGCTTCTATTCTGTCATGAGGTTGGATTGGAGTGTCACATTGATAAATTGGTCATTAACTGGCGCAAACGTAGAGCATATCGTATTCGTCATTGGTGTGTCTGGCCCGACCTCGACATGAATATCTGAAGAAGCTAAGTTACCCGACACCGTTATGATTACAAATCAATATTCAAATTGTTTGTCATTTGAGTTTGATTTGCTGGCACTAGAATACCACCACGGACACTTCATTTTCAAAAGACCGGATGTTGGTGCCCACGACATTATCAAATACGGACGTCTTATTCTATTCACTTAACGGTTGTAGTTGAACGTTCAATGTCATCAAGCAATAACAATGCCGTTCTCTGCGCTTACTCGACATGCCATTAAAACCTCTCGGGTTTGAATAATGGGAAATAGAATAATCAGGGCAAAACCCAACCAGATATATTTTAATCAAGTTAAAAATTCAGAAAAATCCTTGAGTACTCTGCCTTCAACTTTTTCGGTCCCACGTACACTATAAAACACAGTGACCTGAATGAACGTGTTCTACGCTCAATAAAATCAGCTAACGAATACCTGGATCTATAACTGGAATACGTCTGGGGGTTTCATGTGAGAAACAACGGATAGAAATCAAAATGTCAGGATTAAAAAAAACAGCATTCTTCGTGATAGTTTGTTTTCTGTCTCGATATGTTGAATGTGCTGAAGGTAGGTTGATTCTATTGTATCCCCTCACAATTCAAATCTCGAGTCTGGAGTATCCTAGCTCTTGGTGTAAATATAAAGGTAACTAAATCATGAACTTGCACAAAGTCATGAATTTGATCTTTAGTGATCAAGGATACCTCATTTTAAACTAAATATGGTTCATATCTGAAAAT
The DNA here is from genome assembly GCA_949152475.1 of Terebella lapidaria. Lineage (NCBI taxonomy): Eukaryota > Metazoa > Annelida > Polychaeta > Terebellida > Terebellidae > Terebella > Terebella lapidaria. The sequence goes on along the minus strand of OX424568.1, from coordinate 26,208,615 downwards.
TGTTATTTTCAAAATGATTTCAGGACTTATTTATCAATAAACTAGGAAACGTTACATCACATGCCCAACGGCATCATCAGGTTGTGTAATAATGCTAGTAAAGCTTGGAGTGAGTTGCGCTCGGGTGCACCAAAGTGCTTCAACAAAAACCGTTACGTTTATTATATTTCTCTCGTAGTGGTTTTACTTATTTTTTATAATCACACACACAATCAAGCTGAAGATATGAACCTTTGTTTTGTTGACGCGTGTAATCATTGATAGCGCGTACTTTGATCAACAATTTGTGCAATTCCTGCTATACTATATATGAAACCATGTTTCGGTTCATCATTTATTGGCGTACAAACATGTATAACTGCTACTGAAGATTTGGAAGGAGGCTCACTGCAACATTTTGTTTCCTAATGTGCGATCCATGTTGTACCGCTGTTCTGGAAATTATTTCTTGACCTAGGCATCTTTAATAAACCAATTCAAATCTTAGAAACACTGAACAAAAACACCTATTGCATGATTGTCGCATCGTATAGTTTATATGATAGTATCTCCATATATCCATGGAAAAAAATATATCTTTTCTCATTTTAGGTGCATATATCTTTTCTCATTTTAGTATTTGCAGGTGTTATCAAATACTATAATTTTGTTTCCTGACGATTATGCATTTTCTAGGGAAAATGTAACAAGCTGAACGAAGCAAAGAAGCCAGAAAATAACAGTGAAAGCATTGAAGTGAGTGATATCCGGATTTCTCCACCATACGTTGCAGAGTGCCACTTCGAGACGATTGCGCAACACGGTATCGGCGGCCAGGACGATTCAGAAACATACGAAGAGGAGTCGAGCTGCTACCTCAGGTGTCTGCAGATGGACTCCGAGTCGGAGTACTGCAAGTCTGTCGAGTTCTCACATTTAGGATACTGCTCCATACACTTCGAAAACAGGTTAGTCAATGGAATATCCAGTATTATCTTTCATTTAAGATACTTGAGTGACTTAATGACGCCTCCCTAAGTGTATATGTGATCGAAAATTGTCTCGAGATAGAACAGAAATGACAATTTCAAAATATCTTGGTTTATTATGAAGATAGGTCTGAAACCTTTCTAGTTTATAATAATCAATACTTAAAGTCATAGTAGCAAGGTACTATTATATGGTTTTATTCCTGTTCAGATGAAGGCATTGTGGACATTTGGTGATAAAAAAGATGTTTGTGTTAATTGGTAATTAATAACAGCGACATATAATCGAGTATATTGAGCCAGTATTGCAATCGCCTTCTCATGCCGCTGAAAAAAAATAGCTTCGGCAGTTTCCGTAATCGTGACGTCAGTTGAGGCAAAATGTGCTTTGATGGCTGGCCAAAAACGTAAAACACGTAATTTGGGCGGTCAGCTCAAAGATAGAAAACGACTCCAAAATGCATGAGATTCAAACGAAAACACGTGGACATACTGCAAATACTGGACATCTTGCAGTTCAACAAACCTCCCTTCTGGAAGAATGAATAGTACTGATTCTAAATATCAAGACAAGAAATGCCATATTCCAACCATCTCACCCGTTCACTTGAATTGTCAAACATACACAACGAGAATGAATATGCGACATGCAGTTTACCTTGCTGGCTACATGTACTTTCAGTACTGCCTCAAATGACGTCACAAACCACGTGACCCATACTAAAATCGTGATCAAAATCTTCGGTAATTTACGGAAGGAGTGCCTATTTGATTCAATATCTTGAAACCCATTGATTGTATTTGTAAAATTCGTTCGAATTTACATATAACTATTCATAATGGACTAAATGAAAAGCACTTTCATCGGCATGCTACTAGGTCTTTAAAAGAAAGGCATGTGTCACAGCTACATTACGTATATGTAGATCATACCCTTATGGAGCATATAAGTTATACTTGATAAGGAATTATCTTACGTTGTTCAGTGCAGAGGCGGGAACCGGATTTCGATATATTCGCCCTGGTCTTGGAACATACACCTTCTATGAGAAAGTTTGTGAAGGTATTTGAAACACCCTGATGCATAAAGTCTAGTGAACAAGATTTAGTCTTGTTTCATTTGAATATTGGTGCAATAATCATAAAAAAATATACAATACCGGTTGAATACAAGACTAGTGAGGAATGACTTGATTTAATTGTCCCTAACTGCTACCACTCTTCAAAAGATCACCACGTCTACTTCAGAACAAGGCGATCTCCGCTCCAGTGTATACGACCTGGAGCCGGGGCGTAGAGTGCACGAGACGCCTCTTGAAGTCAAACCTGTGGGGAGCCAGTTCGAGTGCGCCCAGCTCTGCCAGAGACGTGACTGCCACTACTTCAACTTACTGACGCGTCAGGGCGCCCTAATGTGTGAGCTGTTCCTGCTGATTATTCCAGTAAACATCTCGGTGGATCCAGATGTTTTGATGTACAGTAAGAGTATTAGGCTCACGCCGTTGATTCTACCGAACCCTTAGCCGTAGGTGAAGGCTATCGGAACTGGGAGGAAACAGGAATTATATGGAAATCTTGATATGTCATCTCGTTCATCCTGCCAGCGATATCATGGGTTGTATCATACACTATTATCGATGGAATATGTATGTAAATAATTATGGTGAGAGGTTAATGAAGGATTAAGTTTTTGACATTATTTACACTAGGGTAATTGGCCAGGAACAAATATCACTGCACTGTAATCATTTCTGTTTTTTCCGTGTTGTCCATATTGTTATCAAAACGTGTTAGGTGTGACAATTACGTAAAGTGATCAATATGGAGAAATAATTGGGATGCACCAGGCCGCTTCCAAATGTCGTTAGTTTGTTGTTAAGCTGCAACTGTTTTCAGGCCGGTAACCTAAAAAGAGGACGAGATTATTTGCAGAGTATATGCCCCCAAACTTTGAAGTGTGTTTACATAATTGGACATCATGTTGCCCAATAGACATGACGCCCATTATGTACATGTATATCTATACACAGAATTGGAGCGCACATACTCAGCTATCGACATATTGCTTTTTATGAATTTGGTGTTATATTTCGGACGCCCCCACCCCCTCGTCTCCCTGACGCAATACAACCTGCGTAAAAGAATTGAATCACGAGGTTTAGATACAAGGTTTGGATAGCTGTTTTATCCTTTATGTGTTTTATTATATTTATTTCACTTTTATATACAGTTGTGAACAATTATGTATACAAATTATTTTCATTTTGCAATGACATTCCACAGACAGTTGTATATTCATGTATTTTTGTTTTGTTAAGCATTCTTAAAGTATTTTTGTCATATCATGGTACTTTTCCGAGCAATTCCATTTCATTGTATACAAGATTCTTGTAAAATCAAATGTATTGAAAGTTTTCTGAAATAAATATGTTTGCATTTGTATTTCGATAATAACATGTATTCTACATGACATAATTTATGAAATCCAATTTATATGATGACGATTTGTCACCTCTGTGTTTACCTTGTATATGCCATTGTTTTGATGTTTACTTTTTGTTGTGCTAGTTATGCTAGTCGGCGTCATTCAACTCTGAACCACTGTTTTCTCGCCCTGATTTAATTAATTTTGAAGATAGCTGCATGGAAATTTCACAGCTTCCATAATTCTCACTTGCCTAAATTAGTAAAAAGTTTCAGAAAGATTTATAGGTAAACAAAAACGTCAGCTTATTAGAAAAATACATAAGATTATAAGAAAAGGTCAAACCGTTATCTATATGAATTCTACGAGGGCTGGTAGAGGCCCAAGACAATTTTTACCAGAAATTCTCTATAGGCCAAATAGGCTAACTTTTTCGTTTACTGTCAAAACTCAAACACAAATTGTTTTTACCTAATTAGGCCCCAAAATATGATTAACTTTCTAAATATAATGAAGTTGCAGACTTGAAAATTGAAGAAGTTATCACGGAAAAAGATCAGAACTGAAGGACCAGAACTGGGTCAGAACTGAAGGACGACGACTTAGATTTGAACAGGGAATGTAATCAGCAACAATGGTCGCTGCAGTAATTTCAATGAAGTTTATGTCAAAAGGTGATGATATATCCGATGAATGTTGAACAAAAGGTCTTGAGTGCATGCAGTTCATTAACTCTTTAAGATATCGATGTAGACCATTTGAAAAGTGTGGATTATTCATTCCCAGTATACCTCAATCTGCATAACAATTTGTTTTAGTGACAGTGTAATGTTTCCACAAAGTGCTCACTCATTTTTCATCAATCCATAAACCTATGTATCACGACGAATACTGCCAAGGCGTTAGACGTTACTGGTCCGACCACTAGGGGTGCAATTCCAGTTGAGCCGTTGCAGTAGTCAGTGTCATCACAAAGTCAGAGATGGTAATGCGGTCCCTCCTCGGTCTCAATGACCATACAACCTAGTGGAAATCCACCCCATACATCTGTGCACTGTCGCTACACCTGACTCAAGTCTGAGAACACATGGACAATGTTTGAATTCTTTGGGGAGAAAATAAAGCTGTTGTCATACATTTACATTTCTGACCATTTGAAAAGTGTGGGTTATTCATTCCTCATATGGGAATGTGGGATATTCATTCCAAAGAAAACATTCTTGTCCGTTGATTCCTTAAAAATTTAATACATGACTTTTCCAACATGGTGACGTCATCAGTATGTTTTATCTGAAATTATTGATCATGTCATATAATATCCAGCAATAAAAAACAGTGGTTACCACAATTCACAAAATCACTTCTCTCCAACGTTGGCCAGCAGACTTGTTCTAAATGGCTCGAGATAATTATAACATATTGATTAGGGCATAGAAGCAATTTACAACGAGCTTCTATTCTGTCCTGAGGTGGGATAAAAGTGTGACATTGATAAATTGGTCGGTAGTCGGAACAACTGTAGAGCATATCATCAAAACGTATTCGTCATTGCAATGCCCATCCCAATCTCGACATGAAGTTCTGAAGAAGCAATAATTTTACATTAGTTTCTCGACACCGTTATGAATGCAAATCAATATCAAATTGTTTGTCTTTCGAGCTTGATTTGTTGGCACTAGAATGCCGCCGCGGACACTTCTTTGTGAAAGACCGGATGTGGGTCTGCCTGATGACATCATAAAATACGGACGTCTTATTCCATTCACTCAACAGTTGTAGTTGAACGTTCGATGTAATCGGAGTATAACAATGCCTTTCTCTTCGCTCCCTCGACCTTCCCTCAAGACCTCCCGCGTTTGAATAATGGTTAATAAATGAATCAAGGCAAAAACACAACCAGATATAAACTAATCAAGTTAAAAAAAATGCCCGAGAATTCTGCCTTCAATTTTTTGTGTCCCACGTACACTATAAAACCCAGTAGCCTGAATGAAAGTGTTCTATACTCAGTGAAATCAGCTAGCGGATTCCTGGATCTATAGCTGGGAATAACTCTGGGAGTTTCATGTGAGAAAACGGATAGCAATCAAAATGTCAGGATTAACACAAACAACATTCTTCGTCATAGTTTGTTTTCTGTCTCCATATGTTGGAAGTATTGAAGGTAGGTTAATTTTATTTCAATTGCTTCTGCTAGCTCTACCAGTCAATGTGGTTACTATTTGTACAAAATGGCGATGAGCCATTTCCAAATAAAATAGCGAGTATATGTGACAGCGAGTATTTATTGTGTATATCTGGAGTGCGCCATCAATCCATTCACTTATAAATTAAATAAGAAGGGAATCAAAACATGAATTTTCATGTTTCTCCCCCTCTTTTGCCCAAAATGTTCGACTTTTGTAACCAAATAATTCACTTCATATCTTTCTAATAAGATCTTGGAGTGTTCCAATCCATACATTCATGTTATTTGAAGCATAATAAAGCGGATTGAAGGCTATAGGTATATTATTCAGTGATTTTCGTAAATTTGATCTCAAGTTTGACGCCATTTTTGTGCGCGCTGCTGCATTTGGTCTTGCTTTGGCTCGCCGTGCTACTATTAGGACCAATACGGTATATATATCCATGGAGAAAACTATGCCGATTCATATCAAGATGTTTTCCCAACTACCATAATTTTGTTCCCTGACGACCATGCATTTTTGTAAAGCATAGCAAGTTGAACGAAGCACACCAGCCAGGAAACAACAGTGAAAGCATGAAAGCAATGTGACGTCTCCGAAATAAGTAATATCTGGACTTCTCCACCATACCTTGCAGAGTGTCACTTCAGGACGATTGAGCAGCATGGTATCGATGCCCATAACCGTTTCGAATCGTACGACGAGGAGTCCAGCTGCTACCTCAGGTGTCTGCAGATGAACTCCGAGCCAGAGTACTGCGAGTGTGTCGAATTCTCGCAGGATGGATCCTGCTACATACACTTCGAGAACAGGTCAGTCCAAGAAATATTCGGTATTCTCTTTCGTGATAATGATGTATCTAGATAAAACTGAAATGACTATAGATTTGATAATATCTTGGAATCTTTTGAAGGTAGATCGATAGATGTACCTGTATTGTGTCTGGTTTATAGCATCCAACACTTACGAGAAAGACATGTGTCACAGCTACGTGACATAGTCATGGACCACCTTATACCGTTATATAAAATCGTGCATATAAGTTATACTTATCGTATATACATTATCGCTTTACTTTGTTCAGGGCAGAGGCCGATTTTAACCCTATTGACACAAGTCTTGGAGCATACACCTTCTATGAAAAAGTTTGCGAAGGTATTCAATGCATCCAACTGCATAAAGTCTCGTTGTCGAGATTTAGTCATATTTTACTTTGGCGATTGATACAATAATCATGAAAATTAATACAGGACCGGTAGAATACAAGATCAGTGAGGAATTACTTGATTTCATCGTCCGTAATTCCCACCTATGTTTACAAGATCACCACTTCTACTACAGAACAAGGCGACCTCCGCTCCAGTGTATACGACCTGGAGCCTGGGCGTAGAGTGAACGAGACGCCTCTTGAAGTCAAACCCGTGGACAGCCAGTTCGAGTGCGCCCAGCTCTGCAACAGACGTGACTGCCACTACTTCAACTTACTGACGCGTCAGGGCGCCCTAATGTGCGAGCTGTTCCCGCTCATTGTCCCACTAAACACCTCGGCGGATCCGGATGTTTTGATGTACAGTAAGAGTATTAGGCTCACGCCGTTAATTCTACCGAACCCTTAGCCGTAGGTGAAGGCTATCGGAACTGGGCGGAAACAGGAAGTATAATATATGGAGGTTTCGATGTGTTAACGCGTTCATGGTGGCAGCAATATCATGGGTTGTATCACACATTATTATCGATTGAATAATGATGTGAATAACTATGATAACAGGTTAATGACGGATTTGTTGTTGACATTTGTTGTTGATTTGTTGTCTATATACTCAATATAATCACTATAATCAGTTATCCTGTGTTGTCCATATCGTTATCAAAAAGTGTACTGAGTGAAATTGGGACGAACCAGGCAGTGTCCAAATGTTGTCGGTGGATTGTTAGGCCACAACTGCTTTTCAACCAATTGTTGTTTTTTACTTTTCAATGAAAATCCAAGGTCAAATTCAAGGTCACCGCTGAAATCACTGTATATATAAGAGAAAATTTTGAAGTATCATACGTATAGCATACGAAGAAGAAAAGTCCAATAGAAAATCAATCATGGAAAAATAGCAAAAACAAATTGTTTTGCTGGAATTAGCTCAAAATTTTTTTTATTTTAGACAAAAATTCCACCAACCTGTCGGAAAGTCAAAATGGTCGGCATGCGCAGATAAGCGATTCAAGGGCAACGAAACTTATGGTACCTAAGCAGAATCTATTAGAATCATGATACGAAACAAATGATCGAAAAAATGGGAGGAAATAGCTGCGGGTTCCATAACTGGGTCTTTTTTCTGTAAGAAATGGACACTATTTTGACACAAAGCGAAAACTTCCACCCTAATGACGACGACGGACACATTGCCTTGTCACAGGCCGGTAACCTAAAAAGGGGGAGAGATGAATAGCAGCATGAATGCTCCTGAAGTGTGTTTGCATAATTGGGCATCATGTTGCCCAGTAGACATGATGTCCAATTAAGTATATCTATACACGTCGAATTTGTGCGCACATACTCAGCTATAAACATGTATTTTATATGCCTTTGGAGTTATATTTGGGAGGCGCCCCTCCTCCCTGACGTAACAAAACCATATTGGATAACAAGAGTTGGATAACTGCATTTATTCTACATGGCATAAATCATGAAATGCAATTAATTTTGAGGATGTTTCGACAATGTATTTACCTTTAGTACATGACATTGTTCTGATGTTTCTTGTGTATGTTGTGTCGCAAGAATTGTGCATGTGAAATGTAATCGACAACAATTATCGTGAAGATCGTGAAGCAACTGCCTTCGAAAACAGGCAATATTTAAAAAAAAAACTATATTTCACATTAAACATGTAAAAATAACTCAATGGCGCGTAATCGCACCAAATGTTATGACTGCAACCAGTTGTTTGCTAAATTTTGCTCCTTTGAACCGGCGGTTCGCACGTAAGTACAGGGATTGTATCCATCAGGCGTAAATGTAAACTAAGCAAAAACAAATGCAAAATAGACCGACAATTCCACGCACACCATCGTATATCACTGATTATATTCTCATAACTACACTATATGTACAGATACAAGCTGGAAAATGTACTCGGTGTGGACTATTTCGATGAGGGCAATATGTCCATATGTTTACATTCGGATTTGATGGATACATTTCGTTTGTTTATGTACAAAACTGACATAATATGTGTGTTAAAACGGATGAAAAGACAACTAGGACAGACTGTAATCGTCAAATCAATGTGCGCATGATTTGTTGTCTTGGATTAGACGAGTTTCATTAAAATTTGGTTTTGAAAAAAATATTTCATACATTCGAAGGCAGTTGCTTTATTTTTCATTCAATAAAGTTTTTGTTAAAATGTGACGAGATCGTTTGATGGATGCTGAAGGAAGGATCTGAGTGCTGTCAGTTCCTCTTCACTAAGATATCACTCTGTAGATAGCTACACAGTATACCTCAATCTGCATAACAATTTGTTGTACTTAAGATATCAATTTGTAGATAGCTACACAGTATACCTCATTCTGCTTATCAATTTGTTTTACTGACTCTGTACTGTTTTGACAAAGTATTTACTGATTTTGCATCAATCTATACACTTCTGTATCATGATGTATACGGCCACGACGAAAGACGTTACCGCTGCGACCGCTAGGGGTGTACTTCTAGTTGAGCCGTTACAGTAGTCGGCGTCATCACAATGACAGAGGTGATATTCCGGCCCCTCCTCGGTTTCAATGACCATGCAACCGAGTGGAAACCCTTCCAGCTCATCCGTACACTGTCGGTATACCTGACTCAAATCTGAGGGAGCATAAAAAAAATCATGTTTAATTTTTTCGAGTTAATATGATAAAAGGGTTAATGTAATAAAAAATAGTAGCTCCAATTTACCGGTTGAACTTATCAAACGTATAGGACAAGGAAGCCCCGTTCTACACATGTCCTAAAATGAGGTGTTTACGACGTGATTTTGTACTTCCGGGGACTGAATATATTGGTTGATTTCCCAAGTACGTCACACACAGATTATTTGATACATTTTGGCAAATTATTTTTTTGAGTGTGACAAGAGTAGAACATCGGTCTAGATAACGAGGGCATGACTTGGTAATTTACTTCTATGGTATTTGATTTTTGCAAACCGAACAAATAAAATGTTAGAAACTTTGCAGGGAAAATTTGGCGGAAACAATGAGGAAACAACACGTGACGCTTCAAATCTCTTGTCTGTGCTCTAATGGAAACTCAATTCAGTTTGACAAAAAAAATCGAAAAACCAGAACATTTCATTGACACAGTTCAAATAAGAAGTTCCTAATTCGGCTGAGGAAATGTATCATGTTCCAATAGGAACACATTTTTTGCTCACCTCCATTGACAACTTTGCTCTTTCGACAAAAAGTACCCTGACATTCCTGGTAGTTGTTATCCTTGTTACTGAACGTATCCTTGCAGTTGTGGCAATCATAGCAGGCCAGAGCGTGAGAAACCGCCAACATGCATGCACACATACAAATGTACAAGGAGAGTGAAACCTGTAGGTCCGCCATGGGTGTCCATCTGAAAACCGTCAACTATACATATAATTTCGACAGTCTTCTTCAAAAAACAGAGTACAATATATAAATTTCAAATGATAAAAATAAAGCATATAAGTATATTCCCCATACGTTGTGGTTCATTTTTCGAAATAATAAATTGGTTCGAGGTTTACCATTGTAAATTATATGACAATCGATATTACCTGTGCATTTTCAAGTGTAGTACAATAGTGTGAAAAATATACGGTTTCAATACATGCGCATACATACGAACGTGTCAGCATCTGTGTTCACAGCGTTTTCAAAGAGAAACATCTAAGTCGAATACCAAATGGTGCATCTATGAATTTGTATAGATCATATATACATACCATGTACATGTTTTTCATTCAAAATCCATGTATAACACATAATTGAAAATAAAGCATATACAGTAATACAAAAAACTTGGACTGATGTCATTACTATTCCGATGTGTGGTGTTGCGTCACAAATTGTCTTCAAATGAGCTAATCGCTAAGATACGGAGCCGCTGAAAGGACATGGAAGAAATATTTTTTGAGATTTGGTTATTGCGTTCCCTCGCAATGACATTGCGTTCCCTTGCAATATTATCGCGTTCCCTCGCGATCTTATTGCGTTCCCTCGCATTCTGGATCGCGTTCCCTCGCATTGTGCTGACGCCAATAACTTCTGGGAAGGTTATTCTACAAGATCGCGAGGGAACGCGATCCGGAATGCGAGGGAACGCGATAATATTGCAAGGGAACGCAATATTATTGCGAGGGAACGCGATAATATCGCGAAGGAACGCGATCCGCGATAATATTGCGAGGGAACGCAATATTATTGCGAGGGAACGCAAAAATTTTGCGAGGGAACGCAATAACAATGTGCTAAAAATATTTCTTCCATGTCCTCTCAGAGGCTCCGTACTAAGATCTCCTGATCGTCCAGTATTCGGCCAATCGGTGTCGATTTGTTGTCTGTTCAATGATAATTGTAACATAGCATTTGATGATAGACCTGTACCACCGAGTAAGCATCTTTTGTATTTAGACGCAAAGTGGTGATACTTGGAATTTTTCTACCTTGGTCCATCCAAGTTTTGGTTGGAGAAGTATATCTTCATGCTTGAATTTGAGTCCATTCCGTTTAGGTGTATGTTCATTTTACTCAACTTAGTCAAAGGCATATCAACATGTTTGTAATCCAACTCTTGAGAATTGGTTTTACTGGAGAGGACGCATGTCGCAAAAAATGCGATGCATTATGATTTCGATTCATACTACTATATACTATATAAAAATACGATGCATTATGATTTCGATTCATACTACTATCTACTGATCGATGTGTCGAATACGACTCGACATAATTTTCACTACAGGAGATGGACGCAATGGTTCATTAGCAAATTCGTGAGAATATACATTTTCAATGTACAACTGACCTTCGGGCAATATTGTTGTATAAGATCTTTCCCACCATGGACCCAAACTTCTTTTTGGGATAGTCTGAGTATCTACACAAAAACTCCAACCCTATCCCTCAAGAACCACACATGATTGGTTTTTGTGTTGCGTTTCTGATTTTACATAATTAGTATAGGTTCTCCCAAAAATTTATCCATTTGTGTGATAGAATACGTTTCGTATTAATACTATTCGTTTATCTACTGGTGCATGTAAATATCAAATTATTAAAATCAGTACAACCAGAGTTTGGTGTTGTCAATAACAAACCTGAATCACGGCATTGTTAGAATGAACACGAAGCCTCAAAAACTACACTGGGGGGGCGCAGGGGGGGGGGGGGAGGCAGTGTGTAAAGTATAGGTGTTTCTCTCTACTGAACATTAGATGAAATAATGGAATATTATCAAACCCGTTGAATCAATTAAGAAGTTAACCAAACTCCACGAAATAGTGTATGACAAGTACATGTAGGTAACTAAACACACTCGCTGTCAGCCCGGATGTGGTTCATTCATTACTCAACTTTTCCAATAGCTTCATCAAATGCGACTGGTGTACTGTATTTCCAGTTTGACCTGTTTTGTCAATGCATTAGAAGTTTGTATCACACATCACAGGGTTGTTCCAGGTGGAATCCCTTGAGAACGTGGCTTTCGGCATATCCTCTCGCTACGTGATCCGTGAAAAGAGAAATCCTGGAACCTAATAGAAAATACCATTATATTTTTTCAAGGGACATTCCAAATATCAGGCATGGCTTTGGGTTTCAATCTGAGCCTCCTGTATACAACGCCCTAGCGGAATATCTATACCATCGCAGGAGTCAGAGCAGCGATCCGACATTTCGCACCTTGTGTTGGCAGAAAACTTCGAAGCGGAATACATGGACAACATAGAACTAGGAGTTTTGATTTCATCTTGTGTATCCATGGTGATAATGGTCTGTGTCAGAGACACAACAAACATGGCGGCCCTAGCTGTAACCCGCAGTTCTCATTTCGGCATTCGTTTGGTGAACATTGGTGAATTTGTAGAGAAACAAAGGAAAACACAATACAACTGTAGAAAATCATGTCGGGACAAGTTCACTATCAGACCCACAAGAAAAATCGCAATGATGGAGCACTGCATTAGCACTGAAGCAAACCATTTATACAATCTAAGCTCCAACAGCATGCAGCAAGGAAGGAATGAACCAGCTCGGAGAACATCTAACCCCTGTCTGGTTGTTTTAATTTAGAGCTCGGGTATCATTTAGCAGGGATTACTGCGGTACTTAGAACCAACAACATAAGCCTGTCGTATGTGGAGCTTCGAATCCATCGTAGTTACCCATTCGGTGGAGACTTATGTTTTCCTCATCGCCACAAACGAAGCGATAATATTTTCGATCTCTGATTGTGAATAGTTATTATCGTGTTACGGCCCAGGTGCAGATCTGACCGACGGGTCGATAACAGGGAAATCTCAAGGAACCAGTGCATGAGGTGATATTTTCGTCTGTTCTGCCTCATACTCCCACACGAAGAATCAGTCAGCAAGTGAAATGGGAATATCTTTTCGTTGGTAATTGCCAACGCGCGGACTATTTTTATGCGGCGGAGCGTTCGGTGTCGGTGCTGCGGCACTTAACAACAACTGGATTTCAGTAAAACTCGGCTTGTGTACACCTGATCAAGGTGAGACGAGTAATATGGTGTACGATAATTGTGAAATTACATGAATTTGTTATTGGTCTGAAAAACTGATAAATATAATTGATAAATCCCAGTTGATGAAAATTGTAAACCCATAAGTCGCAACTGTAGTGTGTCACCATCATTCTATATTTGAATATTCATGCAGTAGAGCAGTGACGAAGAGTTCGTTTTCGCAAAGACTGAACAGAATTATTACACATATGCCCCTGTAAATATACATATGCTTTTATTTTAGAAACATGGGATGTGGGAGAAGATCGAGTCGGGCCAATCTGTAACGGCTATAGTTGGATACCCCGCCTAGCTCTCCCCGACTCCCGTGCCATGTTTCCCGTCTGGCATCTCCTAGAGACACCCATCTGGCTACCACTGCTTCTTCTGGCTCTGGTCCTAGCTTATTAGTGAGTACAGCGCGCATAAAAAAACTCACTGGCGAAACTAAACGTGGTATCCATCCGATCAGACTGGGAGCCGTTTTACCGGCAACAAAAGTAGACCATAATGCACCAGATAAGATGTAAGGTCGTATATTGGTAGGCGGACATCTGCCAGTTTTAGATTAATTGTCTTCATGGGAGGTATTTGTTTGTGGTGGAATACATAGAATTAAACGTGTGGTTATGCCTTTGATGAGTATAGTGAGGAATTAATAAATGTGAAGCAGCATACTGATTGCCAAGAAATCCCAGATCTTGAAATAGAATCCTATAAATCTAAAGCAATCTATCATTTCACAAATAATTTATAGCCTATTGAACGAGAACGACATGCCTCGTAAATTTCCATAATCTGTGCCAGAGGGATAAAAAAAGTGTTGTTCCAATTCATCGCGTATCATTCATAATGCGGTTGAACACTTCTGATAATTATAGCCAATAATTTGATCCGGAATAGCGCGCCGATCAACTCCGTTGTTATAACGTTGGGAATAGGTCATGTCGAATACCATGAACACATATAGCACACATATATTGCTAGATATTTCCGGAATGTTATGGCAATAATTACCCTTTTGATATATTCGCAAATGTAGGCCTTGATGAGCACTTTGCCATTCATGCAAATTGTATTTCAAGTAAAATGTGTCGTTTTAAATGTCTCCACAGTAATCCATCATAAAATTGAAGTTAACATTCTTGCAAACAAATACACGTCTTGTCACTCTGCCCCTAGCCATGGGACGAGGAACTTTGGAGTGTGGCAGACCTGTGGCGTCCAAGGACCGAGACCCTGGCCGTTCCTTGGTACAGCAGCTGGTCTGCTCCTCAAGGTAGACACCTCTCGATCATAATACCATCAGAAGTATGACAAAATTGGACATCTCGTGCTACATTCAGATTCCCAAATGTTTTAACATCACGGACTCGTGAAAATCTTTCGTTTTCAACATCATTGAAATGCTCACCAATCAGGTGACGTGTAGGTCTATCCCGTGTTGTCTAATTATGCAGGGAATCAAGGACTATGATTGCAGTATGGTGAACACGTACGGAAATGTTGTCGGGTAAGGACAATGATCACATAAAGGTAATTTATATTCGTTCGGATACTTGGTGTCGATAATCTTTGGCATTCTGGTAGCAAATTATTTAGGTCTAAAAGTTGCAAAGGTTTGAGACTTAATAGAGAAATCCGCTCATGAAGTTGCACTGGCGCTCACACGAAGAGGAAACTTTATAGATTGGAAATACTTTATCCACAGTATGCTCTTATATATATATACATGTATGTTGGTACTGTTGTATTTTCTCTCTCGGTACTGCCCCAGACTGTACGAGGGCCAGGCTCCTGTGTTACTGTTGTCAGACCTGGACAAGGTCAAGCAAGTCCTGGTCAAAGATTTTGGGAGCTTCATGAACAGACATTCCCGACCACTCTTCAAGGTAATCATAGCAACACTAGTCACCGACAGTATTGGTCGTACAATCTCTTAGTTTCAGGATATAATACAAAACTTAACCATTTATCCTGCAAAAAATGACTGGAAAATACAATATTTATACTGAAAGTATACAAAATTCATATCAATTTGTGTAGGATGTACTTATATAAGCACGGCATTTTTATTTTTAAAAATCAAGTCATTTCAATCATGCCATCTCCGCTGTAACTGGTCAAAACAAGTGTTTTACATGAGTAATCAATTGAACTCGTACTGACAGGGTCGTGAGAACTACGTGTTCCGGTTGCTGTTGGTACGTCTGATGGGGGAACATTGGAAACATGTCCGCTCTCACATCACTCCAACCTTCAGCTCGGGCAAACTCAGACAGGTCAAGCAATCAGTTAATGAATTAATCAATCAATCTAATAATCAATCAGTTGGTTGCAGAAATTTGCAATTCCCTGTTTCTCTCGGAATTCGGAATCTTAAAACGGCAATTTGAAGATTTATTTGACAATACTTCGCAATTATTCGTGTTACGAACTCATATAAATGGCGATGCCTGAAAATACGCTAAAATAAACATTACGACTGTCTAATAGCAATTAGGATAGTTAATGTTCCTGTTTTCCAGTTTTAGCAACACTTTCCAGAAATTGTTCCACGGTGTTAGATGAGTAATGTTCCTTGCAGATGATGCCACAGCTGAGTCAATGTGCGAAGCTTCTTGCCAAAAATCTCACAGAACAAGCCTCAGGTCAAGAGGATATTGACTTCAAGTCGTAAGTTCACGTTCTGTTTCTGCCTCAGGCAACAAGGTTCAATGTTTTCACTACCACTCAGAATAGATTTTAGCCGTTACTCGCCACTTACGGAGAGATAACTAACTACAATCTACAAAATAAAGGCCTACAGGAACTGTTTTGGTTTTCGTCAGTTATATCCTTAGATGTGCGAACACTATGAATATTTGCCCGAACACTAGTTCCCGCTGCGAATTCTCCATGTTGAATATGCAAATTGAAGTATCAACATATCCAAACACCACAAGGTTTTGATGATGACAGTGAAAAACTTATACCTAATATTTATATATGAAGACACACTAGCGTTATTAGGGGCAGACAGTGTGTAGAGTGCAAAGCAATAGCTGCGAATTCATGTCAAGAATTTAATGTAATATGTTGACCTAGTAATATAACCAGTCAATCAACATGTTTAATCTAAAATTATATGGTGTGCTACATTGGATGTAACTGGCTGAGTCTGGCTCTAGTTTCAGCGGTGCGTTCACGATCGATGTCATTGCTCGCACAGCATTTGGTTTAGAGGTCGACTCCCGGCAACAGCCGGATAACCCCTTCGTGTACTACGCTAAACAAGTGGTCGACGGGACCGTTAACGGCTCCAAGCCTAGAACACTAGCCATGTGTGAGTGTCTGGATCATAACCTAACCAGATACAGATTAGACATAACGTTTATATACCGTCTGTTCAATAGAACAATGAAATGTTAGGCCTGCACAATATCTACCGACCTATGCTTCCTCATAGCATTGTTATATACCGTATCCTGCTTTATTCCTTTTAAAAAATACATATTGATGGATAGTTTATCTCCCTCCCTGGCAGTGTTGTTACCACGTTTATGTGAGATGCTGGGCCTACTCCAAATATCACAGTTTTCCAGTGACGTCACTCAGTTCTTCCAAGATGTCTTCAATAAAGCCGTTAACCA
Source organism: Terebella lapidaria (assembly GCA_949152475.1). Taxonomy (NCBI): domain Eukaryota; kingdom Metazoa; phylum Annelida; class Polychaeta; order Terebellida; family Terebellidae; genus Terebella; species Terebella lapidaria. The sequence goes on along the minus strand of OX424568.1, from coordinate 26,191,642 downwards.
TAGAAAACAATCCATACAGGTATTGAGTTTTATTATCACATCATAATTCATTGTCTGTACATATCGATCCACTCGATATATTGGAAAAAAAAACAGCTACTGGTAAATTATCGATATTTACCTCCAGAAACGGACTGATTTTATGGAGTTGATGCTGAAACATGAAGTGGAAGATTGTGACGTCACGGATAACCTGGTGGAAAACGGTCACGTGGCCTGGAATAGAAAAGGTTATTTTATGAAAAAATCTATGAATTCGGTATTGTGATTAAAATAATGCATTCATTTTTCATGTTTATACAGTATGTAGTCTGGTGGATATTATGCATTTCCACCATTTTTTGTCATAATCTGGACGTATAGTACATGGGCGAAGCGATAATATTAGGTGGCGACAATTTTCCATCACTTCGAACTAAATTGTACGTATAACATAACAAATCCTGGAACATGAACGATACGACTGTTTGTGTACTATACATAACAACATCCTTTTCTTTTCTGAACATAAGCAAACAAAGTATACTCGCTAAATTACATTGTTCATGGACAATATACCCTCAGGTCTGACACACGAGGAGATTTTAGCCCAGTCTGTGATATTCTTCGTGGCGGGGTATGAGACCACGGCTTCTACCATGGGCTTTATGGGTCATTGCTTGGCGGAAAATCCGGGCATCCAAGCTAAGCTACAGGACGAAATAGATGACGTCATCGGAGATAAGGTAACCGTGTTAGTGTTGAAATATTATTGGGTCATGTATTCACGGTTTCGTTACATTTTTTTTCCACTTATTTACGTACGGCTTCCAATTGGTAATAAAATTATGTACAGTCGGAATGGAGGGGCGGAGGTCAATATATAAACCGTTTTTCAATCCCTGATGGGTTTTTTTTAAAGTTACGTCTTAAAATAATTATATTACGATATTTTCCAGGATGAGGTGACGTACGACATGTTACAGGACATGAAATACTTAGAGATGTGTATCTGTGAAACGTTACGGTTATACCCGCCAGGACTCAGGTACTGCGACTGTACGAGATTTGTATAACTCGATAACGTTATGATATCGTCGACATGCTCAGCATTACGCATACATAAGCATAACTGAAAATACTATGACAATGATAACTGGCATGTTCCGGCACACAGAAACGATATATAGATCTATATAAATACCTCTTGAATCTGAACGTATCTGAATACGTCGATCTATCTACCTGTTGATATTTCGCTGTGAAAAGCTTTAACAAGTGTCACCTGTACGTATTGAAAAATGACTTAAAACATTCCGTGTTTGGCCAGGTTGATGCGGAGCTGTAGCCGTGACACGGAGCTGGGGGAGGTGACAATCAGACGTGGTTGTCTGGTGGCTGTCCCAGTCTATAGCATACATAGAGATCCGCAACACTGGCCGGATCCCGACTCCTTCAACCCAGAACGGTAGTACATAGAATTTAACTATTAATTGCACAAGGGTTAACGTGCTGGACCCGACACACACACAACATTTAAAAGTGTCATTTTAATTGCACGGAAAATCTCACACCTTAAACAGTTACAAAAAACCCGCTGCCTTCTTATAATTACGGTGAGGGATCGTCCCAACAAATCACAAGCATTTAGATCACATGCACACGCAGTAAATCAAAACACACCCTCGGTTTCACACATACATGTTTCTCTATTTCAATAATCAAACTCGCACGCCATGGCAGCTTCACTCCAATGGAGAAGGCGATGCGTCATCCTATGGCCTGGCTGCCGTTTGGAGCTGGGCCCAGGAATTGTGTCGGAATGAGACTGGCAATGCTCGAGATTAAAGTAGCTATGTCCATCATTCTCTCTTCCATGGAGTTTCTCACACCAAGCCAACCTCAGGTCAGAAATCAAACAAGCTCAAGACATCACTCAAAGCTGGTATTTTGAGGTAGTCCGCTCCAAACAGTGAGAGGAGGGGGTCAAAGATTTTTTCTTGAAATAACTAACTGTATCAACATAATCTAGAGCTAACTGATCACCATAAACTGAAAGGAAAATAGGGGGTCACCGTATCCGTTCGCATGGAAAACACGATGCAAGATGTGAATATGGACAAAAAAATGTGCAAAAATGCCATAATTTATGTAATTTTAGGTAAATATTTTGTGATTTTGATCGAATATATCCAAGAACCTCCAATTTTTTTTCAGTATAAGGATGCTGGTCAGTTCCTCTATAAAACAGGTCATTTTAAAGGGATACTATTCAAGAAACAACTTTTAAATTTTGACTCTTCGTTACCTCACTGTTTGTAGCGGACTACGTTAACTAAAGTCGGCACTCGCACAAATGTCGTTTACAAATTTTGAATTCGTATTTCCAGGAAATTACGTTCGACAAGAGCATGTTGCTCGCTCCGACACATCCAATCAAAGTGACACTCAGGCTCAGAGAGAAGTCTTCACCATGATAACTGGTTGTCCATGTGTATTTTTGCTACGTTAATTTATTATCGTCATAAGTCTTGTATAACCTGAAAAAAAAATATCTGTAACATTTCCCCCAAAGTGAATGCATGGTATCATAAGTGAAATTATTATATACAGTATGTGAATTGCTTATATGTATTTGCATATTCGAAATATATTGCAAGCTAATATGATTGACCAGCAATTGTTCATGTTGTACACCGATACTGCTAGATATTATTGCACTATCGGAGCTTATACATAAGGGTACACTAGCCTGTATATTTTCGTATTGTATTATTGTAGTATTATTTGCCTTGATTGCCTCCATGTAGCCTTCGACTTGTTTTCAGCTGTGTGCTATTTGTATCTCACAGCTAGGTGTGTAAAACATGCATATGTGAATAGTTTATTATTGACATAATTTTACAGTTAAAACCAATCGTGAAATATATTTCACGATTGATTGTAACTGCAAAAAACGTATTGAACTGATTTAGTTTCCTATGTATTTTTAATGTTCAATCGTGACTTCATCCAGACGTCAACTTTGCTCAACTTGTATCATTCTGGATTTATTTTATGATCGTATGTTTTAGATGTATGTACTGTATTATTTTGTTATGACTATTTTATTTTCTGTATACTCAGTAACGGTCTGTATGTTTCTCAATAAAACAAAACAAAAAAATCTGATTTTTCTCCGCAATAGAATCATGACGTCAATTGGCGTAGAGACGTCATGTATATATATTTATATATGATGAGGTGTTATTGTTTGTTTCAACATATTCACCACCAACACAACAAGACTGATGATGCCAATAGAACTTATAAAAACAACACTTTTAAAAATACACACAATCGGAATAATCATGGACCGGATAAAAATATAGGCCACTGCTCAACAAGGAAATATGGCCTAAATTGATTTTTGTAATGGCATTGGTTAGACAGAACGCTTTCCCATCATTGATATCGACAATCGGTAACTATTCTCGCATCTTCAGCCTTCAACTTTATATTTACTTGCATGAAGCTGAACACACATTGTATCCATCGAAATCGGGTGTTGACGGAGGAAGCATAGTAGGAATTATAGTTCAACATACCAGCAATATTTTGATTAGTAATGACATATTGGTTCATGAGAGAGAGAAACGTAACGTCGTGATCAAATCAAACAGTATATACGGGATTCTAACCCCACCAAGACCCCGTCACGAGGGATCTAAATAATCGCGATTTTGTCATGCACTCAATATGTGTTTGACATTTGAGGTCATGTTTTCATGGGTGTTATTCGTTTATATCGGAACACTACTCCACTTCCATCACTAGTATGTGACGTAACTAGTTTTATACATAGCGCCGTACCATCTATCTATCAACCTTCGTTTTCGTCACATGTAGCTAATGCATCATAGTGTGACGTCTCAGAGATATATTATTTATATACCAGAAACAGGCCAATTCTGGGTTAATAGCCGACCCGGACGTCAGACGAACATAGGTGGGTATTTTAGGACAATCAACGACGAACGGTTTTTACGCGAAAACTAATCGATTAAACACAGAGTGGTGTTTTCATGTGGCATGCATGTGTAAATACATGTATGCACTCATGCGGGGTGGGGCAGACACGATTGTCAAGGAAAAGGAAATTCCCTTAATAAAGTCACCGGTAAATTTCTACGAAACTTGTACGAATCGCACTTGAGATTTACGAAAAAAAACGAGTTATAACTTAGAAACGATGAACAGTCATTCAACGTACGTATAGTTCTGAAAGAGGAAGTTGTGCAATAAATAACCGTTGCATACACAAATTTAACACAAAACGAATTCATAAGTCTATGAGCACTGACTTCATAACGTGTTTGCGAGTTATCCCACGTACATTTGAAACAAGTTCAGAAGGAATGAATTAAAGGAACGCGAACCTTTATTTGAGAAGAAAAGAGGCGAACGAATGGATGTGACATATTTAGTAAGTACACAATTTGTGGTACGATGTAAGTTAGATGTCATTCAAGTATCTATTAGGCATGGTGCTTCATCATATTTTGATTTCTTGGTAATACATGTTATAAGCTGGTCCTCATTTGGGGATATTGTCAGTTGTACAGACCCTCACATTATATGGAATAGAATTATGAACTTCAATTCAGACCCCTTCATAATGTCATTGTCATAAGTATAGGGAATTTCATGTGAGACTCCATATCCATATCCCAACATTAACGTAGCATATCACAGAATTAGCGATTTTTCAATCAATTACATTGCACAACATAACTGAAGTCGCTCATTGTCAGTTGCTCAGGAGTAATGACCTATATTCGTATTCATATTTACACATAGCATGATTTATTCCAGGGTCCACATACATTTCGTGCACCTGGTCGGGTCAGCTCTTACAATTTCTCGAGCATTGCACTCTATCTATCCAAAAGTCGTTAAGAAATAATAAAAAGTCACGGTCTGATGACCTTTAAGGTCGTTGCATTCACAGGGCCAACATTCAAAAACACAAACGTTCATCGCACGAGTAAAAACGCATTTAAGATGTTCTAAATCGGTTATATCCGTATTTTTGAACATCAATGTCCCGATTGTTGGAAAATTGTAGTGTTTACATGTGTATAAATGTAAACAAGGTCATCGTTTAATATAATTATGCCGAAGCTAGTGTGCTGTTGGCATTTCAGCTAGGATTGTGAACACGGAGCGTGTCATGGCATGATGGCGGATATGCAACAATGACTGAAGGTATGTCAATAATGAATTCGCTTTGATACAGCACCGTAGTATAATAGAGATATACATTGTTATTACATGTGTATTATTTTTTCGTCATCAGTGTGGCTGCCTTTATGAATAGGTAAATGCTTGACGTACCAGGCATTAAACTAAATGGTTTACACACATTAATCTTTTTCAGAATACCTTGTTGCATTATATTCCAAATTACGAGTTAGGCCACACCAATATATAGAGTTGGTCGATGGAATCGCCGCCCCTGAAAATTCATTCTCAAAATTTCGGTAAAAAAAATCGCCGCACCAATTTTGGGCTAATGAAATCCATCGACAACTTAGTTTTTGCCCCAAATCAAAATCACAGTTTGAATTCATCCAAATGGTTGTCAAAAATCGCATTTAAAGAGTCAGTATCGACGTTTCCAGAGGAACTGTTTGAATCATGTGTGCCAACACTACACAGGATCACCTGTAAGCAAAAAATATCTGCATTTTGGTCCTTTGGCACCGCTCCGGGCTCGTTTGCCTGGCGTGAAATGTTGATATACATGATTTTAACAGAATATAGTTTAAAGTTTAGTTTAAACGTATTTATTCTAATTGGATTGCAAAAATCTTCCGGAGTTTAACTAATAGTATCTTGGGATAGATAATTCTTCTAAAACGTATACATCTATATATCTACCTATAGTTATTTGAACACAGCAGGACAGTTTGGATTTTTACCCAGTAATACTGCAATACTGCGTTATTTTAGACAAAATTTAATTGCATCATCAAAAACATGACATGTAATTCAACATGACACATTGAAAACCGTTCACAAATTTCTAAACTATTTACTATGCAAAAAGGCAAAAAATACATAATGAATTGTTCATTTACTAAAATTTACCCATACCACCTCTATATAGAAGGGTTAACAGAGAAGAGAACAGGTTATAATTTGTTTAAATGATCCTAGTTTCCCGCCAAACTGGCCAATTTATATTTTTTAAGGTCATGGCGGTCGAACACATTATCAAAATAAGCGGCAAATACATAACTTATCATTTAAAATAAAACCCCTCGCACAAATTTTGGCAATCTAAATTCCAAAGACAGAAATTGTTTGTAAAAAAAAATATATCGCTCGCACCATTTTTCAAGTGAAATATTCCAAAGACAAAAAATTTAGTATTAAATGTAAAAAAATGTCGCTCCCACGTACGATTTTTCTCGGACGAAAATCCATAGACCAACTTTATAAATTGGTGTGGCCTTATTTCTTTGTACACAACGCGGAAGTGAATTGATTGATATTATTGATTTTTTTTTCAGATCCTAGTCGTTGCCCTCTCAATAGCAAGATGGTCAGTAAAGGTCAGTTATTAAAACTATTGCCGTGAAATATTTGACAATTGCAGGATCGGAGATAATTATATTTTTTCATCATCATTAGCCTCATTTTGCCAGTACATTGCAGAAACAATACATCATGTACATTGTAGCGGAGATGGAAAGTTCTAGATTTGCATTGGGTATCAAAACTGGTGTGAGTTGTTGGCCAGTTGTATACTTATTCCATCAGGCTATAATATAACATAAACATCAGGCTATAATATAAACATTGATAATCTCCGTGGTGTATGTCCATGATGATCTCACTATAGTTTATATATCGGCGTTTTGTTGTGTTTTGTGTCTAATCAAAGTCTTTGATCTAACTTGTCTACACCAGTTTTTGACGATAATTTTTCGATGCTGAACTTGACTTAGCAAAACAAAATATGCAAACGAGTTAGAAAAATCATAGTATAATGGAGTTTTCGTCTTTGTTGTCCCACCAACTGACATAGGCCTAGTTTTTCTCACTCCGGTGTGTATATTGGTGTGAATTTCCCGCACAGTTTTTGACTCGTTTGGTCATATCACACATCCCAGTTTCTGCACTTCTCAAGGCCACACATGGTATCTCGACTACATGTCCTGCGAAAATAAGTAGGCCTAATTAAGGACGACGACAAAGTGCTCAAAAGTGTACTGTCCTTGAACTGACATCTGCATTGAGAGTTCACTTTGCCTCTACAATTGGACACATGCTGGGCCCACACAAAAACATAAATTCATATCTATATGAATATAAAGTCCAATATACCGTGAAAAAGCGTATAGGAGGCCTACATACCAATACTAAGATTTATATGTGATTGTCGTTGAAGTGCAACATAGGCGACGATATCGCAAATGTATCAAATTGATAAAAATCCAAATTACATATTTAACATATAAGATATGTTTATTTCATGTTTATCACGTCCTCAATGTGTTCCAGACTACCTGTACCACTATACAAGCGAGTACGGTAAAGAAGGGATCGCTGTCTCGAACTTCATCGCACCGTCCACGAGACGTCGCCTAGTAACCGCTCCAGATGAGGGAGTCCACTTCACGGATCTTCCCCCCACTGCCGACATGGACTTGATCCTCTCTAGTTGCTATGGCGACACGGGGCCTACCTACCGACGCAAGGCAGAATATTTCGTACGCGTGCGCAGGGATCAGGTGACGGTTACCAAGGAAACGAAGTCGGACGGTCGCGTTGCGTACGTGCACTTTGGGGCAGGACTCAACCTCCGGAATATTGAATATCAGTGCGGGAAAGTCGGAGCGGGTTCATTATCGTGGGAGGGGGTGTCGGGTAGTGAGTGGGGGTGGCTGACTGTGGCTGGAGGAGCCGTGGGGGCGGTGGCTCTTGTGCTACTAATGAAGAGGTGACTGTGTAATGTACTCACATGAGAGGGCCGGGTGGTGATCTACCGCGGTGGAAGAGCTCATAGAAATCAGAATTGATTCCTGATCTCAACAGACGATGTTCAAGTTGGCATCGAACTCCATGAAAGCAATCTAACTGAAAGCGATTGAATGAGTTCGATGGCACTGACCACATTGTCACATGCAGCTTCTCCATATCCACGGTGGAATCTCTGATGAGTAGGCATGTGTTCTTCCTATATGATCTCCTTGTGCCTTATACGTACAAAATGAGCAATAAGAGTGTTTGGGAATATTAGTTTTTGATAATATAAGTTATGTAGTTGGTGACTGTTACACACAGCTTCATCACATGTCTATGAACGTTATAAAGCAATGAATTCTTGTATAGAGAGACGTTTTTTCATAACAACACATGTAACAACAATGTGTGTCTTTATGATATGATGTGCTTGTTATTTTTAACTGGATACAAAGCATAAACATGACTCTGATATTACATGTAATCGGAATGTGTATTCACTGAATTTCTCATCAGAATGATGTAGGCCTACTGTTGCTTGCGAACTTATCTTGCTTGTAAGAGAAGATGTTTTCATTGAATCTCCCATAACGCTGTACTGTTATATGTGATGTTATATTATAATTGAAAAGTGTTTTCTTTTAACTTTTCGGAACGTTCTAGAATACCGTCTGATTCTGTATATATTTTGCAATCCCACATCATATACATGTCTGTTTTCTGGGATATATCTATATTGCAGGAGCCACAAAAGGCTTTTCATGCTGATAAATATGTGCGCATTTGTTAATGTTATTGTTAATACTCGGCTTGATTATTGAATTGTGCTGCTCGATTTTATTCATGTTTTTATCAGCATGAAAATTTGATCCACACTATTCTGTCTTATATTAAGACTTTGTGAGAAGACACTAAACCAAATGACTAACCCCATTTACACGGAATAAATATATTGTTTGGTCAGCTTTTTGTTTAGATCTATGTTAAAGTTGGAATCAATTTTAAAACCAGCCAAATTCAGCATTCTTATTCGTCACGCAAACTTGGCAGTACATCTCGAGATAGTCGGGAATATATGGGAAATATGCACAGTTCGACAACAGATATTTAGAAAATTGTCGTTAATCGTGCATGGAAACAGTGGATAGAGAATGATCGGCCTGCCTACATTGCCGGTTGCCATAGTATCTAGACAGATACCAATGACGTCATGAGACTGTGTGTAGAACTCGCATCAGGAAAAAATTGATGCGAGATTGACTGGCCCGAGTTTGAATCATGATTAGGCAACTCAATTTAGGCACGTAACACACATTTTCAGACCCAAATTTTTACGATTTCTCATTCTATAGACAAAACAAAGCGACTGCAGAATAAATACATTTTGTCAATTCTAAAAGTGATTCTAGCTTTAAGGCTTTGATATGGAACCCCATAATATACAAGGAACGGGGGTGATAAATTACCATCAAATCATGCTTAAATCTGACACACTCCTCGTGGAGTGGACAAAATGTCCAAGAAAAAGCTTGAAAGGTTGGTAAACACGTGTAAAAAACTAGGTGTAAATTCAACAATGTCATTGGGCACTCTGTACAACAACACTCTTCTGTCACGTTGTGACAAAATTATCCGAGATACCACTCATCCCATGCACGCAATGATCAACAAACTACCGTCAGGCAGGAGGTGGCGGAGTGTTTTGGTCAAAACTTCCCGATATCGCAGCTCATTCCTGCCGTCTGCAATCAGACATCTGAATTTCTGAAATGTAACACTTCTGTGTCTATATATGTTTTGTTCTCACACATTGATGCATCGAATTGTGTACAATACAAGTTTCATTTTTATGATTAATAAAGTATCATCCATCCATCCATCCATTCATAGTTGCCTGAACCCAAACAGATTAAGTAAATTGTACGTTTTAATGATTTTCGAGCAGTTGCGTAGGCTATCAACTGTATTGGGTATACAGTAAGAACCACCGAACGACACAACGATTGCCCCTCGATAACGCCATTATCTTGGATACAGTATACGTATTCAATCAGGCTTTGTTTCTATTTAAAAATGTTTAATTTTTGCGGATTGACAAACACAAACAAGGTGGTACATAGCAAACTTTGAAAGTCTGAGCAAAGTGATCGCTATTCTACTCGATGCGTCTTGTTGCACATCTGAAACACGAACGTTCTAAACAGAGATCGATACCATTGCACTATGGGTAATATTATGGTGAGCACTATTAGTAGTCACCATGTGACAGGGGCTCAGATGCATTCACCTAGCAAAGTTTGCGAACCCTGTTGAAATCTCACTCGAAACACTCACTCACGACTTCTGTCGAATAAGCTAGATCCGTGTTTTGTATTTAAAACACTCATTTATTTGAGAAGGTATTGTGCTGCTTCATACAAAATCCATGATTTGCAACCTACATGTACCATTTAATACAGAATGATTTTAGAAGACAGTCAATCTAGTAGTTCCATGTTCATATACTGGGAGCTGTTTCTGTAATCGAGATGTCGATGATAAAAGCCACTTGCTTTGTAATTGTACACCTAAATTTTCTTATATTAAGACTTTGTGATGAGAAACTAAACCAAATGACTAACCCCATATACACGGAATAAATATACTGTTTGGTCAGCTTTTTGTTTAGATCTATGTTAAAGTTGAAATCAATTTTAAAATCAGCCAAATTTAGCATTTTTGTTTGTCACGCAAACTTGGTAGTACATCTCGAGATAGTCGGGAATATATAGGAAATATGCACAGTTCGACAACAGATATTTAGAAAATTGCCGTTAATCGTGCATGGAAACAGTGGATAGAGGATGATCGGCCTGCCTACATTGCCGGTTGCCACAGTATCTAGACAAAAACCAATGACGTCATGAGACTGTGTGTAGAACTCGCTCGCAACGCGGGCCGCTTTGAGGAAAAAATTGATGCGAGATTGACTGGCCCGAGTTTGGATCATGATTAGGCATCTCAATTTAGGCACGTAATACACATTTTCAGACCCAAATTTATACGATTTCTCATTCTATAGACGAAACAAAGCGACTGCAGAATAAATACATTTTGTCAATTCTAAAAGTGATTCTAGCTTTAAGGCTGTGATTTGGAACCCTAAAATATACAAGGAACAGGGGTGATAAATTACCATCAAATCATGCTCAAATCCGACACACTCCTCGTATGGTTGCCTGAACCCAAACAGATTAAGTAAATTGTACGTTTTAATGATTTTCGAGCAGTTGCGTAGGCTATCAACTGTATTGGGTATACAGTAGGAACCACCGAACGACACAACGATTGCCCCTCGATAACGCCATTATCTTGGATACAGTATACGAATACAATCATATTCATAAATGTTCAATTTTTGCGGATTGACAAACACAAACAAGGTGGTACATAGCAAACTTTGAAAGTCTGAGAAAAGTTATCGCTATTCTACTCGATGCGTCTTGCTGCACGTCTGAAAACGAACGTCCTAAACAGAGATCAATACCATTGCACTATGGGTAATATTATGGTGAGCACTATTAGTAGTCACCATGTGACAGGGGCTCAGATGCATTCACCTAGCAAACTTTGCGAACCCTGTTGAAATCTCACTCGAAACACTCACTCACGACTTCTGTCGAATAAGCTAGATCCGTGTTTTGTATTTAAAACACTCATTTATTTGAGGAGGTATTGTGCTGCTATATACAAAATCCATGATTTGCAACCTACTGTTCAATACAGAATGATTTTAGATATCAGAAGACGGTCAATACTAGTAGTTCCCTGTTCATATACTGGGAGCTGTTTTTGTAATCGAGATGTCGATAATAAAAGCCACTTGCTGTGAACTATGATAAAAGAATCAATGCTGTTGGATGTGTATCAATCTATTGAAGCGTAATTTGATTATACACGTAACCTGTTGTTTGAACACGGCTTGTCGTGTTAACTTTCAGGTTGAGACGTGGATGATCAAAGTATGCTTCCATATTTATCCTCTCAGCGCAATTTCCTTGTATTTTCTATAGACCACCACTATTGTATGTTGTTTTATAACCTAACGTCAATTACAAATATATCCACAATTTTTCATTACAGTACACGCCCAAGTACGTATCCGTTTCCTTTCTTGCTGCTCAAAACGACCGTTTGTATTAGAGTACCGTTTACCCGTAGAGTTTCGCGGACATCACCACGTCCGTTGACACTGCGAGTAACAAACGGGTAGAACTCTTTCAACACGTCGCAACTGACCATAGCCTTGTGAATGACTCGTTCCCATTGGTGTGAGTAACCTCGGGACACGCAGGAATCTCCGTACTTCGTCTCCATCATCCCAGCGTAATCCTTAGGCACAGGGAGCCAGAGGCCCCAGAACGGTCGCATGGCTAGCGGGAACACGTCGGAGATGTTATGACGAAACTTTGACGCGTCCTTGAGACCTCGCAGTATCCCGCCTGATCTCTCGTAGAAGAGTAAGTCGAGAAAGGGGAAGCGCCACGGGTACTCTTCTGAGATGGGCGTGAAATTCACGTTGGAGAGTTTCCAGTGGCTCGAGGAATTTTTGAGGTGGTAAGTTGACGGCAGGTAGGAGGCACACGCCTTGCTGATCCTGTCTCTCTCGCTCCAATCCAGCATTATGTCGAAGTCGTCATCCCAGGGAATCATGCCGTGGTGGCGATATGACCCCAGTAGCGTTCCATAACACAGGAAGTACGTTATATTCCATGCCTTCGCCATTTCTGTGAAAAGTGTCCACATTTCATACAAGTTATTTCGCTCGTGTTCGGACATAACTGGCGCAAAACGTTCCAGATTTCTCCGGCCACCATTCACTGATATATTATTTAGATGTTCTATGGATCTACCTGTCCAAATATCACTGTCAAATGGCGTCAATTTTCCTGAAATGTTACTCTCGACTTGAACACCATTTTCCGCGTGTCCATTCATGAAAACACCACTGATTTTCGATTCCAATGACGTCACATCATCTCTCAAGTATGACAGATCACCTACCATCAGTCCCGGATGAGCCATCAATCCAAGGTAGACAGCGACTACAGCAAACAGCGCCAATAATATAGGCCTACCTATTCTAAAACATCTAGAAGAATTACTCGTCATGGCGATATTCCTATGCGAAGGCCTTCACTTTCAACATGACACATACGTCTATGTTGCATTTCTCCTACAGAGCATTGACATAATTGATCAACGCTATACAACAGCTTGTATACTAAGATTTGTCATTATTAGCTATAGCTATTCACAGATTTGTAGCGAAAAGTGTGAATCAAATGGCAAATTAAACAGTTGCCTGGTGTTGGCATTTAGTTTTCAGATTAAGTTAATCGTCTGCAATTATGAGATGACACTTCTCGTAGCTCAGATGCAATGTTATGACATATATTGTTTGTGATTGTTAATGGTAATACTGCACGTTGAATAAATTTATTTCTATCAGTGAATAAAATTTCAATGAAACATTATAAATGAACATCACACAGAAGTACCTGAAAGTGAAAACAACACATGATGATAATATTCAAAATTTTTGTTTTAAATATCACAATTATAGCAGAGTAAAAACCATAAAACATTCAACAAATACAGCGTGGCTTTCACAAGCTGGCAAAGTAGGCCGCAAACTCCTCCCAGCTTATCTTGCCGCTAGATCCTTGTCCATTCGCGTGAAGAGTTTGTCAAGCTCCGCCTCCGACAGCTCTCGACCAATCACATCTCGGTATACAGCCTGTGCTTCGTCACGGTCCACTTCCCCTGACCCGTCTTTGTCCCACTCCTGAAAAGCATTCCGCCACATCGCCCGTCTGGAGCATGTCGAGGGGGAGGGTGTAGAAAACTCTTAATGATTTATGATTAGGTGGGATCCAGAGTACAGCGTGCAACGACTGTCTTATTTATATTGCAGATAACTGAACATTATGATTATCAAAGCTTCACACGTAGGTTGAATACCCCCACAGACCTGACCATATCATAATATAGCCAACGTAAAGGCTATTATATGTTCAGTTCGTTTACTGTGGCATGCAAAATTAATTGCAAATACTTTAAAATTTGCTGTTGGTTCAGAATTGCATAATGACAGTAATGCATCACGAACTCACCTATGGTCCACGATTGGAACACCAGACATGGCTTCGAGAAATTCCTCGACATTGATGGTTTTGTCGCCATCTGCATCCACTGATTTAAACATGGACTGTATGAAGGAAAAGTCAAAATGGAAATATAACCAACGAACTACTATAGGAGCAACTAGGCATGATAACCTTTTCACAGAGGATGAATGACTCAAAGAATGGACATTTGGCTACCAATTCACTTGATACATAAAACACACGATAAGATGTATAAATGAAGGACAAACAGTGCGTAATCACGGCCTGACTGACCTCGATCTGAGCATCACTGAGCTTGTACTTGGTATCCCTCATCATGGCGTAGAACTCGTCCTTCTCCAGCTTGCCACTGCCATCATTGTCAGCCTCAAGGAATGTTGTCCTCAGCCGCTCCAGAATTGTGTCTAGGGACTCAGCCATAGCTCTGCTGGGGGTGACCAGCTTGTTATATAGGGAGTAGTTCAGGGAATTGGGTCTCGATCTTCATCTCATTGGAATTGCATGTACAATTTAAGGTTGCAGCGTCATGTCGCCTATTTTTTGATGGGGTATATTGATGCTCAAACAATACTTTGAATTTTACCTTTTGATTTTTACCACTTCACGGATCTTCCCCCCACTGCCGACATGGACTTGATCCTCTCTAGTTGCTATGGTGACACGGGGCCTACCTACCGACGCAAGGCAGAATATTTCGTACGCGTGCGCAGGGATCAGGTGACGGTTACCAAGGAAACGAAGTCGGACGGTCGCGTTGCGTACGTGCACTTTGGGGCAGGACTCAACCTCCGGAATATTGAATATCAGTGCGGGAAAGTCGGAGCGGGTTCATTATCGTGGGAGGGGGTGTCGGGTAGTGAGTGGGGGTGGCTGACTGTGGCTGGAGGAGCCGTGGGGGCGGTGGCTCTTGTGCTACTAATGAAGAGGTGACTGTGTAATGTACTCACATGAGAGGGCCGGGTGGTGATCTACCGCGGTGGAAGAGCTCATAGAAATCAGAACTGATTCCTGATCTCAACAGACGATGTTCAAATTGGCATCGAACTCCATGAAAGCAATCTTACTGAAAGCGATTGAATGAGTTCGATGGCACTGACCACATTGTCACATGCAGCTTCTCCATATCCACGGTGGAATTTCTGATGAGTAGGCATGTGTTCTTCCTATATGATCTCCTTGTGCCTTATACGTACAAAATGAGCAATAAGAGTGTTTGGGAATATTAGTTTTTGATAATATAAGTTATGTAGTTGGTGACTGTTACACACAGCGTCTATGAACGTTATAAAGCAATGAATTCTTGTATAGAGAGACGTTTTTTCATAACAACACATGTAACAACAATGTGTGTCTTTATGATATGATGTGCTTGTTATTTTTAACTGGATACAAAGCATAAACATGACTCTGATATTACATGTAATCGGAATGTGTATTCACTGAATTTCTCATCAGAATGATGTAGGCCTACTGTTGCTTGCGAACTTATCTTGCTTGTAAGAGAAGATGTTTTCATTGAATCTCCCATAACGCTGTACTGTTATATGTGATGTTATATTATAATTGAAAAGTGTTTTCTTTTAACTTTTCGGAACGTTCTAGAATACCGTCTGATTCTGTATATATTTTGCAATCCCACATCGTATACATGTCTGTTTTCTGGGATATATCTATATTGCAGGAGCTACAAAAGGCTTTTCATGCTGATAAATATGTGCGCATTTGTTAATGTTATTGTTAATACTCGGCTTGATTATTGAATTGTGCTGCTCGATTTTATTCATGTTTTTATCAGCATGAAAATTTGATCCACACTATTCTGTCTTATATTAAGACTTTGTGAGAAGAAACTAAACCAAATGACTAACCCCATTTACACGGAATAAATATATTGTTTGGTCAGCTTTTTGTTTAGATCTATGTTAAAGTTGGAATCAATTTTAAAACCAGCCAAATTCAGCATTCTTATTCGTCACGCAAACTTGGCAGTACATCTCGAGATAGTCGGGAATATATAGGAAATATGCACAGTTCGACAACAGATATTTAGAAAATTGTCGTTAATCGTGCATGGAAACAGTGGATAGAGAATGATCGGCCTGCCTACATTGCCGGTTGCCATAGTATCTAGACAGATACCAATGACGTCATGAGACTGTGTGTAGAACTCGCTCGCAACGCGGGCCGCTTTGAGGAAAAAATTGATGCGAGATTGACTGGCCCGAGTTTGGATCATGATTAGGCATCTCAATTTAGGCACGTAATACACATTTTCAGACCCAAATTTATACGATTTCTCATTCTATAGACAAAACAAAGCGACTGCAGAATAAATACATTTTGTCAATTCTAAAAGTGATTCTAGCTTTAAGGCTGTGATTTGGAACCCTAAAATATACAAGGAACAGGGGTGATAAATTACCATCAAATCATGCTCAAATCCGACACACTCCTCGTATGGTTGCCTGAACCCAAACAGATTAAGTAAATTGTACGTTTTAATGATTTTCGAGCAGTTGCGTAGGCTATCAACTGTATTGGGTATACAGTAGGAACCACCGAACGACACAACGATTGCCCCTCGATAACGCCATTATCTTGGATACAGTATACGAATACAATCATATTCATAAATGTTCAATTTTTGCGGATTGACAAACACAAACAAGGTGGTACATAGCAAACTTTGAAAGTCTGAGAAAGTCTGCTATTTTTGTAATCGAGATGTCGATAATAAAGCCACTTGCTGTGAACTATGATAAAAGAATCAATGCTGTTGGATGTGTATCAATCTATTGAAGCGTAATTTGATTATACACGTAACCTGTTGTTTGAACACGGCTTGTCGTGTTAACTTTCAGGTTGAGACGTGGATGATCAAAGTATGCTTCCATATTTATCCTCTCAGCGCAATTTCCTTGTATTTTCTATAGACCACCACTATTGTATGTTGTTTTATAACCTAACGTCAATTACAAATATATCCACAATTTTTCATTACAGTACACGCCCAAGTACGTATCCGTTTCCTTTCTTGCTGCTCAAAACGACCGTTTGTATTAGAGTACCGTTTATCCGTAGAGTTTCGCGGACATCACCACGTCCGTTGACACTGCGAGTAACAAACGGGTAGAACTCTTTCAACACGTCGCAACTGACCATAGCCTTGTGAATGGCTCGTTCCCATTGGTGTGAGTAACCTCGGGACACGCAGGAAGCTCCGTACTTCGTCTCCATCATCCCAGCGTAATCCTTAGGCACAGGGAGCCAGAGGCCCCAGAACGGTCGCATGGCTAGCGGGAACACGTCGGAGATGTTATGACGGAACTTTGACGCGTCCTTGAGACCTCGCAGCATCCCGCCTGATCTCTCGTAGAAGAGTAAGTCGAGAAAGGGGAAGCGCCACGGATACTCTTCTGAGATGGGCGTGAATTTCACATTGGAGAGTTTCCAGTGGCTCGAGGAATTTTTGAGGTGGTAAGTTGACGGCAGGTAGGAGGCACACGCCTTGCTGATCCTGTCTCTCTCGCTCCAATCCAGCATTATGTCGAAGTCGTCATCCCAGGGAATCATGCCGTGGTGGCGATATGACCCCAGTAGCGTTCCATAACACAGGAAGTACGTTATATTCCATGCCTTCGCCATTTCTGTGAAAAGTGTCCACATTTCAAGTTATTTCGCTCGTGTTCGGACATAACTGGCGCAAAACGTTCCAGATTTCTCCGGCCACCATTCACTGATATATTATTTAGATGTTCTATGGATCTACCTGTCCAAATATCACTGTCAAATGGTGTCAATTTTCCTGAAATGTTACTCTCGACTTGAACACCATTTTCCGCGTGTCCATTCATGAAAACACCACTGATTTTCGATTCCAATGACGTCACATCATCTCTCAAGTATGACAGATCACCTACCATCAGTCCCGGATGAGCCATCAATCCAAGGTAGACAGCGACTACAGCAAACAGCGCCAATAATATAGGCCTACCTATTCTAAAACATCTAGAAGAATTACTCGTCATGGCGATATTCCTATGCGAAGGCCTTCACTTTCAACATGACACATACGTCTATGTTGCATTTCTCCTACAGAGCATTGACATAATTGATCAACGCTATACAACAGCTTGTATACTAAGATTTGTCATTATTAGCTATAGCTATTCACAGATTTGTAGCGAAAAGTGTGAATCAAATGGCAAATTAAACAGTTGCCTGGTGTTGACATTTAGTTTTCAGATTAAGTTAATCGTCTATAATTATGAGATGACACTTCTCGTAGCTCAGATGCAATGTTATGACATATATTGTTTGTGATTGTTAATGGTAATACTGCACGTTGAATAAATTTATTTCTATCAGTGAATAAAATTTCTTAAATTCAATGAAACATTATAAATGAACATCACACAGAAGTACCTGAAAGTGAAAACAACACATGATGATAATATTCAAAATTTTTGTTTTAAATATCACAATTATAGCAGAGTAAAAACCATAAAACATTCAACAAATACAGCGCGGCTTTCACAAGCTGGCAAAGTAGGCCGCAAACTCCTCCCAGCTTATCTTGCCGCTACGATCCTTGTCCATTCGCGTGAAGAGTTTGTCAAGCTCCGCCTCCGACAGCTCTCGACCAATCACATCTCGGTATACAGCCTGTGCTTCGTCACGGTCCACTTCCCCTGACCCATCTTTGTCCCACTCCTGAAAAGCATTCCGCCACATCGCCCGTCTGGAGCATGTCGAGGGGGAGGGTGTAGAAAACTCTTAATGATTTATGATTAGGTGGGATCCAGAGTACAGCGTGCAACGACTGTCTTATTTATATTGCAGATAACTGTACATTATGATTATCAAAGCTTCACACGTAGGTTGAATACCCCCACAGACCTGACCATATCATAATATAGCCAACGTAAAGGCTATTATATGTTCAGTTCGTTTACTGTGGCATGCAAAATTAATTGCAAATACTTTAAAATTTGCTGTTGGTTCAGAATTGCATAATGACAGTAATGCATCACGAACTCACCTATGGTCCACCATTGGAACACCAGACATGGCTTCGAGAAATTCTTCGACATTTATGGTTTTGTCGCCATCTGCATCCACTGATTTAAACATGGACTGTATGAAGGAAAAGTCAAAATGGAAATATAACCAACGAACTACTATAGGAGCAACTACGCATGATAACCTTTTCACAGAGGATGAATGACTCAAAGAATGGACATTTGGCTACCAATTCACTTGATACATAAAACGCACGATAAGATGTATAAATGAAGGACAAACAGTGCGTAATCACGGCCTGACTGACCTCGATCTGAGCATCACTGAGCTTGTACTTGGTATCCCTCATCATGGCGTAGAACTCGTCCTTCTCCAGCTTGCCACTGCCATCCTTGTCAGCCTCAAGGAATGTTGTCCTCAGCCGCTCCAGAATTGTGTCTAGGGACTCAGCCATAGCTCTGCTGGGGGTGACCAGCTTATTATATAGGGAGTAGTTCAGGGAATTGGGTCTCGATCTTCATCTCATTGGAATTGCATGTACACTTTAAGGTTGCAGCGTCATGTCGCCTATTTTTCGATGGGGTATATTGATGCTCAAACAATACTTTGAATTTTACCTTTTGATTTTTACTGATTTACACCGGTTTTTTTCCTCTTTGCTTATATTTTTCTGATGCTCAATTGTGCCAAGTTACTCATAAAAATATATCAGCAGAAAACGGTTTAAACGGGTTTCGGTATTGATCTATATCAAAAGTAGTTAATTTTAATAACTTGTTGTGCTGTCTTGATAAATTTAAAATGTAAGAGATATATGCATCTGAATACACCGTGAGGAAACAAGTCGGCCTAATATAACATTTAAAAATAAGTTATCACATTTAGGTCTTACCTTTGGATTGCACTACCTTAAATTATTCAACTTTATTTAGCGAAGTATCCTCGGTGGCTCAACCTGTTGCTAAGTATGGTCGGAGTGAGTGTCTGAAATCTTGTGAGTGCGTCTCAAGTTGATGGCTACTCTTTGCCGATAAATGTGCGGATTATGTATAGGAATGAGGGAGGGGGTAGAAGTGGCAACTGTTCATTGGGCCCCACTCCACGATATACATTCAATATGTATTAGTTATAATAATGGGCTTCAGTTAAATCTTTATGGACAGTTTTGGAATATCTAAGAGTGCAAACGCAGTGTACGTAGACAAGTATAAAAAGATAGAGAATCACAGTTTCTAAATTTGTTCTTCACCTTGTCCATTCGTTATTTGTGGTACTTGGTGCAGATACAGAAGAGGCTGGCCTAGCGATCCGCCACAAGAAAGCTTTATCTACTTGTATAAATAATCGTATACATCATTAGTAGATATTGGTCAACCTTGAACTCGCCCATATATGTCCTTACATGCGCGCGTTTTGAACAACATAAACTATACCTGTACATGTATGCTGTTTGGTCTGGCTTCTGAGTTGTGTTTCTGACACATTATAATGCTACGGGGACATGGCAAATTCTCGAACTCACTCGAAACTAGAAAGCTATGGAACACTGATTCATAGTACACTAAAAGCATGCACATGTTTACGAACAAATTGTGTGGAATTACTCGTTTAGCAACAGTAGTTCAGTTTTATCTGATGTCCAACTGATTTGCATATTATAATGTAGTTGATTGGTTGGATGGTCTTGGTGTTAGATTATCGGTGAATATATCCAGTAGTAAATGATTTATCTTGTTCATCGATTAAATAATAGTTAACTTTATTAATTAGTTGGTAGTAGAAACTATTGATTAATTTTAGAGCTTATGTTCATAGGATACTGCCGGGTGTTTGTCTGATATTCAGTTGCTGAAAAAACATTTTCCATCGTTTCAAAGTAGTTTCTACCGGAGCATAGAGTGGACACCTCAAAATATATTTCATTCAATTTCCCGGCATTATTCTCGATATTCTCGTCTTTATTCTCGATCTTATCGAATCAATTCTCGATATTTTCTAATCCAATCTCGAATGTATCGAAATTATCTATACTAATACCGGGAAATTAGAGGAATGGATATTTGGCAATGAATTTGTTTGAAAATAAACGAATGCATATTCATGTGTACTTTTTCTCTGATGATTCCTGGAAGATAGTCTATAGCCAATTGTTTCGCTGTTCTCATAAATTAGTCATGTAATTTGATGGCTTACTATAAAAATTAGCCCAAGGGCTAGGAAAGGTTACCGGACAATACATATTTTAGATATTAGTAGTTTGTCCCGTGACCTTGAAAATAAGGTCATTGGTCAATTCAAGGACACGATAATATTCGGCATATGTCATTTCTAGTATGTCCACAACTGATTTTTAAGCTGTAAAGTCAATAATGAGCGAGATATTAGCCATCATGTCCTGCGACCTTGAAAATGAGGTAAAAGGTTGATTCCAAGGTCATAGCAAGTTTCAGCTTATATCATTTCCTATACGTTCATAATTGATTCCTAAGCTCTGAAGTCGATAATATGCGAGCTAATAGCCATTTTGTACTGTGACCTTGAAAATTAGGTCAAAGGTGAAGTTCAAGGTCATTACAATGTTCAGAATATATCATTTTCTATATGTCCACAATTGATTGCTAAGCTGTAAAGTCGATAAAAAGCGAGATATTAGCGAATTCGTTCTCTGACCTTGAAAAAGAGGTCAAAGGTCAAATTCAAGGTCCTAGCAATATTCAGCATATATCATTTCCTATATGTTCATAATTGATTCCTAAGCTGTAAAATTGATAATAAGCGAGATATTAGCCATTTTGTCCTGCGACATTGAAAATGAGGTCAAGTTCAAGGTCATGACAATGTTCAGAATATATCATTTTCTATATGTTCACAATTGATTGCTAAGCTGTAAAGTCAATAATACGTGAGATATTAGCCATTTTGTCCTGTGATCCTGAAAATGAGGTCAGAGGTCAAATTCAAGGTCATGATAATATTCAGCATATATCATTTCCTATATGTCCACAATTGATCCCTTAGCTGTAAAATCGATAATAAGTGCGATATTGGCCATTTTGTCCTGTGACCTTGAAAATGAGGTCAAAGGTCAAAATCAATATCATCAGAATATTTGGCATATATCGTTTCCTATATGTCGACAATTGATTACTAAGCTGTAAAGTCGATAATAAGCGAGATATTAGCCATTTTGTGCTCTGACCTTGAAACTGAGGTCGGAGGTCAAATTCGAGGTCACAAGAATATTCAGCATATATCATTTCCTATATGTCCACAATTGATCCCTAAGCTGTAAAATCGATAATAAGTGAGATATTAGCCATTTCGTCCTGTGACCTTGAAAATGAGATCAAAGGTCAAATTCAAGGTTATCAGAATATTCAGCATATATCATTTCCTATATGTCCACAATTGTTTCCTAAGCTGTAAAGTCGATAATGAACGAGATATTAGCCATTTTGTGCTCTGACCTTGAAACCGAGGTCAGAGGTCAACTTCAAGGTCACAAGAATATTCGGCATATATCATTTCCTATATGTCCACAATTGATTCCTAGTCTCTAATCTCAATATTAAAGTGATGTTGGCAGGAAAACTATTTTTTCCAAATCAATTACATATATGCCTGTGGTCTCAGAATAATAGGTTGCAAAACGAACTTTGCTTGATCAAATGGATAAATCAAGCATTTGACAGTACTAGCAGCCGCTTTTTTTTGTCTTGTGCGCCACTCAGAGTTACCTCTGACTTAACCTAGTTCACGCTCGATTGGCTCGAACATACACGAGTAAGCTGGAATCGCACTGCGTCACGGTATACAAAGCACCGAGAATGGCGGTAATGTAAACGAACTCAAAATATCTCCACCAGAAACTCGCAACGAAACCTATTAGAAAGGGGCGTCTGTTTGGGCATACAAGTGCAGATAAATAACTGTTATGTTTTCTTACGATCACTGTTATGTTTTCTTACGATCAGAAAGATATGGGAAAATCCATAACTTGCTGCCAATATCACTTTAGGTGAGATATTAGGCTTAATGTGTCCCATTATAAAGCACAGGAGAATTTAACATGGGACAGTCCCATTTGGGCCGAGTTTGGGCCCAAAATGGCCAACTTCGAGCGATTCAAGCGCAACGAAATTTATACATGTCACAGGGGTACATATGAGGAGTGTTATGCATCAAAAAGAAAAAAAGTTACTGAACAGATTTTGAGAAAACGACCATCAAAGCCCAAAATTGGCCATTTTTAGACGAAAACGGCCGCTCTGACCTTGAAACCGAGGTCAGAGGTCAAATTCAAGGTCACGAGAATATTCAGCATATATCATTTCCTATATGTCTGCAATTGATTCTTAGTCTCTAATTTCAATTTTAAGTGAGATATTAGGCTTAATGTGTCCCATTATAAAGCATAGGAGAATTTAACATGGGAAAGTCCCATTTGGGCCGAGCTTGGGCCCAAAATGGCCCACTTCGAGCGATTCAAGGGCAACGAAATTTATACATGTCACAGGGGTACATAGGAGGAGTGTCATGCATCAATAAGAAAAAAAGTTACTGAACAGATTTTGAGAAAAAGACCGTTAAAGTCCAAAATTGGCCATTTTTCGATGAAAACAGCCGCCATTTTGAAAAAAATCAAAAAACTAAAAAAAACCTTTCCTGGAAATATTTTTAGGTATTTTTGTGCAAAATTTCAGAAATATTCCATCGTAAACTTTAAAGATAAAAATGTGAACGGACGGACGGACGACGGACGGACGACGGACGCAACGCCACGGCAATAGGTTATCGGACCAAAGGTCCGGTAACCTAAAAAGTCTTTACAGACAGGGAAGTCTTATTTCGGAGGTGTCTTATCTTACAGGGACCATTGTATATGCAAAGGCATGTTCATGTAAACGTCTTGGAAAATTGTTGGTTAAAAAAAAAAAACTCACTCAAAAATTAGGCCGAGGGCCAAAGATAGGTTACCGGACAATGTTTAATATTTTAGATGTTAGCCAGGTCGCTGGTTAAATTCAAGGTTAAGAAAATATTCAGCATAAATAATATTAAGCATATATCATGTCCACAGTTGATTGCTAAGCTGTAAATTCAATAATCAGAGAGATATTAGCAATTTTGTGCTGTGGCCTTGAAAATGAAAGCAAAGGTCAAATTCAAGGTCATCAAAATATTCAGTGTACATTGTATATCATTTTCATGTCCACAATTGATTCCCAAGCCATACAGACAATAGAGGAGCAATATATGAGCCATTTTGTCCTTGGAACTTAAAAATGAGGTCAGAGGTCAAATTCAAGGTCACGAGAATATTCAGTATATATCATTTCCTATATGTCCACAATTGATTCCTAAGCTGTAAAATCGATAATAAGTGAGATATTAGACATTTTGTCCTGTGACCTTGAAAATGAGGTCAAAGATCAAATTCAAGGTCATGACAATAATCTGCATATATAATTCCCTATATGTTCATAACTGATTCCTAAGATGTATAGTGGATAACAAGCGAGATATTAGACATTTTGTCCTATGACCTTGAAAATGGGGCCAAAGGTCAAATTCAAGGTCATCAGAATATTCAGCATATATCATTTCCTATATGTTCATAACTGATTCCTAAGCTGTATAATGGATAACAAGCGAGATATTAGCCATTTTGTCCTATGACCTTAAAAATGGGGTCAAAGGTCAAATTCAAGGTCATCAGAATATTCAGCATATATCATTTCCTATATGTCCACAATTGATTCCTAAGCTGTAGAGTCGATAATAAGTGATATGTTAGCCATTTTGTCCTGTGACCTTGAAAATGAGGTCAAATGTCAAATTCAAGGTCATGAAAATAATCTGCATATATCATTTCCTATATGTTCATAACTGATTCCTAAGCTGTAAAGTCGATAACAAGCGAGATATTAGCCATTTTGTCCTATGACCTTGAAAATGGGGTCAAAGGTCAAATTCAAGGTCATCAGAATATTCAGCATATATCATTTCCTATATGTCCACAATTGATTCCTAAGCTGTAGAGTCGATAATAAGCAACGAAATTTATAGACATCATAGGAGTACATATGAGGAGTGTTATGCATCAAAAAGAAAAAAAAGTTACTGAACAGATTTTAAGAAAACGGTCACCAAAGTCCAAAATCAGGCATTTTTCGTCGAAAACGGCCGCCATTTTGAAAAAAATGCAAAAATAAAAAAACTAAAAAATACCTCCTTCCTGAATTATTTTTAAGTATTTTAGTGCAAAATTTCAGATGAATTCGCCCGTAAACAAAAAAGATAAAAATGTGGACGACGACGACGACGGACGACGGACGCAACGCCATGCCAATAGGTTATCGGACCATAGGTCCGGTAACCTAAAAAGTAGAAACCTTTTTATAGAACCGTAGTCGTGTCTGGTATTTAGCCAGGGGTTCGGAGTATATTCAGTGTAGAAATATACAAAATTGAAGAAAAGTGATAATGTTCAGCGACAAAATAGAAGGGTCCTCTGATATTATGTTTTCTTTTTAATCTAAATGGATTTATCTCCTAGAGTAGCGCACGTAGCTGCTCTCAGGTGGTCGAATGTGTTACATCTGAAGTTCAATTTACCATTCGGCGTTGATCGGCCGATAAGATAAGCTATGGTCTGGTCTGGTATAAGTTGTTTGATGTTCGATGGTCCAGCGTCTCACTGAAACGTGACACTCACTGTCAAGCAAATGAATATATCTTGCCACTCATGAGACTGTTCGCTGCAAATCTATCAAACACTCAGTCACAGTCTTGAACTTTCCCCTCACGCAGATACATTCTATGCACCGTAGAGTAATATAATTGTATGAACATGTATGGACTGAATGATATCGAGATGGGTTAGTGTGCGTTTTTTCCGTGTTGTGTTTATATTTTTTTGACTTCTGAGGATTTCCTTGTTTGGTTTTTTTTTCTGATTCATCACACTGAATTATCTTTCACACTGGGTTAGAATACCTGATTTGCATTGGCACAGACTTCACGTCGTCAGAGGAGTGAAAGAAGGTGAGCAATAATTTTAATTTACTAGCGCGTCACGCTGATCTTCTATGTTCGGGTAAAAACAGATCCACGTAGGGTATATATGAGTGGGCCCGGTCCTGCTATCATTTGTTAAATAGAGTAACCGCAACAAAAGGATCACAACACTTTTAAAAACAAAATTTCTGATTGTTTCCATGAGGTTTTACATTTTAATCTTGTGAATAAAGGCAAATTCTGTGAGAGCTTTGCGATATCTGTTAATTTACCGTAATACATACGCATACAGTAGCGCAACAAAAATATTGAGCTAAATTTCTGATGTTGGCAGAACAATTACGAAAGTTTGCGATATAAAAGTGATAAAATATGATGAAAACTATTTTTTTACACCAAGATAGACGCATAAACTATCAATTTGATCCAAAACATGGGCAACATTAAAACTATTGAATGTCTGTGCTCGGATAGGCCTATACATCTATACATATGTTCTTTGTTTATTATATGGAGAATAATGAGCTATTTAATCCAAAATAAATTAAGGCCATTAATCACATAAACTTTCCCATCCCAACATATTTCCGCTGGCCACAAAAATAATCCTCTCCACTGTAGGTTATTTGTTATACCAATGTCAAATATCATACAGCTATATCGCTATTAAAACATACCATACCAATACTATACATTGTGCATGGGAGAATTTTCGTTAGAATGCAATGTATCAAAAACGAATCTGTGACGCGAATCGGAATCATCAAACCTTACATAAGAATTTATCACCTCCACCGGGGAGGATATAGATATCACAACAGCCTATTAGATTGGACAAAACAGCAATTTGACAATTGATCGGTTTTCGGACAATTGATCGAACAGAAGGTCGGACCACGATGCCGACCCTTCAAAGGCATTGAGATGACTTTTCATGTCATAAAATGCTTGTTGTTGAAAATCAGTTTGACAAACGAGACATTTTCTATACCACATATTTCATACACTCGGGATAAAAGGTTATTCTCGCAAGTTACGATCATAATGGAGGGATGTCCTCGATATTCATATAGTTTTGATTTGCTTCAAATACGATATTACTCAAGTTTCAATAGTTTTCATCATCTTACAGTCAACAGTTACTCCAAAGATTCTGAATTGATGTGTGAATTTATCATTATATTATCAAAAGTTGCTAGTATTGTGCTGAATATGTTCAAATGGTACTGATCCGTGTTTCACTTGTATTCTACATTTACTTTTCAACTAAAAGCAGTTTATCGAAAAAACCGAAAATCAGTACGCCGTCGTCATGACACAATATTCTTTTTGATACATCTCAGGATCACAAGTTACTCGCACGGTGCTAATTCTCACCGATTTCACCCGGAATACACAAACAACCACTAAGGTCGACACATCAAGTAACATACAGTAAGCAACACCAGATGAAGCTGAGAATTATGTTCACAATACATTTCCGTTCAAATACAAGCTGATTGATTTAGGTCTTCAGCTATGTTTTGCGATACAGCGACAACCATATTACAATTCTACTTCCATCAAAACATTGCTCTACTTATCCAGCCCGAGGGGATGGCCATGGCTGATATGCACGAAGTGCGGGAGAGGTTCGAGCGTCTTTTCCGAGAGACGGACACGGACGGAAGTGGATACCTCTCTCTGGACGAATTCTCCAATCTACTTTCCAGGAGCGGATACCAGTTCACACCTGTACAGATCAAGGTCAGTTCACGGGTCAGATCAACCTGTGTGCATGACAGCCAGTTTGGGGAATCACAGCTGCCCAGAGAAAGGTCAGTAAATTTGTATAGGAGGGATTAGTTCATGAGTTCGCAGTCGCCCAGAGAAAGGTCAGTCTATACTAATAACAACAAACTCGTAGTAATTGCTATTAGGCAAGCTTTATTATTGACCGTGAGCGAGAAACGATTGAATGACAAGCATACGAAGCTGATTTTACTGCTTATAGTAGTACAAGGGTAAACTGGCCCAGGGTAAAAACCTAGAGATAAAAACCTCTGATAAGCCAAAATAGGAAAAAACTCTAGGAAACCTGTTTCCCAGTACAAACCCTTAAACGAAATTTAATGTTTGCTTTGCGAGAAAGCCGCCTAGAATGACCATACATACACTCCAATTTGCCTCAACACTTTAAACTCCGCCCCTTTGGGCTACTCATGCACGACTACCGCCCTGTACACAGGTACAGTCACTCAACTGAGTACTGACCACTACGCCGTGGACACACCTTTAAACGCTACAGACAATAATTTCCCGCTAATCTTATAGAAACGCGGGAAATATTTAGTCCAGTTTGTATAGGAGGGGCTAGGGGCCATTAGGTAGCGCTATCACAATCTTCGTTTGGAGCTACACCTAGTCATAGTGCATCCTGCATTCACTAGGTGGAACCACTCTCACCACTTCCCTTACAAGCCAGAGGGAACCATTTGGTGAAAGTGGCCTTTACATGGTATCATAATTCTTGAACGCTAAAACATCATAATGCCCTCCTAGGTGAACCTTACGATATCATAAGGCATGACTATTCATCGGCTGTGCACTCTTTAAAGCACGTTATGATCACATTTACGTGATATATTTTATATTTATCTTTCAATATAACAACATTTGTTTCTTATTTTAATTCATTCTTGTGATTTAAAAAAACAACTCGTATAGGGCAATATGGGGCACAATGCCGATGGCTAATCTTTATGAGTATGGACGAGCTATTGTTGGGGTGTGTCCCGTAGCGAGTATGGAGGAGTTGTGGGGTTAGTACTCCAGGTGAATATGCGGCGTGTTATGACTGGTATGGCTACATTATTGATACATGATGAGTCCTTATCCCCTCCCATACTACTATTTTATGTGTTCGCACCTGTCCAAATCAGAGTAAGTTCACAAGGTTTCACCTGTCAAGATGATGAACCGTTCTCCCTTGTCCAAAGTCAGTTCATACCTTTACCTATCAAGGTCAGCATACACCTTCACATATCAATGTCAGTTCAAAACTCTATCGATCAAGGTCAGCTCTCACATCTCCAGTCCCAGATCAACATCAGTTCTCTCTTGCCATGATCTAGATCAGTTCTCACTTCTATATACCAAGGTCAGTTCACATATTTATAGTTTGGGTGAAATGACACTTGAAAAAGTAATTATCTCTGAGAACGCGCTGCCATGGCTGTGTGAGATATTCAAAAGTTATATTACATATCTAAATTATTACATAACTGAAGCGCTATTTTTTTTTCAAGGCGCAGTTCAATTCGATGGATCTGGATGGGGACAATACAATCTCCATGGACGAGTTCATCCAGGCCATGACGGGGATCCCACTGGTCGACCACAGGTACGGTTATACAGGAGGGTGAAGGTCGGGAGGGTTGTAGAAGTCACAATGTGTAAAACAATGTGCGAGACTGATTGACACCATATTTTTGACATCTTCATAAGAAAATAAAAATTCCATGTGAGATGTGATACTAATGTTTTTTTTTTATGGAATCACAGCTTATCACAGAACCTCTTGTAAACTGGACTCC
Organism: Terebella lapidaria; assembly: GCA_949152475.1. NCBI lineage: Eukaryota > Metazoa > Annelida > Polychaeta > Terebellida > Terebellidae > Terebella > Terebella lapidaria. Next base: position 26,161,863 of record OX424568.1, on the reverse strand, counting down.
TTACATTCCTATATGCTCACAAGTTGAAATTAATAGCAGATAGCATAATAATAACATAGCTTCGGAATGTAGCTTTAATGTTATCTGGTGATATACTAACTACACTATTCGGCCAAAGAACTCGTCTATGAGACTTTGTATGAATGGCTGGTATGTATACTATGCACTTCAACGACATTGACACACAGGCGTGCAATGTGGCGAAAGGCTTTCATAGCGTGGGACGCTGACCAATCAGGCACCGTCGACAGGGAAGAACTGCGGCAGGTGTTTCGTGACGTCATAGGGCGGGAACTGAGCGACGACGAGCTGGATAAGGTTTTCAAACGCCTGGATTCGAACAACGATGGAGAGATCAACTGGTGCGAATTCGCGGACTACTTCGCGGGGCTGACCAAACATTTCCTCTGAGACACTGATCGAATTTCCATGAGAAAAGGAGTACTCGCTAAAAGTGACGTCACCATTGCAGCAATCACCAATCGTGTTTTATTTTGTCTTTTCAAAACATACGTTTTTGCCGATGTTTCTAGTTGTCATTTATATAGTAATTGAACAATCAGAAATGAATGTTGGATTGCCAACAAGTCATGTTTTCATTAATTTCAAAGGATGAGATAGGTCACCGGACAATTTTGGTTTTAAGCATTGCAGGTGACATATGATCTTGACATTTACCAGTCAAGGTCATCTTTGTGAACTTAAATGTCACCATTAGGTATGCTGCATATGACTTTATATATGTTCATAATACAAAAATATAAGCTTTATCAACAGGTATTTTGTCTGAAGAGGCCAATTTACACATGTCAGGTCAGCCAAGATTTCGAGATTTGGTCTTCAAGGTCGTTTAAGCTTGAATTCAAGGTCACCAAAAGATGTACCATATATACATGACTTCTTGTAAGCTCATACACAATCATAACCTGTATGTGCAAGTGTTTAAGCCTCAGTGGCAAATTTACACATCCACGTCAGACATTTAGCACTCAATGTCATCCAAGGTCAAGCTCAAGGTCAGCATTAGTTGTTCCATATATGATTTCCCATAGTTCACAATGCAAACATAAGCTCTATCTGCAAGTATTTCATCTGTAGAGGCAAATTTAGCCATTTTTCCCCCAAAATGAATGTTTTGACCTTTCAAGGTCATCAAAGGTCAAATTCAAGGTCACCACACAAATAAAAAATTACTTACTTACTTACTTACAAATCGCAATATATGACTTCCCATTTGAAAGTGAAAATTTCTAAGCTCTATCTTCAGGCGTTCTATGAGAACAGTTCTGCCAGCTCCCATCATGAAGGAAAAAAATGGTGAAAAAATTATCCAAAATTTATTCCAAATAGAGATTCTTCTTTTGCTTACAAATGGCCCAAAATGGATAGTAATGCGATTTTGGGGAAAAGATGTTCGCCGACCCGTCAAAAATTCAAAATGGCCGCCACACCAAGACCGGCGATTCAAGAGCAATAAAACTTATACACATCACAGAGGTACATGAGGGGAACCTTTTGAGACAAAAATCTCAAAACTGATCAGACGGTTTCTGAAAAAATGACCGGCAAAGTTCAAAATTGACCGTTTTTCGTCAAAAATGGCCGCCATTTTGAGAAAAATTCGAAAATAAAAAAAAACTAAAAAATACCTCCTTCTGGAATTATTATAAGGTATCTTTTCCCAAATTTTCAGAAAGATTGCACCATACACTTTAAAGATAAAATTGTGAACGGACGGCAAGACGACGGACGCAACGCGACGGCAATGGGTTATCGGACCATAGGTGCGGTAACCTAAAAACGCGTCTTGAACATGCATGTGCTTCACGTGTGCATTTCGTGCATGGGACATCAGATGAACTTGTTCAATTTCTCACTCGTCACGCATTTCAATCCACATAGATTTGCAACCTGGTTCAATCAATCAGCATTGAATTATATATTAGACACCCCCCCCCCCCCCAACCCGCTATACATTCAAATATATTTAATGCCTTTCGAATTAAGTTAGGTGTCCTCATGTATTGGCAAGGTGAGTTGAGGGGATAAAAACAAGGTGTACAAAGGTTGTAAGAGCAAAGGACAAGTTCTACAATGAATAAAAAATGTACATATTAATAGGTTCTCAAACATATTTTCAAAACACTCCATAAACTAAAGCAGAACCTGTCTTGCGTGCAAAGCTTTCAAGCCAATAATACAGAGATGTTTTCCCGGTTTTGTCTCGGATGTGTTAAGTATAAACCTTCTTTCTTGTGTTTGGTTGACATTTTATTTTTCCAAACCAAGGTGTCATACTGTCTTCATTGCCACGTTAGATTCATTGCTTCCACGATTGCCTGTGAATTGATTGATGGTTGAAAAAAAAATGTAGCCCATAGCTTCTAAGCATTCGAGACAGTAAAACCAACACTATGGCTAAAATGTAATAGCGGTATATACAAAAAGTCTGACATAGCCTTCCTTCACAGAGAAAAATTTTCATCATCTCATCAGAGGGTGAATTGAATGCCCTTAAAGCGGATAAATTAAATATGCCTTGGAAAGTTGAAAACCAGTCTCTCTCCTGCTTTGTGCAAATACAGACAACTTCAGGGCGCGGAGTTTTTGTCCACTTATCATGCATAAGAGACATGTAATGAATTTTCATGGCATTGCGTGAATGAATGAGTTTCAACACTACAGACGCGGGGGATTGGCCCGATCTGGTTTATTTATCATCAATTATTATCCCGACTATCTGTTACCAAACCTCCCGCATTGTGAGCTTGCTTTAGAGCAGTGGAAAAGTGTAATTAGTTATATCACTGGAGAGGTGAGAAATAGTTAGTTTATGTACACTGTATTAACTCAAAAAACGATGTCTTTTTAGCTTACCGGACCTATGGTCCGATAAGCTATTATCGTCAGGTTGCGTCCGGCGTCCGTCCGTCGGTGTCGGCGTCGGCGCCCGTGTTGGCGTTGTCAAACTCAGGAAAAAATCTGTTCGATGAATATTACTGTAATTCACAAAACATGCTCTATAGGCCCATATCTCCGGACCATTTGTTTTTCGTAATTGAATCGTTTTTCCAAAATGGCGGCTAGTTTTGTCAAAAATGGCCAATTTCGGAATTTGGCGGCCATTTTCTCAAAAACTGTTCGATCAGATTTGAGTTTTTTGTTTCAAAAGATTCCCCTGATGTACGTCTGTGCTGTGTATAAGTTTCGTTGCCCTTGAATCGTCGGTCTGCGTGTGGCAGCCATTTTGATTTTTTCGACCGGTCCCAGATAGGACTTTCCCATGTTAAATTAGCCTATGCTTCATAATGAGGACAAATTTATCCTAATATCTCACTTAATATTGGGATTAGACACTAGGAATCAATTGTGCACATATAGAAAATTATATATGCCGATTATTCTCGTGACCTTGAATCTGACCTTCGACCTAATTTTCAAGGTCACAGCACAAAATGGTTAATATCTTGCTCATCATCGACTTTACAACTTAGGAATCAATTGTTGATTCATAGAAAATGATATATGCTGAATATATTCTCATGACCTTGACTTTGACCTTTGACCTCAGTGTCAAGGTCAGAGCACAAAATGGCTAATATCTGGTTTATTATCCACTTCACAGCTTAAGAATCAATTGTGAACATATAGGAAATGATGTATGCCGAATATTTCGATGACCTTGAACTTAACATTTGACCTCGTTTTCAAGGTCAGAGCACAAAATCGCTAATATTTTGCTTATTATCGACTTTACGGCTTAGGCATCAATTGAAGACATATAGGAAATTATATATGCCGAATATTCTTGTGAGCTTGAATTTGAACTTTGACCTCAATAAACTGGAACCGATACAAAAAAAAGAATATCTTTGACAGTACTAGTCAGTTCCGTTCTAGTTTCATATCATTGTATTTTAGGCCCTAACACGATCTACTTACGTGGAGCAAGTTTTAGGCGTGAATGATGTCCAATTATTCTCATGACTTCAGGACATTGCCTTCAGCTTACATATAACTGTGTTGGCCCTACGGCTCTATGTTTCCTATACATTGCCTCTGAAACAGTTTGGAAAAATAGTGATATGACAACTAGTCAACTTTATTACTGTCCAGTACCAAGAAAAAAGTTGTTCTCAGCGTTACGACCCATTGATGTGAACTTTTCGTTTCTGTTAAATTTCAAATTAGTTTGACAAATTCATACTGAGAAGGGCCAAGGTGCTATAGAACTGGTAAATGTTTCTTTCTGTATTGTCATATATTTTTCGACAGGGCTGAATAATCATTTACCCTCGCCCCCGATGGGGGGGGGGGGGGGGGGGCTTGAGAGCGAACTGCATTTGGGTCTGTCTGTTCGCGCGTATATCTCAAACGGTCCGAGGGGACCGTTGCAAATTCTCAAAGTTAAAACGCATTAAGTTTCAACGATTTTCAACTGGTATGCCTCATCATTATGACTACTATGTCGTTATTTGTTTACCAGTCAAACCCTGTATGGATGTCACATGTGTTTAGGATCATCTTAAAGCTGTAAGTATGTTATAAATAGATAAACGACCTTGTAAAAAAAATATTATGATAACGACCACGATCTTCCCCGACGGATAAACCGAACGTAAAACCACAGAACCACGCGTTGTTTGTTTTGCTTCGAATGTGGGCGGGTCTATGCACTGGCGCGAGTCAGGCCGCCCACAACAGAGGCCAGAGGCAGTCGGCTGTAACGGCGAAGTGGTATAAAGCCATTCTTGCAGTGTGTGTCGATGATCATTTGACATGTTCCCCACAGCACAGATGTCAGAGAACACACAAACTGCAAAGTATAATTGCATAATATCCATACGTGCACACAATTACTCATATAATTAGGGCTACATATTTCCCTCCTAGCCGTAATGAACGTATTATCCATTGGTGTGACGAATTTGTATGGTTCCCAGTAATTCACGTGCATAGATATATCCCCGTAATGTAGCCACATCAACAGTAAAGTTATCATACATATTTGTACACAACATACAAACAGGCTTTGTGACCTGGTAAATTTTGTACTCATATGTTGTTGAGCAGTGCTCAGTCATTGTATGCTATATTACTAACCTAGAGTACATGCCAATAGGTGCATACCTGTAACATAGCATGTACATGTACAATTGGACAGACTATCAAGGGTGACGCTATCAATGTTATATGATTACAAAATATTCCGTCAGAGATGTCACCCATATTGTCACACCCTACATTCAACCAATATGCTATAAACACTGAAATATAGATATACACAATGAAATGCATTACATACGGACATTGAGGACGATGTGTATGCCTCCTTGGTCTATTGAGTATGCCACATTGTAGGCCAGTCGCCCCCTCCTTTTATACGGCCGAAAATCCCCCTGGTCGGCCTAGGCCAAAGGCACCTACTTACGTCACCAGTCAGCACGAAAGGTTCAGGGGATGTCTCAAAAGGTCGAAGGGATTGTACAGTATCTCTTTATATAGCATACTTACAGCTTTAATCACGTGTGTTAAGGATCATTCCATTTCTATTACTGCCTGTCGCAATATAATGTAAAAAGGACCCGCAGTGTAAATGAGCGCTTATTGGTGCTTTCTGCGTTATTCTCGGCAGTTGTTGTATACTCGACCTACGACCAGAGTATTGCTATTAATAGTCAAAATGTTTTCCATAAAATCAGTATTCCGTCTAATATCTGGTCAAATCGTATTCAATGTTCTCATAGATGGTAGTATTCATGTATGTACTTATCATGTTTTATTGCTACATTCATCATGTTAATTGCCAAATAAATCAAACCAATTCAAAATCCTGAGCCTATTTTACTTACAGATATAAGAACATTGGGCCCATGTAGCGCACTTTACTCTAATAATACTACTAACCCATTTCATGAATGCCATTTTATCCGTCTGGCATATTTCAATCTTCATTAAATTTAGATGACCATGCTCCTTGCTACCTCCCTTCCACTGAAAACATACCATTTAATCTGTCTTGCATGTTTCCAATCCTCATTGAAACATAGGGCCAAGGGCCCTGTAGCTCATCGGAAGACGACCAGAATATATCACCAAGTTGTGTGTTGTGCATACCGTATTGGTCGTAAAAGTAACATGTCGTGCCAAAGCAAGACCTCCTGCAGCAGCGTGTGAAAATATTAGGTCAAACTTGATCAAGAAATTTAAGGGAATCACTGAATAATATACCTATAGCGTTAGTCTCCTTTATTATGATTCAAATAATATAAATCTGTGAATTGGAACACTCCAATATCTTATTAAAAAGAAATAAGATAAATTACAAGGTTACAAAAATTTAACATTTTGGGAGAAAATAGGGAGGTTTCCTATATCATGTACATAAGCTCATAATACAATACCAATATACCATTTCCCACATTTGAGGTGGAATTAACCTTGATCTTCTTCCAATGATATCTTGAATTCAGAGTCACCAAGAGATGTACCATAAGATTCCTCATAGCTACACTAATTTCAAGTGTTGTCTTCAGAGACCAATTCACAAATTTCGTGAAGGTCACCATGCAAAGGATGCACCATGCATGTATTATCCCATAATATCCCCCCCCCCCCTCCTTTGTGTTTTTAAAAATTGATATTTTGATCCATAAATTGTAGGCCTATACAGTATAATTTGCAGCAGTTCGGTGAGCTACTATATTTTCTGAGTGATACATCGATGAGCTACTGCCAAGATTTGATTGCAGTACGTTCATTCTTGGAAGTTAGGACGTTCTCGGGAAGGTACTGTGCAAATTTGGACATTCCGAAATTGCGCACATTTTAACCTTTGGTATTCCAAGATTGTACTGAGCAAACTGAACATACCCAAGAGTTCCAAATATCTAAGAATGAACACGATATTCTTCTCGCTATGCAAATACGGCAAATTTGGTGACATTTATGCTTTGACATGCATACACTACAGTGGATTTTCGGGAGTAATAACAAATGATTCCAAAAAAAACACAGGTATCCGCTTCTTTAAAAAATGCTACGACATGATTAATCGCGTCTCCGCGATAAATCGTAATATCCCCTCTGTGCATGCGCTAATTTTCCACCCGCAACACGTATGTATAAACACAAGCATGTGTATGATGAAAATGATGTTTAATTGTTAAATTTTATTAGAAAACCTCGGAATTTTTTGCAATTTTTAAACAACTTTTGGAGACCACACAATAACCAAGCACTGTGCCAAGCTTTGGGACCATAGGGATAGTACTTTCGGCGGAGAAGTTTCTGACAGATTTGAGTCAGGAAAACATGGTCGACAGACACAGACACCGACACAGACACCGTGTCAATCCATCCCAATACATGTAGCTCTACGGTTTTCAGCCGATGAGCTGAAAATAGAGGAACAAGCAACGGACCGCAGATATTATTTAAGCCTTCCAGCAACTAGGATTATTTGGCAATAAATGGAATTCAATATTAAGGATTGAGATTAACCTCTTCAATACTCATGGTTACCCTGCGTAACCACACCGCACCCCTGCTGCTGTACTGATGGTTACGCTGTGTAACCATAATTTTGGCAACCAATAAATGTATAGGTGGCTATTGACTGTATAGTGTGGCTACTGATTGTATTTAATGTTATATATAGCCGAAAATGTACGTACACGCTGAACTAGCACATACTTGTTGCCATGGATTGAAGTTTAGAAGCTCTATCACCTGTTTAGGTAATTGAATAATTAACATGCCATTAACCTTGTGACGTCACGGGTATTGATTACAATCGGTTGGACTACAGACAGTTTTCACTAAAACTTAAAAATCTTCATAACTTTTCGAGGTATTAACATGCTGTAGACATAAAAAAAAACACGAGTCACTTCATCACAATTGCAGAAGACTACAAGTACTTGTGTAAAACATATTGGGTTATATTTCGTTACAAATTCGAAAATGGTTGTATGGTAGAGAAAATGGGAACACAGCCATAATATGTTTGATCGCCAGAATTATTTTTTTTGTTTCCCTGGCAATCAATGGCACCGGGTTGAAAAGGATACGATATAGAAATAGCAAACTAAAATAGGACTTTATTCTCACACATAATAATTCTGAAACATCTTTGAATAAATAATCAAACAAATAGAAATCCTATCAATTCATACATTAATCGGCACAGTATGGAGGCTGAGGGGTGGGTCAGTAGCGAAAAGGTTAAAGGAGACATTATTATTACAGAGAATTGCTTTTCCAGTAAATCAAATAAAAATAGATTTATTGAATGATTCGTGGAAGCTCGTTTGCATGCAATTATTTTTCTTCCTCTCAATACATGAGAGAAGCTAATTGACATATCTTTATATATAACCGTAGTGATGTTTGGTAATTAGCCAGGGGTTCAGAGTACACTCAATATACATGTATAAATATACAAAACTGAAAAAAGTTTTTTTAAAGTAGCACGTAGCTCCCCCAAGTAAATCGCTTTTGTCACTTTTGAAGTTCAATATACCATCCGGTGTTGGCGATCAAATAAGCTCTTGTCTGATCAGGTAATGAATTGTTTCATGCTCAATTGTTCACCGTCCTATGTAAACGTGACACTCACCATCGAACAAATAAATACATCTTGACACTCATGAGGCTGTTCGCTACAAATCCATCAAACACTCCACTGTAGGACGCTTCAAATCAAACCTCTTGAAAATACGTTCTTCACTGTAGAGTAATGTGATTCATGAACCTATATCAGGTATATGGGTCACGTAATGTCGATATGCGTTGATATACATTATTTTCGTATTCGTATCATCCTTATTTGGCTTTTTCCTCATTCATCACATCGGATTTTCTTTCACACCGGGTGAAGATTTTCTTTTCAATTTTTCAAAAGAACTGATTTGCATTTGCACAGACTTCACTTTCGTCAAAGAAGTTACCTGAAGAGAAGGTGAGCAATGACATTATTATAATTATGCCACATTATATACACATATATCGGTATTAAACATACCACATCAACACCACACAATGTGCATGGAAGAATTCACGATTGGATATTGTTTCAAACATGAATTCAAGAATGACGCAATTCGTAATCAATAAATATTGCAGTCATAATTGTTTGATGTCCGCGATATTAACATAATTCAATTCGATTCATATGAAATATTACTCAAACCCCAACTAGTTTCACAGTCAACAGTTCCTACAGGGATTCTGATTTGGTATGTGAAAATATTCGAATGTGATGAAAAGTTGCATTGAATAAAAAATGAGATCGATTTTGACGCAATTCGGAATCATTAAACCTTATAGTCCTGGAGCATATGTCACAGTTTGAGGTTCCGACTTTTTTCTCTGTAAATTCTTGGCCACAAGCATTTTCTCAATCTTCATTCATCATAGAAATGGAAAAGTTTTGGTGCCATTTTTTTTCATAAACCCGAAAATGCAATTTTGGCCCCAAAACGGAGGCTGGGGTGAAAACGTCCACGCAAATTTTGCAATTTTTTCAAACATGTAAGAAATATGTAGTGTAATATACCAAACTGACCAATGAGATCCCCAGAATGGAATTCAGACATAATAGTAAGGTTATGGATCATATAATCAAGTAAAGACCCCGAAACGTGGGTAGGGGTAAAATTGGTGTCAGAAAATATGGAAATTTGTGATAGTCAGGCATGTATAATAGGTGTGCCTCAGTCCCCTCAAGTATCCTCCTGAACCAACTTTCTAAGTTCATTCATATGATACTTCTGAATATCAGTTATGTTTCTGGCCTCGATATGAAAATGGGTTTCTGGTCTTTATTCAAAATGGCTGCCATCGAAATTCCAGAATCATGTGTTAGGCGATAACTCAACTTCTATTGCAGGTAGAGGCAAGATTTTGGTGTCTCTACCTATGTTGTCGATAACGGGGAATGCAATGGTGTCAGTCCTGAGTACCTATGACTGTTGGATGCCTCAAAATTCAAAATGGCTAACAATGAAACCTGCGGAAATCACATTTCCTATCATGATGCAACTGATATGTGCAGAAATCCTGATCGAGGTCTAGGTTGATGGTAAAAAGAGTTTCTTGACCACATAGCAAGCTTAGCACTTACGAATTATCTTAATGAAATAGTGTCAAGATGGGTAATCTTGAATTCCTGGATATACAACCCGATGATGAACAATGACACTCGCTTCTGACCATTGTGAAATTTTACCATTTGACCTTGTAAAATGGCGAATAATGCATATCGCAAGTATTGTTATCTACAGAAACTATCGCTATTAGTTGTGCATGATAGGCAATTAGGTCTTAACCTCTACAAAAATAAGGGAAATCCTTATCCTTAAGATGATTCTCACAGCCAACACATAAGTTCTGGATTATGAATCACTTTTGCCTAAAAGTTGCCCGTTTGTAATGATGAATTAAACAATCCAATGATAGACCACACAGTACAGATCTCACAGTTTTCATTGTAATGCATTGGAATCGAGGCACTATAAGCAAGACAGTAATGTTAACTTATCGCACCTATTTTAATCCTAATTGTATATAGAAGAGCGACCAGCACAATTTATTGGGGACACTGGTCTCGCAATTCCAGATAATATCCATTATTGATTACATGTGAAGGAATATCCAATTTCGCAATATCCATCGCATTGTGTGGTATTATCCAAAAAGAAAAACGAAATGTCCCTGCAAGATATAATTATATACGTGGCATATCAACTATCTAATTTTTGAAATATCCATGAAATCGTGCAGAGGGTGAGTATATTGTCTAACATCAGAAACCCACAATCAGATTAACTAGACGAGGTGGATGGGGCTACCATAAATCTTAGGCTTAATGGCTTTACAATGTCTTCCCAAGTGAAAACAAAATTAACATACCAAAATACTGTGCAGACTTGTGGGAAATATACTTTGACCAATGAAACTGCTGTCTGGATCTCATTATTATTCATGAGTATTGATCGTGGCTCTCCAGGACTTCACACCGATACACACACATGCCCGACACAACTGGAAAGAGAGCTGAAAGTGTGTTTAGGACTGCTTTTTGGAGGCCTATTATGACGAGAACAAAATTATTTTGTACGATTTTGAATAGCTGTTAATTGAGACAAAGCTTTAGCTTCAAGTACATATAAGAAATGTTTTGATGTGATGTTTTGAACCTGAGTTAATTTGGTCTAAAAGCAGCCTCAATGGAAAATAGTTGCATGTTTCTCTCTCTTATGGGTTTCTGCTAATATAGTGTGAATTACACTTGAACAATACGATATTGTCCCTTCAACATTTGTTAGTAGAATGTATACAACCATTTCCCGTACATCTCTCTCAGATAAAAATATGGCCGCTCAAAGCCCTCGTCACGCTCCATTACCAATTGATATTGGAAACCGTCTCAAAATTATCATTGAATATAACAACTATACCCCATGGACTCTGGTTTGCTTGTTGCACTGACATCTATTGGTAAATGAATATTAGTTCAGTAAGAACACCACAAACATATTGTGACATGGTTATATCTATATAGTTCGACCTCGACCCAGAGTGTGTGACGTCAACCGAATTAACTTTCAGCAATGATCACGATGACTCAAGCAAACAAACATGTTTTGTTTTTGGCATGTTTACACAGTTCGTACACTTGTAGTCGTTATTGACTGGTTCCATGCATGGAGGCGCAATATCGCCTCATGGGGCCTCCCACATAACACATTCTCTAGGTATGTATCATACATTATTACACATCTAACTGATACTGAACCATAACGTGCACGATTCAACGAATCCGATATTGTCGTGTGTCACCAAACAATATCAGCCCACCCGGTCCGATATGCCCTGCTGGTCCGATATGAGTTCGCAATGACGTTTTTATAGTAAACTGAATAACAGACCGATGCCGCGTCATACGCTCCCAGCATGCACAGTGACTTGGTAACACCCAATTAGAATATTTTTCTTCCGAACAATTGACTGAAAGATGTAATGTCATATTGAACACATTTCCCAACAATTAAATCTAATGGTTTCTAGTCTATTGACTGGTAGATAAATACAGATATGATGTGTAGTGTAATAAGCAAATTAATACATGGTTAATTTCATAACAGACCGGTTATCGGGACCGTGTCATAACAGACCTCGCTGCCGCTCGGTCCGTTATTTGCCACTCGGTCCCGATAACCGGTCCGTTATGAAATTAACCATGTATTAATAGGTACGTAAGAAACACTCGATGCATTTGGGAGTGTACTCACAAAACATTTCCGTTTCAAATCACATGTCAGTTGATTTGGGTCTTCCAACCATGTCTCGTGATAAACCGAGAACCAGAATAAACTTCCACTTCCATCAAAACATTGCTCTATTTCCCCAGCCCGAGGGAATGGCCAAGAGTGATATGAACGAGAAGCTGGAGATGTTTGAGCACCTTTTCCGAGAGACGGACACAGACAAAAATGGATCCCTCTCACTGGACGAATTTTCAGCTCTACTCTCCAGAAGCGCATACCAGTTCACACCTGTACAGATCAAGGTCAGTTCACGGGTCCATACCTATGTATATACAAGTCAGTTCAAGGGTTCACAGCTGCCCAGAGAAAGGTCAGTGAATTTATATAGGAGGGGTTAGTTCACGAGTTCATAGCTGCCCAGAGGAAGGTCAGTCCAACTTATATAGGAGGGGCTAGGGAGCCATTAGATGGCGCTATGACAGATGTTATAGATTCTCACAATCTTCGTTTGAAGCTACACCTAGTCATAGTGCATCCTGTCTTCACTAAGTGGAACCACTCTCACCACTTCCCTTACAAGCCAGAAGGAACCATTTGGTGAAGGTGGCCTGTATCTGGTATCAAAATTCAAAAGGTTTTGAACGTTTATTTGGTAAAATCACAATGCACTCCTCTCGAACACTAAAACATCATAATGCACCCCTAGGTCAACGTTACGATATCATAAGACATCACATTTGCGTGATATATTTTATAATAATCTCTTGATATAATTTTTTTCTACTTATTTTTGTTCATTTTTGTGCTTTCAAAAACAACTCGTATAGGGGAATATGGGGCATAATGTTGAGGGCTAAACTTTGTGAGTATGGGCACGCTATGATTGGAGTGTCTCCCCTAGCGAGTATGGAGGAGTTGTGGGGTTATTACTCCAGGTGAATATGCGGCGTGTTACGACTGGTATGGCTACATTATTGATACATGATGAGCCCTTACCACCTCCCATACTACTATTTTATGTGATGCACTTGTCCAAATCAAAGTTAGTTCACGAGTTTTCACCTGTCAAGATGAAGAACCGTTATTCCTTGTCCAGAACAAGGTCAGTTCATACCTTTACCTATCCATGTCAGCGCACACCTTTACATTCAGTTCACGAGGTTTCACCTGTCCGGATGAAGAACCGTTCTCCCTTGTCTAGAACAAGGTCAGTTCATACCTTTACCTATCCAGGTCAGCGCACACCTTTACATATCAAGGTCAGTTGGAAACTCTATCGATCATGGTCAGCTCTCACCTCTCCAGATCAACATCAGTTCTCTCTTGCCATGATCTAAATCAGTTCTCACATGCACATACCAAGGTCAGTTAACTCCTGTTCTAATCAATATTAAATTTTCAACCTATTTTTGTATTTTCCTTTGGCCAATTCCCGATCGTATGGCGTACAACCGATGGTTTTAAGACCAAAATTCTCAATTATCGCCCGAGGTCGAAAATTTGGGGGTCACGATTATATGACTTGTGAGTGTTCTGAGATTCGAGAACATTTTGTGAATCCAGTTATCAATCTGTTTTAACCGTTTTCGTTCATGAAATGTGCCTTGATAATAGAAACATTACGGTGAAAATTTACAGCTCAATATTGAACTACGAGGTCAAGGTCACAGAAGAGGTAAAAATCATAAAGTTGCAATAACTCCGTTTATATTCATGATTAATTTTCCCTAATAATTTTGTATTTTTCTGGGGTCAATTCTCCATCATTAACTATATGACCAATGGTCGTACGATCAATATTCCCCATTATCGCCCAAGGTCGAGAATGTAAGGGTCATCAGCTGAAATTACCGATTCATAATATTACAAGTAGTAATAATTCAGAAACCACTGAAGATTTTCTATAGAATATTTTACGCAGTATAAATCTGGGTGAGCCTGCAAAGTTTGGAAGGTCAGTGTCAAGAATTCATGCTGTGGTTGAGAATGTGGTCAAAATAGAGAAATCGCAGGAAATTTTATTAATGATTAATTCTCCCATGAGTTTTGTATTTTTGTATGGATAATTACCAACCATTTATTATATAATCAATTGTCGTATGACCAAAATCCCTGATTATCCCCCACGTTGAAAATACAAAGGCTACCAGCTTCAATTTCAGTGACTAAATCTGAAGGGCGAGGGTCTGCAATCTCTGATTGTCTCGTTTTGTCTGAGAACCCACTGTCATGGCTGCGTGGGATATTCAAAAGCTCTATTACATATCTAAGATATCACATAACTGAAGCGCTATTTTTTTCAAGGCGCATTTCAATTCGATGGATCTGGATGGGGACAATATGATCTCCATGGACGAGTTCATCCAGTTCATGACAGAGATCCCACTGGTAGACCACAGGTACGGTTATAAAAGAGGGTGAAGGTCGGAAGGTTTGTAGAAGTTCCAATGTGTAAAACAATGCGCAAGACTGATTGACATCATATTATTGACACCTTCATAAGAAAATCGAAATTTCATTTGGGGTGTGATATGTGTAGAAACACAACTGTTTTTCATGTTATCGCAGCTTATCGCAGAGCCTGTTCTAAACTGGACTTTTTGAATTACTATATGCTCACCAGTTGAAATTATTACATATGATATAATAATAACATATGTCATAGCTTCGGAATGTAGCTTCAAAGTTATTAGGTAACATACTAACTTCACTACTCGGCCATTGAACTCGTATACGTGGCTTTGTATGAATGGCTGGTATGTTTACTATGCACTTCAACGATATTCACACACAGACGTGCAATGTGGCGAAAGGCTTTCATAGCGTGGGACGCTGACCAATCAGGCACGGTCGACAGGGCAGAACTGAGGCAGGTGTTTCGTGACGTCATAGGGCGGGAACTGAGCGATGACGAGCTGGAAAAGGTCTTCAATCGTATGGATTCGAACAACGATGGAAAAATCAACTGGTGCGAGTTTGCGGACTACTTCGCGGGACTGACGAATCATTTCCTCTGAGACACTGATCAAATTTACGTGAGGAAATCACTACTCGCCAAACATTATGTCACCGTTGCAGCAATCACCAATCGTGTTTATTTTTGTCTTCTGAAAACATACGTTTTTAGTCGATATTTCTAATTGTCATTTTATATATGAATTGAACGCTCAGAAATAAATGTTTGAATGCCTACAAGTCATGATTTTCATTCATTTCCCATCCAAAAACATATGTTCAATTTCCCACTCGTGACGCATTTCAATCCATATAACTTTGCAACCTGGTTCAATCACTCAGCATTATATTATACATTATACCCCACTGCTATACACTTGAATTTGTATATATGCTATGCATTCGAATTCTGTTAGATGACATGTATCGGCAAAGATGAATCGAGAGGTAAACAAAGGGTGTGAGAACGAACGAAAAGTTTTACAGTGAATAAATGATGTCTCGCGTAGGCTCTCAAACATACTGTATTCGTACTTCGTATTATATGGCTAAAACGAATGTTCAGAACATTTCATACACTAACAAAGAACATGTCTTGCGTGCAAAACTTTCATGCAAATAATACATAGATTTTCCCCAGGTTTTGTTTTGGATGTGTTAAGTATAAACCTTCTTTCGTGTATTTGGTTGACATCTTATTTTTCCAGACCAAGGTGTCATACTGTCTTCATTGCCACGTTAGGTTCATTGCTTCCACGCTTTGCCTGTGAATGGTTTGACGCAAATAAAAATGCAGCCCATTGCTTTTTGAGCATTCGAGACAGTAAAACCAACATTATGGCTAAAAATCTAATATAGACAGAAAGATAAACTGACATATACTTTCTTCACAGAAAAACTTGTCATCATGCCATCAGGGGGTGAATTGAGTGCCCTGCCCATGAAGGCGGCTGAATTAAATTCGCCATGAAACGTTGCAAACCAGTCTGTCTTTTGCATTATGCAAAAATATAGACTACTTCAGGGCGCGGAGTTTTTTGTTCAGTTTTTATTGTAGGAGGCATGTACTGAACTTTCATGTCAGTTTGGCTTTGCGTGAATGAATGTAATTTCAAAACTACAGACGGAGGGGATTGGCTCAATTTGGTTTATTATTATCCCGACTATCGATTCCCACACATATGGTATGGAAGCATATTTTGATCATCCACATAACCTCCGGCATTGTCAGCTTCGTTGCTTCAAGGTACACCAATCGTGGACCACTCGGCCACACAGGCGGTTAAAATATGTAATTATTTCTATTACTGATGAGGGGAGAAGTAGTTACTTTATGTGCACTGTACTAACTCGAATAACGTTGTATTTCTTATATCCATTGCATCTGAAACTGTTTTGACTGTTACTGATATGACAACTATAAACGTATTATTGTCAAGTACCAAGAAAAGAAATATATAGTTGTTACTACATAGCAAACGCGACATTGTGATAAATCCGACATGTGTCGGCTTTTCCACGCGGAAAAACCGACACTTGTCGGATTTATCACAATGTTGGTTTTCCTACAGCAAGAAAATCCCCGGTGGGACTGACAAATCATTTCCTGTCACGGGACTGACAAATCACTTCCTCTGAGACACTGATCAAATTTACGTGAGGAAATCACTACTCGCCAAACATTATGTCCCCCTTGCAGCAATCACCAATCGTGTTTATTTTTGTCTTCTGAAAACATACGTTTTTAGTCGATATTTCTAATTGTCATTTTATATACGAACTGAACACTCAGAAATGAATGTTTGAATGCCTACAAGTCATGATTTCATTCATTTCCCATCCAAAAACGCTTCTTGAACATACACCTGCTTCACGTGTGCATTTTTATGTTCAATTTCCCACTCGTGACGCATTTCAATCCATATAACTTTGCAACCTGGTTCAATCACTCAGCATTATATTATACATTATACCCCACTGCTATACACTTGAATTTGTATATATGCTATGCATTCGAAATCAGTTAGGTGTCCTCATGTATTGCAAAGATGAATCGAGAGGTAAGCAAAGGGTGTGAGAACGAAGGAAAAGTTTTACAGTGAATAAATGATGTACCTGCGTAGGCTCTCAAACATACTGTATTCGTACTGCGTATTATATAGCTAAAACGAATGTTCAAAGCATTTCATACACAAAGAACATGTCTTGCGTGCAGATATTCTTCTCAGGTTTAGTTTTGGATGTGCTAAGCATGAACTTTCTTTCATGTATTTGGTTGACATCTTATTTTTTCCAAACCAAGTTGTCATACTGTCTTCATTTCCACGTTTGTTCAATGCTTTCATGCTTTGCCTGTGAATGGATTGACGCAGAGAAGCAGGCCATTGCTTTTTGAGCATTCGAGACAGTAAAACCAACATTATGGCTAAAAATCTAATATAGACAGAAATATAAACTGACATAGACTTTCTTCACAGAAAAACTTGTCATCATGCCATCAGGCGGTGAATTGAGTGTCCTGCCCATAAAGGCAGCTGAATAAAATTCGCCATGGAATGTTGAAAAAAAAACAGTCTCTCTTCTGTATTATGCAAAAATAAAGACTACTTCAGGACGCGGAGTTTTTAGTTCAATTATCATAGTACGCGGGGTGTAATGAACTTCCATGTCAGTTTGGCATTGCGTGAATGAGTGTAGTTTCAAAATAGACGCAAGGGATTGGTTCAATATGGTTTATCATCAATTATAATCCCGACTATCTATTGGGCCTGTAAGTCACGTGATGTCACGGTATCCCTATGGCCTGCTCGGTATTGATCAAGATTCGATAAAAACAGTAGTCATTGTAGCAGAAAATTTATGTGAAACACATACATTTCCATAGCTCCAGTTCTGATCAACATCATTTTCTACAACTAGTTTTTTTCAAAACATTTCTATGGCCAATTCCTGTTTTTATGATCGAAAATTGGGGTATGCGGGGGACGGGGTGTTGATTGTACAACTTTTCTGTGTGCCGAGAGAGAAGACCATTTTAGAGCCAGTTTTCAATATTGTATTCTCCTGAGTTTTCGCCCAGGAGATGTGCCTTGGTCATGGGAACAATGTTGCTAAATTTGATAATTCAAAGTCAAACGACAGGGACAAGGTGAGAAAAAGGTCAAAATCGAACACTTACAAAAACTCATTGCTTATATGAATGATTAATCCTCTATATCCCTTGTATGTTTTCATGGTCAATTGCTATGTGACAGATGGATGTAAGATTGAAATCATCTAAAGTCAAATATGTATAAATCATCGGCTGAAATCACAGATTTGTGGTATCTGAAGTAGTTGTAATTTTGAAGCCACTGACGAAATTCACCGAATATTGAACATACTCTTTGAAACAGAAAGGAAAGTTTTGAGAGGTCAGCGTTAGGAATTCAGGTAATGGTTGAGAATTCAATCCAAAACGTGAGTTCGAAAGGTAAATCTCAACGTCACGGTCAAACTAAAATGTGTCATTTGTCCTCTGCATGCGAAACG
This sequence comes from Terebella lapidaria, assembly GCA_949152475.1. Taxonomy (NCBI): domain Eukaryota; kingdom Metazoa; phylum Annelida; class Polychaeta; order Terebellida; family Terebellidae; genus Terebella; species Terebella lapidaria. The sequence goes on along the minus strand of OX424568.1, from coordinate 26,143,105 downwards.
ACAGCAGATAGATCTTAGGCTTGTATCATGAGCATAATGGAACTGATATACATCGGAGCTTGATGTGATCTTTGAGTGGATTCCTGTTGATTTTGAGTCATAAATCCTAAGACCACATCAGATCTGAAATGTGTAAATTAAACGCAGAAGACAGATCTTGAAATCACATGACCTCCAGTTGTGATTTAAGTGGATTCTGCATACGATATAATCTTAAATATAGTTCAGCCTTGTATAATAAGTATATGAAAAGTGACATGAGGCTATAATCTTTGAGTGAACTTGATTTCTAATGACCTTCTTTGGCCAAATGAAACTGAAATGTTTAAATCAACCTCTGCGTGCAAAATGTACGGCGGGTCTCTTAGTGACCTCTATTATGCCCTTCACATGGCATTGAGTGGTTAATCTCCAGATCATGTTCAAACTGGATTGTGTAAATTGACTTAGGCTTACGAACTGATTGGAAATGGTGGTTAGGTTTTCTGTCAGCTTTTCTGCGAATGCATTTCAAGTGCAAGGGTTGGCGCACCGTTATTCCCAGTGTGGTAACGGGGAATATAAAAGATGAAAATCCAATTTGCTTCATGTCATTTGGCAATGTAATACACACATCATATACAAAAACCTAAAACCTTGTGTTCATTCTAGAGGGCTCACCATGAAACGATCCAAAATTTCGTCTTTCTGTGACTGCACGTAGCTGCTCTCCAGCAAACATAATGAAGTTATAGTCGATCAGGTAATAAATTGGCTTTTGTGTCCATCGTCTCAATGAGGAGTGACTCGTTATCGAACGAAAAAATCCAGACATCTAACACCCAAAGAATTGTTCTCTACAAATCCACCAAATACTGAGTCAGAGTCCGACACTTAAACTTTACCCTCATTCAGACATGTTTCATGCAGTCTTGCAATAAAATATTTATATGAATATATATACATATACATACATACTATCGGCATATATTGATATGCATTGTATGTCACTGGGGTTCAGCTGTCCATCGAGGAATTGGTTTTGAACGACTTTTCTGTAAAAGGTTTTAAACGACTGTCCATGTTCTTTGACGATTGTCCAAGATTATTAACATATCGCCTGAAATATGATGTACACTGTCACATGACTAATAAGAGATAGCTAACATTGCATATACACAGCATGAAAGCATCAAATTACACGGAATAAATGCATTGAATGTAAATTCGTTTAGTTTGAGCTGAACAGCGTTGATGTTACTTTATGTATTATTCTGTTTGATGAAAAGGTTGAAATGTTGTATAAAAATCAGTGTTTCCAAAAGTTGTCAGCAAATTATCAGTTGAAATAAAGAATCCCGTTGTCCAAAGCTATGGTCGTCAAACAGTCGTCAAACTACATGGACTTCAAGGAAACAATAACATGCTGCTTTTGTCGTTATAATGCGAAAAAACATATGTCGTTTGTTAAAAACACAAGAGTACACCATTTAATATAATTTTGATTCATTTTAAAATATAAATACTAAGTAAATACACACGAGGTTCAATTAGCGTTCTGCATTGTTATGTACAAAATTATTGCATGTGATGCAACCCAGGGTATCTATAGAAGGCAAGTATGCTATTGTTGAGATGCTATACAAATGGTGATATCTGGCTTTACAATTACAAGTTTACATGTAATGTTTCCACATTTGATTGAGCTCGATCATCAGAAACCTTGGAAATCGTCAAACACCCTGGACAGAAGTCGTCAAAAACCAATTATTCGATGGACTTCTGTGACCCAGTGTTTGTGTTTTGTTCATTCTTGTTACCTGAGGAATTACCTCTCTTGGGTTGTAGCATATATTTGATTAAAGATACAGAACATTTAAAGAAGCGCCTAGTGGTTTGTACTGACGCAGATTTCAGTTCGTCGAACGAGTAACCTGAAAAAGAAGGTGGGTAACGATACTACACATTGTATTAATTAAAGTTGACTTGTGGTGAATTACTAATAATTATAGCAATAAAAAAGAACACGCGTCCGAAGGAATAAAACTGTTCATGAATTCACGTGAACGTAAGTATCAATCTATTACCACCGATACAATCAGATTTTGATGATGCCAATAACAAACGTAAAATACAACATTTTGCAATAAAAACAAAGCCCGACCAGATAGTTTATCCAAAGACACACTGGCGTCATCAGGGGCAGACAGTGTGTTAAATGTAGTTGTTTCTACTGTACACCTGATGGAATTAGTATACAACTGCCCAACAACCTATGAAAATAATTTGGAAATCCGAAACTAACCCCATGGAATAGATACATGACAAGTACAAAAGTACCCAATCACAAGCCAGAAGGCTACTGAGTTGATGAATGTGTGAAATTTTAATTCAATACAATGATGAAATACCCTTCAGATATATGTAATAATATATATATAGATATGGAAAGGTTTGTTAAACATAGTACATCTGACTGCTTTGATCAGAACATTTAAAAATCAGTAAGTGTCCAATAAACCGTGCTGTATTCCTAGTCTCAATGCTTAGGAGACCGTGAGGTACTCCTAGTCCAGCCCTTAGCCTAGCCCCTAAGAAACCATGACGGAATCCTAGCACAGTGCTTAGGGAACCGTGACGTATTCCTGGTCCCAGCGCCCAGGAAACCGTGACGTACTGGTAGTCCCAGCGCCTAGGAAACCGTGACGTTCTTCGAGCTCAGCGCATAGGAAACCATGGCGTACTGCTAGTCCCAGCGCCTAGGAAACCATGACGTACTCCTGGTCCCAGCGCCCATAAAACCATGACGTATTCCTGGTCCCAGCGCCTAGGAAGCCATGACGTATTCCTGGTACCAGTGCCCAGGAAACCATGACGTATTTCTGGTCTCAGCGCTTTGGAAAATGTGACGTGCACTTGGCGCCAGTGCCTGGGAAACCATGACTGGGAAATTCCCAGTCCTAGAAATTAGGAAACCGTGAGATACTCCGAGACCAGCAACTAGGAATCCATGAGGTACTCCTAGCCCAGCTACTAGGAAACCATGACCTACTCCTAGTTCCAGTGCATAACGTGTAATGGGCTCGTTAGGACCACAAGTTGGTGAGAAATCCGCAAAATATTACTCAGACACGTTATAACATTTCCTCCATGGATTCTGACTTGACATGTACAAGACAAACAACACACTAATATTCCATTTTTTGGTTACCGGACCTTTGATCCGATAACCTATTGTCCTGGCATTGCGTCCGTCGTCGTGGTCCGTCTACATTTTTATCCTTATAATTTACAGGCGAATCTTTCTGAAAACTTTGCACAAAAATACCCAAAAATACTTCAAGAGGGATGTATTTTTTAGTTATTTTTCATTTTCGTATTTTTGCCAAAATGCCGGCCATTTTTGTCGAAAAACGATCTTTTTTGGACGTCGGCGGTCATTTTTTTCTGAAAAACTGTCTTATCAGACTTGAGATTTTTGTTTCAAAAGATTCCCCTCACCTCTGTGACATGTATATGTTTTGTCGCCATTGAGTTGATGGTTTGCTTGTGGCGGTCATTTTGATTTTTGTCTTATGCTTTATAGATAGATAGATAGATAATGTTTATTTCATGCCACCTGGGCACATATACAACATACATACATACCCCCCTACACTGTCAAACAGACACATAAAAACAGATAAAAATACTACACACATCAGTCTCACTAGGTTGCGAAGAAATATAGATAATGGGACACATTATTCTTAATATATCCCTTAATATTGAGAATAGAGATTAGGAATTATTTGTGGACATATCGGAAATGATATATACCGAATATTCTCATGACCTTGAACTTGACCTTCGACCTTATTCTCATGGTCGGAGCACATAATTGCTAATATATCACTTATTATATACTTCATAGCTTAGGAATCAATTGTGTACATGGAGGAAATGATGTATGTGGACTATTTTGATGACCTTGAATTTGACATTTGATATCGTTTTCAACGACAGAGCTCAAAATGGCTAGTATCTCGCTTATCATCGACTTTACAGCTTAGGTTCTTAACATATACGAAATGATATATGCTGAATATTGTATTGACCTTGAACTTGATCGTTGGCCTTCTTTTCAAGGTCAGAACACAAGTGACTAATACCTTGTTTATTATCGACTCCACAGTTTCTGAATAGAGTTTGTACATATAGAAAATGATATATGTTGAACATTGTCATCACCTTGAACTTGATCTTTGACCTCATTTTCAAGGTCAGAACACATAATGACTAATATCTTCCTTATTATCGACTCTACATTTGGGAATAGAGTGTGTACATATAGGAAATGATAGAAGCTGAATATTCTCATGACCTTGAACTTGACCTTCGATGGCTTATATCTCGTTTGTTATCAATGTTATAGCTTAGGAATCAATTGGGAACATATGAAAGAAAATATATAATAAATATTGTTATGCCCCTGAATTTGACCTTTAACCTAATTGTCCTTCATAACGGGAGTTTGACCTTTAACCTAATTGTCCTTCATAACGGGAGCTGTATGGAGTAAACTCCTGGAACACTTCAAGATAGACCTTAAATATTGGCAGTATCAAATGGGAAATCATAAATATGTATTGCTGTTTCAATGATGACCTTAAATTTGACCTTCAATGACCTTGAAAGGTCAATACGGCAATCGTGATGAAAAAATTAGTTCAAAACGAAACAAATTCCCAGTAACCTTTCTTAACCCTTATCCTAATTTTAAATAAAGATACATTGCATAGATAATTTCTGGCACATAAAACACAAACGCAGGATGATACGAATTGAAATGGATGATTAGAAAGACCAGAACTTCGGTCGAATAACAACTACATAGCTTCACAATGGAAGGAATAACCACTGTAAAAGCCCATTCCACAATTCATTGCGATGACGTTTCCCACGTAGTGATATGCCTGAGCGGACGTCACGTGAACGGCACCAAGTCACAGTCCCAAGACGCTTGCAACAACGAGGTCCAATGACGCCTCACATGGACGCCGGGGCCACCAGGCTCAGAATGTGTAACGTGTCATCCCTTGTATCGACGTGTACCTGGGATTCACCCAGCCTTGACTAAGGTCGGGTCCTTACCAGGACCAAATTAGAAATACCTGTAAACTTACTGATATTAGTTCAATATATTTACCACACCTCTGCCCATACTCACGACTAAGAACTACACTACAAACTACCAGACCCCGGAAAGTACCCACGATCGGAGCTCCATGGTAGGTTCACAGTTATCCAAAGAAAATATAGAAGTGTTTCACATTACCGAATGACGTACTGTTGGTTTCATGGGCACACATATTGAAGTGATAATAAACACGGGGCATCGCAAGCACCAGAAGTAAACGTCTCTCAGACGATGAATGTCGGCCCTCGTGTGTCTCCTGCCATCGTAATTTTATAGAAAGACAAAGATCTGCATAGTACATATCATACTCGACGCCAGCATAAGCAGTTAAATTCTAGGTTCAAGCGAACCTCTCCCAGTCGTACATAGCTGTCTACACGTAGCGAGTACTGAATGTCAGTGATCAAGCTCCGTTGATGGTGGAATAAAAGACAATTACCTACAAATAAGAAAAACTAAAATATTTGTTAATTCTCCCCAAAGATGTATAACATATGCCAACCCAGATAAGCTGAAAATGGTGCACAAGGACATTTGAACATTGGCGAATGTATACACAAATTCAGGTCTACCTGACCACTGAAACACAATGCTTGCGTGGTAGAATCACATGTAGGTACAAATTATGAGACCTCTTGATACCGTGATATCCTCTCTACCTTGTTTTCATCAAAATTTGGTAAGTCTACCATATAGCACCGATAGCCGGAAAATCCACACCCAATGAGCAGTTGTTGCATTGATACAGGCCTCGAGCTCCTACCTATTAGCCGTCATGGCCGGGATGGCTTTGGACGATTGGGAGGTGGTGTGGGGAAGGTTTGAGCAAATGTACCTGGAGACGGGCACGGACGCCAATGGATCAATGATGCGAGAAACGTTTGAGCAACTGTTTCGAGAGACGGATACGGACGGCAGTGACTCCCTCTCGCTAGATGAGTTATCCAGTCTACTGACCAAGAGCGGATACCAGTTTACACTTGCACAGATCAAGGTCAGTCCACATGTTCACATCTGCTCGAATAGCGGTGAATTCACGAGCACTGACACTTCGTGAGATCAGTTCACACTTAGAAGATATGATGTTGCGTTAAACACTAGTGCCGTAGGTCACTTCTTTATTGAAACGTTCCGTTTAACATAAAATTGTTAGACTTTTGGCTTGTGATTGGGTACTTATGAATTTGTCATACACCTATTTGCTGGAGCTTGTTTCAGATTTCTATATGCTTTTTATGGGTTGTGAGGCAACTGTATACTAATTGTTGTGATAGGTTTTCTATCATCACAGATTTCTGGCTATCTGTGATGATTATTAAAAAAAAATTAAGGCAAATTCAAAAATTCTCTCACATATGTGCATCACTGCATAACTGAGCCGTTATAATTTCATCCGTAGGCGCAGTTCAGCTCTGTGGATGAGGACGGGGGCAATACTATCTCCATGGACGAGTTTATAAAGGTCATGACGGAGATTCCGTTGGTCGACCACAGGTAAGGGTAAACTATGGGAGAATTGTAGAGATAACATTTGGAGACACAAAATTGACTTCATGAAATACCTTACTCTGTACCGTAGATCTTCAAATAACAGGTGTCTCTGTTATAGTTATTCCATAATATACTAACCACACCACTCCGCACTAACTGGACTCTTTTACGTGACTTGTAGTGAATAATAATGTTCTCACACAGGCGAGCCATGTGGCGAAAGGCTTTCATAGCCACCGACTGTTACCAATCAGGGACTGTCGACAGGGGGGAACTATGGCGCGCGATTTTAAAAGCTACGGGCCTGGGAATGGGTGAGTATGAGCTCGAGGAAATCTTCACACGCATGGACACCGACTACGAGGGGGAAGTCGATTGGTGCAAATTCATCAACTACTTTGCAGGCCTACCGAAAGAATTCTTTTCAGACCGTGAGAATTGGCCATAAGGAAATCAGTGTTGGCAATGAGTCGCCAAATTCATACAGTTGTCTCTACTCATGTTTAATTTTGTCTAATCGCTAATCATGTCACTAATCATGTTCAATCATTGTGAGTAACAAAGATATCGTGGTCCAACATTTCGGGAATAAACATTGGAATGCCCAAGAGATATGATTTATTCCTCTCTCAGTCAGAATGCTTTGTGAACTGAATGTGTTTTTAGTTCTAATTTGTATATGTGTTAGGAATTCAAGTACACTTGTAGAAGTCAGAAAATTGAGACCTGTTAGACTAAATTTAAACTTGCGAACACCCTTTCGTTGATTGACAAAAAGATGGAAGGGCTAAAAAAGGGTGTGTAGACAAGGTGAAAACAGACAATAAAGCTTGACAACGATTCATGTACGTGCGTCGCTTCATAATCACGCTGTATCCGAACTCCGTACAGGGTTAATATGAATGGGCAAAACACTTCATACACTAACATGAAACGTGTTTTGTGCGCATAGATGTCATGATACTAATACAGAGGTTTAATTTCGTAGTTTAATTTTGTATGTGTCAAGCATAAACTTTCTTTCATGTGTTTGGATGGCATTTTATTTTTCCAAACCAAGGTGTCATTCTACAGTATCCTAGTTGCCGTGTTTTGCTCGTGAATTGGTGCCAACAAATGTCACCCATGGCTTTTTGAGCATTTGACTCAGTAAAACCAACAATATAGCTAACAATCTAAAAAGAACACGCCACTTTCTTCACAGACAAACCTGCAATCATCCCATTACAAAGTGAAGGCGGTGCCCTGCACAACACAGTGGCTGAATTAAAAAAAAAACACCTTGAAACGTTGGCAGTAAGTCCTTCCCCAGCGTTGTGCAAATACAGACAACTTCAGGGCGTGGAGTTTTATTCACCTATTATGCGTACGACGCTTATAATGAACTTTCTTGTCAGTTTGGCATAGCATGAATGAAGGTAGTTTTTACAACTTCAGAATACCGGAGGGATGGTCTCATTAAATTATCTTGTCATCCCATAGCAATTAATAATCCATGTATCTGTCACACATATATCACAACTTTATACAAACCAAGCCCACAAAGAAGGCATGATATTACGTGTCGGACATGTACATGTATAACATTTAATAGTATGGAATGAAATGCGTGGCATAGTACCATAATACTTGATTGATTGCAATAATAATTCGGTGCACATTATTTGCGTTCACTTTTCCTTATTCTATTAAAGCTCGCTTTTTGTCGTATAATTGTAGGTGTTGTAGAGACACGTAAATATTTTCTGTCAGTATTAATTAAACACTGTGGTTTCCAAGATGCCTTCGGTGTTACATTTCAAGAATATTTATTAGTATTTATGTCTTGCATTTTTTTCTAGTTTTGTGTAAGTCACGTAACTATATACACCTTATATTTATGTCTATGGATGTTGTCGCATGGGGTAAATCTTGTCCCCGACAAAGCAAAGGCTTGTTTTATGCTCTAACTATCGAATTTCAATGACCCAAAATTCACACTTTTTCTCGGTAAATTGTCGTCTGCACCAAGTCAACTGACGACACGCCTTCTCAAAATGGACCTCAAGAATAGGAAGACACAGCAAAGAAAAATATTGACGTTAATGAGTGGAAATTGTATAGGACTTGCCTCCACGAAACTATACAGTTGTTTAAGTATCGGCTAATTTATCACACTAAAAGTAAGACATTTATCACGTTGTTGCTACAGAAAGTTACAATTGCCCTGTGCAGTCACCGTGAAAAAAACCAAGCCAACTCTACTCCATTATTAACAATAATTTAAACGTCAGACGTTACCTTGCGTACAAAGGTGATTCCTGACAGATTTTTCACCGCTACACCCCGGCGTGATTTAGTGGTGAAGGTAGTCATTTTGTGGGAGGAGGCTGACTGAACTCATAACAAGAAACATCTTCATGTAGAAAAGCGGGGCTCGTTTTACCAGATGATAGGGTATACGAGGTAAAGACGCTCTGGGCGAGGATCAAAGATGAGCAGAGTGTACGACGCCATTCCCAATCGGAGTGGGACATATGACGAAGGATACAACAGGAATAGATGGACAGATTACTATTGGCTACCAACACATGACCGTAGATCGGAATCGCAACTTGACACTACCGTAGACACGGTGTTGAAGCATACCAGGCCGTGGGTGGCAACGCGACAGTCGTATGACAATTTGGAAACAATTGATTATCCAGTGGGTATAGTATATGATTAATCCGTAATATAAAATATAGTTGTATGGTGCTAAGATTCCAAGTGTAAATACATCACAACAAATTGGTTCGAGGATAATTAAAACACTCAACAAGCTTAAGGTTTAGATCGGTACTCCGATATTGTAGTCGTACGACCAACGGCCGCGATGGGTGTGTTCACGAATGCCAAGTCGATATATCCCGGAATACCAGCGGAGACCATTCTGGAGACACTACCACGAACCAATCAGTTTGACAGATGGCGGTCACGTGACAACACGAAAGTATCTGTGTTACGTCATAGTGTGCGTTCTACTCGCCGTGATATACCTCGCTGGTGTTGGGTACGCCACATATGCTCTCAGTAGGTATCACAGGATGGGTGAATGAACTTGTGTATGGTATGTCTGTAACCCGAGACACGTAATCGAATATAAACAATTAGACATCGTGAAATGAGCCAGTGTTACGCGATGGCGCGGGTGTTGAATACATACCCTGAAGTGTTTATATAAATCAAAATCGCAGACATATTTCCAAACTTCAAGCTCTCCATTTTCAGGCTCTGACGTTTCCAGAAGCAGTAAGTATAATTTGATGTCTCAAATAAAGGCGAATTGTGTTTACAGACCATGTTTATGTATTTATGTTGTACATGGGTGATACAATCATGACTGGATGCTTCGAACTTTTCTCGCGATATATAGCTATTTTCTACGGAAGGTTGGTCATACAATCATTGGATTTTGACGACGAATATTTGGATATAAACTCCCCAACTTCGAGAGATTTGGTATTCAGGATATGTCAGAGGGTAAGTGTGCTCGATTATTAGTTTCATGGATATTCCTTCAATTACGAGGACCACTAATTTTTCGATGTCAACGTTGGTGGTTAATTTCAATGTTAATTGATCCAAAGTTGGAGCAGGTGATATCAAAGATTGAAACGGAGGCAGACTACCAGAGGTGTGACGTCACAGCTTTTAGGTATAAATGAATCAGTGAATAAATTCATAAATCAATCAATCATCCGATTACTAAATCAATCAATCAATTATTATCTGGAATCAATCAAGCAAAAGTTCAATCAATCAAAAGTTAACTCCCTTTCACCCGGTAGACGAGGTAGCGTGGTGTCAGATTACAAACTTCAGTTCCAAGTGACGGCCCCGACTCCCACCGCGGCTGAAGTGATCCTTAACGAGACACTATCAGATGTTCGGCTTGCCATAGTAGAAAGGCTGCACTTGGTTACTGACAACGACAGCTTGATCATTGACCCGTGTGTCGTGTATCTGAATAACGTCCCACTAGACGACAACACAACTGAGTGTCTGGAGCCTTCCACGTCATATCCGATTACTAATGACGTCACAACATCTGGATTTTCCATCATGACTTCTGAACAAATCACACTCGATATGACAACAACCAAAAATGTAGAATTGTCAACATCCACGTTGACATCTGATCCGTACACAGGTACAGTTGCAACACAGACAGTTATGACAGATACATCCACAACAGATGTAACCGGATCAGATAAAACCACAACTGATAAAACAACGACAGATACAGCCACAACAGATAAAACCACGACAGATGTAACCGTAACATTTAAAATCACAACTGATGAAACAACGAAAGATGCAACAACAACAACGGATAAAACCACGACAGAAACAACCACAACACATAAAACCTCGACAGAAGCAACCACAACAGGGAAAACAACGACAGATCCAACCACAACAGATAAAACCACGGCAGCTCCAACCACAACAGAGAAAACCACGACAGATACAACCACAACACATAAAACCACAACAGAAGCGCCCACAACAGGGAAAACAACGACAGATCCATCAACAGATAAAACCACGGCAGAACCAACCACAACAGATAAAATCACGACAGATACAACCACAACACATAAAACCACAACAGAAGCAACCACAACAGGGAAAACAACGACAGATCCATCAACAGATAAAACCACGGCAGATACAACCACAACAGATAAAACAACACATAAAACCACGACAGATACAACCACAACAGATAAAACCTCGACAAAAGCAATCACAACAGATAAAACAACGACAGATCCAACAACAGATAAAACCACGGCAGATACAACCACACCAGATAAAACCACGACAGATACAACCACAACAGATAAAACCTCGACAGAAGCAATCACAACAGATAAAACAACGACAGATCCAACAACAGATAAAACCACGACAGATACAACCACAACAGATAAAACCTCGACAGAAGCAATCACAACAGATAAAACAACGACAGATCCAACAACAGATAAAACCACGACAGATACAACCACAACAGATCAAACCACTACAACCGAGAAAACCACCACAGATGTGACAACACCTGATAAAACAACAACATATAAAACCACAACATATACAACCACAACTGATAAAACCACGACAGATGAAACCACGACAGAAACAACCACCATAGATAAAACCACGATAAGTTCAACCCCAACATATAGAACGACGGTATATACAACACAAGAAACAACTACGATTATTGAAACCACATCAGAGATAACAACAGCAGATACTAGCACAGCTGATACAACGACAGATGTCACAACCACTGCCATCGACCCGTGTGCAACGAACCCCTGTTTGGAGGGAATATGTGTCCCCGACCCCGGCTCGTCGGGTTACGTGTGCGGCTGTCCAGATGTCTGTTGTTGTGCTCAGAACCTGATACAACCGGATTGCACATCTTGTGAGTTCACAAAAATGAAAAACTTCATTGCAATAATGTACGCATATGTTCATCCATAACAACCACACCGATACTAAAATAAACACTGCCCAATATCACTCAGCTGGTAGCTGTGCCTCTGGTGGCCCGTTTGCGGACCACACAGACTGTTCCCGGTACTATGACTGTTTGACTGGTTCTCCTGTCCGCACGACCTGTCCTGGTGTTTGGAACCCGATTGGCTACTGTGACACACCGGAAAACGTTGGAGCCTGTGCAGTTATCGCCTTCAAACCCTCAAGTAGGATGTTGTATGATGGTTCATCGATGGTTCATTGCATAACCCTTTGTTACCTATGTTTAAGATACCGAACCGATACCAGTTGGAATGGCGTTACATCTAGAATACATTATTTTTTTTCATCCGAATTCACATTACTATGTGTTTTTGAGCCGATTCAAACATGCTACTCCACTATTGACCTTGAATTTGACCTTTGATGACATTGCCAATATGGCTATTTCAGTGGAAAACTAAAAATGTACATTTGTCCGCTAATAGTCCTAGTCCTTAGGCTAAAACTATGTATGTGTTTTCCAGCTCATTTGAGTGATCCGGTTCCCACAACAGGTGAGTGTGGATATAATTCGTAAGGTCTAATATGCTAATTTCCAACTAAGTTTCTGCTTATCGGGGACAACTTTCAACCCAGTTATACCCATTTTGTATGTCCAATTATGTTATAAGAAATACATTTATTTGTCATTTATTTTTCATTTGTATTTCAGTATATTTTATTTCCAACAAATCCTGCATTGCCGGGAATTATTATTCGTTTTATGGCGTTGACTTTTTGGCCCATTAAGACTGTCTTCTGTTGCAGGACTTTGTCCATAATCTTGAGCAAGGAATACAGCGTTAGTGAAATGGCTCGCAATGCCTTGATGGGCCACTGTCCTTATCATCAAGAAGTACATAAAAAGTTGTATACATTGTATACGCACATTGTCATTTTGTTTCGTGATTTAAGATCTCGTTACAGAACATTATTCAATGATGTACGGTTAATGGTGTATATTATTCTTTATTTGAGAATTATCACTATTTGTGCACGTTGACAATATTACAGCTCAAATTAAAAATGTAATCGTTTTTGTTTACTTTTAGTGAGCAGAAGTATCGTATAAAAACTATTTTATTGAAACCTCTTGGGATATTTTTCATTTTTACAAGATTTCCAATGAAGTTCACTAGGATTTTAGTTACTAACAAGTTCAGTGTTTATACGAACACACCAAGAATAATAACTAGTTAAATAGGAGATGAAAATTCGTTATGCCACACACCATACACACACTTTTAAAAAACAGGTGACGATGAAAGCACAAAACACTACCTACCACCCGGAAAGCTTTGCTGTATCGTCTACCAGATCGTGATGACGTTCATGTACTTTGTCAGAAGCAGCGATTAGGCTTTGTAAAACGTTTTCTCAGAGAGACAGCACAATGCTAGATGGGAAATTCTCTGAACAATGACTTCAATTGGCAGTTGTTGTTTTTTTTCGGCAACTCTTCATAGTAGAAGATTTTTTTAAAAATCCATGTTTTTCTCAAAGCACACAAAATACAATATTGTATATGTAAAAAAAATTAATTTCATATCTTCTACAAAATATTCATTATTTAATTAACTATCGGGAATAAACTATATATGCGTGGTATATTTTGTAGCGATCCAATTAAATGGATTCGCGATAAATCATAGACATCTCTTCTCCATGTTTATGTGATATATACTGTTCTGAGGTGTACTTTATTTACTTCCTGCCCCACACTAAATGTCTTCGTGAATCTGGACCGCGTAGTTAATCATAATCATCCCCCAAGTTACCAATGTATTTGTACTATCATGTTTTTATTCATCTTTTCTTGAAATACTCCGAATATAGGAAACAAAACACCTAACCTACGCAAAACGAAGTGAGACAGGAATGTACTGTGTGAATGGACATTGTTCTATAAGTACCCTGCTACCATATGGTCAGTTGTTTACAAACTGTTTGAAGTCAGCACTTCTTATAGGTACAGGAACTTTCCCTTCCCTCTCAGCTCGGAAGGGGAAGTCGGTTATCAGACAGAATGGTGCTGAACAGAGAATATGCGGGGGAAAAGTTGTTTTTTTACGTTTCCTACTATTCCATAATTTGTTCTTGTGTGTATACCACTTGACAGCCATGAATGCGTGGTGTTTGATGTTGCAAGGTTTCGTGTACGGATACTAGTACTTCGATTGTGGCTGATATCCATGTTAGGTAAAAACAAGTTCAAAGAGTTTAGATATACCCCAATGTGGAAATGCTAATGCGAAGCCTCAACACTACTTGCTACCGTGTCGACGACCATAACGACAAAAAACTCGTGCCTATGCAAACTCTGAACAACCATATCACTCCTTGTGTTATGTAACTACGCCTTCATACTCGAATACGAACCGAAAACATGAGCATACTTTGAAATCCATACAATGAAATCAAAGGCAGCGCAAACTTATGTGTTTTGATTACATAAGTACATCGCACTACTTGAGGGGCCGGTTTCTCTTGATAGTCAGTGATTGTGGTTGATTGCAGTTTTGTATCATATGCCTATTTTGCATCGCTCTAATTCCACAAAGCGAAAACCGACTTTACGATCTAGATGTAGCCCTGGTATATACATTTTAATTGAAAGCAAAAGTGCTCGATGAGGTCCACGTGACATGTCTTAAGGCAGTATATTGCGTATGAATATTCGCCTTTTTGCGTCATTTGAGAAGAGGAGGTGATTGAAAGTATACATGGTGGTACTTCTTTGAGACACCCGCTCCTCAAGACAAAAGTATTTTGTGCCAGAATTGCCCACATCACATGCATTGCTAAAACATCGCACTGTCCAATGGTGCCGTAACTTTGCGTCAATTTGAGAGGATGTTTCCTCAGAATGTAAACCATTGATATGACCCTGAGCTCTCTTCCTGTTCAATGTTTGATGCTGTCATATGTTGAAGAGCTCTTTTATTCCTTTAAAGGAGCAAAGTTATAGATCACCAATGAATATCACCAGAGATCGTTAAAGAACCATATATGACTTCATATGTTACTGATACAGACCTAACCTCCCCCCCCCCCCCAATCCCTCCCCTCAAATAATATTTTACCAAGAAGAATGAACCGTTTACACATTGTCCATGTAACAAGGACATTTGCTAGTGACACAAAACCGCATATGTCCACAATTGATTCCAAAACTATAAAGTCTATAAAAAGAGATATATTAGTCATTTTGTCCTGTGAAAATTAGGTCAAAGGTCAAACTCAAGGTCACGAGAATATTCAGCATATATAATTTCCTATATGTCCATAATTGATTCTTAGTCTCTATTCTCATTATCAAGTGAGATATTAGGAGAAATGTGCATATGAAAATTTAATATGGGAATTACCATTTGGGACCCATCGAAAAAATAAAAATGGCCACCACACGCAGGCAGGCGATTCTAAGTCAATGATAAACGAGATATTACCCTTATTGTCCTGTGACTGTGGAAATTAGGTCAAAGGTCAAATTCAAGATCACGAGAATATTCTGCATTTATTATTTCCTATTTCACAATTGATCCCTAAGTTGATAATAATAAGCAAGATATTAGCCATTTAGTTCTCTGATCTTGAAAATGAGGTCAAAGGTCAAATTCAAGAGCACGAGAACATTCAGCATATATCATTTCCTATATGTCCGAAATTGACTCATGAGCTGTAAAGTTGATGAGAGAGGTATCAGCCATTTTGTTCTCTGACATGAAAATAAGGTCAAATTCAAAGTCACGAGAATATTCAGTATATCCTTTCCTATATGTCCACAAATGATTCTTAGGCTGTAAAGTCGATAATAAGTGAGATATTAGCAACTTATGATCTGACCTTGAAAATTAGGGCAAAGGTGAAGTTCGAGGTCATGAGAATATTCAGCATATATCATTTCCAATATGTTCGCAATTGATTCCTAAGCTGTAAAGTCGAGAGATGAACGAGATATTAGCCATTTTGTTCTCTGACCTACAAAATGAGGTCAAAGGTAAAATTCGAGGTCACGAGAATATTCAGCATATATCATTTCCTATATGTCGACTATTGATTCCTAATCTCTAATCTCAATATTAAGTGATGTCCCATTATAAAGCATAGGATAATGCATAGGTCACATTTGCACCGGTCGCCGGCCGATGCGAATACATCGGTGGTTCTCACCGATGATCCGGTCGCCGGTAACTTCTTTCATGCATCTTTTACACATCTCTCAAGTTGTCATGAAAGCACCGGGCATTGGCAGATCACCGGTGGACACCTATCCGGACATCGTACACTGACCGGCCGGCATACGTAGGAATGGGGGGAGACTGTGTACGTTGATGCCTACGGGAGACCAACCAGTCACCTAGCAGGCATCGGCCGGTGACCGACTGACGTCCAGACGGTTCTAAAAAGGCAGTCGGTGGTTGCCCGCCAGATGCACATTAGATGGCGCGTAGAGTGTCCATGCAGTGTCCATATTTTCAATCAGAAAATGTAGAGTGTCCATATTTTCAATCAGAAAATTAACCATATTTCCCACATCTATTTCAGTATATTTGTATGGGGCATCAGAGTCGCCTTTAACAAAATGAGCGGTATTATATTTAACTACGATATAGTGGTCCCGACGTTGTCCATTTGTAGAGAAAAATGAATTATTGATGAGTTCTTTTTAGCTGAGACTTCAGTTCAGAATGAGGTATAGTTGTGTACAAAATGGAAAAATCAAATGTTTTGATAGACGTTACATTTGAAAGTGTGTGAGCATGTAGATATCCCAATAAAGATTTGAATTTTTTTAATATCCACATTTGGTTTATACCACTTCTAGAATAGATGGTTTCACAGTACTTTTGGAGACCCTGTTTAATTTTAGACAATATAACAGTTAATACAAATTATTGTCAAATCGCTTAGACAAAAATTAATAGACAATTGATTAGTAGACAGATTAATAGACAAATCGCTGTGCTCGTTTATGTAGGCCTACGGTTTTATCCATAACATTATGGGTATCGATAGGCCAACCAATCACGCCCTACCGGAGACCCCACGGTACCCTACTGATAACTGCTAGGTGACCGTCTCGTATACTATGTACAAATCGGCCGAATATCGGAAAAGCATCTCCCGCACATCCATCGGTGCCTGGCATGATACCCTGCGTTGACCGTCTCGTATGTCAAAATCGATCGATAATCTGAAAAACACCCACCGCACATCCATCCGCGCAAGACAGGATACCATGCGGTGATCGCCTGGTGAGCTACTCATATCAATCGGCCAATAAATTTGGTCGATCCCCTCGGCGCCCGGTGGGCACATGGAGGAGTTGCGATCGGCCGCCGGCAGGTGTGATAACGATTACCAGGCGATGTCATTTTTTCCACCGGTCGCCGCAAGAACATAACTCTGCGTTATTTTCTTCCGATGCCTCCACCGACGTGTCTACGATGTCCGATTGCTGCCCGATAGTCACGGATGACCCTCCAGCGCTCGCTGGGTAACCGGCCGAAATGGCCAAATTTCAGCCTTTTCACGCATCGTAACCACATCCGAGGAGGCATCGGTGCAAATGTGACTCAGGCATTATTCGACATGGAAAAGTCCCATTTGGGGCCAAGTTTGGGCCGAAATGGCCTAGTCGAGCGATTCAAGCAACGAAACTTATACATGTCACAGGAGTACATTTGAGGAGACGACGGACGCAACGCCACGCAATAGGTTATCGGACCAAAGGAACAGTAACCTAAAAATGTTGCGCGTGTATTAAGGTTTACATCAAAAGCTATATTGATATATCGCCATTTGAGACGAATGTGGACTATTTGAACGAGTTGGCCGCTGGACACATGAATTCGTTACCCCCCACCCCCCCTCTCCTCCCCCCACACCTTGAAATACGGCTGGACAAAACCAAAAAAAAACTGGAATGGACATCATTCCGAAGTCCTAATCGCCCAGCACTGATGAGCCTCGACGCAACAGAAATTTACGGTAGTGCCACTTTACTAATATATAGAAACGGCCGATTGGTCACACAAGGAGAATAGCTCACATCTAAGGCACTGAAGCAAACCGAACATCAGGACTACCGCTTTTCAGTTTTCAGACATTTCACAGATTTACAGGTAAGATGCTGAGAGCAATGCATTCCACTTTTTTTAGAACATAAATACGAGCAACACCGTGACGTGCTGGTCTTCGAGATCGATGCATTCATGGTAACAAACACTTGAATACTTCAATTTGAATGGTACGACGAACAAGATCCATAGCCTAATTTGGGGTTACTTTAGTTTCATCTTTTACTGTTGAAAACGATCCATTGCATGTACTTCAATGTGCACGTTTTTTACGAGTATTTCGAAATTTCCTGAAATTTCAAAGTCGGGTGACATATCGGCTGAGAACACCGGCAATGGATGGTGGACCGGAGTAACGGTGAGTAAAAGACAATGTTCGCGCAATGGCATTCTATAATATTGTACTTTTAATACTGTAATTGTGCCCTCCTTGCTCATACGTTTTTTTCAATTATGAAAAAATACGTATCAATATAGTAAAAAATATTTAATTTGACAAATCAGTCGGCAATATTCTGTAAGTCTTGTCTCATCTCAAACCCCACAAATTAAACCTATTATTAATTCACAAATTGGAACCAGTGTGCAAGTTTTGGTGTATCGCGATAATTGTAGCTGTATGGTAAAAAACATTTTCGTGTCAGGTTTTTCTTAAACTCCCCGTGTCCGTCATCAAAGTGTAAAAGAGATATGAAGGGCCGTATGTGGGCAGTGCACTCACTCTAAGTCTCATATAATATTACTTGTTATGAATTTGTCCACGAACAAATTTTGCACACATTGTAGGATAAGAAATGTGTGCATTTTTTCCCCACATTCTGCTCCTACATCACCTTAAATACAGGATGTCGTATCCACAGGGCATAGAGCAAATACAATGTCGGAGCAAAGACGACAATTTGTAACCCCGCGGCAGATTCCCGACGATTTGGAGACCATTGCCGTTTCAGTGAGATTTCGAATTATTCACATGTTCAATAGCTATCACATTAGATCCTACAGACTAATGCAACTACAAGTATATACCATAACTGTCATCGAAACAGGCATGTGTTACGATGTGTATGCGAATAGATCGGTACTCCGATATTGTAGTCGTATGACCAACGGCCGCGATGGGTATATTCGCGAACGCCAAGTCGGTATATCCCGGAATATCAGCGGAGACCATTCTGGAGATACTATTACGATGAACCAATCAGTTTGACAGATGGCGGTCACGTGACAACACGAAAGTATCTGTGTTACGTCATAGTTTGCGTTCTACTCGCTGGGATGTGTCTTATCGGTGCTGGATACGCTGCGTATGCTCTCAGTTAGTAAGCCAAAATGCATTTCAGATTACATCTTATGGCACTTGATTACTACATGTACATAATAATTGTCTGCTACTAGTATCGGGCCGATAAGATTTTTGTGTGTGAGAAAAATGGCATATTATAATGGCTTTCGTTGCCACTATATTATGATGAACTGTATCAATGAAAATTAAATTTTTTTCAGGTGTGGATATTTCAGAGGAGAGTAAGTGACCAAATACCTTTTGTTCGAAATGCATCTGAAATGTATTTATACAACTCACAGGTTTATATGAAGGGCTAATTTACATAACGTAATAACTTAACCGCAGGTATTTTGTATGGGAGGTTGGTTATACGATCCTTGGAATTCCAAGAAACATATTTGGATATGAATTCTCCACTATCCATCGAGCTGGAGTCCCAAATTTGCCAAGTGGTAAGCATATTAAAGTGATATTGGCAGAAAGTTGTGGAATTTGCCATATCTTTCTGATCGAACGAAGAAAACATAATAGTTATATACATGTATCTGCACGTGTATGCCCAAACAGATTCCCCTTTCTAATTGATTTCGTTGCGAGCTTGTGGTGGAGAGTTTGTTTACATTACCGCCATTCTTGGTGCTTTGTATCCCTCGATGCAATGCGATTCCAGCTTACTCGTATATGTTGGAACCAATCGAGCGTTAACTAGGTCAGACCAGAGGTAACTCTGAGTGGCGCACAAAACAAAAGCGGCCGCTAGTACTGTCATATGCTTGATTCATCCATCTGAATCAAGAATAGTTTGTTTAGTAACCTATTTTTCTGAGACCACAGGCATATGTGAAAAAAAAATAGTTTTTCTGCCAATATCACTTCAAATATTACACAGTATATACATATTTGTATGTGCTGGATACTACACGTAGGTATAGCGCCTTAATACCGATGATGATATTTTAAACTAGGCGTGTTGGGTTATTGTTGTTTTAATCATGAATTTTTGTGAATGCTCGTTCTACACAACCGTAGCTGGAACGAGTGACATCAACAGTTGAGACGGGTGCTGACTTTCGGAGATGTGACGTCACTTTATTTGGGTCAGTATGCTGTGTCAGTATGCCAGTGACGTTATCATCTGGCTGACAAAATATCTAACTGAAAAGAATCGACGGATCACTGAGTTTCACTGTATTCCAATACAGGCCAGGTAGCGTGGTGTCAGATTACGAGCTTCACTACCAAATCACGGCCCGGACGCCCACTGCAGCTGATGCAATCCTTGAAAAGACGCTATTGGTCGTTCGGCTTGCCATAATAGAGGGGCTGCAGTCAGTTTCTGACCACGACAGCTTGATCATTGACCCGTGTGTCGTGTATCTGGATAACGTCCGACTAAACGACAACACAACAAAGTGTCTGGATCCTTCCACGCCATTCCCGATGACCGATGACGTCACAATTTCAGTGGTTTCCACCTCGACTTTCGTTGACTCGAGCATGTTGTCCCGCGCACCGACTGATAAAACTATAACCACACTGAAGATGAATCCTATGACCAAAACAGATACAACAGAACCTACAATAATAACATATAATACCCGGAAAGAAACAACCACAGATATAAGCCTATCAAGAATGAGCACAACAACTACAATCCCATCAATTATGTCCACAGCGGATGTAACCATGACCGACACAAAAACAGCAGAGGAACACACAAACACAGCAACGACAGGCACAACAGGAAGAAAGTTAGCAGACACAACCACGACGGCAAAAGCCACGACCACAGAAAACGCAACCACGGCAGGTATAACCACGACTGCAACAACAACAGCCGATACAACCACGACAGCAAAAACCACGACCACAGAAAACGCAACCACGGCAGGTATAACCACAACTGAAACAACAACAGGAGATACAACCAAACCTAAATCAACAACAGCTCATACAACCACGCCTGAATCAACAACAGCACATACAACCACAACTGAAACAACAACAGGAGATACATTTACACCTAAATCAACAACAGCAGATACAACCACGACAGTGATAACCATGACTGAGACAACAACAGCAGATGCAACAACGACTGAATCAACAACAGCGGATACAACTACGACTGGATCAACAACAGCAGATACAACTACGACTGGATCAACAACAGCAGATACATCTACGACTGAATCAACAAAAGCGGATACAACTACAACCACAACTGAATCAACAACAGCAGATCCAACCACGACTGAATCAAGAACAGCAGATACAACTACGACTGAATCAACAAAAGCGGATACAACTACGACTGGATCAAGAACAGCAGATACAACCACGACTGAATCAACAACAGCAGATACAGCTACGACTGAATCAAGAACAGCAGATACAACTACGACTGAATCAACAAAAGCGGATACAACTACGACTGGATCAACAACAGCAGATACAACTACGACTGGATCAACAACAGCAGATACATCTACGACTGAATCAACAAAAGCGGATACAACTACAACCACAACTGAATCAACAACAGCAGATCCAACCACGACTGAATCAACAACAGCAGATACAGCTACGACTGAATCAAGAACAGCAGATACAACTACGACTGAATCTAGAAGAGCAGATACAACTACGACTGAATCAAGAACAGCAGATACAACTACGACTGAATCAACAACAGCAGATACAACCACGACAGAATCAACAACAGCAGATACAACTACGACTGAATCAACAACAGCAGATACAACCACGACAGAATCAACAACAGCAGATACAACTACGACTGAATCAACAACAGCAGATACAACTACGACTGAATCAACAACAGCAGATACAACTAGGACTGAATCAAGAACAGCAGATACAACCACGACAGAATCAACAACAGCAGATACAACTACGACTGAATCTGCAACAGCAGATACAACCACGACTGAATCAACAACAGCTGATACAACTACGACTGAATCAACAACAGCAGATACAACTACGACTGAATCAACAACAGCAGATACAGCTACGACTGAATCTAGAAGAGCAGATACAACTACGACTGAATCAACAACAGCAGATACAACTACGACTGAATCAAGAACAGCAGATACAACTACGACTGAATCAACAACAGCAGATACAACCACGACAGAATCAACAACAGCAGATACAACTACGACTGAATCAAGAACAGCAGATACAACCACGACAGAATCAACAACAGCAGATACAACTACGACTGAATCTGCAACAGCAGATACAACCACGACTGAATCAACAACAGCTGATACAACTACGACTGAATCAACAACAGCAGATACAACTACGACTGAATCAACAACAGCAGATACAGCTACGACTGAATCTAGAAGAGCAGATACAACTACGACTGAATCAACAACAGCAGATACAACTACGACTGAATCTGCAACAGCAGATACAACCACGACTGAATCAACAACAGCAGATACAGCTACGACTGAATCAAGAACAGCAGATACAACTACGACTGAATCAAGAACAGCAGATACAACTACGACTGAATCAACAACAGCAGATACAACCACGACTGAATCAACAAAAGCGGATACAACTACAACCACAACTGAATCAATAAAAGCAGATCCAACCACGACTGAATCAACAACAGCAGATACAACTACGACTGAATCAAGAACAGCAGATACAACCACGACAGAATCAACAACAGCAGATACAACTACGACTGAATCTGCAACAGCAGATACAACTACGACTGAATCAAGAACAGCAGATACAACCACGACAGAATCAACAACAGCAGATACAACTACGACTGAATCTGCAACAGCAGATACAACCACGACTGAATCAACAACAGCAGATACAACTACGACTGAATCAAGAACAGCAGATACAACCACGACAGAATCAACAACAGCAGATACAACCACGACAGAATCAACAACAGCAGATACAACTACGACTGAATCAAGAACAGCAGATACAACTACGACTGAATCAACAACAGCAGATACAACTACGACTGAATCAACAACAGCAGATACAACTACGACTGAATCAACAACAGCAGATACAACTACGACTGAATCAAGAACAGCAGATACAACTACGACTGAATCAACAACAGCAGATACAACCACGACAGAATCAACAACAGCAGATACAACTACGACTGAATCAAGAACAGCAGATACAACCACGACAGAATCAACAACAGCAGATACAACTACGACTGAATCAAGAACAGCAGATACAACTACGACTGAATCAACAACAGCAGATACAACCACGACAGAATCAACAACAGCAGATACAACTACGACTGAATCAAGAACAGCAGATACAACCACGACAGAATCAACAACAGCAGATACAACTACGACTGAATCTGCAACAGCAGATACAACCACGACTGAATCAACAACAGCAGATACAGCTACGACTGAATCAACAACAGCAGATACAACTACGACTGAATCAATAACAGCAGATACAACTACGACTGAATCAACAACAGCTGCTACAACCACCACTGAATCAACAACAGCAGATACAACTACGACTGAACCAACAACAGCAGAAACAACTACGACTGAATCAACAACAGCAGATACAACCACGACTGAATCAACAACAGTGGATACAACTATTACTGAATCAACAACAGCGGATACAACTACGACTGAATCAACAACAGCAGATACAACCACGACTGAATCAACAACAGCAGGTACAACTACGACTGAATCAACAAAGGCAGATACAACTACGACTGACCCAACAACAGCAGATACAACCACGACTGAATCAACAACAGCAGGTACAACCACGACTGGATCAACAACAGCTGATACAACTACGACTGAATCAACAACAGCTGATACAACTACGACTGAATCAACAACAGCAGATACAACTACGACTGAATCAATAACAGCAGATACAACTAGAACAGGCAAAATCACAACTGAATCAACAACAACAGAAGCAACCACAACTGAAACCACCACTACCAATGACCCATGTGTGCCAAACCCCTGTAGGGAAGGAATGTGTATTCTGGACGCCGGCTCATCGGGTTATGTGTGCGGCTGTCCAGATGTCTGCTGTTGTGCTGAGAGTCTGATTCAACCGGACTGCACATCTTGTGAGTACTGTACGAATAACCATGGTAAAGTAATGACAACTACACCAGTCCTAATCTGGTGAACAAGCCACTAAAAAAAACCCTCTGGCGTTCAGCTGGTAGCTGTGCCTCTGGTGGCCCGTTTGCGGACCACACGGACTGTTCTCGGTACTATAACTGTGGGACTGGTTCTCCCGTCCGCATGACCTGTCCTGGTGTTTGGAGCCCGTTTGGCTACTGTGACGCACCGGAGAACGTTGGAGCCTGTGCAGTTATCGCCTTCAAACCCTCAGGTGTGCTCTCTCGCTTGATAGTTCATATGTGTACTTGGTATTTTTCACAAATCGGTTTTACCATTAAATTTAATACTACAGGTGCTCCGCAAGATCCAGTTCCAACGACAGGTGAGTCAATCGATCAACGGGATAGATAACATCCAGCATTTTGACCGATTTATCAGGTTCCAACTGTATTGGGTCCACTCACATTGGCAAAACAAAAACTTATTGTTCACGTGAATGGGGCTCTTGTGTAAAACCCTAATGTCGGGAAACCATAGGGTTCCTGCGTAAGAACTTCATTGTTATCTGATCTTCTTTTTTGCAGGAATTTGTCCAGCATGAACATAAGGATTACTGGTTCACTGATGTAGTCTTCTGTGGTTTGATGTTGGCATTATTTCTCTTTCACATGATATGTATATATATTATATCCTACACAATTATTGTATTTATTATTTTTAAACGTACATATGGATCAAAGACCAGGACATGTATTTTGTTGGATACCGGATTGCCCAATGTTGCTTCGTAACAGAACAAGTAATATGGCGCTGACGTTTATAGAATTCATCACTAACCATACTGTTGCATATATGTATGAATTTTAATAAAAAAGATAATGATATTTCAATATATGTTGAAGAATGTGTATAAACAAGTAATGTTGGAATGTATAAAACATATGTTTTGCATGCATACACTCCATAGCTTCATTTACACTGGCGGTTTGATTCACAATCTCATTCTCCCAAATACAAATTGTTGACACGTGAATCCATTTATATTCACAAATTGAATCTATTTATATTCTCGAAATAACATGAGTCTTTTTTTTCATTGAACCTATGTGCAAATCAAACAGGTTTCACATGTGATATATGATTTATTTTATCACATGAAATATTACGATTTTGTGCAGGCATATTATATATATTTTTTTTTAAAACAAGCCGACTGGTAGGAAATCCATCCTAGTCACATCGAGTATCAGGTTTCTGGATACAGACGTCCATCAATATCGATGTGAACTTCATGACGGAGTACTCTCCTGATAACAATTCTCGACTGGCAATGGGTGCTTCATGGCTTTAACCATATATATCCCATAATAACATTCAATACAGTGCACAAACGAGAATTTAGCGCCATCCCAGACTTCGAGAACAAAACAAAACACGAAACTCCATACCCTTAAGTGTTCATAATAATATAAAAGAAGTAATATATGGTGCATGTTTCAGTGGCCTTGAATTTGATCTAAGGTGAACGTGAGTACTCGAATTCAATATGCCAACAACAAAATGGGCAGTTGTATTCAACGCTGTAAGGGAGAGTTCAGGTTTATATTATGAACATATGGAGAAACATACTTATTTAAAATTTTAGTGAACCTCAACTAGACCAACGGTGAGTGACAATGAGTGACTAAATTCAATACCATGCAAGATTATCGCACAAGTGCTCTCTGGAGAAAAACTCTCGAAGAAAGAAGTTATATTATGATCATAAAGGAATCCAAAAGGGGAGCATCTTGTGGTTACATTGAACATGACCTACAATTACCTTGACCACTAAAATTCAAGGTTGCGTCTGTTGAACCGGTAAATGCGAAATCAACGCTAAATGTGAAACATAACGGTAAATGTGAAACCAAACGGTAAATGTGAAACCTAACGATGAATGTGAAACCTAACGGTAAATGTGAAACCTAACGGTAAATGTGAAACCTACGGTAAATGTGAAACCTAACGGTAAATGTGAAACCTAACGGTAAATGTAAAAAAAGCACTAATGGTAAATATGAAACATAACGCTAAGTGTGAAAATTAAGGAAATCACCTTTAACGGTGAATGTGAAAAGAAATCACGACGGTAAATGTGAAAAATCGTCCAAGGGCAAAACTAGGTTATTAGGCGTACTCGGCATTTATTATGAAAATTATTGTGTAAATAACTGCCGACGTATATAGGCCTAGGCTACGGAAGCGTAGAAGGGCCACCCAGGAAAATGATATTTTTGAAATTCCCGACTTAGTAACTCGATAATATCGACTTAGTATATCGATAATATCGACTTAGTATCTCGATAATACCGAGTTAGTAACTCGATAATATCGACTCAGTAATTCGATATTGTCGAGATACCAGCCGACAATATCGAATTAGTAACTCGATAAAGTCAAGTTGGTATCTCGACAATATCGAAGTGGTATCTCGATAATATCGACTTAGTAACTTGACTTAAGTCACAGTAAATGATGTATAGATTGCATGTGCATATACTATGGAAGCGTAGAAGAGCCACTCAGGAAATTTTTTTTTTTAATTCCCGACTCAGTAACTCATTAATATCGACTTGGTATCTCGATAATATGTCCAGCATATATCACTTCCTATATGTCCACAATTGATTCCTAAGCTGAAAAGCCGATATTAAATGAGATATTAGCCAGTTTGTGCTCTGAACTTGAAGATGAGGTCAAAGGTCAAATTCAAGGTCTTCAGAATATTCAGCATATATCATTTCCTATATGTGCACAATTAATTTCTAAGCTATGAAGTCGATAATAAGCGAGATATTAACCATCTTGTGCTTTGACCTTGAAAATGAGGTCAGAGGTCAATTTCAAAGTCACGAGAATATCCAGCATATATCATTCCCTATATGTCCACAATTGATTCCTAAGCTGAAAAGTCGATACTAAATGAGATATTAGCAATTTTGTGCTCTGACCTTGAAGAAGATGTCAAATGTCAAATTCAAGGTCATCCGAATATTCAGCATATATCATTTCCTATATATCCACAATTGATATCTAAGCTATAAAGTCGATAAAAAACGAGATATTATCCATTTTGTCAGGTAGCCTAAAAACATATCACGGTTCTACTGTCGACCAGGTGCGAGTGGAAAAGGGCAGGCCATCCATTTCGATCCTATCCATTTCGGGATTAGGGTAGTTCTTAGTTGTTCGTACCAGTCTGATGACTGTGAGTGGTAACTATATATATATTTTCACATTTAGCGTCAAGCACATAGTTATTACATATAGCGTCAAGGCATATGCCTTGGTTTTTACATTTATAGTTAGGTTTCACATTTAGCGTTAGTGTGTTTCCACATTTACCGTTAGGTTTCACATTTAGCGTTGATTTCACATTTACCGGTTCAACATACGTCCATCGCAAAATATGACAATTGTCTAGACACCACTCATGAAGGTGGAATTTATGCATTATTTCCTTATTGGGAGTCATATATGGTGAATATGTGATGACCTTGAACTTGATCTACGATGACCTTGAGAACATAGACTGACGATAATATACACCATGGGTCAAGTGGTCTGGGTGAAACATTCGTGGCACAACAGACCAGTAACCTTTCTAGCCTTGTTCTAATTTTCACATAATATACAGATATGGCTAAATCAATGGCACAATCTATGTATTATCTTAGATAATTTCTGCATATTACTTGTCCGTCACGGCTGGCTAATGCAAGATAATGTAATTTTCGTGCATCGAGGTAGAATATGGGATTTTTTTCGACTACAAGTGGCAAATAGAACCAAACATGTTTCCGATGCATCAATACGTTTGATTATTTCTATTCCGATACAGTTTGCCGAAAAAAATCCATCACAAAATCACCAAATGTCCAGAGTACTGATTGTATGGTTCGTGTTCGAACAAATAGAGAACAACGTATTCACTTCAACAAACGGACAATCTTTTATTGGCACAAAGGCAGATACACTATCGTGCAATGACGGCCAATTACTTTGGTAACATCGAAGGGTGAGCGGTTTTTCATTTCGTCGATCTTCCTTGACGTCGTAGTTCGTAACTTATAACACGTGTCATATTTCTTTTTGGATGTTTCAAAAGGATTAACAGTGGTCTTTCTTCAATCCTGATTGTTCAAAGTACTCTGATTTTTTTTTTTTGGATGGTGGTAACTCTTCTGCACTTTCCTCGGCCGACAAAATATTCTTTTTCTTCGTTTTGGTGTTCAAAGTGAGAACGAAAAAAAAGTATATTCGAACAATAGTGTTCTACCAGTGATAAAAGAAACCCCAAAATTCTCCCATTCATACCGATTGATGAGAATCAGTCTTATTACAACTGAAGGACAGAAATTGTGCTCTGAATACAGAGCACAATGATTGTCGTCAATAAAAAATGATTCTCCATCATTTTTTTTTCTGTACAAAAATGTCCCGAATGTCGTAATACCGGTATTACGCCTTTAAGGAGAATTCAGAAAATATACACAATATCAATCTGTACACTTGATTACAAAGTTTTTTGAAAGAGAATATGTTGTCGGTCTTGGGTTATTATCTACACTAAGATATGGGATGTGCCAATCATGGCGTGTATAGAGCAGTAGCTATGGACTAGCTGGTGTTGCTATGGTAACGAAAATCGTTGCCATGGTGAGTACAATATTGTGAGGCGGCCAGTACAGGTTTAGCTGTCACATGGTGTTGCAATCTACTTGTTCGTCGGTCCGGCCATCACTCTCTTGATCAGATCTGCAGGTGAAAGCAATTCAACATTACACAGTACGTCCAATATTTATTGAACATTCCATATGGATTGATAGATTGATCGATAGTTCCCTCAGTTGATAGATTACCTTCGTATTTGATGTTTCCGTCCAAATCCTCCTCGATTCCGGTGCATTTTAAAATCGACTCCACTTCGGCATCGGTCAAGCGGTCGCCTGCAACAGAGCATCGAATGATGAGTGATTTGCCATCACAACTCCGACCTCCTGTTACTGTCCCGTTGCTGTTGTGACCTACCTAAAGACATGAGCATGTGTCTGGTCTCAGCAGCTGCCACGAAACCCTGGCCTTCTCGGTCGAAGGTCTTGAAGGCCTCCATAAAGTCGGCGAACGTTCCGGTGTCTGTCTCGTCACTCACGGCTTTGTAAATGGGGAGGATCTCCTCGAATTTGTACTGTTTCTCGCCTGTAAGTTACACTTGGCCAGTTAGTTGTGCAGTTTGATTTCTCCAAAATTGTCACATGATTACAACAAAGTATTATTCACAACAGTGAGGTGTACCTTCAAAGATTAAGAGCTAATTGAATTTGTACGAACTTGAGTTTACAATCATGAAGAAATGTCTTCGATATTAATTTTATATATACAAAGCAAAATTATAATATATCGATAAGCTTGAAGAAAACAAATAATACAAAGAATATATAAGCGACGAAAATGTGAATTAAGTATACATATATGCAAACGAACATATAAACAGCAAAGATTTGCCTGAAAATAAAAACGTATAATTAGGGGGGAAAGGTGACTCACCGACACACACACACAACACAAAAACACAAACGGAACACAAAAACACATATAGTCAAAATGGAGGCTAAGGCGGAGTCGAATGTATCCATTACTGAGCCGAATCTAACCTCAACTTCTATCAGCTATAGACCTTCATATCTGTCAAAAGGATTGTGCGATAGTCCTGAATGATATTTCGTGGTTCTTCTATGTTCATTTCCGAACGATTTTTTGGCCATGTGCACTGCGTATACGCGAAGAGCACAAAAACTAAGTTTGCATTTCATTGTGAACGTGCCATAACTGGACATTTCTACAGCATGTGATATACTAGTATTACCATTGCATGGTAATATCATGTTATTGCATATCCATGCCAATTCTACGCTCTTTTCGTGAGCATAAAACCTAATAAAACTTAAAATTTTTACGTTTCGATACATCAAAGTACGGAATTAGTAGTGCTCTAAGATTCTGTCATACTACATGTAAAGGTGAATAGTCAGTGCGATAGACGACGAGCCACTACATTTCTACGTGTGATAGTTACTCTACAACACTATCATTTCAGGATTAGTAATTTATAGTCGGTTACTATATCGTCAAAATTGTCTATCAAAATACAATTGACTCACATGCGAATACGTTTTGTTAGGAAGTAAAATGAATAAGCAACTATTGTTAGGTTCGGAAATAAGGAGTTTACTACTATAAATGGGGATTTGGGGCACACACCACTAAGAATTATGAAGCGATCACTACTGTAACAGGGATTTATAAAATTAGGACATACACCGCTGATAAGGACGCTCGTGAAACTGCTAGATAATGAACATAGAAGAACCATTCCCTTGTGTCAGCCGTGAATACACATAAATCCGCAAGGAGGAACAAAAGAAATGTCGAGACCCAGATGAGGAGGGTGTCAAAATAAAAGTAACAACAAGAACACACATATTTCACAGCACGGCGGGTGGCACACTCCCAGTCACATTGACAGAAAAGCGCAAAGAAAGTCGTGTTCCCCCAATTTTTTTGTTGTTGTTGTTAATATTTGATGCAGTGCAATTTAGGAGATTTCTTTGAATTTAGATGTTTTGTTTTCACCGAAGGTCAGGATAACGTGTTCTTTAACCAAACCGCAATCAAGATCTGATTCAGTCATAATGCAACGAGGTTTGACTAAAATATACTAAAATATTTCACGTACAGATAATTACATATATTAACCGATAATTTTCTGATCATCTGGGTCTCGGCATTAATTAAATTTCAAACAGATTAGGGCTGGTTTCAGTACACATTTATTGGCTTGGAATGATGCCCTACATTAAAGTCCGCCATTTTGGAAACGTTGAACGAGGCCAGTTATTACAAAAGGACCGGAACCCAAAAAATTCGTTACACCGTCTGCACGTCACAGGATTTCATCCAATCCACATTCTGCCATATTCGGGCACATCTAGTTTTATATCAATGATTCTTAGCACAGTCTGGATTTTTTACTAAGAAAAAAATTGGGGGCCACTTGAAAGAGCGCGCTAAATTGAAGTTGTGTATAGATAAAAATAATTATAATGATAATGAATGTATGAAACCAGATTAATCGGGAGGTAAGATTTGATTAAAGGACCGGATGGAAACCAAAAGAATAAAGTAATAATAATACATGTATATAAAAAAAAACTAGAACGGCAAAGAGGACAGACCCCAGTGCCTGGTCGCTGGATGCACAAAAGTGAGAATTGGGGCGGAAGATAAAGAGTTTGGTCTCAGAGACGAGGAATTTTGGTCCACGTGTGTTTATAGACACCTCGTGGCCCGGGACATGCTCTTTGATTCAGTGATGGGGCCAGACAAATACGAACCCTCCTTCTTAGTGCCTCCATTATTTAAAACCAGTTTTTGCGTCGGGTTCAGGCCTGTGCATCTGAGAAATTCGCCAAGTTTGAAGGCATCTACGAGACCATCACGACCATCCCAGTAATCGAACAGGTCAAAGACCTCTCGTACGTCTGCAACAA
Source organism: Terebella lapidaria (assembly GCA_949152475.1). NCBI lineage: Eukaryota > Metazoa > Annelida > Polychaeta > Terebellida > Terebellidae > Terebella > Terebella lapidaria. Next base: position 26,110,781 of record OX424568.1, on the reverse strand, counting down.
GACCACGATCAGCCACGCTAAATGACAACGTACATGACAACACACACAGCGTCGGACATCTCCAGGACGCCGGCGGGCTGTGACCACGGCCCACGGCGGGGGCTTCCGATCCGAATGTTCAAATTGCACTCCAATTTTGAGTTTTTGAGTAAGTTTTTATCGCCGTTCCCGTGGTCACACGCCCGCGCCTGCGTAGTGGAACATCCAGTCACGTGACCAGTGTACACATATCCACAGCGGGCTCGTGACACGTGCTCTCACGTGCTGATCACGTGCCACTGGCCTCTGGTCGCGGACATACACGGAGTAGTAGTCATACCTAATTTCTTCGTTCCACCGTTTGCAAAAATGAACTTGTTTGTGGGGTTGAGACCGATGCACCTGAGCAAGTCGCCCACTTTGAATCCGTCAACAAGCCCATCCCGACCGTCCCAGAAATCAAACAGGTCAAAGACTTCTCTAACGTCTGCAAGAGACATGGGCCACACAGTGACATTTCAGACAGGGGGCGACATCTACCGCCCACTGGGGCCAACCACGCCCTCTGCCGGCCATGTACTACACTATCGTCATTATTGTTTCTAGACTTCAGACTACACTAAGAACCAGCTGCAAGTAAGGCTAGAATATACAGAGTTCGATTCCCAGTTTTTAACATGAACGACAGTAGAAGATGATGATGGAACATTTCCCTCAATTCCATTCCACGATCCTTCACTCGCCATTCCAGTAGGCATAAACAGAACTGCTGGCATTGAAATCAGGTAAAGTCAGTGCATTCCAATGTATCACCTGTAATCCAGAAGATTCCGCTGAATCCAATTCAGTTTTTATTCCGTCTATAGTTTTCAGTCCATGTTCCATATCGTTGTAGAGCGATGTTGAATAATTATCTGCGTCCTCCGATTCGTTTTCCCTCCAGTATTTTGTTGGTTCGACCGTTCAGCGTTGTATTATGTTTTGTCGTATTATTGTATTTTATAGCATTTATTTCGAAAATATATGTGCGTAGCACACTTCAAATGCGATTTAGTCTGTGACCTCACAATATATGCGAATTAAACCACATAATTACAAAAATATACAATAATGGAGAGTGAACCATGAAATGACAATGAACAAATACAACGAAATATCAAAATGACATTTATGCTCTAGTCTTCCGATATGAACTGTTAAATGTCTGAATCATTATACAATACACCTTTATTAACACGTTCAGGGGCAACTCCATACTGGAACAACACACATTTTTGTGTGTATTGCATAATTTTATTGGATTCCCAGCTAAATCTAAAATCTTTTTTGAAGAGTGATATGTTTCGATCCCGACCAGTATTCAAAAATTATTCACACGCATTGCCAATTCAGTAACAATGTGGAACTAAACTGCGGAAAACCTTATTGATTCAGCTAACTATTTATACCAGAAACTATCTGGCATCTAGTCAGTAATATTACATTATTTTGTACACCCATAGATTGCACAGCAGGCGTTTGGCCATATGGATTTTGTGGCAAACGGTGCATCGAAGCAACTCAAGGCAGAACCCGTGCTAAAATTAGAACTATTTCTTTAGCGGCAGGAGATCTTTGCATCCAGCCGGCGGTTCGCGGTGTTTATCTAGCGTTGCCATGGTAACGTATCCTGGAAATCTGATTTTTATACACAGTGAGGCTGTATCTAAGGTGGATATGCCTAGAAATCCGCCTGGCGGGGGGGGGGGGGGGGGGGGGTGGGCTGCTGGCTCGGTATGATTGAACTAAGAGGCGGTACGCCCTATGTGCGTACAGGTACACACGGAAAATCTGTTTGCGAACGCGAGTTCTGCAGCTGACGAAATAATACGGACCGCTGAAAGCAATGCCAAACGAATCGACGATGATGGAAACGAAAACTGAATCCCCAACTTGGGGGAGGCAAGAAGGCGCCAAGGTGGCAAAAATAGTGCATAACAGATGTTTGAGGCCGAGAAATGTATAGGGAAGTGTACAGCTTCAACTTGGGTAGCGGGAAGCAACCACCGAACTGAGCTTGCCCTTCACTTGTACCTTGCGAAGATAAATTCCCAGAAGATTAATAGATTTTACCTCCAATACGTACTGGTCAATAACTCTTCAATATTTCATTATGTACCTTAAATGAAAGCACAAAAATATCTCTTGTTTATAACAAAATTAGTCGAAAGTTTATTTTTTATTACTACAAACATTACTTTGTAAAAATTAAAAGATCGATATCACACAAAATATATTATCAAGTTAAAATCTAGAAATCGTAGTTCGAAGTGAAGCAATACATAACTTTTTACATGAAATCCTGAAAGAAATATTATTAGACGATATTATAGCACAAACCTTACTGCTAACTGATACTGGATTGATAATTACATTAGTTCCACTAGTAGTTTTCTGTTCAGTCATGTGGCTTGTTCTTTGTACTCAACACTCTCTCACACTAAGTTATCCAGAATTAGATTATAAGCATTGCTACATCAAATAAGATCTTCCCAATATCGAACTTTGGTCCACAATTTTGTCAACTTACCATCTAATTCTGCTCCGGAAATATCCGTGCTCATGCCGAAAGGCAGTCCTTAATACTATCGGTCAAAATAAAATAAATGATAGATGGTTTAAATGACTTCGGAATGTTCCAATATTAATGGCGCCCGGCGTACCACTCACTGGATCGCTTCAGCGGCGTATTGTTTTTGGTAAAGTTTGCAGTGATGCGGTTGCAGAACAAGTCTTAAAGGTGCCAAATCTACAGGCACTACTTCTCAGCGCGGATGATTATAAGATCTGGCGAAAGGTGCGAAGTCCTGGCGCAATACAATTGGATATGGTGTTTTTCACGCTACCGTTTCTGGGCAGATGTTGGCAAATATACCGACCAATTAACTCGGTAAAGATTTCTGGCTCGACTGTCGAATTCACTTATCATTGCGCAGACAGCAATGAAACGGTCAAAGAAATGAGCTAGTGCACATTCAAATATAGATCTATGGGGGTTATCTGAAGTTTCAGTTCGGTGGTGCCTTCGGAAATTTATCACCTGCCGTCAAGTTTTGCATACTGATTTGCATTCGGTCAAAAACCGAATAACTTTATGAGGGTATACGTGGAGGGATAACTTTTTTCAGCACTGCCAAGTACAAAAATTGAGGTTTAGAATTCGCTGCAACAGGCATCTATGAGCTGCCCGCCTCTCGGATAAGAAGCGCTGATTATCGATTGTCCCGGCAGGTGTATAAATTCACCTGGGATTCGAGATGCCGCGGTGTAGGCGGTTGTGATCACGTGCGCAACGTGTGATCAAGAAACTGGCTGGCATGTTTGATATTATCTCCACGCGTAAAGTAAGGATAGAAAACGGGTTAAACGCGCTAGCAAAATATAAGTTAAGTCTGTTAGAATACCGAGCTAAAACTGCTAGATTATTTTTCAGCTTAGAACCAATGGAATCGAAGGTATTATTATGGTTTTTTTTTCTTTCGTATAAGAGGTCATATTTATAATGTGACGTGGCAAACATGGCAAAACCATGCAAACTAATAGGCCTATTTGCATGGTTTTGGCTTGAAAAGGGGAATCCAAATTTTACAAAACTACTGAAAATATTTTGGCTTGTAAATGTTTTCAAATAGTATGATATATCTAAAAGTACAAATGAAACACCTTTTCACTTCAGCAAATATTCACCTTGTAGGCTATTATTTCACCCAGCATGACGATGATGAACAGGCAGTCTCGTTTACACCTTTTCTAAATCACCAGTATCACAACGTACAAGTATATAAATGTAAGTATCAATCTATAAAGTATGAATACACTCTCCTGCCTTTACAGGGTATTTGGTATTACTACGGGTTTTGGTATTACTATTACGCTCCCAGCATATATTGCAAGCTAGTAGCCATATTTAGGTACCGTTATGATATCCCAGTATGATCTGATATTTCTTACTGCACAAGCATCGCCTCATAGCGTAGTATCGCGTGGGATCCCCAATATTAATACTAGAATGGAATCATGCGGAATTAACACGCATTTGTAATACTGGAATAAATGGATTCAATGAACATAGATGGTGTTTTGTTTCATCAGGAGAGTACAAAAGTACATGATGTTGAATGACGTTGAGCATATGAGGCTAATGGACACGATATATTTAGTTCGTGTTTAATTAGTTTAATTGGTTGGTTCAAACCTGATGACCTGTTCACCGGAAAGAAAGATAATTCTAATTGCAGTTTAGAATGACACCATAATTCATATAACCCTTTTCTCAGAGAAATATCAAGATACCTTAACTTTATACGTCAATTTCATACAAGGGCATTTAAATTCAACAAATGGGCGTAGTGCTATAATAATTTTGCAACTTTAACAAGCAACTTTCAGCAGATTACTCTTTCAGGATCTGGCAATGAGCAGGAATATATAATTTCCCAATATTTTGAGCGTTGAATTAGATGCATTTTAGTTTAGAACTTCAGGGAAAAAACTCAATGGCAGACAGCAGTTGATATCATTATCAGGGAAAGCTTATCTCTAACTTCACTAAAGCCCTTAAAGGAACCATTACAAGCGCTACGATTGCGGAGAGAAAGCATGATTCATACTGGGACTATGTCTGATATACACTAGCCAGCTAGCGAGCGAGCGTACTAAGGGAGCAATGGCCCAAACCTCCAAGGAGCGATCCACTGGCTTGTAACTTGGCCTGTTCCTATAAATATCCACAGTGAGCTTGTGGCCGCCAGTCTACACTGACACCTGGCGGGCATGAGCCGTTACCATGGAGATATGTCCAGATTGATTTGTGAACTTGGCAGCAGTAGATCCACGAGTTCGAAATGTTCCAAAATGTAGCTGCTTTTCCGTCGTATTCCGTCGTTTCATAGCCAGTCAGATGTATTTTCATACTTATTTTGAATGGTGTCCAGTTGGCTTTGCCTCCATTTTCCGGAAATAACAATGGCGGGAAACATGACACGTCCGCCATCTTGAAAACTTTTTTTTTCCGCCAAATTTACTACGATATCCAGCGTAATACAATCGTGGCTTGGTCCCAGATCGACATACCAAAGTTCCAGTAATTTTTAGACGATATCTTGTGCAACACCTTGTCTCATGTTTGGAATGCGTCTGGTTTATCAAATCCTGCCCGAAGTGTGCTCGCCATTATCAAACGATAATGGTGATAGTAATCCTATATCGCCTGGTGTCTGGCGCGGCTGGATTGATTTTTACTCGAATATCGTGATTCAGCACGGGGGAAAAAGTGGTTACAGAACATAGGAAACAAATAACTTTAACCGCTTTACAACTGATCAGAGAAATTTGAACGGACTGCAAACAAGATAAATATAAAACCCACATACCTTCAATATCGCTGTCACTGAGATTCGACTGAAAGTCAAAGAAAAACATTAATTAGACATTTTCCACTGTCGTCAATCAAGTTCAATATCGGAAAATCGACGTATCGCTTCGAAATATTATGTAGCACCTCATATATTAACGATAGATGGTACTTAGTAAAAACAAAAAACACTGGTCAGATTTATAAACGTTGCGCGGCGGTTGGCGGCGCCGCTGATTGATAAAAGACGATCTAGGCTCCCAAATGATAACCGATTGCGGCAAAAAAGCCGGACAATCAGCTGACGTGAAGCATATAAATTTAATGATTTATAATTTGGTTCTCTGATTGCAAGTGATGTCTCGCACTCACCATGATTGCTGTTTCGTTGCTAACTAAACCTGCACACGGCCCCTTCGACTACAGAGTACTGGCAGACGATCGAGCTCACTCCTCGAGAAGCTGGCCAAGACTGGAATGATAAAAATGCTCTGGGCGCCTTGTACCCGGCTTCCTGGTATATATGCGGACGTTCTAAGTGTTCCAGGGACGGGGGTGTACGGGTAGCCGGGAAGTACCGCGAAATATACCTCGCGAGAATGACTGCAAACTTCCGTGCTCCTAGCTAAATCCGCTTGAATGTCCAATACTTTTCGATGAACTGACCACAACTGTGCCACTGCCTGGGATTTAAAGAACTTTGAACCTCTCTCTAAGAAGCGAGCGTCACGATTAGATAATTAGCTTCCCTGGCGCGCCTGCCCGACACCCCCTATTCCGGATGCAATGGATTACTGTACCCATATAGGGGTGACGGAGGCCTAGAAATGACTAGGAGAGAAGGCTGCTAGTAGCCAGCATGGCCAGTCAGTGCTGTATGTATTTATGTACAGTTTATAGATCCTTGCCCTGCCTACAGTATATACCAAAGGGGATAGATTTCTACCATGTGCAACGGAGTCGCCATCAGCAGATCCAGATGGTTATACAGCACGATAATACGCTGGCTCTCTCCATAGGACGCCTGCACAATTGTTACCATGCAATGCTGCTGGACCGTGCAGCTGTAACATTAATATACATGGAATAGGACAACCACTTTCTGCCCTATTCGTACGTCTATTTTTGCTATCTATTAACTGGCCGGTAGCTTGTTATGCTTGAACCGAACATACCGTTCTATGAACATAAGCACCGTATTTCATAATAATATATCTAAGCAGAAATCTTATGTGCAGAATCCCAGTGCAAATTAGTTTAACATCGGCATCGCAATGAGACTTTGGACAATAAGTTTTAATATATGAGTCAAATGTATATTTACACATGTGCGAGGGTTATACCTGTGATATTTCGAGGGTATAATTGAAAACCGAATTATCTCATTTGACGAATGAGTTTTGACCAGGTGAGAACATATTTAAGATGATGTTAAACTTTCAAGCAAAAATTATGATTTTGCGTCTCTGTTTGTATTTTGATATGCAGAAAATAATCGGATATATTCGGCAGTTCACGACAGGTAACCTTACAACCACTTTATGTTTGTATATATTCATTGCCTATCATCATGCATTTCTGCTATCATGTGACGCATAATAATTACGCTTTCGACTCTCATAGAGAGTTTCAACACAATATGTATTCAGTATACCCACGAAACCTCTTGCAATACCATACCATCATACTTTTTTCAATACTTCTGGTATTACGTAATACATGATGGCATTATGGCATGCATATGGGCGAGAACAAAACATCCAGGAATGTTAGTTACGACAGCCTGTCAGATAAGCATTGAACCAGTTACGTAACTGCCGCCAGATAATCACAAGCTTGCCAGTTTTGATGAGGCTGGCATGGAAATAGTCTAGCATTACCTGGTAGTACAAACTACCTTCAACAGACCTGATTCGAATGATCCCCTCTTTGAACTCAATATTGAGCAGAAGTACAATGACCTGCTGTGAGAGGGGGGGGGGGGTAGTTTGGTCGGGGAAAGAGGAGGCATATGCAGTACTGCGTCTGGGAGAGGGGTTTGCGGGAAAGTGGCACCGATCGGGAAGAAAGAAGAAAAAAGAGCCACGCAGTCGATCAGGCTATCTCTGGAACATCTTAGACAGGGGAATCCACTGCGTTGGGGGCTTTGGGAAGTACGTTCGCCCATCTCCATTGCCGCATCCATTACCCGCCCCCACTTCCAGCACTACACATGAAGGAAGGCTGTTTGTTTATCCGTTTCCATGGATCTCAACGGGGGACAAGTGCTAACGCCGTGGTTGTTGTTCACGAGCCGGTGTCGAAGCCTCTTTCTTGTTTGGGCGGTACACCGGCTATTAGCGTAACGCTACACCACCGTGTACTCTGCGAACGGGCGGGGGTCAGTCTCGGTCAGAGACTGGTTAAATTGAACGAAGTTTAATTGCCTACGTGTAAGTTTTATTTTCTTTGACATTGAGGAGTCCGCAAGAGTACTCAAAGACAAAAATGACTAATTATCACAATTTTTAAAATCAAAATGGGGAATTAAAATAAAATTACATGGGGATGTATATATACTTTTTGGATGTTGCTCTTAAAGACCTAGTAGCATGCCAATGAAAGTGCTTTTCATTTATTCTATTATGAATAGTTTTCATTAAATTCGAACGAATTTTACAAATACAATCAATCGGTTTCGAGATATCGAACCAAATAGGCACTCCTTCCGTAAATTGCCGAAGATTTTGATCCTGATTTTAGTGTGGGTCACGTGGTTGGTGACGTCAGTTGAGGCAGACCTGAAAGTACATGTAGCCAGCAAGGTAAAACTGCATGTCGCATATTCATTCCCCTGATGTATGTTTGACAATTCAAGTGGAGGGGTGACATGGCAGAAATGCGGCATTTCTTGTCTTGATATTTAGAATCAGTACTATTTATTCACCCAGAACGGAGGTTTGTTGAACTGCAAGATGTCCAGTATTTGCTGGTGCTTGCGTGTTTTCTGTTGAATCGCATGCATTTTGAAGTGATTTTCTGTCTTTGAGCTGGCCACAAAATTACGTATTTTACGTTTTCGGCGAGCCATGAAAGCACATTCTGCCTCAACTGACGTCACGATTACGGAAATTGCCGAAGCTATTTCTTTCATCGGCTGGAGAACGCGATTGCAATACTGGCCCAATATACTCCATTACATGTCGCTGTTATTAGTTACCAATTACCGCGAACACCTTTTTTTATCACCAAATGTCCACAATGTCTTTATATGAACAGGAATAAAACCATATAATGGTACCTTGCTACTATGACTTTAACGAGACCGATAACATACATTGCAGTGAACGTATAAATATAACGTTACTTTCATTTACTCTGAATATCCAAAGTTGATACGAGAATACACATAATTACTATCTGTATCATACGAAAACAAAATCCAATACTTTTTTTGACCTCCTAACTGGTTGGAATATTATACCAATTTTCAAAACTTTGCATGAAACTTATAGCTAGTTTGCTGTAGTTACGTGATATCAGAAACACATATCTATCTCATGGGTTTCTGGTGATATACATAGTCCAATCATGTGATCTCTTACAGCTTTCTGATATAGCATTTTGTTGTGTACCATTAGACATCTTCAACATAACCAGCTCCTGATATGTGGAGATGTTTTTTTCTGGATATATTTTATAATGATAATAATAAATCAGGCGTTTTTCGCATCTGTTTACTGTACTGCTAACAAATATGATGTATTGTACTCATAAAATCCTTGTAAACGAATGAATCATAAGTTGTCTGGGGGAAAAGTTATTACCCATATCGTGTTGCAATCCCTGAGTATTTATGATGGAGTAAATTTTATGATAATCGGGATGAGAATTCCAGGGGCTGGATCCAAGTGATATACAGTGACATTTTGTGCTCCGACTCTGCACATATTGTTCAAGTGGAAAGCGTCGGCAGTATAAGTATTAATTTAAAATTAACATGGATTATGAATTGTAAATTGATCTGAAATATACCATACAAATCTTTCACGTGTTTTTTTTATTAAAAACGATACGAATTGATACGAATTATTTGATATGAACCCAATATGCATGTGGTCTGAAACCCATCAACGATGCACTTGTGATGTCGTGCATACTTAATTTGTAACTGCAGTACCTGCCTTGCGTTCAGTGACAGCGAGCGCTCTGCTAACGTTCGCCGTTGCCCCCTAGTTGCTATGCAAGAACAATAGAAAATACTACTTCCGTCCTGTAGCGCCACAGAACGTTTTGTTCACTGAACGCAAGGCTGAAGACAGCTTCAACACATTTCCTGGAATTTAAGTGTCACCGAATGTCTTATAAACGTGCCCGCACTGCAGCACCATAACCGTGGTGTCACTACTCGCGCACACCACGTTATAATGCTACAGTGGTTCCCTCTTTCGAAGAGACCTCGTCCCCGAGGCAGCTGTATCCCACTGTTGAGCTACATCACCCATATGGGTGCTCCAGACAAGTGCTACATGTATACCTGTCTGTCGTCAGGGAGCCGGAACCCGATATTTACATGTGATGTGAGTCAACAGTGGGAGCCGACTCGACGCCGAGACAAACCACAGTGGTTCGAAAGTTACGGCACCAATGTAACGTTTGACGCCCGTTACCTATGGCGCAAGCGCCCTGCATTTGAGAACAGTCAGGGCGGGCGTCGTAATACGTATCTACGACCAGGTAATAGTCCGCCGAACATGTCCGGCCTTGATACATTACTCATATATTACATCATCATAGTAATGACGAGCCAGTATGACGAGCCTGAAAGCCATGAGGGTGGCTTCCGGAACGTGTTGCTGGCCGGTTTCGCCGACGGTCCACCACGGGGATTGAACCCCAGATAGCCCGACAGTCTGCCAGAGGCTGTACGCACTATCCCAGGCGAGAGACTACCGATCCATGGGGGCATAAGCCCCCGGATCAAAGCACCCTCTCTCCTGGGCCCCCGATTGGAATTGTCCCCGGGGTCCTCACGGACCCTCACGCCGGTCAAAGGGGAAGAGGAGCATATGGCCGTGCCCACTGTCGTCCTCTCGCCTTGACAGCTCTGAGACAACTCAAAGAAAGCAAGACGGGCTGCTAGCTATAAAGCGCACGAGACTGAGGGTGTGATGTCATGGCCAATGATACAGTACAGTGGAGTGAGAAAAGAACAATGCGTCTCGACGCGCGAGCTTCGAACGCGAAGCAGCCAAAACAGATAGGTACGGTGTACGGTAACGGCCAAAACTCCTATTGCAATCTTTGGGCAAAATCACCACATATATATGGCATTTATTAACCAGTCATGGCTAATATTTTGCCAAGTGCATTGCTTATACATACAAAGTACTTATAATTTGTCAAGTGCAATGCTTATACATACAGTGCTAGACGTCCGCTAGACGTCATCATTGATGAGCTGCGAGGAGTTGCAGCGTGGTTACGCCTCTGTTTTTAGGTTACCGACTCTTCGGTGCGATAGCTCTTGGCATAATCCTCAGCTATTGGTTGACGTTCGATTTTTCTGAAATATTGCACAAATATTTTTTTTTTAATTTCTAAAAAATCTTTCTTTTTATTTCAAAACAACGTATTGGTTTTCACTTGTATTGGTGAAACTTCAACTTCAGTTAACTTCAATTTATGCAATGTCATCACGGCGTATTTTAGAGCGACCTGTTGGTGATATATCATTAAAATATACTAGCCAACTGATTTATAACAGTCAGAAGAAAATGTTACTTTAAAGTTACACATTTCTCCGGTGATCCTTCTTCACCATTGGACTATTTTTTTTATTAGTTGGTAACATTACTTCCAGTGAAGTCGACCCGTGGCATTTCGACTGCACTTTCAAATGTCAAGGATGGCGCAACTGATCCAGAGTCTGTCTCGAACTGTTTATTGCTGCTAGGCGAGTACCACCTGGTAGTCAGGAAACAGATGGGTGTACTAACGTTCGCGCTGCACTGAAGGGGCTCATAGCATGTTACAATACAGTTTTTATTCCCGCACTAATGAGGACGGTATCGAGACTAAAATGACCTAATTTTCAATAATACGCGGATGTGTATATCTACAGATTCGAAATAGTTATATGACATTGTTGAAGGAGACATCAACACCCTAGTAATGAATTGATTGCAATTTGTCACGACTCTTTCAAAGTTGCTAATGGAAATTAGGTGATGACACTGTATGGTAATGATAACCAGTCTCGTTGTTTTTATACTGCATCTTTGGCTATTATTTTTTGCCTGAACAAATAATATGTGACTGGCTACATAGTCGACACTTCTATTGTCCTATTGTGCTCATGCATTTGTTGATGATACACGGAGCCCACGACTGAGATGCCCAGCGACGTCATTGGTCCGTTCTCATCTCCGGCAGCCATCTTGCCTCGCGTGCAGTACAAATATGGAGAGTGGTGGCGCGTGTTCGCTATGGCGTCTCGTGCATGGAAGCGCCCGCTGCCGGGCTATCCCTGCACGGATTGCACTAGCCTTAGATGGGAGACCTGAGCAATATCCCGGGCGGGAGTTTCTAGTGGGCGACTGGGTACTGCTGATTGTAACAGTTAGCAGAAGAAACGAGGAAAGAGAGAAGAGAGGTTCATAGGTTGAGTTGTAATGTATCCTCCCCCAGAAGAAAGCATCGCCCGACGATATTTTTCCTTTGGTAACTGGTCAGAGATCCCCCGTTAGTAAACACGAAGGCCATGGTGTTACATATTATTCCTCAAGTAGCCCATGTAGCAAGCATTGTGCCGGCTGTTTACGAAACGATTTGCTGGGTAGAGACGATGTTTCGCATATGTAACATTGTTTGACGTATGTTGTCTATGTTGATCTATATATGCATCCCAAGCGCATGATATTGCGTGGGCTGTGAGAATGTATAATATTCAAACGCATCATTCTAAACATCGGCAAATAGTTAATTGGGCATGTCATCCACTCATTCAATGGGGGACAGCTTTGTAGTTGGAGTAAATTTTGGCGCCAAATCACCAACGGATATCATCTGTAATCAAGAGTCACGTAAATTAAAGCATTCAAAATGCATTTACATTGGTAACGCCAAAACAAACAGGATGATGATGTCATTTTTAACACCCCCCCCCCCCCCGCCCCTCATTATTATAATATGTACATTTTATTTATTCAAACACACTGCCTTGTTTCCACGTTAAGATGATATTAGTGTATGCCATGTCGACCTTCCTTCCACAAACGCTAATTGGGTGCATGTGTATCTCATATAATCAGTGTATGGTGATCGACGTACGATGCGTCGTTATAACTATTCTATGGACGTCATCGCGACAATTGGTTGATGAGTGGGCTCCAACATTATTGCGAGTAGACCTATGCAGCAAGATTTTAATGAATATTTATTTTTTTCGGAATTACTGACGGATGCCACACGTGGAGCAGGAAATGCTCACTGTTTTTCGAACACTATATTTCATCTTCTTATGGCCACATATTATGGGGGCTCATGAAGTTGTTGACACTGTAATTTGAATTTTGATAGTAGATAATGAAATATATTTTAGTCGCTCGGATAATTTGTTCTCACAACTGGTTTCATGATTTCATAATCATTTAAACCAACAGAATCGTGCGTTCTTAACAATGAACTCAAATAGTTAAAAAAAGGAGCCAATAGATGAAAACAGAACACGTGATATTCCACTGATCAGTTATAATATCAAATAGAACAGAAGTTAAAGGAACTGCCTATCAAAAATAGGCACCATATATATTTAAAACTATTTTCCATATATATGTGTGAAATTGACTGAATATGATGTCCTCACGTCAAGTATTACGACTACAAACTGTCCTCTCTACAGTCTGTTTCACTGATTTAAACAGATGTTTCATGCGGGATATTGAATGTAAATACAGGAACCGTATCCATTATACGCAGATGTAGAAAAAGCATGAATCTCAAAGGGCATTGTGGACGGTCACTGATGGACAATCACTGATCATTCTGATGGTTATCTACTATCAAATTTCAAATTACAGTGTCAGCAACTTCATGAGCGGCCAAAATATGTGGCCATAGGAGGATGAAGTATGGTGTTCCGAATAAAAAGTGAACATAACTATCTTATATTATGCAAAAACAAACTGGAAAAATACTTTCTGAGAACTTTTTATGGCAAATCGGGCATTTGTTCATATTCGGTTTTGATGGATAAAACTTAACTTGATCATATACAAAGCTCGCGATGGACGGACCGGATGGAAATACGACTCGGGTGAATTTTAATCATCAAAATCATTATGCACATGTTTTGTTAACTTGTATTAGATGTGTTGAACTAAGATTTAGTTTTGAAAAAAATGATTGCTCATTTTCGCAGGTAGTTGCTTTAAATGGTCGGAATATGAGGAGACTTCAGTATGAGGTCACATGGAGTGAGATAGCTATTAAAAGGCTTCCTTATCGAGAATTTATAATAAAACACAACATTTTGATATTTTGAGATAATCATGCCCACATGAGGCATTATTCGCCTGGACATCATAATGTGCATCGAAACTGGGAAATATTATTTCGTCATGACGTGTCCAAAGAATACGGATTACACGATTGTGTGGTCCATCTGTAGGATAGGCCATGCATTTTCCAATATATAAACTTTTTTTGACAATCCCGAGGTACATATCTGTAAAGTATATCCCGAACTGCCCGCGAATGTTATCAGGCATATATGTTACTTCCGTTCTACAATGAAGCCTAATGTACGAAAAAAGCTGTTATCATGTCTCCGTTACTTCCGTTATACAATGAAGCCTAATGTACGGAAAAGCTGTTATCATGTCTCCGTTACTTCCGTTATACAATGAAGCCTAATGTACGGAAAAGCTGTTATCATGTCTCCGTTACTTCCGTTATACAATGAGGCCTAATGTACGGAAAAGCCGATCAAAGCTATAAACTGTGACAACGCTGTTATCATCCCACATCTCCATTAGACATGACAATATCAGCGATGTGACGTAATATCCGTTACAGATGATTTCATGTTTCGAAGATGCAAGAAGCCTTGAACACCAGGCAGGTGGGATACTTTGTTTTCGTTTGTGGAACTGAACTTGAAGGATTTATGTCCTATATTTTCTTTGCTATGATGGGATGAATAATTATCATCCATGAATTATATTCCACTACAATGCAATCAGTTCATGTCGATTTTGTTCTGGGAAGGAGCTGTGGACATTTACACTGTCCGGAATCCGTTTCGGCAGAGGATATTGGGAAACGATATTTTTCGGTTGGGAAACGATATGTTCGATTGGGAAACGCCAAGCTGCAAGGGGGTATGTGTTGTTTTCCTCAATAAAGTATAAAAAATAGGTGTAATCGTTAATCAGAAGAGAGACAAACATGCGCTGATTTTGTATAAAGCCTCCAGTGTCGACCAAACTTGCTATACTTGATGTAATATCATTTTTGTGACATGAAATGCGATGAAAATCACACCGTTTTGAACAAATGAATACTGATAACTAAATCCGTGTCTGATGCAAACAAAAAGTAAAACGAGTCAAGAGAAAGGTATATTACATGATCCCCAACGAAAATAAACATTTTACATCGTCTCATTAATAAATGTTTGCTGATTTTCTGAACCATTGATGTTTCGGTGGGTAAACGATACGTATAGAGAAGGCGCCGGTTGGTAATCCATGCTGTTTCGATTGGGAAACGGAAAGTTTTGTACATATGAAATACGAGATCAACTGTTATACACAAGCAATACTGTGTGGTCTTTAGTGAAAGGTTACCACGAGTGAATTATTAATTATATGACTGTATGCACAACATTTTGGGTGTGAAATAAGGTGAATCATGTGCCCGGCTCGACATAATAGAAAAAGTTTCGAGATTTCTGTTTCAAAACATGCTAATTTGGGTCCTTGACAATGTGTATTAAGCTGGAGTGCCTTGACGATCGATAGGCCCAATATTTAGGCTCAAAAGGCCCAAAATTCAGTTTTTAGCTGTGTTCTCAAAAACTGTCCGATCAGTTTTGAGATTTTTGTTCAAAAAGATTCCTCTTATGTACCTTTCTGAAGTGTATAAGTTTTGTTGCCCTTGAATCGCCGGTCTGCATGTGGCGGCCATTTTGAATTTTCGACAGGTTGGTGAAAAAAAAAGCTTTTTCGTCCCAAATCAAGTCACTATGGTATCCAACCAAAAAAATTTCCCCCTTTGAAAACTTTTTTGGATTTCACGCAATTTTTCCTTCACAATGGGAGCTATATGGAGTAAACTCCTAGAACACTTAAAGATGGAGCTTACATATTAGCACATTCAAATAGGAAATCATATATTGTGGTTTCGGTGGTGATCTTAAATTTGACCTTCAATGACCTCGAAAGGTCAAAACGCCCTTTTTTGTCAGAAAATTGGTCAATTTTGGTCTTTGGCGGCAATTTTTTCAAAAACTGTTCAGACGGTTTCAGATTATCGTTTGAAAAGATCACCCTTATGTACCTTTGCGACATGTCTGAGTTTCTTTGCCCTTGAATCGCTCAAAGTGGGCCATTTTCGCCCAAACTTGGCCCAAATAGGACTTTCCCATGTTAAATTCTCTTGTGCTTTATAATGGAACATATTATTGCTAATATCTAACATAATATTGAGATTAGAGATTAGCAATCAATTGTGGACATAAAGGAAATGATATAAATGAATATTCTCGTGATCTTGAATTCCTTGAATTTCACATTCGACCTAATTTTCAAGGTCACAGGACAAAATGGCTAATATCTCGCTCCTTATCGACTTTATAGCTTGGGAATCAATTGTGGACATATAGGAAATGATATACGTCAACTTTCTTGATGACCTTGAATTTGGCCTTGATCGCTTATTATCGACTTTACAGCTGCCGAATATTCTCATAAGCTTGAAGTTGACCTTTGACCTTATTTTCAAGGTCAGAGCACGAAATGGCTAATATCTCGCTCATTATCGACTTTCCAACTTAAGATTCAATTGTAAGCATATAGAAAATAATGTCCCCTTTGGACAGACATTGTTGAAAAATTAACATTGCAGACTTTGAGACCTTAACATTATACCGTTCTCTGGTAATATTTCTAAGCTAATTTTTCCCTGTTTCCTCGTCCACAGCGGGTCTCGGTGTTGAAAAGGTTTTTTTCTTGGTGTTTGTCAAATGAGTGCTTCACAATGTGGTTAGAGTCCTCAAACTTGGAATGACAGTTATAACACCTGGCGTTGAAGCCACGAGACGCCATCTGTTGGAAGAAATAATAAGTATGAATGAATAATAGCCAAAAACGAGCCTTAACGGGCCATAAATTTCCAATAAAATATCGTTTACTAATCGAAACATCTATATCAGAACTGTTGTCCTATCGGAACAGTATCGTTTACCCACCGAAACATCAATGGTTCAGAAAATCAGCGAACATTTATTAATGAGACAATGTAAAATGTTTCTTTTCGGTGGGGATCATGTAATACACCTTTCTCTTGACTCGTGTCACTTTTTGTGTCCATCAGACACATATTTAATCATTTGTTGATCATGTGTTCATTTGTTGATTTTCGGTGTGATTTTCATCGCATTTCACGACACAAAAACGATATTACTTCAAGTATAGCAGGTTTGGTCGACACTGAAGACTCTATACAACATCAGCGCATGTTTGTCTTTCTTCTGGTCAACGATTACACCTATTTTTTCATACTTTATTGAGGAAAACAACACATACCCCCTTGCAGCTTGGCGTTTCCCAATCGAACATATCGTTTCCCAACCGAAAAATATCGTTTCCCAATATCCTCTGCCGAAACGGATTCCGGACAGTGATTTAACTGGTGCGTTTTAACATTGTTTTCAATTAAAACTGGAGTTACCGAATGTAACTATCAACCTATTAACACCAGGCTGATGATGTCAATTACGAATATATATTACAAAGATTTTACTCAAAGATAGACTGGCCTATACTCTGATTTTTCGAACTTGTTTACACCGGTTTCTGACAATAATTTGGCAATAATTTTGCCGTGCTGAATGGTATCGTTCTATAACTTGACTTATACTTCATCTGGGAGTCAAACGGCAGTTTTCTACCAAATTTCAATCAGACTTCAATGGCAAAATTTGAAGAAATTGGCAGGATCTAAAAAATCTGAGCCTTTTCGAGGATTTGATAGTGTTCATATCCATCAGGATTCGAAATAGGCCTACTATCCTAACGTTTGACCAGAAAACACCTATTAGGGTGTTTTATACACAAGCATATTGATTTCGATAGATTGCACCGCTACAAAATTGAGCAAAATTGTGTGCGGACCCAGGAATTAAATGACATGGCTAAATTTAACATTGGCGTAAATTGCCACCCTTTTCAATTTTCGAGATAGAAGTGTGAAATTTGGTAGAAAATTGCCATTCAGTATCGCAAAAATATCAACAATAAAAAACAGTGTAAACGAGTTAGAAAAATCAGAGTATAATCAGGGGCAGATATAAATGTGTCCAATATGTATCATCTCTTTATATTCCCTGATACAGATTCGATGCGTGTTCATATTTAATATTGGGCGCCCTGTTGCATACTTGGAGGTAACGTGGAAGCACCTATATCGTCATTTCCTCATGCAATGTATTCCACTCGGGACCATATAGAATCTGAAATAGAAGGGAAATTGTAAAAAAAAATCGAATACTCATTTTGTCGGTTGATGGTAACGACATCCCAAGGAAACAAGGGGTTTTGGTTGTCGGTACTTCGACAGTTTCTGGCTGGATTTGGTTCCATAAATAGAGAACTATGTATCTTGCTGTAGCTTGAAATGTTCGGTGTTTTTGCCCTTAGCGCTATTGCGGTGCTATGAGGCTTATTGGAGAATAAATGGCAGCGGGAGAGATACATAAACGTTGCGTGATAAAACGGGTTTTATGAGAAGGATATATCAGAAAACTAGGAGACCCCATGAGAGGCTGTACCAAGCGGCCAACAGTGCGAAATATAACCTGGATAATATGCTCCTGAAGCCATCCATCGGCTGCCCTGGGCGAAATCATGATGAATATGATTGCGTTCAATGTGCGAGATACATTGTGCAACAAACGTCACTTGCAGGTGTTTCAAACGTAAATATTTATTGACCGTAGCCAATCTTAAGCGGTGCCGAGTTATTTACAGCCACCTGGGCAGAGAATAATAACGTACACATACGTATAAACGGCCATCTGATAACTATCCACGCCCTTGAGATTTAGTCTTCCAACCCAGCTGGTCTGTGTAACCTCTGAAGATGGCAGAAACAAGCGCCAATTTGCCAGACTTAGACGAGACAGCAATGTCCGCATATTAGCCCAGGTTCCTGCGTCAGTTTTATTGGATCAGACCGATCGATATGCGCCTGGGACGCGACGACATGACGCTGCAAGATGGAGTCCTTGCTGTGGCACCGCCCGCCCACGACATGGCGAGTAGAGATGGACATTCGGAAGCATTGTATGCACTCTTGACAGCAAATACACACGATGTTTTCGCCGTATAAACGTTTGTGGATAAACGTAGCATCTCGTGCGTAATGTTTTGACAATTTGGAGACTGTTCATCGCAAGGTTCATGTTGTAGTCATTGGGTAAGTGTTTCGTATATGTTTTCCGAATGGTCGCAATGATTGAGCATATTGCTGGCTGCTGTTGTGTTATTCATGTGCAGTATAGCTAGGCGTATCCTCTTTTGCTAACAATGAATGCAATATTGTCATGGGAAATGATACGCGTATTTTTGATACACCCTATTATGTTAATTGCACTATATAAGCCAATGATATAACATAGCATAGCTAGGTGCACGGGTGTGGCCAGTTTGTGTTAGTGACGTTATGTTATGCGATTTTACACCAGTATTTATCAAACATCGTGCAGCACAAATTATATTGCGTCTGCGGTCATGTAAATGCATTCGTCTATGCGACACTTCGCCAGACTCCATAAATAGACTATATGTGTTCATAATGTGTGTATCGTTATGATCGTCGTCCTGTTGATTCAGGGGTCATTATGATACTTTATCCAACCGTTATCATTAATGGTCAGAAGACAGAGAGCCTGCTTCGGGGCTATGAGCGACACTACCAATATCAAGTTAATTAACGAGTACTAGCTACTCGGTTTATTTTTCAGGGCAGATATAGCAGCTTGTCGGGATGTTTGAGTTGGTACCCTGGGTGGCAGTGGCTGTGCTGTCTTACTTCTTGTTTGACTGGTACCGGAGACAGGCGAGGATTACCGATCTTTCCCGAAAGTTTGTACTTGTAACTGGTTGTGACACGGGATTCGGCAAGCTGCTAGTCCAGCGACTAGATACTCTGGGATGCAACGTCTTCGCGGGCTGTCTCACAGAGGCGGGACAGGTAGCACAATCGATTTATTTATCACGTGTTTTGAAAACTGGATTTCCACTCGTGATGTACGTTGGTTGATATTGAGCATCATACATACAGTTTCATTTGTGAGCGGCATAAATTATTATGTGATTTATCATCGTTACCCATATGTCTTGCCGTGTATAGGTGGACCTGAAGCAGGTATGCAGCCAGCGGGTCAAGCCGGTCAGTCTGGACGTCACCCAACCTGAGAGCGTACAGAAAGCGTTCGACTACGTGGCTTCCGTTGTCCCCTCAGAAGAAGGTTGGATTCGTATTACCATCTATTTTTCCCTGAGCATATCATGGTAGTATCACTGAATCTCAGGCCGTGGGCCTAACATTTACAGCACATCGCCCAATTGTTACTATTAATACCCATCCCTGTATGGCAGGCCTATGGGGTCTTGTGAACAATGCGGGGATCCCGGGTGTCTCTGCCGGGCCTCTCGAGTGGCTTTCCGCCGAGGACTTCCACAAGACGATAGAGGTCAACCTGATTGGTCTGATTGACGTGACCTTGACCTTTCTACCACTGCTGAAGCGAGCAAAGGGGCGTGTCGTCAACATGTCCAGTACTGGCGGCAGACTGGCTGGACCGTACGCACTCCCTTGTGACGTCAGCAAGTTCGGCGTCGAGGGTTTTTCTGATGGTCTTAGGTTCGTGACAACGAATGGATTCCTGTTTTCAAAATGACTGAAATTGTTATCCCGACATAATACTTGTGTCTGGGTGTCAAGTATTTATGAACTATATCAGTGTCGAGTGCATGCCTTGGAGTGAGACAACTGCTTAAGCTCTTTTCCATGGTGTTACAAATGTGATTTAGGTCTACAAATGTCAAAAATATGCCAAGAAAACCGTCTCATATATATCCACATGACACACAATACCCTTTCTTGATCCCTAATTCCCTTTCCTCCCCACAGACGGCACCTCCAGCTGTACGACTGTGACGTCAGCGTACATGTACTGGAGCCGAGCGTGTTCCGGACGGAGATGGTGGATCCGGAGCGTCACTCCCAGCTCTTCCAGCAGACGTGGCGGCGGCTCCCACAGCGAACCAAGGAAGAGTTCGGGGAGGCCTTCTACTCAGAGTGTCAGTCCTCCGCCTATTGGCTGACATATTCAAATATACGCTATTAGACCGTCGCTTGCAAGCGTGATGTTTCGAATAAGATTTTCCCGTTGCACTCTTGATTTTACTGTCTATTTCTACCTTCCAGACGTGCGACACTCGCTCGAGTCCATCACCACGGCTTCTTCTGTCGAGTTCCAGAAGGTGCTGGACGCTTACGTGCACGCTCTGACGTCACGCTGTCCACGTCACCGCTACACGGTGGGCTACAGGGCCATGTTCTTCTCCCTCCCGCTTAGCTACTGTCCCTCCGCCCTCGTGGACTGGCTCGTATGTAAGGTGCACCCCACGCTCCAGCGGAGGGGGCCTAGGGGACCGGGCGGGGGACCTTACGTGCACGTCAATAGGAACGTCAGATTCGCCGCTCCGGATAGATAATGATGGCCGCGGCGAGTGGCAGGGGCGCAGCTGCGTGTGAATGATTATGTACATATCCTGCTGTTTTGGTGGTATTTTGCCGATATATACTGGTAAATATAATACTGTGACATTTGTCTGCACAGTGCATGGAAGAACGTGTCGTTCGTGAGTTGTTATATACATGTTTATGTACTGAATAGTTGCCTTGACGGTGTCGTAAATTATCTGGTCATAGTGAAAACGATGTGAAAGAGAATGAATAGATTCATATCACACACATCACAATGCTGTATATCATTGTAATGCAGTGAATGCCACTGATTTTAGATACTTTGTATAAGCCTGTATTATCATAATAGGCCCTATATCACGAACCACGAACATGCTGATAATATCACTCGAACTAGTTTGTAAGTCTCCGAGTATTTGCCTGGTGTTGTATAATGTGCTGGTGACAAACCACGTGTAATAAAGGTTGTACACGTTGATATTTACCGACGCCAATGTGTCTTTAAATGGAAGGTCAGTGTTTCTTCTACGGAAGCGTATTAGGGTCACATGAGTTTTTTTTAAATTCAATTTGTCGACTCATCTCGATAAATCGAGTGAGTTATCTCGATAAATCGATTTAATATCTCGATAAATCGATATATTATCTCGATAAATCGAGTTAATTATCTCGATAAATCGAGTTAATTATCCCGATAAATCGAGTTAAATATCTCGATAAATCGAGATAGTATCTCGATAAATCGACCTATAAGACTCAGACATTTAAAGTACAAGTCAAATGAGTATGCATCGACGATAATATAGGCGAGCCATACCATTTCATTGGTTACCTTGGCAACAATAGGACAACGAAAATATACTGATCACTTATATTGAAAACTATATGGAGTATATATATGATTAACAGTCAATACATTAATCTCTGAAATAATACCAAACTATCCAATTGAAGAAGCCGTACAGATTTATAACTTTACGAATATACCTCATTTTATGTTTAATAGCTAAATAATAAAAAAACAATTACACCATTTTCATTCATGATCATGTTGCATCTTTTTATGAGATAGTGATATAGTAACTTCACTATAGTTTTTAAATCGGTAGTTTGGTCTGTATGATTCAATATTTAACGTTTTAATGGTCCATCATATAAGCCTATTCAACATAGTGTTTAATATGAATAATGTGACTCGAAACATATTTCCATTTTACTTGAACTTCAAATGCCCAAGACATAAGTCGATTTATTGAGATAATTAACTCGATTTATCGAGATAATAACTCGAGTTATCGAGATAATATCTCGATAAATCGAGGTAATTAAGTCGATTTATCGAGATAATAACTCGATTTATCGAGATAGTATCTCGATTTATCGAGATATTAAGTCGATTTATCGAGATAATTAACTCGATAAATCGAGATAAATAAGTCGATTATATCGATTATATAAGTCGATTATATTATATAGAAAATATCTCGATTTATCGAGATAATAAGTAGATTTATCGAGATAATATCTCGATTTATCGAGATAATATCTCGATTTATCGAGATAATATCTCGATTTATCGAGTTAATAAGTCGACAAATTGAATTGAAAAAAAACTCACGTGGCCCTAATACGCTTTCGTACTCTTCAGATGAGAAATATTTAGTAGGGTTTTGTTTCTGAACCAAAAGTGGTTTTGTTTGTATGTATTTTATTGTCACCGTCACCAAAACGAGCATAAAGTAACACAATATTAAATCACTTGTGTTATTCGGAATGTCTAGTCACAACATCTGAATATATACGAAAATATCAATTCTAAATTTATTGGAGTCAATTCACAATCAAGATTATTATGACAAGAAGTTCGCATGAGCATGTTGATCCCTGTTGGCACTAGGGAATGCAAGAACAAAATCTTCCCGTGGTAGGAATTCACCCGAATATGTTTCCACAATACTTTCTTTCGTGATGAAACAACAAAATATCTAAACTTTGGCAGGAACTTTGAACCGATCTCAATTAACGGTAGGGAAAATCTAGCCAAAACAGTGACTCGCTCCATCCTAGAAGTCGGTGGGGCGGTAGGGAGAATCGATACCAAAACATAGCCCCACACTGGGTAAATAGGTCTAGATGAGAAAAGAAGCAGTTTTGAGTGATACATCCGCTTAAAAACGAAGCCCCACGGTTTCAAGCGAGAGGCGGGTGCAGTCCCGGATTTGCGGGTACAGTCGCAGTACCTTTCGATGAATATATATGAAATTGGAGTCGGAGCACCAAATCTGTTCAAACAAGAATATTATGTGATGCCTAGACGAGGTCCACTTTCAGAAAGTTTTCTGGTCCGTGTTATCGTCCAGTTGTTTATGCCAACTATGTCACTAGTATGATGGATCCCTGCTGGTGATTTATCATACATCAAAATAATGGACTAGTTCACAGAAATTCCGGCCGAATTTGCCGAACGCCCGACCAATCAGAGACTGGTCTCACTAATGGCGATAAACAACTTGGCAAACTGCGGTTGTATTGCGTTGTTTGAAGAAAATGATACAAGTTATTGCACGAACGTTCATACTCCTGCTAATATGTTAGTATTAGGGCGCGAAACTTAATTTTCTGACCGTGAAATGCATGATACACTGATATTTCCGTAAAACCACCCCGGGCACGGGAACCCATCTCAGAACCACCCGTGTTTGTTGATGTTGAATGTGGAGGGACCGGTTTTTGTTTCAGTTTGGCACAGGACCACCACATCGGTCAGATATTAAATTCGTCATTGGAGAGTAGTGATGAACATGTTCACCGAACACTATTAGGTATTATTATTCTACCATAGCAATGATCTTAGTATTATCAATAACGCACACAATTGTCATATACCTCGTAGATGATGGCTGCAAATGATGGATATACGTATATTACTTCACTGGAATGAATAAATAAATTGGTTCAATGACCTTTATATAGATCTTATCTCGAATTGGAATATTATAATAACCTGAACAAGAAAACATATCTATTTGGTATGTTTTTTTGATATTTGATATGTTTACAAGAAAACATATCTATTTGGTATGTTTTTTAACATATCTATTTGGTATGTTTTTTTAAACCCGACCAACTATTTGGTCGGGTTTTTTTTTTTTTATTCCAAAATGTTCTATTTTACGTTTGTTTTTGGTATCATCAAAATCTGAATATTGGTGGTAATAGATTGATACTTACATCAATAGGCCTAAGTTGTCTGAAATTTCATGATAGATGTAGCGTGATAATAACAACACATTACCAGTATTTGTGATACCCCGGTACTCCCATTATGACAACTGGTCCATATTTACGAATGGCAGTATTACAGGATAGCGAGTACACAAAATGACAGCAGAGAACGCACCCTTTCTATCTGGAATATTAGAGAAGGGGTAAATCTCACGGAATAAATTTTACATGTATTCAGGTGGTCCTCAGCCCATCTGTGTGCGATAAATTTTGGGGGAATTTTTACATGTGGATCGTGGCCTGCAAAAAATATCGCCGCTATGAAATCATACATGGCTAAAAAGGAATCAGGTACACTGTCTAAACACAACGAAATAGTCAGTGTGCTTCCATTCAACAGACCTACGGTCTGTAGATTATTTGTTCTGCATGTATAACCAGTATCCCGAATCAGTATGTACCCAGCAAAACACCTCTAAACCACAAAAATCATGGTTAGAAAAACTAACTGGTCACTCCCAGTTTTCTATCCTTGGAACCTTCATCAGCTGTTCATGGAAATGTGCCCCGCATATAAAGGTGAATTTGGAGTAACACGTGTTCGCAATCACGTATGGTACAAATTCAATCATATTCGATTGTTTCTTGCTCAAATACGTCGCCAAGGCGGTTTATGTGATTCACAGTTGAGGACAATGCACATTTTGTGGTTTCCCGCCATTTTGTTTCGCAAATGGTTATATCAGTAGTCGGAAGGAGATACCCTATGTGAGACCAGCGATTCAGTGGTTTGTTTGAATTACGGAAAAAGTCCGAATATGCATGAGATGGCGGGAAAGTATGAATTGGTCCATTGTTTTCCGATTTGCCAGCATGAATGCCAGTGTTCTACTCATAGCAATGTGTCTGTGATATTCAGGTGGTTTCGCTGCTGAAAATATCACTGGATTCTAGACTAATCCCACTGATTACGTGACTCTCGTCCATGAGTGTGGTATTGGGATCTCAATCAAAGTAGCACTCGGTACGTTCTGATGATTTAGACAGCTGTATATAGAGCAATACAATTATTTCTCGAAGTATTTTCTTCCACTTCCGTACGATTCTTTCAATTACATTGATGCCTTTCGTTGCACAATGTCCCCATTCGGCCCTACATTACGATTCATAAGCTGAGGCTTTTCTTCGTAGATGTACAATCGTATAACAAACATTTCGATTATTATCACTTTAACACGACATTTATCTAACAAAACAACACTCTTGTTCACTTATTGAACATTTCATTGTACATCCGAACACACCCATGATTCCACCATGTATTGGAATCACTTCCTATTACAGCCGTACATGGCTAGGACCACGAGGTCTAAGCCCAACTCCAGGATCTCCAGGATGGTGAAGATCGAGAATCCCACCCAGAGGCCGAGTACACCACCGAGGTCTGATATGTACTTCCCGGACTGGGGGCAGAGACAATAATAAGACAAAATCGTGATAACATGGCCTACAATATTGGTCAGTTCCTGTATGTGTTATCAAATCCGAATATATAGTGTTTTTTTAAATATTATCTCAATACTCTGACGCAAATACCTTATATTTCGGTCTTTCTTGCGTGTTTTCATAATTGAAATCTTCGAAAAATATCTCCACTTTGACAAGATTTTGTTTGTAAGCAACGGGATCATTTATGTCGAACGAGTCGCCTATTTTCGAAGAAAGTCCATCCAAAATGTCGCCCTGTGATGGCAAGTACATTTAGCAGAAATGTAGTTACAAATATGGGTATTCGAGGCACCTTAAAAGCAGGTAGTAAAAAAACTTAGCAGAGATCTTAAAATAGGGCTTGCCCTGCTGACCAATGCTAATTTTTTAATAAATAGATTGTAATCAAACAAACTTGACCAAAATCTCTGAAGTTCGAGTTATACCTTATGTACATGGGACGGCCATTGACCAGCGGAGACTTGAACGGGGTACATCTTTGATCTATAACAAATAAATCACAGACAGACAACGCACACAATCTTATTTCCATTATAACAATGTTAAAACCAGGGTTCATTGAGAGGATGCTTACTGTATGCAGGATATTGTTTTACAGACTGACACTCACCGACAAGTTTCAGGGCAATTGCAATCCAATTCCCCTTCCTGAAACATCTTCCGCACATCTTCAACACACTTCTCTGTGCATGATTCAATACAGTGTGATATGTTGACTTATCGAATTTCACATATGACAGTGCAAACAATTACAAAGTACATCAGAATCGAAAAATATAACAATATCATTTAGCTCAGTAACCCAACCAAACAAAAATCAATGCTGTCAGGTGACATCATTTAGAAATGTACACTGATACTGTTACTGAACCTAGAAACCAAAATCAATAAGCTTCTGATCTAGAAATGGCAGTTACCAGTTTCCGATTTGGTGACGTCACAGACCACGACAGTTTCATTGGAAATCGCGCTGCCAGATAATGGATAGTACGGGTCCCCGCATCCACAAAACTTTATGACATTACGCTGAAAGCAGGTCTTCTGACAGGCCTGACAAGATACAAAGTATCGGAAGATACATGGAAAAAGTGTCATTGCTGGATCTAAGTAAAACAAACAATCCTTATGTTTTTTCCGCAGATACTAGTTGGTGGTGTAAGATATATATACATCGTGCAAGCATATTCACCTATCATGAATGCACATATTATATATGTCGCGTAGCTTGGTTATATGTTCACATTTATGATTAACCATATTGATATATAATGGCCCATGATACCTTGTCAAGGAAACTCATTGATGAGATATCCCTGTCACGTTTGGTTACCCACCTGTACACTGTATCTGACCGGGTACATCTCCTCATAGACGTTTATGTTCGAGTTATTGTCAGACGTCCGTAAACACGTTCCATACGGTTCTGACAGATGACTCATCTCTAACTGAAAAGATTTAAAATGTATAGGTATTTCTTGAATAGTAAATTAGCACATCCCAAAATTCAGGTAGAGCTCTACATATAGGTATATCTACTTTACAATCAAGTATGACTCCAGCACAAATGATCATCTCGCCTATACACGGGCAGACAGTCATGTTGTATAGGCTTTCAGTGCACGGTTAGTTACTGCCATATCATGTCCTCACTTTACTCATGTGCATGGTGATATCTGGTCAGTTAGACCAACTTGATTCAGGGACATTACTTCTTCAATTCGAAAGATGAAGACTTTACATGATTCCAATGTGGATGTTCCACCACCAAAACTAATGATACAAAATCCAAAAGTCCATATTACCTGTCTCAAGCTGATGGACGTAGCGCGGCCCGGACTGGTGGTGATGCCCTCGTCCTCAGGAAACGGCATCCTCTCCTGAGGGTGGATGACGAAACGTATTCCCACAGTATCACTACCACTGGACAGATACTCCTTCTGATTCACATTCAGAACCATGTGTAGACCTTCAAAAAAAAAGGTGTGATTGTTTACACTCTGTGATCATGAGTAAGTGAATGATCAGTTAACATCCGCTGTATTGTAAGAAATGTAAAATGCATCATAATTTGGAACCGGACAGAAAAAGCATATGGGTTTGCATTGCTGTTCACCGTATCGACGTCCAGTCTTAGTTGCATATAACAGATCTTCTCCAGCCCACCCAGAATTATAAATGAAACAATTGCCATGAACGGGGTTCGAGATTCTGGTGAAACTTCTGCGAAATAATAGAAGCGTTCATGTATAACATCGAAGACTAACGAAGTCTTCGAAGACTAAAATATGTTGGAGACTAACATCATTTTCTCATGAATTTTCAGGTTGAGCGAAAGTCGTAATACATGTATGGCTGATTATATCATTTTTACCAGTAAGTGACTCACGAAAAATTGCAGTTATAACCAGCGTATCTACAATCAAGCAGCATAGTCTCAAGAGTGAATCCCATCTGTGCTAGACGCTCCTCTGTGAGACTCGCCACAGTAGTAGTGGTGTCCTCATCAGCTGACAAGTCCTGCACGACAGGCTCCATGCTCTCTGTGGTGGGCTGTACTGTTGTGGAGTCTGCACTGACTCCTTCAGTACCAGTTGAGGCCTCAGTTGACGTGTTGAGAGAGCGCCATGGGGTGGTGGCTCTCATCACATCTGGCTGTACTCGAGATGCACATGTAACTGCATCGTGAACTGTCAACCGGGAGCACGTTGAACAGTCCTGTTTGACATTTTCCTTTCGGGAATCTCGATTGCAGCATGTACAACAACAGGTTTGGACACTTTTTAGCGTCTGGGTGGTTCTCTCCGTGCTTATCGCTGTACTATTACTGTTTGATACTTCTAGCATTGTCCTTGTGCTTAGTAGTGTAAGATTGGACGTTGAAGTTTCCTCATTCAGTGTTGATGAAAATTGTGTTGTCTGGATCGATATAGGCGTCGTTGGTTGTTTATTAATTGTATTCGATGACGTTAATTTTATTGTAGTTTTTGAGGTTTCCAGAAACGTGTCAAACGGTGTAGTTGTCTCAGCTGTTGTTACCAATGTTGAATGTGCTGTTTCGGAGATTGTGATTGGTTCTGTCTGTGGATCACTCGTTCGTGTTGTCATTTTAATCATTGTTGTTGTAATTTGCTGAGCTGTTTCAATTTCTGTTGTTGCTAGTTGTGTTGTTTCTATTTTTATTGTCGCCTCTGGTTGTGTTGTTGTTTCCATTCTCGTTGTTTTCACTGATTGAGTTGTTGCTGATTGTGTAGTTGTTTCCAGGTTAGTTGATGTCACTGTTTGAGTTGTCATTGATTGAGTTGTTGTCACAGGTTGAGTTGTTATTTCCATTCTCGTTGTTGTCATTGCTTTAGTTGTTGCTGGTTGTATTGTTGTCACTGGTTGAGGTGCTGTCACTGGTTGAGTTGATGTTTCCATTCTCGTTGGTGTCATTGGTTCAGTTGATGTCACTGATTGAGCTGTTGTCTCCGGTTGAGTTGTTGTCATTGGTTGAGTTGTTGTCACTGGTTGAGTTGTCTCCACCGGTTGAGTTGTCTCCGGTTGAGTTGTTGTCGCCGGTTGAGTTGTCTCCGGTTGAGCTGTTGTCACCGGTTGAGTTGTCTCCGGTTGATCTGTTGTCACTGGTTGAGTTGTTGTCACTGGTTGAGTTGTTGTCACCGGTTGAGTTGTTGTCACTGGTTGAGTTGTTGTCATTGGTTGAGTTGTTGTCACTGGTTGGGTTGTTGTCACTGGTTGAGTTGTTGTCATTGGTTGAGGTGTTGTTTCCATTCTCGTTGTCGTCATCGGATGAGTTGTTGTGAGGGACTCTGTTGTAGTAGCCTCAGTTGTCGTGTCAGGACTGCCATCTGCTCCTTTTTCACAGATAAATCTCCAACTTCCCCCACACCATTCATCACGCCATCGGTACGGGTAGGTCAACTTTACACATCTCTCGAAGTCAGGTTCGCCACTTGCCCACTTCTCATAGGTGACAAGTGAACCATCTCCCCATCTCCAAACCCCTGAGCTTTTCTTCAGCCCGATCCAGAAGCTGTCGGAGTTTGTACCACTGAAAGTATGATGGTGAGAATACAGGTTGAATTCTACTGGCGAAAATCAAACAGATTCCATTTTCATGTTAACATACATTTCAAGATAATGATAAAAATTCTTATGATACTGGGTGTACCAAAGTACTTTTTTTTTAATATTACAATTGAATCATTCTTTCTGTGGAACCTCTGACCTCATCTAGAATTTCCAATAGCGAATAAACCTTGGTGAGTTTGGATTTATAAATATATTTTGTATTATAAATATATTTTTGTTACAGTTGTATACCAGTGGGTATTAAATCATCAACAGTGCGTACGCAAGTGTTTCCAGGAAAGCACCCTCGGCGTCACTGTCGATCTTGACTAGATCGGCGCCCCTGTTCTGACACCGGCCGAGGGCAGTGGTCTGAGACCTAAAGCTGGAAGAAACCTTGTAGCAATGTCCATTGTACTCCGTCCAGCCGAATTCGCAGGTATCTATAGAGAAAGGTAACGGGAGTTTTACATGACAAAGTGTAGCTTGTCCATCGAGTAACATAATCTGACTTTGCTAAGTAAATATCCCGATGGCCGCTTGATCGTTAACGAAAGGGATTGTCAGGAGATTTAAGAGGCAATGGTCGGTTGTCTCCCATATATGACAGCGGTGGGTTATAAAAGACATAAAGAGTTTCACGATAACCACGCCACTCTTGTAGAAAAAGAGCACCGATGTAGTGTATATTGACAAACATGACATGTGACTTACATGTAGCCCTCTTGTGTCGCTGTTGTGTCGCCCCCTGATGGAGAGCTGAGCGGCGGAGCGGGTTCATGTTGCAGAGAGTGACAGCTGGGAAGACGAGCGAGTTAACGTGACGCAGCTGTACGCTGAAGTCACTTTGGTAGCTGAAGAATGTCCAGGTGACATTCGTGAGGTTGTACAGCGTAGTCAACACACAACCAGCCAAAGCCAGACTCCAAAACAGCTTCTTGAACAGTCCTTCACACACAACACAAACGGGGTCATGCGCTTTCGTTTACGATTTACCATTCTGATCATATTATTGTCTGATTTTTTTTTTCATATTGTAATATATTTTTAAGCAGTTTCCAAAATACTAGTATTATTTTGTGTATGAACGTAGCTTCAACAATATACGCTGATATTGCTTCCACATAAGTTGTCATACATGGTGTATTTACATTCTACAATTGTTTATCACATATGTCTTTATTTTACCTGGCGCTAATCCATAGTTTGGAATTCCGTGTCCAGTGGTTTTATCTCTAAATGCCTGGCATAGACCAGCGATACTGGGTTTTCCGCCGTAATGATCTTGGGATATTTTGAATTTATACCTCGGTGCTCGCGTAGCTCCATATGCTGAAAGATAGTATTCGTTTTGTATGACAAACCCAAGATATCTACTGTACAGCGAAAAGAAGAAAAACCTGCATATGCAAAAACTGTAGCTATTATTATTTTTTCTTTTGCTTAATGCTTACAAAAATCTTTGCAGAATGAACGGCTATTTTCATGTGTTAAATACTCACGTTCTTTAGTGATATAATCCCGTACATAGTCCGGGTCCCTGACAGGTATACCAGGTGATGCCTCTTTGTCCTCCATTCCTCTCACTGTCAACTCGTACAATGGTGTAACACGTTATAAGGGACTCCCATCTACTTCTTAGCTCATTCAATCTGCTTTCTTGAGAATGTCAGGGGCATTCAAGGTTACCTGCCCGATCGGATTCAAGTGCATCGACCGTGTTTCCATTGTAAATTTACAATAGCTGGTCTGACTTCCCACGATAGGCACTGTTCTCATCTCATAAGTGATCAATCGACCCGTACATACACGATAGGACATGCGCCTTGAAGAGAACGCCTTTCTACATATTCTTAAGTTACATCTACACATGGGCAATATGATATAGGTTACGTCAGGAGTGTCGCGAGAACAGGTAGGGAATACTATATACACATATTTCCGGCATAGGAAATTTTGCCGTGAATGTTTACCCTACCTAATAAAATACGCTTATATATGTACATGTAATATATATTTATGATATACGACGATATTAACGTCCTCGTGACAGCAAAGAAAACCTAAACTGCCTTCAAGTTTTTTTTTCAGTCGATACTTTGTGTACACATATAAAGATCACATATAACAGTCTCTTGTTCTTCCCATGCTCACGCCTCGGGGAAAATAAATCATTAGCACGACCATTAGTCTCATCATTCAGATTTAAGGTCATACTCCCTCAACTCCATACTCTGGCGCTGGGTAGATCTATTATACTCCAGATCGGTGTACAAAACCCTTGCTAATTGATTGGCACGAGTGCGCGGTTATATTTGAACAACGCTTGCCTGTTTGTATGTTTTGTAAATCTTGTCCGACTGCTTGAGGAAGTATCACTTCCGCACAGCACCAGTAGATCGATATTTTGACGAGGTAATTGGATAATATATGGAACAAAGACTGTTTCTAGTTCAAACTTGTATGTTTCGCTAGGCCGTTTATATGTATATACGCGCACTCATCAATAGGGAAGGTTTCGGGTAATGAGGGAATCATATTACGCCCTACATTTTGCTGTTTATAAAATACCTGCATGAGATATGATTATGTTTAACACACCTCCACAAACTACCAAAATGAGTTTTAACGTGTGTGCGATGATACAAATTAACGTAAAACTTCAGTCATCAACAAAACTGTATATTATTCACTCGGTGGTATTCTCATTGCAAGGACACTCCTGATTAGACGATTTGTACCACGTGACAATCCTACATACTCAATGTTGGACGGCGAAAGTCTATATTGGACGGCAAAAATGTATATTGGACGATGCTGTGCTTATCAGCCAATCAAAGCGTGTGTTGCATGTGAGTTTTCTCCACTCTGGGTTTTTCCCAATAAAACAGAACGTGGCTTTGTTTGTTTTGACTACGTAAATAATATAGCAAATGTTGGATCTTATGTTGAAGAGTTCATTATACAGTTTACGGATTCAGAAGTCATATTGACGCCTCGGCCAATATGACATTTCGTCATCCCGTAAACTGTATATTGGACTCCTCAACATCCAATATTTGCATAATAGCGTTACAAAGCCAACAAATATGACACCCACAAAAAATATTCTTCGAAACGTTGGGAAACTTCCGAAAAACACCTCTAGATGTTGAGCGTAATGGGAACAATGTAGACCGTATGAGAACGTGACGAGAACGCACAAAGGGACACAATGCAACGATCCCACTACGACATTTCTTGGGCGCAATTGTAATGTAACCATATGCAGTCAAAGCAGCTAAACATAACACAGAGCAATCATACATAGTGGGAACGTGACAGGGGCGTCAGGACGGTCGTGTGAAATTTGTTATAAGACCTGTATCAAACCCACCACCGAGCAAGACATAACTCAAAATTAGTAATAATTAATATCAAACGGGTTCTATGAGCCATGATGAGTTGTTGGTCTATTGTGGGGGATGCAGTTCACCTCTCACTTATGGGTTTCTGTTGATATAATGATCAAATGGTGAAAAATCACTCATGGACAAAATCATTCATATTGAAATGAACATGGTGATATTTGTGAAGATTGGAAGTATTGACAGCTTGAAAGTTCGATTCCGGCCACATTTGTCCACCAGTATGTTGCGTTTAACTGCGTGAGGAAAAGTTGAGAAAACTCGACGGATCTGAACGCACCTATTACTTTAGTAACTTTTAGAAACGCTAACAAAAGCAACACTCAGTCACGCAAGGTTTTCAAAGCTACGTCGAGATGCGTCGAAGGTTTTGAATGACAGTACATAACATGCAGATTCGTTTGTTGTGCCTCAACCTTGTGTTGTCCGGTTTTGCACTGAATTATATCTTGGAGACGGGGTCACATTCCGCATCATCATCGAACGGGTTCTATAAGCTGTTGGCTTATTGGGAGAGGATGCAGTTTACCTCCTAGGATCTTCCGATATGGCGCCAGCAGCTCTGCTTCCGACCGCTGTTCGGCGACATTTTATTTGCCCTGGATTTAAATGTTCTTCCAGGAGTTCTTCAACTCAATGTTTTGGCATATAATCGCCTCCACGCCTATGTGCACACAGACTCTAATGGATAGTTTTCTGGTCAGTAAAGTCGGTACTGATGCTACTTTCAACCCAAAGAAACGACCAAGGGATTCTCCAATGACACTTGGGGATTCATACACACTTCTGGATCGTATTGATGAGTTGAGAAATGACGTCGTCGGGGAGCTTTCCAAGGTAGGACAAAAACTGTCTGGCATAGACGATACCGTACAATCCCAGACCACTGAAATTAAGTCGCTACAGAATGAAAACAAGGCACTCAGAGACATACAAGGGATACAAGAAGGCCGCATAAACCGCCTGGAAAAACTAGTCTTTGACATGCATGAGCAACTGCTGGATGTACAACGGAGGTCAATGAAGAACAATCTGGTGATAACTGGTGTCAGTGAAACGACGTCTGAAGACGTAGTACAATCTGTTAAGGACTTCATGTCCGCTAAACTGAAAATGCCCAAAACAGAAGTCTCCAAAATACCTATCACGAGTACACACAGGATGGGAAACATACACGATGGATACAATCGTCCGATTGTGGCCAATATCCCCAAAGCTTATCACGGTGTCATCCTACGAAACGCCAAAAGTCTTAAAGGGTCTGGTAGCAATATCTTCCCGCAGCTCCCCCGGGAGCTTGCAGAGCGGAAAAAACAGTTGGTTCCACTCTTCAAAAATGCAAAGTATGCGAAGTCCAAAGTTTCATGGTCTGGAGCTACTCTGTACGTAGACGAGGAGAAGCACGAGGCAGAACGCGATACGCTTGATACAACCATTGACTACCGGACAAGATCCCTGAACTGTAAAGTGATACGCGCTCCTCCTCAATGGCACGATGACAGCTGCTTCCGAGGTTCCCGGATACCGATCTCCTCCAAATCTGATGTGATACCTTCGCTCCACGCACTGTTCCGTGATCCAGATACCGCCAGAGCGTCACACACTTTCTACGCCTACCGTCTGAACACCGAGAATGGGATCTACGAACATGTCGAGGACGATGGTGAGTTCGGTGGTGGCCAAACGATTCTTGAGAAACTGCGTGAGAACAACGTCACTGATCAACTCGTGTGTGTGACACGATGGGATGGCCCACAACTTCTGGGACCAGCGCGGTTCAAACACTTCGAAGAGAGTGTGCAACTGGCCTTAGACGCAATTGATGAATGATCTGCACGTCAAAACCTGAAAAACTGATGTAAGTGTACTCTGTGACTATTCTATATTGATCAATTATCTTTTTATATGTGTATCTGACATTAATAGGTAAAACAGCGAATATCAAGCTGCGAATATGATTCCATGTTATGTATGTCGCTAGTTGCTGAGTGTTGTAGATTAGAATGCAGAACAAATCAGTAGCATACCAGCTGTGTAATATCACACACAATATTGTGAACAGCTTGCTCCTTGGTGAATGCATTGGCAAGTGAATATATGTAGTTAGAAAGCTATGTACCACAAGTAAATATTGAAATTATTAATGGGGTATATGTGTGATTTATTAGATCTGAAATGTCCAAATTAAAAAGAAAGAAAGAAAAAAAAAATTTTAATGTGCACAGTCTCACCAAAAAAAAAAAAAAAAATAATAATAATAATAATAAAAAAAATAATAATATTAATATGCACATCCTCACTCTGGTACATATGGGGATATTATTGAAATAAAGTTTGGTATCAGTATGGAATCACTGTGTATAAGATACATAAATAACAAATAATTGAATCAACTGATATGGTATACATTTTGGCACAAGTAACAAATATATCATTGTTGAAAATATGTTGTATGTTGATGATGCATTGGGATGAATAGGAAGCCAGTGTGAATAAAAAAAAAAACCCTGATCTTCAAATTGTTTTAGAGTCTGCCTTTTACAGTCTGCCACAAGTCTACTGATATATTATATTAAAACATGATAGTACCATTAAGTTTCCCTATACTGAGTGATAAATCATTGTGTAAAAAAAAAAAAAAACCTACAACAGAGAACCTGCATATCTTGGTATGTACTTTGACACAAGTGTATTATGATAAAATATGATGGCATATTGATGGTGCATTAGCAGGAGTTATACATTAGTGTGAAAAAAAAAACTGTTATATAGCCAAGTACCTGGTTATACATTCTCGGCACAAATGTATTAATATATTATTGAAAAAATGATGGCATATGCTGATGGTGTATCAGAACTAGTGTGAAATCTTCATGTAAAAAAAAAACAACATAATAATAATAATTTGATTACCAGCTTGTGCTTAGACACAAGTGTAAACATGATGGTATTTTGGTGCAGTAAAAAAAAAAAAAAAAAGTCTATATAAACATTAGTATAAGAGTAAAGAAATTAGTATTGTAAAAAAGATGGTATATGATGATGATGATGATGATGATGTTGATGTTGATGTTGCTGTTGCAATATGTATGAGAATCAACTATGTATGTGTGACAAATAATTTAACTACTAGTGTGTTTATCAATTTTGTCACAATTGTATAAAAATAGCTATAGAAACAGTGGTATATTGTGATGGTGCATTTTCACATTGTGTAATATAATTTGTTTGCTTGATTGTGTATAAACTTGTGATACAAATGTTGCCAATATGTTATGGCAAAAATGATGGTACATATGGATGTGCATTGGTATGGGCATGAATTCAAAACTTGGACACAGGTTCATTTAAATTGTATTCTATTTCACAAAAATGATGATAAGATATCGACAGTGTATCACTATGAGCATGACATCAGTTGTATGGCTAACCAAAATAACCTGTTCCCATATGTATGTTGACCGAAAAATTTATGATTTGGTTAAAGATAGCATGTTTCGATAGTACACCACTTTTACAAACAGTGTCAACAGAACCGTGTTATACTTAATAATGCACATTTATGATCATTGAGCTTGAATTCATGATTATCTATCTATCCACGTTAATCATTTTAATGCTTGGAAAGTGTTAATGTAAAACACCACCAGTTCATATGGAAATTAATCATGTAAATTGTGAACATGTGAATAGCGTTTTGTAAGCCGATCAATTTTCACTCTATTGGCTTTGTGGCACTGTTAGTACTGCGCGTCATTGCTTTTGTTTGTTTCTTTTTTAGTCTACCGGACCTTTGGTCCGATAACTATTTTTGCATGAAGTCACGTCCGTCGTCAGTCCGTCCATATTTTCTGAAAGTTTGCACAAAATACCTGACAATATTTCCAGGAAGGTTGGCTGATATCTCGCTTGTTTGTCGACTATGCGGGCTTGGAATCAAATGTGGACATGTGGGAAATGATGTGTGATCAATGTTTCTTGTGACTTAGATTTTGACTTTTGGCCTCATTTTCAGGGTCGGGGAGTAGGCTGGCAAAAATATCGCTTATTATTCGACTGCAGCTTGGGAAAACAATTATGGATATGATGTCGACAACAGCATCGAAAAAATATGGAATTAGTTGAGGATATACGAGAATTGAAGTTTGCCGAATATTTTGGTGATCTTGAATTCGACCTTTGATCTCATTTTCAAGGTCCGATCACATGAGGGTTGGTGTTTAACTTGTCGTGGAATTTTACAGCTCGGGAATCAGTTGTGGCACAAGTGGGGAAAGATGTATATTGAATTTTCTCTTGGTCTTGGGCTTGGCCTTTGGCCCCATTTTCGGGGTCGGAGCACTGGGTGGCTGGTATTTCATTTCTTATAGACTTTGTAGCTTAAAAATTTAGTGTGGATATATAGGACAGATATTTGCAGAATATCCATGTGGGCTTGAATTTGACCAGTGGCCTTAAATTCATGACCACGGGATAAAAGGGCTAATATTTAATTTATAAAACATATGTTGTCCGGTGACCTTCCTTAGCCTTAACTAAACTTTATTGATATTACCGCCTAGAAGTCACACTCAATTGGCAGTTGTGGCACTGGTAATGTTGCACGTCATTGTTTTTATTGGTAGTTCAGCCCAAAGTCAAATAAACTCAAGAGCTGACAAATTTAGTTCATGACTGTATCACATGTACTTTTGGCCTCATCCATGAATCTGGGCCAATTGTGCTCACACTGATTGGAGATGAGTTAAACTAACGACGTCTTGTACATGTTTATGTAGTAGATGGAGCACGAGCGCCCGTGGGTATGGCTCATACACGAGGTTATTCTCGAGGCGTTAGCCGAGAGATTACCGAGTGTGTGGGCCATGCCCGCGGGTGCGAGTGGTCGGCCCGGGTGTCATACGCTGCGCCTTAATACTGCTCGTCCACTGCAGGCATGCCATTTGATCTGTCTCACACCTTTTTGATCCTTGTTGAATATAGAAGAAGGCGCAGGGTATGATACTTGGGTCGAGTGGTCTGACTTGTGCCGAGTGGTCTGACTTGTGCCGCGGGTTCACTCAAGCGTGTTCCTATATTCCACGGCAGACAGTGGTGTATGTTGAGTGGATCACGGTCTGGCCTATTGTTGGGGGTGTCAGCCGTGGTACAAACAACCTTTGTGCCACGGTTGACGCCGTCGGCGGTGGGCCGGGCCGTGTTCTATTCCCGTAGACACACCTGTGGCACAAGTACAATGGTCGACTCACAGCCTGGGGTATGACTTTACACTCGTTAATCCTTTGACTGTGTACTCGTCATGCCCTACGGCTGTTCGTCGTCTATTTTATAGTTAATTCATGCATAACATTGAATTGCTACATTTAATAACAGACGCCTAAATTTAAAATCACGTAATAAATGTATTTTTCACTTATATCAAAAATACTACAGTCAACTTTGCTTAATCAGACCTATATTTATCTTGTGTGCAGGATATGTTAAATACTGTGTGTACTCAAATTCACCATGTCATGGTTGTTCCGTCATCGTTACTGTATAGTTGTTAGCATCCATTTTGTATATTACAAGAAAATTGCTGTGTTTTTATATATGCTAAATCCAGTCCTGACTCTGTTTTTGTTTATCACTGCACTCTTGTAATGTCTGCACTTTTATCAGCTCGAAACACACTGCCCTTTATCATTTATATACATGTACTGATGTGTACTCTTCCTTGCAGGCTGTTTGTGGCGGTTCGTGGCGGCGTGTACCTGTCGGGTCATGGCGGGTAGCGTGTCATTTGAACGGGTGCGAACCGATGATCAATATGACCTCATACATCGTCTAGAATTAGATGAAGACGAATCTGACACATATAAAGTACCAGCGTGTAAATATTACGACCCAGTCGAATTAAAACCACTACTTTCTGACATTAAAACAACCGAACTTTCAGTCTTTTCTCTAAATTGTCAAAGTTTAAATGCACACTGGTTTGATCTTAAAAACTTACTTGTTGATATGCAGTGTGCAGATGGCTTTGATGTTGTAGGTCTATCTGAGATTTTCAGATCGCCCCTAATTTATAAATTGGAAGGTTATCATGAATTTCTTTATAAATCTCGTGATGAACACGACGATGGGAGAGGTGGAGTGGGTATTTTTCTAAAAGACACAATATCCTATAAGATTAGAAACGATTTGTCAGTTTTCTTACCTCACATATTTGAATCTATTTTCATTGAAATCAAAACAGGAAATAAATCCAAGCCCTTAATAATTGGTAATATATATAGGCCGAACACATACCCCAAAGCAGACTTAGATATATTCACAAGCACTTTGTTTGATATTTTAAAATTAATTGATGAAGAGAAAAAACGTGTATTACTAATGGGAGATTTTAATATAGACCTACTGAATTATTCCCATCACACAAAAACCATGAATTTTGTTGACACAATGTTTTCATACGGTTGTTTGCCTACAATAAATAGACCTACCAGAGTGACACACCAATCAGCCACACTGATAGACCACATGTATACGAACGAATTCGAAAGTGAGATAATATCAGGCATAATAACTTGTGATATATCAGATCATTTTGGGATCTTTAATATTTATCGAAACTCCAAAATTATCCCTGAGCCCCCACCTCAACTTTTCTGGACCCGATGTTTTACTGAAAATAAAACCCAAGAATTTATCTGGCAAAAATATCGCTTATTATTCGACTGCAGCTTGGGAAAACAATTATGGATATGATGTCGACAACAGCATCGAAAAAATATGGAATTAGTTGAGGATATACGAGAATTGAAGTTTGCCGAATATTTTGGTGATCTTGAATTCGACCTTTGATCTCATTTTCAAGGTCCGATCACATGAGGGTTGGTGTTTAACTTGTCGTGGAATTTTACAGCTCGGGAATCAGTTGTGGCACAAGTGGGGAAAGATGTATATTGAATTTTCTCTTGGTCTTGGGCTTGGCCTTTGGCCCCATTTTCGGGGTCGGAGCACTGGGTGGCTGGTATTTCATTTCTTATAGACTTTGTAGCTTAAAAATTTAGTGTGGATATATAGGACAGATATTTGCAGAATATCCATGTGGGCTTGAATTTGACCAGTGGCCTTAAATTCATGACCACGGGATAAAAGGGCTAATATTTAATTTATAAAACATATGTTGTCCGGTGACCTTCCTTAGCCTTAACTAAACTTTATTGATATTACCGCCTAGAAGTCACACTCAATTGGCAGTTGTGGCACTGGTAATGTTGCACGTCATTGTTTTTATTGGTAGTTCAGCCCAAAGTCAAATAAACTCAAGAGCTGACAAATTTAGTTCATGACTGTATCACATGTACTTTTGGCCTCATCCATGAATCTGGGCCAATTGTGCTCACACTGATTGGAGATGAGTTAAACTAACGACGTCTTGTACATGTTTATGTAGTAGATGGAGCACGAGCGCCCGTGGGTATGGCTCATACACGAGGTTATTCTCGAGGCGTTAGCCGAGAGATTACCGAGTGTGTGGGCCATGCCCGCGGGTGCGAGTGGTCGGCCCGGGTGTCATACGCTGCGCCTTAATACTGCTCGTCCACTGCAGGCATGCCATTTGATCTGTCTCACACCTTTTTGATCCTTGTTGAATATAGAAGAAGGCGCAGGGTATGATACTTGGGTCGAGTGGTCTGACTTGTGCCGAGTGGTCTGACTTGTGCCGCGGGTTCACTCAAGCGTGTTCCTATATTCCACGGCAGACAGTGGTGTATGTTGAGTGGATCACGGTCTGGCCTAT
This sequence comes from Terebella lapidaria, assembly GCA_949152475.1. Classification (NCBI taxonomy): domain Eukaryota; kingdom Metazoa; phylum Annelida; class Polychaeta; order Terebellida; family Terebellidae; genus Terebella; species Terebella lapidaria. The sequence goes on along the minus strand of OX424568.1, from coordinate 26,069,434 downwards.
TGTTGGGGGTGTCAGCCGTGGTACAAACAACCTTTGTGCCACGGTTGACGCCGTCGGCGGTGGGCCGGGCCGTGTTCTATTCCCGTAGACACACCTGTGGCACAAGTACAATGGTCGACTCACAGCCTGGGGTATGACTTTACACTCGTTAATCCTTTGACTGTGTACTCGTCATGCCCTACGGCTGTTCGTCGTCTATTTTATAGTTAATTCATGCATAACATTGAATTGCTACATTTAATAACAGACGCCTAAATTTAAAATCACGTAATAAATGTATTTTTCACTTATATCAAAAATACTACAGTCAACTTTGCTTAATCAGACCTATATTTATCTTGTGTGCAGGATATGTTAAATACTGTGTGTACTCAAATTCACCATGTCATGGTTGTTCCGTCATCGTTACTGTATAGTTGTTAGCATCCATTTTGTATATTACAAGAAAATTGCTGTGTTTTTATATATGCTAAATCCAGTCCTGACTCTGTTTTTGTTTATCACTGCACTCTTGTAATGTCTGCACTTTTATCAGCTCGAAACACACTGCCCTTTATCATTTATATACATGTACTGATGTGTACTCTTCCTTGCAGGCTGTTTGTGGCGGTTCGTGGCGGCGTGTACCTGTCGGGTCATGGCGGGTAGCGTGTCATTTGAACGGGTGCGAACCGATGATCAATATGACCTCATACATCGTCTAGAATTAGATGAAGACGAATCTGACACATATAAAGTACCAGCGTGTAAATATTACGACCCAGTCGAATTAAAACCACTACTTTCTGACATTAAAACAACCGAACTTTCAGTCTTTTCTCTAAATTGTCAAAGTTTAAATGCACACTGGTTTGATCTTAAAAACTTACTTGTTGATATGCAGTGTGCAGATGGCTTTGATGTTGTAGGTCTATCTGAGATTTTCAGATCGCCCCTAATTTATAAATTGGAAGGTTATCATGAATTTCTTTATAAATCTCGTGATGAACACGACGATGGGAGAGGTGGAGTGGGTATTTTTCTAAAAGACACAATATCCTATAAGATTAGAAACGATTTGTCAGTTTTCTTACCTCACATATTTGAATCTATTTTCATTGAAATCAAAACAGGAAATAAATCCAAGCCCTTAATAATTGGTAATATATATAGGCCGAACACATACCCCAAAGCAGACTTAGATATATTCACAAGCACTTTGTTTGATATTTTAAAATTAATTGATGAAGAGAAAAAACGTGTATTACTAATGGGAGATTTTAATATAGACCTACTGAATTATTCCCATCACACAAAAACCATGAATTTTGTTGACACAATGTTTTCATACGGTTGTTTGCCTACAATGAATAGACCTACCAGAGTGACACACCAATCAGCCACACTGATAGACCACATGTATACGAACGAATTCGAAAGTGAGATAATATCAGGCATAATAACTTGTGATATATCAGATAATTTTGGGATCTTTAATATTTATCGAAACTCCAAAATTATCCCTGAGCCCCCACCTCAACTTTTCTGGACCCGATGTTTTACTGAAAATAAAACCCAAGAATTTATTGAAAATTTGCGTAACTCGAATTTTGATTCGGTGTTAAATACCACCGACCCCAATCAGGCATTGCAGAACTTTTATGATATATATAACGAACAAATTTGAAATATCATTCCCCTTAAAACAAAAGTTTGTTAAGAAAAGGTTTATTAAAAGAGAACCATGGATGACAAAGGGTTTGCTGGTATCGTCCTTAACAAAACGGAAACTGTACAACAGAAAATTAGCTAAACCGTCTGCAAATAATTCTGTGAAATATAATAGGTATAATTGCATATATAATAAAACTTTGCGAGCACGGCGGAATATTTATTACAAAGACATTTTTGATGAAAATAAAAATGATGTGAAAAAGACATGGGATGCCATACGTACAGTTATCAAAAAAGTCAATGATAAATCGAATACACCAAACACTATTATAGTTAATGGAAATGAAACGTCAAATATGTATGAAATAGTTAATCATTTTAATGAATATTTTGTCAACTTAGGCGATAAAATAAGTGGAAATATACCAAGCTCGAAACAACAACAATACTTCAAACATTGTTATCCCACTACTATGTTCTTGGTCCCCACGAACCCCATGGAAATATTGCAATTATCGAGAAAAATGAAAGCCAAAACTTCCAAAGGTTTTGATAACATATCTACAAAACTAATGAAAAACACCATTGAAGAAATTCTGATACCTTTGACACACATATTTAACGAATCTATGAATCAGGGGATTTTTCCAGACCATTTTAAAATAGCTAAAGTAGTCCCTTTATTCAAAAATGGCGACAGGGAAGTGATAAAAAACTATCGTCCCATAAGTATTTTACCCTCCTTCTCTAAATTATTGGAAAAATTAATATGCAAACGTCTGGTAAATTTTTTGGAAACTATGGACATTTTGTATGACAATCAGTATGGTTTTCGAGCTAAACATTCTGCTATACATCCCGTAATCAAACTCCTGACAGATATTTCTGAAGCGAATGACGAAATAGGAAAAAATTATACTTTATCTGTTTTTGTCGATCTATCAAAGGCATTCGATACCGTAAATCATGATATCTTATTGACAAAATTATATGACTATGGTATAAGAGGAATAAGCCACGATTGGTTTAAAAGTTACTTATCAGCCCGAAAACAATACTGCGAAATGAAAAACACTAAATCAGATATAAAACCAATAACCTGTGGAGTTCCGCAAGGCTCCATATTAGGACCAATTTTGTTTCTTCTATATATTAATGATATAAAATCCAGCACTAGTCTAAACGTTCTATGTTTCGCCGATGACACTACATTGTATACCTCTGGTAATAACATTTCTGACATGACATCTTTTATAAATACTGAACTAGATAACGTATTTGACTGGCTCTGTGCCAATAAACTAGTGTTAAATAGTGATAAAACAACGTTCAAGTTCTTTGGTCCACTTTCGAAAGTAAGAAATCTAGATATTGATATCCACATTAACGGAAAACAAATCAGACATGATGATGACTCTAACACACCCAAATTTTTAGGGATATACTTAGATACTGAACTAACTTGGAAAGTGCATGTCGAACACATCTGTAAAACTCTGTCAAAGTCCTTATATATCATGAATAAAGTTAAAAGAATATTCCCTACTGATATATTAATGATAATTTACCATACATTATTCGAATCCTACATAAACTATGGATTACTCGCTTGGGGCAATTCCCCCCACATAAACAGAATTTTTTTACTTCAAAAACGAGCTATTCGTATCATAAACAAAAAGTCCTACAGATCACACACAGATCCGCTGTTTAAGAAAAATGTACTGTTAAAAATATCAGATATGTATTATCTACAAGTATTGCTATTCATGTATGATTTTGAGCATTCGGTACTGCCCAAATCTTTCTCACGTTTGGCTGAACTTAACTCCAATTTAAATACCCGAATTACTAGACAGAGTCATTTATATCACACGTCACGGCCCAGAACTTCCTTCACTTCTAAGTTACCGAATCATAACTTCCCCAGAATTTGGAACAAATATTCTAACGTTTTGGTATATTACAAAGAAAAAAACAGGAAACATTTTAAAAATTGTCTTAAGCAACATTTTATCTCAAATTATAAAGACCATGTAACTTGTACAAACACTTTCTGCAAAGATTGTCGAAATTAAACCCGTAAATTGATGATTGATTACTGTGAAATTGATAGGTTCCCCACCCGTTCACAGCGTCACGATGCCAGCACCTGATTTCACACGCCCGCCTCGCCCCGCCACACTCACCTGCTCTTGGGAGGACTACACGCTTGGTACATGTATATATTTTGACAGGCTTATAATTTGTTTTCTATTTTTCTTTCCTGCTAGGCGCCACAGGAAGACAGCCATTGGCTATGTGGTGGCCTGACAGTGGTACACATTTTCTGTAAAATTCGAAATTGTTATTGTTCAATGTAAATAGCGTGTACACTGTCGAATAAATTTGACTTGACTTGACTTGACTATAATCCATTAAATGTAGCAGCATCCAATTTAGTGGCATCTTGGTGGGGGCTATTCCAGCTATAATGCCAATGGGATAGTTAGTTTTTTTCAGGGCAATGACCCATAAATTAAAATTAAATTGAGACCCACCACCCACAATGAGAATAAAAATATATCCACAAATTTAATATTTAACGAAATTAGCCCACCAAACATAAATATTTTTTTACATGATCCATTGTAGTGTAATGTACGGAGCCCCTAAGGTGACATACCAGATATATTTATTAATCCGTGCGCACGAATTAGTAAACCGTGCGCACGAAATGATAACTCGTGCCCACAAATTGATAATTCGTGCCCACAAATTAATAAATCGTGCCCACGAATTGATAAATCGTGCGCACGAATTAGTAAACCGTGCGCACAAAATAGTAAACCATGCACACGAATTAGTAAACCGTGCGCACGAAATAGTAAACCGTGCCCACGAATTAGTAAACCGTGCGCACGAAATAATAATTCGTGCGCACGAATTGATAATCCCAAGATGTCTGACACACAAGAGGTAGGAGAGTTCGTCACGATGTACTTCAATTTAGGCCTATTATACAAGGATATTCTACTGGCCCTCTCTGCTAACCATGGAATAGTTTTGAGTTTGAGACATTTGAAACGAGTGATTAAAAAACTTGGTCTTTTCCGACGACATTTCGACACGCCACTCAATGAAGTGATATCCATGGGGTTAGTTTCGGATTTCCAAATTATTTTCATAGGTTGTTGGGCAGTTGTATACTAATTCCATCAGGTGTACAGTAGAAACAACTACATTTAACACACTGTCTGCCCCTGATGACGCCAGTGTGTCTTTGGATAAACTGTCTGGTCGGGCTTTGTTTTTATCGCAAAATGTTGTATTTTAAGTTTGTTATTGGCATCATCAAAATCTGATTGTATTGGTGGTAATAGATTGATACTTACCTTCATCAACAAGGAGATTAACTCGACGGGAGAACTTCACGGTTATCGTTGGATATATCAGAAGGCTGTAAACACGGGCCTCGCAGTACGGAAAGAAGACATAAGGCATCTGCTATCTATTCTTGACCCTACTGGAACTGTCATTCGAAGACGAAGGCGTTTGAAACGACGTGCTTACTTTTCTAAAGGTCCAAACTTTATTTGGCATATTGATTCATATGACAAGTTAAAGCCTTTCGGTATTTGCATAAACGGATGCATAGATGGATTTTCTCGAAAAATGATATGGCTTAAAGCTTATAACACAAGTAGCGACCCCAAAGTTATTGCTGGATATTACGTAGGGGCTGTGGAGGCACTGGAAGGATGTCCACAGATAGTTAGGGGTGACAGGGGCACCGAGAACTCCGTAGTTCGTGACATTCAACGCTATTTTCGGCGACACGCATCAGATAATTTTGGTGGAGAACGAAGTTTTCTGTATGGCCGTAGCACTAGCAATCAGCGAATCGAAAGCTGGTGGGCTATTCTTCGAAAGGAAGTGGTCGAAATCTGGTTAAGGCTGCTCCACAAGCTAAAGGATGAAGGTCATTTCGATGGCTATGATTTGGACAAGAACTTAATATTATTCTGCTTCATTTCTGTCATCCAGGTGAATTCACGAACATGATTGCAATTTCATGTGATATATTGTCTTCAGTGTCATAAGAGTGTATGTAGGTTTACTTAAAAAAATTATAATGCGATAAGCCAGGTAACACAACGTCATCATCAAATAAATGCAATAAATATGTAATTATATGTTTTCTTGTGTGTGGTACTATTCAACACTTATTTGTGGATTTGATTTAGACAAATAAATATATCTTTGCAAACTTTAGGACGAGTTGGACTCTGCAGTTGACGTATGGGATTCTCACATGGTGCGACCATCAGTGAACCGTGGTGTGCCGCATGGCCGTCCGCAGGTGATGCACTTTGTTCCTCAGCTGTATGGGACATATGACTGTAAATACCCCGTTGTGGAGAACGAGATCACACAGGCTCACAGCGAATGTGAATTCAGGAGGAGCATACCATGTGACGAAGATTTGTTTGAACTTTGTTGCATGCTTATGTATGAACACGACTTGAGGTTTCCAGAAGATATATACCAAGCTACGAATCTGTACTTAGAGTTGAGAAGTCTGGTACACTGCCTGATGACCTAAATGTATTTACTCATACTTCGCTAAATCATCTTCAATGTTGCTGATGAAGGTCATGTGTTCTGTATCATGTCGATGGCAAGAAGCCAATAAATTAGTGGGAATGAAATGGCAAAATTTCACCTTATATTACACTCTACAATGTGGTTGGTCTATTTCGAGTACCCTAAATACTAATACCCATGACTGTTCAATGTGTTCATACCAATCTGGAATATCTGATTATGACAATGGATATATGTGATTAAATATTGTTTTCGCCAATTGTCGCATTTGCAAATAATCTACCTTACATTTCGGAGAATTATTATGTTTATAAAGTCAATACTGTTATTGGCCATTTCACTTTATTTTGAAAACAATCACACAGTGTACTACTGAATGCTGAACTGACATCACATGCACATATATATGACATCATTTAAACATTATATTGTCAAAAATATAGATATAGTGTTGCACAATAATTACAAGTGTCGTATTACATAATAAATTACAACCACCGAATGCAAACACTTGTGCATGTATTGAAAATCACGCCATCTTCAAAACATCCCATAATAGCTCAATAATAGACATAATGACTCGCATTGTATGACGTAATAGTACATAAATTTAGCATGTTTGGTTGCATATATATAGAGTACCAGTATCATCAACATTATATATTGCGAAAAGGACTCCTCTTACCGTCAATACCAAAGAAGAACTCAGCTATCAAGCACATATCATGCACTATAAATCAGTATTAAAGAAATTACAAAACAACCGCTTCCGTTACAGCTCAGGCGTAACAGCACATACTACAAGCGTACCATGTTACATAGACACAACTAAAGTCAGTGTGCAGGGTCACAGACATGACAATGATGCAATGTAATTTGATTACCACATGTGGAAAAAAAATGTAACTGTCGTCCAACTGAAAACTTCGGAGCCCCTGAGGTGGATTCATTGAAAGAAAAACTGGCCGACGACTGAACCCACTGAGATTTGTGAACTGCACATCAACGTGATCCACACATATAGTGTCGGCTCCTGTGATGAAATGCAAGAATTTCTTCAGACCACTTTCCTGCAGACTGCGAATGTACTGCTGCAGGAAGTTGAATGCTTTCTGTTCCTGTGGATTAGATGGGGTGGCTTTGAAGAGGGAAAGAACCTTCGCTGTGGTGGGCTTTTTCTGCTGGTATATTCCTAGCAACGATCCAATATCTTGGAAGTAATTACGCAAATCCATGGCTGTGTGCTGGAGACATTCAGTAATATACGATGGTTCCTGGATAAACTTCGCATGGGCCACTTGGATCATGTAAGATTTAACGTTCTCCCCGTAAGGAATATGGCTACACCCGAGACCTTGCAGGATGGAGATGAACAGATCACTGTCGAGTGGACAATTGCAGTCCATGACTGCTTGCACAACGGCTCCGTCATTGGTGCCAAGGAAGGAGACCAAACAGGTCAACAACATTTCCGGGGTAACAGCACATTCTCCGAAGAGAAGATTGACGATGAAAGGTTGGGCCAACTTTTGTGGAAAAACACCGTGATCTTTCAACGACTTGAGCAACATCCTGCCAACTGCCATCCACTCCTCTCTTTGCCAATCAGAATTGACAACAGGTATGGACGAGTTTTCCCCATCTGCATAGTTGTCAAAGAAGGTGTTCCAGAATGTGGTGTAAACGTCCCTAGAAACGCCGTTTGCATCCGATCCCGGTTCTCCGTGGTATTGATACTGTGTAACTTTGGTCATTATTGTCTGGTCCTTGAAAGTACTCACAAGTTCTTCTACGATGTTGACTTTGTGCAGAGTTATCAGACAGGGCTTGGTTATCTGGTCCTCAGCTGCGGGTTGTTCTACTGGATGATCTGGCGAGGCTTGATTGGTTCCTGGCTGAACTGTGCCAGATCGGATTTCATCACCAGGTTGCATTATCAACTGGACAAGTTCTCCCTGAGCGGTGCTCCCATTTTGGTCCTCCTGCTACATGTAAATGATATAGATTCCATAAATGCGATGCCATTATTAATATCAAAATGAGTTGTATCTTGAATTGTTATTTGTGCAAATTTTTGGAACTAAAAGACAGCAAATATACTTACAGGAGCACTTGAAATACCATAGGGGAGCGTGACATCTAGGGAATCATCTGACAGTAGACTAGCTGCGTCAAACGGATCAGCCTCTGCCAGCAGAGATTGATGTGTCTCGCTGATATCCACTGTCATGTCCCGTTGCGTTTCATCCCTCACCAGCGCGGACGGATCTACTGAACCCAGTGATGGTCTGTTCCTCGGTCTGGAAGTCATATCTCCAATGTCTGCTAGTTCCAGCATGCCAAGTCCAGTTCCAGCAGTGGCTCCTAGTTCTTGTTGTTGGATTTTTGTGGGCTCACTAGTAGTATCAGCACAAGTAGTGTCAGCAGTACCTGGTACCTGTTCTTCGTCACTGACGTGCGATTTGTGTTTCGAGCACAAATACAACCTGACGATTTTCACCTTTGTGAGATTATATTGATCCTCCAGGGTTCGTGTGAGTGGTATATTTGAGTCTGTCATATCACTCATGAAAAACTCAAAGTCAGCAACGCGGCTCCGTACTGTCCAGAGCAGTGAAAAGGTGCCTCAATTCACCAAGCATGTGGTTGGATTGCTATCATTAGTCTAGCAGCCAATTCTCTAAAGAGGCCTTAGAATGGGGTTTGGTGGTTCCCAAGGGGTAACTGTACCATAGTATACCATTGCAAAGGTACTTTTGTCTACTTTTCGAAACTTTTGAAATGTTGTAGCTTCAGAGTGAAATGTCTGTTACCATGACAACCACCCAAGCAGACCATTACGTGTATGCAAACATTAGTAATTGGATGCTAATGACATCACTTTTCAGTAGTATTTTTTAAACTCCACATATATCAAGCAACATATACTTATTATATTCCAGTGATATTGGCATATATGTCAATTGGCACCCGTTGCTATGCCAATGGAAAACACACATCCCTCAAGTATACAATATTTAGGAATGCTATGTTTTACATCACCGAATTTTATTAATTTAAATCACTTGAAATTAATAATTCAATATGAGGTCAATTTCAAGGTAATTTACGAAAGATATAATGATTTCTTATGTGCTCATAATAAAAACATCAGATTTATTCACATGCATTCTACCCCAAGAGGCTAATTTGTGCATTTCTGATCTTTTGGGGTACCTTTCGGGCTTTTTGAGCAATTCTTTTTTTTTATATATATAAACTTTATTTAAGGATCCCCAAACAAGCAAAAGCTTATATTAATGGGTCTCAACACAACGAGAAAAACAGAAACACACATACTATGTACACAAAGTGACACAATATAAAATTATCGTTTCATTATCGTTCTATGACAAAAATATGAGCAAAATATGATCGCTGTCAGAAGCACAAAAGGTGACACCTGTATCAAGATATTAACGTACTCAATGATCGCTTCAAGAGTTGAATCTGTTTAAAATTACCAATTATATTATGATATCCAGTTTTTAGGTTACCGGACCTTTGGTCCGATAACCTATTGGCATGGCGTTGCGTCCGTCGTCCGTCCGTCCGTTCGCACGTCTGATACATTGTGAGTTTTTTTGTATGCTGAAAGATACTTTGTGTGTTTTTATGGCATTGTGCAACAAGCCACACAAAGCATGATCCCAAACTTCGCCAAAATATACCTTATGCGTCTCTGAATCGTTTACAACGAAGTCGCACAACTTTTTTGTCCGACGTCCATTCATGTGTATATGTCCGAGATTGGACACTCCCGTGTGGCTGATTTCATATGAATGCAATGGTCGCATTATGATGCATTGGATTTTACTCATCATAAGGTGCACCGATTCGGCTATTTCCGGGAGATATTCATTCGGGAAAGGTCGGATCAGACGTCGCGCATGCGCAACAGATAGGTTGCAAAGATTTCCAACCGAACGGAGCGCTGGAAACTATTTACGATAAAACTTACGAGAAAAGGAAGAACAACACGACCAGAGACAGAGGTATGTGAAAATAAATAGAAGAATAACAAAACCGACAAATACGGAAGATTTTAGTGCAGCCTTGTGAACGAAATTTAACAGATTAGACACATCTTCCGCTCATTTCTGGCTGGACTCTCGCCGCCTCGTCCTCCGGCGATGTGCGTCTGCCTAAACAAGATGGCCACCATCTTGATTATTCTCGAAGAAATGTGAGGATTATGTCATGAAATGGACATAGGCAGCTGAAATTAGATGGAACTTCGTGAACTGGTGTAGTGATAAATACTGGAATAGAATCAGACTGAATAGAATTAGATTCAATTGTCATGTGTTTTGTTTTTGTCACGATCGGAACGTTTGCATTCCAATAGCCACACAAGTATATGGACACAAAAACACACAAGTTATGGACAGTTAGACACACAAAAATGGACCAGCTTTTTCATTTGCATTCCAATAGCCACACAAATATATGGACACGAAAACACACAAGTTATGGACAGTTAGAAACATAAAAGTGGACCAGCTTTTCGTTTGCATTTCATTAAACTCAAGTTCAACACAAAATCTCATAGTATTTTTGGCGATAACTTCTTTTAGAATGGTCGTATCAATTTGAAATTTTATATGCATCCATTTGGCACAAAACCATATTTTTTCACCAAATTTTATACTTCTATCTTGAAAACTGAAAAAGTTGGCAATCTACTCCAATGTTAAATGTTGGGCACTAGGCCTAATCGGATCACAGGAATTCAAGCTAATTTGGGGATTTCATGATCTTTATTCCGCTAAGAAATGTGATATGAGTAGTCTTTGATTTAGAAGAATCATGCAGGTGTATTCCAATAGAATATCATTCTTACAAAGTACTGTGCAGGTTGAACATCGAACAACATGCCAAATTCTGTTCAAATTTGCAAATTTCACGTTTGATGTGAAATTTAACATTGGAGTAGATCGCCAACTTTTTCAATTTTCAAGATAAAAGTCTGAAATTTGGTGAAAAAATACGGTTTTATGCCAAATGGAAACAAATAAAATTTCAAATTGATCCGACCATCCTAAACGAAGTTATCACCAAAAATCATATGAGGTTCTGTGTTGAACTTGAGTTTAGCCACACAAATATATGGACAGTTAGACACACAAGTTATGGACAGTTAGACACACAAAAATGGACCAGCTTTTCGTTTGCATTCCAATAGCCACAGAAGTATATGGACACAAAAACACACAAGTTATGGACAGATAGACACACAAAAATGGACCAGCTTATCGTTTGCTTTCCAATAGCCACACAGATGTATGGACACAAAAACACACAAGTTATGGACTGTTAGAAACACAAAAGTGGACCAGTTTTTCGTTTGCACTCCGATAGCCACACAAGTATATGGACACAAAAACACACAAGTTATGGACAGTTAGACACACAAAAATGGACCAGCTTTTTCATTTGCATTCCAATAGCCACACAAGTATATGGACACAAAAACACACAAGTTATGGACAGTTAGACACACAAAAATGGACCAGCATTTTCATTTGCAATCCAATAGCCACACAAATATATGGACACGAAAACACACAAGTTATGGACAGTTAGACACACAAGAATGGACCAGCTTTTCGTTTGCATTCCAATAGCCACACAAGTATATGGACACAAAAACACACAAGTTATGGACAGCAAGACACACAAAAATGGACCGGCAGCTTTTTCATTTGCATTCCAATAGCCACACAAATATATGGACACAAAAACACACAAGTTATGGACTGTTAGACACACAAAAATGGACCAGCTTTTCGTTTGCATTCCTGGCACACAAATATATGGACACAAAAACACACAAGTTATGGACTGTTAGACACACAAAAATGGACCAGCTTTTCGTTTGCATTCCAATAGCCACACAAGTATATGGACACAAAAACACACAAGTTATGGACTGTTAGACACACAAAAATGGACCAGCTTTTCGTTTGCATTCCAATAGCCACACAAATGTATGGACACAAAAACACACAAGTTATGGACAGTTAGAAACATAAAAGTGGACCAGCTTTTCGTTTGCATTTCAATAGCCACACAAATATATGGACACATAAAAACACACAAGTTATGGACTGTTAGACACACAAACATGGACCAGCTTTTCATTTGCATTCCAATAGCCACACAAATGTATGGACACAAAAACACAAGTTATGGACTGTTAGAAACACAAGAGTGGACTAGTTTTTCGTTGGCACTCCGATAGCCACACAAGTATATGGACACAAAAACACACACGTTATGGACAGTTAGACACACAAAAATGGACCAGCTTTCTCATTTGCATTCGAATAGCCACACAAATATATGGACACGAAAACACACAAGTTATGGACAGTTAGACACACAAAAAATGGACCAGCTTTTTCATTTACATTCCAATAGCCACACAAGTATATGGACACAAAAAAACACAAGTTATGGACTGTTAGACACACAAAAATGGACCAGCTTTTCGTTTGCATTCCAATAGCCACACAAATCTATGGACACAAAAACACAAGTTATGGACAAAAATGGACCAGCTTTTCGTTTGCATTCCAATAGCTACACAAATATATGGACACAAAAACACACAAGTTATGGACAGTTAGACACACAAAAATGGACCAGCTTTTCCATTTGCATTCCAATAGCCACACAAGGATATGGACACAAAAACACACAAGTTATGGACAGTTAGACACACAAAAATGGACCAGCTTTTCCATTGGCATTCCAATAGCCACACAAGTATATGGACACGAAAACACACAAGTTATGGACAGTTAAACACACAAAAATGGACCAGCTTTTACATTTGCATTCCAATAGCCACACAAATATATGGACACATAAACACACAAGTTATGGACTGTTAGACACACACAAATGGACCAGCTTTTCATCTGCATTTTACACTGTACATTCAAGCCAACACAGTAAATAATTAGGCACATAAACATGGGCCAGATGTTGATTTGTAACATTTTCTGTATTAAAATCCTAATTGTTCTTTCCAGGATGTTTGTGTTCGCCAAACTTAAAGGAATCGGAGTTCCTTGGCCTGTCGAAGTGAGAGAAATGGAAGATGAACGGTTTATCATCTACATAAAGTCAGATGAAGCAGAGTGAGTATTTGTGATAAACTCCTGGACATCACAAATTACATGTACATGTTACTCAATGTCAACGACCACTAAAAGGATTGTCGCTATTGTATAACAGTCACCTTTACGCCTGTCAATTTATAAAAGGATGACGGTCAAAAAGAAGGATACTCAACCACTGAAAAACATTGATGAGTACAAGACTCGTGCAATTGGTACTTGTTAATTAAGTGCCAGTAGTCAAGATGTTCGACTCTTGTTCATTGAAATTATGTTATAAATAAGAAATTGTTGGATAAAACTTTCGTCTTCTGATATTTATTCTTGTTGTCAAGTTGGTCGACTGATGGATCTTCATTATTAGGTTACCGGACCTATGGTCCGATAACCTATTGGCATGGCGTTGCGTCCGTCGTCCGTCGGCGTCGTCCACATTTTTATCTTTAAAGTTTATGATCGGATCTTTCTGAAATTTTGCACAAAAATACTTAAAAATATTTCAAGAGGGTTTTTTTGTTTTTCGATTTTCACATTTTTTAGCTCACCGGCTGAAAGCCATGGAGCTATTGGGATGGATTGACACGGTGTCTGTCGTGTCTGTCCCATGTTTTCCTGACCCAAATCTTTCAGAATCTTCTCCGCCGAAAGTGCTATTGCTATTGCACCCAAACTTGGCATATTGTTCGCTTATTGGGTGCTCTCCAAAGTTAAGTATGCTTAGGTGAAAATTCCGAAAGTTTTCTGGAGAAATTTAACGATTAAAACATTCATTTTACTATACATGTGCTCTTGTTTATACATACGGGTTGTGGGTGGAAGGTCAGCGCATGCGCCGGGGGACATTTCAATTGCAAATGTTTACCTTCGAACTTCCACCAAGAAACACGATTTATCGGGTCATAACAGTTCTGACAGGAGCGGGTACCTGTGTTTTGTGTGAATCATTTGTTAGAGTTAAAGCTTAGTGTTGTATTACAAAGTCATGATGATATAGGACCATATTATACTAGTAACTATCAAAATCTATTTGATGAAATATTCTGATTGCCTTATAATTCCAGTGAGCTACAGGGCCCTTGGCCCTATGTTTTTAAAATGGCGGCCATTTTCGCCGAAAAACGGCCAATTTCTGACTTTGGCGGCCATTTTCTCAAAAACTGTTCAGACAGAGATTTTTATTTCAAAAGATTGCTCTCAAATACCTCTGTGATATGTATAAGTTTCGTTGCCCCTGAATTTCAAGGTCACAGGACAAAATGGCTAATATCTCACTTATTATCAACTTTACAGTTATGGAATCAATTGTGAACATATAGGAAATGATATATGCTGAATATTCTCGTGACCTTAAATTTGACGTTTGACCTCATTTTCAAGGTCACAGGACAAAATGGCTAATATCTTACTTATTATCGACTTTACAGCTTAGAAACCAATTGTGGACATATAGGAAATGACATATGCCAAATATTCTGATGATCTTCAATTTGACCTTTGACCTCATGTTCAAGGTCAAAGAACAAAATGGCTAATATCTCGCTTATTATCGACTTTACAACTTGAGAGCCAATTGTGGATAGATAGAAAATGATATATTCTGAATATTCTCATGTCCTTGAATTTGACCTTTGATCTAAATTTCAAGGTCAGTCACTTTATTTTCAAGGTAAATTCTGAAACTTGACATGTTCGTTGATATAGTGTCTCAGAGGAACCCTATCGATTATGGAGTCAATGCCTCAAACGACCTTTGACCCAGGGGCCGAAAACAATTTTGGTGAGTCATCCTTGAGGCTGATTGCATATCTCAGAAACGGTGCATCGTAGAGCGCAACGGACGTTATTTTCGGACTCATGACACTAGACAAACATGTCTTAGGGGTATGTTGGGTGAACTTGGCCCTGGGCCAAATTTTTTTTCTGCTGAGTCGGCGTTTTTCATTTCCGGCCATAGCTCGGAAACGGTGTGTCGTAGAGCGAAACCGACGTTATTTTCGGACTCGTGACACTAGGCAAACATGTCTTAGGGGTATGTTGGGTGAACTTGGCCCTGGGCCAATTATTTTTTTGCTGAGTCGGCGTTTTTCATTTTCGGCCATAGCTCGGAAACGGTGCGTCGTAGAGCGAAACCGATGTTATTTTCGGACTCGTGACACTAGGCAAACATGTCTTAGGGATATGTCATGGTATGTTGGGTGAACTTGGCCTTGGGCCAAATTTTTTTTCTGCTGAGTCGGCATTTTTCATTTTCGGCCATATCTCATGTATTTTAATTTATATATATCTCAGAAACCGTAGTCTTAGAGTGAAATGGATGTATCTACGTAATCATTTTGGTTGCAGAGTTGTCAGTAATTAACAGTTCACCTGTGATTGATTGTGTTGTGTATCGAAATGCCCCGAGGCCTCTAGGCCTTTACGTCTAGTTTAAACATCAGTGAGTGACTAAAATAACAAAATTAATAACAACTGTTACATGTAATATCTCAAAAATACCAATCTCAATTCTCAAGCATTATTATACCAGTATAATGTTGGTGAAACTATGAAAAATGCAGATAAACACAAAGAAACTTTAAAAAACAGAAGTGTTGATTCTAAATAGGCGCTTAAAATGTTTCATAATTTCTGACTCTAAGCTACATCATATCCATACTGATACAAATACCAGAAATAAAAGTTACAACATAAAATGATAGCTAAAAAATGAACAAAAAATCCTTCACTTCGATATATCAGAATATCTACTCTTCAATTAAATTTAACGATCTAATGACAAGCTATAAAAATGATATGACAAATTTCAGTATTTATGCTCAGACAGGACAACCTAATTTACTAACATTTATGTTTTATGCCATACATTTGAACCTTTCGACTTTTATAGTGTTTTTTCGATGCGATTTCCACGAAAACCAAAATAATATCGAAGGTTTTTGCATTCGAATTATCATTATTTGCCAATAATTATGATGACACCTCAATTAGTAGAACCTCTTTCTTGTAGAATATTGAACATACATGTAAATTCAATAATTTACTACTCATCTCATTGAAGAAAAATCCCAAAAATAGAGATGAAAATAGATGCCATGACATCGACTTGTTTGTTAGATGTTGGAACTCAATCACATGAAAACTGGATTGTGCGGGTTATTGAATTTTCACTTTCAGATGCAGCCCAGTTTATCCGAGGATTTACTAAACCGAAACCTTTATCACGTGAAATTTGACTCAGTAGGAATTAATGGATTCGAATGATATGTTATTTGGAGATTTCCTTGATAGATTCTAAGGTCCCACTTTCTTGAAGGAATGAGTACAATTTGAAGTGGGTGACGTCATGTTAGAGTCTGACCTGTTACTCGTGACCTTACTTGCAGTGGCAGGCAACACAGTGTAGCATGAGGTCGCAAATCAAGCAAAGTTCAATGATGATTCTCCAGTCAAGTCCCACTGCATAAATATATAAATTTATTTGTGTCTTGCAGAAGTTCTCAAGAGGAAGAGGATGTTGTCCACACTGGCCTGTTACATGGAGGATATGGAATGGTGTTTGGGTATGTGCACGTCTTTTATATTTTGGTAATGTGAAGTAGGCTAACAACATACTCTCTTCCTGCCTTAGACAATCAGACATTTCAAGATATCGTGCAAGAATCTGGTTAGGCCAAATAAATTCATAGCTGTGTTCCCTGTACTATGGATTTTGAAACTAGGGTTAGATAGGTATGTAAAAGATTAATTTTTTTCAAACATTTTACCATAAAATATCCAGGGTAGGAGCTTTTACCAGACATTTTATTTTATTTTCGTAATGTACATTGCCGTAGTGAAGCCGGTGCGACATGCGAGAAGTGACATGCGAGAAGTGACAAGTGAGAAACCATAGTTTTACTACGAAAAAATGTGTATATCAAATATTCAAGTTGGATTTTGTTGCACATATCAGGTAGCAGTTCATAGCTCACATATTGCATGTCGCAGGTCACAGGCTAACTTGCAGGTCGCATGTCCGTGTAGGCATCGCATGTCACTTCTTGCATGTCGCACCTTGCATGTCGCACCGGCTTTCCATAGAAACATTATGCTAAATGCATATTATGCTAGATCATACCTATTCAGTGAATGGAGTTAGCATTGTTTGATACTGTACTACGTCAGTAAAATCCAACGAGCGATTTGGTAAATGGCTGTACTCAAAATATAATATTTTACAATCTCTTCCGAATTGAAAGCAAGGATTGAGAGCTGCTTATAATTAATATGTTTTTTAAAGAACACATCAAAAAAATGTTTAGGGTGCAATGAATATCTAGGGTAGATCGAGTTACTTGGAACAAAGCTATAATTGTATCCCTCGAACAAACTTTGTCAGATACTATGGATTTGCGATCGTCCGCCGCCATACATACATTTTTGTGAACGCTCTTCAGACTTCAAGTCTCAACAGATTTTTGGAGTAAGTGTATGAGGAGTACGAGAAATCAGGGGAAGTCTGTTGCAACATGTTACAGTGACCTATTCATCAATTTCGAAACTTACAGGGAAAGGGAATACTTATGCACTTATGTAAAACTGTGTTTAGGGCGCGGAAGGAGATGCAACCTAGTCACCATAGGCCGTCTTCTTTTGAGCATTATATGTTGCTGTTCTGATGTACACACTATAATTGGGTATATCTCAACAGATTCTTCACGGGGCAAAGCGTTGGAGCAAGGTGACATGAGCCACGATGAAGCCTCAGGCTGCGAAGGGGAAGACAACCGGGGGGAAGCGTCGGAGGAAGGTGACATGAGCCACGATGAAGCCTCAGGCTGCGAAGGGGAAGACAACCGAGGAGCAGCGTCGGAGGAAGGTGACATGAGCCACGATGATGCCTCAGGCTGTGAAGGGGACGACGCCCAGAGAGAAGCGTTGGAGGAAGGTGACATGAGCCACGATGATGCCTCGTGCTGCGAAGGGGACGACACCCAGGGAGAAGCGTCGGAGGAAGGTGACATGAGCCACGATGATGCCTCAGGCTGTGAAGGGGACGACGCCCAGGGAGAAGCGTCAGAGGAAGGTGACATGAGCCACGATGATGCCTCATGCTGCGAAGGAGACGACACCCAGGCAGAAGCGTCGGAGGAAGGTGACATGAGCCACGATGATGCCTCAGGCTGTGAAGGGGACGACGCCCAGGGAGAAGCGTCAGAGGAAGGTGACATGAGCCACGATGATGCCTCATGCTGCGAAGGAGAAGACACCCAGGCAGAAGCGTCGGAGGAAGGTGACATGAGCCACGATGATGCCTCAGGCTGTGAAGGGGACGACGCCCAGGGAGAAGCGTCAGAGGAAGGTGACATGAGCCACGATGATGCCTCAGGCTGTGAAGGGGACGACGCCCAGGGAGAAGCGTCAGAGGAAGGTGACATGAGCCACGATGATGCCTCATGCTGCGAAGGGGACGACACCCAGGGAGAAGCGTCGGAGGAAGGTGACATGAGCCACGATGATGCCTCGTGCTGCGAAGGGGACGACACCCAGGGAGAAGCGTCGGAGGAAGGTGACATGAGCCACGATGATGCCTCATGTTGCGAAGGGGACGACACCCAGGCAGAAGCGTCGGAGGAAGGTGACATGAACCAGGATGATGCCTCAGGCTGTGAAGGGGACGACGCCCAGGGAGAAGCGTTGGAGGAAGGTGACATGAGCCACGATGATGCCTCGTGCTGCGAAGGGGACGACACCCAGGCAGAAGCGTCGGAGGAAGGTGACATGAGCCACGATGATGCCACAGGCTGTGAAGGGGGTGACGCCCGGGGGGAAGCATCAGACCAAGAAGGTGCCATGAGCCACGGTGATGTCTCGGGGTGCAAAGACAAGGACACATCCGACCAGGAAAGTGACGACATACATGACGATGCATCAAACGAAAACTGGTCTCCAGAACTGACACATTCTGGACACATTTCAAGGCAGCAAAGTAAACTTCGTCTCCCTGGACCGCGGATGCGCCGTCGGAATTCCTCCCGTGGAGGGAGAAGACCCACAAGTAGGCCCTATGTATTTTTAGCTTCCCGGCCCTTTGGGCCGATAAGCTATTGTCGTGGTATTTCGTCCGTCGTCCGTCTGTCGTCCGTCCGGGTCTGTAACTTTTTTTTTGACATGATGAATTTCCCCATAAATTTGTCAGAACATACCTTGGTCCAGTATCTAAAGATGTTTTTTAAATTTTTCTGATTGAATCGTTTTTGCCTATTTGGCGGCCATTTTTGACGAAAAATTGACAATTTTGGACTTTGGAGGCCATTTTCTCAAAAATTGTCTTATCAGTTTTGAGATTTTTGTTTCAACACATTCCTCTCATATACCTTTATGACGTGTATAAGTTTCGTTGCTCTTGAATCGCCGGTCTGCGTGTGGCGGCCATTTTTATTTTTTGACGGGTCGGCGAAAACAAATTTCTTTGTCCCAAATCAAGTCACTATTTGTTTTGAGCCATTTCCAGCAAAAAAAAAATTTTTTTTTTGGCCATTGAAAAAATTTCTGGACTTAGAAAATTTCACCCAAATTTTCCTTCATAATGGGAGCTGTGCAGAGTAAACTCATGGAAGACAAAATAGAGCTTAAGTATTGGCACATTCAAATGAGAAATCATATATTGCAGTTTGAGTGATGACCTTTAATTTGACCTTCACAGACCTTGAAAGGTCAAAAACGATTAATTTTGTCTTTGGTGGCCATTTTGTCAAAATCTATTCAGCCAGTTTTTCTCAAAATAATGTATAAGATTCTCTTCATCTACCTTTGTGATGTGTAATTTGATTTCGTATTATAGTCCATGCAGAAAATGTGTTTCCAGCAACATTTATGAACATGTTTTGACAATTAGAGTTCAAGATCACTGTAACAATTTATATGTTGGAAAATCAATACTCTGCGTTTCTCATGATTGCCGGTAAGCTACAGCACCCTTGCTGCTATGTTTCATAGTCAAATCAAAATAGTCTTCATCACCGTTAACAAAATAGCCCATAAGGAATATTTTAATAGTTGCAGCAACGCAATAATAGTAATAGTGTTTACAAGTGTTCATTAGTTCCGAAATTAGAATATAATATTTTCTCCTAATTCTTGGACTTGCACTGGAAGTTATCACCTGTTTGAAATATCTTACAAAATGTTGGCTTGTTCAATTGTACTCTAATCATATCATTCTT
This sequence comes from Terebella lapidaria, assembly GCA_949152475.1. Lineage (NCBI taxonomy): Eukaryota > Metazoa > Annelida > Polychaeta > Terebellida > Terebellidae > Terebella > Terebella lapidaria. Next base: position 26,048,823 of record OX424568.1, on the reverse strand, counting down.
ACCCCCTGCCCTACTCCTCTTTGTGCTTCCAGCAGATGACTTTGCCACTTTAAGTGATGATGATGACGATAAGGAAGACCGGACAGACATGATGAACTTGCTGAATATCATCCAACCTGACAAGATTGTTCGCGATGACGATGAGATCAGTGATGTAGTACCAGTTACACCATGTACATCAACCAATAGGGCCGATTCATCAGATGATTCGGAAGTCGCCGACTCCAATGATCCAGAACTCCCCGAAGATAGAATACTACGTGATGAGAGTAATGAAAACATCTATATCCGACGAGTTTTGAAATCATTCGAGCAGAAGACGGCCCACAGGAAGAAAAATGATCGAGTGTACAACTCCGTGCATGCGTGCCTTTACTGTGGTCGACTCGTGAGTCACATACGTTCTCACCTTAAGTCCTAACATAACAGACAGTCAACTGTAAGAAAGGTTTTTTCCTGTGGCCAAGAAAAGGCCAGAAATGCTTCGTTAAACCTGATTCGGGCAGCTGGAGACGACAAGCACAACTGCAAAGTCATAGATGCCGGGACCGGAGAATTGCTCCTCGTGAGAAGACCCCTGGAAAAACTCGACTCCCAATTGTATGGTCCATGTCCCAAGTGCCGGGAGTGGATGTTGAAGGACACTATCTCTAGGCACCAGCCAAAATGTCAATCTCTTGACAGAGAGAAAGTTTCGAAGAGGACGCTTCTGCTACAGTCAAACATTCTGTCAGGCAGGTTCAAATCTACAGCATCAACAATGCTGAAAGAAGAAGTACTGGCATCCATGGTCAAAGATGAAATCTCGGATATCGCGAAAAATGACCCACTGATCATGATGCTTGGTGAAAGCTGGCTAAGACGAAACATATCCAACAGAGTGAAAAGGAAAAATTACGCATCAGGACGGATGAGGCTTGCTGCCAAACTGCTTAAGCAACTGAGGGAATCCAAAGAAAAATCAGAAGATAGATCCTCAAGTAAATCCCCAGAGAGGAAATCGTCATCGATCATCTCCAAAACCGGTGTGGATTCCCCGTCAGCTACCTCAACAACCTCCACTGTTTGTTCATCCACTCCCCCGGCTCCGTTGTGGGACTTCCTCAAACCTGAACATTTCGACGACATCGCCAAAGCTGCCCACAAGGTGTCACTTCCTAACGTTGATGATGAAGAACAACTCCGATCACCTTCTAATGCCATCAAGTTGAAGTACGATCTGGTTCGACTTGTGAATGCTAAGTGGGCATTCATAATGAAACATCAATTAGCCGCCAGCGAGGCAGAATCATGCAAGAACTTCCTCGAATTGATGCGTATCGAATGGTCTGAGAAGGTAACAAGGATCGCCAGAGCAGTGCTTGAACAACGCCAACTCTTTCAGAATGCCAGGGATTTCATACCCGACCCAAGCGACATTCAAAAGCTGGTGACACATTTAAAGAATGATTTGCGCCATGCTTTCAAGTCGAAGGATAGAGATTACAGACGAATCGCCATCAGTGCCCAGGCCCGCCTACTCGTCTATAACAAGCGACGAAGCGGTGAACTCGATTCTGTTCTGTAAGCACAGTCCTGAATAATTCAGCATTGTCTTTCAGTATTTTGGTGTTCCCGACATTTTGTCATTCTTCATCAGTTGTTCCTGATATTCTGACATTTAAATCATTGTACTATATAAAGGGTGAAGCATTACGCAGCTCGTCAAACACAGCTGAAGAACGTTGACCAAAGCCTGGTTGGAGAACTTAATGAATTGGAGAGGCACCTGTTGAATTCGCAGGAAATTATGACCGTGCGCGGCAAGGTTAGTGACTGATCAAGATTCACTAATTATCAGGTCAGTGACTGATCAATATTACTGTATTGGTGGTAATAGATTGATACTTACATCTATTTAGCTTGGGATGAAGAGTATCAAAATTGCTGATGTTGGAAGATAGATCAACTATATCCATACAAAAATAGAATTCGTGTTGTACTCGACATTAGTAATGATGATGAATATTTTAGAGATATGTCTCCATTATTCTTTTTCAGAGAAGTAGACCAGTTCCAATACTAATCCCAGATGATACTAATGATGCTCTGGCCTACATAGCTGATCCTGAGGCACGACGCAGTGCAGGTGTTCGCGAAGGAAATAAATATCTATTTGCTACCGCTGGTAAATTTCTCTACGGTTTCTAGTTTTCAGTCAGTTTAAACAATAACCAAAATGGTGTACTTTTAAAATTTATTTTCTCTACAGTTTCTAGTTTTCAGTCAGTTTGAACCATAACCATATTCTTGTTTCACTCTTAGAAATTTAATTTGTACTTAGAAATTTAATGTGTACATGTCATGGTGTTTTGCAATACTTACACAAATATGAACGGATGTGTATTGCAGGTGACGGACCCCTGAGGAGCTACGAAAGTGTGAAGGACATCTGTGAAAAAATTGCCCTCAAAGGTCCAGAACGGATAACGTCTGTGAACTTAAGGAAATACACAGCTACCTTGTCGCAGGTATGTCAATTTGTAGCAGTTGAGCTTGTCATCGCATAACGGCCATAGATTTTGCTTCTGCTGCATACATCAATTTTTTAATGGCATTTATGTCACTAAGGAATTCATTTTTTCTCGAGCAATATTTTGTGTTTGGTTGCTCTCACTCCAGCATATATTTCACAGGTACTGGACATGAACCAGCAGCAGCTCCAGTGGCTCTGCCGCCACTTGGGTCACACCAAGAGGGTACACATTGACCATTACAGACAGATGTCAGGCCTATTAGAGCGCACGGAAGTTGCCAGGGTCTTTCTGATTCAGGACCTGGGATTAACATCAAAGTTTGCTGGTCGCAAAACCAGCGAGATTACCCTACAAGGTATTCATGTGCTCATAAATAAATTGTTTTCTGAAAATATTGACATCAGTAACTACAAGATATCATATATTATATATATATATATCTCCCTGGCGTTATCATATCCCACGAGGCCACAGGCGAATTAAGGCAGTTTCCACGCCTATTGGGGTCGGAAACACATTGTAACGTATCTATCATTGTGCACTCGTGCAATATTGCCTGCCTGAAATCATCCCAAAATCTGTTGTGGTATGGAAATACTGATTGGTCAGTATCACTTATCTCAACAAAGCAAAGATGGTCGTTGGGTACTTGAATGCATATGTTATGTCTTACAAACGTGGTGACCAGTACCAACGAAGCCAGTGCACCCGTTCAGCCGCATGCGACTAGTGATGATAGTGGAGACGACGAGACTTCACCAGCTCGTAAAAAACCCAAAACGTCTGAGCGTATGATGTGGACACAAACAGAAGTCAACGAATTGCAGCGCCATTTCAAAGAACATTTAAAAACCAAAACAACGCCTTCCAGGAAGGAATGTCTCCGGGTGATTGGATTGTCACGGGAGAAAGGAGGACAGCTGTGCCGTAGGACACCACCTTTGATCATAAAAAAAATTTCGAATATGAACAAAAAGTGAATGTGCGCTGTGGCAGCTTATAGTTAAGATCTGTGTCTATGTGTGATTAAGTTCTATGTGAGCCCACATTGTTCATTTCTGAGCTGCTTTGTTAGCAGATTTTTTTTAAAAAGTATGTATGATATTGATGATGTATGATGCTGATAATAATTTCAAAAACAACTCTCCCACTTTTACTTGGCATAGTAAGTTAGTCAAAATGTGAACTGTGCTTGCGATGAGTTGTTTTGTATTCAAGAAATTTCAACTTAATTTGATGATACCTGGAAAATCATGAAATCTTCTTCACAGAGCCACTTTTTAGGCAGTCCAGTAGATAGCTTCTTCAATGAAAATTAAGTATTCGCTGTGTTCTATTCCATGTCTGACAATCAAGTGCTTCGGTCATATATTGATGCTTTTCCGGGTGCATAAAGTTGTTGGAACGTTGTACCAAATGGTTATGTGTGGGAAATGAAAAGTTTATGCAGTGTTGCTGTTTGAAGAAAGTGTATGTCTGAGTGTATGATTCTGGTAAATTGTTACATAACAAGGCAAGTCGTTTTGTAGACAAGCAGTTCAAACTCGGTTTGTTGTTACCTTTGAAGACGATGATCTATTTGTTACAGAGCCGTTTTTTAGGCAGTCCTGTGATTGGGCACCTTGTTTGATGAAAAGTGTTAGCTTTTGCTGTTTCCTACTCCATGCCTGTTGCATCGTTTGGTCATGTATTGGATGGTTGCCGAAGGTGCATTTTGAATTCTTGGTGATGTGTGTGAAATATAAAATCAAAAGAGTTGTGGTACAAATTTATTCCTTGTGCATCGATTCTTTTGTAAACAAAACTGGCACAGGCCAGTGACTGAAGACTTGTATACAAGCAGAACAGGGTATGCTGTATCCATAAAGTTTATACTTTGTTTATTTATAATATCTAGAAAGCAATGTTTGCTGATAGTTGAGTTCAAAGCAGTACAATTTCATAATTGGCATCTAGCGAACAAGCTCATTTGGTTGTTAGAAAAACGTTAGCATTTGTTGCTTTTTATACCGCATGTGCGTCCTTCGGATTTGTATCTGTTTTCGGAAATGTTTTGTACAATTTGTGTTGAGATTCATGGATGCAGGGATGTTTTGTACAAGAGAAGTTTAACTCCGTCTAATGATAATACTGATAATACCGCAAGTCGTAGTATGTAAGTTATCTGGCATGTCGCATGTCGCAGTTTATAGCTCGCAGGTCGCATGTCGCAGTTTTATAGACTAACTCGCAGGTCACACGTTCATGTAGGCAATATTTCTGGCTTCTCTCATGTCACATCTCGCTTCTCACATGTCACTTCTCGCATGTCGCACTTTTTTAGTATATCTACTGATACTGTACTGGTTCCGATCTCGAGCTCAGAAAGATATAAATAATCTCCATACTGATGGTATTGATGAATTTTGAATGATGTTTTGTTCAGTACATGTATCTATTCATGGTATACAGAAGCATCCAGTCAGGCACATTGACAAAGTGTTTAGAAAAACAGCAAGGTGTTCGGTTCTTAATATATTGCATTTGATCACACCTCTGCTTCTTGCCCTAAACTATGATTTATTCTTATGGCAAAAGGTTAGCGATTCTTTCACGTAACATTGGTTGCATTTCCTCCATAAGACTCTGTTTTACTGTCTATTATGGTATCGAGCAGCTTGTTGTGCTACAAACTAGGATTTTTGATTAAGGAGTTGAATAAAATCTTAAATTGAGTTTGGTTGTGGTTTTATAAACTTCGTGTCATGAATACAAGAAGTGTTTGTGCCAAGCAGATCAGTTAGCTCTAGCTTTCAATTAAAGTTTCTAGAATGATCTATTTGTGGCGCTCATGAACATCAAGTTCCTAGCGCCTCACTGTCCCACAGTGTAGGAGTTTTGGGCCCATGTAGCGCAGCTTAATATTTATTCTAAATTCAATGAAGATTAAAAATGTGCCAGACGGATTAAATATGGTATACATTCAGTGGGTGAGTAGTATTAACAGAGTAAGTTGCACTACTTGGGCCGAGTTTTGAAGCTCACAATGAATATCCTTAAATACCACACAGTGTGATGAGTCACACAAAAGCAAAGTCTCACAATGCGGTAAGCCCCACAATGAGAAAGTCGCACAATGTATTATTCGTACGAAAAAAATTGAAAAACACATAGTGTACATTCAACAAAGCCACACAGTGCAGAAAACACACAATGTATCGGACGTTCGTCCGTCCGTCCGTCCGGCGTTAACATTTTTATCTTTAAAGTTAACAATCGAATCTTTCTGAAATTTTGCACAAAAATGCCTAAAAATATTTTGAGAAGGAGGTATTTTTTTGTTTTTTGATTTTCGCATTTTTTTCAAAATGGCGGCCGTTTTTGTCGAAAAATGCTCAATTTTGGACTTTGACAGCCATTTTCTCAAAAACTGTCTGATCAGTTTTGAGTTTTTGGTTTCAAAAGATTCCCCTCACATACCTCTGTGATATGTATAAGTTTGGTTGCCCTAAATTCGCCGGTTTCCATGTGGCGGCCATTTTGAATTTTTGGCGGGTCGGCGAAAAAAAATTTTTTCGCCCCAAATCGCATTACTATCCATTTTGGGCCATTTCTAGGGCAAAAAAAAATTTTCACCCTTTGAAAAACATTTTGGACTGAAAATTTTCGGCACTTTTTTCATTCATAATGGGAGCTGTCAGGACTGTACTCATAGAACGCTTGAAGATAGAGCTTAGAAATTGGCACTTTCAAATGGGAAGTCATATATGGCGACTTGTGTGGTGACCTTGAATCTGACCTTCGATGACCTTGAAAGGTCAAAACAGCCATTTTAGGGTCAAAAAATGCCCAGATTTGCCTCTGTAGATGGAATGCTTGCAGAGAGAGCTCATGTTATGAACAGGAAGACATATATGACACAACTAATGATGACCTTGAACTTGACGTCAGATGACCTTGAGTGCCAAATGTCTGACTTGGAATGTGTAAATTGACCTGAGCGGCCTACACGATTCCACCCAACATATAGAATATCAAATGCCGCACACATACATGTAATGGTAACATCGAAGTTCATACGGATGACCTTGATTGGGATTTACACTGCGAACCTTGATTGGCAAATCTCAAGGTCTATAAACCTGCCAATGCTGCCATGGCCAAACCAAAATTGTCCGGTAACCTATCTTAGCCTTTGGGCTAATTTTTTAGATATAAGGGACTCGCCACGCAACATCAAATCTTTTAGTTTGCCCAATAAAATCTAGAGCCGCGTCGATGATAAGTATATTCGAAGCGTAATCATAATATCTGCTTCCATGCATCAAGATGTCAGATGAACTGATTTGTATATTACCCAATCTATCGAATAGCATTTGTCTTTCATCATTGAAAAGTGGACATGATAAAAAATAATGGTCTGGGTCTTCCTTCACATAGCCACATCGGCAAGCTGCGCTATCCGCCACATGTAAATTAGTATGTAAGTGATCATTCAAAAGACTGCAGCCAATTCTCATGCGGGCTAAATGAACATTTGCAAAGCGATCACCCCTATAATACAGGGGGTTGCGCATAGTATCATTAGTGGAAAGATTGTGAGTGAAGATCTTTCTGTTAGTAGCATTACGCACGTCTATGGGCAATGCGTTCCAAGACGTAATCGTAGACGGAAAAAAAGAGGATGACATATACTTATGTCGAGATGGTATAGCAGTGAAATTAGAGGATGATCGTAAAGCATAAGCTGATCTTTGGCCTACAGACTCCGGCAAGCATTCAATCAAATATTGTGGACAATGACCATTGACAATGTTATAAAAAAGACATAGTCTATGACGTGTTCTTCTCTCGGAGAGAGGAATCCAATTTAATTCAGCCATTAACGCGGCTGAATTACAGCGGGCAGTGGCGCCTGTTACTAGTCTAGCGGCTTCCTTTTGAATACCAAATTAATGGTATTCTAACTAAATTCCCTTCCTTGAGGTATAAGATGAAGCATTTACCACGTCGAACCACGAAAATGTATTTTTGAACATTTGGCTCAGAGATTATATTACATTATTCGGACAATACAGTCGCATTTATTGTGCGGCGTTAGCCGTACTATATCTGTTAGTGTAATTTTGACCCCATGGTACTACTGGTGAGGAGCTTGTCCATGCGTGGACTTATTGCTACCGAATTAAGTCAGCGATGACATCATCCATATTTTATGTCATAATCTCAGATTACAACAAAGTTAAGTAGCAAATATTGAACAAAGAAAACACACACCTTGGTCATTTGTGGAAAGTGCAACTAAAACACATTTTGGCAAGAATAATGGACGAGTCGACAAACAAATGCGAGTAACAATCAATTTTCGCACGGACAAGCTCGGCACCAGTATTGGAGGTACTATGGTAGTGTAAGACCATCTACGAGAATTGTTCTCTGTGAGAGGGAAGTAGAGAGTTATTACAATACGAGTTCGAGTTACAATACGATTCGAGTTCATTGTTTCATATTGTTATCAAAGCGGACATCTTTGTTGTTATCAAACTAATCAATAGGCTTTAAGTTGATTTCCAAATATTGAGCAAGGGAAACACACACCATAGTCCTTTGTGGAAAGTTCAACCAAAACACATTTGGGCAAGAATAATGGGCAATTCAACAAAAGAGCAGGTGAGAATCAATTTACGCATGGACATCAAAATATTCGACAGGTTGTCATAACGTTCAGGTTCACAATTAGAATTTTCATATCACATAGAAACAAGACCCACAATATTTTGTTTGGTTGTTTAACCAAGAAATGGGTTTCGTGTCTACTTATCCTTGATTTTTTTTCGTGTTCACTCAGCCTCGAGTACTGGTTCTACTCTCCTTTGTCCCTGTGGCCGCACACGTAACCTCAAGTTCTGCTGTTGTGATGCTTGTACACCTTGTGATTACTTCCAATTACGATAAAGCATCTTAGAAGCAGTGGCCACTATCACAAATTACAGGAGTATCTCCAATGTATGGTATAACAGACACACTAGTAACCAACCTACTACCACGAATCCTTACAGCGTTATTACAGCCATATGTCTGTAATATGTCTTATAGCGTTATTACAGCCATACATAATTATGCATATTGTAGTTACATTGCACCTTGGAATACTACTTGCAAAACAACATGCTGTTTCAAATGTAGAAGGATGTATCCACTCACTAGTCGAAATCACGTTTTACAAATTCGTGCGCACGGTTTACCAATTCGTGGCCACGGATTACTAATTCGTGTGCACGGTTTACTAATTCGTGGCCACGGTTTACCAATTCGTGGCCACAGTTTACTAATTCGTGGCCACGGTTTACCAATTCGTGGCCACAGTTTACTAATTCGTGGGCACGGTTTACTAATTCGTGCGCACAGTTTACTAATTCGTGCACACGGATTAATAAATATATCTGGTATGTCACCTCAGGGGCTCCGTAGTAATGCTTGATACAGATGTGTGGATTTATAATGTTGCCAGTTACAAACATGTGTATCTATCTGACAGTCCACATGACAAGACCACATTGCGATTGTATTTAGTTTACGGTCTCAATCTGTTTCAAAATTATCTTGTAAAATGGTAGTTTCAAATATTGTATTGAATGGTCTTCTGTATTATATCTTCATCTTTCTTTCTGAATACATCATCCTTTCACGCAATTTTGTCAATTTTACTGTACTGAATGTATGAATTACGTAGATGCTATACATACTATTTCTTTATTAAATACTAAATACAATGCTGATATATATATATATCATGTATATGGGCCCTACTTAAGTTTGAATGCTGTATATTGTATATGCTTGTTGAATTTACATGTTGTACCGGTCAGAATGTGTGCACTGTTATTTACTCACATTTTTGTGCCATTTTGTTCTTCATATCTGCAAGCTTCATGGATATTCGTGGTATGCAATGCATGTATGTATTAATACAATATGACTCTTGTGTTTGCATGTGTGTGAATGTTTCGACAATAAACATGAAATATGAAACTGTTTTTACAATTTTTATAAAACCAACTTTTATAAAAATTATATTTTTGGTGCAGAACATATTCATGAAACAAATACTTAATTTATGCTGTTGTAGGATATGATATCTTCCACATCATCGAACCCGTTGTCCGTGAATTGATGGATATAGTCTACTAGATTGATTGAGGTCAGGGGATCTCGAAGGGATCTGGCCCTGTATAAACACATATTAAACAAAAAAATAAAATCTGACGGCCAACCGTGAGGTAGTAATGCTATAAACTGATATATGTTTATATGGATGGAAATAATAATCTAAAATTTTAATTTGGGCAGCACTATATGGGCGATCAGAAAGAATCTAGATGTAGAATTAAAATTTGAGCAGCAATTTGGGGTGATCAGATTAAATAAAAATTTGGGCAGCAATTTGGGGTAATCAGATTATATAAAAATTTGGGCAGCAACTTGGAGTGATCAGGTAAAATTTGGGCAGCAATTTGGGGTTGATCAGATGGAATAAAAATTTGGGCAGATCAGATATTTGGGCAGATCTGACAGATAAAAAAAATTGGGCAGCAATTTGGGGCGACCATAGATCTATATCTACCATGAAAATAAAATCTGACAAAAATCGGAAGCATCTGTGCCTGCCATCTGTGCCTGTAAGCCGGGTTGTATGTTAAATTTAGCCTAGGCTAGATGATCGTTGGGCTGGCTGCTGCCGACAGCCGTGGAGTGCTGGGCTTGCTGACATGTGATGGTAGATTTCTATGACCTATTACGTTCGTAGCAGCTTATATATACAGTAGATTTGATAGTTTCTTGACGAAAATGTTGTTTTAGGTCTAGATTTTCTCTGGATCTAGAATATCATTTACTTACATCTTGATAGTTTTACAAGCGTTTTAACCATGTTCACGTACGTCTGTGTGGCCAACGCGCATGCGTGATTGCTAGGTTCAACACTGAATAGACTCGTACCTCTATATGTGTCATTTTCACGTTGATTTTCCCGAATTGACCAGCGGCCCGGCATAAACTGCTTGCGGTTTGCTCTTATATTTGGGGGTTATAGCTGTGTTGTTTCGTATTATAAGATATAGCCACATGACAGCAATTGTTATACACATGTAATCAGCAAACGTACTAGGATACAACTAATCCTGTGACCATTTGGGTATAGACTCTATAGCGAAAATATCACATTTCATAAAGATATAACATCTCCACCTTCCACTTAATTTGTGCACTCCCACCTTGAATTCAAAAGAAGACGTGACAGTCGTGACCACTAGCCCTGGCACCAAGGTCCTGTATAAATGCAGCATTCATTTCCGAACATGAAGTGATGGGATTAAAATACCCAAATAGAACCAAACACAATGCAATATTTATTTAACACTGGTTTGCCAGATTTCACACCTGCCAAAAGTGACAGCCAGCGGGGAAACACTCAAATATTGTCCGACATCAGACTTACTAGATACTCGTACCTTGATACATTAGCATGACTCTCATGAATTGTGCGGAGTTGGTTTGCAAAAGCATTTGCGCAAATGAGAAAACATGGAATCAAGGACAACAAAATGAGGTTGCATTCCACTTCACTTTATTACATTGACATATATCTGTAACAAAGAGTATTGAATTGAATTGAACCCCATTAATTTGGTATTCTCATTTCTTCATCTCGCTCATATGACAATCAACATGGAAATATAGTCATGCATCGTTTTCACTATATTTGAACTTTTTTAACTCACGATTGAACATGATTCCATTCGGTGTAACTTTGCAAATTGTTCCTTTCACCAGATGTCTCTCAAAGCAGTTTCGGTTCTGATCTTTTGTTTTCACCGACGAAAATACAGTTCATTTGTCATTTGGTATATAGTTTGTTGATAATAAATAATATTATTTGTGTTCAAACACAGTGCTGGCTTCAGAAAAAAAACTTTTATTCGACACCAATTTTAGCTCTTCGGACCCCAGCACCCGTGCAATTTAATTTCATCAACACCCCATCACCTACATTTTTTAATGTTTTGCCCCCACCACCTATCGATAAATAATTCGATCGCCAACCCCCCCCCCCCCCCCCCTCTTGTATCGTCATTGCTGGAATAACCCTGATATCATTGCTTTTGGAAGATACTCTCTTGTTTCAACAAACTGGATTTCCCCTCCGCACTCGCTACAAGAGTCGCCTGACGCCATATATCGGTGCCAGTCGGTTCTGTGCAATACGCAGACCAACATTTCAAAACAAATTCCCTCACCAAACTGCACCACTTTTCACAGGCGGATTTATAGGAGGCGCACCCGGTCCCCCGACTCACCCCCTTCCCCTCTCCTTTTGCGCCCTCAAAATTATAAATCGCGAGAAAAATGGAAGAAAAATAATCGTCAAATTTAGAGAAGTCGCCAGACTATCTGACTTCCTCAAGCCTCAACAATAACCAAAATGTAGTATTGATCATGATGTGTGTAAAGCCTGAAGTCTGCCTTGCGAATTGAGCGGTGGTAACCTTTACATTTATCGAATTAAAAAGCAACAATGTCGTGGGCCTATAGATATTGAAATGAAAAGCAACAATGTCGTAGGCCTATCGATATTGAATAAAAAAAAAGCAACAATGTCGTAGGCCTATAGATATCACTGAATATTTTTAAGTCACTTTTAAATGAATGGAATCGACGTCTGGATCAACAACATCGTTAAAGATCCAGGACCACAATCAATTGTAGGTGAAATGTGATTGTGATGAATGATTGTGACTTCGTCTCAATACTTCCCTTTATAATCGATAATTATGGATTTTGAGTTGGATAGGTATTAAGACCCTCTAGCGCCGATAGTACGAAATTTATCATATGAATGGGGTTCCTGTTTGCCACCAGGATCGCCACCATGAAATTCAGGTATAGATAAACCATAGTAACAGTCTACTTGCCAAATTCATACAAAAACGTAATAATGTTACATTTAAATTGTCATGTTTGTTAAATTGCATAATACAAATAATGGACATGACGTTTTTGTACTTCTTGGGCACAATAGACTGTTTTAGAGCCCCAAAAGCACATGGCATCAGCAGGTACCCCATTGATAAATTCATTTAGACCCCAGACATTTGAAATTTACATGATTTTAGCGCCTGTCTCACTTTTTATCATATTTATAATTGTTTCGAGACGAAACAACTCTGTCCTAATTTAAAATTCCCTTTGGACATAGAAATTACTCCAGAATCCTGACCGCGAATTCCCCCCCCCCCCCAGAATGGGCCAGACCATCTAGAGGTATTCAGTCCAGACCCCCACGCATTTAGTTGGGAATCTCCAAACATGTAATATGTCTGCAAATACGCCATGCCATGGAGATAGGTTGAAAAAATATCACTCGCCCTTGAGCGGTCCCCAGACCCCATGCGTTTAATTGGGATTCTACATAGAACTTGTAATATGTCTGCAAATACGCCATGCCATGGAGATAGGTTGAAAAAATATCACTCGCCCTTGAGCGGTCCCCAGACCCCATGCGTTTAATTGGGATTCTACATAGAACATGTAATATGTCTGCAAATACGCCATGCCATGGAGATAGGTTGAAAAAATATCACTCGCCCTTGAGCGGTCCCCAGACCCCATGCGTTTAATTGGGATTCTACATAGAACATGTAATATGTCTGCAAATACGCCATGCCATGGAGATAGGTTGAAAAAATATCACTCGCCCTTGAGCGGTCCCCAGACCCCATGCGTTCAATTGGGATTCTACATAGAACTTGTAATATGCCTACAAATACGCCATGCACTGTATTATGATAAAAATAGGGTGAAAAAAATCATTCAGACCCCAGCATTCGAAATTTCCAATGATGTTAGCGCATGTCTTACATTATTTTCATCATATTTTTAGTTGTTTGATGACAAAGCAACTTTATACTCTGACTCGTTTACAGTTTTTCGCCGATATTTTCGCGATGCTAAAAGCTATCGTTCTATAACTTGACATACTTCACTTGGGAGTCAAACGGCAACTATGTACCGAATTCCAGACTTCTATCATGAAAATTGAAAAAGATAGCAATCTAACCCAATGTTAAATTTAGCGCTGTCATTTAATTCCTGGGTCCCTTCAGTTCTTGGATTTCCCATCAAACACGGGGTTTTTTTTTCGGGGGGGGGGGGGGGGGGCACTGTGCGTAGTTGTGATCGCCAGGCCATCCACGTCTATGCTATCATCAAACGGCGTGTAGATCTCATCATGTGAGGCTTCAGCATCACCTTGGAACCCGGCTTGCGCGACATCGTCGTCCACGTTTTGACCATTGTTTACTTCTTTGGAATTCTGCATCTGTAAATGAATTCAAGAACCCAATGGCATTTGCTGAAATGCCACAGATAACAGGATACCTGTGACTAAAACTATGCTTGTTCACATGGCAACTTTTAAACGGTAAAAGCTTCCTTTTATTGTTCGGATTAGGATTTGTGAGGTCGTCATTTAGAAATCAGATAATGATTGCTTACTTACCACTGACATCTTCGCCGACAACGCCTTGTCCCTTGATTCCCCTGTAAGGCCAAGCTCCTGTATTGACATAAGTTTTGCGATGCGGATTCTCTCGATAGCTGAACTAATGTTCTTATAATGGTCCAGGTGGACCGATTTCGTGTGGCCCAACCGATGACACACTTGTTGAAGTTCGAAATCTGTCAGCGCGAGTGTCTGTGAAATATTTTGAAATTCTAGTTAAATCCCAGTTCCTCCCGCTTATTTATTTATACATTCTATTATTTAGCATAATATATCAAACATTTTACTGACCTGAGTGTGTGTGGCACAGTACTTTCTCATTGTTAACTTGTTGTCCTATCTTGCGTCTGCATGTTGATCCGATTACACCAGTTTTTCAACCCATCGTAGGCTCTACTCGGATTGTCACCTGATACCATTTAGAAAACAAATAATATATGAAATGCTGCAATTCAAATGTAGACAATCAAATACAAGTTCGCTTGCAATAAGTTAACTTATGTACGTGATCGTTAACTTGGTTACTCTATCAAAAAAATGTTGTTAGTTTAGTCCAAAAAGTTTCCATCAGTATCATCACTTTTTAGTTTTTTTCGGCACCATCTTATACTTTTACATGAAACCTAGCAACAAATCTGAAATTTTAATAACTCTGATCAAGGTGAAAAAGACAGTTGTGATATTATGACAGTTGTGTTTGCTCTATATTCCAACATACCAGATAGCCCAGAAGGAACGAGAACAGGAACACGTCTACCACAATCCTGAATAAAAAAAAATATGGAGAAGAAATAAACTAGCAATAAACAAACGGCCTGCAGATATTTATTTTCTCTGCACAGCCATGTGTCCTATTATTTTATTGCCGTCAAACAATCCATCACGGAAAGTCGGCCCATGTAGCGATTTTACTCCACACATTTTAAAATTGTAATATATATATAATACCCTTCAGTATTGAGATGTCTGCAGTCGGACTGTCGGACGGTCAGAAAACATGCCCCCATCATGTACTATATCATTGTCTGCAGTCGGATGGTCTGAACGAAATCCCTGTACCCTTTAGTATTGAGATGTCTGCAGTCGGACTGTCGGACGGTCAGAAAACATGCCCCCGTCATGTACTATATCATTGTCTGCAGTCGGATGGTCTGAACAAAATCCCTGTACCCTTTATTATTGAGATGTCTGCAGTCGGACTGTCGGACGGTCAGAAAACATGCCCCCATCATGTACTATATCATTGTCTGCAGTCGGATGGTCTGAACAAAATCCCTGTACCCGTTAGTATTGAGATGTCTGCAGTCGGACTGTCGGACGGTCAGAAAACATGCCCCCATCATGTACTATATCATTGTCTACAGTCGGATGGTCGCGGAAAGAAATCAGTGCACCCTTTAGGATTGAGATGTCTGCAGTCGGACTGTCGGACAATCGGAAAACATGCCCCCATCATGTACTATATCATTGTCTGTAGTCGGATGGTCGCGGAAAGAAATCAGTGCACCCTTTAGTATTGAGATGTCTGCAGTCGGACTGTCGGACGATCAGAAAACATGCCCCCATCATGTACTATATCATTGTCTGTAGTCGGATGGTCGCGGAAAGAAATCAGTGCACCCTTTAGTACTGAGATGTCTGCAGTCGGACTGTCGGACGGTGAGAAAACATGCCCCCGTCATGTACTATAATTGTCTGCAGTCGGATGGTCTGAACTAAATCAATGTACCCTTTAGTGTTGAGATGTTTGCAGTCGGACTGTCGGACGGTCAGAAAACATACCCCCATCATGTACTTTGTCATTGTGTGCAGTCGGGTGGTCTGAACGAAATCAGTTTACCCTTTAGTATTGAGATGTCTGCAGTCGGACTGTCGGACGGTCAGAAAACATGCCCCTATCATGTAATATATCATTGTCTGCAATGGGATGGTCTGAACGAAATCCATGTACCCTTCAGTACTGAGCTGACTGCAGTCGGACTGTCGGACGGTCAGAAAACATACCTCAATCATGTACCATATGACTGTAATTGAACCAGTATTGAAGTACTTCTGAAATTGTAGAGTAAGATGCGCTACATGGGCCGGAAATTCATTGAAACTTATCCTTGGCTTTATATGTTTATCAATTAATTATAAATCATTACCTCAATAAGAGTCAATATTCTTACCTTTCCATTGACAATCATGAGTTTTTGCGACGTCAACAAGTGCTGTTCTACTCCTAGTATGTCTTTGTCAAGGCTACTGACCCCAGTGGACCTCGACGCATATTGAGCTACAATGCAAAAATATCAATATAAATATGATCGTGCAGTGACTTCATTTCTACACTTCAATTCCAATAAACACAATAGATGTATTTGTTATGTTACGTTCACGGTATGTTCTCAGAAAAGAACACAGTGAATAACTAATGTAGACTGCAGCACAAAATACAGAAAAATGGCATCGATTTCACCCGACCTCCGTTCGTTGAACATCATCAGGCTACCCTGGGCTACTGTGACGGCTTGATACGTCTGGAAATCGTTTGAGATCAAGATTATTGGCCATCTTCGCCAGTCCGCTGGCCAGTGCTTGCATAACATTCGGTGAGGTTAGGGTTTGCTCGACATTCCCGATGCCTTGGTGCCAAAACTAATCGGGCGAGTCAAGTGATTCTCTCATTCCATTGGCGGTTCATGAGTTTTTCAAAGTTTGCACATGTTTCTGCGATTGTTGGATCAGGTTGGTTCTTCTTGGCATTCTCACACCACCTTTCGCTGCAACACTTCAGCAGGTCATACTTGAACTTTATCGAGTTGGACGGAGCTTTCAACTGTTCGGTTTCAAAATGTTCAGTGGTTAGAAAATCTGAAGATGGGGTAATTGGGCAGGCCTGCATGTACGGCCTCTCGTTTCGATGAGAAGGCGTGCCATCAATCTCATCTTGGGATGCATAATGAATGAATTTCTTTTCGGAGTGGTTCTACTTGCCACAGCATCTGCAATTGTGGGAACAGTGTGATATCTCATAAAGTATGGTTTCAAGGTGTTCGTTTGCATCCATTCTCCACATTTTACACACGGTCCAAAGTCCTCTGCCTCGAATTTACCAACCGTCAGCATAAGTTCCCTGTGCCTGGCCTTCATCACTCTCTTCTTGTGAGCATCATCCCCTGTAACCCTGAACTGAACTATCTGCTTCCGCCATTCTCCCTCTGGTAAGGCAAGGATTGCATTACAATCGGCATGACTTCTCATATGTTGACCAATGTGTAGTGTCATCTTTCTACAAAGTAAGCGGCCTTTTGGTCGGTTTCTTCTTGGAACTCCTTAAAAACTGACATAGCAATATAGATTAAACAATGAAATCCTTGTGTTGTCGTATGTCCAGACTTTCAAAACCCAATGCTATTTTCCAAAAATAAATTCTTAAACATACCTCTAATAATGAATAGATGACAGTGAATGTCAAATATACCAGATGTATGGCTTACCAAGTAAATATCTTCATCAAATGAATCGATTTTCCTGGTTTGCTTCCTTGTGGCTAGTTTGGAACGCTCACGACTGTTGCCAGGAGCTTTCCGTATCGTCGTATCTTTCCGTATTCCGTATCGTCTTGTATATCCTAGAAAAAAATACATAGTAATGTTGATTCAACTTCCTTACGTTGTTGTATGTCCACACTTTCAAAACCCAACGCTGTTTTCCAAAAATATTTTAAATTCAGAACTAAATTATAAATGTAACAAGTTTTCGTGACATGAGACAGAAGTTTTTGTAATAACTCGTACAACCCTCCGTGTTGTGCATGGTTTGGCCCCACTGTTCGGTTCGGCTGATATTGGTCAGCCACTGGCTACCGGTGAATGAATTTAGCCTTCCAGCGCGTGTAAACCAGTGTAGAAGATTCATTCAGAGTTACCGTCTGGAGTGCCACTGGGCTCTAATGATGGGGTGCCAAAGGCACTTGTGCCTGTCCCGAAGAGGGAATAGGCTCGGACCGGGCGCTTCTACGTACCTTTGGAGCAGACCTTGAGGGATCTTGAGGCATTCTAGTTATGCCCCAGGGTGCCCCATTCTGGGAGATTTCTGTAAATTTGCGATATTGATTTTCTATTTGGGAAGCAATGTACGTTCCGAATCATGACATATTGTGTAACAAATTAAAGAGATCTTACAGAAGACGACAAATCACTTGCAGCTCTATATCTTCATTTTTTAAGCCCATATGGTAATATGAATTAAATTTTGAAATAAAATATTCAATTTTCAAAATACGATATATTGCGCCTTGTCCCGATATGTGCGGAACATTACATTTCTTTTATTTTTTTGATGGTGTTTGTTGCTATAAATATTATGTTATCTGCTGGATGAAGCCTGATTGGTATCTCATGTTTTATAGTTTTTCAGATTCTGTAGCACAGAAGAAAAGAGAATCAAGTGTTTTAAAAAGATCAATGAATTTTGGCGAATATGTATGAACATGATGTATCTGCAGGTAAAATATTAAATATTGTTCCAACAACACCTCGTTAGTCTCTCCTCAAGAACAATGAATATTCACATGAAATGCAATCTTCAAATTCCACAACACAACATTTGAGAATATAATAAATAAAAGTAACTATGTACAGATAAATAATGGCAACATTTCTCTGAACGAAACTGAGATCATGAATGAGCAGTCACACTCTAAGCTTCCCAAGGCATTGGACGCCATAACTCGACAAGCGTGTGGAACTTGGCCCAGCAGTTGGAGTGTTTCCAGGTTCCACCGTCCTGCTTGACGCAAAGCCCTATATTGCAGGTGCTGTACACGATGGTGGTCTCCACCTTTTCGCAGTCTTCAGGGACTTGAGCATAACTGGCATCAGGATGTCGCCTCGTGTAGCACTTTTAGCGCTCCCGACAGACGACACGGTTGACGTTGGTGCTCGAACCGGAGTCAGGGAAGTGGTCGAGGGTTTTGTTCAGCTTGTCATGTACACCTTCGCGCCGATCTCTCAAGGCCACATCAAGGGGATATACATGTCTCCGATGAGGACATGGGCAATGTACCATAATATGTTACCTTCATATGCTTCGCCACTGAAAATACTTCATACAAAGATATGCTAGAAATAGTTCAACTACCAATATCCAGTTAATGAATATTTCTGACAAAACTACTTTCTTTCAACTTAGAGCAAAGTAGTATGCAAATTTATATAAACGTGACATATAAAGTGATTGATAGAGGAGATTGATTTGATAGTGCAAACTATTTTATGCGAATAATACGTCACGGAAGACAAAAAATGTCCATCAATCGAACAACTGAGATCATATTCCTCAAGTTCAAAAATTCAGGCTTTGTCCTGAGAACATGTACTACGAAATACTAGAGACACGGCCCTTTGTCATATTATATCAGTATAATTTACAATGGCACAAGGTGCATCAATTTCTCAACTGTAACTTTTCAACGACTGAAGGTATAACATTGGATAATTTTCAGGTGTGTGTGCTTGTTTCACACGTCAGTCTTATCAATTGTTCACCATTCCAATGTGCCCTCTCTTCAGGTCATCACTCATGAAATTCACCACATATTTCTTGTTCCTCTTCATGTTGGT
The DNA here is from genome assembly GCA_949152475.1 of Terebella lapidaria. Classification (NCBI taxonomy): domain Eukaryota; kingdom Metazoa; phylum Annelida; class Polychaeta; order Terebellida; family Terebellidae; genus Terebella; species Terebella lapidaria. Next base: position 26,029,159 of record OX424568.1, on the reverse strand, counting down.
TGGGCTTCAGCAATACCATGTGCTTCTGGTGACTCTTGTGCTGACTCTTCCATGTTGTTGTAACAATTCTTACAGACGTATCTATGAGATGGACATTCTCATTCCTATATGAGTAACACGTCCTCTACCATCTACATGGACCGTGAAATGTTTGCTTTCAACGTGTACCGCGGATCAGAACGTGGTGCGGGAGATGCCGGTGAGGTAACGGCAGAGGTGCCAGAGGACACCACAACCCCCGTAGATGTCCAGTCTCAAGTACGAGGCCCTTTTGACACAGTGGCCTGCAAGCATTCTTGGGGTGGTAATTTTACAGAAATTGCTGCGTTATCAAACAGGCCTGTTTACCATGAATTTTCATAAGTTAATAAGAAATTACTAGTTTTTGAATATTTTATTGCAGACTATTACTACAAGTGATTTAGGGTCTAGAACGGCGAGGACATCCAAGGAATACACCCACATGGTGGTCAGCAGCCGAAAACGTGTAGATTTAGGGTTACAGGGCTGGTGAAACGTTTGTGTTTAGCTGTGTTAATTTGGATCAAATACAACTATTGGGACAGAAGCCCACGCACAGTGATATTTTTAAAATCAACCAAGGGATTTTGACAGTTGGTACCTTCAAGGAAACCGTGGTACACGTTGAAAGCAAACATTTCAGTTCCATTTTACCTATTTATACAGGATGACACTCGAGCCTGTGATTGCCATGTATATACCAAGTACGGTCTTTCAGGATAACCCTTGTGTTAGCCCGCGTAACCTGCACGACACTCCGTAAAATAGTCCGGAACGTCGAGCCAATGCACTCCATGACAAATGTGGAAAAAGAAATTCTAAATTACATCTGTGGCTATTTAGACTTGATTTGATTTTAATTATTAACTTATATAGCGCACTTGCTTATTGACTAGATGAGAGAGTTTACATAGTATTTAAAAGTTGAAATATAGAGATACGATATTGATATGAGACGTGTGATTGACTAAGTAACTATAATTAAGAACAGAAATGTTCACTGAAGTCTTGAACTGAAGTTCAAGGTGAGTCTTGAGTTTTTTTTGCGGAATGCGACAATGTTGGTGCAGGACTTGATGGCATTCGGGAGCTCATTCCGGTATTTAGGACCAGCGACGGCGAAGCTTCTAGCAGCGACTGTTTTCTTTGACGTGAAATGAATGACCAAATTTAGTTCACTGTTGGTGCTGGATCGAGTTGTTTGTACTGGAATCTGTTGTGTTAGCAGGTCACGGCGGTATGTTTGAAATACGACCTTTTAGGACCTTTTGGAATACAAGCAGCAGAAGTTTGAACTTGCATCTCTTTGCTTGACTGGAAGTCAATGCAGATCCTTAAGAGCATCGGTAGCACTATCCAGTTTCTTCCGTCCAAGAACTACTTCAGCAGCGAAATTTTGAGTCCTTGGTGCTGGTTTGAGTGTACTGGAGGGTAGGTCAGCAAAAATGAAATTGCTGTAGTCGATATGTGACATCACAAGTGCCTGAACGAGCGTAGAGATGAGGTCGTAGTTGCTCTTGTTGATGATTTGTTGCTTGAATGATAGATGTTTGTCCATCCAAACACCAAGATATTTGATGACGTCAGATTTCTGAATGGCATTGGTGTCAACATTCACGTGCATGATAACACATTTGGATAGCTGAGAATGATGACCGAACAGTATATTTTTGTCTTATCTGGGTTCATCTTGAGTCTATTTGGGGACATCCAGAATTTAACTGAATCTAGAGAGTTTCCATGTTGTGATATTGTCAGTGTTTCGTCGGATGGATTTCTAGTGTTGCCCGAAAGAAAACATGGTCGTCAGCATAGCCACCGATATTTATGTTGAACTCAGGGATCACGTATTGGGGTGTGCTAGCTTATTGTATATATATCATGGCAACTGTTTTCAAATGAACAAATTCGCATTGAATATTCATCTAACACATAGTTTTCATGCTAACACATACTTAGTTAGTATGAATGTGAAGAAATAAAGTTGTTCATGGTTCTCAAATAAAGTTAAAAAGTATATGAATATTCTATTTACCCCAGTTCAATGTGACATAAAATGCATTGTCATGGTGACAATTCATATAGTTATTGGCCATAATTTGATAGTTTTATTGGATATGAGGGAAAAGGTTTTTCTCCAGGGGAAACGTTCGACACGCGAGGCTAGATGAGAGTTGAGCAATGGTGATCATCTCACACATACACCATGCAAAAAAACACTGAAACTTTTGTTCTTTGAAGTCGATGTTGTAGATTCTAGAATTTACCGTGTTGATTGGTCTACAAGGCCTTGATCGCTGAATACTGAACGAGCGTCGCTCAGGCTGGACTAGCCGGTGTTGACTGGATTCATCACCAGCAGTATTTTTCGAAAATTAGAAATTCTATTCTGTTCAATGTTAATTAATCAAATACTATATTTCTCCTTCAAACAGGGAGATTATTGTCGGCAAGTTCTCTTCTTGAAGCCGTTCCTCGAAGCGTTTGTAATTTTCCTTGAGATAAGATTCGCACCACCTCAGAGCATCACTGTTTACACCGAAACATTTCGTGAGATCCGACAGTAGGATTCGGTGGTCGACGGTATCGAAAATTGCACTAAAGTCAATTGAAATCTGGCTTGATACCTCCTGTCTGTCCATGCTCCACAGTATGTCGTTCACCAATTCGAGAATCGTCGTCTCGGTGCTGTGGTACCTCCTGTATGCATTCTGTTAAGTTGGCAGCAGCAAGTTATTTTCTGTGTATGGACTTAGCTGTATGGCTGCCTTCTGAGCAAGTTTGGGTGTAAACTTCCAAGTTATTTATTGGCCTATAGTTCTTGAGAACGTTCCAATCAAGGTTGGCTTTTTTGATGAGTGGCAGGACAACGGCATTCTTCCAGCGCTTTTTTGTGCTGAAGAAATATTGTTTTTTCAGAAAAAGTAATAGGGTGTCAAGTGAAAGATCATCGAGTTGAACAATCCCATGGCCATTTTTTATTCGAATTTAGACTCTGAGCGATATCTAACACAGTCGAAGAGAGAGCATTTGACACACGCGGTATTTGCTTGAAACATGACAATATCATTGAAATGCTGTTGAATATGTAAATTTTATGTTCAGAAAACAAAAACTTAAAACAGGCGTCAGAAATTGACAATTACTTCATGGTAAAAACAAGACACTAAAAACGAGAAAAATCCATGACACTTGATGCACAACTGGCTCGCTAATGTGCAGTGAATGATCTCACAGACATGGAGGATAGCAATCTGCTTAAACGTGTCATAGATAGGAAGTACTGGGAGGCAGAGGGCGTTCCCACAAGTGTTTCCGAAAACTCGCCCGATGGGTCGTCCTCGATGTCTAGTCGGTGGCGGAACTTAATGATTGGTTGTGGCACGAAACCTCCGACTGGGATGGCGCATGCTCCTGGGATAGCGCATGCACCAGGACATCCTCCAGCTCAATCGTATCAATTCCTGTACTATCGTGGTAGCCATCGGGTTTTCAACCATGGCATCTTACTTCTCTGAATAGTGTGGTGTATTATGTATAAGGAGACATGAATAACGGGGTGATGTCATTGTACTCGCATGTGTTTTCAACTCACATTGAAACCAATATTAGATGGATGGCCACTGCTGTGTCTTTTTGCACTGAGAGAAATCTAGGCTGGGGACGAGATAACATATGTCTACAATGAGGCTGATGGCTACTGGAGAAGAAAGGTCAGGACTACAGATTATTGAATATATGGGCAAGAAAAAACCTTGCATCTAAAGTCTATATGGCTAACACATGATCCACCTCATGCCTACAGAAATATAGATTTATATTGTATATTTACTATTATTATATACTTGCTACTGTATATCATGTATATGGTGATATATGCCCGTCTATATATTCCATACACAGTGGCATAAATGATACACAGTGAATTATCGTCTATGTTTTTGTCACTCCGATATACATGTATCACTGTACCCTCATCATCGCTCACGTTTTTAATGAAAAAAAAGTATATAGTAAACATGGGATATCAGGGGTGATGGATATGATACTCCTCACTTGTTCTCTACGCTCACTCGTTCGTGATATCATATCCGTCAGTTCTTGATAAAAACCATATCTTCCCGCCACCCATACCGTAACCTGTTAGAAGGGTAGATTAAGGTCGACCTAGACATCAGGATGACCGAGACATTTAAGTGAATAGCCCTACATTATATGAATAGACCACCATACTGTCGAATACGGTTTGCTATTTAACATAAACAAATATTGCTAACGATATTACTAGAGAAATGAATGGTTTATCAAATCTTCTTCATAAAGGGGTTAATGTAATTAGTGCATATTTCTATTCTACAAAAACATTTGCCAACTTTCCCTAGCTAGCTTATGTGTATATATGTGTCTCAGTCGACTTGAAAGGCACGAATTGGACCAAAACCGGTCATTTCAAGTCGACCGAGACATAATATACCACATACTATATATGTCAACAAAATTAACGTTTCGGATTGCAGGTTGTAGATCTACCGGTATATATGTCCTCTCACAAAGGGAAAAGTTGAATCAGTGGAGTGAGGACAGAATGAAGGGCGCCTTGGAGGAATTCAAGGAGGGGAAGCTGTCCTTAAGACAAATATCACGTGCATGGAACGTCCCTAGAGCCACCTTGCACAAACGAGTGAAGGGTGTAGTAAGTGGTCACACACATTCTCCAGGCAACTCCACGATTTTGTCGGATGTTGAAGACCGTGATTTAGCGTGATATAGATTTCCTCTAACACCTCCAAGGAATTAGGCAGGTTGCTCATGAGTACCCCGAGCAAAATGACATAAATGGATTCAGTCAGAAGACCAGAACAGCTGCAATGTGGTATTGGTTACAGGGTTTCTGTAACCAACAATTTCAGGGCAGCATGATCTGTCCTAATCACAAACTTCTGGTCCAACAAGTAACACTTGTAATACTCAATAAACCATTTGACGGCTAACAATTCCTTGTCCGATACGAAGTAATTTTTCTCGGCTTCACAGTCTTGGATCCGTAGGCAATGACCCGCTCAACCAAATTCTGGACTTGAGACAACACTGCCCCGATTACGAAATTGCAGGCTTCAGTATCCAATTGTATTCACCATTCTTTAGTGGATAAGCCATCACTTCTGCACTCATCAGTATCTCCTCGACTTTCTTGAGGGAAGCATCACAATCAGGTGTCCTCGAGAATGGTACAGCTTTCCTGGTCAACAACACCAGTGGTCGGACAATCTGAGCATGGTTCTTTATATGGCGTCGATAATAATTCACTAACCCCAGAAAGTCACGAACTTCATAGTCACAGTTCATGGTTCCACCCAACTAACTAACTACAGTATCAGGATTCGGTTTCACCCCCTGTTTTGAGACATGTCCCAAAAAGGTCAATTCAGGTGTGAAAAGATGACATTTATCAGGCCACAGTTTCAGTCCAGCTTTCATCAATCGATCGAAGTTCAGTTGCAGGCGACACAAATGTTCATCAAAAGTTTGCCGAACTTTATCAGAGAAGCTTGCCATGATGGAACAATACAAACTGTCTGTATGCAGCATGTCTGTATGACCAGTGTACATGTGCGATCGGGGCATCTTGAACCAAATTGTCTTCTGCCAGTAGGTCATTGCGGAGAACCATTGATGTGCGAAGCACCTTAGGATCCAGACAACGAGCTGGAAGTCCGACAGTGTACACAAACACATGTTTGGCTGTCTCTTGCAGCATCGTTGTTCCTTCGTAGTTGCCATCAGCATGCAATGCGAACAAACACACCAGTCAGGAGTTTGTTCCTGCCGGCTCGGACTCGGTGGCTCTCCACCAGGCTGTCGACTCGAAACAGGTGGTGCAGTTCCTGCCCCGTCTATTGCCTGCTCGGACTGGAGGATATGATGCCAATGACAGGGTCACGGGTAGCCCAACGCAACGGCAGCTCCCTCATCCGCGTTGATGACATCTCTGCTATCGCTGACTGAAACATGAAAAAAATTTGGTATTTACAATACACATGATACAGCGCATCTCATACGCATCGTATATACATGTACATACATGTACATATAAGACATATGCTGGTCGTATATGCAGTATTGCAATTAGAACATGCATGTGTATAGTTTTGCATTTAGAATATGAAACAAATCACAAAATGCATATTTTGATATATAGCTCTGAATGTATCCTCAATTACAATAATTTATGGCAATACATGTGTAAACGATCATTGGAATCATTAAACGTAGTGTGAGTACAATTACAGTACTATTATTTTTTTTAAATCTTCGACATTTTGTGTTGGTATTTGGTACCCATTCACAGCCATTCACAGAGTAAATGTACTATTGAGTGTCACAATAACGTTTTCAAAAAAAAAAAATTTCTTCGCGCTAACTCGCCAACTTTTGATCCACCATGATTTTTATGACCATCCTGGTCATTTCTATAACAACTACATCTTTTATAATCCTATATATAATTCTAGACAACTGAATACCTGTAAAGGTACACAGTGAATGTCCGCATATAGGCCCCTACCAACTAAAACATCAAATATCATGCAAAAGATATCCTTCTCAATTTTGTCGAACCGGCTTCATTTTGGTGTCGTTGGCGGCCATCTTGGATTTTGGGCGGCCATCTTTGATTTTTTTATTAATATTGAAATTTTCATGATTCCACTAAATGATATATGGAAAAACCTTTAAAAATTATGTATTATATGTTGAAATGTGACCAAAATGTATAATTCTATGAGTAATTATATCTATTGTACTCAATTTTTTCACTAATATTGATGCCATGTATCGCGATGAATCCAATTATAAAAACCCTGAAGATTTTCAATTAAATGATGTTGTTTACCCAAACTAAACGAGCCATATCTTGGCTTCTACTCATCCTACAAGCAAAATAAATATATCATTTTAAAAAGAATCACATGTAGTTTAATAATAAAGTGGAATAAACACTGTATCGTCATATTGAACAAATCACATGAACACCCTACTATTACTTTAATACTACCATCCGTACGGTTGAATAGCCATGATCGACCCAACACCAGTTCACATGCACCCTCAGAATGTACTGGGCGAGGGACACAACAACACTATTCAGCTACTAGTATGGCATGGAACCATAGACATAGAAGATATTATACAAATATTGACTTTTGATGAGGTGAATACGTTCCTGCAAATACTGAAGCGATGTTTATGTAGGAGTGGGTGTATAATATATCCAAAACTATCATGTGTTGATTCGAATAAGTACTGCACCAGTCCAACAGTCAGGGCTTCAAATTACAGTTTGATGTCAATATTTCAGGAACACTATAAACAAACGAGGAATGATTTCTGAAACAAGCTCATTCAATTGACTATATCACTGGATACGGGATACTAGTAACAGAAAAAAAACAAGCATGACAAAGCATTTGAGATGCTTTTTGGCGAGAGGTACATATATGTTATATGGACCGATCGGTCAATATCAAAAAAACTTCACCGGCTGGTCCGGTGAATATGCACTTTTATGCATAGACACGTGATCAGCTTTTAACCAATGACAACGTCGGGATTCTTAGCAGTATATAATAAATATATATATGTAATATTATACGTTGACAACGGAAGTGTAACTACCATCTTCCTCTGACCTTTTTTGACCTCAAGCTCAATGACTAGAAACAGAGAGAGTGATATCGGAGTTGGCAGTCCATCTCTCTTCTATCATTCTATGTTTCTATGTCTATGGATGGAACGAACTCTAGTCGCACATTCCAAAGCACACACATGTGTGATAGAGACTTCTATTGGAAACAGCCTCCTTCTTTCCATAACACCATTGGAGTTGTTGACATAATGCGCGCTTCCACGCGCACGTTGTCATGGCTATCGCTGGTTTCGTTTCTTTTCCGGGTCAAAAGAGTGCACCTTTGCCAGACTCCTCTAATTTTTCCAACTATTTAGATCAGACTTCCGACACTCTCTGTTGAATCTAAGGGTTTAGACTCATAAAGATTCTATCTAACCTGCCCACTAGATTATATGGACGTCATCACAATCTGGTAGATAAGTAGGACGCAATATACAACAAGACCTGTTTGCATGTCAACGTTTTTGAATTCACGACAAGTGCCACAAGTGGGGCGGAAAGTGCTCACTCTTTCCAGAACACCTGATTTCACCTCCTTATAAGTTATGGCCATACAATGGAGGTTCAAGAAGTTCCATCAAGTTATTTGGCCATCTGTCACACACTGAACTTTTAGATTGGAAAACGGGCTTGATTTTCTTCACTCGGAATTGTACTTAGGTATTAGCTCTATGTATTAGTTTACAAGTCATAATACATGTACCAGATCAATAGACGTGGAATCAATACGCAGTATTAAGTATTCTGAGCAAACGAAACAGGGTCCGTTATCCAATCTCATAATCCGGGGACAGAAAGTCATATCAGGCATATGAAGTGAGAGAAAACAAAAATGACAGGGAAACTCATGAACCCCCAAAAATGGCCATTAGGAGGTGAAATCAGGTGTTCCGGAAAGAGTGAGCATTTCCTGCCCCACTAGTGGCACCCGTCATGAATTCCCCAAAATTAACATGAAAATAGATCTAGTTGCATGGCAGACATGGATTTGGTGTATTTATCAACCAGATCATGATGACGTCCATAGAATGGGGCGTTATGCCGAAAACGTTTTCACCGTCATTCGACAGGCAGCGCTAGTGTACTATGAGGCATTTTGTTGACCTTCGACTTGTCATTCGGAAATCACCGCGACGAACACATTTTGGATTAATTATCAATCACTACCCGTATGGCATACGTAAAACTGACAGTGAAACAACTGAAAGAGGAGCTTTTGAAAAGAAATGCATCCACTAGAGGCCGCAAAGCTGAACTTTTGTCGAGGTAATGTGTGAAATACTCACGGATGTATCAATTATCGCCCACTCACTCATAAACGAAAGGCCCTAATGCACTCGCATGATGAATATGGTATCAAATGTGGTATGAATAAGGTATGATGGTAATCATTAGGGTTTTAATTAGTTATTTTATGAGCTCATCATAAGTTTTCGGGAGCACATATATAATTTAGTGGTCAATCCTGTTTCTCTATGATAATCAATGACAATGATGAGTTTATGTACTTTATCAGTGGCACAAAATGATAAATACAGATAAAAAGAATATTTAGTTTGCAATAAAGAACACTTTTCTATCATAACCAATTGTCACTCAGGATCCTAAGTATGGGAAATTAGTTGGTAATAAAATTGCCCACATTATTGTACATCCTAGCCGTTATTCGTAACGTAATGTCATATGTGTCACTGTTCATTCATATCCTGCCGTCTTTTTTTCCAGAGAAAATAAATATCTCTAATAGATTTCAATGGAGATAAATCAGAAGCAAGTTTTACACTTATGCAGATCTATTTCTTTTTATTTTTTGTTTTTAGAAATACGAGATCAACCCCACAAACAAGTTAGTATTCAGGTAATATTGTTAGGTCAGAAGAATTGAATATTGATGTAGATTATTATATTATTACTTTTCAGGCTGGAAGACTATGACAGGAACCAAAATTTTGGAGTTGAGCCAGTGGTACTTCTGGATCCAACCATACCTGATTGGCCTGAGAGTTTGGCTAACTTCAGACAACTTACCATTGGACATGCAGCCTCGATACCGGCCGTGTCATCCGAGGAAATTACCAGTTATCTACAGTGGCAACAGGCATGCCCAAAATGTTTATACTTTTTATTAATTGTTTCTATTTCGAAAATTATGATATTACATCTACATGTATGGCGAATACAAAAAATTGCCGTCACTCATGTGTCATTGAGTCTATAATTGTCCCACAACTTACAGGCTACTGACAACCAAGCTGTAGCTAACTTGAAATCGATGGAAAAGGCTGAGCGATTGGTCGAAGCAGGGCGCGTAGCTGCTTGCAGCTTTCTGGCAAGTGATGGTTGCGTGTTCTTCTCTGGATTTGTGGGAGCTGCTATGAAGAAAAAGGTATGTATCGTTCCTTGTTTGATTTCGCTGCACCATGTATAAGACGTTGAAAGTTATTCCAGTTAATGTTCCAGTTAGTTAATCATGTTTCACATGTTGTATTTCTTTTTAGTCTACAGACCACAACACTTGATTTTACTCAAGCCACTGAACCAGAGGTAAGAATTTGGGATATTGTAATTTTTCACTCTTTTCATACATGTACAGTGGCCCCCTCAGATAACATCCTGCTCTCTCTATAAAGGTATGTTTGTGTGGGGTTCGGATCAGTTTAACATTGGAATGCCCCCTCTAATAAAATGTACCCTTAGATAAGACCTCATGAGTTGTCTGGTATATTGTTATATTTTATCTCAGGGTGACTACTGTACTCAAAATACAATGCTACAAACATGAATGATGAAGACTGAAGTAAATTAAGGAATAAGCTTTAGAAATCTGATTACAGGGATAATTCATTGCAGGTTTTTTGATAGCATTTGAGAAGGTTTGAATACATGTTATGAATTAGCATATCCATGTACCATGTGTACATGTACATATATTGCTCCTTGAATGATTATATTTGCATATTTTTTAAAAAATTCATGATATATCATGTATATGCATATATAATGTATAATGTTCCTAATTGACTAGTAATGACTAGTAATGTTCCTAATTGACTAGTATAAATGGTTGTAAATACATATATGTACACCAGTAGGGGATGGGATACAGGCTTGTGTATTCACTGTCCTCATGATCAGTAAATTATTCCACAGGTATCTTACAACTTCAAGCTGAGAGTAGACACCAGTGTACCTGCCAAAGTGGAAAATGCTCACTGCGAATGCCCAGCCGGAAGAGGTCCGAAGGGGACTTGTAAACATGTAGCTGCGATCTTGTTGGTGTTGCACAAGTTCAAGGAATCCGGAGATCTTCAAATCCCTGGGACATGTACAGAACAGCTACAAAACTTCCATCATCCACCAAAGCTACACACCGGTTAGTTTATGATTAGGCCACACCAAAGTTGCTGTATGGAATCACCGCCTATAGGAAAAAGAGTTTCACTTTTAATCACCACTACAAATTACCATGATATCAAAAAATGTTTATTTTTATTTCACCCCCACTACCCGTATTTCATCTTGGACTGTTAACGAGCAAAGTGGTTCGATATAAAATTCCGATTAAAATATGGTACTAAGCAGTTTTTTTTCCCAGGGAATACATGTAATAACAATCTGATTGGGAACACTTGACCAAAATACCCTCCGTATAGAAAATATTGGTTAGAAGGCCATTGAGCTAAACTTTTTTGCAGAAAATTATTGTCGAAAATCCATAGAAGAAATATTTATTTGTGAAAAAAAAATTCTCTGTATACAAGATTTTGGTCGAAATTCCATAGATGAAGAAGTTTACTTGTGAAAAAAAATCTCCACATACAAAATTTTGGGGAAAAATCCTTAGACCAACTTTACAATTTGGTGTGGCCTTATCTTGCGTGCATGATATAGTCACTGTCAATACTGGATGGTTTACAGCAGTTGCTCCTCAGTAATATGTACATAAAGTTGCCAACATGGCACTTTTCCGAAGATTTAGGTCATTTCTCCAGAAAGCTATATGGAACAATACAAGTAATTGTTTTAATGTTAAAACACATCAATAAATATTTTTTGCTTTTGAGAGTACCAGTGAAATGGTGAATCACACTAACACTTGTTGCAGGGCAACATTGAGGTTGTATGGAATCCCTGATATGTTTGTGTTTATATCATATATATATAGATCTATATATATATTTTTTTCAGGTAGCCCAGTGAAGGCATCTGATCTGTCAATTCAGAACAAGAGGAAGGAAATTGACATCTCTGATCCCAGACCAAAACGGTTTCGAAATCGGGAAGGGTACCGTGACTTCGTGAGGAACTGTGTGTACAATTATGTGGCACACACAGGTGAGGATTTGACTCTGCGTTACAGCTATCCCAAAGCTGACTTGCAGGCGGCTGTCTTTGACCACGATTACTGTGCTTTGCCATTCACTGAACACTGGGTCGACAACTCAAACAAAATCAGCCAGCCAGTAGCAAAAGTCGTTGAAGAGCAGACCAGATCTCAATCTCAGTCGGTGGAGTGGCTGAAGCAACGCGAGTGGCGCCTGACCGCAAGCACGTTTGGGACGATATGCAAGGCCACTGTCCGCAGGAACAAGGAGAAACTCTGTCAGAGTCTACTCTGTCCACCAAAGCTCTCAACACCCGCTATCCTGCACGGTCGCAGATGTGAATCTGTTGCTATCCAGAAATTCTCGAGTCTCCATGACGTCACTGTCCAGAAATGTGGCCTGTACATCCGACCCGACCTAGCCTACCTGGGAGCGTCTCCGGATGGACGCATCGATGAAGATAACATCGTTGAGGTCAAGTGCCCCTACAGAGGTCGCAACAAAAAGATCAAACCAAACAAGTACTTCCCATTCCTTGAATGGAATGGGAAGGAGATAGAATTGAAGGTTTCCCACTCTTACTACGACCAGGTACAGGGTCAAATGCTGATCGCCAAAGCAAAAATTTGTCACTTTGTAATATACACCTTCAAGGACATCAAAGTAGTCAAAGTGACCTATGATGAATCATACTGTAACCAGGCGTTGGTACCCAAACTTAAGTCTTTCTATGACACAGTCTATCGAAGGCATGTTGCCAGTAAATTGTGAGATGACTGACGTGGGCAAATTATGATTGAGTGCTTTATAATTTGCAGTGATGTTCAAAGTTATTGATATTTGATAAGTTCACTGTTCACCAAATACATTCATGTGCATATACCAAGAATCATTACTCTGTACTCATGGTTCTGATAAAATAGTGTGGACATTAGACAAATAATGTTGTCTTTGTACATTCTCGTCAACTTTTCACATTCAACTTTGTGCACTTTGATATGAGATGTGTAGTTTGATGAGATTGAGATGTGTACTTTGATTTGTGATGTGTATGTGTACTTTGATGTGTACCTTGATATAAAATATGCACTTCGTTTTGAGATATGTTTCATGGTATAAGACATAAAAATATGAACTTTGCAGAGATGTGTACTTTCATGCGATATTTGTACTTTGATACATGTAATTTGCTGGGATGTGTATTTCATGTGAGATTTGATCTTTGATGTGACATGCGTACTTTGCAAAGATGTGTACTTTGATGTGACGTGTACTTTGCACAGATGTGTATTTTCATGCGAGATGTATACTTTGCTGAGATGTTCACTGTCATGCGAGATGTGTACTTTGCGGAGATATTTTGTTTCATGCGAGATGTGCACTTTGATGTGAACTGTGCACTTTGCTATATATGGAATGTGAACTTTGATTTGATATGTGAACTTTGAAATGGGATTAGAAAAATAAACATGATTCATAGCATTCGAGGTAGTATTTATTATCAGTTAGCTACCTAACCTCAGCTCCCTAACTATTTCACCACAGCTCAGTTACCAAGCAAGTTATCTTTAGTATCATTTTTGAAAATGTTCATGTGCAGTACAGAAAATCAACCAATACATTTAGTGTCCCTATTTTTCACAGACTTGTAACATGTAAGACACTCATAAATGAATATTTCATTCTAAATTTTTTGAGCCTCGGGACTGAAGTTACTCTCATTACCCATTTTATATTCATTGGCATACCACCTGAGCTCTGGTGACATATTTTGGGGTCTAAAATAACAATTTACACATCATGGAATAGACACAGAATTAAAACACACTTTTATTGGATATAACTTGATGTTCATATGACCCACATTGACTAAATTAGGCCATTTTCAACATCATTACATGTACTTACTCATAATACAGTTCTTAAAATTAGTGAGATAGAAGCAGACTGAAATTATGTGATCACCCAGAACTACACGTTGGGCAGAAAGCTCTTTTTTCAAAATTTTGAAAGTTTTGGCCAGTCCAATGATGCGTTCCACATGTATCCGTTTGGAGGCAATTCTGCGATCTTTCAGAACTGCACTGGCACTCAGTTGACTTTTCCCTTTCAGGAAAGTTGGAATGTTAATTTTCACGTCCTTTGAAGCGAATAAGTCCTGAACATTGAAACCACGATCCGCCATGATACTGTCTCCAGGGGAAATAACGGATGGATCAGTCAGAAGTTCTGAGCGTTCACAGATCTGGCGATCACTGACACTCCCTCCGTAGGCTGGGCTGACATACGAGACAACTCCACGTGGTGTACATCCAACCAACACTTTCAGTGTGTTACGGTTCTTGTATGTGGAGAATGTAGCACACTGAGCTTCGACTTTCGATGGCTTCTGGATTGGAATTTCTGTTCCATCAACAATCATCCTTGTGGTCGGGAATTGGGATCGAAAGTCCTGAGGCATGAATTCCTGCACTACATCTGTTGGTGGAGATTCCATAATTTCCTTCAACTGAAAATAAAGGAACTTAATCCAGATGTGGGTGATGGTGCTAACAGTGTTTTGTCGAATGTCAAACAATAAACTCAGTTCAAAATCTTCTTTTGCTTGACGTAACTTAATCAAAGTCAAGAAAAGTTGGTTTTTGGGATGGAGATGACAACTGATACCTAAGTGATGCACACAATCACCCAGAATGGTAAACAAAAAAGAGAAATGATCATAACTGTTGAATCCGGTGTAATATTTAATTACATCTGGTCGGAGTTGGAATGAGTCAATCGAGAAATTGACTTTGTTTTCCAGTATCGTGCAGTTCACAGATGCCTCAGCAGTTTGAGTTGTGACTTCAGCACTTGTTTCCGATACTGGGAGCTCTGGAGGAGAGTCACTGACCACCACCACTTCTGCGCCAAGCCCGATGTCCTCTGCTTTTGATGCTCCATCAGTGGTAGACTTCACCTCAGCTGCACGAGCAAGCCGTGATGTTCTCTCTCTCCGCTGTTCTAAACGCTTCCGTCTTGCTTCATCCACTCTCCGAGGCTTGAATGAGAATACTGATGGGACAGCATTGGCCAGCAGGCGTTTCTTCTCTCCTTGAAGATAAAAACAAATAACAATTGGTTACAAACAGCAGAAATGAATGAAACAAATTTGTAAATTCTTTTTAAACTACAATACTTGTTCAACATTTTTTGTTTCCCTCTGCAGTAAAGAGGGCCTTCACAGTATGATAATGATAAATATCTACTGATGGACATTCTTATTGACATACCTAATAAAGTCTGAGCATAGTCACTGTCTGTAAAGTGGTCTGAACAGACTACACTGTGCTTGCCAGGCTCCCATGGCTTTTTGGTGATGGGGTCACATCTTCTGATGGCGAAACTCCATATCCTTTTCACCTCAGGATCTGATGGGAACTGGTGCCCTCCACGCTTGTTTCTGCAGCCTGGTACGCAGCAGTAAAAAGGCATTTCTACTCTGCAGATAAAAATATATAGTTGATGATAACCATTCAACATGTACACTACTTCTTCTAATATAGATACTCGTATATTTCCTGATAAGAAAAAAAAACAACAACACTAGATCTAGGCCTATTGAATTTAGTAAAACAGAGTCTGTACATGTGCTAGGCTCCTCTCACCACTATCATGACCACTATAGGCTAGCTTAAGCCACTAGATATAATATTGTGCACAATATGTTCAATTGAGCGCGATCAAAAAAAAAATCATGTGAACTGACAAATTTTCTAGTGGTGCCACAACCCACTAGATTGATACCGTGCCACAATCACAAACACTTGACTTTCGCGATTGACCAGGTGACAGACGACACAAAGCCTACTAGTAACCTGCTAACGGGCGATAATACAGGAAAATACCGTTTCCTTTTCCATAATACATCTCACATTCGTATACCAGGAGTTACCAGCGATATTTTCTGAGAAATATAGATTTATTTTATCAGTTTATTGGTTTCTTACCTGTCTGGAATTCATAAATGCGTTGACATAAAGGACGAAAGTGTATAACAGTGGCGAAGCTGTGAAAATCGCCTGGTTTTTCCAGATGCCTGATAGTACAGTGGCGCCGCCAAGCGAATGAGTTTTGATAACGTCCCATTTCCTAAACGCAGCTATAAGTCTTGGTAAAACATATCCTTGTCGCAGCAGTTTAGAGACTAGCTGGGAACTTCGATAGACAAAGTCCTCATATTTGCAGCTAGCTCTGGAATAGCGTATAAGTTGAGAAACAGCACACAATATGCCGGTGACATAGGAATGTTTCTGCTTAGAAAAGGGAAATTGACTATGGAAAAATTGAAATCATCACGTTTGTCATATAATCTAGTTGACAGGTTAGAATCATTATCAATCTCCAACCTCATGTCTAGATAGTTGGAAAAATTAGCGGAGTCTGTAGTATCCTTAATTTCAAGTTCCTTAGGATATATGACATCCAAATAATCACCAAACTTGGGATTATTTAGCGACAATACATCATCTATGTATCGGACAGTGAAATTATAATGACATGTTAGTTTCTTAGAACCACCTCGTTGTAAATGTTGGATAAAATCTTAAAATCATGGTGCACAGTTTGTACCCATGGGAATACCAATAGTTTGTTGAAATATTCGACCACCAAATTCCACAAAAATATTATCAATGAGAAAATTAACCATATTTACCACATCTATTTCAGCATATTTGTATGGGGCATCAGAGTCGCCTTTAACAAAATAAGCGGTATTATATTTAACTACAATATAGTGGTACCGACGTTGTCCCCTTTTAGAGAAACATGAATTATTGATTAGTTTTTTAAGCTGAGACTTCAGCTAAGTTTACAGCTATCCTGGGATCATGGCACATTGAAATGATCTGCACATAGTCCAGTGAACATGTGCAGATACTTACCTTCAATGGTTAACGCGTAATCATGGTAACGCACACAAGCCTTGCTCAACCTGAAAAAGTTTTTTTCTGCTGTCATACTGGTGCCACCTAACAGTACTTGCAACAATATACACATCGATTTATACATATAGATCTGGTATAGAATAATATTCCAATTTGCTCACCTCAGTGGAATTTCTGCTCGAATGAATTATATCATAGGGCTGAAATAAGAGATCGACACAATGTGATAGTAATTACCAACAATGGAATTTCAATATTATTATAGGTGAAAATATTGAAATGCAGATGAATACATGGTGTTAGAGCTCTGCGCAGGCTAACCCACCATGCGGGTTGAGGGCCCCTAACCCCGCAGAATGGGCCGGGTTTTATTTTTTTTCACTTTTTGTTGCCGGACTAGCCGGCCCTCAATGATGACGCACCTTTCTCTTAGTAACTTGTTTGCAGCAGAGAGGTCAGCAATGGTCTCCTGATAGGCCACAGATTGTCCATATCCTGAATCTTGATATCCAGGGCTTTTACCATATCAGCCGGTGTCTTCGTTGTTTTCTCCGGATTTTTTTCTAGGGATAAGTAGTGATACATGGGGTTTGTATCGGATTTATAATTTTTTTCATAGGTTGTTGGGCAGTTGTATACTAATTCCATCAGGTGTACAGTAGAAACAACTACATTTAACACACTGTCTGCCCCTGATGACGCCAGTGTGTCTTTGGATAAACTATTTGGTCGGGCTTTGTTTCTATTGCAAACTGTTGTACTTTACGTTTGTTATTAACATCATCAAAATCTGAATGTATTGGTGGTAATAGATTGATACTTACATTCCAACAACCGTACGGCGAGACTGCTTTCCTTTTGTGTCCACTTATTCTCAGGAATGAGCGTTGAACAGCCTAAAGTTTCTACCATTTCACCGTCACTGGCACTCGGATGATCATATTTTGACAACTTAAATCTTTCCTGGTTTTGCCATTCTCAACGGTCAACGGTTTCCAATATTGAGTTTACATTGTCAGTCTCAGCCATACAAGCAAGTCATAGAACAAGTACAAGGCTTGTGCTTTTGCAATTGTACTATTCCTTCCTAAAAATCTCATTTGATGTTGCTTTCTACCTTGTTGACATGTTATTTGCAGAAATACATAACGAGTTTATATGTATTTCTGTTATTTGGTACTTGATTTCTGGCACACAACTTTTTGAAACAGCATTGTATTATGACACCCAGTATTTGAAAACATTCACAATTACTACATTCCTCATTGACATAAAAGTGGAACAGTCCAAAAATTTGCTCGAATTCCGGTTTATTCAAAGGGTTTGTTAAGGTCAAAAGAAACTGACAAAGATAAAACCAGCTGCCAACGTGGACCCTAGAGAGTGCCTATTCAGCATCTGTGTCAGTTCCGAACTCTTTCTTTGAAGATGAGTCGGAAAGTGAGGGCCTGTCATTGCTGTTAGATGATGTTAACACACAATGTTATGATGATGACCATGGCGAGTGTATTGGTTCACAACAGCCTGAGATAACTGATACCACTAGTTGAAATTTACCTGCCTCTTGGTCCTGGAGAACTCCATCGTCTCTAGGTACGGGAGAGCCTTCCTTGCCACTGGGTCCTGGAGAGAATCTACTGTGTCTGAGTGTTAGAGAGCCTGCCTTGCCTCTGGGTCCACGGAACAAGAAAATAACCTTCTGGGAAGAAAATGGACTGAGGAACACCGAGACGAACAAATGGAACCAGAAAATAACCTCAAGATACCATCACCAGCTAAACGACACAAGGACGAAAACAAACGCACAGAACCTGAGAAAGCTGGCAATCTTGAAGCAATACGGAAAGCTATACTGAAAGCGTTTTGGACAATGAAGTATAATAACCAGAACTTCTAGTTTTTTCAGAAAACGACAAGAGAAAATGAAAGCCGACGAAACAGCACGAATGCGTGTGACATGTTTGGTTCCAACAATCAGAAGCAGATTGTGTGTAATAAGTTCCTGGTCTGCAGCGATGTCGGCCCTAACCATCTGCAGGAGTGTCTCCTGTTGGCTGGCACTAAGTGTAGTAACATCGAAAATATAACTTTTCGCTTTGGATGTTTGTATGTCATTCATGATAAGTGTTTGCTGTCAAACTGATGTTTGTTTACATGTCTAGTTCAAATCATGTTTATATTTTATGACATTATTTTTATTTTATGACATTATTTTATGACAACCGACATGCCCCCTCGGCAGCCATTTTTCATAAACATTTGTTTTGTTTTTTGGTATAACTTTCTGGAAACTGGTATACCTTTTTTTTCTACCAGGTTCATGTTCTACCAGACGTAAGAAACGCGCAAAAAAGTTCTACCAGGTTCATGTTCTACTGGTTCATGTTCTACCAAAGGTAAGAAAAGTGCTGTATCCTATCTCTGTTGAATCAGGCAAATGTTAGTTACGCCGATTCTGTGCGATGAGAGCCGAGTGGACACATATCGTGTTATTTGGTCGTTTCACAATGAACCATATTGGTAACATACTCTTCTCCTCCGAATTGGAAAGCGCAAGGTCAATAATGTTAGCCTCTTGAGAAGCTATTCATCATCGAATGATGGATCGAGCACGACAGTAGGCAAGATTATTGTGGATTCAAATTCGCGCAAACGATGTGTAGTATTTGCAGCCCCGTTCCCATCTAAACTGGTGCCATTGTGTTAAATTGAACCGCCGTATCGCTAATATCATATTAACAGGGCACAGTGTATCTCATTGAGGCAGTTGGTTGAAACAGTGAATAATTAAGATAAATAAAACCAAAAAATGTTGATAAAGGGGAAAATATCCAAAAATAACGTCATAATATATAAAAGACAAAAATATAACGTCATTATAAATAACGTTTGGACATCATTGACATCACTATTTTGTCGGGCTTTGGTTCTATTGCAAAATGTTGTACTTTATGTTTGTTATTGGGATCATCAAAACTTGGCTGTATTGGTGGTGATAGATTGATACTTACATCTAAGACGGTGGTACCAGCTGGCGAATAGGGTTTTATTCTGCTCATGTCCCATTATTGCCTTGACCATATCAACCAGATAAATTAGAAAAAAATACCTTGTTCCTTTGACTGAACCTCGAGACGCCTCTCCTTCACAGCTGGAACGAGGCTCTTGTTCCAGCCCTTTATGGCGTCAGACAGCACCCATCACTCTTCAGGGGCAGGATGTCACCTGTTCTGGCTAAGAAAGAGACGGATTTGGCCAATGATAAATGAGAATTCCTCATAATCGAGGCTTGACATCATTCCGAACACTGACACACCTGTGATGCCTGTATACACTGACCAATGTTAGTGCAGAATGAATATGCCAAAGCAGTAAGGCCATTCTTGTTTAATTTTCTGATTCTCGTCCCTGCACGCCTAGCTTTCCATCAATATTTTGAGAAAAAAAAAACAATAAACATGTAATATCAAGGAAATGCAATTTTGACACACACAATTTCGCCAATCTTCATAAATGATTATACAATTGACTCCACCAGAATTATTTTCAGTTCGTTTCCAATTTTAGAACGGCCTTGGATTTCCCATTCTCGGCCAGTCAGTGTACAGTGACAAATACATGATAATGAGAAATAATGATCATCTAGCTGGAATACATGCGATCAATATCATACATGTCTCAAATGCTGATATACAGTTCTCCAAAGCTAATAAAGGCCGTTAACATTAAATATCCTATTTCGAATGACAAGGCTCCAGTCCAATATTCTTGTTGTCGCCCAGTGAACAATCCTCCAACACTGGTAAAACTGTTAAAGGAAGTACTGCTTACCTTGGTGTTAGCCGTGGTTCGTACTGTCTCTTGGCTAACGATGGCATGTGTTATACCGAAAAAACTCGCCAGTCTGTAACTGAATGATGGCCGCGCTGGGGTCTTTGGACTTGGCGTCGGGAATGTTTCACCTGGTTCTTGTCGACCAAATAGATTTCCTGATAAAAATTAATCACCCGATTTTTTCGGTGCAATTTTCAACAAGAAAAAGTCTGTTAACTACTTTTGGGGCTTTGGTGGACGTGGTGAAAGCTGCCATCCTGTCTAGTCCAAAATCTACTTATTATTGCTGTTTTGCTTTTTATGGTGAGAGCTTGTTTGGGTCCTTTTGACCCGCCATTAAAATCTTGCAAGAATTCCTGGAAGTTGTCCAGGACATTTTTTCACATTGTTGGTTATCAATCACATTGTTGGTCCGAAACCATCAGTTACATAGTCACATAGGCAGACACAACGGGAGCTGTATCCTCGCAACTCATTCTCATCAAATGATGAGATCTGCTGTCGGTGCTATCTCGACCAATCTAGCACGTAAAGGCCATGGACTATTAGCTTGGATTCGAAATCCAATAAAATCTAAGCAAGACCTATCTTTTGTAGCATGATTACTACAATGAAAACATTTTGAATTGACCTTGTGATTGTGCATCTTTAGATGCGTGATCTTTTGGCCTATCGCCCCATTGCTTAGCTTGGTTGGATGAAAGCGTAGATGTTTCAGCGAACATGTATGTTCCAGCGAACATCTCAAGTGGTATTCGCGCTATAAGAGGAGAATCTGCCGGGCCGACTGGAGGTGCTCCTAGATATGTGATAACCTAGCAGCAATTTCGCTTCTTGATGAATTGTGGGTTTACGATTCCTCGCAAAGCAGACCTGATTCATGTCTCCATCAATACAGTAAAGCGGAGATTGAGGTATTGTAATTGTAGTCTACATGTATTCGACTACATGTACAAAATGTAATAATTTTAATTGGAAAAAAAACGCTCCCGTTCGTCAATTATAATATTATTTCACGCATATTCCAGACATTTCCGGATAACCATCAGATCGAGATTCAGTGTATCTTTTGATAAGGTGTTTGGTCGGGCTTTGTTTCTATTGCAATATGTTGTATTTTACGTTTGTTATTGGAATAATAAAATTTGGCTGTATTGGTGGTAATAGACTGTTACTTACATTCACTCAAATGTCGAACGACGATCTCGATCGAACCATCAAGACCTCAATCAATCAAAATCAGCGCATTGGCCCTAATGTCGTGAAAGCTAGGCTTGTATCACAGAGTATTGAAGTCCAAAGATGGAAAGTCCGAGGAAGCATGCTCCGGGTTGATCCCGGAGGGGCTGCTATCAGAGCTTCCATCCACACAGTGAAACGTAGGACGTATTTAGTCGCTGGGCCAAATTCAATTTGGCACACTGACGGCAACCATAAACTGATCAGGTACGAATGAACACCACTTGTAGCTACTCGTAGTGAGAGACGACACTGGCGTGAAATAACGCGCTTGGCATGGTGTCAAAATATATTTTATCATGTGAAATGATATCAGTATGAGAAGTCATCTGTAATTTAAGACAATATTCTTGGTCCACTGGTTATTACAAAACGAAGGATCCACTCCACTGCGCTATTATATTTGAATATTGTTATCTTTAGAACGGTATACTCTCAATATTCATCACTCTTTTACTGCACTGGCGTGGGAGGTTTTCAGGTACAAGTGGCGCTGATTCAGAAGTGCGGTTCGAACTTGCCGCCAAACCTATTCATAGTGCAGTGCAAAGAAAAATATAGAATGACCAATGAATGCCTTCATAGCAGCGTCGTATCCAACGGACTGGGAAATGATCAATACATAAATAAACATGTGCAAGTGGTGAACTACATAAGATGAAAAAGGAAACAAGTACGGAGGCTGAAAAGAAACAATACATATTGGAAATGAATGTGAAAATGAAAGCGTCTGATCAATGAAAGGTGTACGTGAAACATTCATACAGGTATGTAGTGCAAGAAGGAATGAAATGATTATGATATATACATGAGCATCACATATTGGTGTGTCAAATAATTAAATAAATAAATCATATTGGAGAACCCTGCTACATGTATAAGTGTTATTTGTGTTAGTAATAGTATGTCAGAAGTAGTTCAAGTTAGTATATTATGTGTCAATCACTATGATGAAAGTGCCTATTAATTTTTTGGGTAAAATCAACTTATCTGATTACTTAGCAAATAGATAAACTTGTCATCATTGTTCTGTTGGTGATGTTAGCGTTATGGAGGTGGAATTTGTTCATACAACTTATACAATCAACTCGTAATTATCTGTGAACAATTGGCGAAATCTGTTATACTATAGGTACATATATAACTGCATATTTATTATGAACTATATGTTGTTAAATTCATATATAAATCGGATATTTAATAAATTTACCTCACCTAAGAACACCACACCACATCGTTATCGTCCGATTCAATTGAAACCTCGATCCCTTCCAATACAGGCCTTCCCTCTAATCCTTTCAAAACCTCAGTCTCGGCGGGGCTTGGAGTTGGCGGCTTTGCTCCTCCCCCTGTCTGCGGATATTTCATCTGGGATTTCTTCTATTTCGCTGAAAGCATATGCATTATTATCAATAAATTTCATTTTAATGAACATTTATAGATTGCACATAATATTTTCTGTAACAATATATTTGTAATGATTTCATTATAATTCCCCCTCTTAATAGCAACTGCAAATATCAGTCATTTAAATGTTGTTTGAACAAGAATCAATGATTTGAAAACTATGCTGAAAAACGATTTCTTTTTACTTTTGTGTATACTCTTTTTAGACAGACATTGGGATTTTTAAAAATATGCAATATCCTATTAAATTGGCATAATTATCTACAATTTTTTAAAGTTCACATCTGACTTCCATCTAAACATTTTCACAAAACTCTCATTGTCAACCATCTTCTCCAACGTCATGACTATCTCACCAAATAGTTTTCGGACAGCGTCAACTGTACTCAAAACATGTTCGGCATACTTGTAGCGCAAAAGCGACAATAAGTCAGGATATAGATAAACTTTCTTCTTCATGAATAATTTCAGATAATACATGTGATACGAGCCTGCAAAATATAACTGTTCTCGGGGGGCTAATTTTTAGATCGACCAAAATGTTGATGAACCACATAAGGTCCTTCACTGTGGTCATCCCATCCCATTCAAAAAATATATATTCGGCCTGAATAACAAATGATGTATGGTTGAGCCTATTTCATAACCTATCTGGAACCGCAAGAATTTCTTTGAAAGAAACCATGGTGCTCCGGACATCTTCCACAAACGCACCTGTTGCTGTGAAACACACTGAAGGTGTGTTTCACCTTCCAGAAGCCTTTCCAGAAGCACCTGTATCGCAGTGAGACGACGATACTTTCCTCGAAAAGTGCTTCTCCTGTAATAAATTTCGCACTACAGTTCTGGTTCACAATGATGCCAATGAATGTCTTCTATTTGTTTCGCGTCTCGTGCCAGCTAAATTTATTATGGCCACTTATGAGAAGAGCACATAGACGTACACCAGCCCGAAATACTGACATGAACTGAGTTTTTCTCTGTGTCCAAGCTCGAGCAGTGAAATCCTAACTAAGTTATTTGAGGAAACAAAACTAGTAATGCAGGGGTCTCCTGTTCACCATCACTCGACCAAAATGTTTTATTAATATTTATATGCTCGTTTGATTCTAAAGTATATGTGGCCCCCAACAACTTATTATACGGTTATGTGAATGCATGTTTGTATATTTAGTAAAGCCCGGTACCAGCTTTCTAGGGAGTATACGTCCTGCTGAGCGGCAGCATGGCCATTGCCGGTGTTTGTGAACTAAGTGTCATTCCGTCGGACCAGATCCGAATCATACATGATACCTGAGCACATGGACTCCCAGTACCTGAGCACATGGGCTTGTGTGCCATGAATACTACTTGTATCGTTTTGATCGTGATCAATACGTGCCATGGGATACATATCGTGGGAAGGTGACATATCTTGTGGGAAGTATGGAAAATTAGTATGTGTGATATCTCAACAATATTTACAACAACTTGTACACACTTGCAGTATTATGCCCTGTTATGTCCTTCTGAAAAAGCTCTTCAAATGGTGATAGACATGCGCGGAAATTGAGCGAAACGTTCGTTCTCGTCAAGAACGTATGTTACCTTCTGCTGGAAAACAAATATGGGAAACCCATTAAATTGCTGCTTTGTAATTCCTATGCCATAGCTAATATCTAAAATACAACACATACATTTTTCGGTAACCTTTCTTAGCCCTTGGGCTATTTTTTTCTCTGGATGGCACATGCTGTGGCATTTGCTGCCAGAGAGACCTATTTTCAAGATGGAAAATCACACAAAAAAGCATTTCAGTTGACATGTTTTTTTTGCGAAATTTTACCTGTATGTGCACAATGTTATTCAACATTCAGAATGGTAAATCATGTTGTTGCGTGATTACCCGTAGCTTACATGACATTTATTAGTAGCTCCTCCCTCATCATTTGATTCAGATAAAGGGTCATCACTTGGTTCAGATTCTGATCCTGGTTCGTACAAGCTGTCTCCCCCCTCATCTGACTCACTGGGTGGCTGCTCAGGTTCACTGGGTGGCTGCTCAAGTTCCTTGGGTGGTTGCTCATGTTCACTGGGTGGCTGCTCATGTTCACTGGGTGGCTGCTCAGGTTCACAGGAAGGCTGCTCAGGTTCACTGGGTTGCTGCTCATGTTCACTGGGTGGCTGCTCTTGTTCACTGCCTGGCTGCTCAGGTTCACTGGGTTGTTTAGGTTCACTGTGTGGCTGTTCATGTTCACTGGGTGGCTGCTCATCTTCACTGGTTGGCTGCTCAGGTTCACTGGCTGGCTGCTGAGGTTCACTGAGTGGCTGCTGAAGTTCACTGGCTGGCTGATCATGTTCACTGGTTGGCTGCTCATATTCATTGATTGGCTGCTCAGGTTCACTGGGTGGCTGCACAGGTTCACTGGGTGGCTGCTCATCTTCACTGGTTGGCTGCTCAGGTTCACTGGCTGGCTGCTGAGGTTCACTGAGTGGCTGCTGAGGTTCACTGGCTGGCTGATCATGTTCACTGGTTGGCTGCTCATATTCATTGATTGGCTGCTCAGGTTCACTGGGTGGCTGCACAGGTTCACTGGGTGGCTGCTCAAGTTCACTTGGTGGTTGCTGAGGTTCACACAGTGGTTGCTCAAGTTCACTGGGTGGTTGCTCAGGTTCACTGGGTGGCTGCTCAGGTTCACTGGTTGGTTGCACAGGTTTGCTGGTTGGTTGTTCATGTTCACTAGGTGGCTGCTCAGGTTCACTGGGTGGTTGCTCAGGTTCACTGGGTGGTTCCTCTTTGGTGTCCCCTATCATGATCGTCTCTCACATCTCAGGCATCATTTTGTTTCTTTCTCAATGTCCCAAAGACTCTGGACTTAGTCTTCCTAATCTTGCTCATCGCTGTGGATTTCATCCATTTGGACTCATCTCTCTTGTGACTCCAAACTTGGTCATTTATCTGGTATTCATCACTCAGATCTCGGTCATAACTCTTGATATTATCACTCTGGCCTTTCCTCATTTCCTGGACTTGCTAATCACTCTAGATTTCTTTGCTCTGGATTCAGTCCTCTGGTGTCTGCTGTCATGATCATCACTCACATCTCAGTCAACACTCTGGTTCTTTCTCATCGTCCCAAACTTGCCCATCACTGTGGACTTCCCCATCTCTCTGGAATTGTTCAGAGCTCTGTACTTCTCCACTCGACCTTCAGTGATCTGATGACTCTGGACTTCATCATCACTCTGGACTTCATCATCACTCAGGACTTCTTCATCACTCCAGACTTCATCATCACTGCAGACTCCATCACTCGGGACTTCTTCCTCACTGTGGACTTCATCGTCTTTGACTTTTTCATCAATTGGGACTTCATCACTCTGGACTTCTTCCTCACTCTGGACTTCATCATCACCCTGGACTTCATCACTCAAGACTTCTTCATCACTCAGGACTAATTCATAACTCTGGACTCCATCATAACCCTGGACTTCATCACTCAGGACTTCATCATCACTCAGGACTTCATCATCACTCAGGACTCCTTCATCACTCTCGACCTCATCATCACCCTGGACCTCATCACTAAGGACTTCTTCCTCACTCTGGACTTCATCACTCTGGACTCCATCATCACTCTGGACTTCATCATTCAGGACTTCTTCATCACTCAGGACTCCTTCATCACTCTGGACTTTATCATTCAGGACTTCTTCATCACTCAGGACCCTTCATCATTCTGGACTTCATCATCACTCTGGACTTCATCACTCTGAACTTCTTCATTCTGGACTTCATCAACACTCTGGACTTTTTCATTCTGTACCTCATCCTCTTGGAACACCATATCACTTTGGACTTCACCACTCTGGACCTCCATATCACTTTGGACTTCTTGATTTCGGACTTCACCACTCTGGACTTCATAATTATGTACCTCCATGTCACTCGGGACTTCCTCATCATTCTGGACCTCCATATCACTTTGGACTTCACCACTCTGGACTTCTTCATTCTGGACCTCCACGTCACTTTGGACTTCCTCATCATTATGGACTTCATCCCTCTGGACTTCATCATTCATGACTTCATCATTCTGGACTTCATCATTACTCTGGACTTCATCACTCTGGACTTCATCATCACTCTTCATGCTGGACTTCATCATCACCGTGGACTTCTTTATGCTGGACTTCGTCATCACTCTGGACTTCTTCATTCTGGACTTCATCACTCGGGACTTCATCACCACTATGGACTTCTTCATTCCAGACTTTCTCATTACTCTGCACTTCCCCATCAGTCTGGACTTCATCATCACTCTGGTTCTTCCTCATCACTCCAAACTTGCTCATCATTTTTGACTTCCCGATTGTTCCAATCTTGATCATCACTCTGGTCACCACTATGGAGTCAAATATTTTCACTTCTTCACTCTGAACTCCATCTTCTGTCTGGACTTCACTGACATCACTTCGGTCTGCATTATTGATTTGGCTCCATCATGGTATCGGAAGACATCATCGCAAACTTCATGATCACTCTGTTTATGCTCTAGGCTTATTTCTTGCTTTTGACTATGGTCTTCGTTATCTTGCCCTTGGATCTGTTCTTGAGTATCTTTATGAAGTCCATAGTCAATTTCCCTTTTCTAAGCAGCAACATTCCTATGTCGCCGGCATATGGTGTGTTTGTTTCTCAACTTATACGCTATTCCAGAGCTAGTTGCAAATATGAGGACTTTGTCTATCGAAGTGCCCAGCTAGTCTCTAAACTGCTACGACAAGGATATGTTTTACCAAGACTTATAGCTGCGTTTAAGAAATTCTATGGACGTCATCATGATCTGGTTGATAAATACAGCAAATCCATGTCTGCCATGCAACTAGATGTATTTTCAGGTTAATTTTGGGGAATTCATGACGGGTGCCACTTGTGGGGCAGGAAATGCTCACTCTTTCCGGAACACCTGATTTCACCTCCTAATGGCCATTTATGGGGGTTCATGAGTTTCCCTGTCATTTTTGTTTTCTCTCACTTCGTATGCCTGATATGACTTTCTGTCCCCGGACTATGAGATTGGATAACGGACCCTGTTTTGTTTGCTCGGAATACTTAATACTGGGTATTGATTCCACGTCTATTGCCCATGATTCTGTCCTTGGGCAGTTTGCTCTTGGCTCTGTCCTTGGGTATCTTGTTCATAACTCTGGTTTTGCCCATGGCTTTGTCCTTGGGCAGTACGCTCTTGGCTCTGGTTTTGTCCATGGCTCTTATCTTGGGTATCTTGCTCTCAGCTCTGGTCTTGCCCTTTTGCTCTGTCCTTGGGTATCTTGGGTACTTTACCCCGAAGTACCCTCGAAATGCCCCCGACACGAAAAAAGTCTAATATATCAAGATGAATTATGATGACATATCTGTCAAATATAGTGGAAATGTATTCACTCTTCCGTCACGCGCTCAAAATAAAAAATGTGTGTTGACATGCAGGCGAAAAGTTTCAGGAGTCATTTATCATTGCAGAAGATTACTAACTTTATCAGTTTCATGGGTAGAAGTCTGAAACCGTTTGGTCCCCAGTTGAGCTATGCCAAGTTATAACACGATACGATTTAGCATCGCAAAATTTTTGGCAAAAAAAGGTGTAAACGAGTTTAAAAAATCATTGTGTAATGTGCTGTGGTGACAAAATGCCATAATCTTCATGTTTGAATAGCGTAAATATGCTGCGATTTTTTGCAGGTTGTGGACTTATTACGAACATCAATGGACCTATTCACAGAATTTCCCGCCACTGGTCACGAGAGCTCCGACCAATCACAGCGGCGCGCAGTAATGGTAATAAACAAATCCGCAGTGTTAAGTTTATCGCACATTTTCTCATCATAGACGGCAATACAGATTATATTTAACCCAGATGCCCCATTATCTGCAACAAGGCTGTATGGAAATAAGGGTTATTTAGCCAATTGTTCACTGAAAACGGGCGATGCGAGTTTGGTCAGAATGTCAACACAGCATTCGGGAAATCCCAGTAAGAGAAACACGGGCACATGGTGATCCTCGCGCTGTGTTTGTAAACAAATAGTTCTGGCTACTAAGTAAAATGATTTTACGGGCAAGGTTGGTCTCAACGGGGGAAGGGATGGGTTTACGGGTATTTTTTTTCTCGATATATGTGCGATTGTTACATAAAGTCAGGTTTCTTTTTGGCCCGAACACTATATCATGTGTGTCACACGACATTTTGAGTGGTTTTGCTACACGTGGTCAGACTGGGATTTTGGGGGGGTTCTAGAAAATTGAATACACTATTACTGTGTATTCTAGATATCCTGGTGGTGCTATGCACATCACATGGCACAAAACAATGTGTTCTAGAAAAAATGAATACACTATTACTGTGTATTCTAGATGCCTGGTGGTGCCATGCTTCGGAAGCGTTGAAGGGCCACCCAAGAAAACTTTTTTTTTTAAATTGCTGACTTAGTAACTCGATAATATCGACTTAGTATCTCGATAATATCGAGTTGGTATCTCGATAATATCGACTTTGATAATATCGAAATTTATAAATTTCGTATATATTCTGAGTCAGTGAACTTTACTTTTCTTTTAACATCATTGAACCAGACTTCTTTTTTCCGTCTAAGTTCGGCGGCTGATCTCTTCACTACACCATCGGCTGCCATTTCGGCTGCTATCTTCGCCCAAACGAGCAGCTTCTGCTTATGTGTTTCCTCCACGAGATCAACTAACCAACTAGATTGATTTATTGTTAAAAAAATCTAAATCCTTGGTAATAAAAATGGAATAAATCTGGTCATGATTGTGTTCTGAACCCACAGCCACAGTGGCCAACTGACAGTAAAAACTGAGCAAATCACACTGACAGCCGGATCGACATGACACACTCACGTAGTGGACCAAAGGACTGGCCAGCTGTATTGTAAATACTGGAAAGTGCCTACCATGATTCCACTGCGTGACCATTCACACTGCGGTCTTGGTGACGGACTTTGTTGACCTGTTCTTGGGCAATCTGACCGTGATCGTCTGTAGACCCCGATTCATCTGAATCACTCGATTTTGAGTCTGGGGCTGGTCATGGTAGTGAAGGAACTGCTGGTCGATTTGGTACACGATCATACGAGAGGCTACTTAGTAGCCTTTTGGCTTTTGATTAGGTACTTAATATGTACTTGTTATATATCTATTCCATGGGGTTTGTTTTGGATTTCTAAATCATTTTCATAGGTTGTTGGGCAGTTGTATACTAATTCCATCAGGTGTACAGTAGAAACATCTACATTTACTACATTGTCTGCCCCTGATGACGCCAGTGTGTCTTTAGTTAGACTATTTGGTCGAACTTTGTTTCTATTGCAAAATGTTGTATTTTACGTATGTTATTGGCATCATCAAAATTTGACTGTATTGTTGGTAATAGATTGATATTTATGTGGTGATTTTGCCCAAAGCACACGGCAGGAGTCTTTGCAAAACACTAGCAAGTATTGTGGCCTATCTTTCGACCGCTCGAGTTCCGAGCGTGCGCTGCCTAGCAACGCACTGTACCTAATCGCGCCCAGTAAACTATAACAAGTGGTGACCTAGTTTCTCCTCCCGCCTCTCGGTTCGATATATATGCGAGCATTTGGCTTGGTCTGTGAGATTGTCTCAGAGCAAGCCGAGAGGCTCGCTATGAGCTTTACGTCCCTGTGTCTTGAGTAAGGCCCTCACGGGCCCTGGGGACGATTTCCATTGGGGGCCCGGGCTGGGGTAGAGACAGTTGCTGACTCGGGGGCGCAAGCCCTGTGGATCGCCAGTTCTCTTCTCCAGAGTGTGACCCGTGATTGTGTTTCCATCATGCGGGAAAGATCTTGTTTGGAAAGATCTTGTTTGGAGTGGCGTAAGAATACCAGAAAGCACGAGACCGAAGTGCTTTCTGGAATTCTTACGCCACTTCAAACAAGATCTTTCCCGCGTGCTAGAAAACACACAAACCTGGTTTCGTTTTTATCACATGCTATGAATTATTCATCCTAAAAGTAGAAAAATAGCATAGGCGAAAATGAAATGTCCCAGACTGAGTTATTTGTTTGTGTACTTTCAGCACTATTCGATGTGTGGACAACTGTTGTTGAGTTGTAATCAAATTCACGCGCGACAATCTCCAGGCAACGTGCTGCAGCGCGAAACAAATAAACAAGTAATCATACTATCAACTCATTAGCCTTTTGGCTTGTGATTAGGTACTTATGTACTTGTCATATTTCTATTCCATGGCCTTTGTTTCGGATTTCTAAGTTATTTTCGTGGGTTGTTGGGCAGTTGTATACTAATTCCATCAGGTGTACAGTAGAAACAACTATATTTACCACACTGTCTGCCCCCGATGACGCCAGTGTTTTTTTTTTTGATAAGGTGTTTGGTCGGGCTTTGTTTCTATTGCAAAGTTTTTTTATTTTACGTTTGTTATTGGAATCATCAAAATTTGGCTGTATTGGTGGTAATAGATTGATTCTTACACGCACACGGTGGTTAGCCATTTTGAAAAAGTGAACGTGGACTGGTGCAGTTGTCGGATGATTTTATTCATCAATCCTACATTAGCAACAAGTGACAGGTTAATTTATTGTGTTAAATCGTTCCGGTAATGCACATATATACCAATTTCATTGAAAGTCATTTTCAGTCCCTGTCAGACCTGTCACAACTCGTTTTTTAACTCTTTTCACAGTCCCTGTCGATGGCGCTCACTGGCCTCACGTGATCAGCAGCAAGGGCGGCACGATTCTTGTGCTGGTCTTGTGCCGAATCTGCCATGCTGCTGACCAGTGTAGAGGGCGTCGACGGGACAACCCTCCACTCTCTCTCCTAACTTGTTGTTCTCCCCTGTGTAATTTCTCTCCGGGTTCTATATCGGCGAGTTCGTGACGTCACGTGTCTAAAAATAGTTATATGATGTAATGTGTGTGTGAGTTGGCGTGAGTCTAGTGTACGTGTGTTCTGCTGCTTAGGGTGAGCTCATGGTACTACACACTGACACGGGGCAACGCTATAACAACAACGTTCTGAATATAATGATACTAATTATATTACCGGCCCGAGTATCATATACTGCGCCTTCCTGTACGTTTAATAAGAATTAGAAAGGTGACACACGCATTAAATGGCGTTCATTTAGTGAACGAGCAGTATTAAGGCGCAGTGTATGATACTTGGGCCATATTACCAATAAGAAACAGAATAATTGTATGAGTAAATAAGTAATAAATATGAACATATATAAACCATTAAGTAAATAAATACGTGAATGAAATATAAATAGTAAGGTGAACGTAATTATTGCCTTTACGAATTCACATTTGTCGTATTTGTTGTTGCCGTAATCGACATGCCCAAACATCAGCTCACTGAAGTGGGCTAGAGCCTCAGGGTCCAACTTGTACGTAATTGGTGCCCTCTTATGTATGTCGTAAATGCCTTTGAACGCATCCACACACACCCTTAGGGAATATTGGAGAAGGACGCTGTTTTCTTGTACTACCTTGCATTTATATAGCTGAGGTCTTGACACCATCCTGAGCAGACGGTCTATGAACCCATCATGGCTGGCAAGTTGAGCCAGTTCTGTGATGAAAGGCTCCGGTTGGATCTACAGGCACATCGACATACTTGTCTTGTCAAAACCGCGTTCTTGTCCTAACAATGTCCCCCTTGCCTCCTCACATCTTGCACAATATTGAGTGTTCCCCTCTACATTTTGTCATCTTCTGATTGATCAAACATAGGCACCTGCATGCATACGCCGAACGTGCGTATAGTAAGTTCTCACAAAAAAATATTGTAACTATACTCTGATTTTTCTAACTCGTTTACACTGTTTTTCGCTGATATTTTTGTGGTGATAAATGGTATCGTTCTATAACAGCACGCTTAACCTGGGAGTCAAACGGCAATTTTCTATCGAATTTCAGATTTCTATCTCGAAAATTGAGAAAGTTGGTAATCTACCCCAATGTTAAATTTAGCTCTATTATTGAATTTCAGGGTCCGCAAAAATTTTTGTGCATTTCCTCGGTTTTCTAGGGGTGCAATCATACGAAATCAACATGTTTGTGTAGAATACACCCAATGTGTCTTCTGGTCCGAAATTACAATAATACTTCGAATCCTGATGGATAGAGACAGGACCAAACCCTCGCATATGCTCAGATTCTCGAGACCCCGGTTTGGGCTGAAATTTAACATTGGGGTAGATTGGCAACTTCTTCAATTTTTGCGATAGAAGTATGAAATTTGGTAGAAAATTGCCCTTTAACTCCTAGGTGAAGTATGCCAAGTTATAGAACGATATCATTGAGCATCGCATAAATATCGTCGAAAATTGGTGTAAACAAGTTAGAAAAATCAGAGTATAAAATATAAGTCAGGTGAAAATATCGTGACTTTTTACCAAATGAACGCGAATACCTTTGAATTTATCTTTCAAATCCAAATAAGATTTACATAGGCATATCACGACTCTATATGTTACATCTGAGACCCTTTAGAAATTTGATGAGCCTGACATCATCTCATCAATGTATGCTAAAGCCAGTAAATAAAACTGCTAATACTTAATATGCCTAAACTAACAATTAATATAATGTACATTTACATGTCAAAACTATACATACAATTTCATTTCAGGGTACGTACATTTTTGTTCATTAACTAGGTGGTAAATGATATCACATATTTTTGGCAAAAATGGATGCCCAAACGTGATGTTAAGTTTAGGTTAGTACTTCACTGGAGTCTTTGTTTTTAATGTTAATTATAAAAAAATGTTGTTTTTTTGTAAAGCAGAATTCAAATTTGACAATTTACTTCTGGAAGAAAACAGTCAAAACACTCGACACTGTGTAGAAGAGCTAGTCTTCGTATACATAATGATGCCTTCAACGAACGATACACACATATTCGGCTCAAAATGAGGTGCTATTTGTGCATATGGTCTGCACGCCCTCATTGCAGTGGTACTAAACATCCAACGAGCTATTTAATTGTTTAGCAATGCACAGTGAATGTATGTATGTATTACACGCAAAAATTATGACACAACGTGAAGCCAATTTTCAGAAAACATATGTGCCGGGCAAAGTAGACTGGGCGGTCCGCTTTGCCCTCACCTGCGAACACACTAATGAAATACTGAAATTTCTCAATAATTAAACAATTTTATATGAATTCGATGTTAAAATCGGTGAAACGTATAACGTCATAGGCAATAATCAATGTTACAACAAAGAAGTCCAGAAGATATTATTTGATAGATAACAACGAGCTTTTTAATTAAGGGGGTCCGATTTGCCCGTCTCTCCCCTATTTAATTCACTTGATACCAACAAAACCTTTTTTTCTAAAAAAACAACTTTAAAAATTAGGCCAAGGGCCAAAGATAGGTTACCGGACAATGTTTAATATTTTAGAAGTTAGCCAGGTCACTGGTTGAATTCAAGGTCAAAAGAATATTCAGCATATATAACATTAAGCATATATCATGTCCACAGTTGATTGCTAAGCTGTAAATTCAATAATCAGAGAGATATTAGCAATTTTGTGCTGTGGCCTTGAAAATGAAGGGGCAAAAGTCAAATTCAAGGTCATCAAAATATTCATTGTATATCATTTTCTATATGATGTCCACAATTGATTCCCAAGCCATACAGTCAATAGAGGAGCAAGATATGAGCCAGTTTGTCCTTGGACCTTGGAAATGAGGTCAGAGGTCAAATTCAAGGTCACGAGAATATTCAGCATATATCATTTCCTATATGTCCACAATTGATTCCTAAGCTGTAAAATCGATAATACTGGTAAGTGAGATAGCAGCCATTTTGTCCTGTTACCTTGAAAATGAGGTCAAAGGTCAAATTCAAGGTCATGACAATAATCTGCATATATCATTTCCTATATGTTCATAATTGATTACTAAGCTGTAAAGTCGATAACAAGCGAGATATTAGCCATTTTGTCCTGTGACCTTGAAAATGAGGTCGAAGGTCAAATTCAAGGTCATCAGAATATTCAGCATATATCATTTCCTATATGTCCACAATTGATTCCTAAGCTGTAGAGTCGATAATAAGCGAGATATAAGCCATTTTGTGCTCTGACCTTGAAACTGAGGTCAGAGGTCAAATTCAAGGTAACGAGAATATTCAGCATATATCATTTCCTATGAGTCCACAATTGATTCCTAGTCTCTAATCTCAATATTAAGTGAGATATTAGGCATAATGTGTCCCATTATAAAGCATAGGAGAATTTAACATGGGAAAGTCCCATCTGGGCCGAGTTTGGGCCAAAATGGCCCACTTCGAGCGATTCAAGCGCAACGAAATTTATAGACATCATAGAAGTACATATGAGGAGTGTTATGTATCAAAAAGAAAAAAAGTTACTGAACAGATTTTGAGAAAATGGCCGCCAAAGTCCAAAATCAGGCATTTTTCGTCGAAAACGGCCGCCATTTTGAAAAAAATGCGAAAATCAAAAAACTAAAAAATACCTCCTTCTTGAATTATTTTTAAGTATTTTTGTGCAAAATTTCAGAGAAATTCGCCCGTAAACAATAAAGATAAAAATGTGGACGACGACGACGACGGACGACGGACGACGACGACGACGACGACGACGACGACGACGGACGACGGACGACGGACGCAACGCCATGCCAATAGGTTATCGGACCATAGGTCCGGTAACCTAAAAAGAGGAACAAGAGAGATTGTCATCATACTTCGGACTCGAAGCATGTTTCAATACTAAAACATACTCAATTCAGAAACAAGGGCCCATGAGGCGCCGTACTCACCGAAGATGGGTACATATGGGTACATTATGACGGGCTTGTATTAATATACCCATCATAATGTACCCATCGTGAACATGCACGCGTGACTGACAAGTTACCTATACGCATATGGCATTGTTTCGACTGCCAGATGGGTTTATCTTGGCACAATTGTCTGTGATCTAGGCCGAGCCTTTTGTCCAAAACAACAGAAATATCCACGAAATCAACGAGTTTCAAACCAAAACACTGTCCATTTTGCCAGTGTTTACTGTTTACATGGCCTACGTAGCTTTTGCAATGATAACGTTT
Organism: Terebella lapidaria; assembly: GCA_949152475.1. Classification (NCBI taxonomy): domain Eukaryota; kingdom Metazoa; phylum Annelida; class Polychaeta; order Terebellida; family Terebellidae; genus Terebella; species Terebella lapidaria. The sequence continues at coordinate 25,992,579 of OX424568.1, read as the reverse complement.
TCTGTCTTTTTCATGACGTTTTGCTTGACAACCACATAGAGCGCCAGATGGGTTTTTCCTGGCACTGTTCTCATGGGGCAATGCATTCGGAGTGCCAGAATACACAATATTTCAGTCAATGAAATGCATGGTGTTGTTAATAACTTGTTATTGTACTCTAGATCCAAATTTCTTCCTTTCAAATATCAAATTATATTATATTCTGATATTAACAGTAACATAGTACAGTATCGCTTTGTAACTGGAAAACAGCACCCACCGTATCTCGCCTACTTATTCGGCACGCTTCAAATACTTGGAACATGTTCGTTCGGTGGATGCGTTGCTATGCAACATCGTAAACATGCACGCGATCTGAGAAACCCGCGCATGCTATTGGCTGACTTGTAATTTGCATAATTTATGTACATACAAAGTTCTGCTGTGTCATGGTAAACCCGCAAATGCTATTGGCTAACTGCGTAATTTGCATAATTTATGTACATACAAAGTATTGATGTGTCATCCAGCACTCGGTAAATCAATACGGTGGTGAATCAATCTTGACAGGTTGTGAGACAAAAACGAACACATTTATTTGAATAATATGTCTATGATTTGGCCGCAAATTTGTGGTTGCCCGTCGGGCGACTGCTCGTATTTGCTCACTTGCCCTCACCCAATTATTACTTGCCCCGGGAGGTCGGGAGGTCCTTAGTGTGGAGCCCTGCGTTCGCCCATCTCAGAACCCATAACAAACGGCTGTCACGTCTATCATATCTCCCTCCCTCCGATCTTAGATACATGTTGGCGACTGGCGTTGCGTGCGGAAATTGTCCGACTCGACAATTAAATTTGCAACTACGTCAACATGGATGCACGGAGAAATTCCAAAGTTGGCATATCGATAGAGGGAGCAGATAGGGCCAGAACGTGCCCCAAATGGAAAAAATCCGTCCCCATACAACAAAACGTGCCACGTTTGTGACATACATACATCCAAACATACACACGGTCGATCCCATATACTCACCTTTGGTGAGTAAAAAAATAATTGGGTAAATTTATTATATACATACATATATTTATATACTTTTGGCTGTATCTCAAGATCAAGCATGACCTGATTTGTATGAATTTGCCTTTACAAGCAAACTAGTTGTAGTTAGAGCAAATAATTATATTATGACATATAAAAATGTTCATATGTGTTTGCACACCTATTTTCATTAATATCATTCTAATACAGGCATATATACATTGTATGTATGAAATAGTTATGATTATTGGGTTTTCTTGTTTCAAGATGGATGGAAAGCATGGGTTAAACATCACCTTGTCGAAAGTGCTCAGCCAGAAACGGAAGAACTCACCAGATGTTTACACACGGTAAATTTACTGATTAGTGTAAATTATCTTGTCATCATGATGGTTATACTTATAGTGTATTGAATTTTTGGATATCGCAACTTCCATACATGTAATAGGAAAAAGTTCAATGTTTTATGGTGACAGTATATTTTTTGTTCTCTCCCATATATAATATTTTCAGGTGCTGTTTGATGATCGATGCGATGTCGATTCGACAAAATGTGGACTACAACCACCACACTGGCACTTTCTGTGGTCAATCACTTATTCGCGTTACCTTAATAGAATGATGCACAATATATATATTCAAAGTTTCATGTAAGTTTGTCATGAAACCGACGAAATATGAACAAAATTTGCACGTGGAACCATTGCATTTACAATAATCCTAGGCGATACGCAATCTTAACGCAGGAGCCAAACTTAGACAGAACATACCCGTTTTGCACAAGTATATAATCACAGCATGGTCACAAACTCGCTACATTTTGCTTGAATGACCACCCCGCCCTACTTGACCTGGGTACTGTACACGCATGAATACACAAAATGAGTGGACGCTGACAACGAATAACGGGAAACGGTCGGAGAATTGGGGGAATTCGGAGAAATTTCTTGTTTTTCAGTTTGGATACAACAATTTTCACTTCTTCCCTTGATATATTATTGTTACTAACAACATTTTCACTATAATACACTGAGGACATCATATTTTTCCTTGAATTCAACATCATTTGTATATTTTGATATAACATGTCATATTCTAGATTCATGTTATTTCCACTGAACAAATTAGCAAATGCATCCTTCCAAATATTCAAAACTCTAATTGGGTCAATGACAATATCATTTCCTTGCTTAATCTGAAGGAGAATCTTATTTTTCTTTTGGGGTCCTAATTTCTTCAGGGTTTTCCAGAATTCATTGGGGTTATTTGTACACACATCCTCTATACTATTTATTTGTTCTCGGTTATATCTGCGTTCTGCATTACAAAGATGTTTATCGAACACCTGTCTACATTGTATAAAATGTTGTCTAAATTCTTTTTTTCTGTGAGTCCGACCCATGGAAAGTTAGATATGTTTTCTCAGCAGTCCGCATTTTCTTCCACATAAAACTTTGTTCTTCCGTTCTTCCATACAAGATACATTGCGCCCAGGCGGTTCTGATGATTCCTGTTTCCGGGTTAAAATTTGGAAATATCCGGATCGTTACACTGAGCCTGATCATGGGCATGGCCGCGAAAACATTTTTCACATGATAATCGCTCAAAACATTTACCAGGTTTATCACTGGTTTTATCAGAATTCCTAAATTCACTTAGAACATGAATTATGTACAGCTTCGGGCAGCATTGGATCTGCTGCTCGGTAACCACTGTGGCGAGTATGGATGCACTAACGATCATTAGTGCATCCCGCAATGGCAAACACCACTCGTGGTTCGTTTGGATTTTCTTCATATTCCCGATAATTACGATTGTGATCGATACACACATGCATCTGCTGATTCTTATGCGCACGAAACAACCGTTCGTTGCAAATACATGGCGATTTATGTTGGTTTGAGCATGAAAAAATCGTCTGAAAAAAAGCCGAAAGATTCCCTAACGATTCTTTTTTGTAAAATCGAAGATTCCTAACGAACATGTGAAGATTCCCTAACGATCTTTCCTTTATTAATTCAAATCTACGTTATTTAAATGTTAAACGTGAAATAAAGTACCAATTGACATGTATTGATGTGTACAGATGATCTTCTAGTACAGATTTCCTATTTTTACTGTGACATTCGCTAATTTATGTCGCATAAATCAACGAATTCACAATAGTGTATGATATGGAGCTATTACAATATACACGTATTAGGCCTATATCGTTAGGGAAACTCACTTTTGTCGTTGGTGAATCTTATCGCTAATTCTTTTCCTCAACATATCTCAACAAAAAAGCGTGATCGACTTGAAATGACTACGCATGTCTTTGACCATTAAGCTACCTTCGAAGTATCTATTTATCACAACCACATGGACCTGTCATTTGATAAAATACGGTTGAAAACCAAACTGTGTTTACTGTCCGCCATTGCGTTAGTGCATTCAGTATCGCCACAGTGTAAAACGGTCACCATGACTTCCTTTGCCGGTCTCCAAGGCAAGTTATAATGAGCAGTCAGTTTCCAAACCAGTTCTACATATACTTGGCACAAGGCTGAAGTTCCTACTCCTAGGCCTCAAAGACTCTTATGGCTTATAAAATGAGACCTTTTGAACGTTAACGTTCATAACAATAAATGAAAGTAGAAATGGATACCGACAGACAAATTCATATATACAATGAACTTCATAGCCTTCAAACATACGATGAACAGACATTTCATGAAGCAATCACTCAAAGAGGCATATATCATTCTCCCCTGCGAGATCAATGCTAGAAATAAATTGGTAGATGATTGATTGATAAATCGTGTTTACTGGTGCATCAGACACATATTTCTTTGCTAATGGATGACGAGAGGATTGGTCGTATGCTGTACATTTCTTTGAAGAATATTAAGAATTGAATACATACACACATTAATATATATTTTTAAAACGTGATTTTTTTTGTTGGGGACGAACTCAGATCGTGACCTTTCTGGTCATGACCACAGTGTTAAAAAATATGACAAAAATATCCGCAGGAATGTTAGGTGTACATTCGACAGTATGAAACATTGATGATAGAGTGACCAAGCGCTCTTGGACCACCCATGGCAATGCTGTGTCTTTTCGACAACGATGACTCAAGGATGTCTAAAGTTTACTGGCCACATGAGAATCTGAACTTTTAGATCATTGGTCAGGCTATGGCGGTATTTTCGTTGAAGTTGGATATCTTCAATATGAAGTAAGTACCCTTCACACCGAGAATCAGATTTCTATATGAAATTAGTCTGGTGTGGGGTGCCACCGAAAAAAATTGAGGGTCGTGACTGTGTTGCCAAATGGAGAATTTCCACATCCCGTACGATGCGAGACGAGGAAATGAAACTGCAGGAAATCAAGGCCATCGTTGCAGTCGAATTCATTATTTTGGTCAGAAATGATGCGTCGAACAGAGCAATGGATGTGATGCTGATACTCATTGTGGATGTGTTTTTGTAGAGCGATGATTCCTTAATTTCCACCATTAATGTATAGATCTAATGGCTGCTTTTTTGGTATGTTGGGTGAAATTGATCCTAGATCTAAAACTTACTCCGGACGCAGCAACGTCTATAAAAAAAAAAAATGATGGCTGCGGCCAGGACGAGCAGACCAGCTGTAAAGGCTGGCCCTGCAACCTCCCAGCCATCAGTCTGGGCGTGGAGTGGTGCTGGGGCCAGTGAATAGGGGGTTAAAGATGGTGTGGGGTTAGGGGGTCTGAGACTGATGGCAAAAGGAGCTGCTCCCGCTTGGTGCAGTCTTCCCCCTGACAGACAGAGGAGGGTTAAAATAGCAAATTTGGAGCTCAAGATTTGGAAATAGCAAATTTGGAGTTCCAGACTGAACTGAAAAAGCATGAAAAAAAGATCTATCTAGAAATATCATGATACTAATCTTAAAATTATAACTTACCAATTCACGTTGTCAATCCCCCTCAGGATGTTCAGGGGATCACACAACCCGTCGACCAGGAAGTGGTACGTCGGCATGGCTCTGGCGACGCCTGCCAGCCGACCGACCTGGTCGAGGGGTAGGGGGTTGAAGGATAAGTCGATAATACTGTTCTCTGTCAATGCTCGGTTGATGGTAGGGATCTCGGATTACAGTTGACGATATATAGACTCGAACACATGCATACGCTGCAAATATCAATGATTCAAAGTTCCTAGTTCAAGTAGATCTAGTTCGATATTATGGCGCCTTTTTTCGTGAATACAAGTCACATGATCAGTTAAGAACACGCATTACCATGACAACGCAGTCTATAGATCATTATCTATACGCTATGTCTTGTAGGTGTGAATTTCTATGCAGATTCAAAATAATTGTGGGAACAATATACCGCCCCAACACCCCACCGATGGCAGATCTAGATACATTCTCTAACGAAATATTTGACATAATTGAACAAGTAAACCAAATGGGAAACACGCTTGTCCTCATGGGAGACTTTAACATCAATCTACTGAACTTTGACAGTCACAATAAAACTACGACATGATATCAAGTGGCTTAATTCCATTAATCACAAAACCGACCCGAATCACAGACCATTCCGCGATTCTAATTGATCACATATACGCAAACAAAATAGCAGAAAACGATCGAGTAATAAACGGAAGAGTGATTACGAATGTCTCCGATCACTTCGGTACATTTTCTATCATTCAGCACAAACACTGCAAAGCAAAGGGATTAACATACAAATAGAGATGCTTCAATGCCACAAATATGGACAAATTTAAACAGGGACTTGCGACAACCGACTTCAGTGAAGTTCTTGCTTGCACAACTGCACAAGAAGCCTACTCAAAATACATGCTGCTATATACAAGACTTTTCGAAGCATGTTTCCCTATGAAAAACAACAGAATTAAAAAGTAAATACACTAAACATGAATCCTGGATGACAAGCGGTCTATTAATATCGGCAAAACGAAAAACAAAACTTTACAAACGTAAGCTAAAGAAACCAAGCCCGGAAAATATAAATATATACAGAAACTACAATAATGTATACAACAAATCAAGAAGATTGGCTAAACAAATGTATTTTCTAAACAAGCTAGACAGTTGCAAGAACAACATCAGAGACACATGGAAAATACTGAAAAATGCAAATAATATGTCCAACTGTCAAAGTAACCCTCCAACATCCTTCTTGATTAACAATACCGAAGTAAAAGATCCATCCAAAATAGCCAATGAATTTAATAACTATTTCAACACTGTTGCAGAAAAATTGCGCGAGACTATACCTGACTCTCAAAAATTCCATACTGACTACATGAACCATATAACGAGAAATACAAAAAGCATTTTTCTTAGTCCGATTCTACCTGAGGATCTGGCTTCTGAAGTGCGGAAACTCAAGCCTAAATCGAGCCAGGGGTACGATGGCGTCTCAACTAACTTACTAAAAGCGTCTTTTGATGAAATAAAATATGTAATGACATTTATTTTCAACCTTAGCTTATCTACTGGCTCTGTACCTGATGAATTAAAGATCGCTAAAATCATCCCAATATATAAATCTGGCAACCCGAACTCGGTTAACAATTACAGACCCATTAGCTTACTTCCGGCCTTTTCAAAGCTACTAGAGAGTAGTTTTCAATCAAGTTTACAAATTTCTCGAACAAAGTAATATTTTCTACAGACACCAATACGGATTCCGTCCTAACCATAGCACCATTCACCCAGTCCTACATTTACTAAAGAATATAACCGACGCCAATAATAAATCATCCAAAAATAAAACTTGGGGTTTTCCTCGACTTAAGTAAGGCGCTTGACACTCTATCTCACGATATACTACTAAGTAAACTAGAACATTACGGAATCAGAGGGTTCCAAAAATTCTTGGTTCCAAAATTATCTGTCCAACCGAAATCAGTATACTCAATTTAATACCATTAACTCCACGTATCTCAAAATTAAACACGGAGTCCCACAAGGTTCTATTTTAGGCCCTCTACTATTCTTACTCTATATAAATGACTTATCAAGTTCCACATCTCTTAATTTACTCTCCTTCGCCGATGATACATCTATCCACATTTCTGGGGAAAATATAAAAGACATCATTCAGACCACAAACAGAGAACTAACTAAAATCAATACATGGCTAGAAGCCAACAAACTCTCACTGAACGTGAAAAAAACAAAAGCTATGATCTTCTCCACTAAAAGTAAATTTGAAATCCCCCCTAACCTGCAAATAACAATTGACGACACACCGATTGAATGTATTGACTCTAAATCGGATGACGAAATTAAGTTTTCAGTTCCCCAACCTGAAATGGCACAAACACATCAATCATTTACATTCAAAAATCTCAAGAATATTATACATGCTGGAGAAAGCCTAAAACGCCCTCCCCAACGCAGCATTACATATACTATACTTCTCACTAATCCAAAGCCAGCTTCTCTACGGGATTTTAGCATGGGGAAATAGTTCAAACATCGGGAAACTATTTAAACTACAAAAGCGTGCAATAAGGATTATCAACAACTCCGCAAACACAAACAAACACAGGGCAATGGTTTTTACACATTGTATGGTGCATGGTCGTCTCCCACAATCCTTTAATAGCTAAATAATCCCAAGTTTGGTGATTATTTGGATGTCATATATCCTAAGGAACTTGAAATTAAGGATACTACAGAATCCGCTAATTTTTCCAACTATCTAGACCTGAGGTTGAGATTGATAATGATTCTAACCTGTCAACTAGATTATATGACAAACTTGATGATTTCAATTTTTCCATAGTCAATTTCCCTTTTCTAAGCAGCAACATTCCTATGTCACCGGCATATGGTGTGTTTGTTTCTCAACTTATACGCTATTCCAGAGCTAGTTGACATTAGAGCGTTGGGGGCGAAGCCCCCAACCCTCTACATGTCTATGTGCTGACTTTTTCGTGGAGGTTTCATGCCAAAGGTTTCATGCTAGTTGACATTAGAGCGTTGGGGGCGAAGCCCCCAACCCTCTACATGTCTATGTGCTGACTTTTTCGTGGAGGTTTCATGCCAAACTATCGACGCCCGTTTGGGGGCGTAAACGTTTGCATACCTACTTCAAATGAGGATTTTCTTCGTCCTTGACATAAAATCTCTCGATTTGATGGCAAGCTTTGAATATTCTGCAGATATATAATGCATAAATCGATGTGTTATGTTTGAGAAAATTACGCAAAATGCTCAGCTCGTCTGAAAAAACGTCAAAATGGCGGAGCCGATGGAAATTCACGTTCCCAGAATGCAAAGCAAATTTTACCGCAATGACTCGTATTTTGGAAAGTACAATTTTCCGTGCAGCATTTCGTGCATGCATGTACATGGAACATTGCTTGTGCCCTTCTTTAGCGTAATGAAGGAAACACAGAGATTCGTTTGCGATACCACGACTACGTTTACCGTAATTTGACGTATTTTATCACATGGCAAGGTGTTCCATGTTGGGTTGCGAAACCTTTTTATTCTATACCGGTCTTTCAATTTTCCCAGTATGCATGTGTTAGCTATATCATGATATCAGATGCAGATATTCCCCATAGTTTCCAATATTCTAAGGATATTTTATTGAGGTTGAATATCATTTTATCAGGTGTATCTGTTTCATTGAGTTCAAAATAAATGTTTATAGGAATATGATTGAAGTAGACCTATGTGTTTCATCATAATATACGGGACGGAATGAATTGGAATCATGCGGGGGAGGATATGTTCCATCATTATTTTTTGCGGGGGGGGGGGGGGGGGTGGGGGGGGGGTAACGTTATGTAAGATACATTCAGCTTTCGTGGTTCTGGTGATATGCTCGAGCTCTAATGTCGTCTCCCGCAGTTAGCTGCATTTTCTTGTTGCAAATATGAGGACTTTGTCTATCGGAGTGCCCAGCTAGTCTCTAAACTGCTACGACAAGGATATGTTCTACCAAGACTTATCGCTGCGTTTAAGAAATTCTATGGACGTCATCATGATCTGGTTGATAAATACAGCAACTCCATGTCTGCCATGCAACTAGATCTATTTTTATGTTGATTTTGGGGAATTCATGACGGGTGCCACTAGTGGGGCAGGAAATGCTCACTCTTTCCGGAACACCTGATTTCACCTCCTAATGGCCATATACGGGGGTTCATGAGTTTCCCTGTCATTTTTGTTTTCTCTCACTTCGTATGCCTGATATGAGATTGGATAACGGACCCTGTTTTGTTTGCTCGGAATACTTAATACTGGGTATTGATTCCACGTCTATTCTACCCAAACCCCCAAACTAGTAATATGCGAACTCGCCAGCATGGAAATATTTACCTGCCTAGACCTAGAACCAACATTACAGCTTCCTCCGCGTACTACAGTATTGCTATTAACTGGAACGCTTTTACCGATTCAATCAAAACTATCTCCTCAAAAAACTCCTTCAAAAACCAAACTCAAATACTATTTCCTCAATAATTACTCTTACTCCGTTAATTGCGATAACCCTCACTGCCACCAGTGCAACCATACGTAGTGTGATCTCAAATCACCTGGAATCGTTCACTACCCCCCCCCCCCCCCGGGCACTGCCGCCAGTCCCCGTGTCCTGGGGGGCTGGATCCCCGCGCTCGACCTCGATCCCGCTGCCGAATTCAACCTGGGCCCCATCTTTCATCTCAACCTTCATCTTTTTCCTTCTTTCATTCTCTTTTTCTTTTTTCATCCAAAATAATCGCGGGCAACACAGGAAGACAGCGTTAGCTAGGTGTTGCCCCAGCAGTATCGCCCTACATATTATGCTGTATATTGTATTATATACCGGAATTGTTTATTGTTATACTTGATATTATGCTGCTGGAATAAATTATTATTATTATTATTAACAACTACATTAACATGATATGATGTTTCAAACAATATAAGACCTTGCTAGGAGATGGGGACAATTATGCAGTGAAGAATAAAAACGTTCATTCCAAAATACCAGTTTGTTCTGTTTCTCGGTTCAAGTTCCGGGTCGTCGGAACTTCTTCCGGTTACCCTTGTAAACATCCTGTAGAACATCTGGGTTTGTACCGCTCACCTGCACTCATGGTCTGTGCAGCATTTCAACAATGTTTCTTTCCTCAAAGTATCCAGCTGAGGACAGTCCCAGCAACAAAATCGATTCGATGCAACATCTTGCACCACACATTTCCCACATTTGCACATGTACATTTATTTACAAGAACAAGTATTCTTGTGTTTCACACATACACCAATTGCCACTATAGTTCAAACAAATTTTTATTTAAACTTTAAAGTAATATCAATATCCTTCACATAGTAGTATGGCCAGGCTATGATAGTCATGATAATTACAATTATCCAAAATCTACTCACTAGAATGTATGTACGTAAACATACCTGACATTTTTCTGAAATGTTTCATTATATTCATCAATACGTTTCTTTTCTTGGCGAAAACCAGGCCTTAAACTTCGTGGCCCTCATTGATGCGCTGTACTATGAACTGTAATTATGACATTATTGTACATTACTCAATAACACACCGAATAAATTGCAAAAGTAACCATTGATACATGTGTATAAGTCATGAATGTTTTTTTTTAATGAATTTACTAGGACTATTTGGTGGTATTATGTATTACATAATTCCGTGAAATATGTTTATATCCACACATCTTTCAACCGCTTATTTGCTTCATCTAATTTGCGTAGGTTCTCCGTGTAAGTGGAGACTGCCCCCCCCCCCCCCCCCATCGCCCTCGCAATCACGTTTCCTTCTATATTTTGTGTGTATTAAAATTAAAATATTAATTAATGATAAATATCTACTGTATACGATAAAATATTGTTGCAATATAAGTATTTAAAACATATGCAGTTCAGTTGTCTCTGTTGTTACCATTAAGTACTATCTACAAATAACAGTAGCGAATAGCGAATCGAACGGAAAAAAATACACTTTTTTTTTCATGTGCTCTCAGTGGGGTTATAATTGTTGGTCGGTGTAGACCTTTGCCAAACATTTCAAATGTTATCTCCTCGTGCTGTTTTCATCATCATGATCATAATTACCTTATATGGTGCAGACATTCCATAGGGCAATCATATTTTCCACCTTACTACCTACCCACCCTTTCAGAAGAACAGTCGCAGTCACACAAAAAAAATCATTAAAAAAAATTAGCCCAAGGGCTAAGATAGGTTACCGGACAATTTTGGTTTCAAGCATTGTAGGTGACATATGATTTTGAGACTTACCAGTCCAGGTCATCTTTGTGAATTTCAATGTCTCCATTAGGTATGCTGCCTACATATGACTTCATATATGTTCATAATACAAACATGTAAGCTTTATCAACAAGTATGTCGTTTGTAGAGGTCAATTTAAGATTTTGAGATTTGCCTTCAAGGTCGTTTAAGGTCAAGTTCAGGGTCACCAAAAGATGTGCCATTTATACATGATTTTTTATAGGCTTATACACAATCCTAAGCTGTATGTGCAAAAGTTTAGCTTCAGAGGCCACTTTCAAGATTTCTAGCCAGACATTTAGCACTCAAGGTCATCCAAGGTCAAAATCAAGGTCATCATTAGTTGTTCCATATATGACTTTCTATATGTTCGTAATGCAAACTGAAGCTCTATCTACATGCATTACATCTGTCCAATTTTTTTTCTCGAAATTATGACATAGCTTAGGTGTCAATCTACAATACACCTGCGACCATCGGATATGTTTTGTTACTAACAGTCACGTATGTGTACATCCACATGTGTGGCAAATTCCTTTCGATGACACCCGGCACAGCAACCAGCTAGCCTGAAGAACTGTTTATCGACCGCTCTCGTTGACAAGGTACAGAATGACTGGTGTTTGTGGTTTTTTGTACGCTGTGATTATCATTAAAATACAGGATTAAAAAATAGTAAACTCACCCAGCAACACACACGTTGATTATATTGAGTTATATTGACGTTCACAGTAATCACTGCAACCAGTTAATATTTTTTTCTGGGGCTACACAGAATGTTCAAATAATGTCCAATGGCAACACCAACTGGCCTCCACCTGAACTTCCGGTTCAGCTTGAAGGTTTCACCAACAGCCAAATAGATTCAGGATTTCTGGCAGTTCTTATACATCTCAAACAGTATTTCTTGGTACAAATACTCTTTTGTTTGCAGTATGAGAATGGTTTTCATTGTTTTATATGTTTGTTTATGTATATGTATCAATGTTTTCTACTGACATTCAGCCCAATCGACGCAGAGCGCGTCCAAGATGGCCCACATTGGTGCTCGGGACGAAAACAAAGAAATCGTGATTATGACCGAATCATGGGCTGACACACAAACTGTTATTATTGTATGTATGCTAATACATGAGAGGACCCAAATTACATATGATGAATCAACTGAATACCAGGTCCTTGATATATTGCTCAAAATTCCCTCTAAACATCGCTAATTTTTTCTAGTACAATTTGTGGTCGGTGACTGACAAGGCTAAAGTCAATGTTTGGAGGATTTCGTGGGTATTTGAGTGCGTTGTCATATATAATTTGAGTCCTCTCGTGTATCTGAGTGAATACAGAAAGACGATTTGGTGTGTCAACCCAGATAACTGTCATAATCATGATTAGTTTGTTTTCGTCCCGAGCACCAATGTGGGCCATCTTGGACGCGCTCCGCGTCGCTTGGGCTGACTGATATCCCACCTTGTACTTCAAGGCCCCTCGCTTAGTGTCCTCACTTCTATATTTATATATGTAAATAACCCATGACGTTACCGTTACGTGCCACTGTGTGTAGATTCGTGAGATATCTTCACCTTTCACGGGCTTTTTGTTGGAAGCCATCGTTGTTGTGTTATTGAACCCACACAATTTTAAGTGATAGTTATCTACTGAGTGCGAGGTGCTTGTCAAAATTACAAACCGAGCCACGAAGCGGCGAGGTTTATAATTTGACATGCACCGAGCACGAAGTGGATAACTGTTTTAGCTACTGGTTCTATTGGTTCGTCAGCGCGCCACGCTCCAGCGATCTCTGCAGCGGTTGATGATATTATTGTCAACCTCTCAACACCTCCCACAGGTTTATAACTTTGTTATAGACATCTGCACAACAATGCAGTCAGTAGCTAATAGGGTTTAAACCATACTTGCATTGTTCTCGCAGGTGTTTAATCAATGCTGTATGTTGGTTAAACATCTGCCGGTCACCGCTCTGTAGTTTTCTGTATGGTTTAGAATAGAGACATCCCTCGAGTAACAGGGAGTTATTCAACATAGTCTCGGGCTAACGCACTCCACCATGTTGAATAAACCCCTGTTCCTCGGGGTTTCTCTATTTCATGTTAGCTTCTTATATAGTGGACTACGACGGGGTCAGAGTGACTGATTTTGCAAGGCTTTTAACAAACAGATTATTGTGCTTTCACACAACATAGCGTACACGCTGTAAGTATTATATAAGTCGAAATTGAATTGAAATATCAAAGAATGCCAACATTAACTCCACTTTATTACACAATACCTAGTTACGAATCAACATGAAAATGCAGCATGCACATATATGTATATGGCCGCGTGTTTGTTTTCACTGTCCGACAAACCGACATGCATATTTGGAATCATGGGAGGCAACTTGTATTCTCGATTTCTTCAAAAGTGTATTACTTTCCGTGGACAAGTGTAAAGAGTTTCTGCCTGAAAAATATATGCTATGCAAAGAATTAGATCATGAAAAAATACGGCATTTTGACAGACATCAGAAAAAGCAAACTTTCGTCAGATGGACACGTGTTTCAATGTAGGAAATGCAAAAGTACACAATCCATTCGACATGGGAGCATTTTTGCTGTAAGTATCAAGTGTGCTATTGACAGCCAAACACCTGATAACATCGTTATTGTGAAGGAAATTTAGAACAAAAGTGAATTTATATATAACTTATAAAATGGCTTTACGTTACATGTCCAATACCGTAATACTATCGATCTGCTTTGTGATACAGGGATCAAAGCTGAAGATGCAGGACGCCACACTGCTGATATATCTCTTTATGAAAGATTTCTCCATAACGGACACATGACTGGCTCCCGACATGGCACACACAACAATTGTGGTATCAGATAAGGAGAATCAGAAACTGAGGGATGTCTGCAGCAACAGTATAAATAGTCATTCCGTGCAAATGGCACAACAGGCAAGTTATTAGCTACGACCAAAATATGTAAAGTGTCACATACACTGACCAGTCAGGAACACTAGGTTTTACAGTAAACCGAAGTTGACTGCTACGAGTAAAAAAAAAATCAAGTAAAAAAAATTATTTACCTACCAGCGTTGACAAAAGTTGCAGTAAATTTTTATTTACTTCTAGGAGTAAAAAATGTTGGAAATTGGTCAACTTTGGTGATCGTTTTCATGATGAAGGAACATCCTGAGACACTAAATATTTCGCACAGATGTACCCAAGAACATAATAAATCCACAAGCAAAGGGGTACTATGGGGTATCGTGGGGTATCCAGTGTGACGCCGCTTTAAAACAGTGTTTTTTGCCGGTCTGTGCAGGGACATTTTGTTTTGCTTTCCGACATTGCCGACAGGTGGCAGGTGCATCGGTGTGGTTGGTTTACTCTGACAAGTCAATTTATTTTTACCGAGTGTCGTGGATTTTGGGAGACGGCTGTGCGTAAAAACTTTGTTACTCTTGCCCGTTCACCGAAATCTGGACAGGAGCTTGTTATTTATACGCATTGATATTTCAAAGACATGAGAGGAGACGCTTGTTTGTCTTTGCACTGCATTACCTGTCAAATTCCTACGTCTCTACCTCTGATTTATGGCGTTTGTGCAGCCCTGTATACAAGTATGTGCGTATCTGTGGCTTTGAGCATGGCAAGACGGTAACTGTATTTTGGAAATGAATGTAACTATCATACCAATGGGGGTATGTTGTGTTTCTGAATTAGCAAATGCTGTCGAGATAAATATATACACCAGTGTTGTCTTTTGTTTCTCTAATTCAGATTGATATCAAACCATCCTAGATTGCTTTGGGAAGATTGAAGATGCATGTGCTGCCGTTGCTGCGAGCGCTTACCCACGTGGGTCATGGGCTGGTCGAAAAAGCAAAGATCATATTATTGCTCTTCACCATGTTCACACGCGCATGCATGTGAAAACTATTATCAAGTGGCAAAAGTATACATGATATATTATAATCACAGACTTCAAAGCACCATGAATACATCAGGGTTACCGGGTTAGCTAAAAAGTGCACATATACATCGGGCAGTGGTGGTTTACCGTCCCTGCCTAATGTATTTGTGCACCTTTTTTTTTAAATCGTTGACGTGTGCAAGTAAACTATGTTTGACTCATCGCAGTAACTAATTTTAGTTGACGTGCAGACGTAAAAAAAGTTTTGCTCTGAAAGGTGTCTATTGCCATACAAGGGGGTAAAATTAAAAAACGATCAGGTTTAGATATACATACAATGTATAGGCCTACATCATCATGATAATGTACATTTATATATTTATCTAGCTGATACAACATGTACATTGAATACCGATATGCTGTGGGTCATGGACTGGTGGGAAAAGCAATGTTCATGTTGCTCTTTAATCATGTTAATTAACACGCCAGGGATAACTTAGCTACATAAAGTATATTATAATAATATACTTAAAAGCACGATAAACGTATCAAGGTTACCATGGTTAATTGAAAAGTGCACATATACATGGGGCAGTGGTGGCTTACCGGCCCTGCCTGATGTATTTGTGCACCTTTTTTTTCAAACCGTTGACGTGTGTAAGTAAACTATTTTTGACTCCTCGCAGTAACTAATTTTAGTTGATGTGCAGACGTGTAAGTGTATATTTCCATACACGGGGTGTAATGAAAAAAGGTCAGTCTTTAGTAAAAAGAAGATCAGGTTTTAGACACACATATACATGTAGGCCTACATCATCATCATCATCATCATCATCCCCCTCATCATCATCATGTACATGTATATATTTATGGACCTAATACCGATAGATATGATTATAATGAGGACACTATAAAACACCCAATATGAATAACTGTTGGAATAGAAATAAAGCCCTTTCAGACAGTTGTAGCACAATCCACACTAGTGTCAGTGACAGACACTGAAATACTATATCGTAGTTGTTTGTACTTCATACATACTGTAAAACCAGAAATGTTTGCGAGGTATTTATTTCGCGAATAAAGAAAAAATTCGCCAAATGTAAGCCTCGCCAAATATTTCTATGTCATCCACATCGGTGACATCAAGAAAAGACTCAGAATCAAGTAGCAGCAGCAGCGTGTGAAATGGACATCAGCCAGAGGCGGGTGAAAATTCTGGCCAGTAACTCACGACATTTGCACGCCCGACAGGCGGGTATCGAATTTCAACGAAATAATTGGAATTAGAATGACGAGATGTTTAACATTTAGGGAAGTCGCTCCAAACAGTGAGGGGAGGGGGTCAAAGAGTTTTTCAAAATAAATGACTGTATTAACAAAATCTAGAGCTTCAAAATGACATATTTTATAGAGTAACTGATCAGCATCCTAAAACCGAAATGAAAATAGGGGGTCACCGTATCCGTTCTCTTGGCAAACACGATGCAAGATGTGAATTTGGGCAAAAAAATGTGTAAAAATACCATAAATTAAGTCATTTTAGTAAATGATTGTGATTTTTTATCGTTTTCAGTATCAGAATGCTGATCAGTTACTCTATAATATATGTTATTTTGAAGAGAAAATATTCAAGATATAACTTTCGAATTTTGACTTTACATTACCTCCCTGTTTGTAGCGGACTACGTTAATGAACCTTCAGACCACACAGCGAATATTCTCTGTGTTGGATTGTTGTTCTGTAGTTAGCGATTCAACAAAATTTAGTAGATTTTAAAAAGTACTAGCATTCGACATAACACTTGCTTGTGAATCAAAGCAACATAACCCTATTGTTCGTGGTAATTCTTTGCCTGGCTATTGGTCTGCAACTCAAATGTAGGCCTACCATTCTTAGCACTCCCTGCCCCGACACTGCGCGGCCCTGTGCTTGACTCGAATGCACATTACTATAATTGCACATAAATGTAACAAACTTACCTACACACGGACCGTTGCATTATATTCTGCATCAGCCTCCCCATTCCACTGGACCCCCCCCCCCTCCACTTCACACACAGCATGTGTACAAACCACCCTCCCATTCACTCGATCTCCTCCACCCCTTCTGTCTATCTTGAATCACTCAGCCATGTGCAGAGATAGCTATATATAGACCGGTTTTAGGAGAATTCAGGTGATGTCACTGGTTGGGGGGGGGGGGGGGGGATGTGCGGTGGAGATGGTTTGAGGGCATTTCGTATGCTCATATATGTGAAATTTCACAAGCAATAATAGCACTAATATACAATAACAATTATGATGGACGTTAAGTATTGTATGTCTGCGTTATAGTGGTGGGGGATGGGGGTCAGTGTAGAAGGGATGAAGAGATTAGTCTCCAGCAAAAATGTACATCAAATACATGTACTAGTACCTTGTTTTTGACAATACAATTTAGTGATAAGTATGTCATGTCTTGTGTTTTTAATCTGACATGATCTGAGAAGCACACATCCTGTATCATTATGATTTGTGGATTCAGAATAAAAGATGACATGGGTTACCAAGATAGCATCCGGACTAGTAGCTGTCAAAAGCCATCAGATCAGTACATTGTAAAGCTCACTGTACTACATATACTTGTTGGTTTCAGTTATTATTCATATTATTGTTTTGAAGACAAATACTGTAGTGTGGACAATGAACTTTTCAATTTGTTTGGTTGAATGAAACACGAAAATAAGTCCCCGCCAAATTGGATTGTCTGAGAAAACGGCAAAATTTAGACATTTGTGGCTTTACACGTATTGCTCTATATACGTGTACCCAATATACATGTATATCAGTTGAAGGAAGGTCAATGAACTCCAAGTACAAGACCATTTTGCATTTTAGGACATATTTTGACGTCTGATATTTCCTGATGACTACAACGTGTATATTAGAATGTGTATATATCAATATACTGGCGTTAATGTTCCATAAACAGCCAGGATATACCCATGTATGTGACACTTTTGAATAACAAATTGCCTGATGTCAGCGTTAGCCAAACGAACCACAAGTGATCCACAAACATTATAACCAAAAGTGCATGAAAAGTGCATGATGCATCATGTGATATTGACATGAATGGTGGCTGACACCCATGTCTGATGTGTGTGTGGAACTTTTTTTTTTGGACAAAGTTCACGTTTTCCAGTAAACATTATTTTACTCTGATTGTAATTGACGCACATGCGTAAAGAAATTTTTACTCAATAATGAGGTTGCGTGTTTACTTTTTGTGTATCGTGGGTATGTTGTTGGAAGATATGGACGGGATTCAAATTGTTGAAGTACCATACCATCTTGGATTTATCCATAGTGATTAAGGTACCCCCCCCCCCCCTCTCGGCAATTACTGATAACTATCATAGAAAATATACAGAACGTTTTATAACATGTAGGCCTATTCTATGTCGTTCCAAACGTCTACAGACACACTATCACAAACCACTGCTAAATAAAGCAGCAAAATTATATGGGATTTCAGATAAATCGTGTATTCACACACGAATCATAACAAGTATACATGCTTCATCTTGTTTATTGAGCAAGCACTATTACGTGGTAACCCATGCAGAAGATCAAATGTGTAATGTTTGAGCAATCCATGCCCTTCATGTCACCCACATATATATTATTCCAACAAATACATACTAGTAGTCAAGTTTACGTGAAAAGTACACACATTATTACACAGGGATGGCTTACCCCCTGCTGTTTGGTGTTTGTGTCTAGTTTATTATTTTTCAAAACAAAATTTACGTGTTCAAGTAAACACTGTTTGACTTATCACAGTAACCAATTACTCCAATTTCCGTTTTCAGTTTCGTTTTCTGACAGAATTGTGCACAAGCAACATGAGTTCCATTATGAGGCTGTATGCATCCATGGTATCATTGGTATGTTGGTGGAAGATCGATGATGACGACCACAGAAAGTATAATGACACTTAACTATATGATACAAGTAATCATGGTAATAAGCAAGCACTACCCCGTGAAAACCAATGGTAACCAACGCAACATTTGTCGAGGACTCCCTGCCCCTCACGTGAGACCCACAAATATGATCCCAACGGTTAACATGGTTACACGTGGTACCCGGATTTATCTATATGGTAGGATTTCTTGGAATGGAACACGCGTTCAATTTAGTGGGCAATTATGTTTCTCATGATAATCAATTTTAGGCCAAATGATGAGTTTATCAGTCGTACAAAATGATAATCATATACAAGTATAAGTCGCGCCCGCGACAATTGGGCGGGTTGCATCGAGGAGGGCTGTTAGTGGAAGGAATTGGCATTGTTCTCATGTATTATCAAGTTCGAAGTCCTGCCACGACTTGAAAAATAGGTCAAGGTCATCCATCATCGAACTTGTCCGAGATCTGCTCATGATGCACCTCCGGTATGATCTTGGCGGTATTTCGTTAAAAACTTTGTAAGTTATCGCGTTCACAAGGTACAAAGTCCTGTTTTCATGTATTGTCAAGTTCGAAGTCCTGCCAAGACCTGAAAAATAGGTCAAGGTCTCCCATCATCGGACTTGTCCGAGATCTGCTCATGATGCATCTCTGGTATGATTTTGGCGGTATTTCGTTAAAAACTTTGTAAGTTTTTGCGTTCGCAAGGTACAAAGTCCTGTTTTCATGTATTGTCAAGTTCGAAGTCCTGCCACGACCTGAAAAATAGGTCCAGGTCACCCATCATCGAACTTGTCCGAGATCTGTTCATGATGCATCTCTGGTATGATTTTGGCGGTATTTCGTTAAAAACTTTGTAAGTTATCGCGTTCACAAGGTACAAAGTCCTGTTTTCATGTATTGTCAAGTTCGAAGTCCTGCCACGACCTGGAAAATAGGTCAAGGTCACCCATAATCGAACTTGTCCGAGATCTGCTCATGATGCACCTCTGGTATGATTTTGGCGGTATTTTGTTAAAAACTTTGTAAGTTATCGCGTTCACAAGGTACAAAGTCCTGTTCATGTATTGTCAAGTTCGAAGTCCTGCCACGACCTGAAAAATAGGTCAAGGTCACCCATCATCGAACTTGTCCGAGATCTGCTCATGATGCACCTCTGGTATGATTTTGGCGGTATTTCGTTAAAAACTTTGTAAGTTATCGCGTTCACAAGGAATTGTTGACGGACGGACGGATGGACGTGCGAACGGATGGGCGTTACGGGCAGACCCAATGTTAAATTTCCTATCTTAACTTTCCCCACAAGTCCTGAAAAAATCCCCATAAGACCGCACTTTTGGCTTAAACTGTGGTTGTGGGGCATTTTCAGCTTTATTCCCCCTAAGAAATCCCCATAAACCCTTCTGGTATGCCCGGCTAGACGGACGGACGGACGGACGGACAGACGGACAGACGGACACGCCAATCTAGTAGGCGGGTTGGTTGCACGCAACCCGCCCAATAAAAAGAACAAATAGTGTGTAATATAAAATACATTTTCCTATCATAACCAGTTGTCATTCCGGATTTTAACTATAGGAAATCAGGTCGGAATGAAATTACCCACTAAATTGAACATGTAATCCCTTAGGATCTGTAGATTGTATGAAAGCGGCACATGTACATGTACACATCGGTTGATGCTTGTTTTACTCGTACTTTTGGGCAAAACTGACTCGTGCCAGTAAGAATGAATTAATTTTAACAATACACTTCATCCGACAGATTATTTTTCAGTTTTTCATGTGCCACTGTAAAATCAATTACTGGCAACCTATATCCAGTATCATGTGTGTACATGTATATATTGCTGAGAAATGCTTACAATTCAAGCTGTTCAACAGACACGAACTGGTGAATAAAAATTAAGTATGCCCTGCTTGTGTTGTGACTAGGTGCAGGATCCGACAGCTGAGAATACAATGAATATATAACATCATTAGCATGTATAAAGCCGCGATGAATACAAATCATAACAATGGTAACAGGACATTGATTAGCAATATCATGAAGATAGAACACAAAAGTTGAATTACTACCTTCAGATTTAGATTCATATTTGCTGTAAGTGTACACCATATCCCATGTTTCGATGAATATGTACAGGAATCGTTCATCGTAATTGTTTATCATGGTAGTTATAGCCAGTGTAATCTTTCCCTAAGGTAACTTGTTGACGTGTGTAAGTAAAGAATGTTTGACTCTCACAGGAACAAAGTTGTATCGACGTATAGACGAAGAAATTTATTCACAAAAAGAGGTACGACTCATGAATCATGTACACACGATATGACAATATAGTGCTATATGTACACGTACAGACGACATTATTGGACATATGGTAAAAGAAATACGGGGCATGAAAATGGTAGGCATGCATGTTGATTGTTGAGTTTGATACACGTACATGTACATGTAAATTCTCCAAGTACAGAATGAATTATTTTTTATTGTTCAAGTGCCAAGACAGTATTATCAAGATAAGTGGAAAGATGGAAAAAAAGTATGAGGTACCTTGCATCATATGTATCATGAGCTCATGCACATCGGGATTGGTGGTACCGGTATACACAAGGTTTAGTTACTTACAGCAGTAAATTAAATTACACTGCCAATAGTCAATAAATTGTGCCATACATACACATGTAACAAGTAACTATGGTAAGATAGTTTTGTATCATCACACCCACACATACACACATTTTAGATTATTTCGTTGAGAGCAATCTGTGGAATATTCATACCTTACAGGCATCATTAGTTTTCAAAAATGATTTAAAGCTCGGTCTTCGAACCTTTTCAAAGTAGACATATGTCAATAAGATGTTAAGTACGTATCGTTCCAATATGTCAAGCACATCATATATGTCACAGAGTGATTTTGTTTTGTACGGCACACTTGATTGAAAATCAATTGCCCAAAATTTAATTATACCAGGAAATAACATCTTTGATTGATAATTCACACCTTTTTGCATAGGTCACAGACAGCAATTATTTCCACGTGCCAATCACCCCTGACATTGACAAATATGAAAGATTTAAAAACAATAATTGAACATTGCCTATGTATTTTATATTAGCATAACATCTATCATGCAAGTATACTTCGTAATTTACATTCAGACTCCGTCAGCGGAGAATACAATGAAAATATAGCATCATTAGCATGTGTAGAGCCAAAACGAATACAAATCATGACAATGGTAACAGGAAATTGATTAGCAATATCATGAAGATAGAGCACAAAAGTTGAATTACTACCTTCAGAATAAGATTCACATTTGCTGTAAGTGTACACCATATCCCATGGTTTGATAAATATGTACAGGAATCATTCATCGCAATCATGGTAGTTAAAGCCAGTATAATCTTTCCATAAGATAATTTGTTGACGTGTGTCAGTAAACAATGTTTGACTTCTCAAAGTAACAATGTTGTATCGACGTATAGACGAAGAAATTTCTTCACAAAAAGAGGTACGACTCATAGATCATGTACACACGATATGACACTATATGTACAAGCACAGACGACATTATTGGACATATGGAAACAGAAATAAGGGACATGAAAATGATAGGCATGCATGTTGATTGTTGAGTTTGATACATGTACATGTAAATTCTCCAAATAAAGAATGAAATATTTTTTATTGCTCAAGGTCGCCAAGACAGTATCATCATGATTAGTGGAAAGATGGAAAAAAGTATGAGGTACCTTGCTTCATATGTATCATGAGATCATGCACATCGGGATAGGTGGTACCGGTATACACAAGGTTTATTTACTTACAGCAGTAAATTAAATTACACTGCCACTAGTCAATAAATCGTGCCATACATACACATGTAACAAGTAATTATGGTAAGAGGACTTATGGATAGGCCTATACAAGCTCAGTTTTGTATCATCACACCCACACATACACACATTTTATATTATATCGTTGAGAGCAATCCATGGAATATTCATACCTTACAGGCATCATTTGTTTTCAAAAATGATTTAAAGCTCGGTCTTCGAACCTGTTCAAAGTAGATATATGTCAATAAGATGTTAAGTATGTATCGTTCCAATATGTCAAGCACATGATATATGTCACAAAGTAATTTTGTTTTGTACGGCACACTTGATTGATAATCAATAATCCAAAATCTAATTATACCAGGAAATAACATTTTTGATAATTCACACCTTTTTGAATAGGTCACAGACAACAATAAGTTCCACGTGCTAATCAACCCTGACATTGACAAATATAAAAGATTTAAAAATAATAATTGATTATTGCCTATGTAATTTATATCAGCATAACATCTATCATGCAAGTATACCTCGTAATTTACATTCAGACTCCGTCAGCTGAGAATACAATGAATATATAGCATCATCAGCATGTGTAGAGCCAAGACGAATACAAATGGTAACAGGACATCGATTACCAATTATCATGAAGATAGAACACAAAAGTTGAATTACTACCTTCAGAATAAGATTCACATTTGCTGTAAGTGTACACAATATCCTAGTTTTGATGAATATGTACAGGAATCGTTCATCGTAATTGGTTATCATGGTAGTTATAGCCAGTGTAATCTTTCCCTAAGATAACTTGTTGACGTGTGTAAGTAAAGAATGTTTGACTCTCACAGAAACAATGTTGTATAGACGAAGAAATTTCTTCACAAAAAGGTACGACTCATGGATCATGTACACACGATATGACATTATATGTACACGTACAAACGACATTATTGGACATATAGAAACAGAAATAAGGGGCATGAAAATGGTAGGCATGCATTTTGATTGTTGAGTTTGATATACGTTCATGTAAATTCTCCGAGTAAAGAACGAATTTTTAATTAAGGCAGATATCCTGCCGTATTGGGGTCTGAAGTCCATGGTAACGATTTTATCATTGGAACTCTCCAAAACGTCTTTCCGTATTACCCGCATGAAGCCCACGATACAGAAAATATCGCGGGGTTGTGTCACAGCTCTACAAATACGGCGTGGTATTGTCGGAGAGTTGACCAATCAGGATCGCGCATGGTCAGCAATCCGATGATAATATGTCATACGTAGGAGATACTAACTCATACGTAGGAGATACTATGACATACACATACGTATGAGATACTATCTCATACGTATGACTTAGTATCTCATATGTATGAGATAGTATCTCATACATATGACTTATTATCTCATACGTATGACTTAGTATCTCAAACGTATGACTTATTATCTCATACGTATGACTTAGTAACTCATACGTATGACTTAGTAACTGATACGTATGAGATACTATCTCATACGTATGAGTTAGAAAAGAAAAATAAATTCTCTTTTTTGTAGCACGAACGGGGCGCCACAGTATAAGCATGATTTGTGGAAAGATGAAAAAAGTATGAGGTACCTTGAATCATAATATGTATCATGAGATTATGCACATCGGGATAGGTGGTACCGGTATACACAAGGTTTATTTACTTACAGCAGTAAATTAAATTACACTGCCACTAGTCAATAAATTGCGCCATACATATACATGTAACTAGTAACCATGGTAAGATGACTCATGTATATACAAACTCAGTTTTGTATCATCACACTCACACATATACACACACACACACCAACACACGCTGTAACTTGGAACAATCAGAGATTTTGAAATTTTATTTTGTTAACCACTAGTTGGGACCAATATGAAAAAAACATAGTTTGACATGAAATGAAACTGGCAATATATCATTGTACACAAGGTACATGTCACAACCTGTACATGTCACAAATCGTAATTTACATTCAAACTGATGTGCTTGAATTTATTTACTTTCAGAAGTAAATTGAATTACACTGCCAACAGTAATGTGCGTTTATGGTGCATGGCATGGCATGAACTCTCATGTTAATATTTTTTGGCTTTGAATCACACTGTGCTCAAGTTTTATTCACCTACAGCAGTGAATTAAATTACACTGTCAACAGTCAATAATTTGTTTTGTGTGTCTTATAGTATAGTATAGTTTTCCAGCCATAGTTACTCTTATTTTCATCTATACCGTTACTTGGAACTCGAGAGTAAATATAACAAATGGAAATGAATTTAAATGTCGCTCTACAGTCCTACACCTGTGCTTTTTCACTGGATGTTGTAATATACTATCATTGTATCCCCCAGAACAAAGTTCGGTGGATACTATGGATTTGTCTCCGCCGCGCCGCCGTGTCCGCGTCAACTGTGGATGATTTCTTGTGAACTCTCTACAGGTTGCAAAATTATCTTAACCGATTCTAATAATTTTTTATACAGACACATCTTGTGGTAAGATCCCGACACCAATCGATCTTGGTGGATTGACTGGCAACACATTTCATGCTAAAATTAGCCTGTTTAACACACATGGCTTGTGAATACTCTACGGGTGGGAGTTTTTGATGCATGATGACGAAACCGCAGAGGCACGATAAGAAAAACTGTCCCACGTAGAATGTTGTTTTTCAGAATGATCAAATAAACATTAATTAGTTAACAGACTAACTCATTACGTCCATTAAAAAACCCACTTGGACACCTGTGTTCACTCCAATACCCTGTACCATGAAAACAAATGCCACTGGATTCTTGTTCAGAATACAGAACTGATGTTTTTGGTGAAAACAGAACAATATTACTGAATAAGTTAACATTAATTCTACCAGTTAAATCTATTATTGACCACAATAAAAATGGTTGAGACAATAAATATTTATTATTGAGCTCAACAAAGTAAAGGTTTTGTCCAGTAGAGATTTCACGGGGGTAACCGAATAAGTTAACATTATTTTTACTAGTTAAGTCTATTATTGACCACAATAAAAATGGTTAAGACGAGAAATATTTATTATTGAACTCAATGAGGTAAAGGTTTTGTCCAGTAGAGATTTCACGGGTGTACCGAATAAGTTACCATTAATTTTACTAGTCAAGTCTATTATTGACCACAATAAAAATGCTTGAGACGAGAAATATTTATTATTGAGCTGAACAAAGTAAAGGTTTTGTCCAGTAGAGATTTCACGGGTGTAACCGAATAAGGTAACATTAATTTTACTAGTTGAGTCTATTATTGACCACAATAAAAATGGTTAAGACGAGACATGTTTATTATTGAGCTCAACAAAGTAAAGGTTTTGTCCAGTAGAGATTTCACGGGTGTTACCGAATAATCTAACATTGTTTTTACTAGTTAAGTCTATTATTGACCACAACAAACAATAGTTGAGACGAGAAATATTTATTATTGGACTCAACAAAGTAAAGGCTCTGGCCAGTAGAGATTCTATGACTGTAGCCAAAATTTAGTTAACATTATTTTTGCTAGTTAAGTCTATTGATGACCACAATAAAAATACAATGTAGTTGAGACAAGAAACATTTATTATTGAGCACAACAAAGTAAAGGTTTCGTCCAGTAGAAATTTCATGGGTGTAACCGAATAAGTTAACATTATTTTTACTAGTAAAGTCTATTACTGACAACAGTAAAATTAGTTAGGACAAGAAACATTCATTATTGGGGTCAACGAGGTAGAAATTTGATGGTTGTGATGATGGTCATATTATGAAAGGAGTTAACATCAATTTTTGCTTGTTGAGTCTGTTAATAGTTTATGGGTCGACAGGGATGATAGGGCAATGGGGGATACACCTCAGCGGTCGTCAGCGACTGGAGTTCGTCTAGTTTATTATTCTATTACTCTATTCTTAACATTTTATTTTTCTGCTGGCCTACCCCAGTCTGTGGAATTTTTTTTAAACACTTGGACTAGCAAACTGGACTGACTGTATATCATAAGCAAATACGAGCTGTCTCTATCAAATTATGATGTTAACAATGATTTTTTGGCTCCCTCAGTTAAACAAGATGCATTTTCTGTCATTTTCCAGCGAACACAATGTTATGACAACAAAATAAATTGAATTTGTTAAACTTAAAAGGTACTCCATACTTTTTACTTTTTGTGATTCATAGTCATGTACATAAGTAATGACTTCACAGCAGGCAAAATACACATATCCCCACAACTATATGTTCATCTTGTTAAGCAAAATATTTGTTTCATTATTACTACGATATATACATTCCAAAATTTCTGTGGGTCAAACATGTAGTTTCGATCCCTTGCATGTTGATGAAACACTTATCAACTTGTCAAGGGTTAGTGTGAAGCAAGCTTGTCGACCCAGGATCCCCCATCTTTACAATGGGGATGCATACGCATTCGTCAGGTAATTTGTAATCAACAAAATGGCCAACATCTTAAGTATGTGTTAGTACTACAGTAAAACGTGTGGTATAGCACACCTCAATCTCCGTGTCATCTCAACTCACAAGCATAGATGAGTTCTTTTTTATATCTGGTACTTCAGAAAAAAATACTCCCTCGAGGTTTACCCGGAAAGTCAAATTGAGGTTTCATTGTGTGCCCAACACCATAATTATGTACATGTGTAACTAGTAGAGTAAACCAGCCTAATTTTGGACCCTACCAGAATTCGTATATTTCAGCATATTTCAATGAATGTTCATGCAATGTGCCTGTCACTCATATACTGGCATCACTCAATGTATTGAAAATGTGTTCAGAATAATGCTTTTCATTGCTCACATATACACCATTGTTTTTTTTGTCTTGATTATTCTTGAAGAACAAAGTTCATTGTACATAATCAGGCTTCCCGATTGAAAATGCTGGCTCCCCATGTGGCTGAATACTGTGAAGCCTGGTCAGTCAGCACCAGATGTCAAGATTTTTGGGTGTCTTTTTTGGGAATTAGAATTTTTCCCTCACCTTCACCCATGCAGATGATGACTCCACATGCAGCTGAATACTGTGAGACCTGGTGAGCCTGCACCAGAAAGCACTGATGCTGAGGCCTACTGTTACAAGGAAAGGTTACTGTATTCACTGACTGACTGTGCTTGTGCCTGAAAACCCTGTCAGCCAGCCTAATAGCAGTGACTTGTATAACACTGGGGAGTCACTTGTATTATATTATCAGAAGAATGTTGTTCATTGTCAGTTTGTAAATTTTTTAATGATCATCGTGACATGCTCATGATAATGTCTTTTCATGCACTGTATCTGTCACTGTATCGTGGATAATTCATGAGCTTCATTCATATACTGCAATATATTTTTTAATGTGTAAATATTTCCAAATTAGTTATCAACATGTTGAAAAAATAAACACCATTGTCACTGACATTTTCAAGTGTTTCTATGCATGTTGTATTTACTCTGTTACTGTTAAGTGAACACCTCCAGCTAGGGACAACTCTCAGTTACTGAACATATTTTCTCAAGCCCAACCCATCTTTTAACATTGTGATGCCCCTCTGATTAGTGAACACTTTTAACATTCTTTGCTTGGGGCGAGAAGGCATTCATTCACGAGAGGTTTGACTGCAGCATAGTTACACACACACAACTCTATCACCGTGACAAGCTCAATTCTTTTTACCAGTCGAAATTTTCAGAGGAAATTTTGTTTGCAGATTAATTATTGTCATTTTACCAAATATGGCAAACAAACCATTTTTAATGGTTATTGCTGTTAGATATGCAGATGCTGTTGGTCGTCTTTCTTTACTCATTGTTACTAGTTGCAGTGAAAATTTCTAACAACAACAACAAATGATAATCTGGTCATAGCATGTCAATTACCGGTATAACTAATGGCTTGCCAGCTCCACCACTGTTTCAAGCAAACATTTATTTACTCGTAGCAGTGAACTTTTATATAAAAAACATACTGGCCATAATAGAAATATCATGACCAGTATGGTTATTTTTATTATTAGTATTATTGTTGGCTAACAACGAACATATACGTGTAGTAGGTTACTAGTATGTGAATACTGTTAACTTCTTTCAGCACGAAGTGGGCTTGCCAGCTCTAACACTGTTTCAAGCTAAAATTTATTTACTCGTAGCAGTCAACTTTTATAAAAAAAATTACCATACTGGCCATAGTAGAAATACTATGACCAGTATGGTTATTATTATTATTATTATTATTATTACTATTGAGGCATTTCGGAAGAAATGCCTTTATGGTTTTAGCAGAATTTCTTTTCCTTTTTTTTTTCTTTTTTTTCCGACATATTATGCGGAAGAACCCTATTGTTTTTCAGCCGGATCCGAGGTCCGTGAGGATGAAATCAATGTTGTTTTTTTGGACTTTGTTTCTGCTCGATAACTCAAAAAGTATGTAGGCAATGGCTGCAGAACTTTGCACGGAGGTTCATATATCAATAGGGAAGAACTCTATTGATTTTGGGATCAATCCGTCAAACGACCTTTGACCTAGAGGTCGGAAGAGTTTTCGCCCAGTCATCCTTGAGGTTTCCTGCATATCTTGGAAATGGTGCGTCGTAGAGCGAAACGGACGTTATTTTAAGACTCGTCGCTCTAGACAAACATGTCTAAGGGGTATTAAGGATGACCTTCGACCTTGACCTTGAATTTTTCTGCTGAGTCGACATTTTTCGTTTTCGTCTATATCTCGGAAACGGTGTTCGTAGAGCGAAACGGACGTTATTTTCGGACTCGTGGCACTAGACAAACATGTCTAAGGGGTATTATGAATGAACTTTGACCTTGACCTAAAAGTTTTTCGCCGAGTCGGAATTTTTCGTTTTCGTCGATATCTCGGAATCGGTGCGTCGAAGAGCGAAACGGACGTTATTTTCAGACTCGTCGCCCTAGACAAACATGTCTAAGGGGTATCAAGGATGACCTTCGACCTTGACCTTGAATTTTTCTGCTGAGTCGGCATTTTTCATTTTCATCGATATCTCGGAAACGGTGCGTCGTAGAGCGAAACAGACATTATTTTTGGACTCGTGGCACTAGACAAACACGTCTAAGGGGTATTTATGGATAAACTTTGACCTTGACCTGAAATTGACCGAAATGCCTCCAAGGCATCTTTAGGCCTTGACGTCTAGTTATTACTATTATTATTAGCTAACAACAAACATATACGTGTAGCAGGGTACTAGTATGTGAATACTGTTGACTTCTTCCAGCACAAAATGGGCTTGTCAGCTCTACCACTGTTTCAAGCAAAAAATTATTTACTCGTAGCAGTCAACTTTCATATAAAAAAAATTACCATACTGGCCATTGACCAGTATGGTTATTATTATTATTATTATTATTATTGGCTGACAACAAACATTTACGTGTAGCAGGGTACTAGTATGTGAATACTGTTAACTTCATTCAGCACAAAATGGGCTTGTCAGCTCTACCACTGTGTCAAGCAAAAATTTATCTACAGTCAACAAAAATTACCATACTGGCCATAGTAGAAATAATATGACCAGTATGGTTATTTCGATTATTTGGGGCATTTCAGCACGAAACATTCTATTTTTTTTTCTTTTACTTTTGCCGTTTTGGTTTCCGACCCATAACTTGTGAGTGCCTGAACGGATCTTGTCCAAATTTTCTTCAGTGTTCAGAAATATTACGTGAAAGACCCCTATTGTTTTGGAGTAGGTGTAAAAGAAATGTACGGCCTACATAAAATAGGTCCCACACACAAGTATTACTAGGAAATGTTGTCCAGTGGGACAATATTCTCAGTAATATATCAGACGGATCTAATTCCCCAGGAAAACATGTCCAGGGACATATTTATATCCCTGGACATATGTCCCTGGACATGTTTTCCTGTGGAATTAGGTCCGTCTGATATACATCACTGAGAATATTCCTAGGAAATGTTGTCCAGTGGGACAATATTCTCAGTAATGTATATCAGACGGACCTAATTCCCCAGGAAAACATCGCCAGGGACATATTTCTCCGACACTCATGTCCAGGCAGACTATCTCCCCTAGGAATATATGTCCGAGGGACCTAAAATACATGGGACATATGTTCCATTTACACCTGCCCCGGGGTTTGTGAGGTTCGTGAGGATGAAATCAAGAATAGATTTTGAGACTTGGTTTCCAATCGATTACTCAAAAAGTATTCATGCAGTGGCTGCAGAACTTTGCATGGAGGTTCAAATACCACCAGGGAAGAACCCTACTGATTTGGGGATCAAGCCGTTAAATGATTTTTGACCAAGAGCTCGGAACCAATATCTTGGGTATCTTGGGTTGAGATGACCCCTGGTGTATATTTTTTTTTTCGCGGACTCGACACACTTGTTTGGCCGTATCTCGAAAAAGCTCAATTTCGGCCCACTGGCACTAGACAAACTAGACTAGGGTATCTTGGGTCGAGACGACTCCTGGTGTCGATTTTTTTCTACGGCTCGGCACTTTCTGCTTGGCCATATCTCGGAAACGGTGCATCGTAGAGCAAAACTTATTTCTGGGCTCCTGGCACTATACAAACACCCTGGTGTCGAAATTCTTTCCCGACTAGGCACCTACTGTTTGGCCGTATCTCGGAAACCGTGCGTCACAGAGCGAAACGGAGATTAATTTCGGCCTTATGGCACTAGACTTGGATTGGTCTAGGGGGTATTTCGGGAAGAGATGACCCCTGGTGTCAATATTTTTTCCCCAACTCGGCACTTCCTGTTTGGCCGTATCTCGCAAACGGTGCATCGTAGAGCGAAACGGAGCTTGATATCGGTCACCTGGGACTAGACAAACTAGTCTAGCAGGTATCCTGGGTCGAGACGACCCCTGGTGTCGATTTTTTTCTCCGACTCGACACTTCTTGTTTGGCTGTTTCTCGGAAACTGGGCTTTGTAGAGCAGATGGAGCCTAATTTCGGCCTGTTGGCATTAGACAAGACAACCTCTGGTGTCAATTTTTTTTTTCTCTGACTCGGCACTTCCTGTTTGGCTGTATCTTGAAAAAGGTGTTTCGTAGAGCGAAACAGAGCTTCATTCGGCTTTCTGGCACTAGACAAACTAGTCTAGGGGGACGGTGTGAATATTGGGTCGAGACGACCCCTGGTGTCAAACTTTCTGCCCGATTCAATATCTTCAATATCTCAGAAACGGTCCATCGTAGAGCAAAACGGGAGTTATTTTCAGAATCATTGCCCAAGACAAGCATATATAAAGGGTATCAGGGATGAACTCTGACCTTGACCTGAATTTTTATGTTAATTTGGTATTCTTCATTTCCGTTGATATCTCAGTAACGGTGTGTCATAAAGCAGAATGAACATTCTACACAAAGATGAATAAGGGGTTTGTCAGTTAAACTTTAACCACGGATGTTTTCAGTCATCATGGTTCTAGACTAGGTATCTTAGGTGTATGTTAGGTAGGAATAGAGCTTCTTACGAAATGCCCCAAGGCATCTTTAGGCCTTGACGTCCAGTTATTATTATTATCGGCTAACAACAAACATATACGTGTAGTAGGGTACTAGTATGTGAATACTATCAACTTCATTCAGCATAAAATCGGCTTGCCAGCTCTACCACTGTTTCAAGCAAAAATTTATGCACTCCTGGCAGTCAACTTTTATATAAAAAAAATACCATAACGGCCATAGTAGAAATACTATGACCAATACGGTTATTTTGATTATTATTGCTATCATTGCTAGCTGACAACAAACATATACGTGTATTAGGATGCTAGTATGTGAATACTGTTAACTTCATTCAGCATAAAATGGGCTTGCCAGCTCTACCACTGTTTCAAGCAAAATTTTATTTACTTGTAGCAGCCAACATTTATAAATTTTTTTTACCATACTGACCATAGTAGAAGTACTATGACCAGCATGGTTATTTTTATTATAATCATTATTGTTGGCTAACAACAAACATATACTGTAAAACGACTAATTTTGGCAGATGATTTATTGGCAAATTTGGCGGTAGGGGTGAAACCGACAAATTAAATCGTCCACCAAATTAACTAGATATATGTTAAGAAATACATGTGAGTTTTAAAATGTTAAATTAAATATCCGTTAAAGAACGTGGGGCTCACAACTGCCAAATTTAATAGCTGCATATATTAATCTTTGTACAGTACGTGTAGTAGGGTACTAGTATGTGAATACTGTTAACTTCATTCAGCATAAACTGGGCTTGTCAGCTCTACCACTGTTTCAAGCAAAAATTTATTTACTTGTAGCAGTCAACTTTTATAAGAAAAAAATTGCCATACTGGCCATAGTAGAAATACTATACCAGTATGGTTATTTTGATTATTATCATTATTGTTGGCTAACAGCAAACATATACCTGTAGTAGGGTACTAGTATGTGAATACTGTTAACTTCATTCAGCATAAACTGGGCTTGTCAGCTCTACCACTGTTCCAAGCAAAAATTCATTTACTTGTAGCAGTCAACTTTTGTAAAAAAAAAAAATTGCCATACTGGCCATAGTAGAAATACTATGACCAGTATGGTTATTTTGATTATTATTATTATTATTATTATTATTGTTGGCTAACAACAAACATATACCTGTAGTAGGGTACTAGTATGTGAATACTGTTAACCTTATTCAGCATAAAGTAGGCTTGCCAGCTTCACCACTGTTTCAAGCAAAATTATTTTTACTTCTAGCAGCCAACTGTTAAAAAAATTGCCATACTGGCCATAGTAGAAATACTATGGCCAGTATGGTTATTTTGATTACTAATATTATTGTTATCTAACTACAAACATATACCTGTAGTGGGGTACTAGAATGTGAGTACTGTTAACTTCATTCAGCACAGAGTGGGCTTGCCAGCTCTATCACTGTTTCAAGCAAAAATTTTTTTACTCGTAGCAGTCAACTTTTATAAAAAAAATACCATACTGGCCATAGTGGAAATACTATGGCCAGTATGGCTTTTTATATTTTTTATTATTTTTGTTGGCTAACAACAAACATACATGTGTAGTGGGGTACTAGTGTGAATAATGTTAACTTCATTCAGCATAAAATGGGAAAGTCAGCCCTACCACTTTTTCAAGCAACAATTTATCTACTTGCAGCAGTCAACTTTTTTTTTGAAAAAAGTAACCGCACTGGCCATAGTAGGAATACTACGGCCAGTATGGTTATCTCGATCATAATTATATTGTTACTGGTGAACTATAAGAAATAATATACAACAGTTGACTTAAATTGACTTATAGCAGTCGATTTATTTTTACTCATGTATAGTGCATTCCATTGTGCACTACACTGCCCCTGGTGGCAGTGTCCAACACCGTGACTAATTTCAGTTTATGGTGTCACAATCTCAAGTGCTGCCGCCTAGTGGCAGACCACCTGCTGCAGTAAAAAAAATTGTTGACTTGACAGAGTAAAAAAAAGTTGATGTATTGAGGTAAATGCTGGTTTACTGTAAAACCTAGTGTTCCTGACTGCTGACCTTTTGCCATGAATATTGTGTAATAAAAAAATAACATTTACTTACAAGTGGTGTATGCTTGATATGGACGTAATACGCAGATGTGATACGACGCATTGTGGCCTCCAATATGCATACTGCACATTTATGCATGACATTAATTATTGTCAATGACATCTAGATATACGTTTATTACTGTTTATCCTATTACCTCCAGAATACTAAGTGAATCACGATTTTACTCTCAGATAGATAACAACATTATAGAGATCGATGAATCAATGTTCGGGAAAAGTATAACAGGGGACAAAGAAGAATTCAGTGCTGGGTGTTCGGGATGGTAGAAAGGTCTACCAACAACGTCTTCATGAAAGTTGTTGAGGATGTTCGCTCACTTTCGATCCAAACAGAAGGACTAAAATTTTGAAATTCGTTTGATGATTTTCAGACTTTTAAAGAATCATCAATATGACATTGTACAATCGAAAACAGAAAAGCGGCGACTTTTTTTTTTAATAGAAAATGAAAATCACTTTCGAAAATGTGGCGATTCCATGCTGACCAAGGAATTCGCGACCAGCCTGTCGGCAATGACAAGGAGCCCGATGACATCATTAGGGGACACATTTTGACCCTATTGGCATTGCGTCAATCATACGTCCTTCGTCCACATTTTATCTAGAAAGCTTAAGGTCGAATTAGTCTTGAGATTTCGCACGAAAATCCCAAAACTCCAGAACGCCTCAACGGATCGCCGCAAAATTCACTCGTTTCCAGATGATTTGTATTTTTGTCATTGTCTTGTAACAGTACAATATACAGCCGAACAGGTGTTAGCTTGCAATCTATAAATCTACAGCTCTCAGTCGAAATGCCCCCAAGGCATCTTTAGGCCTTGAGGTCTAGGCTCATTGCACTCGCCGAATCACATTGAATAAACATGGAAACAATACCCAAGTATATGGTATCCGAGCAAACAAAACCGAGTCCATTATCCAATCTCAAAGTTCAGTGTCAGGCAAAATCGAGAAAATTTAAATGGAATTTCATGAACCCCCATATATGGCCATAAAGGGGTGAAATCAGGTGTTCCGGAAAGAGTGAGCATTTCCTGCCCCACATGTGGCACCCGTCATGAATTCCAAAACATTAACATGCAAAAAGGTCTTGTTGCATACTTGTAATAGATTTTGTGTACTTATCAACCAGATTGTGATGACGTCCATAGAATTTCTTGAAAGCAGCTATTAGTCTTGGTAAAACATATCCCTGTCGCAGCAGTTTAGAGGCTAGCTGGGAACTTCTGTGAACAAAGTCCTCATACTTGCAACTAGCTCTGGAATAGCGTATGAGTTGTGAGACAAACACGCCATATGCTAGCGACATAGGAATGTTGCTCCTTAGAAAAGGGAAATTGACTATGGAAAAATTGAAATCATCACGTTTGTCATACAACCTAGTTGACAGGTTAGAATCTTCATCAATCTCCAACCTTAGGTCTAAATAGTTGGAAAAGTTAGAGAAGTCTGTAGTATCTTTAATTTCAAGTTCCTTAGGATATATCATCCAAATAATCACCAAACTTGGGATTATTTATTGACAATACATCATCTATGTATCGGAAGGTGAAATTAAAGCTACTAGTTTGAAACTTGGATACTCCTCTTTGTAGATGTTGGATGAAATCTGATTCATACGAGTATAAAAACAGGTCTGCCAATAATGGTGCACAGTTTGTACCCATTGGAATACCAATATTCTGCTGAAATATCCGGCCACCAAACTCCACAAAGATATTATCAATAAGGAAATTAACCATATTCACAACAAATTTCTGTATATTTATGTGGAGCATCTGAATCATCTTTAACAAAGTAGGCTGTATTATATTTGACTACAATATACTTATAACGACGTTGTCCTTTTTTGGAGAAAAAGGAATTATGTATAAGCTTTTGAAGCTGGGACTTTAGGTCTGAATGAGGTATAGTGGTGTAGAGAGTGTTAAAGTCAAATGTTTTGATAGACGTAATTTTTGAAAGTGTGTGAGCATGTAGGTACTCCAACAATGATTTGGAATTTTTTAGTATCCACATTTGGTTGATACCACTTCTAGAGTAAATAGTCTCACAGTATTTTTGGAGACCATGTTTAATCTTTGACAATATAAAAGTAAAGTTAAAGTTAGTAAAGTTAACATTTATTAAGCGCTCCTTTATAGAACGTAGTTCTAAGCAAGGGCGCTGTACACTTTACCGCAGTCTAGAATGACTACACAGCTGCCACAATCCGGCGCTAACCTATAGTATCCTATTGAATGACCGGTACCCATTTAATCCTGGGTAGAGATAGACAATTAGTGGTGCACACCTTGCCTAAGGATGTTAGCGGAATAACCCAGTGGTCCAGCCTGAGTCTCGAACCCATGACCTTTGCGTTACGAGACCAGCGCCTTATCCACTGAGCTACCCACTCCACTTGAAATATAACAGTTAATAGCTTAGAGAGAGCTTTGGTGGAACATGATGCCGAGGCTGAAATATACCTTTGTTTGTATGGATTTTTGTGTAATTTTGGGATCCAGTATAAACTGGGTAGTTTATGATCTTTACATGAAGCAGTGATACCAAAAGAATGCAATACAGACGTGTGATTAGATAATATATCATGCTTAGATATAGTAATATCCTGGTATGTGCGGTTAGAAGTGTTGTTGTTAGAGATACCAAGTTCAATGAATAGGCACTGAATATAGTATGCTTTACATACAAAAACAACATTATTGGATGCTTTATCAGCAGGAACAATGACAAATTTTTCTCAGAGTTTCAACAAACTATCAGCAACCACTGGATCATCAAAGACAGAGCTGTATTTAGTACTGACTGACTTAGACAAAACACGAATGCGTTTAGACAGCAACGACCTAATTTGTTTAACCCATTCTGACAGAGAATCAGTTTCTGCCTTTTCTCGCTTAGTCCACTTTCTGGCATGTTCCTCAACTGCATCCCTGACTAACTTGAAATTGTAACTCCATGAAAATGACTTGGGCTCCCTATATTTGGGACCTTTGGACACAATATCCTTCAATAATTCATTACAGGCTACAGGAACTCACTGATGAGACATTCAATAGCAAACTTTATGGCACCACCCCCACCCCCCCCCCATATACACATAGGTAAAGGAACCAGATGCTTTTCGGCAGTAGAGGGAAACTATCTTCGCTAACTTACAAGATGGCAGGACAAGTTGGTGCAAGGTCCAATGTGAAGTGGACAGCCAGCAGAAAACCAATTAATTATGTTTAGTTTTCTTTAAAATTGGTCCAATAAGCAGTTTCATCAACCAAACAAAACAGGATTACTGCATAGCTAATTTCAACTTATCCAGGCGTGTGCCAACATTGCTATGGTTAGTCAGAGAACAGTTCGTCGTCAACTTTTCCATTGAGCCAGTGATCCAGGTTTGTAATTCGTAGAATCAGACTAACTAAGGTGTTTATTATGCCTTTATGGTTTTAGCTGAATTTTTTCTTCTTCTTCCGCCATTTTGGTTTCCGGACGATAACTTTAGATTGCCTAAGGGATCCTTACCAAATTTTCATCAATAGTCAGAAATTATACGTGAAAGAATCCTACTCTTTTCGAGCCGGCTCCGAGGTCCGTGAGGATGAAATCATTTTTTTGCCGAGTCAGCATTTTTCCTTTTCGTCGATATCTCAGAAGCGGTGCGTCGTAGAACGAAACGGGCATTATTTTTGAACTCCTCTCTCTGGGGAGAGATGGTGTGAGCCAAAGCCAGAAGCCCCCTGGCAAATACTGAACTCTGAAGTACGCAAGTAATAATTTCAAAACCAATTATCACATGCAGCACATGCAGCTAACTTTACATGCACTTTACCATTGAGAAGGTCAACATCATCTTGACAAACCATGACCAATATAATATTGTTCAATGAATCAATCTTAAATCATTTAAATCAGACCAGTTTAAATGCATGGTACGAAAGGGACATTTGTACAATAAATTCTTGATAATTTGTTGTAAAATTAAATATGTTCAGATACATGAACATTCAAGCCACATGCTCATATACATAGTGGCCGCCGCAGGCATCACGAGCACAACTATAAATGCCACAAACAACCGAGGAAGACTATTTATTCTCAACGTTTGACAGGGAGTTCTTTTTGTTCTCTTTCAGTGACATATATCTGAAATATTTATTCTTGTGCGAGTTTTACCCACGAGAACAACAGAGGTGACACGATAATAGCACGAGTGGAGGTGACAGTAGACGACTCGCCTACGAAAATAAGTGAACCCGCACCACTCACCGTGAACCCCTAAGACATGAAGATGTCTCCAGCATTTTCGTAGTACAATATTCATACTTGCCTGGGCCAACGCTATCTAGGCATTACGACAGCAACAGATCCTCCAAGTTTCTGCATGAATTCCAAGAACAAGGAATGCCTGGACATTATTCACAAAGAGGTGCCCTTGGATCGTGGCACGTGGCTCAAGGCTGTCTTCACCCATGAAATCCGGTAGTACACCATCATTGTCCGCTGGTTCCTGGGAAGGCAAACCTCCCCATTGATTGTGGCGTTGGCTTTTCAATCCTGGGCACTGCCTTCTCTGGAACTCATGGGAATTTTTCATCAGCCACAACACCCAACATCGAAGTGTGGCCTCTCCAATGCTCTCGTCACATCATCTTTAACCTGGAGCTCAGGTCTATGGAATCACAGCTACACTAGAACTAATTACATACTACAGTCTCACCTCCAAGTATGCGAGCAACTGTTCAATTCACAATCTAAATCATTTCTTGCTCAAAGTCGATGTTGACATATCGCACCAAAGGAACGCTGTCTTTAAAATCTTTACAGTCGATGCGATTCAACAAAGCTGCTAGGGAGATCCGGATCTACTAAAGAATGGCATCCAAAGCAGGACTGAGTTCGGGAAGCACGTGTGGCGACAAAAACAACCTCAAAATTGTAATATTAACAAATCCGAAAGAAAGACCAGGCACAGTCAAGAGATTCAACAAAATTCCATATAGATCTTATATGGACATATGCTGAATCTGTAGGTGACCTTGAACTTGATTTCAAGTTAAATTAAAATAGTATGTTTGATCTAAGTTCGCCGGTGAAGTACAGCGCCCTTGGTGCTATGTTTTTATCTTACAATGCACGTCTCGAATGTTAAATGCGCGTATCAAAGTAATTTTCATTTTGCAATGCACGTCACAAATTGATTTTGCGATGCACGTCCCAAATTGTTTATGAATTTGCAATGCACGTATCGGATTTGCAATGTGGATATCAAACTGATTTTCATTTTGCAATGCATGTCGCAAATTGTTTATGACTTTGCAATGCACGTCGCGAATTTGAAATGCGCATATCAAACTGATTTTCATTTTGCAATGCACGTCGCAAATTGATTTGGATTTTACAATGCAGGTTGCAATTTTTTTGTGATTTTGCGATGCACGTCGCGATTTAGCAATGCATGATTTAGCAATCACTTTTGCAAAAAATAAGCCATCGTAGTCAGAGGCCTATACTCTGATTGAAAAATAAAATTCACATACGTTTTCCAGCAATGGCAAAGGATAAAATTAATGTATAACTCGGCACGTTTGGACCTGGGAGTAAAACAGGAGTCTTTCTCTGTTCTTTGAAAACTATGCCAACTTCAGAGTCAATCCAATTACAATCTTCAATTCGGAATATCAACAATTTCAAAACGATTTTTTGCTCATGTTTAGCCTATATCTATAACAATTGAAAGCATAATTTCTCTCATTTAGGAATGGTTTCATATTTTTAAATGGTAAAAAATGTTGTTTTGTTAGGAATCGATCTGAAGCAAGTGATCTAAAGAGTGTTTCATGAACATGAAATTGTCCTGTTCTATGAATGAAAACACTTTCTGCATAATTATGAACAACTTCCATTTTGTACATATTCTTAGGCTATATATTAACTTCTTATGTTTCAGTGAACACCCACATGACAAAAAATATCAAGGTCAAGTCCAGTAACACATTCCAGTTTCAAAAGGAGACAATGAAACCATTCCGATCCTCGTCAATGGGACGAGGGTTAAGTCGCACGACAAGTGTCAACCAAGTCCAGGGCTCCCAACAGACGAGGTGGGTTTGATGGAGTGTCAAAGGGGTTTTACCACCTACCACTTACACCTACATGTGGTGACCATTCTGCATTTTATTATTTTCTGCGCATACATACATGTACCTCATTGAATTTCACTTTAATCTGCGATGAGGACCTACTATTGTGAAAATACAGAAGCTGCACCTGTTATCCTGTATGATATCATGCATGTTATGACTATGACTAAAGCAGATCCAAATGCAGACAGCATCAAAGTCAAATATTGAAAATATCAAAAAGCAAAACAAACAAGTCAACCTTCGTACATTATCTCGACATACATTGGCATCTATTTGTTTGATATAAATTGGTCGCAAAATTACCAGAAAGCAGATCCAAATGCAGACAGCATCAAAGTCGGATATTAAAATATCAAGAAGCAAAACAAACAAGTTAATCAACATGTTGTAGATGTGATCAATACATAACCGAGAAGGTATGGCAATCAACAAGAACCACTATTGTCAAAGTAATTGTCTAAACACCAGAATACATGAGCATCTTCGGCACTTTGGGTAATCATGTGTTTCCATCAAATTATATATAGAATTTTTATGTAACGTCATTACAACATTGGGCTGTTTTTGCCTCTGTTTTTTTCAGTTATTGATTTTCGCCACACAATACGTCTAAATCGTCAGAAGAGCTCCCAAGGTCAACCACTTTGTTGCCTGTGGAGAAGAGAAATGCAGAAGTGTTATATTATTCATAATTATTGTTAAAACTTTTTGGTACACCCACGTCCATAATACAATATGGGTTAAGAAAAAAATGACATAGTTAATCGTCAACTGGATCTACAAATTGGGGAAGTCCTGGGTATAATTTATTGATTGAGTTGTAAAGGTTATCTAGATCTAAGGTACAGTCTTCGTTTTGGTTGGGTTCCTGAGGGAAACTTGACAGAACAAAATTTGTTTGCTGCAATATAGATTTCCGAAAGAAAAGGAATGATTTGTAAATCACTAGGCAGAGCTACCATTGAGGCAGAAATTAGGACAGTATCAGTCATACCCATTTTTTCACAAGGACGTTTTCTTCCTGGTGAGGATCCTTTTTCAAGCATGCTAACCCATGTAGTATTGTGGAGGGGAGATATACATGCAGACAAATAAGTACTTGAAAAATAGTGTATGGCTATTTTGGGTCAAGACAAGAATGAATAGTATTATGTTCTTAAGGGATTTTGCATGTAGAATTCCAAATATTAATTGTAGTTTTTCTGTTTATTGTTAAACTTGCCTCTGAAATAGTATTGCAGCGAGCTAGACCATCTGACTACCACGAAAAAAGTGTGCCATCATGAGCGCCAACTGTGGCCAGCTGCTTGAAATCACGTCAGAAGTGATTGCTGATCGGGGCATGCGCATTGCGCAGTGCAGCTTGTTTAACTTTTTCCTGTCAGTTGAGTATAAGTGAAAGCGGAATAAGTTTATAAGTATAAGTGAAAGCCGAATACTTATCCAATTAATGCCTACCTATTCCAAAAGCATTAGCCAAAAGGTGAAATGATGCTACTAGGATCACTTAATACTCTATATGCCGGTATAAGGCAAAATGCTTTGACGATTTCCAAACTATGAAGGTCTGCAACCTCCAAGATGGGCCCGGACAAGAAAAAGTGAAGAACGAAGCTGTGAACTGCGCAAGCGCCAATCAGTTTCGGCGAAAGTTACCGTGGCTGGCCATGGTATGGCAGACTTTTTCGTGGTAGTCCAACGGTCTAGCTCGGTACAGGTACGAGCGTGTAGATTTCAGATTGTTATTACTGGTTTAAAATAATACTGGTTTAAAAAAGTATCGGTTGACAATTGCAACCTGTAGAGTATTGACAAGAAAATCTACAAATATTTACAGTGATTGCAATGCATAGTATTTGTCGATATTATTTAGGGGATACAACACAGGATAAATGTTATTTTGGTCAAAATGTTGCACTTTTTCTGAACATGGTCATAATTCCATGGGAGGATGGAGGTGCCTCACTTCTGTTCCAACCTATAAAAAGGAAACAAATTGCTTTTCATATCAAGGTCAAGATTTTTTTAAATTTTAAAATCAACAAACAATTGTTTGATTATTTGGCCATTTGGAATATAACTTTGACTATAATCATAGATACAGCATGACCATGTTGACATGAACAATGCGTAATGCTTTACTGCATCATACACATACATTGAAAGTATTGTGTATTGATTGGTTTACCATGGACACTTTTGTGATGACCTCATCTTTCTTGTGAATGTGAAGTTGAAAAGGTAGCTGCTTCCGAAGCTCTGGTTTGGGCTTGAGAAGTGATTTGGGCACAGAGTATATTCCTTCACCTGTGAGGAGGTCGGCATCCGGGCTGTCAGAAATATAATATTGTCAGCACAGAAATGTTTTCACTAGGTCATGTTGAAGTATAGTAGTAGTTGACCAATGGATTTTTGTGCCGAAAACTTACAGAAGAATTGTTGTACTGATTTTTTCAGATGCATGTAATGTAATTGCTCATTTTAATGTAATATCCTATATCACAAAACATATTTTAAAACTATATTTGTATGGGCTCACTGATCAGGGTCTATGTCAAAGTGCTGAATTGTTTTGATTCGTGAAAGTGTCAAGGGTCAATACATAAACGAGAAGATACAATTTCATGTTAATCATGGATGCAGTTGAGGAACTTCCCAAAATTTGGACAAAGCGAGAACAGGCAGAAAATGATTCTCTTTCAGAATAGGTTTTAAAAAATAAGTAATTTGCCGGTAAGCGAATTCGAGTTTTGTCGAAATCAGTCAGTAACTAACCTCCACAAACCCATTGGTTATCCTTTCAATCTCCCCGGACATTCCATCAAAGACCTCAAAATAGGTGTACTCCAGAGACTGACGAAACATAGCAGACTGGACCGTGAAATTGCAGAACAACAGCTCATTACTAAATTTGACTGCGTCAGATAGACTGCGGGGTTGAACAGGGACACGGTATTTCTTGCACACTATAAGAAGAGCAAATGAAACTGAATTTTTTAACTGAAGGGATTTTCCAGTGTATTGGTATTGGAGACCGAGCGAAGCCACAAAAAATACCCCCCCCCCCCCCTCCCCTCACAATTACTATATACCTCAAAATGCACGAGTTGTAAAGACGTGAGCACAAATGTTTTTATTTGTGAGAGGTGTAGGGGAAATGGTTGCATTATGGTATCTGGCACCTAAATGATCCCTTGGGATTTATCGTAAAGAGTAGGGGATCTCCCCGATCCCAGATTTCTGTCTAGGGGGCATATCATCAAGTTATGGTGCCCCCTTACCCCAAGTACAAGTATGGTTGCATTCATTCCACAAACAAATGTTGAATGAACGACATCGTATTGTTCAAGTGAAATTCGTACTATATTTAAATGTTCACGAGACAAAAAATACTCATCCTCTGCTGTGAAAGCAGATAACAACCAGTCACGAATATGATTATAACTCACAGGCACAACTTGGGATAACCACACACGATTTCAGTCAGTAACTAACCTCCACATACCTCCACAAACCCATTGGTTATCCTTTCAATCTCCCCGGACATTACATCAAAGACCTCAAAATAGGTGTACTCCAGAGACTCACGAAACATAGCAGACTGGACCGTGAAATTGCAGAACAACAGCTCATTACTAAAT
The DNA here is from genome assembly GCA_949152475.1 of Terebella lapidaria. Classification (NCBI taxonomy): domain Eukaryota; kingdom Metazoa; phylum Annelida; class Polychaeta; order Terebellida; family Terebellidae; genus Terebella; species Terebella lapidaria. The sequence goes on along the minus strand of OX424568.1, from coordinate 25,948,163 downwards.
TTGACTGCGTCAGATAGACTGCGGGGTTGAACAGGGACACGGTATTTCTTGCACACTATAAGAAGAGCAAATGAAACTGAATTTTTTAACTGAAGGGATTTTCCAGTGTATTGGTATTGGAGACCGAGCGAAGCCACAAAAAATACCCCCCCCCCCCCCCTCCCCTCACAATTACTATATACCTCAAAATGCACGAGTTGTAAAGACGTGAGCACAAATGTTTTTATTTGTGAGAGGTGTAGGGGAAATGGTTGCATTATGGTATCTGGCACCTAAATGATCCCTTGGGATTTATCGTAAAGAGTAGGGGATCTCCCCGATCCCAGATTTCTGTCTAGGGGGCATATCATCAAGTTATGGTGCCCCCTTACCCCAAGTACAAGTATGGTTGCATTCATTCCACAAACAAATGTTGAATGAACGACATCGTATTGTTCAAGTGAAATTCGTACTATATTTAAATGTTCACGAGACAAAAAATACTCATCCTCTGCTGTGAAAGCAGATAACAACCAGTCACGAATATGATTATAACTCACAGGCACAACTTGGGATAACCACACACGATTTCAGTCAGTAACTAACCTCCACATACCTCCACAAACCCATTGGTTATCCTTTCAATCTCCCCGGACATTACATCAACGACCTCAAAATAGGTGTACTCCAGAGACTCACGAAACATAGCAGACTGGACCGTGAAATTGCAGAACAACAGCTCATTACTAAATTTGACTGCGTCAGATAGACTGCGGGGTTGAACAGGGACACGGTATTTCTTGCACACTATAAGAAGAGCAAATGAAACTGAATTTTTTAACTGAAGGGATTTTCCAGTGTATTGGTATTGGAGACCGAGCGAAGCCACAAAAAATCCCCCCCCCCCCCCCTCCCCTCACAATTACTATATACCTCAAAATGCACGAGTTGTAAAGACGTGAGCACAAATGTTTTTATTTGTGAGAGGTGTAGGGGAAATGGTTGCATTATGGTATCTGGCACCTAAATGATCCCTTGGGATTTATCGTAAAGAGTAGGGGATCTCTCCGATCCCAGATTTCTGTCTAGGGGGCATATTAGTCGGTTGGGTTATGTGATGATTTTCAAACCAATGGGAAATTTCTGATACAATCTTTGAAAATTTCAGGGAATATAGCCAAAACATACTTTAACCCGAAACCACTTGATACCAATTTTTCCCATGCCTGATATGACCACCATCTTGATTTTCAAAATGGCCGCCATTCTCCACTCATTTCAACATGTTTTCATTTTGGGGACGTTATTAGTGCAGTTGCCAAACCATAATACCCAGAATTTTTCGGTTTTGTAAGGCACTCAAATGTCAAATCCATTCTTTTTCCACACAGACAGATTTGAAAAACTTTTCTAATTTGCATAAATCCAAGATGGCCACCGCTCATTTCCAGCGAAACAAGACATGACTATAACTTTTGATAAAATCAAGCTAGAATATTGATTTCGATGTCTACCCATAGGTTTTCATATATTGCGGATACAATGAGCTTATTTAGAAATAGCAAAGATATATCTGGTCAGAGATAATCCAGGTGTCCACCATGTATTCTGAGCGAAACTGATAATTAGGCATCCGAGGGGAGGCCTTATAATTTTGGGGTTTTTCCCGCCTTTTGAATTCCAGATCATAAACTCTTGAACGCCTTAATCTATCTTCCCGAAACTTTCACAGCTCATCTGAAATGCTTTGCTTCAGCCCCCTATTGTGTTCCGTCAAGATCCGAAATCCAAGATGGCCGCCAGCGGCCATTTTGGAAAAGAATCGGGCGATTCCTGTCATGTCATAATTTGTTTCAGGCAATTTCCAGGAGAAATAGTTTTTTGGGAGTATTTATTTTTGGACTTAAGAATTTCTCCCTCACTTGCACCCATGCAGATGCTGGCAAGACTTTAAAGCCTGGCCAGTCATGGAGTCACTGGTGCTGGGACCTACTGTAACTAAGCCAGATTACTGTATTCATTGATTGACAGTTCCAGTGCCTGGGATCACTGCCAGGTGCGCTAATCTAATAGTAGGAGTGACTTGTATAGGAGTCACCCCCACTTCCCCCGTTCCCCCACCTCAGTTTACTATATATTACACACAGTATGCACATGTCAAGCCTCCTCCTCCTTTCTTTTCTAAAAAAAACAATGTAATAAGTGGTCATATAATAGGCTGGAGATAACAGCTGGTTTGCCAGTCAATTGTATTTAGCTTAAACAGCACTGTGGTTATCAGGTTGAAACTACATGTATTGTTTTGTTTCTTAGCTATATTTCACATGCAGTGACTAAATTATCTTTGCTTTACTTAGCCAGAACAAATTCCTTTTTGCTTGTGTTATGAATGTAGAAATTGTGAATAAATTGAGAAATTTTGGGGATTCCTCGAACTTTCCAGGGAAAATAGCAATAACCGACTCGAACCTAGGACCACTTGATAGAAACTTCATCCTTTTTGTGGTATAGCTGCCATCTTGGTTTCCAAAATGGTCACCGTTTCGCCTTCATTTCACTGTATTTTCATTTTCTTTCCTTGTTTCGGGGGGGGGGGGGCGGAGCGCTATTATGAATAATCAAAAAGGTCAGTTAGCAGATAATTTACATAGATGTCATATTTTATGGTGTCCATTTGGATTTATTGATATCAGAAGAATCGAATGTACATGTATTTGAAATGGTGATCAGTTTCATAAATTGTACCTTACAGAATCACGTGAAGATTGTTCTCGAACAGTGAAACAAGCATTTATTGACCTTTTTTTAGGTCATCCATTTCAAAACAACGCATTCGGGCCATATTTCAACAATTAATGCCCCACTGTAGTCAAACCTCTATTTGCGAACACCTCCAGTCAGTGAATTACTCAAGTTAGTGAACGCCATTTGTCGGCCCCAAATGATCGCCTAATTTTTAACATTGAGGTTAATCTTTGATATGCCGTGGAGGAGTCTACCCTCATCAGATATTCACCCAAGCTGCGGTGAATCTGGAAATTCTGAATGAGCGGCAAAGTCTTGTTCCCACAGAGCAGCTTGATATGTGCCAATCTGATATGCTTTATCCAAGCATATCGAGTTGGAAGGACCATTTCTATACCTCTTTCTATCCATTCTTGCTGGAAAATCATCCATTGTAAGTCTTGTAGATTCTTTGTGTTTGTGTTCATTTTATAAAAGTGTCCAGGTATCTCAGGTATCTCAGGTAAACAGGTATCTCAGACATCATTCAAAAGTTTTCATAGGTTGGTTCCGTTCCTAGGCCAAGAGCAGAGATACATTCAGCAGCAAAAGTGGCTGAAGCTTCGCTCAGGAATGAATCCAAACATGCATTTCTACTAGCCTCGGATATTGATTGATAGCTCATTGATGCAAATCACAGTTCGTTGAAGATATAATATGTGGGGAAGCCTATTCTTAAGACAAGATGACAAGGCAAATATCAGGGCAAGTGAGAAATGCAAGTTTTGAAGCATTCCTGACAGAATATTCAGCCATCGTTGCTGCTTCTCTGCTCTAGGGATAGGAAAGTAAATATCCAAGGAAACTGTTGAATGTAAGTATCAATCTATTACCGCTATTACAACTAGGTTTTAGTGATGACAATATCAAATGTAATATGCAACATATTACATTTTTGGAAAAGAGACAATGCCCTCCAAATAGCTTATCCACAGACATCAAAGAGACAATGTGTGAAATGTGGTGGTTTCTACTGTATACCTGATGGAATTGGTATACAACTGTCCAACAAGTCAAACAAGTTTTCATACCACCTATGAAAATAATCCCATGAACAGGTTGTATGGGAAAAACATGAGTACCTAATCACAAGTCCAAAGGATACTGAATTTAGGATGATGCCTGAAATACCTATGTCGTAAAAATTGCATAAATACAAACTATCCACAAGACTTAAAATGGACGATTTTCGAACAAAATGGATAGAAAATGGTATGGAGATGTTCCCTTCAACTCGATGTGCACGGATACTGCATATCAGATCGTCACATATCAAGCTTCCTTGTGGGAACTAGAATTTGACGCTCATCCAGAAGTTCCAGATTCACTGCAGCTTGGGTGAACATTTGATGAGGGTAGACTCCTTCCAGAAATATCCAAAATTGCGCCTGCACCAGCATCTGTAATGGAGTTATGGAGATGCATAACTATGTGGGGGTGAACAAGTCGGATGGAATGGAGTTTACATCTACCAGGTGTTCATACCAGGCGAAGCACTAGTTTGAACTGAACTCTAGCGTTCACTGGGAAGCAGAATGTTAAAACTTGTGAAAACATGGAGTAGTCATCAGGAAGACACACATTGTCAACTAGTGGTTCACTCTTGTTGAAATATGATCCAAATGTAATAAAACTGATGATCTGAATGAAAATGGTCAACATATGTTTGTTTCACTGTTCGATAACAATCTTCTTGTGATTTGGTAAGGTAAATGATATGACACTGACCACCAGTTTACAACATTTATAATGAAACCAAAACTCTATTCTGATACAATTAAGGATAAATGGTCACTATAACGTGTGACAATTATGCAATTTCACTGCTAGGTGGCAATTCTGAATATCCATAATAGCCCCCGAAAATATAAAACATGGTGAAACAAAGGCATATTGATGACCATTTTGAAAATCAAGATGCCAGCTATACCCCAGGAGGAAAAACTGCTATCAAGTGTTCTAGATTCAGGTAATATATTATAACTATTTTCTCTGAAAATTTCAAACAGTACACAAAATTTCCCATTTAAGCCACGAGCCCACAGAAACCTATGTGTACACGCCACAATTACCATTATAGTTTGATTCTGTCAAATATTGTAGTCGACTATCATTTTCATTCTGAATACATTGTGGCCATCTTGGATTATCTTTGTCCAGGTATATCATAGCAATTTATAAACATGCTCAGTGTATCCGCAATATATGAAAACCTATGGGTAGACATAAAAACAATATTCTAGCTTGAATGTATAAAAAGTTATAGCCAATTTCCTCTTTTGCTCGAAATAAATGGCGGCCATCTTGGATTTATGCAAATTAAAGAAATTTCTAAAATATTCCAAAGTAGCAAACGATGAATTCAACATCTGGGTGCCCTATGGTTCCAAAAAATTCTGGGTATCGTGGTCTGGAAACTGGACTGATAGCCTCAAACATGGTGAAATGGGTGAAAATGGCGGCCATTTTGAAAATCAAGATGGCGGCCATACCAAAGAACGAAAAAATTGGTATCAAGTGGTTTGGGGTTCAGATATGTTATGACTATGTTCCCTGAAAATTTCAAAGATTGTAGCAAAAATTTCCCATTAAAGTCACAGGCCCATATACTATATCATCAAGTTATGGTGCCCCCTTACCCCAAGTACAAGTATGGTTGCATTCATTCCACAAACAAATGTTGAATGAACGACATCGTATTGTTCAAGTGAAATTCGTACTATATTTAAATGTTCACGAGACAAAAAATACTCATCCTCTGCTGTGAAAGCAGATAACAACCAGTCACGAATATGATTATAACTCACAGGCACAACTTGGGATAACCACACACGATTTCATGGATATTTCAAAAACTGGATAGCTCACATGCCATGGATACATCTTGCAGGGGCATTTCTTGTTTCTTCTTGAAAATTGCGCGTGTAGCGTGTTCCTCTTTGATTCTTTTTATAGTTTTATTCAATATTTGACATCCCAATAAATAATGAACAATATAGAAGTTGATTTTTGCTATTTGTTTGATTTCTGAGACTATTCAGTCCTCAGTGAAAAAAATAAGACTACTCAGTCCTTATATTTACATGTAATGTAACTTACATAAGTGCTATACCCTTATCCGTCATTTTCATACCATTTCCCAAGCTATTTACAGCTGTACACACATATATTATTTCCAATTAAAGTTATTTACAGCTGTACACACATATTATTTCCAATTAAACAGAACAATTATGAAAGATTGTACACAAAAATATTTATGTATAAATTATATTTATAAGTAACTGAGATTACTGAATGATATAAGAAGCATTGAAAATGCACCTTACAATCACCAGGCAGTGACCCTACGGTGTATATATCATTAATTCCATGAATACTTCCAATCTCTGTAAAGAACCGCTAGATGCTTAGCATTACTAGTAATGTAGATCTATATCAAACTTACATATTACAGTACCTGTTCCACAACACAGGGTAGATCTTTTGTACCACATGGTACAATCTTCTTCAGAGATGTTGAGGATTTTTTGCCACTACTAGGTTCAGCTGATTCTTCAGTATGTGCTTCTTCCAAACACTGTTATACAAACAAATTCAAATAAATTCATCCACACACAGTGAGATCAATTGATTTACAGTCGAGCGGCAAAAAGTGTTAAATTACTCTTCAGATACGAGTCTCCCACTCGGCCACTGTTTCCTCACAAAGGCAATTTCACTTTATTACGCCCACTGACCAGCCACTTGATTATCACTTGAAGCCTATTTCATTGTAGTGCACTACCGCTATAATTTTAGAAATGAAGGTTTGGTTAGCTCGCCAACTATATGTGGGTGAGGTACATATAATGTAGGCGCCATCGTCATGGAATCATCTTCATAATTGACCTGAATATGCTCTAGAGTTGAATTAGATTGATTTTGTTCAGAATATATTGACCTACTGTTGTATTTCTACAGCTTGAAACACAACCGGCGCACACAAGAGACGTAAAGATTCTGGCCTTCGAATCAGAGCTAACTGACATTGTCTGCTTGCTCAATGAAGAAAACGGCATTGATGTGCAGATGAAAGTTGCGAAAGAACTGCTTCTTAATCATCTGAATAGACGTGGAATCAATACCCAGTATTAAGTATTCCGATCAAACAAAACAGGGTCCGTTATCAAATCTCATTGTCCGGGGACAGAAAGTCATACGAAGTGAGAGAAAACAAAACTGACAGGGAAACTCATGAACCCCCAAAAATGGCCATTAGGTGGTGAAATCAGGTGTTCCGGAAAGAGTGAGCATTTCCTGCCCCACTAGTGGCACCAGCTTTGTCTCAATTATTTGATTATGTTAATCATTGTCATATATGAGATGTGTGCCGAACCAAGCGACATCTGTGTGGTGAATAAAAAACAGCAACATATATGTGTCCTTCTGTCCAAGTAGTGTAGAAAGGATTATATATATGAGCTAGAGTGTATGGTATCCCGACGTGGCGGACCAAGCTCATTTTAGTCAGGTCCTGGACTCAACCAGGAGCGCCCCGTTCTGACCAGGAATCACCCCTGACTGACCAAGGACTGTTTTACATGTATAGTCATTATTACACATGTTGCATATCACTTATTATGCCATGTTTGTTCAACAATAGGTATATGACATCACACCTGGCACCTCATCAGGTGCATCTGCAAGTTGGGTGCGTCGAGAACTGCTTGTGGAAGCAGATGAGCAGTCGATAAAGCTGAAACTGTGGAATGAGAAGAGTGAAGGTTGCGATGATCTAATTGACAAGCACATTATTGTCTCGAAGTCGACACCTTCAAAGACATTAACTGTGTTCGAAGCACTCTTCAGACAACGATCGAGGTAAATTAGTGAATTTACCTCAATCTGAAATATCTAGATCCATATATTTGTGGTATCACTATACTATATTTTCTAGAGAAAAAATTCTGTAAAACAGAAGTATAGGTCTGCAATGTAAAGTCTGAAGTAGAAGTCATCAAAGTAGAAGTCATCAAATTAATTATTATATATCAGATTGAACAGAAACCATTTGCAGGCTTGACAATTGTTGTTGTTGGTCTGAACATTGCTGCAGATCAGTGAGTACATTTTTAGTTTACCGGACCTCAGGTTCGATAACCTATTGGCATAGCATTGCGTTCATCATCCGTCTGTTGACAACAGTCATAAGGCCTAGTAGATGAGGTAGGTTTGATGGAGAATCGAAGAAGTTTCACCACGAGGGCTTGTATTTAATTTTTTTCTGTTCATGATATTCCACATATGTGCACGTCATTAAAATTCACTTTAATCTGCGATGAAGATCTACTATTGTGAGAAAACAGTAGCTACACCTCAGTACACCTGTCATGTTGTACAACATCGAGAAATGCTTCTTTCACTGACTTGTGAAATATAAAGTTCTAGACGTTCTAGATAACATTTGTTATCAGGGTCCGTAACATTATTCTTACATTCATACCACTGAGTCGGTGTCACTGCTGGCGGACGTTAAATCTGTCCCCGAGGATACCATCAACTCAGTAGCCTTCTGGCTTGTGATTAGGTACTTATGTACTTGTTATATATCTATTCCATGGAGTTTGTTTCAGATTTCTAAATTATTTTCATAGGTTGTTGGGCAGTTGTATACTAATTCCATCATGTGTACAGTAGAAACAACTACATTTAACACACTGTCTGCCCCTGATGACGCCAGTGTGTCTTTGGATAAACTGTTTGGTCGGGCTTTGTTTCTATTGCAAAATGTTGTGTATTACGTTTGTTATTGGCATTGTCAAAATCTGACTATTGGTGGTAATAGATTGATTCTTACATTCATACCACTGAGTCGGTGTCACTGCTGGCGGACGTTAAATCTGTCCCCGAGGATACCATCAACTCAGTAGCCTTCTGGCTTGTGATTAGGTACTTATGTACTTGTTATATATCTATTCCATGGGGTTTGTTTCAGATTTCTAAATTATTTTCATAGGTTGTTGGGCAGTTGTATACTAATTCCATCATGTGTACAGTAGAAACAACTACATTTAACACACTGTCTGCCCCTGATGACGCCAGTGTGTCTTTGGATAAACTGTTTGGTCGGGCTTTGTTTCTATTGCAAAATGTTGTGTATTACGTTTGTTATTGGCATTGTCAAAATCTGACTATTGGTGGTAATAGATTGATTCTTACATTCATACCACTGAGTCGGTGTCACTGCTGGTGGACGTTAAATCTGTCTCCGAGGATACCATCAACTCAGTAGCCTTCTGGCTTGTGATTAGGTACTTATGTACTTGTTATATATCTATTCCATGGGGTTTGTTTCAGATTTCTAAATTATTTTCATAGGTTGTTGGGCAGTTGTATACTAATTCCATCATGTGTACAGTAGAAACAACTACATTTAACACACTGTCTGCCCCTGATGACGCCAGTGTGTCTTTGGATAAACTGTTTGGTCGGGCTTTGTTTCTATTGCAAAATGTTGTGTATTACGTTTGTTATTGGCATTGTCAAAATCTGACTATTGGTGGTAATAGATTGATTCTTACATTCATACCACTGAGTCGGTGTCACTGCTGGCGGACGTTAAATCTGTCCCCGAGGATACCATCAACTCAGTAGCCTTCTGGCTTGTGATTAGGTACTTATGTACTTGTTATATATCTATTCCATGGGGTTTGTTTCAGATTTCTAAATTATTTTCATAGGTTGTTGGGCAGTTGTATACTAATTCCATCATGTGTACAGTAGAAACAACTACATTTAACACACTGTCTGCCCCTGATGACGCCAGTGTGTCTTTGGATAAACTGTTTGGTCGGGCTTTGTTTCTATTGCAAAATGTTGTGTATTACGTTTGTTATTGGCATTGTCAAAATCTGACTATTGGTGGTAATAGATTGATTCTTACATTCATACCACTGAGTCGGTGTCACTGCTGGCGGACGTTAAATCTGTCCCCGAGGATACCATCAACTCAGTAGCCTTCTGGCTTGTGATTAGGTACTTATGTACTTGTTATATATCTATTCCATGGGGTTTGTTTCAGATTTCTAAATTATTTTCATAGGTTGTTGGGCAGTTGTATACTAATTCCATCATGTGTACAGTAGAAACAACTACATTTAACACACTGTCTGCCCCTGATGACGCCAGTGTGTCTTTGGATAAACTGTTTGGTCGGGCTTTGTTTCTATTGCAAAATGTTGTGTATTACGTTTGTTATTGGCATTGTCAAAATCTGACTATTGGTGGTAATAGATTGATTCTTACATTCATACCACTGAGTCGGTGTCACTGCTGGCGGACGTTAAATCTGTCCCCGAGGATACCATCAACTCAGTAGCCTTCTGGCTTGTGATTAGGTACTTATGTACTTGTTATATATCTATTCCATGGGGTTTGTTTCAGATTTCTAAATTATTGTCATAGGTTGTTGGGCAGTTGTATACTAATTCCATCATGTGTACAGTAGAAACAACTACATTTAACACACTGTCTGCCCCTGATGACGCCAGTGTGTCTTTGGATAAACTGTTTGGTCGGGCTTTGTTTCTATTGCAAAATGTTGTGTATTACGTTTGTTATTGGCATTGTCAAAATCTGACTATTGGTGGTAATAGATTGATTCTTACATTCATACCACTGAGTCGGTGTCACTGCTGGCGGACGTTAAATCTGTCCCCGAGGATACCATCAACTCAGTAGCCTTCTGGCTTGTGATTAGGTACTTATGTACTTGTTATATATCTATTCCATGGGGTTTGTTTCAGATTTCTAAATTATTTTCATAGGTTGTTGGGCAGTTGTATACTAATTCCATCATGTGTACAGTAGAAACAACTACATTTAACACACTGTCTGCCCCTGATGACGCCAGTGTGTCTTTGGATAAACTGTTTGGTCAGGCTTTGTTTCTATTGCAAAATGTTGTGTATTACGTTTGTTATTGGCATTGTCAAAATCTGACTATTGGTGGTAATAGATTGATTCTTACATTCATACCACTGAGTCGGTGTCACTGCTGGCGGACGTTAAATCTGTCCCCGAGGATACCATCAACTCAGTAGCCTTCTGGCTTGTGATTAGGTACTTATGTACTTGTTATATATCTATTCCATGGGGTTTGTTTCAGATTTCTAAATTATTTTCATAGGTTGTTGGGCAGTTGTATACTAATTCCATCATGTGTACAGTAGAAACAACTACATTTAACACACTGTCTGCCCCTGATGACGCCAGTGTGTCTTTGGATAAACTGTTTGGTCGGGCTTTGTTTCTATTGCAAAATGTTGTGTATTACGTTTGTTATTGGCATTGTCAAAATCTGACTATTGGTGGTAATAGATTGATTCTTACATTCATACCACTGAGTCGGTGTCACTGCTGGCGGACGTTAAATCTGTCCCCGAGGATACCATCAACTCAGTAGCCTTCTGGCTTGTGATTAGGTACTTATGTACTTGTTATATATCTATTCCATGGGGTTTGTTTCAGATTTCTAAATTATTTTCATAGGTTGTTGGGCAGTTGTATACTAATTCCATCATGTGTACAGTAGAAACAACTACATTTAACACACTGTCTGCCCCTGATGACGCCAGTGTGTCTTTGGATAAACTGTTTGGTCGGGCTTTGTTTCTATTGCAAAATGTTGTGTATTACGTTTGTTATTGGCATTGTCAAAATCTGACTATTGGTGGTAATAGATTGATTCTTACATTCATACCACTGAGTTGGTGTCACTGCTGGCGGACGTTAAATCTGTCCCCGAGGATACCATCAACTCAGTAGCCTTCTGGCTTGTGATTAGGTACTTATGTACTTGTTATATATCTATTCCATGGGGTTTGTTTCAGATTTCTAAATTATTTTCATAGGTTGTTGGGCAGTTGTATACTAATTCCATCATGTGTACAGTAGAAACAACTACATTTAACACACTCTCTGCCCCTGATGACGCCAGTGTGTCTTTGGATAAACTGTTTGGTCGGGCTTTGTTTCTATTGCAAAATGTTGTGTATTACGTTTGTTATTGGCATTGTCAAAATCTGACTATTGGTGGTAATAGATTGATTCTTACATTCATACCACTGAGTCGGTGTCACTGCTGGCGGACGTTAAATCTGTCCCCGAGGATACCATCAACTCAGTAGCCTTCTGGCTTGTGATTAGGTACTTATGTACTTGTTATATATCTATTCCATGGGGTTTGTTTCAGATTTCTAAATTATTTTCATAGGTTGTTGGGCAGTTGTATACTAATTCCATCATGTGTACAGTAGAAACAACTACATTTAACACACTGTCTGCCCCTGATGACGCCAGTGTGTCTTTGGATAAACTGTTTGGTCAGGCTTTGTTTCTATTGCAAAATGTTGTGTATTACGTTTGTTATTGGCATTGTCAAAATCTGACTATTGGTGGTAATAGATTGATTCTTACATTCATACCACTGAGTCGGTGTCACTGCTGGCGGACGTTAAATCTGTCCCCGAGGATACCATCAACTCAGTAGCCTTCTGGCTTGTGATTAGGTACTTATGTACTTGTTATATATCTATTCCATGGGGTTTGTTTCAGATTTCTAAATTATTTTCATAGGTTGTTGGGCAGTTGTATACTAATTCCATCATGTGTACAGTAGAAACAACTACATTTAACACACTGTCTGCCCCTGATGACGCCAGTGTGTCTTTGGATAAACTGTTTGGTCGGGCTTTGTTTCTATTGCAAAATGTTGTGTATTACGTTTGTTATTGGCATTGTCAAAATCTGACTATTGGTGGTAATAGATTGATTCTTACATTCATACCACTGAGTCGGTGTCACTGCTGGCGGACGTTAAATCTGTCCCCGAGGATACCATCAACTCAGTAGCCTTCTGGCTTGTGATTAGGTACTTATGTACTTGTTATATATCTATTCCATGGGGTTTGTTTCAGATTTCTAAATTATTTTCATAGGTTGTTGGGCAGTTGTATACTAATTCCATCATGTGTACAGTAGAAACAACTACATTTAACACACTGTCTGCCCCTGATGACGCCAGTGTGTCTTTGGATAAACTGTTTGGTCGGGCTTTGTTTCTATTGCAAAATGTTGTGTATTACGTTTGTTATTGGCATTGTCAAAATCTGACTATTGGTGGTAATAGATTGATTCTTACATTCATACCACTGAGTTGGTGTCACTGCTGGCGGACGTTAAATCTGTCCCCGAGGATACCATCAACTCAGTAGCCTTCTGGCTTGTGATTAGGTACTTATGTACTTGTTATATATCTATTCCATGGGGTTTGTTTCAGATTTCTAAATTATTTTCATAGGTTGTTGGGCAGTTGTATACTAATTCCATCATGTGTACAGTAGAAACAACTACATTTAACACACTGTCTGCCCCTGATGACGCCAGTGTGTCTTTGGATAAACTGTTTGGTCAGGCTTTGTTTCTATTGCAAAATGTTGTGTATTACGTTTGTTATTGGCATTGTCAAAATCTGACTATTGGTGGTAATAGATTGATTCTTACATTCATACCACTGAGTCGGTGTCACTGCTGGCGGACGTTAAATCTGTCCCCGAGGATACCATCAACTCAGTAGCCTTCTGGCTTGTGATTAGGTACTTATGTACTTGTTATATATCTATTCCATGGGGTTTGTTTCAGATTTCTAAATTATTTTCATAGGTTGTTGGGCAGTTGTATACTAATTCCATCATGTGTACAGTAGAAACAACTACATTTAACACACTGTCTGCCCCTGATGACGCCAGTGTGTCTTTGGATAAACTGTTTGGTCGGGCTTTGTTTCTATTGCAAAATGTTGTGTATTACGTTTGTTATTGGCATTGTCAAAATCTGACTATTGGTGGTAATAGATTGATTCTTACATTCATACCACTGAGTCGGTGTCACTGCTGGCGGACGTTAAATCTGTCCCCGAGGATACCATCAACTCAGTAGCCTTCTGGCTTGTGATTAGGTACTTATGTACTTGTTATATATCTATTCCATGGGGTTTGTTTCAGATTTCTAAATTATTTTCATAGGTTGTTGGGCAGTTGTATACTAATTCCATCATGTGTACAGTAGAAACAACTACATTTAACACACTGTCTGCCCCTGATGACGCCAGTGTGTCTTTGGATAAACTGTTTGGTCGGGCTTTGTTTCTATTGCAAAATGTTGTGTATTACGTTTGTTATTGGCATTGTCAAAATCTGACTATTGGTGGTAATAGATTGATTCTTACATTCATACCACTGAGTCGGTGTCACTGCTGGCGGACGTTAAATCTGTCCCCGAGGATACCATCAACTCAGTAGCCTTCTGGCTTGTGATTAGGTACTTATGTACTTGTTATATATCTATTCCATGGGGTTTGTTTCAGATTTCTAAATTATTTTCATAGGTTGTTGGGCAGTTGTATACTAATTCCATCATGTGTACAGTAGAAACAACTACATTTAACACACTGTCTGCCCCTGATGACGCCAGTGTGTCTTTGGATAAACTGTTTGGTCGGGCTTTGTTTCTATTGCAAAATGTTGTGTATTACGTTTGTTATTGGCATTGTCAAAATCTGACTATTGGTGGTAATAGATTGAATCTTACATTCATACCACTGAGTCGGTGTCACTGCTGGCGGACGTTAAATCTGTCCCCGAGGATACCATCAACTCAGTAGCCTTCTGGCTTGTGATTAGGTACTTATGTACTTGTTATATATCTATTCCATGGGGTTTGTTTCAGATTTCTAAATTATTTTCATAGGTTGTTGGGCAGTTGTATACTAATTCCATCATGTGTACAGTAGAGACAACTACATTTAACACACTGTCTGCCCCTGATGACGCCAGTGTGTCTTTGGATAAACTGTTTGGTCGGGCTTTGTTTCTATTGCAAAATGTTGTGTATTACGTTTGTTATTGGCATTGTCAAAATCTGACTATTGGTGGTAATAGATTGATTCTTACATTCATACCACTGAGTCGGTGTCACTGCTGGCGGACGTTAAATCTGTCCCCGAGGATACCATCAACTCAGTAGCCTTCTGGCTTGTGATTAGGTACTTATGTACTTGTTATATATCTATTCCATGGGGTTTGTTTCAGATTTCTAAATTATTTTCATAGGTTGTTGGGCAGTTGTATACTAATTCCATCATGTGTACAGTAGAAACAACTACATTTAACACACTGTCTGCCCCTGATGACGCCAGTGTGTCTTTGGATAAACTGTTTGGTCGGGCTTTGTTTCTATTGCAAAATGTTGTGTATTACGTTTGTTATTGGCATTGTCAAAATCTGACTATTGGTGGTAATAGATTGATTCTTACATTCATACCACTGAGTCGGTGTCACTGCTGGCGGACGTTAAATCTGTCCCCGAGGATACCATCAACTCAGTAGCCTTCTGGCTTGTGATTAGGTACTTATGTACTTGTTATATATCTATTCCATGGGGTTTGTTTCAGATTTCTAAATTATTTTCATAGGTTGTTGGGCAGTTGTATACTAATTCCATCATGTGTACAGTAGAAACAACTACATTTAACACACTGTCTGCCCCTGATGACGCCAGTGTGTCTTTGGATAAACTGTTTGGTCGGGCTTTGTTTCTATTGCAAAATGTTGTGTATTACGTTTGTTATTGGCATTGTCAAAATCTGACTATTGGTGGTAATAGATTGATTCTTACATTCATACCACTGAGTCGGTGTCACTGCTGGCGGACGTTAAATCTGTCCCCGAGGATACCATCAACTCAGTAGCCTTCTGGCTTGTGATTAGGTACTTATGTACTTGTTATATATCTATTCCATGGGGTTTGTTTCAGATTTCTAAATTATTTTCATAGGTTGTTGGGCAGTTGTATACTAATTCCATCATGTGTACAGTAGAAACAACTACATTTAACACACTGTCTGCCCCTGATGACGCCAGTGTGTCTTTGGATAAACTGTTTGGTCGGGCTTTGTTTCTATTGCAAAATGTTGTGTATTACGTTTGTTATTGGCATTGTCAAAATCTGACTATTGGTGGTAATAGATTGATTCTTACATTCATACCACTGAGTCGGTGTCACTGCTGGCGGACGTTAAATCTGTCCCCGAGGATACCATCAACTCAGTAGCCTTCTGGCTTGTGATTAGGTACTTATGTACTTGTTATATATCTATTCCATGGGGTTTGTTTCAGATTTCTAAATTATTTTCATAGGTTGTTGGGCAGTTGTATACTAATTCCATCATGTGTACAGTAGAAACAACTACATTTAACACACTGTCTGCCCCTGATGACGCCAGTGTGTCTTTGGATAAACTGTTTGGTCGGGCTTTGTTTCTATTGCAAAATGTTGTGTATTACGTTTGTTATTGGCATTGTCAAAATCTGACTATTGGTGGTAATAGATTGATTCTTACATTCATACCACTGAGTCGGTGTCACTGCTGGCGGACGTTAAATCTGTCCCCGAGGATACCATCAACTCAGTAGCCTTCTGGCTTGTGATTAGGTACTTATGTACTTGTTATATATCTATTCCATGGGGTTTGTTTCAGATTTCTAAATTATTTTCATAGGTTGTTGGGCAGTTGTATACTAATTCCATCATGTGTACAGTAGAAACAACTACATTTAACACACTGTCTGCCCCTGATGACGCCAGTGTGTCTTTGGATAAACTGTTTGGTCGGGCTTTGTTTCTATTGCAAAATGTTGTGTATTACGTTTGTTATTGGCATTGTCAAAATCTGACTATTGGTGGTAATAGATTGATTCTTACATTCATACCACTGAGTCGGTGTCACTGCTGGCGGACGTTAAATCTGTCCCCGAGGATACCATCAACTCAGTAGCCTTCTGGCTTGTGATTAGGTACTTATGTACTTGTTATATATCTATTCCATGGGGTTTGTTTCAGATTTCTAAATTATTTTCATAGGTTGTTGGGCAGTTGTATACTAATTCCATCATGTGTACAGTAGAAACAACTACATTTAACACACTGTCTGCCCCTGATGACGCCAGTGTGTCTTTGGATAAACTGTTTGGTCGGGCTTTGTTTCTATTGCAAAATGTTGTGTATTACGTTTGTTATTGGCATTGTCAAAATCTGACTATTGGTGGTAATAGATTGATTCTTACATTCATACCACTGAGTCGGTGTCACTGCTGGCGGACGTTAAATCTGTCCCCGAGGATACCATCAACTCAGTAGCCTTCTGGCTTGTGATTAGGTACTTATGTACTTGTTATATATCTATTCCATGGGGTTTGTTTCAGATTTCTAAATTATTTTCATAGGTTGTTGGGCAGTTGTATACTAATTCCATCATGTGTACAGTAGAAACAACTACATTTAACACACTGTCTGCCCCTGATGACGCCAGTGTGTCTTTGGATAAACTGTTTGGTCGGGCTTTGTTTCTATTGCAAAATGTTGTGTATTACGTTTGTTATTGGCATTGTCAAAATCTGACTATTGGTGGTAATAGATTGATTCTTACATTCATACCACTGAGTCGGTGTCACTGCTGGCGGACGTTAAATCTGTCCCCGAGGATACCATCAACTCAGTAGCCTTCTGGCTTGTGATTAGGTACTTATGTACTTGTTATATATCTATTCCATGGGGTTTGTTTCAGATTTCTAAATTATTTTCATAGGTTGTTGGGCAGTTGTATACTAATTCCATCATGTGTACAGTAGAAACAACTACATTTAACACACTGTCTGCCCCTGATGACGCCAGTGTGTCTTTGGATAAACTGTTTGGTCGGGCTTTGTTTCTATTGCAAAATGTTGTGTATTACGTTTGTTATTGGCATTGTCAAAATCTGACTATTGGTGGTAATAGATTGATTCTTACATTCATACCACTGAGTCGGTGTCACTGCTGGCGGACGTTAAATCTGTCCCCGAGGATACCATCAACTCAGTAGCCTTCTGGCTTGTGATTAGGTACTTATGTACTTGTTATATATCTATTCCATGGGGTTTGTTTCAGATTTCTAAATTATTTTCATAGGTTGTTGGGCAGTTGTATACTAATTCCATCATGTGTACAGTAGAAACAACTACATTTAACACACTGTCTGCCCCTGATGACGCCAGTGTGTCTTTGGATAAACTGTTTGGTCGGGCTTTGTTTCTATTGCAAAATGTTGTGTATTACGTTTGTTATTGGCATTGTCAAAATCTGACTATTGGTGGTAATAGATTGATTCTTACATTCATACCACTGAGTCGGTGTCACTGCTGGCGGACGTTAAATCTGTCCCCGAGGATACCATCAACTCAGTAGCCTTCTGGCTTGTGATTAGGTACTTATGTACTTGTTATATATCTATTCCATGGGGTTTGTTTCAGATTTCTAAATTATTTTCATAGGTTGTTGGGCAGTTGTATACTAATTCCATCATGTGTACAGTAGAAACAACTACATTTAACACACTGTCTGCCCCTGATGACGCCAGTGTGTCTTTGGATAAACTGTTTGGTCGGGCTTTGTTTCTATTGCAAAATGTTGTGTATTACGTTTGTTATTGGCATTGTCAAAATCTGACTATTGGTGGTAATAGATTGATTCTTACATTCATACCACTGAGTCGGTGTCACTGCTGGCGGATGTTAAATCTGTCCCCGAGGATACCATCAACTCAGTAGCCTTCTGGCTTGTGATTAGGTACTTATGTACTTGTTATATATCTATTCCATGGGGTTTGTTTCAGATTTCTAAATTATTTTCATAGGTTGTTGGGCAGTTGTATACTAATTCCATCATGTGTACAGTAGAAACAACTACATTTAACACACTGTCTGCCCCTGATGACGCCAGTGTGTCTTTGGATAAACTGTTTGGTCGGGCTTTGTTTCTATTGCAAAATGTTGTGTATTACGTTTGTTATTGGCATTGTCAAAATCTGACTATTGGTGGTAATAGATTGATTCTTACATTCATACCACTGAGTCGGTGTCACTGCTGGCGGACGTTAAATCTGTCCCCGAGGATACCATCAACTCGGTAGCCTTCTGGCTTGTGATTAGGTACTTATGTACTTGTTATATATCTATTCCATGGGGTTTGTTTCAGATTTCTAAATTATTTTCATAGGTTGTTGGGCAGTTGTATACTAATTCCATCATGTGTACAGTAGAAACAACTACATTTAACACACTGTCTGCCCCTGATGACGCCAGTGTGTCTTTGGATAAACTGTTTGGTCGGGCTTTGTTTCTATTGCAAAATGTTGTGTATTACGTTTGTTATTGGCATTGTCAAAATCTGACTATTGGTGGTAATAGATTGATTCTTACATTCATACCACTGAGTCGGTGTCACTGCTGGCGGACGTTAAATCTGTCCCCGAGGATACCATCAACTCAGTAGCCTTCTGGCTTGTGATTAGGTACTTATGTACTTGTTATATATCTATTCCATGGGGTTTGTTTCAGATTTCTAAATTATTTTCATAGGTTGTTGGGCAGTTGTATACTAATTCCATCATGTGTACAGTAGAAACAACTACATTTAACACACTGTCTGCCCCTGATGACGCCAGTGTGTCTTTGGATAAACTGTTTGGTCGGGCTTTGTTTCTATTGCAAAATGTTGTGTATTACGTTTGTTATTGGCATTGTCAAAATCTGACTATTGGTGGTAATAGATTGATTCTTACATTCATACCACTGAGTCGGTGTCACTGCTGGCGGACGTTAAATCTGTCCCCGAGGATACCATCAACTCGGTAGCCTTCTGGCTTGTGATTAGGTACTTATGTACTTGTTATATATCTATTCCATGGGGTTTGTTTCAGATTTCTAAATTATTTTCATAGGTTGTTGGGCAGTTGTATACTAATTCCATCATGTGTACAGTAGAAACAACTACATTTAACACACTGTCTGCCCCTGATGACGCCAGTGTGTCTTTGGATAAACTGTTTGGTCGGGCTTTGTTTCTATTGCAAAATGTTGTGTATTACGTTTGTTATTGGCATTGTCAAAATCTGACTATTGGTGGTAATAGATTGATTCTTACATTCATACCACTGAGTCGGTGTCACTGCTGGCGGACGTTAAATCTGTCCCCGAGGATACCATCAACTCAGTAGCCTTCTGGCTTGTGATTAGGTACTTATGTACTTGTTATATATCTATTCCATGGGGTTTGTTTCAGATTTCTAAATTATTTTCATAGGTTGTTGGGCAGTTGTATACTAATTCCATCATGTGTACAGTAGAAACAACTACATTTAACACACTGTCTGCCCCTGATGACGCCAGTGTGTCTTTGGATAAACTGTTTGGTCGGGCTTTGTTTCTATTGCAAAATGTTGTGTATTACGTTTGTTATTGGCATTGTCAAAATCTGACTATTGGTGGTAATAGATTGATTCTTACATTCATACCACTGAGTCGGTGTCACTGCTGGCGGACGTTAAATCTGTCCCCGAGGATACCATCAACTCAGTAGCCTTCTGGCTTGTGATTAGGTACTTATGTACTTGTTATATATCTATTCCATGGGGTTTGTTTCAGATTTCTAAATTATTTTCATAGGTTGTTGGGCAGTTGTATACTAATTCCATCATGTGTACAGTAGAAACAACTACATTTAACACACTGTCTGCCCCTGATGACGCCAGTGTGTCTTTGGATAAACTGTTTGGTCGGGCTTTGTTTCTATTGCAAAATGTTGTGTATTACGTTTGTTATTGGCATTGTCAAAATCTGACTATTGGTGGTAATAGATTGATTCTTACATTCATACCACTGAGTCGGTGTCACTGCTGGCGGACGTTAAATCTGTCCCCGAGGATACCATCAACTCAGTAGCCTTCTGGCTTGTGATTAGGTACTTATGTACTTGTTATATATCTATTCCATGGGGTTTGTTTCAGATTTCTAAATTATTTTCATAGGTTGTTGGGCAGTTGTATACTAATTCCATCATGTGTACAGTAGAAACAACTACATTTAACACACTGTCTGCCCCTGATGACGCCAGTGTGTCTTTGGATAAACTGTTTGGTCGGGCTTTGTTTCTATTGCAAAATGTTGTGTATTACGTTTGTTATTGGCATTGTCAAAATCTGACTATTGGTGGTAATAGATTGATTCTTACATTCATACCACTGAGTCGGTGTCACTGCTGGCGGACGTTAAATCTGTCCCCGAGGATACCATCAACTCAGTAGCCTTCTGGCTTGTGATTAGGTACTTATGTACTTGTTATATATCTATTCCATGGGGTTTGTTTCAGATTTCTAAATTATTTTCATAGGTTGTTGGGCAGTTGTATACTAATTCCATCATGTGTACAGTAGAAACAACTACATTTAACACACTGTCTGCCCCTGATGACGCCAGTGTGTCTTTGGATAAACTGTTTGGTCGGGCTTTGTTTCTATTGCAAAATGTTGTGTATTACGTTTGTTATTGGCATTGTCAAAATCTGACTATTGGTGGTAATAGATTGATTCTTACATTCATACCACTGAGTCGGTGTCACTGCTGGCGGACGTTAAATCTGTCCCCGAGGATACCATCAACTCAGTAGCCTTCTGGCTTGTGATTAGGTACTTATGTACTTGTTATATATCTATTCCATGGGGTTTGTTTCAGATTTCTAAATTATTTTCATAGGTTGTTGGGCAGTTGTATACTAATTCCATCATGTGTACAGTAGAAACAACTACATTTAACACACTGTCTGCCCCTGATGACGCCAGTGTGTCTTTGGATAAACTGTTTGGTCGGGCTTTGTTTCTATTGCAAAATGTTGTGTATTACGTTTGTTATTGGCATTGTCAAAATCTGACTATTGGTGGTAATAGATTGATTCTTACATTCATACCACTGAGTTGGTGTCACTGCTGGCGGACGTTAAATCTGTCCCCGAGGATACCATCAACTCAGTAGCCTTCTGGCTTGTGATTAGGTACTTATGTACTTGTTATATATCTATTCCATGGGGTTTGTTTCAGATTTCTAAATTATTTTCATAGGTTGTTGGGCAGTTGTATACTAATTCCATCATGTGTACAGTAGAAACAACTACATTTAACACACTGTCTGCCCCTGATGACGCCAGTGTGTCTTTGGATAAACTGTTTGGTCGGGCTTTGTTTCTATTGCAAAATGTTGTGTATTACGTTTGTTATTGGCATTGTCAAAATCTGACTATTGGTGGTAATAGATTGATTCTTACATTCATACCACTGAGTCGGTGTCACTGCTGGCGGACGTTAAATCTGTCCCCGAGGATACCATCAACTCAGTAGCCTTCTGGCTTGTGATTAGGTACTTATGTACTTGTTATATATCTATTCCATGGGGTTTGTTTCAGATTTCTAAATTATTTTCATAGGTTGTTGGGCAGTTGTATACTAATTCCATCATGTGTACAGTAGAAACAACTACATTTAACACACTGTCTGCCCCTGATGACGCCAGTGTGTCTTTGGATAAACTGTTTGGTCGGGCTTTGTTTCTATTGCAAAATGTTGTGTATTACGTTTGTTATTGGCATTGTCAAAATCTGACTATTGGTGGTAATAGATTGATTCTTACATTCATACCACTGAGTCGGTGTCACTGCTGGCGGACGTTAAATCTGTCCCCGAGGATACCATCAACTCAGTAGCCTTCTGGCTTGTGATTAGGTACTTATGTACTTGTTATATATCTATTCCATGGGGTTTGTTTCAGATTTCTAAATTATTTTCATAGGTTGTTGGGCAGTTGTATACTAATTCCATCATGTGTACAGTAGAAACAACTACATTTAACACACTGTCTGCCCCTGATGACGCCAGTGTGTCTTTGGATAAACTGTTTGGTCGGGCTTTGTTTCTATTGCAAAATGTTGTGTATTACGTTTGTTATTGGCATTGTCAAAATCTGACTATTGGTGGTAATAGATTGATTCTTACATTCATACCACTGAGTCGGTGTCACTGCTGGCGGACGTTAAATCTGTCCCCGAGGATACCATCAACTCAGTAGCCTTCTGGCTTGTGATTAGGTACTTATGTACTTGTTATATATCTATTCCATGGGGTTTGTTTCAGATTTCTAAATTATTTTCATAGGTTGTTGGGCAGTTGTATACTAATTCCATCATGTGTACAGTAGAAACAACTACATTTAACACACTGTCTGCCCCTGATGACGCCAGTGTGTCTTTGGATAAACTGTTTGGTCGGGCTTTGTTTCTATTGCAAAATGTTGTGTATTACGTTTGTTATTGGCATTGTCAAAATCTGACTATTGGTGGTAATAGATTGATTCTTACATTCATACCACTGAGTCGGTGTCACTGCTGGCGGACGTTAAATCTGTCCCCGAGGATACCATCAACTCAGTAGCCTTCTGGCTTGTGATTAGGTACTTATGTACTTGTTATATATCTATTCCATGGGGTTTGTTTCAGATTTCTAAATTATTTTCATAGGTTGTTGGGCAGTTGTATACTAATTCCATCATGTGTACAGTAGAAACAACTACATTTAACACACTGTCTGCCCCTGATGACGCCAGTGTGTCTTTGGATAAACTGTTTGGTCGGGCTTTGTTTCTATTGCAAAATGTTGTGTATTACGTTTGTTATTGGCATTGTCAAAATCTGACTATTGGTGGTAATAGATTGATTCTTACATTCATACCACTGAGTCGGTGTCACTGCTGGCGGACGTTAAATCTGTCCCCGAGGATACCATCAACTCAGTAGCCTTCTGGCTTGTGATTAGGTACTTATGTACTTGTTATATATCTATTCCATGGGGTTTGTTTCAGATTTCTAAATTATTTTCATAGGTTGTTGGGCAGTTGTATACTAATTCCATCATGTGTACAGTAGAAACAACTACATTTAACACACTGTCTGCCCCTGATGACGCCAGTGTGTCTTTGGATAAACTGTTTGGTCGGGCTTTGTTTCTATTGCAAAATGTTGTGTATTACGTTTGTTATTGGCATTGTCAAAATCTGACTATTGGTGGTAATAGATTGATTCTTACATTCATACCACTGAGTCGGTGTCACTGCTGGCGGACGTTAAATCTGTCCCCGAGGATACCATCAACTCAGTAGCCTTCTGGCTTGTGATTAGGTACTTATGTACTTGTTATATATCTATCCATGGGGTTTGTTTCAGATTTCTAAATTATTTTCATAGGTTGTTGGGCAGTTGTATACTAATTCCATCATGTGTACAGTAGAAACAACTACATTTAACACACTGTCTGCCCCTGATGACGCCAGTGTGTCTTTGGATAAACTGTTTGGTCGGGCTTTGTTTCTATTGCAAAATGTTGTGTATTACGTTTGTTATTGGCATTGTCAAAATCTGACTATTGGTGGTAATAGATTGATTCTTACATTCATACCACTGAGTCGGTGTCACTGCTGGCGGACGTTAAATCTGTCCCCGAGGATACCATCAACTCAGTAGCCTTCTGGCTTGTGATTAGGTACTTATGTACTTGTTATATATCTATTCCATGGGGTTTGTTTCAGATTTCTAAATTATTTTCATAGGTTGTTGGGCAGTTGTATACTAATTCCATCATGTGTACAGTAGAAACAACTACATTTAACACACTGTCTGCCCCTGATGACGCCAGTGTGTCTTTGGATAAACTGTTTGGTCGGGCTTTGTTTCTATTGCAAAATGTTGTGTATTACGTTTGTTATTGGCATTGTCAAAATCTGACTATTGGTGGTAATAGATTGATTCTTACATTCATACCACTGAGTCGGTGTCACTGCTGGCGGATGTTAAATCTGTCCCCGAGGATACCATCAACTCAGTAGCCTTCTGGCTTGTGATTAGGTACTTATGTACTTGTTATATATCTATTCCATGGGGTTTGTTTCAGATTTCTAAATTATTTTCATAGGTTGTTGGGCAGTTGTATACTAATTCCATCATGTGTACAGTAGAAACAACTACATTTAACACACTGTCTGCCCCTGATGACGCCAGTGTGTCTTTGGATAAACTGTTTGGTCGGGCTTTGTTTCTATTGCAAAATGTTGTGTATTACGTTTGTTATTGGCATTGTCAAAATCTGACTATTGGTGGTAATAGATTGATTCTTACATTCATACCACTGAGTCGGTGTCACTGCTGGCGGACGTTAAATCTGTCCCCGAGGATACCATCAACTCAGTAGCCTTCTGGCTTGTGATTAGGTACTTATGTACTTGTTATATATCTATTCCATGGGGTTTGTTTCAGATTTCTAAATTATTTTCATAGGTTGTTGGGCAGTTGTATACTAATTCCATCATGTGTACAGTAGAAACAACTACATTTAACACACTGTCTGCCCCTGATGACGCCAGTGTGTCTTTGGATAAACTGTTTGGTCGGGCTTTGTTTCTATTGCAAAATGTTGTGTATTACGTTTGTTATTGGCATTGTCAAAATCTGACTATTGGTGGTAATAGATTGATTCTTACATTCATACCACTGAGTCGGTGTCACTGCTGGCGGACGTTAAATCTGTCCCCGAGGATACCATCAACTCAGTAGCCTTCTGGCTTGTGATTAGGTACTTATGTACTTGTTATATATCTATTCCATGGGGTTTGTTTCAGATTTCTAAATTATTTTCATAGGTTGTTGGGCAGTTGTATACTAATTCCATCATGTGTACAGTAGAAACAACTACATTTAACACACTGTCTGCCCCTGATGACGCCAGTGTGTCTTTGGATAAACTGTTTGGTCGGGCTTTGTTTCTATTGCAAAATGTTGTGTATTACGTTTGTTATTGGCATTGTCAAAATCTGACTATTGGTGGTAATAGATTGATTCTTACATTCATACCACTGAGTCGGTGTCACTGCTGGCGGACGTTAAATCTGTCCCCGAGGATACCATCAACTCAGTAGCCTTCTGGCTTGTGATTAGGTACTTATGTACTTGTTATATATCTATTCCATGGGGTTTGTTTCAGATTTCTAAATTATTTTCATAGGTTGTTGGGCAGTTGTATACTAATTCCATCATGTGTACAGTAGAAACAACTACATTTAACACACTGTCTGCCCCTGATGACGCCAGTGTGTCTTTGGATAAACTGTTTGGTCGGGCTTTGTTTCTATTGCAAAATGTTGTGTATTACGTTTGTTATTGGCATTGTCAAAATCTGACTATTGGTGGTAATAGATTGATTCTTACATTCATACCACTGAGTCGGTGTCACTGCTGGCGGACGTTAAATCTGTCCCCGAGGATACCATCAACTCAGTAGCCTTCTGGCTTGTGATTAGGTACTTATGTACTTGTTATATATCTATTCCATGGGGTTTGTTTCAGATTTCTAAATTATTTTCATAGGTTGTTGGGCAGTTGTATACTAATTCCATCATGTGTACAGTAGAAACAACTACATTTAACACACTGTCTGCCCCTGATGACGCCAGTGTGTCTTTGGATAAACTGTTTGGTCGGGCTTTGTTTCTATTGCAAAATGTTGTGTATTACGTTTGTTATTGGCATTGTCAAAATCTGACTATTGGTGGTAATAGATTGATTCTTACATTCATACCACTGAGTCGGTGTCACTGCTGGCGGACGTTAAATCTGTCCCCGAGGATACCATCAACTCAGTAGCCTTCTGGCTTGTGATTAGGTACTTATGTACTTGTTATATATCTATTCCATGGGGTTTGTTTCAGATTTCTAAATTATTTTCATAGGTTGTTGGGCAGTTGTATACTAATTCCATCATGTGTACAGTAGAAACAACTACATTTAACACACTGTCTGCCCCTGATGACGCCAGTGTGTCTTTGGATAAACTGTTTGGTCGGGCTTTGTTTCTATTGCAAAATGTTGTGTATTACGTTTGTTATTGGCATTGTCAAAATCTGACTATTGGTGGTAATAGATTGATTCTTACATTCATACCACTGAGTCGGTGTCACTGCTGGCGGACGTTAAATCTGTCCCCGAGGATACCATCAACTCAGTAGCCTTCTGGCTTGTGATTAGGTACTTATGTACTTGTTATATATCTATTCCATGGGGTTTGTTTCAGATTTCTAAATTATTTTCATAGGTTGTTGGGCAGTTGTATACTAATTCCATCATGTGTACAGTAGAAACAACTACATTTAACACACTGTCTGCCCCTGATGACGCCAGTGTGTCTTTGGATAAACTGTTTGGTCGGGCTTTGTTTCTATTGCAAAATGTTGTGTATTACGTTTGTTATTGGCATTGTCAAAATCTGACTATTGGTGGTAATAGATTGATTCTTACATTCATACCACTGAGTCGGTGTCACTGCTGGCGGACGTTAAATCTGTCCCCGAGGATACCATCAACTCAGTAGCCTTCTGGCTTGTGATTAGGTACTTATGTACTTGTTATATATCTATTCCATGGGGTTTGTTTCAGATTTCTAAATTATTTTCATAGGTTGTTGGGCAGTTGTATACTAATTCCATCATGTGTACAGTAGAAACAACTACATTTAACACACTGTCTGCCCCTGATGACGCCAGTGTGTCTTTGGATAAACTGTTTGGTCGGGCTTTGTTTCTATTGCAAAATGTTGTGTATTACGTTTGTTATTGGCATTGTCAAAATCTGACTATTGGTGGTAATAGATTGATTCTTACATTCATACCACTGAGTCGGTGTCACTGCTGGCGGATGTTAAATCTGTCCCCGAGGATACCATCAACTCAGTAGCCTTCTGGCTTGTGATTAGGTACTTATGTACTTGTTATATATCTATTCCATGGGGTTTGTTTCAGATTTCTAAATTATTTTCATAGGTTGTTGGGCAGTTGTATACTAATTCCATCATGTGTACAGTAGAAACAACTACATTTAACACACTGTCTGCCCCTGATGACGCCAGTGTGTCTTTGGATAAACTGTTTGGTCGGGCTTTGTTTCTATTGCAAAATGTTGTGTATTACGTTTGTTATTGGCATTGTCAAAATCTGACTATTGGTGGTAATAGATTGATTCTTACATGTCTTGGATCTCGCAGAGGAGCAGGATTTATGTCATAGTTAGCTATTGTCGTCCGGGACTGTTTCGTTTCGGACAAATCATGAAACATATCTTCGGTTCTGTCAGCTATGGCAAAGAGTTGACCATATGACACAGCTCCCAACTCACCAGGCACAGTTAACTACCCTGGGGACAGACATGTGAAAACCCTTCACAAACAGACGCACCAAGTCCGGAAGCTGACGAAGGCAATGATCAAACTCTGAGACGCAGTTAAGTCACCAAATTCCTTGAGGAGCAGATCTGCGCCCTTAATCCCGCCGTCTCCTCATCCACCAGCTCCACGTCCTCAGTCACTACGGCCGCTGTCTGTAATCCACGCTAGAAAATCCTACCATGAGGCGTCTGACAGGCTACTAGCCCGGTCAACCCAGTCTGATACGCGCCCAGTGCCAGATGCACCGCGTCCGACCAGGAATCTTGGTCAAGATGTGTCACCGGAACAACTAGGGTATACAAAACAGCTGTGCGTCCCACGGGGAGGGGGAAACTCTTCAGAAAACTGAAAAATGTAACTGTTCTATACTAATTTCTGTTCAGGGGATACACGGGGGTCAAGCATACCCGAATTATTCGGAGGAACATTGGCACCCCTGAATTATTTGGATGTAAGTATCAATCTATTACCACCAATACAGCCAAATTTTGATGATTCCAATAACAAACGTAAAATACAACAATCTGCATTATAGAAACAAAGCCCGACCAAATAGCTTATCAAAAGACATACTGGCGTCATCAGGGGCAGACGGTGTGGTAAATGTAGTTGTTTCTACTGTACACCTGATGGAATTAGTATACAACTGCCCAACAACCTATGAAAATGATTTAAAAATCCGAAACAAACCGCATGGAATAGATATATGACAAGTACATAAGTACCTAATCACAAGCCAAAAGGCTACTGAGTTGATGGTATCCTCGGGGACAGACTTAACGTCCACCAGCAGTGACACCGGCTCAGTGGTATGAATGTAGGTATCAATCTATTACCACCAATACAGCCAAATTTTGATTATTCCAATAACAAACGTAAAATACAACAATCTGCAATAGAAACAAAGCCCGACCAAATACCTTATCGGGGAGTGAGGGCGTGAGATATTTGGAGGAAAATATCAATGTATATAAAACGTCATGGCTGACAGGAATAATATTGCAGTAGGCTGCAAAAAACCGGGGACACCCGAAAACGAGTCTCAAGTTCCAAGTTCCGAGTTCCAAGTTCCGAGTTCCAAGTTCCGAGTTCCAAGTTCCGCGTTTAAAGTTCTAAGAAAAAGGTGTCGTCGGTGTTCAGTCAGTACCGTAAAACTTCTAATAAACGCCCGGGCGTCTATTGATTTCAGTTACACTCTAGACCCGGCGTCTATTAGAACCCAGCGTTTATTAGAACCCGGCGTTTATTGATTTCAGTCGTTGTCTGGACCCGGCGTTTATTGGAATTGGCGAGGCCTGTGTTACGATATGACAAAATCGGATGACAGTTTAGATATTAAAAGCTGGAAATTCCCGACTGGGACGCGTTGACGTTGTCGATATTAGTATCTATACCTTGCTATGTTACACAATGTACGTAGACCCGGCGTCTATCAGAACCCGGCGTCTATTAATTTCAGTATACCTGAACCCCTGGCGTCTATTAGAACCCGTCGTCTATTAGAAACCCGGCGTCTATTAGAAGTTTTACGGTATTTCTACAGATGCCGCGCTTTTTCAGGAGTTCTTTGAACATTGAGTCCAAAAGTTACAGAGACGAGGGATCATGGCGTCAGTTTGAAGGCGCAGCACCACTATATGATACACGTTCGAATAAATGATAAATATCAACTTCTTCTATTAAAAATTTGTTCAGTCATCCACAGCATGGATCGTTGGTGATGCCTGAACAATGATTTAATGAAAGAAATTGACAAGATCCGAGTTTATTCTGTCATAATGCAATAAGTATTATTTCCATTCCCCTTTGTTTTCAATTTTCCCATCATTTGTATTTAATTTTGTTAATGTAAAATATAGAAATGATATACAATACATCTGAACTAAATAGAATTGAACGAAAAACACAGCCAAATGCAAACTATCCGAAATTTCAAATCATACCCGCGTGGCACTCTGAGGTCCGTGCGAACCAGGCATCAGCTTGGAAGGTTAATTTTCGACTTTGTGATATTGAAAGGTGGCACAAGAAAGTGATTCAATGAGTTGGAGAGAACTGATGCAGAAATATAAAAAACGATAACTGCACTTTCTTGGGATTTTAAATGCAGAACTTGGAACTTGGAACTCGGAACTTGAAACTCGTTTTCGAGTGTCCCAAAAAACCGTAAGTAACATCGCCTACGACGTGTGTACAGGCAAACCAGTGTCACCATAGAGTATGCGGTATAGTACTGTATTTATTAATATATATACATGTTCCCTAGCTTACCTTCTTTGTTCACATTTATGTTCATCGATTTTGAACACGGCTGGGCATGAACCCATCGTGGCCGATAATAGATGAAAGTGCTTGTGTTCTTCATTCTAAAATGAGTTAACCCCACCCCAAACTAGAAAAAATCACATGATGCTGACTGTGTACTAATTTGAATGGGAGCAAGTGACACAAATGACTTTCGGAATTCAATTATTTCAGATGTACGATCTACTTGAAAAATATCATGGGCGATATGGGAGTGTGCCCCTTTGACGCCAGCGCCAATAACTCGATACTGACCGTAGACCGTGCCGATGAAACACTCAACACAAGCCTAGCGGATCCAGTGGACGAGAGCGACATCATATCAGTTCATTGGTTCATGCAATATACTTCAATGATTTAAACGAAATGTTTATTGTATTTACAATAATCAAAGTTAAGCACTGTATAAGACGAAAATGATGGACAGAGCAGAGACAATGACGAGGATGAGGATTGTGATGGTGACAGATATGGCGAGAGAGGTAAACATAATCCTACCATAAATTTTACGATATTATTATGTACAAAATGTTATACTAATTCCAATACATTTACTTTAGAATACAGAAGATAATCATACTATATATGAAATTTAATTCATGATACTGAAATTTGACTCATTCAACATTACAGACAGAAGTACGTGGTCAATCACTGAAACGAGGAAGATGCTTAGATTGTACAAAGAAATGAAAGACAAATCAAGCAAAACTCAAAAGAAGAATAAACTCTTCACTGACCTGGGCAAATCGGTAAAGGATACCCCAGGTCAGATGTACATAATACATGTATATATATTTACCATAATAAATGTATAGAAAATATGAGGTTTTTGTTCCTGTATTCCAATTCATATTAAGCCCTACAAATCATTTGTTTATTTAAAAAAAAACATTTCATCAAAATTCATGTAGTATTCTGAATTTTTAGTCATCCCAATTGAAAATCTGGAGACCTCAAGTTTTTATTGCCGTTTGGTTTATCACTCTTTAAAGCTTTAAGTGGTCATTCCGAAACCTTCTCAGCTTATCCATACTAGTTTATCCATAATAGTTTGCAGCCCCCGTTTTGTACAAAAGGTAGGGTGATTCCTGTATATGTCATAATTTAAATCCGAAACATCTGTTTCATATTTTGAAGATTTTTTTACATGCATAAATAAGTTTTCATCATTCGAAATGATAATAAAAAAAAATTGGGGTTGCCTTTAGCCTTTCAGGCTTTTATGTCTACTTCTATCCCATAAACATGACAAATTTGATGTGTATAAATCTGATAACTCATTACACATTATTTCACCCATTTCATTCAGGTACTGACTCATCAAGAACAGGAACAGCAAGTTAGGTGGACGTAGGGGCAAATTTGTGTTCATGGAGGAGATGGATGCTACCTATCGTGACCGGCTATACGTAACACCAAGTGTTACCATTGCCAGTCAGGATGGCGTAGTGACTGTCTCTTCTAGGCCCTCGGAATCTCCTGCTGATGCGCATCTTGAAGGACCCGAGAATGAAGAAAGGGTTGCACCACAGGTTGGATCAACCCCTTTTTCTGTCTCGGCCCACCTGCCAAGCGGCCCCGAACAAGAGGACCAACTGCACAAAGGAGTGCAATTGATATCATTGCTCTGAACTGCGAGGCCAGGACGAAGTATCTGCAGGAAGTGTTGGAAATCCTGGATAGGCAGGAACAAGTGGCAGACAAAACTGCCCTAGAATCTGTTAAGGCCCTGAACAATGTAGCCGATGCATATCACCATGGTAACATATGAAAAAGACAATGGATATATCAAATATGACATTTGTCGACTGTGTCTAACAACTGGCTGTTCCAACAATTGCTGACAAAATGTCTGGAAGTGGATGTTCAAAGCAACAATTTATAACAAAACCTTCAATAAACAACTGCCATTAATTCTCAAGAAAATAAATATAGATCCTATATATAGAACTTTATTTACAATACAAACAACAATAGCATTTAACGAAATATCATAAACTCTGATTTAGAATGCCTTCTAAATATTTTTTGTGACAGCAATTTGTTTGATACACACTTGAGTTGTCTACAAAAAGTCCTAAATCAGAAAATTGCTGCTGAAGAATTAAAAATCACAATGGCAAGACTAAGGAATGTCAATGATCTTGTTCTACATAAAGAACTACACATAGTCTGTGGCAAGAGATATGATCATGGAATCGCTGAATTTACATTCCTAAATGTGGAAACTGGAAAGATCTCTAGGTTTACTAGGCACCAACTCGGTTGGCCCAGTATCCAGAGTCTAGGACTTGATGATTTTTCTGCCTGATGCTGAGCCGGCTGCAGTAAACATGGAAGCAATACCCAAGTATAAAGTATCCGAGCCGCCTCGCCTGTGAGTGTAACAGCCACAGGAGCGATATGAGACGGTACCATCAACATCAGGGCATGATTTTCCTAACAAGACCCGTTATTTGGAAATATTTCATGGCGCAGCTACAGACCGCAGAACAGACTGTGCAGGACGTCATCTGCTTCGCAACAAAGCTTAAAAACATTACGCTTTGGAAACGATACACAAACTGATCAGTGTGGAAAACAATAATCAGCCTCGCGACCAGCCAATTCATCGACGGCACGATATCGAGGATGATGAGCTCTGACAAGTTGTTGACTGCCTCTCGTCACCATTCGGAAGGTGCAGGCAATGGAAATACAAGGGGGTGAGTTGTTCCTAAATGCTTCTGTCTCATTCACAAGAACATAATTTATTTCCGTACATATAACTATTTTATGAACTCCCATATATATTCCTGTCTTTAAAGAAAACAGTAACATACGCATGATTTACATGTGATGTGGTGTACATAGGTCATAATTTATGCAATGCAAGGGTGTGCAAATAATGCTTTGCAAATATTGTCCGTATCAATTGTAGTAAAAAATCATTTTTTATCAAATGCAATCATATTCTATTGAACAATATATGAAACTTGATATGATGCAGAAGAACAAACGGTATTTGGAGGACCATACTAGATAAATCCTCAAAAACGACAAACGTGCAAAAAGAAAATCTGCCTGAAAGTAAGTATCAATCGATTACCACCAATAGTCAAATTTTGATGATGCCAAAAACAAACGTAAAATAGAACATCTTGGAATAGAAACAAAGCCCGACCAAATAGTTTATCCAAAGACACACTGGCGTCATCAGGGGCAGACAGTGTGTTAAATGTAGTTGTTTCTACTGTACACCTGATGGAATTAGTATACAACTGCCCAACAACCTATGAAAATAATTTCGAAATCTGAAACAAACCCCATGGAATCGATATATGACAAGTACATAAGTACCTAATCACAAGCCAGAAGGCTACTGAGTTAAGGTTGAGTTGGGAGGAATTCGTACATTTCAATCAGTTGTGTGAATAATGTGCTACCGCACTAGTCCTGAAAGAAGAGCGGTGGTCTAATCCAAAACTTAAAACATGAACACACTTTCAAAAAGGATATGAATTGAGAAATATTTGTTTATTTCGGGTATTTAAATAACTCAATGGCAGTGCATGAAATGATTATCGTGTTTATAAAAAAGGATATGAATTGAGAAATATTTGTTTATTTCGGGTATTTAAATAACTCAATGGCAGTGCATAAAATGATTATCGCATCACCAGTTTTAGTGTTTGAAGTTATCTGCGGTGGTAGTAGATATTTCTTGTAGTTGATAATTGTAACTATATCACCTGATTTTTGACTACTTACATGTTCTTGTTATCTGGTTATGAAGTCGAATTACCTGTATGACAGCGAGACAGTCTGAAAGTGTTGAAGTATACAATATATCATTATCATCTCTGTTTTTTTTTTGTATTTAATGTAAAAGAGGACTTTAAAACAGGGGTTAGTGAAACGGAATTGATCACTGAATACGACCAGAAAATGTTCAGCTAGGCTTTGATGCAAGCTCACTTCACAGAATCAATCCAGATGGTGCCCGTTGTGGATCACATGTAGGGCCTACTTTCTGTATTAAATTTGTTTTACCTGTGTTGAGTATGTACATGTAAATTATCCCACCATATATTTCCTCTTCTTTATAGGCGTGAAGTGATCTCGTAATAAATAACGTTTGTACGCTTTTGAATGGAATGTATTTTATTACAGGATTCTAGGCAGCGACTTCTTCGAGGTTGTTGGGCGTAGATTGGCCCATGGCTATGTACTGCTGCAGTATTGGCCAATCGACAGGTGCCGTGCCACCATCGTAGCTGCTCTGACAGGGTCTGTGAACAGAGGTCTCGCCCTAGACTCGTTCTTTGATTAGGGGGACGTTACCGACCAAGCCCCCCTTATGAAGTTACTGAGCCCTGCAACATTCGACGAGATTTTACAATTGGCCACGCTACGGATCCTCAGCGGGTATGGATGTATGTCTGACGTTGTTTGTGTAAAAACAGACCTAAGAATCCAGTATAACTGGCTAGTGTAAATTTGACAAAATATTTGTTATTTATTCAAATTATATGAATTTCCAGTTGCCTAAAGCCGCATTATTGTAACAGTTTTTGAATATTTATTGACTTGTAGTCACTGCCGGCGTGGAGTGTTAGACGCTGCATTCTATAGTCCTGTAAAATCCCTTTCTCCATCGTTCTCCTTTATGCACGTCGCCACATTATCTACATATTGCTTACGTCATACTGTCCGGTGGACATTGACGGGAACATACGTCCTCCTAAGAGACTTCACTTTCTATACGGCATTCGTCAGCGCACGCATTTAGGATTTGGAACTTTTGCTTGCACTATTGAATTTTGAACAAACAGACATACACTTTGGGATTCGTCAGTGGGAAGGAATTTTTTAAATAATTATTTTCCCAACACCTGTATATATTATATGTCTAATACAACTTCATATATCAGAGTTGTTTATTTTCATACATACACCCATCTGCTTTTTAACAAATACACTTAACAAATAATACTTCACGCGGTTCGCCTTAGAGCACCACACGTTTCATTGATTGTACTTCAGGGGATGATGATTGTAAGGCTCTCAAAGCTGAGTTCGATCCAGATGCTGCCCCAGTGTGTCTGCCTCTGGGACTGGGCCTGATGCAGAATCAACCGAGAATTTGAACCATGATGAGATAACATGTCCTGGACAAGTTCCAGGAAATCCTGCAAGATTTTGATGGTGGGTTCAAAGCACCAAAACAAGCTAACACCATAAGAAAGCAAGTACTTTCCATATTGGAAAGTGTTGCAGCAGGTGGCGAAGTACCATTGGCCCTATTGAAAGCAGACCGAATCAAGTCTGGCTTTATTGTGCCTCATTTGGAGGGGGCTGGCGAGGCCAAATATCAAGCCTCCACTATGAGGAACTATCTGTTCTCACTGGACAAATTTGTCTCGTTTTTAGCTAGAACAGGTGACATCCTGCCCGCGAAGGAATGTCGGGTCCTGTCCGATGCCATCAAAGGCTGGAACAAAAGCCTCGTCCCAGCTGTAAAGGACAGGCGTCTTGAGATTCAGTCAAAAGAACAAGGTATTCGAACAAAAATTATCAAGTTCTGGTAGCCATGGTCAAGGGAATAATGAGGCATGACCAGAGAAAAACCCCTAACTTAAATGTGACATCATAACGTTGATTTTTATATCGATTTCTTGGTATTAGGTGGATGGTTATGAACCCTGAGAAAAAAATGATACTACAATGTTATTATTACACAAACCATCCATCAAGAATTAGTATACAACTGCCCAACAACCTATGAAAATAATTTCGAAATCTGAAACAAACCCCATGGAATCGATATATGACAAGTACATAAGTACCAAATCACAAGCCAGAAGGCTACTGAGTTAAGGTTGAGTTGGGAGGAATTCGTACATTTCAATCAGTTGTGTGAATAATGTGCTACCGCACTAGTCCTGAAAGAAGAGCGGTGGTCTAATCCAAAACTTAAAACATGAACACACTTTCAAAAAGGATATGAATTGAGAAATATTTGTTTATTTCGGGTATTTAAATAACTCAATGGCAGTGCATGAAATGATTATCGTGTTTATAAAAAAGGATATGAATTGAGAAATATTTGTTTATTTCGGGTATTTAAATAACTCAATGGCAGTGCATAAAATGATTATCGCATCACCAGTTTTAGTGTTTGAAGTTATCTGCGGTGGTAGTAGATATTTCTTGTAGTTGATAATTGTAACTATATCACCTGATTTTTGACTACTTACATGTTCTTGTTATCTGGTTATGAAGTCGAATTACCTGTATGACAGCAAGACAGTCTGAAAGTGTTGAAGTATACAATATATCATTATCATCTCTGTTTTTTTTGTATTTAATGTAAAAGAGGACTTTAAAACAGGGGTTAGTGAAACGGAATTGATCACTGAATTCGACCAGAAAATGTTCAGCTAGGCTTTGATGCAAGCTCACTTCACAGAATCAATCCAGATGGTGCCCGTTGTGGATCACAGGTAGGGCCTACTTTCTGTATTAAATTTGTTTTACCTGTGTTGAGTATGTACATGTAAATTATCCCACCATATATTTCCTCTTCTTTATAGGCGTGAAGTGATCTCGTAATAAATAACGTTTGTCCGCTTTTGAATGGAATGTATTTTATTACAGGATTCTAGGCAGCGACTTCTTCGAGGTTGTTGGGCGTAGATTGGCCCATGGCTATGTACTGCTGCAGTATTGGCCAATCGACAGGTGCCGTGCCACCATCGTAGCTGCTCTGACAGGGTCTGTGAACAGAGGTCTCGCCCTAGACTCGTTCTTTGATTAGGGGGACGTTACCGACCAAGCCCCCCTTATGAAGTTACTGAGCCCTGCAACATTCGACGAGATTTTACAATTGGCCACGCTACGGATCCTCAGCGGGTATGGATGTATGTCTGACGTTGTTTGTGTAAAAACAGACCTAAGAATCCAGTATAACTGGCTAGTGTAAATTTGACAAAATATTTGTTATTTATTCAAATTATATGAATTTCCAGTTGCCTAAAGCCGCATTATTGTAACAGTTTTTGAATATTTATTGACTTGTAGTCACTGCCGGCGTGGAGTGTTAGACGCTGCATTCTATAGTCCTGTAAAATCCCTTTCTCCATCGTTCTCCTTTATGCACGTCGCCACATTATCTACACATTGCTTACGTCATACTGTCGGGTGGACATTGACGGGAACATACGTCCTCCTAAGAGACTTCACTTTCTATACGGCATTCGTCAGCGCACGCATTTAGGATTTGGAACTTTTGCTTGCACTATTGAATTTTGAACAAACAGACATACACTTTGGGATTCGTCAGTGGGAAGGAATTTTTTAAATAATTATTTTCCCAACACCTGTATATATTATATGTCTAATACAACTTCATATATCAGAGTTGTTTATTTTCATACATACGCCCACCTGCTTTTTAACAAATACACTTAACAAATAACACTTCACGCGGTTCGCCTTAGAGCACCACACGTTTCATTGATTGTACTTCAGGGGATAATGATTGTAAGGCTCTCAAAGCTGAGTTCGATCCAGATGCTGCCCCAGTGTGTCTGCCTCTGGGACTGGGCCTGATGCAGAATCAACCGAGAATTTGAACCATGATGAGATAACATGTCCTGGACAAGTTCCAGGAAATCCTGCAAGATTTT
Source organism: Terebella lapidaria (assembly GCA_949152475.1). Taxonomy (NCBI): domain Eukaryota; kingdom Metazoa; phylum Annelida; class Polychaeta; order Terebellida; family Terebellidae; genus Terebella; species Terebella lapidaria. Next base: position 25,910,201 of record OX424568.1, on the reverse strand, counting down.
GATGGTGGGTTCAAAGCACCAAAACAAGCTAACACCATAAGAAAGCAAGTACTTATTGGAAAGTGTTGCAGCAGGTGGCGAAGTACCATTGGCCCTATTGAAAGCAGACCGAATCAAGTCTGGCTTTATTGTGCCTCATTTGGAGGGGGCTGGCGAGGCCAAATATCAAGCCTCCACTATGAGGAACTATCTGTTCTCACTGGACAAATTTGTCTCGTTTTTAGCTAGAACAGGTGACATCCTGCCCGCGAAGGAATGTCGGGTCCTGTCCGATGCCATCAAAGGCTGGAACAAAAGCCTCGTCCCAGCTGTAAAGGACAGGCGTCTTGAGATTCAGTCAAAAGAACAAGGTATTCGAACAAAAATTATCAAGTTCTGGTAGCCATGGTCAAGGGAATAATGAGGCATGGCCAGAGAAAAACCCCTAACTTAAATGTGACATCATAACGTTGATTATTATATCGATTTCTTGGTATTAGGTGGATGGTTATGAACCCTGAGAAAAAAATGATACTACAATATTATTACACAAACCATCCATCAATAATTGTTCTGTCCATTATTGTACATATGTTTGATATTTCATGTGTTGATTATTGATTTGTAAATTATACCATGTGCTCTCCCGTGTGGAGGTAATAAACACATTACTACATACTCCCCGTACAAGACCAGAGAAGTTCATCCACCTCCATTTCAATAGCATACTTGTATCATCCATGATAAAAAAAAAATGAACACGAAAAAACCACCTTGCATGAAGCACTCCTTACATGTCCAATGCAACACCGGTAGGCGTAGATAACGTGACACGAGCTGGCTACCTCTGGGTGACACAAGAGCGACTTCATGGCCATGTTAGCCTCCTCCAGAGCAATCTTCTTGCGTCAAATGGTATTGCGTGTCTGAGAAATTAACACCAAAGCAGCAGAAACTAAAGATAATCCCAACTTCAGACGACCAGTCCCGACTACCAGAGGTCAAATTTTTCAACTCTGCGAGTTTGACCGACAGTTTTTCGTTCATACAGGAAACCCCTAGCTACCTGGGAGGAAATTTCACCTCTCAGTGATTTTTTTTCAGAAAATGGCCATTCCGTTATATAGTATCACGAGCATTTTCAATCGGTTATTGGAATTTTCGTGCAAGTATATAACATGGACACGACAACTAGATGGCATTTTCAAGTAGTAGTAATTCCCAAACCATTGACGATATTCAATGGATTATTGAACATGAAGTATGCAAGTGTCTAGAATTCAGTTCGTGGTCGAGAATATGGTCAAAATAAAAAATCGCAAAAGCATTTATTAATTATTATTTCACCCATGCTTTTTTGTTGTTGCAAGTTTCTGTGGCCAGTTCCGGACCATTTGATATTAGACCAATGGTGGTATGACCAAAAGCTTTCATTATTGTCCAGGCTGGTAAAGTGAAGGTCATCAGTTTCAATTTTTGTAACTAAATCTGAAGGGGCGAGGGTTTGCAATCTTTGATTGTCTTGATAGTTTTGTAATCGACCCAATTATTTATTCACAAATAAATCTGTAACATTAATGTTGTCCGGTGACGGGATGTGCTATTGTAACGTTCGGCGCTCGTGGCGCACGCAGCGGGCGTTGTAATTACTAGAACTACAACCAGGTAACAGTCCGTCCGGACGAATCCGGCCGTCATACATCACATCATAACACATCATAGACATACAAAATACATCAGTTATGGTAATGTAGCCGTATACTGAGCCTGAGATGCCATGGGAGCGGCACCACAGAACCCGCGCACGTGGGCACAGAACAAGGGTTATCACAGGGACTAGCCCCGAATCAGCACGGTCTCCCTCCTGGACCCCCGATTGGAAATCGTCCCCGGGGCCTTACTGGCCCTCTAGCCGGAAAGGGACAAGGAGCTCATGGCTGAGCGCACCCGTCGTCCTCTCACTTCGCTAGTTCTGAGACAACTCCATTCACACGAGGTGGCTTGGGAGTATTATAACCCCCAAAGCACGAGAAACAAGGGATGACGTAAAGCCATTGTTACAGTATAGTGGAGCGAGCGGATTAGAGAGCGTTGTTATGCAACACTCGTGCTTCGAACACGAAGCGCCCAAAACAACAGTAGTGTTTACAAACAATCTCCTGCCTCGATCTTTGGGCAAAATCGCCACATTATTATAATGTCCAGTCCCATTAAATTATAAATTGTACTGATTTTATCATTAGTATCAAGATGGGTATAATTTTTCGAAGAAATAAACTGTATGTTGTTTCTAAAGTAAAGACACAGATATCACGGTCAAGAGGAGACAACAGGGTGATCAATACGTATTTCAAGGGATTCATAGACGGTTATGGTTACCCGAGTAAGTTTGTGTTTGAGTGAGCATGAAAGTGATCATTTACTCAATGAAGCATTATCATCATGATGTTGAGACAGCGATGGAGAGTAATCATTCATGTTAAAGACTATATTGTACTGTAAGCAGTTGTCATCACTAAATATAATTAATGTTACATCTTTAAAGGTAGGGTTTACCCTGCGGTATTTTGCAATAAATACGCAGTATATAACCTGATATCAACATCTACCAAGTCTCGACTGATTGTGACCACGAATAATCAATAAATCGAACATTTCATATCGTTGTCCAATGCGAGCACATGTACCATGGGCGCCGCCATCTTGATGACGCAAACTCGTGCAAACAAAACAGGAAGTGAGGAGACGTGCCATGCACGAATTGACCCCGAATTCCAAGCAGTCGTAATTATGTTTTGACAGCTGACAAATTAGACACATGCAATTAGCCAGAGTTATGAAATCATTGGAAAATCTCAAGAAGGGGCTAAATATATTGATTTTCCTAAATTTGTAAAACGCGCGCGCACGTATACTCTGCAAGTTGAGAATAGCAGTCAGATCCCTGCCCATGCCGAGACATTTGCTCGTGTTGCAGATACACGTTCCATTTCCCATACATCAATCAACCCATTCATTGCAAAAACAACATCTACCGGTATATTCAACGTGAGTTTGGTGCCAAGGAATCCAGTATCACATTGTTTAGCGCGTTTGGTGATCTGATCAAAATTCCTTGGCTTTGACTTTGTGCATGCCAAACTCCAAATGATATACTCATAATACTGTACTTATGCCCAGTTCATCCATGTGATTGAGCGAACTGAATTCCCAAATCAAAAGGTCTTTCAGATTATAATAGGCGACACAGGAAGACAGCCATGCGGCTATGTGCCACCTAGGGTAGCATGTTCTTTGATTCGTTTGTATATACATGTATGTTTATGTATCTGGATTGCTATCCGAATAAATTTCGGATATCGTAAAATGACAGCGAAGTTTACTCGAAATAGTAATAAATGGCCAACACCCTGCCTACTAAAATCTACTTTATCGCAAGTTTGAATACATATTCCAAAAATTATGTCGATAATGATAATTCTCAAGAATTCAATTTCCAAAAATTCTTGATGGTTCAAAATTTATTTGTTTTTTAGTGACAATAATGACAAACAACTTTAGTGTATCATGATGTTTATTAATATTTTTCACAAACACTGTAAGAAGACCCTGTTGCCTGATTACTACCACAATGTACTAGTAAATTAGTAATCACTGTCCAGACACCCAAAGGCACAACATATTCATGTATTCATTTACACTTCAATTCTGACTAGAAGTCTATATACAAGATTGGACAAGCACAGCAATTTATAATGAAACAAGTAACATTAGGAACATTTGGTTATGTAACTCCACATTCAATCCCCCCCTCCCCCCCCCCCCCCATAAAAAAAGAGCGTAAGTGTACTGTGTTGGTATAATAACCATCAGGCACATAACATATTTATGTATATATTGAATCTTAAATTCCATCTCAGAATCCATATACATTAGACAAGATTGGACAGCACAGCAATTTATAACAAAATTGGTTACATTCCGAAAATTTAAATGTGTCTTGCATAACCCCTGTTTTCAAAAAAACCTGGTTACAGTGTAACTCCTCAGGTAAAAAAAAACAAGCGTGGGATATGAATCAAGACTAGCAGCCAGTCAGAACAGCAGCATTTGAAATGAGCTGAATTCATGTACTAATAGACACACATGTATCAGAATCAGACCAACCACGAATGCTTGAAGATTGGTTCATTTGTAAACTAGGATATTTTACAAGATTTAACACAGAGAACGCTGCAGTCGAGAAGACCCGACTACATGTTTGTCTGCGACGCATCACAAAGTTAAAACCAATTTGAGTCCATCATGTAACACTGAGCGATAAACAATGACAATGGTAAATAATGGAGGACACAAGTAAGACAACATGACAACGCACTTAGTGAATCCATGGATAAAGCAAACCAGTTGTGTAAATGCAGGTAAATGTTTGGTATGTGGAATGTCAGATTATCTTGCACACATTAACCAATTTTTTGCAATCGAAGACACAGCTACAAAGCCAGCATTGAATCAAATGGATCAGAAAGAAAATGGAAGCATAGGTGCAAGTCTACAAAATGTCATTTGTCCAGTGTCCATAACATTGATAAGACTAAGCCAGACATCATTGCGGTGCTTCGTTTCTCATGTTTCCGGATAGGTTTCCCGCATCCACTTCGCAATCGTCTTGTGGCGATCAGTGATCAGTTCTGCCACCACCAAGTCGTTTGCTGACAGGCAGTCCATCGCTCGCTTCAGACCCTCCAGTTCGCACCTTGCCGAGTTTTGAACTTCATTGCTCTGTAATTGGAAAAAATGTTTCAGATTACACATCTTCTAATCTTTATGCACAAGTCACTGAAATGGTGTTCGAGATTTATGGTGATCAATGTTTCTTCCAATAGAAATGAAATATACAGAGAAATTTCATACAAACACTAGACGTCAAGGCCTAAAGGCCTTGGACGCATTTCAGAGTGAAGCATAAAAAAACAAAATATGACGAAGCTCCCAATGAGACCTATAAGACATTTATGCAATTACATCTATGTGAAGGACAAACTTGATACCCCGAAAAACTATCTGTCTAATGTTTGGTTTGCTCTAGGTCACAGTTTCCGTGATATCGAAAAATGCTGACTCAGCGAAAAAAATTCAGGTCAAGGTCAAAGGTCATCTCTAATACCATTAAGACATGTTTGACTTATTGTTTGTCGAGGGCGACGAGTCCGAAAATAACATCCATTTCACTCTACGACGCACCGTTTCCGAGATATCGACGAAAATGAAAAATGTCGACTCGGGTAAAAAATTTCAGATCAAGGTCAAAGGTCACCCCTAATACCCTTAAGACATGTTTGTCTAGGGCGATTAGTATGAAAATAACGTCCTTTTCGCTCTACGAGGCACCGTTTCCGAGATATTGATGAAGCTCTTTGACAACCCCTTAGACATATTTGCCTAGTACATGTATTGTACATCTAGTACAGCTAAAACTATTTCAAGCCCTAGGTCAAAAGTCGTTTGACGGATCGGCCTCAAAATCAATAGGCTTCTTCCCTGGTGATATATGAACCTCCATGCAAAGTTCCGCAGTCATTGCCATTGAACTTTTTGAGTTATCGTGCGGAGACCAGAAACATATATTTCATCCCTATGGGCCCGGCTCAAAAACAATATGCTCCTTCTCTTCTACACAACATTTCTGATCAGCGGTGAAAATTCGGCGAAGATACATCGAGGCAAACTGAAGTTATTGTGCGGAAACTAAAATGTGGAAAAAAAACCTAATAATTTGACAAAAACATAAAGGCATTTCTGTTGAAATGCCTTAATAAGACAGTGTATGTATTATTGCACCAGAAATATACTACTGTAAGATATTACACCTAAACAAGCTGGAAATCTAGTACATTGTTCACGCTGCACCCCATCACAGTGTGAGAGCCGTATTTCACCGCGTAACCAGGGGAGTCGTTTCGGCCATCTCCTGCGATGTGCAGTGGTTCATCTTGTTCCTTCAGTTGTGTGATCATGGACTGCTGCTCGTCTTGCCACTGTTGCAGAAATGTTGCTTCAAGGTAGCGAGACTAGGAATATGCAAAACCAATTTTGTCATCAACAACAGTAATATAGAGAGAGTTGGTAATCATGTCCGAAAGTAGCCACAATTGCACTTCTGTAAAATTAGGGATGACGATGTTTATACGAAACATATGAAATCCTTATAGACTGAAATTATTAATATATTTTCTACATGTGCAACATTGCACTAAACCAACACATTTTGCTCTTATCTTAATACATGCACTAGTTCACATGTTATCGGAAAAATATATTTATAACATGTACATGCCCGGAAAAGAAAAATAATTGAGGATTCATTTTGAGTGAATAGAATAAATGATACCATCATCAAATATGCTATACACATACTTGCTCAACTTTGATGCATGTTTCCAACTTGTTCACAATGATGAGGTCTGTTTGGCACTTGCATTCCACACATGTTGCAAAAGATCAAGAATTCTTTCGGATGCTGGGGAGGCCGCTCTCCAACTTTCCTTGAACAAAAGTAAGTTACATGATTATCTGGATGAAATATCTGTATCAAATGAAACATTGTATCAAATGACATGATAACTCTGTGAGCACCTATATTGGACATTTTGGCTTCAGACTAATGTATACTCACAATGAATAATTGTAGTTGACTTCAATGTCAGAATTTTCTTCGATTGAATCAGTGTGGTCATCACAGTCCTCAGCCGGTTCCCACAACTCATCCTCAGGGTCAAATCCAGCTTCACTCATGTCGTCAGGCTCCTTGTTAGACTCACTATCTGCCACCTGCTCCATCGGTGCTTCAGTTGCCTTCTGGAATACACAAGGAATAATACACGATTTAACATTATTAGGCCAGGAATACATGTAATACAAAATAACGCTGTAAACCACCTACAAACAGATGTCCCCCCTCAGATAGCAATGTTTTCACTCATACAGGACTCCCCTCAATGAAGATGTCCCCTCAACAAAGACTTTATTTGGAAAAGTTTAACATTTTCATGTAGATGAACACCTGTAGAAAAACTTCTTCTCAGATAAAACCTTGATTTTGTTGCCAGGAGGTAAGATCAATGGGTCTGAAAGGGACGACTATATATAGCAAGAATTTCAAGGTAACACACGAGGACATAAGTAGCTGTATTATGAACACGCCACCGTTAGAACACACCACTGTTAGCAGCTCCAATGGTGGGAGGTTGGCAAGGTTCGCCTGACAACTCCTCGATGCGCTGTTGTTGTTCTGGACGGGTGAGGCAGTTTGGACACCTGATGGATGAAATTTCAATATCTAGGCCATGCAAAATAATATATTTTTTCAAGGTAAACTTCAGTTTGTTCAACATCAAAATTATGAGCATTTAAGGGGAAAATTGAAAATATCCCACCATCATTGCTGTAATGGAAAATAAGATCTTATTACCAGTGGAACCAATTCACACATGACTTCAGCTATGTCTACTCACCTTTCGATGACATGAGTGGGTGCCAATCGTACTGTGGAGGACCCACCAAGACAGGATCTCTTGATTCTTCAACGCTTTCCTCAGTCACTGATAGAGGTGGTTCAATAACATGTTTAGGCCCTTTGATCTCCTGAAGGGTCGGTGAATACACAAATACATGTAACAAACATCCAAACTGTTCACACTTAACACATGTTAATTTTTTTCCCAATCTTTGAATAGGATTGAATTATCACGAACACATATAGAGATTTGGAAACTGATAATTAGATTGTAAAGTTGATTAACTAACATATTTATTGAATAGAAGTGAGAACATATTTTTGTTGAAGATTTACCCGCGCTGGATCCATCTTGACAACATCTTGACTCCTCGACTCGGCAAATGTCTCCGTGGTCTTGAAGACATTCTCGGAATAGCTGGGACCTGATTAAGTACAAATGACAGTACCGTGACAAAATATCAGTACCATGAATCATGATATACCCGAAGCAGGCAAACACCCGTGCAAATAGTTGTATAGATACAATACACCATATTCATAACAATCACAGGTACATACCAGTCTTCGATTTCCTCGGCCTCAGAAGCACATTGTTCAGCTTTTCGTTTGAGGGCTGTACCGTGGGAAAAGCTCCTTGCTTCAACCGTAGTAGTTTCACAACACCTGCAACAAAACAATGATGGTTCAAATCATTTCAATGGTTCAAATGTTGACACACACAATTATAAGATGTGCATGTCAGTAAGACTGATCATCAGAGATAAGCATCTGATACATTTCACTAGTCTACTGGATCTACCAGAATAGGAATGTCCATATTTGGCACCAATTTTACAAAAACATATCAGGCTTAGCCTTCATTCACACAAAATCAAAATATAGTCTACATTGGTGACAATATTCAGCTCAAATTGCTGAAAAACCCTTGCCAATTTTGCAATTTTGCTGGCTGAAATTTGCAAATCAATGATTTCCATACAACTAACATGCTAAACTCCCAACTGAGTGCAGAAATGTTACATTTTTCATCAACATCTATCAAAAGGATAAAACAGCTTTAAAAAAATATCACTGTTCGTGAATTCAGCGTTGCGGCAAAATTAAAGTGAAGTTCGTCCATCAGTGGAACACGCTTTTTGGCCGTAGTTTCGTTTTGGATGATCGGATCAACTTGAAATTTTGTGTTTGTCCATTGGGTATCATGCCGTAATTTTTCACTAATGTCAGAATTCTATCTAAAAAATTTAAAAAGTTGGCAATCTAACCCAATGCTAAATTTCAGTCGGAAATGTGATCAAGTAAATTTCAACAAATTCGAGGCTTTTATCGTGTTTATGCCCATACAGAATGAACCTACATTGTATTGTGTTGATTTAGAGTCGGAAGGCATAGTCAGTTTATATTGAGTTAATATGTGTATTCTGAAGTAATATATAACTCGTACATCAAATAAAAATTGTTTTTTGTGCAGACTTTGAAATTCCATGTTGAGGCTGAAATTTAACAGTGGGTTAGATTGCCAACTTTCTCAATTTTTGAGATAGAACTCTATGGTGAAAAATTACGGCATGATGCCCAATAAATACACACAAAATTTCAAGTTGATCCGATTGTTTATAACAAAACTACGGCCAAAAAGCGTGTTTCACTGATGGATGAACTTAAGTATAGCCTATATGTCTCAGATTGCCCATGTTATTGTTCATGCAACCCTTGTGTTCAAATTTGGCATTTTTCAAAATTTCTTACCAGCTTTAAACTCTTCATAGTTAACGAAGTCATTTGGTTGGAAATGTTCAGAACACACGTGGCTGTGTTTTGAAGGCACAAAGTTAGTTCTCCAGACTCGCACAAATCTTAGCCATCGCTGGTCAGGCACTCCGTTGGTGAAAGGGAAAACGTGAGTTCCTCACACTTGGGGCTCAGGTAGTCCACCACATGCCAAAACCACACATCGTCGCACCATCTTTGAAAAATGTTTTTGATCTTCCTACTTTCGTCCAATCACTATCTGATCATACCAACAGTAACAAGACAAAGATGGATACTCGATATGACTCGTCAGCCACACAGGCGGCACGTCCACTCACTGGTGACTGTCACTGTGTCAGTGTGTGGTGAACCGTGAACTGGTGAAGGTTTGACAGAAACTTGCAAGTTACTGCCAAGATAGGTAAAGTTACTTCACTCTGGGGTGGAAATCGGGTCACGACATGGTGTTTGATGATTGGAACTTGTCACTTCTCATAAATTCATGGTAGAGGGCCTACATCACTTTTCACAAGTTTCACTTGTCATTTGATATTTGTCTTTTGTCGGCACTCTTTTGACGCTTGGTGATTGTTATTTGACATTTGAAGCCCCATCCACGTCGCTGATTCTACCATAAATTTATGAGAAGTGACAAGTTACAATCATCAAACGCCATGTCGTGACCCGATTTCCATAGGCATAGTGGATCTGTAGTGGATGGCCCGACCCACACACTGTGCGAGTCGGGCCATCCACCCGAGTGAAGTAGGCTAACTTTACCGCTCAGACTGACTTTACCTAGGCTGCTGCCAAGATTCACAATAAATCTGACTGATGTCACTTTCAAACGAAACGCAGGTACTCATTCCTCATCTTTCCACACGTCGATAACTGCACAGATCAAAGCAAATACGTGAAAATCACTCGAACAAAGTGAGCACAGAAGCGCTTCAAGCAGGCAAGAACGGCAAACTCGGGTCCAGTTTGTTTGCACGAGTACACGTCATTTCCGGTACACATGCGCCCCCGTGCGGATAAACGTAAAGGCGGGTAATTTGATTAGAATGCTGATTATCGGAACACTTGCAATGTACTAATTAGGTGCTCATAAATTATGAGAAAATTTCAGAATGTTCAACTGGATGTATTCAACCATTTTATTGCAAAAAACCGCAGGGTAAACCCTATCTTTAAGTTGGTATGTAATAACACAAACATATCACCACACATATATAACACCCATGTGGTGTATTTAAACATGAATGTCTGTATATTGTAAATCTACCGAGTACAAAAATTAAACATTTCTTTGAGTTGCTGTAGGGTTGACTCAGTAACCTTATTACTGTATATGTTGATTGTAATATGGTCAAGTAATAAATTTTTATATAATAATTATTACGCATCTAATACTAGCACTTCTTCAAAGCATGCTACACCCCAATGAACTACTAGTATCGTGAAATTATTTATTCAATAATTATATTATATCATGTAAATGTTTCTTATGATTTGTTAAACAAGAAAATGCAACAAACTGCGGAAGACGACATTAGAGCTTGAGCACATCATCAGCACCACGACAGCTGAATATATCTTACACAACGTTAACCCCCCCCCCCCCCCCCCACCCAAAAAAAAAAAAAAAAAAAAAAAAAAAAAGCCATAATTTCATCCCCTGTGTGATTCCAATTCATTTCCGCATACAGATGCACTTCATTTTTAATAGCTTGCGGAATGTATTTTTTGGTTGCCTGCATGTGTGTGTCCCATCACTTCATGGGAATTTTCCCGCCAAAATGACGCTAGATATGGACTTCCTGTAGCGACATACGAGTTACGAACGACTTATGATATGCAACTTAAACTATCAGTTCATGATATAACAATATGTGTAATTAATGATGAAACTATGAGAGATCATGCCCATGCTCAGTCGGAGTCTGACGGCAAGGAGGAAAGTGACCAGCCTGAAGTTTCTCCCGGCCTTAGTAAGTATCTTTTCGTATATTCAAGTTTTCACAAGCTGTCGGATGATTGTTGAACTATTTCAGTATCATGATTGTACAGCTCTTTATGCTTCTATCCTCTTCGTTCAGGGAAAGAGGGAAACAGCACACTCGCGGTGGGTCGGTGTCTGACAGCAAAGAAAAGAGTAACCACTCTGAAGTTTCTGCCCACCGTAGTAAGTATATTTACGTATATTCAAGTTTTTGCAAGCTGACGGATGATTGCTGAAATATTTCAGTATCATGATAGTATAGTTCCTTATGCTCCTAGCTTTTTCGATCAATCTATAGCAAGTCGAAAGCAGAAGAGAGGGGGAAAGCACGCCCGGGCTTGGTCAGAGTCTGGCCGCAAGAGGGAAACTGACCAGCCTGAAGTTCAGGCCAGCATTGGTAAGTATCTTTTCAAGTTTTTGCAAGATCTCAGAATTACGATCAATCGATCTATTACAGGACAAACCTATCCCTGTAAAGAGGGAATCATCATGTCCATAATTCGCTCTTGACAAATCACAATTTCATGTTGGTGATTCAACGGTGAAAAGAACCCCACTGTCCGAGTGGAAACGAATAATTCAGTAAATTATATAAATCACCTTACAATATCCAGTTGGGAGAGAACTCTGATACAGTCACAGTCCATCTACATACGTAATGTGTACCCTGCAGCACGAACTGCAATAGTTCGTCGCACTATGGGAGATGGGAGATATTAGGTTCATGCCAATAGGGAGATGTTTGGTTGGCTGATTGGATGTAATAAACAAGTTCTAGTATTACTAGTATTCTTGGTTGGCTGATTGGATGTAATAAACAAGTTCTAGTATTACTAGTATTCTTGGTTGGCTGATTGGATGTGATAAACAAGTTATTGTATTACTAGTATTCTTGGTTGGCTGATTGGATGTAATGAACGAGTTCTAGTATTACTAGTATTCTTGGTTGGCTGAGTGGATATAATGAACGAGTTCTTGTACTACCAGTGTTCTTGGTTGGCTGATTGGATGTAATAAACAAGTTATTGTATTCTTGGTTGGCTGATTGGATGTAATAAACAAGTTCTAGTATTACTAGAATTCTTGGTTGGCTGATTGGATGTGATAAACAAGTTATTGTATTACTAGTATTCTTGGTTGGCTGATTGGATGTAATAAACAAGTTCTAGTATTCTTGGTTGGCTGATTGGATGTAATAAACAAGTTCTAGTATTACTAGTATTCTTGGTTGGCTGATTGGATGTGATAAACAAGTTATTGTATTACTAATATTCTTGGTTGGCTGATTGGATGTAATGAACGAGTTCTTGTACTACCAGTAATCTTGGTTGGCTGATTGGATGTAATAAACAAGTTATTGTATTCTTGGTTGGCTGATTGGATGTAATAAACAAGTTCTAGTATTACTAGTATTCTTGGTTGGCTGATTGTATGTAATAAATGAGTTCTTGTATTATTCTTGGGTTATCCTGTTTAACGTTATTGAAAGGCGAAATGACAAGTCTGGTGACAGTTCCAGATTTATTCATGAACCGATGATGTAAGAATCCAAGTGACGATCGAATACGATAATATAACCGTACACACGTATATCGTTCCGTATGATAACCAAGTGTGAAATTACACACTTCCAAACCTCACAAGTTTGTACCTCGCATATATCTGCACCTAATTTCAGAAGAGCTTACAAGATACCCGAAAGTATGGGATTACACACTTCCAAACCTCACAAGTTTTGTACCTCGCATATATCTGTTTTGTTACCAGACATTCATGATTTTTTTTATTAGAAATGTAAACAAGAACAACATTGTATATATACATTTGTTTTAAAACAAACTTTCTGTGTGTGGAGCGTGACGGAATCACGAGCACCGGCCAGACCAATATTTCTAAACAATCCACAACATGTTGATACTGCTCTGCTATCGGTGATAAATTGTGATATATATCTTCCTGATTTAACTAAGTAAACACCTTATTCATGTAATGACATAAATGAGGGGGCGTTTTTCTTGTATTTATGGCAACTAGGACCCTAGTAGTGAACACGTGTTTACCTTTGAATTTCATGCCCTTTTTCGACGAAATCCACTTCCGATTTACCGTACTTGACCACGTGTTTCTTCAAAAGAACGATCTCTGGACTCATTTGTTGTCGATAATTTAGATGCGGCCGACACTCTCCAATAAAATAAAGTCAACCGCGATGAATTTGCAAAAAAATAAATCGACCCCAGGGTGACGTTTTTCATGGAATTCATGAATAACGTAAAATTATTGATCGACCGTCAAGATGCAGCTGCTCCGTACGACTCTCCCTGCCGCCTGCAGAATCTGATGCAGCATTGAAGTATCATCTCAAAGAAGTCGATGTGTAGATGTAATGTAAGTACATTGACGGTAGATGTAAGACAATGTGTAGATGTAATGTACACCCTGCAACATATCTTAAGGCGGTGACTGACCTAGTTCTTTTGTCTAGGGGTCAGGTCATGTTATTGTCACCGACTTGTGCTCAGATTTTTTGGAAGGAAGATCAACACACTGTAAGAAAAATACAATTTCTGCAACATAACGCATATATATAATAGCTAAGTAGGATGATACGATGTCCGAGATACTACTACAAATTTATGTATCTCACAAATATTTGTAGGGGCTGAAATTCCCCAGAAATAAGGTTTCTTTCATCAATATTCACCCCAATTTTGACACGGTGATCATTTTCAATAAATTCTGCACATTGTATTTCGCTAATCTGTACACAGGAGTTAAGATAAGCATCTCATTTTTCATATATCCTGCGCATACGCACCAATATATTGTAATTTTTCACTTATTCCTAAATTACTACACACGCTCGTCGTGTCACGGATTTGAGTCAAGCGTCACCGACTTAAGATATTATCTTTCTAGAAAAGGATTGGTAGCTCTCCACGAAAAACGCAGAAACTATTAGCCACCGCCGATGTTCAATCAACGGTATGCATTGCAACATCATAACGCAAATGTTTATATTATTTTCTTTCCATATTCTTGTCTTCATATTTGGAAAATGAGCAAAATGAACATGTACACTATACACACTCATAATACGTGGACATGCATAAATTATTTGCATAGTCCCATCGTTTGTTCATTCAGGAATTATGGCAGGAAAAGAAAGCTGTACCTGTCCAATGAGGTGTGCACGTACAAAATGCAAAGATAGCAATGCGACAATGACGCACCGACAGGGTACAGACTCTGGGGGATGATCTGGACACCACAGTGTTTCGGAGAGCGATGACCACCTGCATGCACGAAACGCAGTGCAATAAACACTTTTGCAACACTTGCTGGTTACGACCGTTTTTATGACAATTTGTTACATAGTGTTGAAAAAGGTCTTATAGGCGGAGACACTATGTCGTTCAAGCTATTCAATGAGTATCTGTCGTCCGTGTCATCCCGCGATACATTTCAACACAGTGATGACACTTTGATGTGGTGGACGGCGGGATTCAACCGCTATAACCGTACACGAGAACACCTTTCCTGAGAACTCATTGTACAGTTCAACTCATTCAACCAGTGGGTATGTTATACCCAAAATGTAAACCTAAGTCGGTGACGCTTGACTCAAATCGGTGACACGACAAGCATGTGGAATAATTTAGGAATAACTGAAAAATTACGAGATATTAGTGCATATGCGCAGTATGTATGAAACATGAGATGATTATCTTAACTCCCGTGTACAGATTATCGAAATACAATGTGCAGAAATTTTTGGGATTGACAATGAACGTGATCACCGTGTCAAAATTGGGGTAAACATTGATGGAAGAAACCTTATTTCTGGGGAATTTCAGCCCCTACATATATTTGTGAGATACATAAATTTTTAGTAGTATCTCGGACATCGTATCATCCCCGTCAGTTATTATATATATGCGTTATGTTGCAGAAATTGCATTTTCCTTATCGTGTGTTGATCTTCCTTCCAAAAAATCAGAGCACAAGTCGGTGACAATAACATGACCTGACCCCTAGACAAAAGAACTAGGTCAGTCACCGCCTTAAGATATGTTGCAGGGTGTGTAAGTACATTGACGGTAGATGTAAGACAAAAACTATGGGCCGCCAAATACAAATGGTCAAATTGTCAAATGGAAGTTTGGGAACCCGGTTTTGGTCTCTCTCACTCAAGCAACAAAACAGCCGTGTCATTGTTCTTCCTGAACATGTTCCTTCAACATTAGAAATAGCTACAACTAAGACAATATTGTAGTATGGTACATTCTGAAATATACACAAATGACTGAATACACACGTAAGCAGCGCTGCTTTCATCTGCGTCGCATTGCCATCGAAAGGAAGCACCACCCTTTTCTCGCCTAACCCGTTCGCCGTTAGGTGCCTTTTCTCGGGTAGTTTGGGAACCCGGTTTTGGTCTCTCTCACTCAAGCAACAAAACTTCATTGTTCTTGTCGCACATAAATTTAGGCCATGATTCTATTATAAATAAGGTTTACTTTTTACATACACATGACTTCGAGACTTCTAAAAATAAATGATAATTATATCATGTCTCATCGAAATTATAGTGTCAAATCCAAGGTCAACATACAATTCGCTGTATGACTTCCGCAGGCTGGAAAACACACGAACCGGGGCCGATTGCACCAACAGGAAGTCGTAAATATCCAACGGTCATAGAAACGCCAGTCGTTGAAAAAAATACGACCCTCATCGCACGCTGGTTGCATCAACAAATTTTGACGGAGTCGTATTGACGACCACCAATGCGACCAAAACTTTGGGGCATTTTCGAACATACGAGGTGGTATAGCCCATAGAAATAGAGAGATGGAACGCCAACTCCTGGGCTTACATCATTGGCTGAATGGTGAGAGGTTGTGTCGCGCATGCGGGACGACTTGTTGGGGTAGTTTACTTCCGCTCGTACGTCAAACTGCTCGATTGTGTCTGCTCGATCTACTAAAAGGCGTAAAACACTTGTGGAATGACTTCGACGATGGATTCATGGGAGGTAAAAGATATCACTTTATATTCTCATCCCATTTATGGTGGCTGATTCGAGGTACCATAACGTATTCCTCCCCCCCATTCCGGTCCCACAATCCCAGTCGGAGCGACGCTCGCTTGATCTGCAACCCCCCCCCCCCCCCCCCCCGTCCCCCCAACTTGAGATGAATGTTGTGCCCGTGGCGTCTGTCACTCTGTGGCAATGAAAGCTAGATCCAATATATGTACTAAGCCTGCGACTGTGTGTCACTCGTCAAGGGATGGGGGGGGGGGGGGGGGGTCTATGTGACTTGGAAACCTGATGGATACATGTGTACATTTCTGGAGGCAAAGGGTTTATACAGTCATGTGAGACTATGCATAACTTTTCAGTTTTCAAATCAACTATACTCTGATTTTTCTAACTCGTTTACACAGTTTTTCGCTGATATTTTTGCGATGCTAAATGCTATCGTTCTATAACTTGGCATACTTCACCTGGGAGTCAAACGGCAATTATTTACCGAATTTCAGATTTCTATCACGAAAATTGAAAAAGTTGGCAATCTACCCCTATGTTAAATTTAGCCCTGTCATTTAATTTCTGAGTTCTCACACAATTTCGTGCATTTGCTCGGCTTTGTAGTGGTGCAATCTTTCAAAATCAACATGTTTGTGTAGAAAACACCCCCAATGTGTCATCTGGTCTAAAATTACAACAATCCTTCGAATCCTGGTGGATGTAAACAGGATCAAATCCTCGAATAAGCTCAGATTCTCGAGATCCCGTTTTTGGCTTAAATTTAACATTGGGGTAGATTGCCAACTTCTTCAATTATTACGATAGAAGTCTGAAATTTGGTAGAAAATTGCCGTTTGACTCCCAGGTGAAGTATGCCAAGTTATAGAACGATACCATTTAGCATCGCAAAGATATCGTCAAAAACCGGTGTAAACAAGTTAGGAAAATCAGAGTATATACTCTGATTTTTTAAAACTTGTTTACACCGTTTTTTGCCTTTAGTTCAGTCAAGTTACTTCGAGCGAACTATTCAACTGAATATTGCATATCTGTGGTACAAACGGCAATCAATTCACACAAACCTGCCTTCCGGAAAGCTATCTGTTTCTCTCAAAACACAAATTTTTTATCTAAGCGAGGATGTGCTTGAACCATGGGCGCCGACATATTGCTTGGTTCTCGACAGCTGATGACGGAATCCAAATGGAAAAGTTCAAATTAGTCACAATAGGGGGATCGGGTTGTCAGTTGTCGTCAAGGTGCGACACGTGCGAGTCATTTCGAATCAGTTTACCTGCGTGGGCGGTCCCAAATCCTAACCCTCGCCCCTATGCAAATTATCCGAACAGAATCGCCCATCACGTGCCAAAGGAAAACAATATTTGTTGACATGCAAACGACAGGATTTCAGGGAAAATTTATCATTGCGGTAGATTGCTAACTCTCACAGTTCTATGAGCAGAAGTCTGAAATTCTGCAGAAATCTGAAAATCAAAATGCCGTTTGATCTCCAGGTGAAGTATGCAAAGTTACAATACGATACCATTAAACATCGAAAAAATATCGGCAAAAAACGGTGTAAACGAGTTAGAAAAATCAGAGTATATTGGCTGTTGCTTTCTGACGTCTTCCACCAAACCTGGGTGGGGGTGGGTGGCTATAAATTTAAAATAATTTATATGCTTTTTTGCTCAAGACACCCAATAGATAACCCCAACTAGAATTCTGAAGATATTTATCTAGGTTGGTTTATATTATAAATGCAACACAAAATATATCTGTTCACAAATTAACTCAGCACTGATGGTTTGAATTTTTAATACTCTAGTGGTGCTATTCGAACCTAAATCTATCATTTTTTATGTTGATTAATGTAAAAGAGGGCTTTGAGTATTGTGTATATGATAGGACTGGCAATTTGACTGATGATTTCATCATAAGTATATAGTGATATGCTTATTGAAATATTGAAAACTATTGCAGATTGACCTCAGTGAAATTTTGAAAGAACTTCCCGAGGACCTGGACCGAGTCGATACGGAGACAGTTGTAGTGCTACAAGAAGATACATCTGACAGCACAATTGTAAATAAATTTCCAGGAATATTCTGCAACTGTGTTTTTATGAAAAATGTTGTAAAAAATTTCTGCAAATTGCCAGACCAAATAAGTTCAAAAATTGAAGCTTACAAATAATTTACCAACTATGCAATTTATTCTTTAAATTTGTGTGATCTGAAGCATTGAAACTAATTGACATAATAATTCACATTTATTCATCAGCAGTTCATGGAGATGACAGAGAAACTTCTGCGAGAGCTACGACCTTCCTTCTGTTTCCTTCTGGAAAAAGACTCCGCTAAAAGTAAGTTCCATGAATCTTTGTGTTGAAACTGGTTGAATTACAACATGGAATAGCACACAACAAACCCCCACACACAACTACACACACCTACACACACACAAATATCTTGCAATGAATTAGGTAATATGTACATGTTGATCAGAGAAAGAATCTTAAATCCTGACCAGTTGGGTGCTTGAAAGTTGTTTACGAGCTTCATTGTACCAACATTTTCAAACAACATCCAATGAGCTACATATACCAGCATTACTATACACATACCAAACCTTATATTTGTTACTGTGTATGCATCTGACTACGTTGTTCACCTTATAAAATTGTTTATATCACTTGGGCGTCCTTCAAACAACATCCATTGATGATACACACCATTTCGATTGTACATTATAATATATACACAAAATACCTTGCACATTATATTCATACATTCGTTCAGGAAATGAGCTGAACACAATAAACTGTGCACATATAGCAATATCGATTACTAGTACATGTATCATGGTTATATTTTCACAAACATGACAATATATCACAAACTGAACTATATATGATGCATCTTTAGTTGTATCAGATTGAACCTAACAAACCATGGTCCAAATTACCAGTAATAATGTGTTCATGTCTCTTCAACTATCCTCTTGTGAATCAAAATTCAGATGACACGAACACATTGTTGTAATACAGGTAACTCCACTTACATTTATTTTACACTTTATATAGTTTTAGATATCAGCCAGTTATTGCAAGGCCTGTGCACCTCGTCAGTCGTCCACAAGTCCAGGGGCCTATTTCACAAAGAATCTAAATCTACTTTAGCCGACTAAGTTCGGCATTTAACATGGTAGATAGTAGGCTAAATCCTATTTTAGTCGGCCAAAGTTGATTTAGATTCTTTGTGAAATAGGCCCCAGGTCGGCGGGATCAACCGAGAGCTATCACAGGCTGCATTCTTCAGGCGCGTAGCCGGTGGACTGCCCGAGCTGACTAGGGTGACCACAGATCATCAGCTCACGACCTGGATGGCCCTACAGGTCTTCAATCAGTTCCTGGACAGATCGTTCTCCTACAGCGCTGCACCAACTCTTGGGCCGATCACCACGGAAGAGAGTGACATATTATAGCTCACTACATTGGTGGATCTGTCGTCAGCAAGCTGATGAGACGCTCGCAGGAAAGTGAAATGCATGAACTCCTTGGTCATCTAGTCAGTGAGGACGAACCTGAAGAAGGCACCCTGCTGGCAGCCAAGACGCGTGGAAAACTCACGAATCTGACGCAGGATGCCAGGAGCATGTTTGTGGAGCTGGAGCAGGTCTTTTGTGACACTTTCCCTGGGTTGTCTGCGGACGTGAATGAGGAAAAGTACAGGTCGGCGTGTTTTCATAACAGTACAGTTCAAAGCTGTTATTTCAGTGGAACGTATGCATCAGAGCATACAGATGTAAAGGACAAACTTCTAATAAATATTATAAATCTCTACTTCAAAATACCTGTACACCACAAGTGTAAAATTATCATGGATCAGGTGCGATCCAGCAAGAAAGTCTCCAGCAAAGATCGAGCTCTGCGCTCCAAATTGTCCAAGTAACTGTAATATGCAACCATGAATAAAGATTATACATAGAAAAATAATTTTCAATCCATGTTGACATTAACTCGAACGTTGTACATTGATTTCTGACACCATCAACATCTACAAAGTTTGGTATTAAAAAATACGATACCCAATCCACATGTACATAAACAATTGTCATGGATACAGACACCACATTGATAGACGTGGAATCAATACCCAGTATTAAGTATTCCGAGCAAACAAAACAGGGTCCGTTATATATTTCAGGTTCAGCTTCATGTTCTACCAAAGCCCTTTCTAAAATATTAACTACTATATTGTCTAAAATTAAACAGGGTCTCCAAAAGTACTCTGAAACCATCTATTCTAGAAGTGGTATAAACCAAATGTGGATATTAAAAAATTCCAAATCTTTATTGGAATATCTACATTCTCACACACTTTCAAAAGTAACGTCTATCAAAACATTTGATTTCTCCACTTTGTACACAACTATACCTCATTCTGAACTGAAATCTCAGCTTAAAAAACTAATCAATAATTCGTTTTTCTCTAAAAAGGGACAACGTCGGTACCACTATATTGTAGTTAAATATAATACCGCTTATTTTGTTAAAGGCGACTCTGATGCCCCATACAAATATACTGAAATAGATGTGATAAATATGGTTAATTTTCTGATTGATAATATTTTTGTGGAATTTGGTGGTCGAATATTTCAACAAACTATTGGTATTCCCATGGGTACAAACTGTGCACCATTATTGGCAGACCTGTTTTTATACTCATATGAATCAGATTTTATCCAACATTTACAAAGAGGAGGTTCTAAGAAACTAACATGTAATTTTAATTTCACTTTCCGATACATAGATGATGTATTGTCGCTAAATAATCCCAAGTTTGGTGATTATTTGGATGTCATATATCCTAAGGAACTTGAAATTAAGGATACTACAGAATCCGCTAATTTTTCCAACTATCTAGACCTGAGGTTGGAGATTGATAATGATTCTAACCTGTCAACTAGATTATATGAGAAACGTGATGATTTCAATTTTTCCATAGTCAATTTCCCTTTTCTAAGCAGCAACATTCCTATGTCACCAGCATATGGTGTGTTTGTTTCTCAACTTATACGCTATTCCAGAGCTAGTTGCAAATATGAGGACTTTGTCTATCGAAGTGCCCAGCTAGTCTCTAAACTGCTACGACAAGGATATGTTTTACCAAGACTTATCGCTGCGTTTAAGAAATTCTATGGACGTCATCATGATCTGGTTGATAAATACAGCAAATCCATGTCTGCCATGCAACTAGATCTGTTTTCATGTTAATTTTGGGGAATTCATGACGGGTGCCACTAGTGGGGCAGGAAATGCTCACTCTTTCCGGAACACCTGATTTCACCTCCTGATGGCCATTTACGGGGGTTCATGAGTTTCCCTGTCATTTTTGTTTTCTCTCACTTCGTATGCCTGATATGACTTTCTGTCCCCGGACTATGAGATTGGATAACGGACCCTGTTTTGTTTGCTCGGAATACTTGATACTGGGTATTGATTCCACGTCTATCCAATCTCATAGTCCGGGGACAGAAAGTCATATCAGGCATACGAAGTGAGAGAAAACAAAAATGACAGGGAAACTCATGAACCCCCGTAAATGGCCATTAGGAGGTGAAATCAGGTGTTCCAGAAAGAGTGAGCATTTCCTGCCCCACTAGTGGCACCCGTCATGAATTCCCCAAAATTAACATGAAAATAGATCTAGTTGCATGGCAGATATGGATTTGCTGTATTTATCAACCAGATCATGATGACGTCCATAGAATTTCTTAAACGCAGTAAAATAATGTAGTAAAATGATGGTGTATATGGAACTGCGGAACAAACTGGACATCAACGCTTAATGATGCAACTGTTCTGAAAAAAAAGAACCATGTAACCATGAGAGGTTTCACCTCTTGTGAATTTAAGAAGGCTACTGCACTGAGTGCTCTCATCGTAAGGTTCCAACAATTCTACGGGCAGCGTATGTCTGGAATCATCAAATTTATGCTTCACAACTGACAGTCGAACATAATGGACATACATATGTGGAAACGTTTTCAGATCAAAAAATGAGCTCATGTTACCAATTGTAAATGCAAATACTAGTAGTAATGTTGGGTGTTCCAACGGAGACATTTGCCTTGATTTGTCACTCCAAAAAAAAAACTTCCACTGCTGAAGGCTGCAAACCAACAACCAAGCCTGGCCACCAGGCACCTCCACCGTCTCCAATCAGTTATGCTAACACTGGGAGTCCAACATCTGCAAACAGATGGTAAAATTGCCTGGTTGAGGCCAACAATTCACACGTTAACAAAGATCATAGTTAATACTACCGGGTGGCCCAAGATAAAGAGGACTTTATTTTGATTCCATTTCGGTTGAGTAACTGCATGTGTATCAACAGTATTGGGAATGATCTTTCTTACCTATTTTGTCCATTGCAGCAGCTCTCGCTAGTAATCTGCGACGCCCCATCGCTCATTCGCTCTTCAAATCAGTTCAAACATATATGGTTAAAAACACTTTAATCACTTTAAATGGCATATAAACATGAACCACGCCCATTGGTACCATTAGATTCCAAATTAAACAGCTTCGAAAAGTTGAAATTAACATAAATATCAACTTAGTCCCACAAGTCCAGAGTTACTATTAAATTCCAAACTATTACAGGCAGAATCTCTCAAAATCTTATACAACAGTCCCACAATCACTGGACATGTACTAAGTCCCACGAAGCCCCCAATACCATCACATTCCAAACTAATCACAAAAAGTTCCTATCACATTTCAAACTAATCTCACAAAATCTGTACACAATAATCTCACAATGAGTGACACAGTCCCACCAATCTAGACATGCACTAAGTTCCACAAGGCCAAAATTTCCATCTCACTTCAAACTAATCTCACAAAATTTGGACACAATAATCCCACAATGACTGGACATGAAAGTCCCACAAAATCACCATCTCACTTCAAACTAATCTCACAAAATTTGGACACAATAATCCCACAACGACTGGACATGAAAGTCCCACAGATCTGGACATGAACGAAGTCCCACAAGACCCAAATCACCATCTCACTTCAAACTAATTGCACAAAATTTGGACACAATAATCCCACAATGACTGGACATGAAAGTCCCACAAATCTGGACACGAACAAATTCCAACAAGGCCAAATGTAAGTATCAATCTATTACCACCAATACAGTCAGATTTTGATGATAGCTTACCATCTCATTTCAAACTAATCTCACAAAATTTGGACACAATAATCCCACAATGACTGGACATGAAAGTCCCACAAATCTGGACATGAACAAAGTCCCACAATGCCAAAATTACCATCTCATTGCAAACTAATCTCACAAAATTTGGACACAATAATCCCACAATGACTGGATATGAACGTCCCACCAATCTGGACATGAACGAAGTCCCACAAGGCCAAAATTACCATCTCATTACAAACTAATTTCACAACATTTGGACACAATAATCCCACAATGACTGGACATGAAAGTCCCACAAATCTGGACATGAACGAAGTCCCACAAAGCCAAAATTACCATCTCATTTCAAACTAAAAAATCTCTCAAAATTTGGACACAATAATCCCACAATGACTGGACATGAAAGTCCCACAAATCTGGACATGAACGAAGTCCCACAAGGCCAAAATTACCATCCCATTTCGAACTAATCTCACAAAATTTGGACACAATAATCCCACAATGACTGGACATGAAAGTCCCACAAATCTGGACATGGACGAACTCCCACAAGGCCAAAATTACCATCTCATTTCAAACTAATCTCACAAAATTTGGACACAATAATCCCACAATGACTGGACATGAGAGTCCCTCAAATCTGGACATGAACGAAGTCCCACAAGGCTAAAATTACCATCACATTTCAAACTAATCTCACAAAATTTGGACACAATTATCCCACAATTAAACTGTCACAGACCCATGAATCTGGACATGAACGAAGTCCCACAAGGCCGGCATTACCAACTCATTTCACACTATTCTCACAAAATTTGGGCACAAATCACAATTTAATTCAACAGCTCTAAAACTGGATACATAAATTCAGCTGTCAAACTATATACATAAAGCTTCTCACTTCATTCTCGGTTTATTATGTTTCAATTTTGATGCATTGTATTTCACTATTTGCTTGTTAGATCTATTAGCAAACTATTTTCCGACACTGGCGGGTTATATTCTTGTTCCAAACATTGCAATATTTCACTAGGGAGCAATTTTACATGACGTTTTAAATGGCAGTGGCAGATGTCAGGGAATGTTTATATATTATATAACTGCATATTGTCAGAACTGCTAACTTTCGAAAATCTGATAAAAACTCGCTAAGAGCCAGGATGCCATCAATTTATCACATCCGATATTTGCATATAAATGCAAACAGCAAATGTTGTATACTGATATTGTCATTGCAGCCATCCTGTAGACAATATATATAGGCCTAACTTGGTTTATTACCTCAACACTGGTATGCATATCTGATAAAAACTCGCAAAGAGCCAGGATGCCATCAATTTATCACATCCGATATTTGCATATAAATGCAAACAATAAATGAATGGAAAAATTATCAGAATCAGATTCAACTAAATAATAAATAAAATGGAAAAACATTCTCAATAAGTGTGAGTCTTTCAGGTACTGAAATTTGGAGACGAAGTTAACTATCAAAACAGAACAAACAAATTGAAGAAATAAATTCTGAACAAGTCTTGTTCAAGACAACAGATATAAAGTTACTTTTTTCTTCATTGCTGCACGGACATAGCCTGAGAAGAAAATTGCATCTTCCATGCTTGAGAAGCTGCAGGCAACCACTCTCTTGGCCTCAACTAATCTGTCACTTTTCTCTAAAGCCTTTATGTTTCCTTTGCGGAAGGGAATCACATGCATGTAAAAACAATACAGGTGTTTTCAGAAGCTTCGTAGCACACGCAAATAATAATATGTATCTTATGAAATACACACAGTTGCACGCCATGCCTACAGTTCAATGCTAAATAGCAATGAGGTGTGTATTTTTTCACTCAAATTTGATCTCATTACCGTGTGTTTATTTATAAACTGGTCAAAAACTGTAAGACTCAAATATTATGTTTAAATAATTTCAATGAAGATCCAAAACATAATATTATCCAGGGTTATTTATACATTTGTGTGGCCTATTTTTCATTATTCTAGACTATGTTTTGTTCATCACGCTTCACTGATTACAGTTTAAAAGACTAATTCATGCCATTAGGTTCAATATGAATGTTGACAAACATGATTGGTCATTTCAAAGCAACACAAAGTCAACCCCCAAAATGGTTCTTATAATGAAATTTCTTGTTGGATTTCACTTTGTGGTGTGTGTGATAGGTGTTCGGATGCACCTGGATGAGGTGCAGTGTCCAATGGCTTGTTAGATGTTCTGGGACAGCCGAACATAGCGTGATGTGGCGGACGTTAAATCTGTCCCCGAGGATACCATCAACTCAGTAGCCTTCGGGCTTGTGATTAGGTACTTATGTACTTTTCATATATCTATTCCATGGGGTTTGCTTCAGATTTCTAAATTATTTTCATAGGTTGTTGCGCAGTTGTATACTAATTCCATCAGGTGTACAGTAGAAACAACTACATTTAACACACTGTCTGCCCCTGATGACGCCAGTGTGTCTTTGGATAAACTATTTGGTCGGGCTTTGTTTTCATTCCAAAATGTTCTATTTTACGTTTGTTTTTGGTATCATCAAAATCTGACTATTGGTGGTAATAGATTGATACTCACATTCATCCCTCAGGTGTCCAAACTACCCCACCTGTCCAGAACAACAACCTTGCAACAAGGAGTTGTCAGGCAAACCTTGTCAACCTCCCGCCATTGGAGTTGCTAACAGTGGTGTGTTCAGTGATTGCTTTTGTCATTGTGTGCTACCTTGAAATTCCTGCTCATACAGTAATCCCCCTAGAACCCTTAAGGACTACCCTTTAGCCACAAAATCATTTACTGTACACGTTGAAGTGATTCAAATAATGTCTTTATAAATAGAGGGGGAAGTCTTTATTGAGAGGAGTTTTATATGAGGGGGAAAACTGTATATAGATGTGCTACATTTTAATTGTATATTGTTATCAGTACATACATGTACTTGTGCACTTGTATTCCTTGTGTGAATAATATTAATATTATTCATTGTTTACTCCAGAAAACAAGAGAAGCACCGATGGAGCAGGTGGCTCACAGCGAGTCCGACAAGTCTGACGACGTGAGTGAGGCTGGATTCGACCCTGACGATGAGTTGTGGGAACCGGATGAGGACTGTGATGGGAGACAAAGTCGCTACAAGTATTGTATGTCCCGGAGTTCCAAAAAGGCCCATTCATGATAATTTTTAAACACTGCTCATTATGTAGTTTGGAAATGTCAATATGTCTCCCCCGTTCCCATTCCAATGCCTAAATTCCATCATGCAGAGTGACTGGGTGAGGAAGATTGTCCTTGCTACATGTATGAGCTTAGTTTGGTGATACCCAGCTACTTAGGACCTGTGAACCTAGCTTTTTGACCTTGATCTCTGATGGCGCCCTGGACTCTGTGGATGGCAAGGTGGTGTCTGTCGAGAATCGCCTGCTCTCTCGCCCTTCGTTGCTGTGGGTGGTAATGTCAGTACAAATTTATCATGGTTTAATACATAATTTACATATCATGCATACACAAATTTCCACACCGTGTCATGGACACGTTCACAGCCAGAATTTTGTCGAGATTCCATTTGTAAATTGTTGTTTTACGACTGACTTCCTCTTTTCATTATTCAAACAATCCGCATACAACTGAACATTAAAGCCTCTCGGCTTTGTGGCATCCCATTAATTATGCTTCATTTTCTAATTGTGGAACTCGACCAGAAAAACGGTTGACAGAAATCTCCCATTTTCTTTTCGAAAATACCTGTTGGCAGTCATCTTGGAAATCGGGATTTCGATGAATAACAATATGGGGGCTGTACCTGAGCGTTTTGGAAGAGGCCTGAAGGTTTAAAAAAGATCAGTCAAGGCACTCGTGAGGTTATCATCCAGAAATGGTGAAAACGACCGACTTTTTGTTCAAAATGGCCACTGGCACTCATCTTGGAAATCGGATTTCCATGAGAAACAATAGGGGGCTGTATCAAAGTACTTTGGACGAGCTCTGATAGTTTTGTGAAGCTTGGTTGGGGTGTTCATGAGTCATCACCCGGAAATGGTGAAAGTGACAAATTTTTGGTTCAAATCTTGGAAATTGGATATCCATGAAATAGGGGGGCTGTATCAAAGTATTTTGGACGAGCTCCAGTAGTCTCGTGAAAATGGGTTGGTGTGTTCGTGAATTATCATCCGGAAATGGTGAAAACAACCGATTTTTAGTTCAAAATGGTCACTGACAGCCATCTTGGAAATCGGATCTTATAAAAAAAAAACAATAGGTGGCTGTATCGAAGTAATTTGGATGAGCTCTGAAAATTTTGGGAAGATGGGTGTACATGTAGGCATTAGTGAGTTGTCATCCGGAAAGCGAATCAGCGGACATTTGGATCTCCTCAAGGCACATCCCAGGCATGACTTTGAAAAATTGGCCAAGGTTACCCATCTTCGTACTTGTCCGAGATTACGTCTAGATATATGTTTTTATGGAATGATTTTCGGGCTTATTAGTTGAAACTTTGTCAGTTATCGTACTCACAACCCAAAATTAAACTTTTGCATGTTACGACCAATGGAGCCACGATATGACGTTGAAAAATTGGCCAGGTTACCATCATCGAACTCGTCTGAGATTATGTCTGGGAGCATGTTTGGTATGATTTTGGGGGTCATCGATCGAAAACTTTGTCAGTTATCACGTTCATGAGCAATTGTTGTGGGCGGACGGACACGCCAATCAAACAGGTGAGTTGGTGGCACGCAACACACCAAAAAAAGCAGACAAAAGCATAAGGCATCCCGATTTTGAATGGGGATGTCTAGTTAAAAGCTTTTCTCCAGACATTCTGCAGTTTTCTCTCTGATGAGTGATACATGTACTGACCAAGCAAGTGGAGGTTTGGGGGAAGCAGTGGCTGACTGGTGTAGCCCTGTTTCTCCTTTGGAGCTGTTTGTGGAAGAGTCAGCAGCATTCAAGCTGGTCATTAGGTTCCTCTTCACGATCATCAAATAATCCCTGCAAGTAGAATGAAGAAAAATGTAATGAAAAATGTTCAAACAAAGTCTGAGTTTCAGATTTGAAAGGACCCAAAGGACCCAAATTGAACTGGAGGTGTAAATCATGAGCAACATGGCAAAGATTTTCACTCAGCCGTTTGATGCCAAACACACAGTGCTTACACAGATTAAGGTACCGCGCGGTACCTTAATCAAAGATGGCGGAAAGTAGGTTATGCTTCGACCTTTTATCGGCGATTTCTACCATATACATGAGAACTGCGTGTTTATTTTCGTGGTTTCTGATAGGGTGTTACAACATATACACTGTGGATAAGTTACAAGAGATGTTAGAGTGGCAGTCGCGAGTAATTTGAGGGAGAAGGAATCGGCTTGATTACGGTACCGCGTGAGGTGGATTACGGTACCACGAACAGACCCTGCATCGATGATTACGGTACCACAACTATACAATTTACCCATTTAATGTTTTTTTTCGATACAGAGGTGTTATTTTTGTGACACACAGTCATACAGACTGTATCAGCATCAAGACCAAGAATTCAGCGTTCGGTGGCGTATTCTGTGTGACCAAACAGGAGAACTACTATGAAAGTCTGTACAGTTTGATAGTACAGTATATAATTGATCAAGTATATTATAATTGATCGACTTATACAGGGCCACAAATGCTTGATAGATGTCAATGACAGGTGTATTAGATTCAAACGTTTGGCATCCCAGAGTGGACCCGAATGTTTGGAAAATGATGAAATATCATCAGAATATCTCATTATTATGACCGGGTATATGACGAGAGCTTCACTTCGGTGTTCAAGCGTGCCTATCTTGTTGTACAAAAAACGGGACGGGGGAATGACTTCCTTTCAATACTGCAGGAGATACCCAAAACATTTCTCTACATATCTTATTGGATATAAGAACTTTCTTGTCGGCTGAGACTTTGTATAGCATCAGATACAGTGATGTGACATTTGATTTCTGGTCCTTGGTTCACCGGATGTTTAGGGGAAAATAAAAACAGATAACAAAAACTTATCTATTCATAACTGGGCTGTAAATAACAAAATCTTATTTATTCACAACATATCTGTGATGGAACAAAACGTGATGAACACATTAACTAACACATCACCGTCGGCATTCTGGGCTAGAGATTGGTACAAGGCAGAATATGGAATAAAATTGGGTAATTCATACACATGTATGACAGGAATTAGAAAACAAGTATTACTTTGAATATAATGTAAATCGCAAACGTAAACAATCACACAGTCAGCTACGATATGATAAATGTTGAGCGTGTTTAAGGGAGGGGGGGGGGAGGTCAGTATGGTTGGATATAGGCGTTCATGCAAGAAACGTTGCCTTACAAGAATCCCCTAGCCAATATCAGCAGATTCCCAAAAATTGATTGAATCCCGGCTTCAATATAATAACAGTGTATATTATAATTCAGGTAGTGTTTTTCCAATGTGCTGAAAACGGAAAATATATGCTCTCCTTACTCTATTAATATTCCACCAAGATGCATTCATGTTCGAAAGTACACACATTTTTCTGATGTGGTACCACAATCTTTTACGCGTGGTACCGTAATCACTGGCCGCTCAGCTCTGCGTGCTACCGTAATCAAGCCGATTTCTTCTGCCTCAAATTACTCGCGAATGCCACTAGAACATCTCTTGTAACTTATCCACAGTGTATATGTTGTAACTCCCTCTCAGAAACCACAAAAATATACACGCACTTCTCATGTATATGCTAGAAATCGCCGATGAAAGGTCGAAGCATAACTTACCTTCCGCCATCTTTGATTAAGGTACCGCGCGGTACCTTAATCTGTGTAAGCACTGTGAAACAAGTGACCCTCACCCATTGACGCCTTCGTGCGTCCGTTTCCCGAGTAAACTGGGTCGGGGAGAGGAGTTATTGGGTTGAGCGGCCCCGCCCCTATGTTGCTGATTGGTCAGTTGTGAACCATGTGACACTCTCAAAGGTATCAAGTTGGTCGAATGTGTAGCTACTCCCGCAGGTGCCATGGACGCAATCGTCGTGGGAACTGGAAACATTACAAATAAAAAATTAGGCATGTTGCCCTGCGTTCGCTATGTATCCTGCAAATACCAAACATATATTACTTGATGAACGGACTACAGTTGATTTCCAAAGCATCAATAACTATTAGTACACTGAATCTCAGGTATCTGATGCTATAAAAAAAATTGCATGATTGGATAGACTGTTATTTGCTAAATGTTATTTGCTGAACTGCTGAAACACAACAAAACAGACACCTGGGCCTCAGAGGCCCGGGTTGCACTCAACGTATTTTATTTTGCTTTTCAAACTATTTGTCTTTGTGTGCTGCACAACTATTTTCTTTCACGAATTATGTAGTCGGGATAGCTTGAGGCATACAAGTAGGTTTCGGCCTTGATGGATAATAAATAAATGACTTAGAACAGAACAAAACTGATTCCGGGTGCAAAAGGACCCAAGTTGCAACACGAGGGTTAATTTTCATATTCATTATTATATTATATATCATTAGATACTAATTTTCCCTAGTATTTTTGTATTTTTTACGGCCAATTAGTGATTACTGAAAATAAATATCTTACTTTCGTTGCTGTGACTCGACTCGTTTGCGAGAGTTGTCGAGTTCCACTTCCAGTTCCTAATTTAACTACACATGACTACTACAGCCTTGAATAAATCAAACTTGATGCAAATACGACCTAAATACATCTTTACAACATGTGAAAGAAATAAGACTTGCAGGCCCTATAAGTCAATGACGTGACTGGGGTGAGACTGAAATGGAGGTGCTGACAGGTCAGTCAGGCCTCGCCTTCACTCAAACTCTATGTTACAACATTATTAGAAGCTTTATCTGCAGGGACAATGACGAACCTTTCTTGAAGTTTCAACAAACTATTAGTAATCACGGGATCATTGAAGACAGAGCTATATTTAGTACTAACTGACTTTGACAAAACATTAATGCGTTTGTAGACCAATGACCTAATCTGTTTGACCCATTCTGACAAAGAATCAGTTTCTGCCTTTTCTCGCTTTGTCCATTTTATGGCATGCTCCTCAACTGCATCCATGATTAACTTGAAATTGTATCTCCATGAAAACGACGTGGGCTCTCTATATTTGGGACCTTTGGACAAAATGTCTTTCAATGATTCATTCTCCACTATATTGAGGTCGCCTGAAATAACATGCCCAACTGGATCGTGTATGAACGGAGAGTTAATGCAAGTGCAGGAGGGTGGGTTATGTAAGAGATCATCAATATCCAAATCATTCAATGTTTGTTTGTAGTTGAATATCTTGGAAGCAACAGATTTGGTATATGAGTAGGATATAGATGGAGCGGCCGTGTCAGTGAAGTATGATGGTACCTGGGACTGAACAGACTTATGATGTAATATATTACTGATGTTAATTGCATCGATACCTTTATTGGCAAATTTTATCTTCAGAAAAGACCGTTTGGGTGGTATATATTCGGAAGTCTGTGTTGGCTTATAAAGCCGATGATAAACAATATCCATGATAATGAAATACAGACGAAATTCATAGCTATTGGTATTTCTGATATAGTGGGTAGGACATTGGTTCTTTAAGTTTAACATGAGGTATGTCTTTTTCTTTTTGTCGGCCGGATAACAAGTAGAGTCGGGTTCGAATCTGCTCTGTTGTCAAGCTCTCTGAGGTGCTGCAAAAGTCTCGTGACTTCCCTCATCCTGCTCGAAGTGTAGTACTTCCTTCGCAAAATATTTCTCATGTTTCGCCACATCCACGAATAACCCAGAGCAATAATAAGTGGATCGTTTCTTGCTATTTCCGAAATTTCGTGTCATGATGCGTCATGACAGGGAAAACTCCATCAATTAGCAATGAGATGCTTTGGTGGAACCCGTCCAGAAAGGAATAATGACTGAGTCACAATGTCTTCGTTTTTCATTGCCGCTGCCACTGCTGGACAGACCTTCTGGTGTTTTGCAATTGTTGTGTATTGATTCCACATCTATTATGGAAGTATCTTATTCTTATAACTTTTTATGAAAGTATCTAATACTTATAACTTTTCAATCTTTCATCAGAATCACATGTAATGCGTACATTCTGTCTCTGCAGCTTTGCAGGGACTTAGTCCAGTTGCCAAATGACTATTTTCTTGTGAAGCATGTTTTGGCGTCATTATGAACTTTTTTTGTTGATTCATCATCTCTGAGCATTCCTGAGTCAGAATCAGCCGGGTGCCACCTTGGCACCCTTGGGGAATTTTTTTCAGAGCCGAAAAACAAAATGGCTGCCACCGAATACCGCTGAATTTACTTCTTTGACAATATCTCCGCTTCTATGCCACTTAGAAGCACAAAATTGGTGTCTCTTACTAGGTTTTCATGGTCAAGGAATCCAAATATAATACTGCCAAACTTGTATATATTACAGCTTATCCGGTTTTCGAGATTGACGAACCCGATTCTTGAAAAAATTTGGTTCTGTTCAAGTCATATGCATTTTCCACTTTAATCAACAATCGTGGTGTTCACTACTAGGTTAGTGAATCTATGGTACTGACCCAACAAAAGCTGTATGATTTTATCTCATCAACTGTTACATGTGACAACATTGTGGGTCATTTACAGATCATAACTTGATCAGTCATCATTATCGCCTTCCTGAACAGGTTGTATATATTCGATGCAACAATCTTGGTTTAAAATACAGCCACGGAACTTTGAACAGCACATCTGTTGTTGAACAGCGGATTTCCACAAAACTTGCATTCGAGCATGGTGTACATGCTGAGCAAAGGCATTTTGTGATGGGGCAATACCTTCAGTTTTGCAGCTGATGTGATCTTCGAGTTTGCCATCTTCACCTTCAGTACAAATGTCGGTAAACAGACATTGATCACTTCTCCGTTTGGAACAATAACAGGCAGCAATAAAGGCAGTCTTTGTTTCTTCTGTTCCTAGTTAACCAAGTTAGTTGAGGCGATGTCCTCCCATATGGGACTTCAATGGTGAAGCATTCACAAACAGATATCAAGATACAAAATTGCACAGTATGGCCAGCATAATATACCATTTGGGGTGCTGTGAGGTTTACGTAAGTTTGATAGATACAGACCAACACAAAGCAAATGACAAGATCTTGCCAGACTGTAAAAAAATGAAATAATAAAAAAACATCAGCTCAGTCTATACACGATACTATTTCTGCAAAAAGTGGTTCACGAAGTAACCTAAAACAAGGCTCGATTGAAGCCGTTCATCTACTTCAGTGGAATAGCCACCAGTCATGTCTTGAAGACGACCAAGGATTGGGCGCTGATCACACGATGGCGAAGGCCATTTCAATCAGGTGTTGTGCCGGAATAAATGACTGGTACATGTTGACAGTTGTTTGATATTGTGCGAACTGCTGATTGTGCGAACAGCTTAGAAGGATGATGGTCAATCCAATTTCCATCTGATACGGGTCAGCGTCATTCTTCTTCTCCACTCCATGAGTGATATCCATCCGAGGTCATTAGGAATAGCTGTAATGATGTCTGAATGACGATTGTCATAGGGTTCGTATGCTAGAAAGCTGGCCGCAGATCACTGAATCTTTCCAAGCTGGTTTTATAGCTTGGCCTGATGTGGGCACCGGACCACACAGCAATATTAAATGAGGTCAGATGAGAGCGAAATTTTTCCTTTGGCTTGGATGACTTGTCACATTGAATAAGGTTTCTACAAGGGAAGCATAGTGCCCGAGTCGCCGTCGTTTGTGGGTTATCATCCTGTACTGTCCTGCCACCTATGGAATATTGATACATGTAAGTAGCAATAGGTTTTGTGGCCAGTGAAATTCTCACAATGTAACAGTTTTCAGTATTGAAATCCATTTGCCTTTTGTGAATTCAGGCTACCAGTCTGTCAATGTCATTATGAAGCAGAATGTGATTCTCAGTTGACGAGAGTTCATGAAAGATCAAACAAATATCTGCACGCAGCCTGGTGGTTGATGTTAAATTCATTGTGATGTCATCTATGAAGAGTAGAAACATCAGACACTAGACATTCAAAGGCCAGATTTCATCTACGTGGATCTTTTGGGTTGTCTGATCCTTAAATGAACCAATCCATAGAAGATGTTTGTCTTTGATTCCATAATAGTCCAGTCCTGCTTTTCAGTCTGGAGTGTAGGACCCGATCATATGTCTTGCTGATTCTAGTATGGCCATATGTACTTGTTTGCACCCGTTTGGGGAAGTCAGGTCGTGAATCGCAATGATGAGTTGGGACTCATATGGACGTTTAGCTGTGTTGGCAGTCGACTAGGACATTGTGTTCGTCAAAATGGTCCATCAGGTTGCTCACCAGAATATGTTCCATCACTTTGCAAATCACGGTAGTGCCGCCATATCTTTATCACATCCACAGTGGGACTACATTAGCTTTCCTCCAGCATTCGTCAAACTGCTCGAACACACCGAAGAATAGCATAATATATGCCAGGTGTACATGTCTCAATGGGGGAGGTGGGAGTAACAGTGTGTACTACAGTATCTGTTTGGTATTGGAAATGCCACATCACTGAAGACCCCCAAGAGGGGGAATCACCTAATCTCACTTGGTCAACCAGAAGCAAATGAAACAAACCTGATGCCAGAAACGACTTCTTCTTTTGCTGCCTATCATGTTTTCAAACTATGAGATGATATGTTTGTTCACCCCCCATCCTGTGAAGAACACATTAGCCTCGAAACTTAAGGTATTGCCCCTATCACAAGGTGATTTGTTCATCATCTACATCGTACTCAATTACAATTCTTATGCATAAATCCGCTGCTCAACCAGATCCTCCACACTTTGACCCGATCGATATGGTCGGAATACAGATGGAGACGGCACAACATGCCTCCAACCCCGCTTCCAACTGGTGTATACACTGTACCTGTCGCCATTCTACAAACAGTAGAATGTGGATGCTCCACCAGCGGGCCATGTTCCACTGCGAGATGTGGCTGTGTAGTGCCACAGATGTCTTGTTCAAAGTTCTGTTGAAGGATATTATTCAACAATCATTTTTGCACAAGAATGGCAAAAGACGATATAAATATCTTGTGGTTAATCACAATTCAGTTTATTTTGTTAAAGAACACACTGACTGTGCTACTAAATATGATGAACATGATATCGTTAGTATGCTGGAATTTCTCATTGACAACATATTTGTTGAATTTGGTGGTGTTATTTTCCAACAAACGGTTGGTATCCCTATGGGTACCAATTGTGCACCACTATTAGCGGACTTGTTCCTATACTCATATGAAGCTGAGTTCATCCAAAATCTTATGAAACGAGGAGATAAACGATTGGCCAGTTCGTTCAATTTTACCTACAGGTATATTGCTGATGTCATATCCTTGAATAACCCTAGATTTGGTGAATACCTACATCAGATATATTCAGACGAACTGGAAATCAAAGAAACAACTTATTCTCCAGTGTCAGCTTCTTATCTTGACATTTATCTCGAAATTGACCATAAAGGCAAATTGTGTACAAGGTTATATGACAAACGTGACGATTTTGATTTTCCCATTATCAACTTTCCTGTCTTGAGCAGTAATATCCCAGCATCACCAGCCTATGGCGTCTACGTGTCCCAGTTAATTCGTTATGCTAGAGCATGTTCATCATACCAGGAATTCATAGTTAGAGCACAGGTTCTGACTACCAAATTGCTCAAACAAGGATACCAAATGCCTAGGCTGAGGTCGACATTCAAGAAGTTTTATGGTCGACACTATGATCTGGTTGAAGGTTACGCCAAGCCTGTCACACATATGATGAAAGATATCCCATCCTTATAGTTTTGTGCATATATTTCCGTCTCGATATGCCAGTGTGGATATCACAGCGGGTGTCGCATGCGGGGCAGGAGATGCTCACATGGCTTTGACTTTGATACCTTAGTATCTCTCGGATTTGACTACTCACACTGATCTTGTAAAATTTGTCCATGGATTCGGTCTTGGAATATGAATTTGTCTGTTTGTCGGTATACACTTCTACCTCTGTGCCTGTTATTCTGGACCAGAATGTTGCAATGAACATACCAAGGAAGAACCTGTTCAGGAAGATGATGATGATGTCGGTTCAGTTACAAAGAATGGCCAATGACTCGTAATGTTGTCTCATGTAACACCTAATTTAATAGTGAAAACATATTGTCACATGTATTGTCATTGATTTATTGAGCCTGGATACATAGAGGTGGACAGCAATAAATGTTGTACTGAGTGGCAAATGCATGAGCATTTAATCACTTGACCAAAACCAGATTTTTCAAATATCTGGGTGGTTAATCTCGAAAATCTGATGAGCTGTTATATATACAAGTTTGGCATTATTATAAATGGATTCCTTGACCATGAAAACCTAGTAGTAGACACCAAGTTTGTGCTTCTAAGTGGCCTAGAATAGGAGATATTGCCAAAGAAATAAATTCAGCCGTATTCAGTGGCAGCCGTTTTGTTTTTCGGCTCTGGAAAAAAATCCCCAAGGGTGCCAAGGTGGCACCCGGCTGATTCTGACTCAGGAATGCTCAGAGATGATGAATCAGCAAAAAAAGTTCATAATGACGCCAAAACATGCTCCTCTGCAGTTCTGCTGGACTAACTGACTGTTTGCGAAATCTAAATATCGTCTCAATTCTCCACGCATGTAGCAAAAGATGTAATTGAGAACTAGGTCAACTTATATGGGGCAAGCTTAAGTCAGCGCCACTTCGAAGTCAAGATTGATATACATATTTTATGTAAATATCAATCTATTACCACCAATAAAGATTTTGATGATGCCAATAACAAACGTAAAATACAACATTTTGTAATAGAAACAAAGCCCGACCAAGTAGTTTATCCAAAGACACACTGGCGTCGTCAGGGCAGACAGTGTGTTAAATGTTGTTGTTTCTACTGTACACCTGATGGAATTAGTAGACAATCTAATCCCATCCAATAAATCAGTGTTGGACAATTGATACAACTGGTGGCTTACATGGCAGTGAACAAAGTAAAGCACAATGATGTGAAAACTATGTTTTACTTGAAACTGGACAAGTGAACACAAAACCAGAAAGTTGAAACGAGAAATTGTCGCAGAATACTACGTACATGCACCATATTTTAGCAGTCACGGTCATTTCGCCATCCAAAGAAGCCACAAAGTTCTTGAGGGCACCGAACTCCATGGCTAGGAGTTTCAACATGACCTTTCCTTGACCTTCGGGAAAATGTCCTAAAACAACAAATGCCATGGCTTCAGTAAAGTTCCTTCACCTTCTGAGCGACTCAGGGTAGCGCCTTGCTTCAAAGTCAAATATATGACTATCTCACAATTAAACATTCTCTGAAATCGCCTGCAGAACTACTTGGTCTCCAAATTCGTCTTCCTCGTCCAAATTGTGAAGATACATATCACTATATTTAAGTGTAAATAGGGTTTAAAGGGTTCAAAGTGTAGAGCGCCTGAAAGCGGATTAAATTCGGCTATATCAAATGTGATAGTTTTAACTTTACTATTTGTAACATAGCTAGACCACGGTGTATTGTTTTGAATACGGAATTTTGCACCCTCGTTAGATACTCTACTATTTCAGACCAGCGAGAAGTATTAGAAGACCAGCTTCTTGTACCACTTGATACTTTTTCGTGTATCAATACATTCTAGTAATTTTTGTCCACTCCTTTCCAATTTTGTGCAATATTGCGTTTCCTCTAATAATTTTTTTGGAAAATGTTTTGTAGCTAACTTGTTGTGTTGCCCTGTGTGACATTATGTACTAGTATCTAAGAAGATTGAAGTGGCACTGTGACGGCTTGTGTTGGCCTCCTGGCACGGGCCCCGCTTCAGCGTTGGGTCACTGTAAACATATTTTTAAACCTTATATTTTTAAAAGATGTGGTCAAAGATAAAATACTTTTGTAGTATCCGGACCTGTTGGATAGTTTTAGACTTGCGAATTGTTAAAGTATTCCAATATATTGCACAAAATTGGAACGGAGTGGACATACATTTCTGGAATGAGTCAAAGTTATGATAATATAATAATTTTTTTTTCATCATATTCAGCTGTCTACCTGAAGGTGGCACTCTTTGCAGTTGTAAATCCTTGTCAGCCGCTCTCTTCGCTCTCCAGTCATTGAGGTTGTCGTGTGCCTCACTAGGCTTCTTTTTATTGTCATATAGCTCTGCCACGAATCATCGTGCTGCTCCAAGAGCTGCCATCTCATCTTCAACAGATAGTAGTTCCAAAGTTAGCTTTCATCTGCCATCTTTTCAGCACAGCAGAAAACTGCTCTTGCCTATCCCAAAGAATGCTGGGGTCCTGTCACATCTAAGGCATGAAGAGCCGGAAGTACCTTAGAGAACTGAGGGCGAAGCTGCTGACATATTACATGTACTGGGATAAAGCGATGTTTATCTTCCATGGCGGTCGTGCTGCCCATCTCAATCCAAAGTTCGTCAGTATGTGCACAAAAACATCAGTATCAGGAAATTTCATGACAATTTCCCATGAACATCTTCTGCAGCCATCTGCTGGTCTGTGTATCTTGCATGGAGGAACATTCTGGTATCAGCTTTTTCTTGAGTGGATTTGAGTTCTGGAACGTCCTCGACGCCATAAGGAGTGTCACAGATGTTCCATCA
This sequence comes from Terebella lapidaria, assembly GCA_949152475.1. NCBI lineage: Eukaryota > Metazoa > Annelida > Polychaeta > Terebellida > Terebellidae > Terebella > Terebella lapidaria. The sequence continues at coordinate 25,870,930 of OX424568.1, read as the reverse complement.
AGTCAGCCCCCAGCAAAGTAGATGTGGCTGTTTGGTCCAAGTGCCCCTGGCACATGCGTGACTAGGAAGTCAGACAAGAATGTGATTAGTGCTGTTTGTTGGATGATACAGCCATTAATGTTGCCAATGTAGTACAATATTGGTACCATGGACATGGTATTGTCACAAATTGCCAGCAGCTGCCTGTCGTCTATGTCGTTCGTCTCCCTTCATGTTGCCTTGACCTTAAATATATTGGCTTCACTGTCCCGCACTTTGGCAGTTTTTGCAGTGCGTCGGAGGTCCCACCGATACGCACCATAAAATAATACATATTAACATGGATTATGACTGGTAGCTTATCAAAGCAAATTGAGAAAATTTAATGCAACAAAAAGTTTTGATTTAACTTATACATGTACTTTCATTTAATACCCTTCAAAGCGTTGAACCTTAATAAAAGGAATCTGTGACTATCTGGTGCCTTATACAACTGTCATCATATCAGTCACAGTAATTCTATATAAACTCGATCAAAAAATTTGTACAAATAAGGATTTGACAGTTCTATACTATACATTTATATTCTTTTTGACTCTCAGTGATGAAGTAGATCTTCTCGATGAAGGTTGCGATGTCTTCACAGTATGAAAAGGTATAGTATGAACCAAAAAATAGCACAGCTCAACATGGATTTTGAGTGCCAGCTTATATACAAAAATTGGGAAAATTTAACGCAACAAATAGGCTCCTACCTTAATAAATGAAACATAGCAACACATTCTGGTCAGTCGCATTTTCATTGTTCATCTCATTTCATTACATATCTGCCTAGCTATCATGTGTATTTTTCGTTAGTGCCATGAGATCAGCGGATACTATGGATTCATGGGCGTCACACTGTCGCCGCCATCGCCATGTACGTAGAGATTTTCTTGTGAAGGCAACAGATTTTGAGTGAGCTTCTTCATATTATATGAACTATGGTAGGGATACAACAACTATCGATTTTTGTTGGCATGGCAATATTATTGGTCTAAAAATCGATTACTTTGATATTTTGCATCTTTTCTTTTGGTTACTTTTGACACTTTGATGAACCATGTCAAGAATAACGTTCTTCGACAATGAGGAAACCTTCAAATCATATATATCATGTAGCAGTGACACATATCAATGTGGCCATGTTTGTCATTCCAGACAATACTAGTTTTACACGACTGATATGTATTAATGTTATATCTGATTAAATAAATAAATATATAGACTAGTTTTATGAGTAAGTCTTGATCCCGATGATTGGAATATTACATTATATTTTTAATACTTCCATATCATCGTCTTCTTAAATGTTTTAAACCTGACAGGCACATATTGCGGCTGTCGAAATCGCCTCCACATCATCCTGAGCCCGATGACTTTGGCTCTTCTGATTTCGAAAATAGCACTCAACGTCGACGATCGTCAGGTTCTGAAAGAACCAGAAATTTGCGGGAGAATGAACTAAGTTTGCCTGATGCGGAGGAGTTAGTGTTCAAACTGTTGGACCTTTTAATTATAAGACTTCTAAACTCGTCGATTGTGAATTTTTGGTTCTTTTAAAGGGTATATAACACGAAAATATGATATCGGCTTATTTGAAGCCACTCGTTGAGCTGAATAGAACAGTTTTTACAGAATGTTGATATCTCGATTTGTTAAAAAGTTATGGCTATTTTAATATTGAAAATCCGGCAAATTTCTCCAGATAGTCTTGAAAAATCTGCCAGCTAATTAGTATGCAAATAAGATGTGTGACGTCATTGACAGCTTGCTTTTTAATTAGGCGATTTAACATGTCACAATAAAGCATTTAAGCTAATATTTGGTCAACAAAACTCATCAAATATATCGTTCAGTAGGAATAGTCAGTGAGTGTATATAAATTTTGGTTGCCATGGCAACCAAACGGCTGATTTTGCACTTAGCAACCAGATTGCTAAGGCTGGTATTCAAGTTAAAATACGATATGAAAGTATCAAACCAATTCAGATAGCAGAATAGTGACTATATTCTGTGGAATTGATCAACAAAATGTTCAAAAACACACCTCAGCAACCGATACAGGCCTGAGAAATCTCTGATGTTTAGAGCCTTTCGTAGATAATGGATGCTATTACTGCTGGTTTCCCAAACCTGTATTGGTTGCTAAGTGTTGTGTTCAGACATTTTGATGATATATTCATCAATATATGGTCATTATTCTATTGTCTGAAATGGTTTCATGAATGTATATATTGTTTTTAATTAGATATTGACCTTAGCAACCGGTTGCTAAGGGCCCAACCAGACCATTGGTTGCCATGGCAACCACGAATTCCTTGAAATCACTGACTATTCGAACTATAAAGCATAAAAATGGGTTTTGGTGAATATATATGGATACAAACGGTCACATTATTCCATTTAAAATGCCTAATTAAAAAGCAATCTGTCAATGACGTCATACATCTCATTTGCATATTAATTAGCTGTCAGACTTTGATGTCAGATTCTGTAATTATGTACAAGTTCAAGGTGTCATAACTTTGGAAGGAATCATGATATCAGTATGCTGTGAAGACCATTTTGTTCGGTTCAAAAAGTGCTTTCACATACATACCAAAAACCAATATCCAATTTTCGTGATATATACCCTTTAAACCATTGTCTTTTACGTGTATATTTACCCTCGCCCCGATAGGGGCAGAGGGTATTGCAATTGGGTCTGTCCGTTTGTATGTTTGTTTGTTTGTTTGTTTGTCAGCGCGCATATCTCGAAGGAGAATGGTCCGATCAACATGAAACTTATAGAGATCAAGCGGTATCTCAGTGGCTCGGTCCTCCTCGAATCTGGTCAAAATCGGACAAAAACCGTTGCCATGGCAACGGAAAATGTAAAAATCAATAATTGACCATAACTCCGGTTCTATTCAAGATAAATTTTTCTAACTAATTTTGTATTTTTCTATGGCCAATTCCTGATCATCTGATATATGGCCCGTGGTCGTACGACCAAAACTCCATTATCGCCCGATGTCGAAAAATTGGGGGTCACGGTTTCGAATTTTTTTGGCCAGCGACGTTTCAGTGCAAATGTCTGCGCTTATAACTCAAAGGCAAACGGCCCGATCGATTAGAAATTTATAGGGCAAGAGTGCTATGGCGCTGGCTCAGTCCCTTCAGAATTTTGCCAAAATCGGATGAAAACGGTTGCCATGGCAACGGAAAAAAGAAAATCACATCATTGGCTTTAACTCCGGTTCTACTTGATATTAATTTTTCCAACTATTTTTGTATTTTTCTTTGGCCAATTCCCGATCGTATGGTGTACGACCGATGGTCGTACGACGAAAACTCTCCATTATCGCCTGATGTCGAAAAATTGGGGGTCACGATTTCGGTTATTTTTGGCCAGCGACGTTTCAGTGCAAATGTCTGCGCTCATAACTCAAAGGCAAACGGTCCGATAGATTTGAAATTTATAGGGCTGGAGTGCTATGGTAGTGGCTCAGTCCCTTTCAAATTTTGCCAAAATCGGGTGAAAACGGTTGCCATGGCAACTGAAAAAATAAAATCACATAATTGACTATAACTCCGGTTCTAATCAATATTAAATGTTCAACCTATTTTTGTATTTTTCTTTGGCCAATTCCCAATCGTATGGCGTACAACCGATGGTCTTAAGACCAAAACTCTCAATTATCGCCTAATTTTAGTGACTAAATCTGAAGGGCGAGGGTCTGCAATCTCTGATTGTCTCGTTTCAGCTATATTTTGTTATTGTTTTTTAATATTAATTTTGGAATGGATGAAGTAATGAAACTTTGCATTTGTTTCAATTCAATATTCATTCCATAGGTTTTGGAAGCATGGCAGGGAAAGACCTGACTGAAAGTCAACCTGACAAGCAAAGGTCTAAAGGAAGAGAACGGTTTTACAAATTTGAACACTTATAGGAGTTTCATGGGATTCTATGTAGACGGACAATCCGTTCATGGAGAACCTCTGCATATTTCCTTTTAAAATGACGGCTTGAGAGTAAAGGAGTGCTGTTACACAAAATCATAAGCAGATCAGCAACATAATACTGGATTGGATCTGGAGGGTTTGATTGGGATAGTGTCCATGAACCTAAAATCACAGTGAAAATATCTTACCATACCAGATGGGTTAGATATTCACAAATGCAAGTAAAAGCAGAACTGTGCGAGACTGCGAGATATAAAATATTTGGGCAATCGAGTCAACAAACGCAACTAAGATAGTCCACAATTCAACAAAGAAAAGAAAATCAAGAAAAGAAAATCAGCCCAAGGGCTGAGAAATGTTACTGGACATGCCTCGGGACAGAATCACTGGAATGATTCAATCGTTCTGTTTGATATCTTCGCAGAGCACTGCACTGGAAGGAGTGCCAATAGTTGATCAAGGTTGGCAGTGGTTGGTAGGTTCAGATGATTAAGAAGCAGTTCGTCCGCAACTTTCATCTCCACATCAATGCCGTTTTCTTCAATGAACAAGCAGACGATGTCAGTTAGCTCTGATTCGATGGCCAGAATCTTTACGTCTCTTGCGTGCGCCGGTTGTGTTTCAAGCTGTAGAAATACAATAGTAGGTCAATATATTCTCAGCAAAATCAATCTAATTCAACGCTAGAGCATGATTTTTGTCTGTTAAGTTTGTGATATTTGGACTTGTTTTGAGGTACCTGAACCATACTGCAAATTTTTAGGTTTCTTGGTAAATATTACCTGTACATCATGTGAATCATTGACGGAGATGACTGGGGTGTTGTAATACTTTGAAAATCCTACTGTGATGTCTTTGATGGTGATGATACTGTCGATACCAAGTTGAGTTTCACTGGCTTCTCGCCACAAGGCGACTCTGATCTTGTCCTGCTGGTCCTGAATGATGATGTCTTTGACTTTTGTAGTATTGCCTCCAACAGTGACGGTTCTGACTGATTCTTCCTGAAAGTTTATACAAGAATTTCATAGATTTTACAGTTTCAATGTTTCAAGTGGATCGCTGCATGTGCGCCACTGGCTCGATTTGACCGGAAAGGGAAGCTGATACAGAACCTTTGTAAATTCATCGCATGTGACAGGCTGAAAACTGCTTTGGAACAGTAAGTCAGTGCAAAAATTGTTCAACAAATAATAGCCAAGTTTATTCATGCGATCCTAATTGGTATTTGGTGAGGCCTGAGGCGTCGTTCTCGACGAAAGTATGAAAAATTGCTATTCTCCTTACAATTTCTCAAACATCATAATCAACTGTTTCACCTTTATTTATACATACATGTGTAATGATTGCATTATAACCAGTGTAATTGTAATTGAGTTAAATATGTTTTATATTATGTTCAGGTTCAAGCAGAATCATTTGGGCAGATATTCACCATCACCTTCAGTATTGTGGGTAGCAACATGCGACGAGATGAGGAAAGATCAGTCGCCTTTTGGAATGACTTGCTCTTGGACATAGAAGGTTGTTTATGTCTCATTTTTCATGTTTTCTTTTCAAGTGAGCTTGTTTAGGTGTTTTTCACCCGCCATCAAGATCTTGCAAGAATTCCTGGAAGTTGTCCAGCACATTTTTTCACATTGTTGGTTATCTGATGGTGTCAGCCCAAGTCACATAGGCAGGCACACTCGGAGCTGCATCTGAATTAAATTTAGCCTTCAGAGACTTATAATCATCATCCGCTGAAGAGTATTCAAAATTAGCCCAAGGGCTAAGAAAGGTTACCTGAGGAGTATCAATATATTACCACTAATACAGTCAGATTTTGATGATCCAAAGACAAACTGGCGTCATCAGGGGCAGACAGTGTGTTGAAAGTAGTTGTTTCTACTGTACATTGTTCTAACGTTCTAAAGATACAAAACTTGTTCTAAGTACACACTCTTTTTCAGTTTTGAAGAGTCGAATTCCCCATCATCAACATCGTCAATGTTGTCATCCATGTCATACACACAGGCAGGTTCTAAAAAGCAAATACAACTGTATTTGCATTTCACAGTCACGTCTAAAACATACATAATTTTTTCTCAATTTTGTACATGAATGCTAAATTTCATCAAAGCATGTATTAATTCTCACTACAGATTTCAAACCTGCAGACGTTGATGTGTCTCTCACAGCTTCAGGCGTCTCTGGTGGCAGTCTCTCACTTGAGAAGATATCTGAAATTATCAATATGTGTGATAACCAGCCATAATAACATTGTCTTGAATTCAAACATTCACAGTTATTTAGCAAAAAATTTTCATATTCTTCACAGAAAAGAAATAAGAAAGTTATTTTCTTGCTTCTGATGACAACAAAACACATCGCCTTGTGTGTACACAGTTCAACCTCCAAAGTGAACAATGTCATTCCTCACATCCTTTATTCAGAAAATTCAGTAAATAGATACTGTATAGGTATTTTAATTACTGGTGACAATCATATTTTTTCATATTATAAATTGACATTTTTCACGGGCATGGTTTAGACCCAGGTGCCGCCACTCTGAAGCGTCCCGTACTCGAGAGTGGCACCACCTGGGCTTGGTCTAGGCCCGGTAAGTCTAGGCATGGTTGACCTGTGATTTGGCATTCAATTTGAGGTAATGCTTGTTTGCAGCCGTCAAGTTCCAGTCGAACCCTTTCGCGGTTAGGAAGTTGTTGATGGTAATATATTTGTCGCCACTTGCATCTGTTGACATCATTCCTGAAATTTCATTTCTTTCAGTGATAGCGTTTAATCTCTTGACTGTACCTGGGTTTTTTTCGGATTTGTCAATATTACAATTTTGAGGTTGTTATTGTCGCCATGCGTGCTTCCCGAAATCGGTCTTGCTTTGGATGCCATTCTTCAGTACATCCAGATCTCTCAAGCAGCTTTGTTGAATCGCATCGGCTATGAAGATTTTGGAGACAGCGTGAGTTTGGTGCGAAACAGGTGCGTCGCTTGCTGTGAGGAAATTAATAGGTATATCAAAATAATTCATTTTTGCGCATACTAAATCTTTAGATATTCAATTTGTTCTGTATATATTTTGGTTTAGTGTTTTAGTTTCATCAATAAATTATAATGTAATTTGTGGCACTTACTATTTTTGCGCATACTAAATTTTTAGATATTCAATTTGTTCTGTATATATTTTGGGATCCTTAATCCCTGTACATATCCATTACAACAGTTGTTTCGTTATTTTCTTCTAAAAACACAATCCAAATGATAACATTTCAAAACAGTTTTGGCAAAACGGCATGTTTGTGTTCCTAAATCACATGATCAAGATGATACGTCATTGTATCATTACACATCCCAACAGCTGATCGGTGCCTCATTATAACAGCAATATTAATAGCATAATAATCGACTTTTCGAGCTGCTCTAAGTAAATTCATTATTCCCCTTGACCATGGCTACCAGAGCTTGATAATTTTTTTCGAATACCTTGCTCTTTTGACTGATTCTCAAGACGCCTGTCCTTTACAGCTGGGACGAGGCTTTTTTTCCAGCCTTTGATGGCATCGGACACGACCTGGCATTCCTTCGTGGACAGGATGTCACCTGTTCTAACTAAAAACGAGACAAATTTGTCCAGTGAGAACAGATAGTTCCTCCTAGTGGAGGCTTGATATTTGGCCTCGCCAATCCCCTCCAAATGTAGCACAATGTAGCCAGACTTGATTCGGTCTGCTTTAATGATTCATGCTTTAGCGATAATAATTCATGCTGATTCATGTTTTTCTCGGTTACACTCTAAAAATTGTTATAATCACTACATACTGTTTTTCTATGTCCATGATACTGATACTGTGGACGACAACCAATGTCCTTGACCTTGTTCAGTTATTGTATGGAATCCCTGAAGTGTCACTAAAACATGTCAAGATAAACCCATCTGGCACTCGAAACAATGCCATACGCATATAGTCTATGACGTTTCCTATTTCATTCTATATGATCGATTCATGCGATACATTTGAGGCATACAGCTTGAATAGACGTGGAATCAATACCCAGTATTAAGTATTCCGAGCAAACAAAACAGGGTCCGTTATCCAATCTCATAGTCCGGGGACAGAAAGTCATATCAGGCATACGAAGTGAGAGAAAACAAAAATGACAGGGAAACTCATGAACCCCCAAAAATGGCCATTAGGAGGTGAAATCAGGTGTTCCGGAAAGAGTGAGCATTTCCTGCCCCACTAGTGGCACCCGTCATGAATTCCCCAAAATTAACATGAAAATAGATCTAGTTGCATGGCAGACATGGATTTGCTGTATTTATCAACCAGATCATGATGACGTCCATAGAATTTCTTAAACGCAGCTATAAGTCTTGGTAAAACATATCCTTGTCGCAGCAGTTTAGAAACTAGCCGGGCACTTCGATAGACAAAGTCCTCATATTTGCAACTAGCTCTGGAATAGCGTATAAGTTGAGAAACAAACACACCATATGCCGGTGACATAGGAATGTTGCTGCTTAGAAAAGGGGAATTGACTATGGAAAAATTGAAATCATCACGTTTCTCATATAATCTAGTTGACAGGTTAGAATCATTATCAATCTCCAACCTCAGGTCTAGATAGTTGGAAAAATTAGCGGAGTCTGTAGTATCCTTAATTGCAAGTTCCTTAGGATATATATTTTCATATTTGTATATTTGTATTTTCGTGACGGTCTCAATCTCTGTTTATCGTTAAGATTACAGAGATTGCATTCAATCTAATGTCTAATAAACATTTTTCTATCCTAACCAATTGTCATTCCGGATCTCAACTATGGGAAAATAGCTGAGAATGAAACTGCCCACTAAATTGTGCATGTAACCCCTATTTCAATCTTCCACAAGGCAGGGAAGTTAAAATATTGATCAAATATACAGGTTCAGCCGTGGAGCAGGACTAGTTTGGTTAGTACACCACGATAATGGGTCAATGAACAACTGTTGAACACCTATTTATATTGTTGGGTATTTGTTGCCAGGGCTTCTGTTTATCCTGTTTTGTGAGCTTGCTAGATGGTTGTAGTCCACATGTTGTCGAATCGACATCGCATCGATCATCAAACAGAACCTGAAAATATTATATATGGGAGAGAAAAAAATATACTGTCACCATAAAACATTGAATTTTTTCCTATTACATGTATGGAAGTTGCGATATCCAAGATAGTTTCTTCTTCCGTTTCTGGCTGAGCACTTCCTCCAAGGTGATGTTTAAGCCAGATTTGGCATCTACACTTTCCATCCATCTTGAAACAAGAAAACCCAATAATCACAACTATTTCATACATACAATGTCTATATGCCTGTATTAGCATGCAATGAATGAAAATAAATGTGCAAACACATGTAAGCATTTCTATATGTCATAATACAATTATTAGCTCTATTAAACTACAACTAGTTTGCTTGTAGAGGCAAATTCATACAATTCAGGTCAGTCTTGATCTTGAGATTCAGCCTTTGAGTGTGTTTGAAGTCAACCTTAATGTCATGAAAAGATGCCAAATATATGACTTCCTATGGTATTTCTGACTTGTAGTCTGGAGATGGAAAATGAATCATATTTTCGCATAATTATTTGGAACTATGAAACATACTTTCTTTGTGTTTTTGGGTGGGGAAGTGGAAAGTGCACCGTGTCCTTGAAATAATCGCAGGCTTTTGGTGATTGGAGATGCAGGGTCAGGGCGAAACCCTTCTGATCATCCATATATTGTGAGTGTTTTTCGAATAGCTCCCATGGTAGATCTGTCATATATAAAAATATGTATAACTATATTTATACCTATCACCTATCATCCAGTTGCATATTAGTAAAGCAGATGATCGCGGCTAGGTGAAAGTTAAATAAAGGTACACCTAGATCTACATTTTATTTAGCCTAGCTCTTTAGCTCGGAAATTATTTTCTATATTATCTAGAAAACATAATTTACTCTCTCTCTCCCTCTTTTTCCTCTCTCTTTCTCTCTCTCTCAAGTAAAGTTTCTAAAGTAAGACACAGATATCATGGTCAAGAGAAGACAACAGGGTGATCAATACGTATTTCGAGGGATTCATAGACGGTTATGGTTACCCGAGTAAGTTTGTGTTTGAGTAAGCATGAAAGTGATCATTTACTCAATGAAGCATTGTGGAAATAGATTAATAAGGATGGTATTTCGTCATGTGCAGATTGCAGTGATGCTTTCAGGCAAGGAACAAATTGTGGATTTTAAGGAAGAGCACAAACAAATAGCACATACATACTCGGGGCACCATGGGCTAGCTGACAACAGCGAGTGAGAGCGGATGAAATCATGATTTTATTGTGATTACATTAGGCATTGACAACCCAGAGTGGATCCTAACATATATGAAGTACCATGGACCTCAAATGACTGTAACACATGGGAATTGAATGAATAGTAAGTGGAATATTTGACATTATATTTTTGAATCTCCTGACCCCACAAATGCACGCTCCAGTGAACATCGCCATTGTACGTTGCCACCGACCACGCTGGAGGCCAGTAGTTCCGATCACCCGATCACACGTACAAGCAGTCTCGCCCAGTCCCGCTACTCACCTGCACTGAATTTGACGCTGAGCTTCACGCGCGCTTTTGCTGTTATTCACCACACACAAACAATCTGGGCCTACTAACTTTGTTCAAATGTCCAAACGACATTTATCGTCGGATAGTAGTATAGACATGATAGATAGTGTAACATCCCCAAATAACCGCTCGGCAGATAAACGTTACAAACTGAACACATCTGGCATGGCTGAAGATAACATTACTGTTCCTAGAACCGACTCCGAAAAACTCCGAGCTTTTGCTACAAATGCGAGATTTAAAAGCCGGCATTGACCAAAATACAAAGGCAAGCAACACCTTGAAATCTACCGTTGACCAGAAGGTCAGCCTGTTGGAAAATCAAGCCCTCTCCCTGAAAAAGGAAAATTCGGCTCTGAAGCGCGCTTGTGATATCCAATCAGAACAGAATAGCAAATTGCAAGAAAAACGGACTCGCCTACTCCAGGGCGTCGATGACCTCGAGTCGTCCGCCCGGAACCAGGCGGCTCTCCAGCGGGCGGATGTCGCTTTGGAGCTGGCCATCTACCCATACCTACTCCAGGTATGGGGAGAACACACGGCCGGTCCTCAGCGCACCCGCGATACGGTAGAGATGTTTGGCGCCATCGCAAATCTCGGCACCACAGCTCTACCGGCCTCCGTTACCATGGCTCCGTCAGGACCCGGTTTGCAGGGCGCCCCGCAGAAGCCCCTGCAAGCGCCACCAGGCCTGCCTCGTCCGCCCGTGCAGCCGGCTTACTCACTGCCGGCTCGGCTGCTTCCGCAGCGTAGGGACCCGTCTCCGCCGCCAAACCCCAAGACAGGCGGCACGGACGAGGAGCCAATGACAGAGGGGGAAGGCTAGGTGCTAACCTCGTCACCGCACTTGCGCGGCGGCGCGCCGGAGTCGCTCCTGCGGCTCCGCCCTGCCTCAGATCCGCTCTGCAGACCTGAGGCACCGGCCGGCAGGGCAAACACTTTTTAGAGGTACTACCACTTTTGATCACCTGGTGTGTCGTTTTACAAATATTCTAAATTTAAAGTTTAACCTTAAAGATATTCCAAAGACTCGACACACCGTCCCTTTCGGCGGATGACCTTCCAAGGTCACCACACGGTTTTGGACCACCTCGGTCAAAATTTTAGCTTGTTTATGAGGGTTTATTCAAAATTCCAAAGCGCGTTATAGTTTACTCCGTAAGTCCGGGGGTAGTTTCCCATTCTTCCAAAAGGGACTCTTAAAGTCCTAGTATTTTGCGCCGTGACTTCTGGGTACCGTTCACCTTGCTTCCTTCAGTCCGTCATGCGATGCTCTCGTCGTGTTTCGGCAGGTTTTGGCGCAGGCGGAGCATGTTGGGGACCAACATTGTAAGAAGGGGGTAATGTGGCGATTTTGCCCTAAGATCGCGGCAGGTGATTGTAAAACTACATGCCATTTGTGTGGCCTTTTCTGTCTTGGCCTTGTTTTGACACGCTCCGTTCGAGCGGGCGTTGCTACAGCGACGCATTGTAATTTACGTTATCCAGTAAACTATAACAATGGTTTGATTACACTTCGCGTGCAGCCTCTAGTTTCTGGTGTATTATATATACACTGGAAGCGACTTGATCGAGGAGATTGTTCACGATCGAGTGGCGAGGATGCACTCGGAGCTCGCCATGAGCTTTGAGGTCCCGAGTCACGAGTCGAGGCCCCTTGGGGCCCTGGGGACAATTTCCATAGGGGGGCCCGGGCTGGGAGAGACGAGTTGCTGACTCGGGGGCGCAAGCCCTGTGGATCGCCAGTTCTCTCCCTTCCCGGGACGGTGTGACGTAGGCTCTGGCTAGCTCGTCGGGCTGTACGGGGTTCCGTCCCCGAGGCAGACCACGGCTCGCCAGGCCTCTCCAGCTAACACCGTGGTGATGAACTAGTTTCTGAACGGTGTCCGTAGGCCTGGGCGTGTCGGGTGGGCTGTTACCTAGTTACCGTAAATGTTAGAGTGGTTACCGTGTCCGCAGTGACCTCCGGTGAGCGGCGCCGCCGCAAGGATCCGGAATAGCGGATGCGCGTCCGCAAGGACTCGTGGTGAGAGGACTATCCTCGAGGATCCCGAAGAGCGGACGACAGTCAATAACTTTACACAATAATTGTGCCATATATTACTGCCTACCGGTATATGCCTATACTGAAAACCTAAGCCCTATGTACAAGCGTTTTCACCTAATAAGGCAATTTTTGCAAATCAGGCCTTTTGGGATCACATATCAAGTCTTTCGAGCTATTCATAGCAATCAATACTTCATACACCATTTCAAGGAACCCTAATGGCATGGCAGGCTTTCAAAAATCACAAAACTGATAAAGTAGTTTTTGGGGAAATCGCCAAAAACTTATTTCAGCCTAGATTTTGGGTCTTTTGTGCAATTAACCTATCCCAAATCCAGTTTGTCCGAGTCTATTTACGTCATTTTCAACGTATTCTGCGAAACGTTACTATTGGCCAAAGAGAAGTTTTCTGACGTAATTTGTGAAACTCGGACAATTTTTAGGGGAATCTGAGATAGGTCAATTGAAGTCATTCCATCTCCAAAAACAATATCAAGGGCACAAATTAGCATGTTTCGAAACAAAAATCTCAAAACTGTTCACTAAGTTTCCAAAAAAATTAGTCCAAAGGTTAAAATAGGTTACCAGACAATTTTGGTTTCTGTTTTGCCAAGTAACAAATGACCTCGAGAATCAAGATTCACCAATCAAGGTAAACTGTGTGAACATATGAAAATAACCAATCAAGGTCGTCTGTGTGAGCTTGAATGTCACCATTTCATGTACATTTGCGGCATTTAAATCTCTATATGTTCATAATACAAAGAAATCTATATGTGTAAACGTTTAGGACGCTGAGGCAAATTTGAGCATTCCAAGTCAGACATTTAGCAATAACTTTCATCAGATGTCAAGTTGAAGGTCATTAAACATCTTCCTTGATGTTCATAATGCAAATATAAGCTCTATTCACAATCAGTTCATCTGTAGATGCAAATCTGGGCAGTCTATGAGTACATTTGTGGCAGCACTCATTATGAATGGAGAAATTTTCATAAGTCATATTTTTTTTTCATAGTGAAAAATTTACCCTGGAAATGACAGAAAATGGATATTAAAGCGATTTGGGCCAAAAAACCCCCAAACTTATACACATCACAGAGGAACATAAGGGCAATGGAATAGAAATTCCATGCACACGTATGCTTTCGTAGGTACGGATTGACAGACGGAGGCCAGACGCAACACCATGCAAATAGGTTATTAGATCAAAGGTACAATAACCTAGAAACACATTGTTCAATCATCAACATGATGACACTCACTTATGAAATTCTTGTTAGGCTGCTGTTTATTTTGTCAGTAACTCGCTTATTAGCTGTAACTCTTGGTTTTCCGTTGACTTGTTCGGACAACACACTGTGTACACCACACTCTTGGTCGCGACTGTGTGCGAGCTTCCAGTGTTCCAAGGTGAGACCAGATGCAGCTATCTTACCAGCAGTGGCTTTGCTCATCACTTTATCACTGACACATGGTACTGAAACATTGCACATTTCTTTGCTTCTGCCTGGAATACACAAATGACTGTTTCACATAACATGCAGTGAAGGAATGTTGGAGAATCTGTGATCTCTGAATATGTTTACATCTCTAGTGCTCTCACATCTTCAAGTGAGTCGTGTGCATCATAGGAGTAGTTGATGATATCAGTACAAAGATCTACTTGTTTGAAGCTTTTCTTTTCTTCTTTCCTTTCTGGATACAACTGTTGAAACATCAACTTGCTGTCAGCAAACCCTTCACATGCCTCTACAAAAGCTGAGAACATATTATGTTGCAGCAAATGCTGAACCAGAATGACTGCATCAAAGGATTTACAGTTATGGGCAAGGAGGACACATCTGTCTGGAAATGTTGACAGGAAGTCGATGAATTTGGACAGAGCATCAAAGTCAGTTGTGGCGTTCACTGGTTTGCCATGGTGCAGGAGTTCACCTTCCTCCACTGATAATCCTGTCACATTTGTTGCCTCCCTGGTGATCGGCTTCATCGGAAGCACGAACTGATTGAAGCATCGGTCACCTTGGACAGCCGAAATCTGTGTGATGTCACATTGGTGGCCTGATATGTATAAAAAAAATTATTATATTTTTAAATTGATGGAGATACATGTACACAAATAATATCAGATACAAAGTATCAAACTAGATATCAAGGCCCATGAATGTCTTGGGGGCACTTCGTTTCATTAGTATTCAATTCATCATACTAGTATACCTATATACTTCATCATACTGGTTATAATATCTTATTTAAATGTTCAAAAAACAGAACTGTACATTCTGCTGTGACAGGACGACAAACAGGTGCTCAGGTATCTCCAGGATATGTGAAGGATCAGGAGGGGCTCCATCAGCTGTTAGGTCTACCCCACTCTCATATGTCACTCCCTCTCTAAGCTCAGATGAGGCCGTACTGCGCCTCTCTTTCAGCTCCCGCCTCCGTCGCTTGTACCTGACTGTTTGTGTGAGCTCCTGGTGTGACTTTCGCTCTTTGTCTAACTTGAAGGATTCAAGACGGGTGCGTGCTCCAGGGGATAAACCCAGCTGCTCACTTGTCTGTACATACAAAATATTGATATCAATTTCTTTAACACTCATGTTACGGAAATATTCCAAACAAATGTCAGTACTTCCAGGATTCCATTTTCAGCATTTCAAATTCAAAGGTAATTTCACCTTGACAACATATGATGATCCTTGGTTTTTCTCTGCCACTGCAGCACTCACACGATAATGCAGTGCACCCGAGCTACTGTAGTGTACTGCCTTTGGTGCCTTCCTGGATATGGAGCTGTTCAAACTTTCATTGCTCTGAAATGGTTTTTATACGCAGATATGAATACAAAAATAGGGTGATGTACATGAATCATATACCATGAAACAGACATTCACTAACAGCAGCATGGTAAACTTGCACTTTTACAATGAGGAAAAAGATAGTTACATGTACCCACCGGCGATGAGAAAAGACATGAGAGTTTCTCGGTTTGTGACTTGTACTTTCCAAAGACGGTAAGCAGATCGGACTTGAGTTATGCATCAGATAATGGCTTCTGTCTTGGAAGCATCTTGTACAAGTACGCTCCAGGATCATCCAGGGCAAGGGCTTTGCACCAAACTGCATCGCAAGAAGTGTGGTCTCCGAAAGCATGTGGAATCACTGCTTCCAGACGCTTCTTCAGTTCATCTGGTTTCTGCTTGCACTGGCTGACTGCCATTACAAACAGGCGTTTCAAGTAGGAAATGATGTACCGCAATCCATTGTGTTTCTTCTGTAACTGTACAATTCTGATGTAAAGGACTTGACAACATGGTTACGGTCACTGAACTTCTGTATGCTGCTGTCAACCTGTGACCGGAGACGATGAATGGTAGTTGTATCATCATCCATAATCACACCCGATACCTGAAAATATTCATGAGAAATCAATAAATTGATGCAATTTCAGTTCAATGTGTACATATGATAGTGTGCTTGCATGTATGGACAATGAAATTTCAATCTGAAATGCTATTCAACTGCAATTCACTTGTCATAAAATTCATATAACTTTCATTTACTTTGAAGCCTGAAGAATACAAGGTCTTGACCATATCCACAGCCATGTCTGGTTCCATCCCTTTGGCACTACCTCCCCAGTTTCGGTAACATTTGTGAATTTTGGCCGGTATCATCTTCTGTTTTGCCATCTCACATGTCTTGCAGGTTTTGCTCCGCACAGCGAACTCCAGCACTTTGCCCGTCTTGTGGCCAATAAGAGCACCATGACCTACAAGGCAAATGTCAGGTCAAGTGCCCCAAGCAATATCATGTCTCCACCGAACTGCCTCTCAAACATAGAATACAAGACACACCCTGACACAAGATAAATGTGTCTGGGATACACTCTCAGCTTTTATAGCTACCTGGTAATCCACTTCAATTTCAGTGAAAGTCTATTTTATTCTCCTAGTTGACTCTGAAGCAAGTGACAATTCAGATTTGGATCCATCATACGACCCACGGGAAGACGTACATGAAGATAGTAGCTCTGAGGAAGATGAGGCTAGTGGCTCTGAGAAAGATAAGGATGGATATCATGGATATGAAGGTGATGTTTTGTGCAGTGTCAAATATAGATTTTTTTAGTTAATACCGAATGTCCGATAACCTACTGGCATGACACTGCATCCGGGATCCATAATTTTATCTTCAGAGTTTACGGTCAAATTTTCCCAAAATCTTGTAAGACAATACTAAAACGAGAGGCCATAGGCCACACACTTGCCAGAATGGATATTTGACAGGTTTCAATGGTTTTCAAAACTTGACCTTGAAAGTTTGCTCATGTGACTTCATTTTTCTGACTAAGTTCAAGGTATATCATGCATTTAACATATAAGTCTGAGTGTCATGCCTGTTCTGAATGATATGATTCAAATTTCATGAGCATACAAAGATTCAAGCAGAAGTTATTACTGGAAAGGTGTTTTTTTCTGGGAAAATCGTTGACCTTGACCTTGAAGGAAGGAAGGAAGGAATAAAGCTTAATGGCACTTTGGGCTCAAGAAGGCCATTTCAGTGCCAAACAAGGATATGAAAGTAGTATCAAGAATGATAAAACCGCAAGTTCTACAATTAAAAATTTGAGAGAACAGTAAAACCTTAGAAGTTTAATTTTGAACATATTGATGACTAGATCTAGACTCAAAGGCGTTGACTAGAATTTATTTGTCTAAAAATAGAAATATACCCCAATCTCCCGAAGGAAATTGAGGATTTTATAAATATTAATATCGTTAAAAACATCATGTATTGACTGACACTCGTAGAACATGCGACGAGTGTCAGCCAAATCTTGACAATGTACCAGGACATGTTCAACCGTCAGCCACTCTCGACAGGGCACACACACAGGGGCCTCCTCCCTACGGAGCAGGTAACCCTGAGTAAGGGCCGGTCATTATTTATCAGGTGGGGGGGTTAGGTAAAAACTGGGGGGGGGGGGGGGGTCACACTTTCATTTTCAACGTTATTGGGGGGGGGGGGGGGGTCATACTTTTATTTTCAATGGAACTGGGGGGTCGGATGTAAGAATCAATCTATTACCACCAATATAGCCAAATTTTTATGATTCCAACAACAAACATAAAACACAACACTTTGCAATAGAAACAAAGCCCGACCAAATACTTTATCAAAAGACACACTGGCGTCGTCAGGGGCAGACAGTGTAGTAAATGTAGTTGTTTCTACTGTACACCTGATGGAACCAGCACACAACTGCCCAACAACCTATGAAAAAAAATTTAGAAATCCGAAACAGACCCCATGGAATAGATATACGACAAGTACACAAGCACCCAATCACAAGCCAAAAGGCTACTGAGTTGATGGTAGTTCGAATTTTAGTTAATTTGAAAAAAAATTGTATATTGAAATAGTGAATTAAGTGAAAACAATCCACTCAACCTGGACTAATGGTTCACTGGAGTAGACAGCAAGTGGAATCAATCCCGTTGTCACATTATCAGTGAAACTATAGTTTCGCTGAAATTTGATCCTAGAAAGGACCATCCAGGAACACCCAAAATCAGGAGATGTCGTGAATCGACAACCGCTCATCACCCCAGACTGAAACACTGTCACCAAGAATGAACTATGGACCTTTAATAGAACACAGCAGCACTGCAGCTGAATACGGTGCCAGCTAGGATGATCAACATGCAGGGCACTGTCACAGACTAACAATGGATTACCCGGCCCATACCATGCTAACCAACATCTCATAACATCCAATGACCCCGAACCAGCATGTCAAAATTACAGACCGATTTTCCACTCAACACGTTGCCAACACAGGAACCCCGGCCACTGAGGATAATCCTCGATGAGCTCAGGACTGTCCTGGACCGCCATGAACAAAATATGGACCTTTCCATCAAGGATTGCAAAATAGTCCTGGATCGTCCCGGATGATGCCATAGTGAATCTGATTTACCTGACTTTCTTGGTGGCCAGGACATTGCTAGACAATCGCGGATCATCACGGAACATCATGAACCCATCAGCGAGGCAACACAGAATTGATTCAAGGCCGGGAAAGTACCAGTCCAGGATGGCCTGATTCATCAATGATATGTGGAAGAGTTATAATTTTTCCGAGTTCACTCTGGGGTCCAGTTAGTCCGTATATTTACAGGAAGAAATAAGATTCATGTTTTTTTTTTCATTCCTCCAACAAATTTCCAGTCAGTGAATGAACTGAATGACCTTTAACCCGGGTCTCGAGTGTTTCAGGGGGGTTTGGAAACGTGGGGTTGGGAGTGAGAAAAAGATTTCAGTATTCTGGGGAACATGATCCTAGACATAGATGTCTTGAGGAGTGTTTTGTTTCTTGCCCCCGACATCCAATCAGAGGCTGTCAATGCCATACCGATATAATATACCCACAAATAGTAATTGAATTAGTTGTAATGGCACAAATTCATAATATCCACTGACTTAATAGTGTAAAAAAATTGCGACAAAAGTCACAATTGTTTGAATAGAATGTGAATGAAGTGTAAAAACAGCATTTAAGTATCATATACTGGCTCTTTATAATTGTTACCATTGTGTATTATGGCCTGGTATATGTACATGGGGATTGGGGGGGGGGGTCACACTTTTATTTTTGATCTTGGTGGGGGGGTCATACTTTGTTTTTCGATATCGGTGGGGGGGGGGGGTCAAACTTTGAAAACTCATTTCTCGGAAAATCCATCCAACCCCCCCACCCGATAAATAATGACCGGCCCCTAAGGTATGTATGCCCTATACGAGCCCGTGACATGACCAGTTGATCACGCCTGGACATCTCGTTTGGAAATCTGGGTCAGCAACTATACATTTGAAATCCTGTGAGTGGCAACGAAGGTTCATTTTGTGGTTGTCCATGGGGATGCAAACGCCACATGTACACCACGAAGGCTGTGGACAAGGCATTGTGCGTTCAGGAACAACACTACACTGCTGAAGATGGAACGCCAGTAACCTGGGGCTGAATTTGTTCAACGACTCCAGAACAATCCTGAGGTCATCCACAGAAAGCTGAGCGATCGCCGCCTGTAAACATAACATACAAAGCTGCAGATGTTTTATGACATTTATTTACTCGCAACTGAATACCTAGTGGAGCTCTTGCCTGTTCAAGAAATTTGGGTCAAATGTAATAATGATTATTATTGAAGCTCCATCAAAATTCATTTACTGAGATTGTTACAATCCTGGATGCCTGCCTCCTTCGCACGCTGGGGCAACATTCTACCAGTCAGTTTCACATTGGGGGCAGGATTGTTTCTATGGCCCGGTTTCATTTTGTTAGAAGTATGACTGGGAAAGCTGATACATGAAATACTTCTGGGCCTACTGTAGCCTGGGTACAGCCGATGTCTAGGCTTGCCACCAGTTCCTCAGATGATGAACCTTATGAACAGGTAGTATACGAAAATGAGAAGACAGCTCATGTATGAATGTGAATTCATGCCGAATTTACAATTTCTCGTGGACACTATCAACAGACCACCGGTGGGTCCTCCACCCCCCCCCCCCCCCCCCCCCGCCCGTTTGTCCCCATCCGTTCGTACCCCATCGATGTTAAATATTTATAATAGTGAAAAGCGTGAAAATATCGCAACCCTTTCCACGAGTAAAGTGTTCAGAAGGAGTCCAGTATGCATCACCGAGCAACAACAAGGTGTTGGCTCGGCCCCAGACCCCGTTGCACCCTGTTAGGAATATGAAGTCTTCATGGCGATTCAATCCCAAATCTTGGAACTAACACTCCGCCTGTCCGCCATTGAGTCAAAATCACTGCTAAATGTTCATTATGATATGTTACTTTATTTTTTTTTAAAAAGAGACCCCATCAGTTTTCACAAAGGGGAGGGAGAGGGGGGGGGGGGGGGGGGGTTAATATATAACAATAAATTAATGTGATAAATCATGTCAATTTATAACAAATAATGTCTGGTCTTGTTTTGCCTGGTTATCGTCAGTATAAAGTGACATAAGAAAACTCATAGGTAATTTATTCCAAATTTCTTAAGAAAATGTTCTTGACATTTCCAATCTAAATGGTTTCTTACTTGGTTTCGACTGCGTAAATTTTAGATGAGATATATTTGTTATTCCAAATTTTGCAGAGCTTGGTAAATCACTATCAAAAGAGCAGATAGAAGACATAATCACGCAGACGGACAAGGCAACCTGATACACTGGAGGATGATGTAGTAACGTGTTCATGACAAGAAAGATGCTGGTGCTTCTGTTGCAGTTGGAAACAAGATTTTTGTGTCTTTAGCAATGTTTCATGCCAGTGAGTCATCGTCCAAAACATTATTCTGGAATGTTCGATTTTCATTGCTTTGATCATTTTGTTATACTCAGGACCCGTCTAAGCACCGCAAGGGCAAGCGATGCCAGGTTGCAAGCGGCTTGTAACGAAGGCGAACCAGCACCTGCGACATTTAGATTCCTTCATACAGGACTCGGAGCACTATTCAACACTGTTGAAAATAGCAAAATTGTTTTTATGATCGATCACTGCAGTTAGGTGCACTACATTTCAAACAAACATGATTTTCTATGTTACTTATTCTTCTGTGTGGATAAACATGTTATTGTTATGTTTTAAACTGGTTCTCATCACGAAAAGAGGAGAAATGTTGAAATTATTCTCCAACGGAACTTTCATCAGATTGAAATCACATCTATGAAATGTGTGTAAGGCGGTGATTCGTGCTTCATATAACGTGGGTGAGCTACTTTGAACACTGTACTATCTTCTTGTTTCATTTTGTCGACAAATAGGTTACACCAACGTATTTGTGCGCTTTGAGTGTGGCAGCACCAGACAATTTGCACTGTTTAAATCGGATATTATAAGTTTCCATCGATCTATCAACCCCTGTTTTGGAAATTAATTGCGTGATCACATATAGAACTTTAATATGATATGCAGCTTGAAATTTGGCTGTGGAATTCTGGCAGTATCCATTGGATTATTGTGTGTTTTTGTACTTGAGATGGGCCACCCACCGTGCATGTCTTCATCAAGTCGGATGATGCTGAGTAAGTTCAATGTGAAATCAGTAAACATATTCCGCGAAAACTATTGGAATGATGATGATGTAGTCTTGCTGGTGTGAACAAGAATGTTGTTAATCGTGTGCCCATCGCTTGTTAATGTTAATCGCGTGTTAATCGCGTGCCCATCGCCTGCTGCAACAACATCTGACACCGGTGATTTTACTAGTGTCCAAACGGATCAGCAGGTCTGTCATGAACTGTTCAACACCACCGACCACAACAAAATCGTGAGACAAAATCGTGATAATTGATGATATGATTTATGTGAGACGACTGATCACTATCATCATGTTGGATGATGTAGGTTGATCTATTTATTCTAAGACATGGAAAATGCTAGTGCGAATGAAGATAATGTAATCCAAGACTGTAATGTTTGTAAAAAAGTGTTGTTTATTCACACCATTACATTTTGAACAAATCACCTTTGGGCCCTCACTGGTTCTTTCACACATCAGTTCAGCAGCTTCACAATCTTTTGCTACTATCTTTTTATTCTGTTTCATTATTGCTTCTTCACGGAGTAATGCAAGTGCAGAGAGACGTTCTTCACGGGAACAGCTGTTCAAGGCTTGCACTTTTTGTTCATCTTCATGGACTGTGATCAGATGAGCACGAAGATCAGATTTGAAGACCTCACAAAATGGACAAGGTCTCTCTGGCCTCCTCCTGACTGAAAATGAAAAAAAAAGTACAATACATGACAAAGATAATGCATTGGCCCACTCATAGACCTCCAGATGTACTAGTACCTCAGACATGGGAAGATATGTCTCATGACACTCGGTCATTAAATACAGAAGCGTAGAAGGGCCACCAAGGAAAATTATTATTTTTTCATTCCCGACTTAGTAACTCGATAATATCGAATTAGTATCTCGATAATATCTAGTTAGTATATTGATATTATCGATGAAAAATTGTTTTGGACTTAGAAAATTTCACCCAAGTTTTCCTTCATAATGGGAGCTATGCAGAGTAATCTCATAGAACACACTTCAAGATATGGCCTAATAAATTGTTTTATTGGGGATAAATTTGAAATTGTATTTTCTTGGCCTAGTCGTGTATCTTAGGGTTGTTTACTACAAAATCATTGTATACCAGTTTGTTTTTCTCCTGTGGAGCTCATATCCTATTATGTTTCTCCACTTTGTTTAGCTCATTTTCATGTATAGCTCATTGTACGCACTCCTCGAGAGTTCTATATTGGCGGGCGGATCGGTTAGCCCTTTGTTGGTCAGTCGCGTGGCCGCAGTCCTCCAGCAAACAACAAAAATTCCCCATTTGGGGTCGCAAAAGCTAAGTGAATTTTGCATCACTTTTTACTTTTAAATTTTCTTTTACCTATGAATAGATTACTGCCGTTTTTATTCATTTGAATCCGGAGGTGTCGCGGAGATGACGGACGATACAGACGGTACGGCAGCCGACGGCGAAGCATTCAAAGGCTGGTTGAAGTCACATGGACTCAATGCCGACACTTGTGTTTTGCTGGAGAACCAGGGCTTCGTCGACAACGATACATTGAGTGTGCTACAGGTTAGCGACATTCCGTCGCTGAAAATCAAACTGTTGGCACAAAGACGCTTACTAGAGCGCTTGCTCACCAGAATTGCCGCGGGACCGCAATCTACACCGAGACGAAGGGACGACGCACGTGACGACACAACCGCTCCACCGCCCACGCCGCCCGGGACGTCCAGGGACAACGCCACGACGCACACTTCCAGCCTTGCCGATACACGCTTGGATCAAGCGATGGCTGAGGGGCTTCCTACACAAGCTGCAACTGAACACCATGCACTAGGTATACGACCTCCCGATCTGTCAGGGGTGCCAAATGCAAGTCTTCTCACCAGTCTAAATGTCCAGCCTACTGATAAGTTGTGTGGTACGGAAATGTATAGTCGAGGAGATTTGAATCCTTTGATATATCTGTCAGATCATAGGAAAAGTGATTATTTCGACATTGTGGATTTTGTTCCACAAACTATGTGTGACCACTCGGAACAAATTGTGTCCTCAGATAATGGTTCTGAAATTGTTATCAGGTCAGGCCCCAAAAAACTCAGAATAGAACATGTAACACCCATGTAGTGGGCAGCGGCTAGTTCGCGTATATTGGCTAAACTTCTTGTGGAGGGTAAACTAGCAACAAATCAGACGGCTCATTATCTATCTTACACCGTAAAAATTGCTAACCTCGCACAAAGGTATATGTGGCAATCGGTTATTTTGTATGATCGAGAGTACAGACAGATGCAGGCTGTGTATAAGTTTCCATGGGGTAGTGACGTCCCTCACTTGATTTCAGTCCACTTAACCCCAAGAAACGGTGCCAAATACGGGGGTCAAAAACGTGAGAATCGTGGTGAAGCTAAGGCACGGGACAGTCCAACCAGTGCATGTAAATTGTACAACCACTCTAAGTGTATGTATGGTGATAAGTGTAGGTACAACCATAAGTGCCTGGTGTGCGGGGGTAACCACCCTCAAACTCAACATAAATATGAATAGGTAACCTCCCCTCCCGTGCCTGAAAAAACTGCCATAGATATTGAAAACAAAGTTCGCTGTGTAGTGGATAGTGTGAACTGCGGCAAAATTTCGGATTTGGTGTGTGATGTGTGGGAAAAGGAGCTGGTAAATGATCCAGATAAAATATTTCTTATGGACGGTATTCGTAATGGTTTCATGATTGTTGATTCTGTAGAAGCCAACTCGGCCCATGCTAGAAATCATCCTTCTGCATCAGATAAAAAGCATAGTTCTAAGGTTGAAGACCAGATTCGCTCAGAAATCGATTTTGGTAGATATGTACGAACAGATTTTGCTCCCACTATTGTTAGCCCACTGGCTGCCATAGAAAAGTCTGATGGTTCTGTCCGGCTTATTCATGATGCGAGTAGACCATCTGGTTTAGGGTTGAACAGTTATGTACATGATCAGGATCAGTTTAAATACAAGAGCATAAAGGATGCTATAAATTTTATTGCCCCTGGATATTATTGTTGCAAGGTTGATTTGAAATCTGCGTATAGGTCTGTTGGTATCCATCCCTCGCAGTATCATATGTGTGGTTTGTCGTGGAAATTTCAAGGGGATAAGTGTAAATCATTCGTTGTCGATACAAGATTGATGATGGGAGCGAGTAAAGCCCCAGGTATTTTCCATCGATTATCACAGGCAGTAACACGGTTCATGCACAAGAAAGGGTTCGACGTGGTTGGTTACTTAGATGATTTCTTGTTGGTTGCACCAGATTTTGATACTTGCCGTAAGGGTCTGAATACTTTGGTCACGTTGCTTAGAAGTCTAGGGTTCAGTATCGCGTGGAATAAAGTGTATGGTCCAACTCATAGAATCACATTTTTGGGTGTTGATATTGACACGCTTCAGATGACTCTCGAACTTCCTAAGGAGAAAACTAGTGAACTCAAGTCATTACTGCTCGAGTTTTTATCGAGAAAGCGCGCTTCCCTAAAACAGTTACAAACATTGGCTGAAAAGCTTAATTGGGCGTCCCAGGTTGTTAAGCCAAGTAGATGTTATCTGCGCGAAATTTTCAACTTAATGACCCCACTGCGCAGGCCGTTCCATAAGGCTCGACTAACGTCGGAATTCAAAGCAGCTGTAAATTGGTGGTTATCTGCATTACATACCTTTCCTGGAAAACGAATTTTATGTCATTCAAAAGTCCATTTTGTTTATCTCGATGCATGTAACTCTGGTTCGGGTTTTGTGTATGGAACTGACTGGGGATATGTAAATTGGCAATTGGACTATCCAAGTATGAACAGATGGCACATCAACGACAAAGAAGCCATATCTTCCGTTTTTGCCGCCAGAAAGTGGGCCCATTGCTGGGCAGATTCAAAAGTCGTATTCATTACGGACAATGTTACGGCTCGTGCAATTATTGCAAAAGGCTCGTGTAGAAGTAGGTGGCTCATGCCATGGCTTATGGAGCTCCATTTGTACTCTGTCATGTATAATTTCGACATTTCGGCTAGTTGGATACCTGGTAGGGATAATGTTATGGCTGATTTCATTTCTCGTTTGTCACACCGAAATCATAAACGTGCTTTCTTCCTAGACTGGGGTGTCAACAGTGGATTATATATGTTTCAAATTGGTCCCTTGCTACACTCTCATATGTCGTCTAAAACTTTGTGTCATTTTCTCTCGTAGGTTCTCGGGATGCATTCTGTGCTCATCTGGATAGCAAAATCAAGTATTATAGACAAATGGCATTGGCTGAATCAACTAAACGGTCGTACGCATCCTACCTCAAATCGTACATATCATTTTGTGGTCGCATATCTATCCCTCCTGAATATTGTGAAGCTGCTCCATCTAGAATCATGTCTACCTAATCCTCTTGAGGACAATTATATTCTGACAAGTTTGTTGAAAGGAATAAAACGCTGTAAAGGCATATCAGTGAAACAGGCACTACCTGTGACCCCACACATTTTGCTTAGGATATATCATCATATTGACAGACAATCTCCGTATTGGTCGGTTTTCTGGTCGGCATGTCTCACGGCGTTTTTCACTTTCCTTCGCAAGAGTAATCTTTTTAAGCATTCTCAGTCAAACCATTACCTTACTAGACAAGATGTGGTGATCAATCCTCAGGGTCAGGTTCATCTTACAATCACGTCTACAAAAACTATTCAGTTCAAAGAACGTCGTCTTGTTCTTCCTCTACCATCATTGCCGGGCCACCCTCTTTGCCCCGTTACTTCATTAAAACACATGTTCCAATTTTCACCAGTCATGCCCTCAGAAACTCCATTGTTTGGGTATTCGTCCCCAGCTGGTTTTCAATCCGTCAGCTACAACCGCTTTGTTCGTGATCTCCGATCAGTTTTGTCAAGTATTGGTTATGATTCCGCTCACTACTCCGGACACAGTTTTAGGCGGGGAGGGGCCTCGTTCGCCTTGCAAATCGGCATCCCAGTCGAAATAATTAAACATCTCGGGGATTGGAAGTCTGATTCGTATCAGAGGTACCTTGATACCACAGTTGCAACACGGTCACAAGCTATGGATAAGTTCGCCAATATCTTATCTACAAACTACAAAATTCCCTAAATCACTATGGGATATGGGGTGTATTGGTTTTTTATCTACATATATACATGTGTACACTATAAATGTCATGTACTGTAAACAGTTGTTAAATCAAATAAATCGAGTTGTCTCCAAATACATTTTTATTCAGTCTTTGTCAAATATCTACTTCTAGTTTGTCAATTATACAAATTTATGGCCTAATAAATTGTTTTATTGGAGATAAATTTGAAATTGTATTTTCTTGGCCTAGTCGTGTATCTTAGGGTTGTTTACTACAAAATCATTGTATACCAGTTTGTTTTTCTCCTGTGGAGCTCATATCCTATTATGTTTCTCCACTTTGTTTAGCTCATTTTCATGTATAGCTCATTGTACGCACTCCTCGAGAGTTCTATATTGGCGGGCGGATCGGTTAGCCCTTTGTTGGTCAGTCGCGTGGCCGCAGTCTTCCAGCAAACAACAAAAATTCCCCATTTCCCTCCCACCCTCCCAAATTGTGTTTTTTAAAATATTGTGTGTAGTAGTAGTTTTAGTTTGTAGAAAACTGCTCGATTTATTGTGGGTGTATTGGTTTTTTATCTACATATATACATGTGTACACTATAAATGTCATGTACTGTAAACAGTTGTTAAATCAAATAAATCGAGTTGTCTCCAAATACATTTTTATTCAGTCTTTGTCAAATATCTACTTCTAGTTTGTCAATTATACAAATTGAGAGCCTAAGTATTGGCACATTCAAATGGGAAATCATATATTGCGGTTTGGTGGTCATTTATCGAAATCTATTCAGACAGTTTTCCTCAAAATCATGTATAAGATTATCCTTATATACGTTTGTGATGTGTATAAGTTTTGTTGCCTTCGAATCGACTGTCTGTGAAAATTTGTCATTAACGAAAAAAATATTGATTTTAACGTCAGTGTAACAATTTATATGTATTCAGTATTCTACGCAATTCACATGATTGCCACTAAGCTACAGCACCCTTGGTGCTATGTTTCTGTATTGTTACCTCTACTGCCTCAATTACCTTTCTGTCTGTCTCACCTAGGTACATGCGTGAAGGACTGCCATAAAAATGTG
The DNA here is from genome assembly GCA_949152475.1 of Terebella lapidaria. Lineage (NCBI taxonomy): Eukaryota > Metazoa > Annelida > Polychaeta > Terebellida > Terebellidae > Terebella > Terebella lapidaria. The sequence continues at coordinate 25,842,979 of OX424568.1, read as the reverse complement.
TACAACAGTTGAATGAAATAGATGTCACAGTCTACGAACCCTTTGAGGAGAATGCGTCTTCTTCGTCATTGCCAATATCCATGCCAATATCTATGGAGCTTTCTTAGCGAAGGGTACCACAGTGTTAGTTTTCTACATCTCTGGTAAGAGTACTCCTCAATGACCGCTAAAAAATCACAGCTAGTGGTGCAGCGAGGTCCTTGTGATTGGCCATTGATAACCATACATGAATCATATCTGGATCAGTGGCTTTGTTTCTTTTAAGCGGCACACTCACAAGTGAAAATCTGTACCCGGGTAGTTAAGGTTCCCATCCTGTTCATCGGTTACCCATGACGGCATAAGATATAATCATGGAACCGATACCCAAATGAAAAGTACTCCGAGGGAACAAAACCCAGTCGTTTCTCAAGGTCTAGTTCTAGTGTCAAAATCCACAGAATTTCATTAAACTTCATGCTAACTCCATATGGCCATAAGGAGATACAACCAGGTGCTCCAGATGCACCGTTAGCTATAAGTGATTTGTTTTTCCAGTTTCACTGGACACGTGAGCTCGGAAATAATGAGGTCATAAAAATTCCTATAAAAATATATTGGAGAAGGCATTTAATTTTTTAAAGATTCAAATGATCCCCAGTGAGCCTCACGATTTCGTGTCGCAATCGACAGCTGAACATGAAGGGGTTGAACAAGAATAACGTGTATGAGAGCTTGTAAAGTGGGCAATATTATGCGTTTCTGACCAGTCGCTCCCTTCTTTCATGCCGTTTGTATATGTTGTTGTATGCACTCGTATTCAGGAAAGCTGACAGTACGCGGCGAGTGCTGGACTTCGAACAAGATGAGCATAGCAAATCACCTAAAATAAAGGTAATAGTGAAGTGATATCCCTGTCTTGAGAAGTATAAATGTCGTCTGAAACATGTTTGTAGATTGGCCTAATAGTCTGGAAAATGATTATTTTGAACCAATTATTTCAAAAGTCGTCTGGGGCTTCGATCTGCCGTCCGCACTTGATGGCCATTTGATGGAGTATCGCTAACAGATCAGGAGGAGTGAAATCCTCGAAGTGATACCGACCCGTTATTCCCCGCTGCTTGTTATGACTGCTGTTTCACCTACGTGCGTCGCAACTAGGTCTTCTCGTTGGGCAATGTGCAAGTCTGGTTGACTCACCAGCCCACAGGTGAAGGACCTCAGCCACGATGGCAACAACAGATGTTTTGCCTGTGCCTTGATTCCCCGAGAAAACAAGGTTTGGCGTTCGATTGAGGACTAAGTTTCTTGACGCCCGCACCTTGGACATTGCTGCCGATGCAACAAACCCTAAAGCTCTTCCTTGAGTTTTGTGACTCCCAACAATAGCCGCCATTTTCGATTTGTACAGGCCATTGATTTCGTTGACGATTTCTGAAAAGACGTAATCATAAACAATTCATAATTTATTTGTATGTAATAGGTGGATAAACCGTACCTTACCAGTGTACCAATCAAAACAAACAATCTGCTATATCATGAAGGCAGTTCTGCATAAATGCCTTAATGATAGTTGATACAGATCTTGGAATACATTGAAATATCAACGAATGCTAATCGAGAACTTTTCCAGGAATACTGACTTCCATGAGTGAGTTATGACACCCCCAGGATAGTTATTTGAAGTTGATTTTCTCATGTAAAGGATAACACATGCTGCATTACCATGTGGGGTCTGCCGCACCTCAACGACTGGAACTCTTCTGCGTTTTCGCATTTCCTGCATAGAATTTGAATGCATATTACAATACACAATAATAGCCATGTAATAATAATAATAATCAGATTTATTTAACGACGGCCGATGATGATAGGCAATTCTGCCTGTCTTCCCCATCCCCAAAATCTGAGGTCTTCACCCTGCCACTGCAGGAATGGAAAGTTGGCACCAGGAGCTACCTTCTCCTCTCGGCCAGTGTAGGATGATCCACACCTACGAACATTCCACATTTAATCACGTGGAGTCCCGTGTCCTGAATGAAACGCTCGATGGCAACAGTTCCATAGTGTCGACCGTGGAGGATTGGCGCAGTGGTGAGATCTGTGGGGTGCAGCATGGATTCACAAAATTTGTTGATTTGACGTTGTGCTCCAAAAATACATCAAAAAAAGAAATGCAGCTGACTTAAAATTTTGCCGATTCATCCTTGAGGCTTTCATGCATATCTCGGAAACTAACTAGGCTAGGAATCATCTTGGGTCGTGACGACCCCTGGTGTCGATTTTTTTTCTGCAACTAGGCACTTCCTGTTCAGCCGTATTTTCGGACTCGTCGTCCTAGACAAACGTGTCTGAGGGGTATTAGTGATGACCTTTGACCTCGACCTTTAATTTTTCTGCTGAGTCTTCATTATTCATTTTCATTGATATCTTGGAAACGGTGCAAAATTATTTTGCTGAATCGGCACTTCCTGTTTGGCCTTATCTCGAAAACGGTGCGTCGTAGAGTGAAACGGAACTCAATTTCGGCCTCCTGGCACTAGACAAACTAGTCTATGGGGTATCTTGGGTCGATACGACCCCTGGTGTCGAATTTTTTTCTCTGACTCGGCATTTCCTGTTTGGCTATATCTTGGAAACAAACGGTGCATGGTAAAGCAAAACGGAGCTTCATTTCGGCTTTCTTGCACTGGACAAACTAGTCTAGGGGAACGGGGTCAATATTGGGTCGAGAAGACCCCTGGTGTCGAATTTTGTTTTGCCGATTCAATGTCTTCAATATCTCAGAAACAATGCATTGTTGAGCAAAACGGGCTCTTCGCCCTAGACAATACCTTGACCTGAAATTTTCTGCTAATTGGGCATTCTTAACATTCGTCGATATCTGAGAAATGGTATGTTACAAAGCAGAACTGACGTTCTACACATATATGCCTAAAGAGTCAGTCAAACTTTGTCCACAGATGTTTTCAGAGTCATCATGATTCTTGATAAGGTATATGTTGGGTAGGAATTGGAGCTTCACACGAAATGTCCCAAGGCATCTCTAGGCCTTGATGTCTAGTTTCTTCTGTTTTATTTCATTGTTTGTTCTGTGTACCATATGAGACAGCGGTAACATCAGAGTGACTGCAGGCTCCACACCCAATGATTGGTGTCCTGTTTCTTTTTAATAAGTCATATTAATATTAACTTATGTTTGAATATGTGTAATGATTCCTCTGGCAATTTTTATAACAACAATTAATAGGGTATTTTCCATTCAACCCTGAAAATACTTATAGAGATTATGAAAAAACAATTTGACTTATAAATTAATTTGGCTCATATCCATCATGATAACAGTTCTTTTTTGTACACACATGAGCATGCATTCTAAGTTTTAGGAATGTAGTAAATTTTTTTCTGTCAATCATATCGTTTGTATTGATGTTTTAATGCAGGACGTGTGGCTGCATAGTTTATGAAGACGTTTGCATGGTATGTGGCTAAATTCGTATGCATACAAGTAAAGCTTTTAGCTTCAAAAGCATGTAGCTTCTTTATTTTGCTGATGGCAGGCATTAGTAAGGTTTGTGATGTAATTTGTGCAGTGATAGTTTTGTCATTAATCAGACCTGGTGATTTTATAAAGGATGGATCACATATATCAACAGTTGTGGAAATGTGTCAGTTTGTGAGGGAGATATGTGCACCACTTGTTACCTTTGTAATGTTATTGTCTGAAAAGTAGTCTGATGCATGAAATGGACCTGTTTGTCTTATATTTGGGACTGGTGCCCATTTTTATGTGATGTATGTGTGATTTTAACAACATTTTAACAGCAAGTGGTTATTTGTTTGTTTCTATGTCACAATTAATACCGGCAATATACTGGCAACACATGCGGTTAGTTTGCATTTCTGACATATACATGATATAAGTAAATAAATATTTTGGGCATATACTCATACGTATATATTGTGTGATATTTGTTGTATTATAATCAGCTACCTCTTAGTAATCATGTTATTGATTTTATTTTTTCCATTTTAAGCTGCCAACATGTAATGTGCCATCCGGGGAAAATACAGCAGAATAAATGATTATTGATTGATTGATGAGTTCAATTCTACACACCTTCAGACACCACAAGCTGATGACAGGATATATTTGAACGTATATTTTATCTTCCAGTTAAATCATACTTGCATTGTTCTCTGAGGGGTTTATTCAATGCTGTATGTTGGTTAAACTCCGGCCAGTCACGGCTGAGTAGTTTTCAGTATGATTTGAAATAGAGAAATCCCACGAGCACTAGGGGTTTATTTGACCATGTTGAATGAACCCCTGTGCCTCAGGTTTTTTATATTTCTTGATGCCTGTCCACAAGGAAATAAGGTCCAGAAATTTCCCCCTGTAGGGGAGAGGGAGGCAAGACGCCTACTGATAACTGTGGGCGAAGTTAGTATGCACAAGTGTGTCGCAAGTCCACCCTGTTACCATCAATATATCATGCTGGTGAACAATTATTCTGAGAACATAATTTTTCAGATGAGGAAGCGTTTTAATGAAGACTTGTGGTTAAAACGCCCATGGCTAGTGCTTTACCTCCGTGCTTCATTGCACCCTTGTGAATGACAATAATTATATCATCATCGCCATCATGGCGATCAAAACGCCCATGGCAATTTGAAGTACCTATGTAAATTGAGGCAAGATGCCCATGGGCATTTCGCCCCCAATTGGGCGTGGGTGTTTCACCCCAAATGTCCATTTTGATAAAAGTTTAGATAACTAACATAATGATGCAGTATAGAATTGACGACAAATGACGTCATAATTACGTAGACTGTCCCGGCAAGTGTGTGGCCTAAGGCCTCTAGGTCAGTTTGTTTGGGCTCACGAGTCCGGAAACAATCATCATTTTGCTCAGGTAACCTTTTTAGTATACATGTATGCCCAAGAACGAAAATTACTGTCATATCGAAGCCGCGTACTCTGTCGCTGTGTTCTCATTAACAGATGGAAGATTGTGATCCATGGCGGGATAGATGACCACAGCAGAATGTTGGTATTCCTGGCTGCATCCACTAACAATAAGAACGAAACGGTGCTTCAGCACTTCTTGAAGGCCATCGTCGTGTTCAGCATTCCTTCCAGAGTTCGCGTCGACGAGGGCAGCGAAAACAACGATGTATGCGACATGATGGAGCTACTTCGGGGATCAGGGAGAGGGTCAGCGATACGAGGAAGAAGCGTTCACAATCAACGTATTGAGCGGGCCTGGATGGACACGTGGAATGGGGCAACCAACCTCTACTACGACATCTTCGCCTACCTTGAACACAAAAACAAGTTGGAAGTAAATGACCTAAAAAACATATGGGCCCTCCAATATGTCTTCCCTCGCCTGAACATGGAGTTGCAGGCATTTGCTAACCAATGGAATAACCATGGGCTGCGCTCAGAGAATCACCAGATGTCCCTGCAACTCTTCGTGGGTCGCAAGTTCCATGATTCGGGGGGAAATCGGGTGGGGTGTCCCGGAAAATTTAGCATAATGATATAAATTTTGCAACAATCAAAACAATTAAATAAAATATTTTTGATTAGTCGGCTCAACTGTTTTAGAGTGCACACAAAGGAATATTTTATGCAGGGGGTCCCCTACTTTTGCGCATTAAGCTCCACCGATTCCCGTTATACTGGCAAGGCAACAATGAGTACTCAGGAATCATTCATTTCGAAGCATTTGGTCATGTTTTTTTTTGGGGGGGGGGGGGGGATTTTAGATGTCAAAGCATCACTCTTTCCTGTGGTGATAAAATTACGACTAGAAAATGCGTTGGTTTCACTGGAATTGAATTTTTCTGCAAAAATATTATTCTTGGGGAGGCAACCTTGCTTCTGTGATCAAACAGCCACATACGTCGCGCTAAAACACTAGAGGACGTGGCCTGGTAGGGGATGGGGGGGGGGACATCTGTACCCGCTTTCTGCTTGAGACGCGAAATCCGGACAGGTACTGAGTGCACTGGGCAGGCAATTTATCCCTACACTGGGCACAAGGATCCTTCGTCGAACACACCTGGACCTTACAGCACTCAGTGTGAATCTCCGTTCGTGTCAAATTCTTGCACAGACAGAACACTTCATCTACAAAAGACAACACAATTTATGCGCGATAAATGAGGAAAATGGGCCTCGATGCAGAGAACTTGTACCACCTTCTTTCAAAACAACGCTACCTAGCTAAAATGAAGTAGCTAAACTAATGAATATACGACTTCTGACGATCTAACAACGTAGACACTGTCAGAAATCTTTGAAAAATCCAAACTTGAAATGCCAAATCTAGGGCTGCTCTCTCTTTGGTGAAAACAACTTTATAGCATGCGTAAGTAGCATTCGTGTATACCTTGTAACTGATTCTTGGCTTCCCTGATCTGCATGATCTAAAGCGTCTGTCCACAAGAAGCAAATCGTCCTGAAAGGGCAAACAACAATTTGTAAATTTGAAGGTTCTGGCATTCAAACAGTGGGAATGATTAGACATATCCGCTTTCAGAACAGCTGGTGGGTGTATCGGCGAATGCCTATTAGTGCTGAGGGCTAGTGATGGGCTGATCAATTATGATATATCAATATATCAATCGAATAACCCTCTTCATGCTCCAGATCATCTTGATATTCGTGCTCGGTAAATGTATGTCACAGCTATTAACCGAGGTCCTTCGAACATTGCCATCGTTTTTTAATGTAAATGACATAATTATGTCAACAGCATGAACAGTAATACTTCATCATGGACATACTTGATCATGGACATTTGTCAACAATAATACTTTATCATGGATATCAACAGTAGTACCTTTTGCATTGTACAGTACGCCTTCGATATACCACGCATCGATGAAGGGCGCGAACGGCTATAACACGGTTGAGCCATGGCTCCCGAAACCAAACCAAACCAAACCAAACCGCCATTATATATCGGCCAATATGTCCAAAACTGATTCCCAAATTAGTTACCACAGACACGTCAAACACAGAGGAATATAGGCACATAATCTACATTAATCAATCAATCACATTAAAGCATAATGGGCTTACACATTTACATAATTATATGTTCGCAAACAAATCCTCGGAAATTGAAATGAAAATATTATTCGTAAGTGTGTCTATATTGTTGGTCAGTTGAAGCTTGAAGTGACTTACAACTAGAATTTTTGGGTATCCAGTTTACACTTAGTCATTTTTCTTATTTCACAAGATATTTTGCATGTATCTATTTTATAATGATATATATCTCACATTATTAAGGCATTTCGGCAGAAATGCCTTTATGGTTTTAGCAGAAATTTTTTTTTTCTTCTTCTTTCTTTTTTTTCTTCTTCCGCCGTTTTGGTTTCCGGACGATAACTTTAGATTGCCTTGACGGATTCTTGTCAAATTTTCACCACAAGTCAGAAATGATATGTGGAAGAACCCTATTCTTTTTTAGCCGGATCCGAGGTCCGTGAGGTCCGTGAGGATGAAATCAAGGCTAATTTTGAAACTTGGTTTCCGGACGATAACTGGAAAAATATTCACGCAATAGTTGCAGAACTCTGCATGGAGGTTCATATGCCACCAGGGAAGAACCCTATTGATTTTGGGATCGATCGGTCAAACGACCTTTGACCTAGAGGTCAAAATAATTTTTTGCTGATTCATCCTTGAGGCTTTCTGCATATCTCAGAAACCGTGCGTCGTATTTTCGGACTCGTCGCCCTAGACAAACATGTCTAGAGGGTATTATGGATGAACTTTGACCTTGACCCGAAATTTTTTTGCCGAGTCTGCATTTTTTGTTTTCGTCGATATCTCGGAAACGGTGCGTCGTACAGCGAAACGGACGTTATTTTCGGACTAGTCGCCCTAGACAAACATGTCTAAGGGGTATTACGGATGAACTTTGAACTTGACCTGAAGTTTTTTTGGCTGAGTCGACATTTTTCATTTTCGTCGATATCTAGTAGATATTATAAATGACTCATCACACCGAAATGCCTCCAAGGCATCATTAGGCCTTGACGTCTAGTTTATTCATGCATTCATTTCTGAGTAAATAAAATTTACAAGTATGATTGCACAACGGTTGGACGTAACATCCACTGAAATCTGGTATGGTTTTGCAGGGGCTGATCTGAATGGACAAGAACTTCTCGGACTCAGCCGGCAAGATTTACTGGAGCTATTGCCAGGGCCTGAAAATCTAAAAGTCCGGAAGGCTGTGGAAGCATTCCTTTCCAAAAAGCAGGTGAACACTATATATATTGACCGTTCCTCACTCCAAGCACAATACTTGTAACTTTGCTAGCATTCCGAGCTTGTAGTAAATGTGCCGAATTGCATATTACATGTATATTTTTGTTGTCAGATGGGATCCCCGAGTTCGTCATCGAACGAAACTCGTCTGTCAGCTTATTGTACCACGCCAAGCTCTCGGGTGATCAGGACACATGCCCTTGATTTCCCACTCTACATGGATCAAGCATTGGTAGACAGTTTACATTCAAGTAGCCTCACCCACGCCTCTGTCAACCGGTTGGTACGAAATACGATCAGCAGTATGACATCAGTCTGTCTGGGCCTTCAAGACCCTCGGATGCCCAACCGTCACGAGGTGTTGGAGGTGGCCAAGGCCCTCGTCAAGCGATACCCAAGTATTGGATCCCAAGATATGAATCTGACACCAGATTATCTACATGCAGGCAATTATCTACATGCATCGTCTGACAACAGTGTTCTCATGATCTAGGACACATATTGAACCATCAAATCATCTGCATGATAACTTGTATATGTAAACAGCCACAATGTATAATGGTTCATGAGCTGTTGTCGGTGTGATATAGATATAAATATCTTGGTTTCAACAGTGCTTGTGATATTGCAGGACTGTTCCAATGTTTGGATTTTTTCATCATGCTCATTGTATCGTTCTGGTAACTGCTCCTTTCAGGAGGGTATATTCCGATGCCTGATGCGACGGCTCGCCAACTGTAAGCCGACAGTCAAACCACAGGGCAAAACACCGTCCCGCAGCCGAAAGAAACTGACTTTCAGAGGTGATATAAATGTCCGGTCATGGACACGATGGACACAAACAACTATTAAACCTAATATACGGTACTCACTCAGAATGGTTCATCATTTAAAACTAATTGTCAAATTTGAACATTATTTCAGGCACAACAAAGACCAACACAACTGGATCTATCACTAGGACGGCTACAGTTGCCAAGGCCAGCATTTCGATGAGCAGCCCTGTTGGAGCGCGGAGGGCCGGGACTCCCGTCACCAGCTCCCACCTTGGTACGTAGCCAAAATATCAATAATGTTTCACCAGTGATTGCTAAAATTACTAATTTCTGAAATAACCTCAGACCCTCAAAATAACCTCAGAAATAAACACAGACCTGGGAAGGTGGCTTTGAAATAAATTCAGTTCCGAAAGGGTTATAGAGTATAGCACTAATTGTCAAATACGAATATAATTTCAGGCACAACAAACTCAACTGGATCGAGCACTTCGGTGGCTACAGTTACTAAGGCCAGCACTTCCGCCACCAGCCCTCTTCAACCAGAAAGGTCCGGCGGTTTCGTCACCAGCCCTCTTCAACCAGACAGGTATGGTGGTTTCGTTACCAGCCCTCTGGAACCCGACATGTCCGGCGGCTTTGTCACCAGCCGTCTGGAACCCGACATGTCCGGCGGCTTTGTCACCAGCCCTCTGGAACCCGACATAACCGGCGGCTTTGTCACCAGCCCTCCGGAATCCGACATGTCCGGCGGCTTTGTCACCAGCCCTCCGAAACCCGACAGGTCTGGTGTTTTCATTACACCATTACAATGAGCCTGTTATTGAGCTACTTCAAGCAATTTGATCAGTTTGTGTAACGAGGACAGAAAACGTCATCATTGCTCAATCTATGTAACTAAGGCCATGTGAACACTTGCCTTCTTGAACCAAACAGATCCGCTGAAGCAGCCGAGGCAGACAATCCACCTCTGCCATCACTGGTTGTTGAGGACGGCGAGTCTGAAACAGGTAAAATAGAAAATTTAAAATGCATTATCAGTGTAAAAGGCTTGATTATGATTTTTTCTACCCATGCTATAGGCATGCAGGTACATGTACTGTATGGTTCCTAACATAACAGCGGTGCCCTGATTCCTTATTCATGTTAGTAGGTTGATATGATAACATTACATTGTAACACGGAAATGGCAATGTTTTTTTTTGGAAAAGGGTCTCAACGGCCTGTGTTTGTACTATATGTAGGATCAATATGGTATACTTTCCTCAATTGTTACCAGATGTTGGAACCATGCTATTTCATTTTACAAATTAAATCTTAAATATTTTTTCAAGGGAGGAACAACCCGAAACTGTTGGCGTCGTATTACAACAAGCTGACCGAGAAATTGCAGCAGAAAAAGACTAGCATCAAAGTAATACAACACCTTCTCGACATGGAATTTCCAGCTCGAAAAAACTTCGTCGAGTCCCTTGAATCCCTCGGTGAAAAGAACTCATCACACCGAAATGCCTCCAAGGCATCATTAGGCCTTGACGTCTAGTTTATTCATGCATTCATTTCTGAGTAAATAAAATTTACAAGTATGATTGCACAACGGTTGGACGTAACATCCACTGAAATCTGGTATGGTTTTGCAGGGGCTGATCTGAATGGACAAGAACTTCTCGAACTCAGCCGGCAAGATTTACTGGAGCTATTGCCAGGGCCTGAAAATCTAAAAGTCCGGAAGGCTGTGGAAACATTCCTTTCCAAAAAGCAGGTGAACACTATATATATTGACCGTTCCTCACTCCAAGCACAATACTTGTAACTTTGCTAGCATTCCGAGCTTGTAGTAAATGTGCCGAATTGCATATTACATGTATATTTTTGTTGTCAGATGGGATCCCCGAGTTCGTCATCGAACGAAACTCGTCTGTCAGCTTCTTGTACCACGCCAAGCTCTCGGGTGATCAGGACACATGCCCTTGATTTCCCACTCTACATGGATCAAGCATTGGTAGACAGTTTACATTCAAGTAGCCTCACCCACGCCTCTGTCAACCGGTTGGTACGAAATACGATCAGCAGTATGACATCAGTCTGTCTGGACCTTCAAGACCCTCGGATGCCCAACCGTCACGAGGTGTTGGAGGTGGTTAAGGCCCTCGTCAAGCGATACCCAAGTATTGGATCCCAAGATATGAATCCACAAAAACCTTGGGTATGCATTGATATTGAGATCTGACACCAGATTATCTACATGCAGGCAATTATCTACATGCATCGTCCGACAACAGTGTTCTCATGATCTAGGACACATATTGAACCATCAAATCATCTGCATGATAACTTGTATATGTAAACAGCCACAATGTATAATGGTTCATGAGCTGTTGTCGGTGTGATATAGATATAAATATCTTGGTTTCAACAGTGCTTGTGATATTGCAGGACTGTTCCAATGTTTGGATTTTTTCATCATGCTCATTGTATCGTTCTGGTAACTGCTCCTTTCAGGAGGGTATATTCCGACGCCTGATGCGACGGCTCGCCAACTGTAAGCCGACAGTCAAACCACAGGGCAAAACACCGTCCCGCAGCCGAAAGAAACTGACTTTCAGAGGTGATATAAATGTCCGGTCATGGACACGATGGACACAAACAGCTATTAAACTTAATATACGGTACTCACTCAGAATGGTTCATCATTTAAAACTAATTGTCAAATTTGAACATTATTTCAGGCACAACAAAGACCAACACAACTGGATCTATCACTAGGACGGCTACAGTTGCCAAGGCCAGCATTTCGATGAGCAGCCCTGTTGGAGCGCGGAGGGCCGGGACTCCCGTCACCAGCTCCCACCTTGGTACGTAGCCAAAATATCAATAATGTTTCACCAGTGATTGCTAAAATTACTAATTTCTGAAATAACCTCAGACCCTCAAAATAACCTCAGAAATAAACACAGACCTGGGAAGGTGGCTTTGAAATAAATTCAGTTCCGAAAGGGTTATAGAGTATAGCACTAATTGTCAAATACGAATATAATTTCAGGCACAACAAACTCAACTGGATCGAGCACTTCGGTGGCTACAGTTACTAAGGCCAGCACTTCCGCCACCAGCCCTCTTCAACCAGAAAGGTCCGGCGGTTTCGTCACCAGCCCTCTTCAACCAGACAGGTATGGTGGTTTCGTTACCAGCCCTCTGGAACCCGACATGTCCGGCGGCTTTGTCACCAGCCGTCTGGAACCCGACATGTCCGGCGGCTTTGTCACCAGCCCTCTGGAACCCGACATAACCGGCGGCTTTGTCACCAGCCCTCCGGAATCCGACATGTCCGGCGGCTTTGTCACCAGCCCTCCGAAACCCGACAGGTCTGGTGTTTTCATTACACCATTACAATGAGCCTGTTATTGAGCTACTTCAAGCAATTTGATCAGTTTGTGTAACGAGGACAGAAAACGTCATCATTGCTCAATCTATGTAACTAAGGCCATGTGAACACTTGCCTTCTTGAACCAAACAGATCCGCTGAAGCAGCCGAGGCAGACAATCCACCTCTGCCATCACTGGTTGTTGAGGACGGCGAGTCTGAAACAGGTAAAATAGAAAATTTAAAATGCATTATCAGTGTAAAAGGCTTGATTATGATTTTTTCTACCCATGCTATAGGCATGCAGGTACATGTACTGTATGGTTCCTAACATAACAGCGGTGCCCTGATTCCTTATTCATGTTAGTAGGTTGATATGATAACATTACATTGTAACACGGAAATGGCAATGTTTTTTTTTGGAAAAGGGTCTCAACGGCCTGTGTTTGTACTATATGTAGGATCAATATGGTATACTTTCCTCAATTGTTACCAGATGTTGGAACCATGCTATTTCATTTTACAAATTAAATCTTAAATATTTTTTCAAGGGAGGAACAACCCGAAACTGTTGGCGTCGTATTACAACAAGCTGACCGAGAAATTGCAGCAGAAAAAGACTAGCATCAAAGTAATACAACACCTTCTCGACATGGAATTTCCAGCTCGAAAAAACTTTGTCGAGTCCCTTGAATCCCTCGGTGAAAAGAACTCATCACACCGAAATGCCTCCAAGGCATCATTAGGCCTTGACGTCTAGTTTATTCATGCATTCATTTCTGAGTAAATAAAATTTACAAGTATGATTGCACAACGGTTGGACGTAACATCCACTGAAATCTGGTATGGTTTTGCAGGGGCTGATCTGAATGGACAAGAACTTCTCGAACTCAGCCGGCAAGATTTACTGGAGCTATTGCCAGGGCCTGAAAATCTAAAAGTCCGGAAGGCTGTGGAAACATTCCTTTCCAAAAAGCAGGTGAACACTATATATATTGACCGTTCCTCACTCCAAGCACAATACTTGTAACTTTGCTAGCATTCCGAGCTTGTAGTAAATGTGCCGAATTGCATATTGCATGTATATTTTTGTTGTCAGATGGGATCCCCGAGTTCGTCATCGAACGAAACTCGTCTGTCAGCTTCTTGTACCACGCCAAGCTCTCGGGTGATCAGGACACATGCCCTTGATTTCCCACTCTACATGGATCAAGCATTGGTAGACAGTTTACATTCAAGTAGCCTCACCCACGCCTCTGTCAACCGGTTGGTACGAAATACGATCAGCAGTATGACATCAGTCTGTCTGGACCTTCAAGACCCTCGGATGCCCAACCGTCACGAGGTGTTGGAGGTGGTTAAGGCCCTCGTCAAGCGATACCCAAGTATTGGATCCCAAGATATGAATCCACAAAAACCTTGGGTATGCATTGATATTGAGATCTGACACCAGATTATCTACATGCAGGCAATTATCTACATGCATCGTCCGACAACAGTGTTCTCATGATCTAGGACACATATTGAACCATCAAATCATCTGCATGATAACTTGTATATGTAAACAGCCACAATGTATAATGGTTCATGAGCTGTTGTCGGTGTGATATAGATATAAATATCTTGGTTTCAACAGTGCTTGTGATATTGCAGGACTGTTCCAATGTTTGGATTTTTTCATCATGCTCATTGTATCGTTCTGGTAACTGCTCCTTTCAGGAGGGTATATTCCGACGCCTGATGCGACGGCTCGCCAACTGTAAGCCGACAGTCAAACCACAGGGCAAAACACCGTCCCGCAGCCGAAAGAAACTGACTTTCAGAGGTGATATAAATGTCCGGTCATGGACACGATGGACACAAACAGCTATTAAACTTAATATACGGTACTCACTCAGAATGGTTCATCATTTAAAACTAATTGTCAAATTTTAACATTATTTCAGGCACAACAAAGACCAACACAACTGGATCTATCACTAGGACGGCTACAGTTGCCAAGGCCAGCATTTCGATGAGCAGCCCTGTTGGAGCGCGGAGGGCCGGGACTCCCGTCACCAGCTCCCACCTTGGTACGTAGCCAAAATATCAATAATGTTTCACCAGTGATTGCTAAAATTACTAATTTCTGAAATAACCTCAGACCCTCAAAATAACCTCAGAAATAAACACAGACCTGGGAAGGTGGCTTTGAAATAAATTCAGTTCCGAAAGGGTTATAGAGTATAGCACTAATTGTCAAATACGAATATAATTTCAGGCACAACAAACTCAACTGGATCGAGCACTTCGGTGGCTACAGTTACTAAGGCCAGCACTTCCGCCACCAGCCCTCTTCAACCAGAAAGGTCCGGCGGTTTCGTCACCAGCCCTCTTCAACCAGACAGGTCTGGTGGTTTCGTTACCAGCCCTCTGGAACCCGACATGTCCGGCGGCTTTGTCACCAGCCGTCTGGAACCCGACATGTCCGGCAGCTTTGTCACCAGCCCTCTGGAACCCGACATAACCGGCGGCTTTGTCACCAGCCCTCCGGAATCCGACATGTCCGCCGGCTTTGTCACCAGCCCTCGAAACCCGACATGTCCGGCGGCTTTGTCACCAGCCCTCTGGAACCCGACAGGTCTGGTGTTTTCATTACACCATTTCAATGAGCCTGTTATTGAGCTACTTCAAGCAATTTGATCAGTTTGTGTAACGAGGACAGAAAACGTCATCATTGCTCAATCTATGTAACTAAGGCCATGTGAACACTTGCCTTCTTGAACCAAACAGATCCGCTGAAGCAGCCGAGGCAGACAATCCACCTCTGCCATCACTGGTTGTTGAGGACGACGAGTCTGAAACAGGTAAAATAGAAAATTTAAAATGCATTATCAGTGTAAAAGGCTTGATTATGATTTTTTCTACCCATGCTATAGGCATGCAGGTACATGTACTGTATGGTTCCTAACATAACAGCGGTGCCCTGATTCCTTATTCATGTTAGTAGGTTGATATGATAACATTACATTGTAACACGGAAATGGCAATGTTTTTTTTTGGAAAAGGGTCTCAACGGCCTGTGTTTGTACTATATGTAGGATCAATATGGTATACTTTCCTCAATTGTTACCAGATGTTGGAACCATGCTATTTCATTTTACAAATTAAATCTTAAATATTTTTTCAAGGGAGGAACAACCCGAAACTGTTGGCGTCGTATTACAACAAGCTGATCGAGAAATTGCAGCAGAAAAAGACTAGCATCAAAGTAATACAACACCTTCTCGACATGGAATTTCCAGCTCGAAAAAACTTCGTCGAGTCCCTTGAATCCCTCGGTGAAAAGAAGCGCGTTGAGCGGATACTCAGTGCATATAGATGCTTCAACACAGCGGCACATGTAAGTTCACAAGAGACTGTTTATTGCAGTGGTGATGGTGGTGGTTTAGTGAGAGGTGAGAGTGGGTGGGGGGGGGAGGCTATATTATCGCTGTACAAGTGGTTCATTCGGAATGTTGTGGTGAGTGTGTAGGCCGAGAAATAAATATGATCTGCATTAAATAAACTGAAGTAGGCCTACATGTTTCGCAGACAAGAGTAACTTCTGTACTTAATTTAAAAGTGCACTTTAAATTATCTCTTGTCCGTCCAGGACGGACAACATATTCCTCCCAAAAAGTAATATAACATTATATTATCAAAAATAGGTTCTGCTTGAATATCATAGGAACAACACGAAAAATGTTGGCAACATTGTGAGTTCCTTGATGCAAACACCAGTTTTCATTGTTTTTATGATAGTTGGACGCATGGAAAAAATTGCAAATGTTGCGTGCTTTTTGGCCGTGTAATTTTGTAACGATCGCAGCGTATGTTTTATCTTTGATTATGTTACTAATATTGGCAAACGCATGTTTCATTTCGGCTCCCAGATGGCCACCGATCAAGCTGGTGATGACGACAACCAGAGGAGGAATATGGATATGATTCAGCAGAAAAGTTTTAGGTTTAGGGCAAAGTTCACCAGACATGTTTGACTGGGGCCGCGGGTCCGAAAATGAAGTTTGTATACGATGCACATTTCTCGAGATATGCAGAGAGCCTCTGAGTCAATGATGACTCAGCAAAAATGCTGATAATGTGATGCATCGATCCAAAAATCAATAGGGTCCTTCCCTAGTATGAACGTTTATGCAAAATTCCATATCCATTGCCTGAAATTTTCTTGAAATATGATTTTGAAACAAAGTCCAGATATCAACCTTGAATCCGTCCTCAAGAATCCCAGAGCCAGGTACAAACAAGAATGGGCTTTATACACCGGACAAATGGTGAAAATTTTATCCAAATCCATTGAGGCATTCACGACTTATTGATCGCAAACCCAAAAAGATTGAAGGTAAAAAAAATTAATACAGATGAAAACAGGAGGAGTTAAAGAACATAGGCAAAACCATAAAGGTATATCTCGGGTTGAAATTTCCCACTAACGATCAATTGTGTTTTATAGACTCAACAAATCTCACTGCGAACAAATAATCTTAATTTTTTTTAAAGAGACTTTCGTTACCTCCTTCAACTTTCATTGTCTTCTTTGCTGGGCTATGAAGGAGCATATGGCTGGGCACAGTAATCGCGCCAGAACCAACGTTATACGTCACTTACGGAAGGAGGGCACTTCACATCATCACCGTCAAAGTCAAAATGTAAAGACCTGTTCTTGGTACACCCACTATGGAAGCCCATAGGTGAGATGCGCGGGGAAAAAAATCGTGTCTTTTTTATTGAAAACCTATCACGTTCGCACATAGAAAGTTCAAAGCTACCACGTTTGCACGTAAAAGTATTTAAAGCTATCAAGTTCGCACGTGGAAACTTTTAAACTTATCACGTTCGCACGTAGGAAGATTTTAGGCTTCCACGTTCACACGTAGAAAGTCCAAAGCTACCACGTTCACACGTGGAAACATTATATGTTTTCACGTTCGCACGTAGAAACTTTAAAACATATCGCGTTCGTACGTAGAAAGATGTAGGTTTCCATGTTTCCACATAGAAAGTTTCAAAGCTACCACGTTCACATGTGGAAGCATTTATACTTTTCCACGTTCGCACGTAGAAAGATTTAGGTTTCTACGCTCACACGTAGAAAGATTCAAAGCTACCACGTTCACACGTGAAAGCATTTGAGGCTAACACACCCAAATCTTTCCAAATGTGAACGCAGTAGCCTTAACTGTTTCCACGTGCGAAGTATTAAATGCTTCCACGATCGAAGGTGCTAACTTCTTTTTTCTAGTAAAGACATCAAAATTATTTCCGCCCATGTCACCTATGGGCACCCATAACCCACTCATCCTTGTGGCTTTTGATACAGTGTTGAATTGTCTTAAGGTAGTCCGCTCCAAACAGTGAGGGGAGGGGGTCAGAGAGTTTTTCAAAATAAATGACTGTATTAACAAAATCTAGAGCTTCGAAATGATATATTTTATAGAGTAACTGATCAGCATCCTAAAACTGAGAAGAAAATAGGGGGTCACCGTATCCGTTCTCTTGGAAAACAAGATGCAAGATGTGAATATGGGCAAAAAAATGTGTAAAAATACCATAAATTAAGTCATTTCAGTTAATGTTAGTGATTTTTGATCGAATATGTCGAAGATACCAGAACGGTGACCCCCTATTTTCTTTTCAGTATTAGAATGCTGATCAGTTACTCTATAAAATATGTTATTTTGAAGAGATACTATTCAAGATATAACTTTTAAATTTTGACTATTCATTACCTCCCTGTTTGTAGCGTACTACGTTAATTCTCGGCATCTTCATGTTTGGCTTTGCAGTGGTAACAGCGATATTGATCGTGCACATCCTGTCCAAGAAAGCGAAGGTAATGAAATTGTTAGTGAAACAGAAGCGACAGAAGGAAGTATGGATGGAGCACAGGGTAATACAATTATGATAAATGTTATTAATATATTCATAATATGCTTAAGTTCAAATTGAATGTTTGTTAAATTGATTCATTGTTAATTTATTCTGCGTAAACACCAAAAAATTATGCATTGTACATTGCTGTATTTCAAAAATGATGACATGATATCTATAAGCAAATACATAACTACTTTCGAATGTATAAATAGGTATGATCAGCCTATACAAAGAAAGTCGTTTGAAGAGAGAGAAAAAAGGAAGGAATCTAATTTTCAAACAGATGGCAAAGACATTTCCAGGGACGGAGAAACAGATAAAGTCGAAATTTTTCTACTTGAAGAAACAGTAAGTATACTGAGATTGTTTATTAAAGATTCATCAATAAGTGACTGATATAATAAAATATATTTTTAGTATTTCTTCCTTACTACAATATAATTTTTTTGAGAAAAATCACAAGATTATTGTGACCCAAATTATTGTTTGCATTAAAAATATATGTCGATTTATAATTTTACCATAATCTGATTTATCAAATATGATCCAATGTATTTAGTACTTTTCGCAGTTGAAGGCAGCACTTCCCAATCATATGTGATTAGTAATATATCTTTATTATAAATCGATGCTTACAGGTCCCCAGTTCATTTTCATCTATCAGTGATGACAAAAGAATGAATCAATGATGGTCCCGGGGAACTGCATCTTTAAAATTTTGCCAGCCCAACTAGGCCTAGATATTTAATTTCTATCCCTGCTGTAGAGATGCTTTGAGCGCTTTGAACTAGATACTATAGATGTTACAGGATATGCAGTGGAATACAGTACCAATATACTAGTATGCAAACTTCAGGAACCCTGGAAATGTGGTGAAGGCGGAAAAAACACATACCACACTCGAAATAATGTCATACCGGTATGCGTGTAGTCATACGACCGCACATTCCCACGCACACTTCCACCCCCCTTTCGGACAGATTTGAAAGGCAAAAAAATACAACTCGATGAAAAGTTATGGTGACTGCTGCATGCAAGGTACCGGCCGGTATTATCACGACTGCATGTCCCATATATGGACACTAAGCGTTTAGAATACTTTTGTGGTCCAAAGTCCACTGGCGGTCCAGCTGTATTTTTTTCCATGGACACTAAGCATTTAGAATACTTTTGTGGTCCAAAGTCCACTGGCGGTCCAGCTGTATTTTTTTCCATGGACACTAAGCATTTAGAATACTTTTGTGGTCAAACGTCCACTGGCGTCCAGCTGTATTTTTTTCCATGTAGTCAAATGTAGTTACAGTCAAATTGTTTTTTTTCACGTCATTTCCTTGCAAAATTTTCTTACTAAAACATGTCAATAATAATATCATTTTGCATGGAGATGTTATATCGACCAACAGTTAAAGTGATGAAATGTTTCTTTGTTTATTATGTGTGGGACTACTAATATCCCCAAGGTTACAACAAACGTCGACTTACCCAGGGCAGCATTTATTTCCAACCGTAGGCTTAGGAACTAGAAGATACATCAGAAAAATCCAGAAACAAAGGGCATAAGTGATACATTTTATTCTCTGACGTTATATGAATTTCATACTCTACTATAATCCATACAAAAAAATACAACTCGATGCAAAGTGCATACAACAACATTTTTTTATATACAGTAGTCATGAGACCTTGAGGATATCCAAACTTACTAGTATCCATACATTTGAAAATGCATTTTGCCGCTGTACTGTCAGTACAATGTTTAGAATGTATGAAACAAACAAGAATATTATAATGATCCATATAACTCAATTACTTGGCAATATTGCAACTCTTTATATTTTATATGCAGGCCAAACTATTCATGCATCCCAACCTGAGTTATGAAAAAATCAAAAATACATACTAATTAGTATGTGAAAATCAAATTTTCTATTTTTCAAAACAAAAATCAGTGTGTTGCATATATGTATGGAAAAGCATCGCCTTGACAGCTGCATACTGCTGTATGTGACAACAAAGTGCTGTTTCCAACTTGCGCATGCTCCATGAGGTCTCCCCTTCTCACAGCAGCCAGTACTGTATCTGAAAATACAAAGTAGATTTTTGTGATTCATTTTGTCATTATCGAATTTAGTAATAAAAATTGCAAATGGATTTATGTACCAGTGATTGTGAATACATCTGTTTTCGTGCTTGGTGTAAGTATCAACATATTACAAGCAATACAACCAGATTTTGATGATGCCAATTGAACACCAAATCTAAAATACAATTCTGGAATAGAAACAGAGCCGACCAAACAGTTTATTCAAAGACAAAATTGCGTTATCAGGGTCAGACAGTGTGTGAAAACGTGTTTCTAATTTTGTATGTTTGTTTTACAATTGATAGCAAATTTCTCACCCACCTAACTTCAGTGTGAAGTGCTTGTAGTCTATGAGAGGCTGTCGCGTCACATACCCACAACTTTACAGGACCAGTTCCAGCACCATCTTCCTTTAAATGGAAAGCAATGCATTAGTTAATTTAGCAAAGCATCAGTTAATTTATGCATTAATAATCATCATGAGTGAGAAATGGTCGTGTTTGCCTCGAATGAAAATGAGTAGCCATGAGATCATTTTTCATATGATTGAAATTGTATGATATGAAACATTACCAGATCTACGAAGTATTTTTTACTGCAAACACACAACTTACTTCAATTTCCTACACATTTCATGGTGCAGTTTATTTCGAATGATGTAATCTTTATCCAGCAATAAGTACCGCAGTGTAAGATTGTCCAGTGGTTGAAGTTGTGGTAGCTCCTGTGGTGGTGGTGGTGGGGGGGGGGGAGGTTGAAGATGGCCGCTGAACATGTATGGACTTGTGTTAATAACCAGTCTCAATCGTGTTGGTCAGTGCAACCACCGACAACGCATCTCCATTATTCTTCACGGACAACTGGTTTGAAACTGTAATATAAATTTTTTTGTTAAAATACCAGTAGGTATGTCAGACTCTTAGCAATACGTACTAGCCCTATATCTAGACTGCATGATGTAGAGGTATGGCTTTTCAGGTATAAATTTTGATATATACTGGTAGTTGTTGCATGCGTGCGGTTTGGCGGTATCCAAATTTCTAGTATAAAATAATCATCCCTAATCCTTCTCGTGATCCAATAATTCCCATATAGTTCTAGTCTACACTAGATCTAGTCTCTAAAGTGCGCAAATGACCACGATTAATATATATGAAAAATAAATTCCAGATCTATATGATAAAATATTCAAAATATATGCGAAAATATTATAGAAAAGCTGGAAACTGCGGTGGACATTCCATGAAAGAAAAACCTCGCATCATGGATGAGGACGCCGATGGTCAGAAATGAGGGAAATCACATCGTACGAATCAGCGTTTTAAATTTACGATTGTGGACGAACTACTAGAGGAAAATGAATGAAACTACAAGATTTTCTTACAAGATAAATGTCTTCTAAACATCGCTTACAAAATTCAGATCAATGAATTATCGACAGATCTACGCCCCGTCAAAAACCCGATCGCGCACGAATTGTCCCGCACCTATCATCGCCCACTTCAACCCCAAATCGACAACCCAGGAGCAATTTTATATATTCTACTGTGTCCATGATTTACATTAAGACATAATAATGATTATTATCGCTTATTTTCATTCTGGTTACTAACCTAGATGCATTTTCTCGGCGTTTGGCTGAACACAGTATTTGAGGCGAACGACACGTGTTGACAAGTTGTACAACCGATGACGTCACAAGGGATCGCACATTCATAATCCCGGAAAGAGCGCATATAGGAAAGAGCGCATATAGGATGGAAAATAAAATCCATAAAAAAATCTTAATTTTATCTGTTTTGACAACTTTATGTTTACTAGGAACTAACCCTTTAAGATATGCAATATTTCTGAACCTGCTGCTTATAATACAATTAATATTTTTTCCATACCCATATTTTTTTAAAAATAAAACAATATCATTTCTATCATTATTCGAAGCCTGCTCTGATCTGGCAGATGCCTGCTCTGATCTGGCGGAAGCCTGCTCTGATCTGGCGGATGCCTGCTCTGATCTGGCGGATGCCTGCTCTGATCTGGCGGAAGCCTGCTCTGATCTGGCGGATGCCTGCTCTGATTGTTTGATCTGGCGGATGAACACAGAATACACTCGTCCTTCGGACTCGTACATCCTGAATTCATCCGCCAGACCAAACTCGACCGATATCTTTTTGCGGAAAACACACTTGCATGGTTTCATATATGTATCTTCACAATTTGGACCCGAAAGACGAATATGGAGACCAAATACTTCTGCAGGCGATTTCAGAAATGCTTGATTGTGAGATAGTCATATCGTCGACTTCGAAACAAGGCACTACCCTGATTCGCTAAGAAGGTGAAAGAACTTTACTGAACCCATGTCATTCATTATCCTTGAACACTTATTGTCCTTGCCATTTGTCGTCCTTGAACACTTTCGCGAGGGCGAGCTGCATTCAGCCCAATCATCTGGTTGTCATGGGTCAGTTGAAAAAATTCGTTCTTTTGCTCTTTTTCATTGATGGAGGAAAATAAGAGGCTGACTTGTAAATTGTTTTACCTGGATAATATGTGTTAAAATTTTATGATAAATTGAAAGTGCAATTCATATATTATGTATATCTGTAACATTCTTTGTAAAGTTGAACATTCATAGCATTGAAACAAATTGTAACATCTGTAACATTCATTCGTAGCATTGAAACAAATTACCACGATTTTAGCGATCATGTTAAGAATAGAAACAGCACGAGTTGACTTGTTTTGGGCACTCATAACTTCATGTCCATTACTGTGATCAGCCGCGGCTGTAAAGTTGTACAAGAAAACCTAATATCCAACTAATCATCTCCCAGCTTGCCGCGATTATCCTACAGGACAAATCCATTATTATGTTGATGCTCATCCTCACTGTTGCATTTTCCTTACCTTGTGTTGATCTTCCTTCCAAAAAATCTGAGCACAAGTCAGTGACAATAACATGACCTGACCCCTAGACAAAAGAATTAGGTCAGTCACCGCCTTAAGATATGTTGCAGGGTGTTCAGCAGATGCAGTTTGTACACTGGCGGTTGTTGTTTTCACAAGCAGTGGATTATATTGCAGCAGAATATTGGAAAGAATAATCTACTGCAATAGTCTACTGGGAACCG
The DNA here is from genome assembly GCA_949152475.1 of Terebella lapidaria. Taxonomy (NCBI): domain Eukaryota; kingdom Metazoa; phylum Annelida; class Polychaeta; order Terebellida; family Terebellidae; genus Terebella; species Terebella lapidaria. The sequence continues at coordinate 25,819,434 of OX424568.1, read as the reverse complement.
TCTCCCAGTAGATTCTGAAAAAAATAATCCACTGCAAAGAACAATAGAACCGTGGACTAAGATTGACACAAGACTGCCCTTCGGGGCACGGAAAAGCCTGTTTGTGTTTCATCGACTCACTCAAGCAGTACAACGTATCATGCATCCCTATGAGAAAGTGAGGATAAAGGTGATGATCGAACAGAAATCAGCCTAAATGCACGCTAGGAAGCGATTAAGCTTTGCCTAAGAGGATATACCAACAATTAGGCATCACTGAAATGTGTTAGAGTTTTTTGGATTCAGTAAACATATAGCTTGTGAATAAGTACTCAATGCTCACTCAGCAAAATGGAAAATGATGGGTTGTGTACATTAAATTGGTCTATCGTGATGTTAAATCATGCATGATAATACTCAAAGCGACGGTTTATGCCACAACGTAAATGTACATGTAAGCCTATGTGTGATATCTGGTGTATAATATAGTAAATTTTAGGGGTAATATACTTGTTCTATGTATTCAAATGTTACTCTATAAAATATGTTATTTTGAACAGATAATATTCAAGATATAACTTTTAAATTTTGACTATTCATTACCTCCCAGTTTGTAGCGTACTACGTTAATTCTCAGCATCTTCATGTTTGGCTTTGCAGTGGTAACAGCGATATTGATCGTGCACATCCTGTCCAAGAAAGCGAAGGTAATGAAATTGTTGGTGAAACAGAAGCGACAGAAGGAAGTATGGATGGAGCACAGGGTAATACAATTATGATAAATGTTATTAATATATTCATAATATGTTTAAGTTCAAATTGAATGTTTGTTAAATTGATTAATTAATTCATTGTTAATTTATTCTGCGTAAACACCAAAAAATTATGCATTGTACATTGCTGTATTTCAAAAATGATGACATGATATCTATAAGCAAATACATAACTACTTTCGAATGATGATCAGCCTATACAAAGAAAGTCGTTTGAAGAGAGAGAAAAAAGGAAGGAATCTAATTTTCAAACAGATGGCAAAGACATTTCCAAGGACGGAGAAACAGATAAAGTCGAAATTTTTCTACTTGAAGAAACAGTAAGTATACTGAGATTGTTTATTAAAGATTCATCAGTAAGTGACTGATATAATAAAATATATTTTTAGTATTTCTTCTGTATTTCACAGAGATCACAACGCACTTGTACATCACGAAGTTCGATAAGTTCTCGTCGTTCAGCTGGCTCAATTAAGGCAGAAGCTGCAGCTGTGGCAGCCAGTCTTAGAGCTAAGTTGAAGTTCATGAATGTCAAGGCCCAAAAAGAAGCAGAACTAACCCAGATAAAGTCAGAGATGGCTGAAATGGAAGTCACATCTCAACTTCACATGACCGAAGCCAAGTTACAGGCAGTGAATGACTTGGAGGTTACTCCTGCAGAAAATGACCGCTTGACTGATGTAGGAGCATTGAAGCCACAGCCATCTGAGGAGAAGCCCGAATTGTTGAACACCCAGACCTCATCCTTAGCTCCTACAGGAGGCCCATCCCGCCCGAATGATAAAGATGAGACTTTGCTCAAACTAGTCTCTGCACTCACTGAACAAGCCACATTATCGAGGCTTCCGGTACCGGACCCTGGAGAGTTTTCTGGTGACCCATTACAGTTTTCATCATGGATGAGTGCCTTTGATAGGCTGATTGAGCGGAAAGGAATTCCTGATGCTGAAAAGATTCACTACATGAAGCGGTTTCTGAAGGGTGAGGCTCGCCAATGTGTTGAGAACTTTCTGATGGTGTCCAAAGAAGAATCATTTGCAGCAGTGAAGAAAACATTGACAGAGAGATTCGGGAATGATTTTGTCATTGCGGAAGCATTCCGTGACGAGCTGGAGTCTTGGCCAAAGGTTCATCAAAGAGACGGGAAAGCTCTGCGTGCTTTCTCAGATTTCCTGAAGCAGTGTCTAACAGCCATGAAGATGTTCTCAGGGCTGGAGGTGCTAAATGACCAGCGGGAGAACCGAAAACTCATAGCTAAAATTCCTGACTGGCTCGTGACGAGGTGGGCGAGGAAAGTTGCTCAATACAAGATCGATCAGGAAAAATATCCCTCTTTTGATGATTTTGCATCTTTTGTTGAGATTGAGGCAACAATAATGTGTGATCCTGTGACCTCAGTAGAATCTTTAAAGAAGCTGAGCACAGGTGCTCCTTCCACAACTGACAACAGGAACAGAAACAAACCTTCAGCACGCACTTTAGCAACGGCCAGTGACGCATCTGGTAGTGGATCAAAGTCTGCAACAGTGAAGTCATCCCCTCAGGAAAATGGTGAATCGAAGTCTACAATAGTGAAGTTATCTCAAAAGAACAGTCAAACCTCAGGACCTGCTGGTGAAAAGAAGAAAAAATTTTGTGTCCTGTGCAAGGGAGAACACAACTTAGACAAGTGTGACAGTTTCCTAGCCAAGAGTCTGACAGAACGGAATCAGTTTGTCAAAGAACATGCCTTATGCTTCCGATGCATGAGCTATGGGCACATTGGTCGAGACTGCAAGCATCCCAAGAAATGTCAAGTATGTGAGAAGCGTCACCCGACATCCCTGCACAGCTATGCATTTGCCGTTGATATTAGGCCCAAGAACTCTGAGACCTTGGCTACTGCGATGAAGACGCTAGCCAATATGTCAAACCAGAAGTGCAGTATGATCGTGCCAGTCTGGTTGTCTCATCGAGCTAATCCTGCTACTGAAGTGCTAACATATGCTTTGCTAGACACTCAATCAGACACAACATTCGTGACCAGATCCACTGTAGACAAACTGGGACTCTCGGGGGTGAAGACACATCTCCGTCTATCAACGATGTCCTCTGTTAACGAACTAGTTGAATGTGAGAAGTTTTCTGGATTTCAAGTACGAGCACACAATGAACTGGTTACTGTTGCACTTCATCGGCCTTATGAAAATTGGTCATATTCATTTGTTCTTTAAAAGTTTTCAACCTTTTTTTCAGCTGAAGGCCAGTTTAACTGCTCGACAAGAGGTAAGAAACTAAATTGTTGTAGAGATTTCCTTGTGAACGATCTACAGGTTGCATATTTCAACTGCTTTTCATTATATTTCACATGGTACTTATTATGGTAAGATCATGACCCCTGAATGAGGACACTTTGTGCTGAAATTAGCCTATTTAGACTAGTGTTGGATTGGTACTAGTAATTGGTTCCAATTTCATCTTTGATGAATTGGTTCAATTCAACCACCCAATGATCTATTAAAATGATTAATTAGTTTCTTACATAACCGCCCAGAAGTTTGGATCAAAGCATGGGTAAAAATTGGAAGCACTTTGGATTCAGATCTTAGTCATACACCCAAATCAGAATAAAAGTGTACCAAACAGTCACACATTTCAAACTATACCTTCCATTTTTAAAATTAAAAAACAAAGAAAAAAAATACAGAGTATGGGAATAGACAAGGCCTCTACATGTACATGACATGTAGGCTTTAATGTCTAATATGAATTTACTTTCATGAATTTTTTTCCAGTCCCTGATGCAGAAGCGTGATCAGGATGAAACTGCCAAATGGTGGATGAATCTCGGGCTGGATAGAGATGGTTTACGTTTGAAGTTCATATCACGAGAAATAGGTTTGATCATATTTAAGTTCCAGAACCTATGATCCGATAAACTAATGGCCCCATGGCGTTGCCTCCGTCGTCGTCATCCACATTTTTAGCTTTTTTGTTTACAGGCAAATTTTTCGTTGTCCTTAAATCGCTGGTCTGCGTGTCGCCGGCAGTCGGAGTTTCCTGGTGGGTCAGTGAAAAAACTGAAAAAAAAAACTTTTTTGGACTTTTTTTGTATTTTTTCTTTATTTCAATGGGAGCTGCTACACTGTACCTGTGTTCACATAGAACACTTGAAGATGAGCTTAGATAATGGTACATTCAAATTGGAAGTCATATATGGCGATTTGAGTGGTGACCTTGAATTTGACCTTCGACGACCTTGGAACGTCAAATAGCCATTCCAAAATGGTCTGAAATCCACAAATTGGCTTCTGGAATGAAAACGCTTGATCATATCATAGAGCTTAGGTTTGTAGTCAAATATGGTGAACCTTTTGGAACTTAAGAACTTAAGAGCAGCGAGAAGTATTAGAAGACCAGCTTCTTGTACCACTTGATACTTTTCCGTGGAGGTTCATACTTTGACTCATTCTAGTAATTTTTCCCACTCCGTTCCTATTTTTGGCAATATTTTTTGTTTCCTCTATTTCCTCGATCTCAACTTCAATTGTGAAAAGTAAAAAAGAATGTTTACAAATCATGATTGAAGAGACATTACATGTACATATTCATATGGTGGGTGATGGTGTGGGTGCCCCAAAATTGATGTGATGGTTAGGTCTCAGTATTGGGTCTTTTTACATGGTTTGCAAAGATTTGGGCTTGACCAATAGCAAATCATAATTCCAAAACGCACACCTTGATCTGAAAGAGAATCCCTCACACTGGATCTGAATCAGTTGATAGGAATTGCCGTAGAATACCCTGCCTATTTCTGTTTTTTATGTTGACGTTCTTGGCCAGGACTGCAACGATCTGCCCCAAAATATTTGGGTTTTTTTCAGTTGTTATTGGTTAAAATTGCAAATCTCAAAATTGTATTGGCATGAGGTTTCACTGTTTAATTTCTAATTTTAGAACTGATTGTCAAGAAAAAAATGAGTAAGCCTGTCCCCCAGGACATATCCGACCCTAGTAAGCACGTGTAACTTTCGATGTTCGTACTTAGTAATGCAATTTGGGGGTTCGAACTAAAATATCACAGAAACAAATAAATATCGGTAAGCTACATCTGTTGGTACCACTTCCGGGAAAGTAAGATCACAGGCAGCGATTTGGACTTGCCGGTGGGTATTTGTTACGCTTTATAAGGGACCGCCATATTAAGTAATGATAATGTACGTTATTCAATTGCAGCATGCGAGTGACTGGTAGCATACAATAAAGGCAAATGCAAATTTCAACAGTTTCAACGGATTTAATTTTGCATTGTATATCACACAAATCCATGATTAACTGATCTGGATACCGTAATTTCAACAAGTAGGCCTACCTCAATGTAAATTAAGGGTGTATCTCCACCTGGACCCATTCTGAGGGGCTGAAATTTGAAATAATATGATGATTTTCAGACTTTCAAACATTCATTAATATGACATTGTGTGATTGGAAGCGGATTTTGGGAACCAATTCTGAGATTTTGCTTAGGATATTAACGAAGCGTTTTGCATGGATACATTTGAAATATGGGGTTCCAAATTCTAAAACTACTTTCGCCTCAGCTAAAACATTTTCGTTGCAGCTAAAAACTATTTTTGCCTCAGCTAAAACATTTTTGCTGCAGCTAAAACTATTTTTGTTCCAGCTAAAACTATTTTCGCTGCAGCTATAACCATTTCAGCTGCAGCTAAAAATATTTTCGCCCCAGCTAAAATATTTTCGCCACTTGAAAATCTCCCAGTCTCAAAAAAATCCCCCCGCCACCAAATACCAAACAAATCTAAACCAAATGAAAATGACACAAATAAGCCGCCGTATTACCCAGTACAGAGCTTTTAAACATTCGAAAAAGATTTGTGCAAATTTGTGAATTCAGACACGATTACGGGATAACTCTACAAACGCGGGTGACTCAGATACACAGCCAAAATTGCAAATGATGCTCCAAACGGCCTGGTCTCAGAATACATTGACACCATATATACCTGTCAAAAACTTTCAAATTATTATTTGATGGTTTTATAGCTCAACACAGTACCTTTTTTTGCCATGGAACATCTTTGAAGCCATAATCATATCTCAACTCCGTGCCAGTTTGATGTCGTCTTCAGCAAAGAGGCACAGGTGTGGTCTGTTTTGACATATGACCAAGCGCATCTTGGCATTAGGCGATTCGAACACGTATATGTCGTTAACATATCGTCCTAGTGTGTTCGACTTGGTTGCTTCATAACTGCAAACAACAGTCTATGAATGTAATACTTGTTTAAAAAAAGTTATGACACACTGCTGATCATTTATGCACCTTCTGATAAACCGAATGTATGCATTCATCATTCAAATTTACTGATAACGGAAATTGGAGAACAAACGCAGAAGTGTAAACAATATTAATGAGGTAAATGAATGGTAATGGGAATACCTTACCAGAACTTACTTCCCTCGAAAGGGAAGTAGTACATGTATGCCCAGCCTGTGGGGTATTTTCTTTCCCGTTTGAGAGCATCGTTATAGGACAAGAGTTCTCCCCGATAGACCATGAGAAATTCCCCTTTTCCGAAGGCTTTTTGGGTGAAGATCCCATATCCTGTCAACATGAACACGTTTTGCTTATTTGCACTTGCTTTTGTTAAATATTACGTGTAACTTTACATCTGGTAGGCCTACTTGGTGTCCGTACTGGCCCTATTGTTCTCAATGGGTTTACCTCTAACTCATGAAGTATACCTGGTCAGAGGTATATACTAATTGCTATTCTAACAGGCACGTGTCTTATAATGTTAAAAGTATAATGGTAAAAAACATCACAACAGCAGAACTTAAGGTTACGTCTGCGGCCACGGGGACAAATGAGGTTGGAATCAATACTTGAGGCTGAGTGAACACGAAAACATTTAAGGATGAGTGAACACAGTACGTTCCGTGGTTAAAGGATCCTTAAAATAAATACTAGATCAATTTCAATTATAAGGCCTTTTGATCAGTTTGCTAATAACATGAAAATTATCTCGATTCGTATTGTGACCTCGAACTCGTATTGTAATAAATCTCTCGAGTTCCCTCTCACAGAGATCATTTCTCGTGAAAGTTCTACGCTACCATAATACCTCCATTACAGGGGTGGAGCTTGTCCATGCGTAAATTGATTCTCATCCGCATTGTTTGTAGCTGTACATTATTTTTGCCAAAAAGTGTTTTAGTTGCACTTTCCCACAAAGGATCATTGTGTGTGTTGTCATTGCTCAATATTTGCTACTTAGTTGTGTTGTAATGTGAGTTTGTGACTTAAAATATAGGTAATGTCATCGCTGGCTTAATTCGGTAGCAATCAGTTCACGCATGGGCAAACTCCTCACCAGTGGGGCCATGGGGCCAAAAATACAACACATATTTTTCTTCTTAGGGAGAGTATATCACATTTACTGCAAGGGGGTAACTCGGTGTATGTGTGTCTCCTAGACACTAGGAAAGCTTTCGACATGGTATGGCATCCAGGGTTATTATATAAACTCGCACAGATAGGTTGCAATAAACACTTGTTAGCTATTCTGTATGATTTCTATCAGGGCTTCAGGTGTTCAGTTCAAGTCGCAGGTGGTTTATCTCACTGGTTTGTCGCAGAGCAGGGAGTTCATCAGGGTGGTCCATTTTCAATGTTATTATATGTGGTGTTCAATAACGATCTACTTAACCAGTTGAGGATTGATGGTCATGGTGCGAAGGTGTTTGGTCTAGATGTTGCATCCCCAGCGTATGCAGACGATGTATCCCTTATTGCACTACATAAAGCACCATTACAAGCTATGCTTGATAGAGCGTACTCCCAGAGTAAAAGGTGGCGTTATGATTTTAATCCCGACAAATCACACGTGCTAGTTTTTGGTAAAGATACATCCCCTCAGAGGCAGGTACTTCTGGGTGAAGAGGCTATGACTGTCGTTAATGCAGATAAACACCTCGGTATTCCACTATATACATCGCAGGGTGTTCCAGAAGAGGCAATCGACGGGCGTATTAGCAAGGGTAGACGTACTGTTCATGCTGCGTTGGCGCTAGGTAGTCGCTATCAGGCGCTACACATGCCGTCGTTAGCCAAGAGACAGTACGAACCACGGCTAACACCAAGGTTAGCAGTACCTCCTCTACTTTTTCAGGAGGAGCCTATCTGTTTTCACTTTTTTTCTGGATCTACTGAAGAATGGCAAAATTAACAAATCCGAAAGAAAGACCGGGTACAAGATACTTGCATGCGATAACTCAAGAAAAAAATCATTGTGAAGATTGAAATGTTAGTTTAGTCCAACATGCTATTGCTCTGACATAGTGAAATTCTCTGGTAATCAACGTAGCCCATTTGTCCTAGTGTATTTTGCTAGTATGTCCGGTGAATTCTAATATTTTATTTTGTTTAGCTGAGGAAGCAATGATGACTAAACATAATGTGACAGAAGATATGTTAGTGGAAGGAGAGGCGGAGGCGGCAACTGCATCCGTAGCTTCGGAGCTGGCCGCAGGCGAGGAAGGGATGACAGATGTATACCTGGCCCATCAAAGGTGCCTTCAGGCGCCATTCTTAACGACTTCTTGGACCACTTCCAAGATTTTGGTGGTGGATCAAAATCAAAATACCAAACCAGGGTGGCGGCAAATCATGTTTCCGCCATCCTTTTCTCGGTGAATGGGCTCCAAGGGTTGGAGGACACCAAAATAAAAACATGCTTCATAACCCATCTATCAGCATTGATCAGGTTATGGTGTGCCAAAACGGGAGACTTCCACCCTGAGAAACTACTTGTTTTCTTTGGACAAGTTCATTGTTTTTCTGTACCATAGTGAAACATATCTGAAACAAATCTGGACATGAATGAAACAGGTTTGAACATGTACTAGTCTGAAACGAGTCTGAACACGTCGCCATATAAATATTCAAATATCAATAATAAATAAGGTGCAGAGTTGCTCCTCGTCTTTTCCATTTGGCATATCTACTCTATCATTTATTCTATTTCTCGTTTTTTTTATCGGTTAAACTTTATTTGTGAAACTAGAACACTCAACCAAAATAAACACAAAACAAATTGAATATCTAAGGGTTTAGTATGTGCAAAAATGAAGTATTTTTACATACCTATTAATTTTCTTTTGATTTGAGCCTGTTCTATTTATTTCATTGGTGTATTTACTTGCTGGTTGATTTAATATGATTTTTGTTCCTGTTTCTCAAACATAAACATTACCTGAAGATATCACGTCGATCATTGAATCGTTCTTCGGAACACGTCTATCCAATCACATCATGTTTAATATCCTGCATCTTCGAAGCAGGCTACACACAGTAATCATGCCCCAGAAGCGATGTCTGAAAGCCCATGAGGTCTCAATTGACATATCGTCAGCAATCAAGAGAAGAAAAGTGAGTTTCAACTGTGTCGATTTTCATCGTACGCAGGTAGTTGAGTGGTAGCTTGTGGATGGGGGGATTTGGGTGTATTAGTAAAGTGAAAATAGTATGTGGGCTTATACTGAAGCACTCAATGAGTTGAGCGGAATCTTCTTTACAGAGTGTCAATGACATGATTTGATCAAAAGTTATAAGAGTTTGAAGCTTGAAGTGGCGAGATTCATTCTTCCAAACTAAATTTGTTCATTAGTATGCAAATGATATCTTCATGACGTCATGAGAACAATGCCTAATTAGGTAGTCCCCAACAGGAATAATAATGCTTGTTTCGTCTTGCTGGACTTGATCTTGACAGATCTTGGTACATAAAGTTGATTAATGGATGCTGAAATACTGATACTTGGCATCCCATTAAACATGTTAGACTGCATAGTGTTTACGGTGACGAGACCGAGTTAACGACACGGGAGTCTTTCTGGACTTGATCCTCGACCGATCTTTGTACATAAAGATTGATGGATAAACTGGATATATATAAATCGTGTCCTTGCCAAATTCAACAAAAACCAGAAGAACAGCACAGTAAAGAAGCATGATCGTGTTTACGATACTGTACATGCGTGCCTATACTGTTCAGAGCTGATGTCTGATGTACAAAATCACATGTTGAACAAACATTTCAAGGAAGAAAAAGGTGTTCGAAATACGGGACACCTCCACTCCTGAGATCCACTCGACAGAGATCATCTGACGTTTGGTTCTATAAATACAAGCGTCGGGAGAGAAATCTTGGAAAACCGAATCCCATAAAGCCCCTTTAATGCATCTAGGGCACTGTGTGAGGTAGTTTTTCTTCTTCTGGAATAAACGTGATTTTGGTGCGTTTGTATACCCAAACCTTGTTTTTGTTATGATCTACGTTTTGCCATGACGACTGGCATAAACGCATGCGCTCGTGCATAGGTATAGGCTAGCATATAGTCAGGTGGGGTATAACGCCCCAGTCGGGTTGAAACGCCCCACTGCGTTGCGTCACTAAAAACGATCAATACTGAGAATGAGTGACGATTGCGTCACGCATGAGTCCAGTCAGTGACGACCAACACATAATATTTGCGAATCTGCGAAATTATTTGCAACTTTCCGGTGGTTCTTTGTAACATCAAGGTATGTTTTTACCGAGTGTAAGACATACACAATTGAATGAGCACAACAACCTGAATATCTATTCACACCATACGGGGTTTATTGTAGCATGTGTATCTAATATTTGCCAAGTTAACGAGGGAGTCACGTGCCAGCATGCTCTCAACCAAAAGTGATGATGTGGGGTATAACGCCCCACCCCCTACTTGTTGGAACGCCCCGGGGGCATGTAAGTATCAATCTATTACCACCAATACAGCCAAATTTTGATGATTCCAATAACAAACGTAAAATACAACATTTTGCAATAGAAACAAAGCCCGACCAAATAGCTTATCAAAAGACACACTGGCGTCATCAGGGGCAGACAGTGTGGTAAATGTAGTTGTTTCTACTGTACACCTGATGGAATTAGTATACAACTGCCCAACAACCTATGAAAATGATTTAGAAATCCGAAACAAACCCCATGGAATAGATACATGACAAGTACATAAGTACCTAGTCACGAGCCAAAAGGCTACTGAGTTGATGGTATCCTCGGGGACAGACTTAACGTCCATCAGCAGTGACACCGACTCAGTGGTGTGAATGTAAGTATCAATCTATTACCACCAATACAGCCAAATTTTGATGATTCCAATAACAAACGTAAAATACAACATTTTGCAATAGAAACAAAGCCCGACCAAATAAACTGGATCAGAGTTTATCTGATCCAGTTTATTAAGTGCCCCACTGATCAGTGGGGCATCTTACCCCACTGGTTGGGGCGACATACCATGCCTGATGACTTTGGGTGTCAGATGCTTACATCATCATCTAGTTATTATTTTATCTTTTGCATATTAGGCCATCATTTTTGTATTAATTGTTTTACGAACTTTTTTGCTTCAAATATTTTAAGTGGGTCGGTAGGAAGGAATAAAAATAAAAATTGCAGCAGTGAAAACTTGGATCATTTCTTACACTTTCAATTACCAGCGTGCTTGTGCGCATTAGACTCACATGTGCGTTTATGCAGCTCAGAAATACCGCTGGGCATAAACACATAGAGTCAAAACTCAGCTTTAGTATGAGCATAGAGATGGAATAGACGTGGAAGAGGTTTTTTCTTCACAATTCAGTTCTGTCACACAAAAAACTCGGTTTACCAAATATTCATCTTGACTTCAATGAATGTACGTAACACAGACGGAGACATCTGAAACAAGAACCAGCCCTTCAGTGTTATTGGCTTATGAAAGTTTTCATCATCAGCGAGACACCTTCCATGTCTGAATATGGTTGAAGACATTATCGTAACTCATGAGATTCCATTAGTACTTTTAATCAGATCAACTTATACTCGAAAATTGAGAACAGTATCACAATTTTGATCCAACAACACAACCAGTTGTAATACGAAGACCCATTAAATTATTTACAGGAATCATACCTGGTGCAAAGCACCAGATCTCCCCGGATGACAAAAGTCAATAGCGCGATCATTTCTGTTTGCAATTTAATTCCGTGCGCATATTATATAGGCCAACGATGTCCATGCCCGGCATGCCGGACGAATACCGATGTGAAAGCAATTGGTACTGTGTTATAGTTATAGTTCGCATGAACACTGATCGAGTACGCCCATAAAAAAATCGAGTCCCTGATCGAGTAGGCCCATGAAAAATAGCAAGGTGTTCATAAAATTCAGCACCGTTTTCTATTTGGCCCAAAATTCAATATATTCGTGAAGTTGAATTTGGTCAATAGTGTATGCGACAATATATGCCATATGAGAAGTGTCCAATAAATTTGAGTACCGTCGGAATATTTATAAGCACTGAAATATCAATGTTGAAGGCGATGGTGTTGAATTCGGAACCCACTCTGACTTTTACACATTGCCAGTGACCAATACCACGGTAATCAATCTTCCGCACTTTGCGAGCGAGAAATTAGCTCGTTATGGGACAGCGAAAAATAAATGCGTGTGATTGTTAGATGCAGTGAAAATGGAATGCAAGATGCAGTCAGAAAATGGAATGCAACAAATGTGCTAGTTTTACTGCTCCAAAACAAGGGAAGTTGGGCACTGACATAAAGAATAAGCGTGAGAAGTGAGCGATGACTCGACAGTAGGAACAAAAGTGATACCTGGTTGACTGAATGCACACCGTAGTTAAATTTATTCTCAAATCCAGCCGAGACGCTAATGTTTACATAAATCGGATTTCTAAATTGTTTTCATAGGTTGTTGGGCAGTTGTATACTAATTCCATCAGGTGTACAGTAGAAACAACTACATTTAACACACTGTCTGCCCCTGATGACGCCAGTGTGTCTTTGGATAAACTATTTGGTCGGGGTTTTTTTTATTGCAAAATGTTGTATTTTAAGTTTGTTATTGGCATCATCAAAATCTGACTGTATTGGTGGTAATAGATTGATACTTACATGTATGCAATTTTGTGCTTATCAATGATCAATTTTGGTCTTCTCGCGATTGTGTTTATTGCCAAAGTCAACATATCCTTGAGCAATTAAGGCATAGGGGACATTGTTAGTTCTACCACTGATGTTTTGAAGTACCAGTAGCATTATTGGAGCACATAATTGGTGATAATGAACACACATTTGTTTAAAATATTAAATTTTTTATGACAAAAATATGCGATTATGATGTACGCCATCTTGGATTTCATTCCGAAGCGCTATGCTGAAGTAGTTGAAACAATTTCATTGCATTCCTTGACCTCTAAAACGTAAGTTTAGGTACCAAGTTTGTGTCTCTAGCACAATTAGTATTAAAAATTTATGCAATTTTGTTTGCTGATTAAATTCGGTTTTGTCGCAATTGTGTTTATTGCCAATTCAAGGTATTTTTTTTAACATTTAAGGAATTGGGGACATTGTTATCATTGCCACTGATGTTATCAAGTACCAACAGCATGTATTAAGGCACAAAAATGTTGATAATCTCTACAGAGTTCCTTAAAATATAAAAGTTTAAGGAAAAACTATGACAAAATATGCGATTCTGATGGTCCCTATGTTCGATTTCATGCAGAAGGGGTATGCTGAAGTAGTTGAAAATATTTTTATTGCATTCCTTGCCGTCTAAAACATATGTTTAGGTACTAACTTTGTGTCTCTAGCACAATTAGGGGCAAAGATATATACAACTTTGTGTTTATTGTTGATCGAATTCGGTTTCGCCGCGATTGTGTTTATTGCCGAATTCAACGCATTTTTCAGCAATTAGGGCATTGGGGACATTGTTATTTTTGCCAATTATGTTATCAAGTACCAATAGCATGTATTAGGGCACATAATTGTAAATAATAGCCACACAGTTCCTCAAAATATTAAAGTTTTAGAAAAAAAAAGACAAAATATGCGATTCTGAAGGCCGCCATCTTGGATTTCATGCTGAAGGGATAGGCTGAAGTAGTTGTAAATATTTTTATTGAATTCCTTGACCTCTAAAATATATGTTTAGGTACCAAATTCGTGTCTCTGGCACAATTAGGGGCGAAGAAAAATACAAATTTGTGTTTCAAGAAATGTATCGGTTTTGATGGTGGCCATTTTGAAAAGCCGCCATATTGGATAGTTCATCCCAGGATATCGAGTGTTAACAAGTGGATTCTGAATCTCAAGGGTCCCCTGAACAAAATGCCACCCTCGTGGAGAGTCCCGTGTTATAGCACCCTCGAGGGGGGTGCACGGTGGACCCCCTGGGCTCATGGACTAATAGGGTTGCAAGGCAGCACAAGAGACAGTGTCACTGATGTCATGTTGGAGATGGTATCCCTGACTAACCTGTTCATTGCAGCATGAATTAAAGCAAAATTAAACACTAGCATGTCTAGTTTTGGCCTGAGTGACATAAAACGTTTTGCAGCAGTCCTGATTGATGCGTTATGTATGTAGGTCAGGGAAGTTGTCGATTCCCACAAGATCATGGAGCCGCATCACTGTACCATGTCAGACTCTGGACTAGGACTGTACAAATTTTTAGCTTAGAAATCAACTCTCAATATTACTCGACCTCATGTATTTCTATGAAACAAAAATATGAATCACACTAATAATCTATAATTACATATATAAGTATCAATCTATTACTAACAATACAGTCAGATTTTGATGATGCCAATAACATACGTAAAATACAACAGGCGACACGGTTGTATCTCCTCTCGAGCCCTACATGATATTACCGCTCCCAAACAATAAAGTTTAACATACCGTATTGGTCCTAATAGTACATGTAGCTGTACTATGCTCCTTGGACATGAATAGACAATTTTCTGAAGACTGTCATCATGAAATAACTACATTGGCGTTCAGAACACATTTTGTGCCACTAATATATCAACATTATGATTGATATTCGAAGGAAAGCAGATTCAACAGGCAATTCTTTCACACAGATAATGAAACAAATTTAATTGATAGCAAGCATTAACACCAAAAGATCACACAATCAACATGATCGACCTACATGTTGCCAAACTGTATGATATGGTATTAAACGACAGATTAACCTTGTGGTATTCTCCCAGCATAGAACAAACTGGATCTCAACGTGGTAGAAACTGTGAACAGCAAATCTTCTCCTTGAGGCTTTTTATAGATATAGCAAGGCACAAAAAAAGATCACTCCACATAGTTTTTGTGGACTTTCAGAAAGCTTTTGACCGAGTAGATCGAACAAAGCTACTGTCATATCTGGAACAGGCCGGTTGCGGTTCAAGATTTTTACATGCAATCAAAAACTCCATTCAGGTAACTGGAGTAATTGGCCAGGACACTTTCCCAACATCATCTGGCGTCCCTCAAGGCGGTAGTTCCAGTTCCTTACTCTTCACCTTCTACATTGACTCAACTATAAAAGCAGTTCAATCTCACGGCAATGATGATTGGCTTGATGATCTACACCTATTGTTATTCATGGATGATACAGCAGTTATAGCAACTTCGCGGGAAGCCATGGAACACAAGTTGAAACTCCTTAAACACCAAACTGATAAAATCGGAATGTTGTTTCATCCTACAAAATGCCAATATATATCTGTCAATACCGAAGACACTTCATCGATCAATATTGACAACATCTGTATCCAACATATACAGGAATACTTGTACCTTGTAGTCCAGTTGCCAAATGGGCATTCTCAGGAAAAGCATGCAGTGGCGTCATTATGATGTTTTTTGGCTGATTCATCATGTCTGAGCCCTCTGAAGTCAGAATCAGCCGGGTGCCAGATTGGCACCCTTGGGGAATTTTTTTTAGAGGCAAAAAACAAAATGGCCGCCATCTATACTCGACAAATTACATATTGGCCTATATCTTCGCTTCTAATGCACTTAGAAGTACAATTTTGGTGTCTGTCCCTATGTTTTCAGGGTCAAGGAATCCAATGAACATGAAATAAAAGTCATAAACCTCATACACATGCCCTAGTGTCAATACTTGTTTCATAATACATTAAAACCTGCTATTCTCGTATCACTAGCACATGTATTTCCATTCTCAACCCATGCTGAAATATGTTGATGCTATTTTTCCTGCTGGCATTTGGATGTTTACTAATCCTACAGCGATGCATGCAGCAGATAAGCATCATAAATCAATCCACACCTTACAAAAATGATTACAACACTTTTAATGCATATATTTTCATGTACAGGACCATAGGTGGATGTCGCGTCGTGATTAACGTTTCCTCTTCTCTATTTAGGTAGTACGTAGATAACTACTGTACAATGACATTCTTAACTACGAATTAACAATTATTTATGTCTTCCAGGTGATGATGCAAGATGTTCATGGGTCATGGCTTCTTCTAACAATAGCGTGTCTTGCTTCTTCAAATGCTCCAACTCTTCTAACAAACTGATAACCGCCAGTAGAACTAGAATAGAGAAAATCATATCAAGTAGCAAACGTAGAGGTGATGGGCTTCATGAAACTCTCACTGACTCTTCTTCTATCAGCTTTCACAAAAACTGTGTATCTACCTATACTTCCGAACACCATATTAGGAGAAATGAACAACTGAACTAACACGACGCTCCTCCAGCCAAAAAAACACGACGTTCTGATACATGCGACTTTCATTTCAAAACGCACTGTATCTTCTGTGGTAAGCAGTGTGAAAACCTTGACCCTCGTCATCCGCAACGATGGCGAAAGGTTGTACAGTGCAGAACAGCAGACCGTGGAAAAGACTCTGTACCTTTTAAGCA
Source organism: Terebella lapidaria (assembly GCA_949152475.1). Taxonomy (NCBI): domain Eukaryota; kingdom Metazoa; phylum Annelida; class Polychaeta; order Terebellida; family Terebellidae; genus Terebella; species Terebella lapidaria. Next base: position 25,802,877 of record OX424568.1, on the reverse strand, counting down.
ACAGATTTTGCTTGTTTGTGACCAACGCCAAGATTTGCTAGCTGATGATGTTCGTCTCAGACTCCAAGGTGCAGTTTCCGATTTGCACGCTGCTGACGCCCAATATCATCTCGATTGTTATAATATCTTCATGTCACCCAGAGCTATTGAGGCAGCCAAACGAAGTGAAGACTCTACAGATGTTGATATAGCCTTCATGCAGGTCGTTGTGGAGATGGAACAGGACAAAAGTCGCCTTTGGAACTCTGTGGACCTCCATGATTTGTACAACTCGTTTGATGGGGACCAGCTGTCCCGGCGTGGTTTCGTGGAAAGTGTGCTGTCACATTTTGGACAAGAACTGGTAAAGTTGTCAGGAAATGGTTTCGCTAGTGTGCTAGTCTTCAAGAGACAGTCTCCAAACATCCTGAAAGCAGTAGAGAGCACTGACGAGGGAGACCCGCAAGTGAAACACATTGCAAAGTGTATCAGACAAGATGTGCAAAAACTGAAGAGGTCTGACAGTACATACACCAGTCGAATGTCCAAGGATATTGCAAATGAATCAGTAAGTCCAATCTTGGCAGACCTCTTGGCAGCAATATCACCAAAGTTGGTGGATGACAACCAATCCCTCCTCATCGGAAACATTGTCACAAGTTGTGTCACCAATAGACCAACCAGTCTGCAGATCGCCATTGGGGTTTTACTGAGGGAGAAACAGCTGATCAATGAATGTCATGCATTCGGAATCTGTGCATCCTATGATGAAGTGCTTCACTTTAAAGCATCAGCTGCACATGCTTCGTCCACAAACCCAGAGCTGAGGGGCTTGTTTGATAGCTGTAAGGGTCTCATTCAAGCTGTAGCAGATAACTACGATGCCAATGTGTCTTCCCCTAACGGTGTTCGTTCCACCCATGCACTTGCTCTTCTTTTGACCCAAATGACCGAGCATGATACCTCCACGGTAGAAGACCATCTTCCAACAGTTTCTGCTATCAGACGTATCACCAAAGCTGAGATGAAGGAACACATTGTACCACCAGTAAGTGTGCACCGATACCATGGGCCAAAACAACCTGACATGCCACAGGGTTGTTGCAACCGCAATGTACCACCATTGGCAGTATTAGCATCCCAGGTGGTGTCTCTCTCAAGGGCACATGACACAGATCACCACTTTTTGCGAGAGGTCACGGACAATCAAAGTTGCACCCCCGAGTACAATGGGTTCAATGTCAGTCTTGCACGGAACCAGGGACATGCTGCAAAGCCTGCAACGACGGCAATATACACTCCACTGATAGACATGACCCCCACAGATCCAGACACCATCATGTCTGCGATGTTGGAAGCCCAGCGTCTCACAAACAAATGTGGACAAGCGATCACTGTGTTCACCAACGACCAGCAACTATATAGAATTGCTGTGAACATCACCTGGGTCTACCCACAGTTGTTCACAAACTTTGTGCCAAGGTTAGGGGGGATGCACTTCCTGATGAGTTTCATTGGAGCTGTGGGAGCTCTCATGGGCAACACTGGATTGGCCGAAGTCATGCAAACCACCTTCGGCGGTGTCCCAAAGATGCTCACTGGGAAAAAGTTTCCGCAAAACATGAGAGCCTTGCGAATGGTGGTTGAGGAGCTTCTGCGGTCAACCATAGTGGCAACCGAGAATTACGACCAGCTGTTGTCCATTCTCGAAGACAAGGCCAGAGAGAGCAAGACAGCAAAGCTGTGGGTTGACAACCTGATCAAGCCAGTACTCCTGATGATGGTGTTTGTGAGAGCCGAACGAGAGGCTGACTGGCCTCTCCACCTATGGGCAGTTGCAGAGATGGTGCCATACTTCTTTGCGTCCAGTCATTGCAACTATGCCAGGTTTGTTTGCAACTTGAATATAAATATCAATAATTTCACACATTTCCACCATTCTATTGCAAAATGATGATGTTTTTTTGCATATCCTTAGGTACGGCCTGTACTATCTCCGATCCATGGAACATCTGCCAGAACACCTCCTCAAAGACTTCCTGAAAGGAAAGCATGTCATGCGTCACAACCCGGGCATCTGGAATGCCATCTGGAGCGATATGTTTATCGAATCAACATTCATGAGGTATGGCCATGAGTCTGGAGGGCTGACAGGACTCACTCTCAAGCCAGCGGCTGTGACAAGGTGGGCTCTGAGCTTGCATACATGTAGCCAGCTTCGTGGTGATCTACTGGCAATGAAAAACAAGCAAACAAATGTGACCGTCACAACTCACAAAGAAGAGACCCCAGGCAGGATGGCAAGTGACACGTCAGACCGTCAAAAAATCCAAGATGCTCTTCGAGGTTACGTTGATCCCCTTGCAACAGACACTCACCCACCTCAGATTCTGAATATCGTCACAGGGCTCCATGCTACAGACAAGGTCAATGTTGATGAATCTCTGAAGATTGGGAGGGAACAGATGATCGAATTCGAATCTGGTTGGCCAACAAGTTTCAACAAGACACTGAGCAAGAAAGTGGTCACCATGCCGTCAACTAGGAAGAGCATCAAGGTGGACGGAAAGCCAGTGTATGACACTGAACTGATCTACACTCGGATTATAGGTCTCCAACAGTACAGGGATATCAAAATCATGGATGTTCTCTCGTATGAACTGTCCCCAGTGCCAGCATCATTGTTCGATGAATCTGGTGCCATGCGCGCCCAATCAAAGGCAGTGTTGAAATCGAAACTCCAAGTTGAACAGTCAAGTCGGATCCAAGGTGTCCCAAATGCAGTCATCATCGATGGCTGTGCCATGCTGTGGACTGTGCACTGGCCTACAAGTGACACAGTGGAGGACTACCTGATCAACTTCTTGGAAACCATCAAATACCACCTAGGGCGATGTGACGTATACTTGATTTTTGACAGGTACATCGCAAACAGCACCAAGCAAATGATGAGATCCAGTCGATCTGGCATTGATGCGAGTCGGAAACACCAACTCCACTTGCACACGGCACTTCCTGCCCAGAAAGTTGTCCTGAATGTGACATACAACAAGGTACAACTGATCGACTTGATCTGCCATTACCTGGAGGTCAACATTGTGAACAACCAAACCAAACTAGTCATCACTGGAAAACATCCAACACCAGTCCAAGTTTGGAACAATTCCATTCTTCAAAGACCTGATCTGACAACACATCACGAAGAAGCAGATGTCATCATCATACATCACTTAGTTCGAATTGCCTCAGGTGCAAGTGACGACTCACACATCAAAGTGATCTGCGATGACACAGATGTCTTTGTCTTACTGGTTCATTTCTACCTGCAAGAAAACATGACCTTGAATGTCAGCATGGAGAGTCCACGTGCAGGGAGAACGATCACAGACATTCGACAAACAGCACTGAAACACGAAAGCATCGCCAAATATCTGCCTGGTGTTCATGCCCTGACTGGCTGCGATACTGTCTCATATTTGTTTGGTGTCGGCAAGGCTACAGCTCTGAAGGTGCTGATGGGTGGACATCATCTTCACCTAATCGGTCAGTTGGGAGCAGATGAAGAAAGCATGGTAGCAGAGGCAACTGCATTCATCGCTGCATGTTACGGATCCAGAGTTGAAGGCGATATGACGGCTCATCGACATCGGCTTTGGAAGTCTAAGATGGCCAATACAAGGATCACTTCAGCCCCAAAATTGAAATCACTTCCTCCAACACGTGATGCGTTTGTTAAGCATGTATACCGTGCTCAGCACCAAGCAGTCACATGGAAATCAGCCAGTCTTGCGGACCCTCCAGACCTAGACCCCACAGATTATGGATGGCAGAACGGCGCAGATGGTACTATGCTGTATCCAACAACCCTTCCACCTGGCGTGTCTGCAGTACCCGACAACATTCTACAGCTCGTCAAGTGTGGATGCTCTACCAACCGCCCTTGTTCTACCGGGAGGTGTGGCTGTGTTGCGGCACAAATTGCATGCTCGATGTTCTGCACATGCAATGCCGGAGCAGACTGTTGTAATGAACAAACCAGAGCAGCAGCTGCTGGTCTCGACAACGATGACGATGAGGATGATGCTTAAATGTTTCATACACACAATCACTAATGTTGACATTACAGCTACATGTATATTCATCCGATCTATCAAAGTGTTATGCAACTTTAATTTCATATTTGCCAAAAACAGAAAAGAGTAATAAATCAACATGTCATTCAATTATTATGTACAGTGTATATATATATATATATATATATATATATATATCTTGAATGTGCTTGAGTGATAATATGTGCTCTATGTGGAGGATATTACATGGGATACGCCTCAGATTGGTCCGTTGACAATGCAGAAGAAATTTCATCTTGAATTATCTGTGCAAACTAGACTAGTTTCTTTCTCTTCAGTGAAGGATCATATCGAAAATATGATATGTGTGTCAGGTTACCAGCTTTATTTCGTGTTCATTGGATTCCTTGACCCTGAAAACATAGGGATAGACACCAAAATTGTACTTCTAAGTGCATTAGAAGTGAAAATATAGGCCAAAATGTAGTTTATCGGATATCGATGGCAGCCATTTTGTTTTTCGCCTCTAAAAAAAATTCCCCAAGGGTGCCAATCTGGCACCCGGCTGATTCCGACTCCAGAGTACTCAGACATGATGAATCAGTCAAAAAACATCATAATGACGCCACTGCATGCTTCCACAGAATTCCTCTGGACTATTGGTGCTATTGTATCTCACAACAACATTGTTTCCCAAATTAAACGCCACCTGGACATCAAACAATTTCACGTCAGAAAGTTTGTGTCATTTCTATCAAAAAATGCTGATGCTCCGTACCAAGTCAAATTGAATGTAGGTATCAATCTATTACCACAAATACAGTAGATTTTGAAGATGCCAATAACAAACATAAAGTACAACATTTTGCAATAGAAACAAAGCCCGACCAAATAGTTTATCCAAAAACACACTGGCGTCATCAGGGGCAGACAGTGTGTTAAATGTAGTTGTTTCTACTGTACACCTGATGGAATTAGTATACAACTGCCCAACAACCTATGAAAATATTTTAGAAATCCGAAACAAACCCCATGGAACAGATATATGACAGGTACATAAGTACCTAATCAATAGCCAGAAGGCTACTGAGTTGATGGTATCCTCGGGGACAGATTTAACGTCCGCCAGCAGTGACGCCGACTCAGTGGTATGAATGTAGGTATCAATCTATTACCACAAATACAGTAGATTTTGAAGATGCCAATAACAAACATAAAGTACAACATTTTGCAATAGAAACAAAGCCCGACCAAATAGTTTATCCAAAGACACACTGGCGTCATCAGGGGCAGACAGTGTGTTAAATGTAGTTGTTTCTACTGTACACCTCATGAAATTAGTATACAACTGCCCAACAACCTATGAAAATATTTTAGAAAAACCCCATGGAACAGATATATGACAAGTACATAAGTACCTAATCAATAGCCAGAAGGCTACTGAGTTGATGGTATCCTCGGGGACAGATTTAACGTCCGCCAGCAGTGACACCGACTCAGTGGTATGAATGTAGGTATCAATCTATTACCACAAATAAAGTAGATTTTGAAGATGCCAATAACAAACATAAAGTACAACATTTTGCAATAGAAACAAAGCCCGACCAAATAGTTTATCCAAAGACACACTGGCGTCATCAGGGGCAGACAGTGTGTTAAATGTAGTTGTTTCTACTGTACACCTGATGAAATTAGTATACAACTGCCCAACAACCTATGAAAATATTTTAGAAATCCGAAACAAACCCATGGAACAGATATATGACAAGTACATAAGTACCTAATCAATAACCAGAAGGCTACTGAGTTGATGGTATCCTCGGGGACAGATTTAACGTCCGCCAGCAGTGACACCGACTCAGTGGTATGAATGTAGGTATCAATCTATTACCACAAAAGTCTGAGGGAACCCATGTGGCCAAAATCAGTTAGTACTGTAATAACGTGCTAACATCCCTCACTTTCCTGACTTGAGTCTGTTATCGATCACATCGCAATGAATCAGCAATGCTTCGTAAAACACTTTGTTTCAGTGACTTGACAGAAAAGTATGTTTTCCTTCACAAACATTCAACTTTAGTTTAACATTTGAATGATCTGTGGGAAATATATCTCGTGCAAAGCGTTTCTAGCACTCTGGTTACCATCTAAGCCTCGCCTAAAGGTTCGGCCTAAATTCGGTGACAGAGTGTTAGATAAACCGATCTAGCACTCGAAACAATGCCATATGCTCAGTCAGAGCATATGCTCAGTCATCAGTTCAGTCAGAAATTAAACAGTTTTCCATGTGTGATAACAAAGTCTTGTGGCATTTACATATCCAATCCTCATCAGTCATTGAAAATAGAGACATGACGGTCACGACGAACGCCATCAGACCGTGACCGTCCTCTTCTCGCTAGCCTATTGGTTGATTATATATTCAGTTGTGAATTCACGCATCCGTAACCGTAATAACGTAAGATCGCTATTGAGACCCAGTCCAATGTTGTGTGCTCGGTGTGACCGACATCACGGGGGACTATCCGTTCCGTATAGAGTGGTTTACGGCGGTTTGGTTCCGATTTACGTGTGCTTGTTCGTTTCGCCATGTGAGAAAATTTGTGGGCAAAATTCCGCTTAACAGATGATATGTGAGTCCCGTGTGCCTATCTATAAAATGTAACGCCTAGGAGTATATAAAATGTCATTTGCATGGGGAAATTGCTAGTTTCGGTGTAGTATGGGGTATATTGGATATGTTCCGATTAACCGAAACGAGTACAGGTCACAGTTCCGATTTACGTGGTTATATGTTCCGATTTACCAGACTTGTAAAAACATATCGAATGGACAACACTATTCAATGTTTCTAAATTTATTTCCGCATAACTTGGAAATATTGAACTACCATCTGACCTAACTTGGCGAGTTATTCACTGTTTGAATCACACATTGCTCTGGAAAGAGATTATTTGATCAAAAGACATATCATTTGGTAAATAGCTCATGGTCACAAACATGAAATTGCCCAATTTCCTTAAATTCACGTGATCTCATTTCGGGCTGAAATTTAACATTGGACTAGATTGTCAACTTTTTTCAGTTTTGAAGACCTGAAAATTGGTGAAAATTTACGTTTCATGCCAGGTGAGAAGACTTCAAATCGATCTGACGGTCCAAAACAAAATTACGGCCAAAAATCATGTGAGGACACAAAGTATGAAGGTAAGAAAGTTGCCCTGTAAGCGTTCATATTTGTCTTCATTGCAACAAAAGATATTCTCAACTAATATCTAGACATATAAGTGTAGGTAAATCGGAACATCAAAACATATAAACCAACGTAAATCGGAATCACCATGACGGTAAATCAGAACTTGTGATGCAACATTAAGACTTGTATTTTTCCAGCAAAATTGTGCCTGTTGCGATGAAAGTAGTTGCTTATATCAAAAATATGCCTGAAAGGCATATTATGTATACATTTGGTGATAAATGGATAAATATTGAGGTAGTAATCGAAGCAAGATCGTACAGGTCGCGTTTGTTTTGATTGTCGGCAAATACGCGTAAATCGGAACCAAACCGCCGTAAACCATTCTATACGGAACGGATAGTCTTCCGTGGACATGCGTGGTAGGTGGAGGCTGGACAACTGTCCTGAGTTGGTACCACGAGGAATGCCTCCCCAGAAAAGTGATTCGTGCCGCCAGGGTAACCCTACACACCAGGATCAAATGGTTGTGCAACAATTACATAGTGAAGGATTTTTTTTTAATTATCTATTTGGCAATAATAAAAATACATAAAATTCACATGGCAACTTTGTCTGATACAATACAGGTTCGGATGACAAATTGGATGATATATGAATACAAGTACATGTATTATAAGTAATGTAATTAGGAATATGGAGTGTAACGGATTTGACTCGTTACTTTCAATAACCCAGGTTCTTCTATATTGTTGGATTGAGGGCTAGATTTCCAGAATATATACAGTATATTTATAATCACGAAACCAATTGGATTATTCCTCCAGGGAAACGTGTATATCAAAGGCACTTATTGGGGATATGCCTCCATATTGTTGGGTCATATCTCTCCTACGGTCACAGAACGTTTTAATCCGGTCTCGCAATTATCACATCAAGTATGAATAGACTCAGTCCAACACCATGAAATGGAACTTTATTCTTTCGTCAAATCACCCAGACAAGAAATATACAACATTTGTACGTACCGTTGGTAAATTCATGAACCCCCAAAAATGGCCATTAGGAGGTGAAATCATGTGTTCCGGAAAGAGTGAGCATTTGAGCATGAGAAAGAGTGAGCTCTATATTCACATGCTATATGATCAGTGTTGTAACATAAAAATGTAAACTGTATTTCGCTCATTTTCTGTGCAAGTTTGTAATTTTTGTGAACATTTATTTTGAATGCGCTGGAGTTGAAGGATGCCGAGCTGCAGTGGGTGCTGAATCATCTTAGGCATAGTATGGAAGTACACAAAATCCACTACAGAACTACCAGCGACGTGATTGAGAGGGTGCAGGTGGCCAAAATCCTAGTGCTGCAGGACCATGCAAAACTATCATTATGTTGATCATCATTATGTTGATCAACAAAAGCAGCATTATTCAAAATCAGGATTAATTTATGTCACATTACAAAGCTTTGAAGAATTATAGTACAAAAAAAATGTAGTATATATTATTCACTGATGGGGCTAGTTTTAACATTGGGGTAGATTGCCAACTTCTATAATTTTCGTGATAGAAGTATGAAATTTTCATTTTTACTCCCATGTAAAGTATGTCAAGCTATAATATGATACCATTTAGCATCGAGAAAATTTCAGCAAAAACGGTGTAAACAAGTTCAGAGTAAAAAAAATCAGAGTACACAGTCATTTCTTTAGTATTATCCCGCCATATATTTTTAGTGATGAAGACGGAATAGCGCTGAGATCTAACGTGATGGTCAGTTCAACATATGGGATACCATATCCATCCTATTCATTGCCTCTGTGCCGTCACTGCTCAAACCTGTGGTTAACATTTTCAAGTTACTTTTAGGTATCCTCTGGAAGTAACATTCTATGGCGAGGTTGCCCAGGACCAGAGAGGGCCAAAGAGAGAGTTCCTCACGTTAATACTCCGGGAAATGCTCGAGGAACATCATGGTGTTTTTCTAACTCACGATGACGGTCTCTATGAGATCCACGAGACCTGCACCAATGTTGTGAATGGCGTTTATCACAGTGCAGCATTACTATATATGCACAGACAACCATCGAATTTTCCAATTATTCGATATAAAATGTAAGGATCGCATTACATATAAGTGGCTATGTTGATATTATTACCCAAGAGTTCTGTACGTGTATATGATAGAATAACTTGGGGTTTGTCTCGGATTTCTAAATTACTTTCCTAGGTTGTTGGGCAGTTGTATACTAATTCCATCAGGTGTTCAGTAGAAACAACTACATTTAACACACTGTCTGCCCCTGATGTGTGTCTTGGATAAACTATTTGGTCGTCGGGCTTTGTTTCTATTGTGAAATATTGTATTTTATGTTTGTTATTGGCATCATCAAAATCTGAGTGTATTGGTGGTAATAGATTGATACATACATTCAAACCACTGAGTCAGTGTCACTGCTGGCGGATGTTAAATCTGTCCCGGAGGATATCATCAACTCAGTAGCCTTGTGGTTTGTGATTAGGTACCTATGTGCTCGTCATATATCTGTTCCATTGTCTTTCTTTCGGATTTCTGAATAATTTTAGTAGGTTGCTGGGCATTCGTATACTAATTTTATCATGTATACCGTAGAAACAACTACATTTAACACAGTATGCCCCTGATGACACCATGTGTCTTTGGTTAAACTATTTATTCGGGTTTAGTCTCTATTGCAAAACGTTGTATTTTACGTATGTTATTGGGATCATCAAAATCTTACTGTATTGGTGGTAATAGATTTATACTTACATTCAGACCACTGAGTCGGTGTCACTGCTGGCGGACGTTAAATCTTTCCCCGAGGATACCATCAACTCAGTAGCCTTCTGGCTCGTGATTAAGTACCCATGTACTTGTCAAATATCTGTTCCATGGGGTTTGTTTCGGATTCCTAAATTATTTTTATAGGTTGTTGGGCAGTTGTATAATACTTCTATCAGGTGTACAGTAGAAACACCTACATTCAACACACTGTCTGCCCCTGACGCCAGTGTGTCTTTGGTTGAACTATTTGGTCGGGCGTTGTTTCTATTGCAAAATGTTGTATTTTACGTATGTTATTGGCATCATCAAAATCTGACTGTATTGTTGGTAATAGATCTACAGTGCTCACACAGTGCCCTAGACGCAAAAGGGGCTTCATGGGATTCGGTTTTCCAAGATTTCTCTCCCGACGCTGGTATTTATAGAACAAAACGTCAGATGATCTCTGTCGAGTGGATCTCGGGAGTGGAGGTGTAATATATTTCGGACACCTTTTTTTCCTTGAAATGTTTGTTCAACATGTGTTTTTGTACATCAGATATCAGCTCTGAACAGTATAGGCACCCATGTACAGTATCGTAAACACGATCATGCTTCTTTACTGTGCTGTTCTTCTGTTTTTTTGTTGGATTTGGCAAGGAAACGATTTATATATATCCAGTTTATCCATCAATCTTTACAAAGATCTGTGGAGAATCAAGTCCAGAAAGACTCCCGTGTCGTTAACTCGGTCTCGTCACCGTAAACACTATACAGTCTAATGGGATGCCAAGTATCAGTATTTCAGGTGTCACTGCTGGCAGACCTTAGATATATCCTCGAGGATACCATCAACTCTGTAGCCTTCTGGCTTCTGACCAGGTACTTATGTACTTGTCATATATCTGTTCATATATCTGTTATGGATATAGTTCATCCATAAACAACAACTTCATCAGGTGTACAGTATAAACAACTACATTCAACACTTATTGGTGTTAATAGATTGATACTTACATTCCATGGGGTTTGTTTCAGATTTCTAAATTATTTTCATAGGTTGTTGGGCAGTTGTACACTAATGGACCATTTCACAGAGCCCACTCGGACCTCATGAATATCTGGCATTACTCGGTAATTTCCGTAGTTCAATGGCTACTGACGGCAGAACACGCGCTTCCATGGCAGTGTAAATCCACACACGAGATTCCGAAGTTGTCTCAAGTAGCATCCGCGCGCTTAGCCGCGTGCACGCTCAAGCAGTCACGCGATATGGTTATATGCAAAAAGACCGTTGAGAATGGGAGAATGGGCATATACCAACAAAATGTGACATTTTGCAGATACATTTGTATTTGTATAATATATTTAGGCAGGACTCGGACTCTCGGTGCACTTGCCTATATTATTATATTGTCTACAGGATGGCTGCAATGACAATGTCAGTATACAACATTTGCTGTTTGCATTTATATGCAAATATCGGATGTGATCAATTGATGGCATCCTGGCTCTTTGCGAGTTTTTATCAGATTTTCGAAAGTTAGCAGTTCTGACAATATGCAGTTATATAATATATAAACATTCCCTGACATCTGCCACTGCCATTTAAAACGTCATGTGAAATTGCTCCCTAGTGAAAGATTGCAATGTTTGGAACAATAATATAACCCGCCAGTGTCGGAAAATAGTTTGCTAATAGATCTAACAAGCAAATAGTGAAATACAATGCATCAAAATTGAAACATAATAAACCGAGAATGAAGTGAGAAGCTTTATGTATATAGTTTGACAGCTGAATTTATGTATCCAGTTTTAGAGCTGTTGAATTAAATTCTGATTTGTGTCCAAATTTTGTGAGAATAGTGTGAAATGAGTTGGTAATGCCGGCTTTGTGCGACTTCGTTCATGTTCAGATTCATGGGACTGTGACAGTTTAATTGTGGGATTATTGTGTCCAAATTTTGTGAGATTAGTTTGAAATGTGATGGTAATTTTAGCCTTGTGGGAGTTCGTCCATGTCCAGATTTGTGGGACTTTCATGTCCAGACATTGTGGGATTATTGTGTCCAAGTTTTGTGAGCTTAGTTTGAAATGGGATGGTAATTTTGGCCTTGTGGGACTTCGTTCATGTCCAGATTTGTGGGTCTTTCATGTCCAGTCATTGTGGGATTATTGTGTCAAAATTTTGTGAGATTTTTTAGTTTGAAATGAGATGGTAATTTTGGCTTTGTGGGACTTTGTTCATGTCCAGATTTGTGGGAATTTCATGTCGAGTCATTGTGGGATTATTGTGTCCAAATTTTGTGTGATTAGTTTGAAATGAGATGGTAAGTTATCATCAAAATCTGACTGTATTGGTGGTAATAGATTGATACTTACATTTGGCCTTGTTGGACTTTGTCCATGTCCAGATTTGTGGGACTTTCATGTCCAGTCATTGTGGGATTATTGTGTCCAAATTTTGTGAGATTAGTTTGAAGTGAGATGGTGATTTGGGTCTTGTGGGACTTCGTTCATGGAACTTAGTGCATGTCCAGATTGGTGGGACTGTGTCACTCATTGTGAGATTATTGTGTACAGATTTTATGAGATTAGTTTGAAATGTGATAGGAGCTTTTTGTGATTAGTTTGGAATGTGATGGTATTGGGGGCTTCGTGGGACTTAGTACATGTCCAGTGATTGTGGGACTGTTGTATAAGATTTTGAGAGATTCTGCCTGTAATAGTTTGGAATTTAATAGTAACTCTGGACTTGTGGGACTAAGTTGATATTTATGTTAATTTCAACTTTTCGAAGCTGTTTAATTTGGAATCTAATGGTACCAATGGGCGTGGTTCATGTTTATATGCCATTTAAAGTGATTAAAGTGTTTTTAACCATATATGTTTGAACTGATTTGTAGAGCGAATGAGCGATGGAGCGTCGCAGATTACTAGCCAGAGCTGCTGCAATGGACAAAATAGGTAAGAAAGATCATTCCCAATACTGTTGATACACATGCAGTTACTCAACCGAAATGGAATCAAAATAAAGTCCTCTTTATCTTGGGCCACCCGGTAGTATTAACTATGATCTTTAATAACGTGTGAATTGTTGGCCTCAACCAGGCAATTTTACCATCTGTTGGCAGATGTTGGACTCCCAGTGTTAGCATAACTGATTGGAGACGGTGGAGGTGCCTGGTCGCCAGGCTTGGTTGTTGGTTTGCAGCCTTCAGCAGTGGAAGTTTTTTTTGGAGTGACAAATCATTGATCTGAAAACGTTTCCACATATGTATGTCCATTATGTTCGACTGTCAGTTGTGAAGCATAAATTTGGTGATTCCAGACATACGCTGCCCGTAGAATTGTTAAAACTCACGATGACAGCACTCAGTGCAGTAGCCTTCTTAAATTCACAAGAGGTGAAACCTCTCATGGTTACATGGTTCTTTTTTCCAGAACAGTCGCATGATTATGCGTTGATGTCCAGTTTGTTCCGCAGTTCCATATACACCATCATTTTACTACATTATCAATGTGGTGTCTGTATCCATGACAATTGTTTATGTACATGTGGATTGGGTATCGTGCCACCCCAGCCCTGTTGCGGGCCTTCCCGATGGCCTGATATATTTGAGATTCCAACCTGTAGTGGTCCAGCACTTTTAGCAGACCCCAAGCGGTGAACCCCCATAACAGAGGTCCGATATCAGGCCATCAGAGAGCCGCGACAGGGCTGGTGCCAGCTCTTTTTACTCTGGAAAAGAGATTCCTCTGTGCTGCTACTATCTCTAAGAACAGTTCTTCTATCATACTTCCAAGAAAAATCAAGAGAAATTCCAGTCTTTTGGCCGAGTTCGAAAGTGACATAGTCGAAGCAAACAAAATACGGGACCAGGTAAGGGGAAAGTAACTTGTCTCAGTGGTACTGCAACAGAAGCTTTGTATCTCTTGTTTTATACTAATGTATGTATCAACCTATTACCGCTGATAACCAAATTTTGATGATGCCAATAAAAAAAACTAACATCATAAACTTTCGGAATAGAAACAAAGCCCGACCAAACATTTGTATCTGAAGCCACACTGGCGTCATCAGGGGCAGACAGTGTGTATTTATAGGTGTTTCTACTGTACACAAGATAGAATTAGTGCACAACTGCCCAACAACTTATTGAAACAATTTAGCAATCCGAAACAACCCCCGTGAAATAGGTGTATGACAAGTACATAAGTACCCAATCACAAGCCAAAAGGCTACTGAGTTGATGGTATCAACACCAGTTGATGATTCAAATTCATTCCGTCTCTAGTCAGAAGCAGGAAACAGGCGACTCGAAACACCTGAAAACACCCGCCAAGGCAACTCGACCCAGCAGTACATCCTTGTCATCCTTACCGTGTATTTGTATTCAGTATTTGTGTTAAATACAGATTTTTGGAGTAATCAAATACAGATTTTTGGAGTATTCATAAGGTATAAATCAGTATTCAAGGATACTTGAGAGGAAAGTAATTTTCATCATCTCCATAATTAATATAATCGTAATTATTATGGGGACAAATGGTAATTTGGTCCCACATTTTTCCCTATTATGTTTTTTAAAAAATCGATACATAAATATTCAAATCAGTTTCATCATTACCTATAAATAATGTGGGAACATAATTAATGCTATCCTATCCTATCGTATCAAAACAAATTTAATAGATTTTTTTACATCTGCCATGACTAGATTCACTTTGTTCTGCTCATTTGATCAGGTACTGGCTTGTGATCACTGGCTTGTGATCAGGTACTTATGTACTTGACGTATATCTGTTCCATGGGGTTTGTTTCAGATTTCTAAATTATTTTCTTAGGTTGTTGGGCAGTTGTATACTAATTCCATCAGGTGTACAGTAGCAACAACTACATTTACCACACTGTCTGCCGCTGATGACGCCAGTGTGTCTTTTGATAAAGTATTTGGTCGGGCTTTGTTTCTATTGCAAAATGTTGTATTTTACGTTTGTTATTGGCATAAACAAAATCAGACTATTGGTGGTAATAGATTGTTACTTTCATTTTCTATATAAAAAAAATAGCCACTACAATTTTCCTGTAATTTTTTTTTTCATATAGCAGCCGGTTTTGTGAAACGACAACAAACGATCGCTCCCTAAAAGAAAACCGCTGTATAAAATTCGGAATAGGTCTGCAAGGAATGCCATTCTAAGATGATTATTATCTAATCGTTTCATGGATTTTCTGAGTGAAATAATATTTTCCATCGATATTTTCAGTGAAATCTTAATTTTTTTCGTGTTCATATATATTGAAATATATACTGTACAGCAAAAAGTAGTTTTAGATACAGTACAACCGTTTTTTATTCAGTACCGTCAAGATCACGTGAAATTTACTTTTTCAAATGGACAGTTTCTACATTGGACGCCTGAAAATAAGTTCTTTGAAGACATTGGATGTATGTATAGTTACCGTCGCCCCGATAGGGGGAGAGGGTATTGCATTTGGGTCTGTCTGTTTGTCTGTCTGTCCTTCTGCGCACATAACTCGACAAAATATGGTTCGATAGACTTCAAACTTATAGGGATGAAGCAGTGGCTCGGTCCTCCTCGAATTTTGTGGGAATCGGATAAAAACTGTTGCCATGGTAACGGAAAACATGAAAATCACATAAATGGCTATAACTGCAGTTCTACTTGATATTAATTTTTCCAACAATTTTGGTATTTTTCTTTGGCCAATTCCCGATCGTATGGTGTACGGCCAATGGTCGTACGACGAAAACTCTCCATCGCCCGATGTCGAAAAATTGGGGGTCATGATTTCGGTTATTTTTTGTCAGAGATTTTTCAGTGCAAATGTCTGCGCTCATAACTCAAAGGAAATCAATTTGATCGATCTGAAACTTTCAGGGCAGAAGTTTTGTCGGAATTGAATGAAAACGGTTGCCATGGCAACGGAAAACGTGAAAATCCCATAACTGGCTATAACTCCAGGTTTACTTGATATTATTTTTCTAACTATTTTTGTATTTTTTCTTTGGCCGATTCCCAATCGTATGGTGTATGACCGATGATCATAGGATGAAACTCTCTATTATCCCGCGATGTCGAAAAATTGGGGTCACGACATTGGTTATTTTTCACAGCCACTTTTCAGTGCATGTCTGCGCTCACAACTCAATGACACCCAATCCAATCAATCTGAAATTTATAGGGCTGTTTGTCCCCTACAAATTTTGTCGAAATCGGATGAAATAGGTTGCCATGGCAATGAAAATCACATAATTGTCTATAACTCCGATTCTACTTAACATAAATTTTTTTTATGGATTCGAGCTGAAACGAAAACCGCAGAAAAAAATTCTGAAAAAAACCATGCCAAAATTCCTTATTTAAGATGGATGCCAAACCATGACAATACACGCAGATTCCTGGAAAATTTTAAAACAAATGTCAGTACTTCCAGGATTCCATTTTCAGCATTGCAAATTCAAAGGTAATTTCACCTTGATAACATATGATGATCCTTGGTTTTTCTCTGCCACTGCAGCACTCACACGATAATGCAGTGCACCCGAGCTACTGTAGTGTACTGCCTTTGGTGCCTTCCTGGATATGGAGCTGTTCAAACTTTCATTGCTTTGAAATGGTTTTATACGCAGATATGAATACAAAAATAGGGTGATGTACATGAATCATATACCATGAAACAGACATTCACTAACAGCAGCATGGTAAACTTGCACTTTTACAATGAGGAAAAAGATAGTTACATGTACCCACCTGCGATGAGAGAAGACATGAGAGTTTCTCGGTTTGTGACTTGTACTTTCCAAAGACGGTAAGCAGATCAGACTTGAGTTGTGCATCAGATAATGGCTTCTGTCTTGGAAGCATCTTGTACAAGTACGCTCCAGGATCATCCAGGGCAAGGGCTTTGCACCAAACTGCATCGCAAGAAGTGTGGTCTCCGAAAGCATGTGGAATCACTGCTTCCAGACGCTTCTTCAGTTCATCTGGTTTCTGCTTGCACTGGCTGACTGCCATTACAAACAGGCGTTTCAAGTAGGAAATGATGTTGTACCGCAATCCCTTGTGTTTCTTCTGTAAACTACAATTCTGATGTAAAGGACTTGACAACATGGTTACGGTCACTGAACTTCTGTATGCTGCTGTCAACCTGTGACCGGAGACGATGAAAGGTAGTTGTATCATCATCCATAACCACACCCGATACCTGAAAATATTCATGAGAAATCAATAAATTGATGCAATTTCAGTTCAATGTGTACATATGATAGTGTGCTTGCATGTATGGACAATGAAATTTCAATCTGAAATGCTATTCAACTGCAATTCACTTGTCATAAAATTCATATAACTTTCATTTACTTTGAAGCCTGAAGAATACAAGGTCTTGACCATATCCACAGCCATGTCTGGTTCCATCCCTTTGGCATTACCTCCCGCAGTTTCGGTAACATTTGTGAATTTTGGCCGGTATCTTCTTCTGTTTTGCCATCTCACATGTCTTGCAGGTTTTGCTCCGCACAGCGAACTTCAGCACTTTGCCCATCTTTTACCAATAAAACCACCATAACCTACAAGGCAAATGTCAGGTCAAGTGCCCCAAGCAATATCATGTCTCCACCGAACTGCCTCTCAAACATAGAATACAAGAATACACCCTGACACAAGATAAATGTGTCTGGGATACACTCTCAGCTTTTATAGCTACCTGGTAATCCACTTCAATTTCAGTGAAAGTCTATTTTATTCTCCTAGTTGACTCTGAAGCAAGTGACAATTCAGATTTGGATCCATCATACGACCCACGGGAAGACGTACATGAAGATAGTAGCTCTGAGGAAGATGAGGCTAGTGGCTCTGAGAAAGACAAGGATGGATATCATGGATATGAAGGTGATGTTTTGTGCAGTGTCAAATATAGATTTTTTAGTTAATACCGAATGTCCGATAACCTACTGGCATGACACTGCATCCGGGATCCATAATTTTATCTTTAGAGTTTACGGTCAAATTTTCCTAAAATTTTGTAAGACAATACTAAAACGAGAGGCCATAGGCCACACACTTTGACAGGTTTCAATGGTTTTCAAAACTTGACCTTGAAAGTTTGCTCATGTGACTTCATTTTATTGACTAAGTTCAAGGTATATCATGCATTTAACATATAAGTCTGAGTGTCATGCCTGTTCTGAATGATATGATTCAAATTTCATGAGCATACAAAGATTCAAGCAGAAGTTATTACTGGAAAGGTGTTTTTTTTTCTGGGAAAATCGTTGACCTTGACCTTGAAGGAAGGAAGGAAGGAATAAAGCTTAACGGCACTTTGGGCTCAAGAAGACCATTTCAGTGCCAAACAAGGATATGAAAGTAGTATCAAGAATGATAAAGCCGCAAGTTCTACAATTAAAAATTTGAGAGAACAGTAAAAGCTTACAAGTTTAATTTTGAACATATTGATGACTCGATCTAGACTCAAAGGCGTTGACTAGAATTTATTTTTCTAAAAATAGAAATATACCCCAATCTCCCGAAGGAAATTGAGGATTTTATAAATATTAATATCGTTAAAAAACATCATGTATTGACTGACACTCGTAGAACATGCGACGAGTGTCAGCCAAATCTTGACAATGTACCAGGACATGTTCAACCGTCAGCCACTCTCGACAGGGCACACACACAGGGGCCTCCTCCCTACGGAGCAGGTAACCCTGAGTAAGGGGCCGGTCATTATTTATCAGGTGGGGGGGTTGGGTAAAAACTGGGGGGGGGGGGGGGGTCACACTTTCATTTTCAACGTTATTGGGGGGGGGGGGTCATACTTTTATTTTCAATGGAACTGGGAGGTCGGATGTAAGAATCAATCTATTACCACCAATATAGCCAAATTTTGAAGATTCCAACAACAAACATAAAACACAACACTTTGCAATAGAAACAAAGCCCGACCAAATACTTTATCAAAAGACACACTGGCGTCGTCAGGGGCAGACAGTGTGGTAAATGTAGTTGTTTCTACTGTACACCTGATGGAACCGACACACAACTGCCCAACAACCTATGAAAATAATTTAGAAATCCGAACAGACCCCATGGAATAGATATACGACAAGTACAACGCACCCAATCACAAGCCAAAAGGCTACTGAGTTGATGGTAGTTCGAATTTTAGTTAATTTGAAAAAAAATTGTATATTGAAATAGTGAATTAGGTGAAAACAATCCACTCAACCTGGACTAATGGTTCACTGGAGTAGACAGCAAGTGAAATCAATCCCTTTGTCACATTATCAGTGAAACTATAGTTTCGCTGAAATTTGATCTTAGAAAGGACCATCCAGGAACACCCAAAATCAGGAGATGTCGTGAATCGACAACCGCTCATCACCCCAGACTGAAACACTGTCACCAAGAATGAACTATGGACCTTTGATAGAACACAGCAGCACTGCAGCTGAATACGGTGCCAGCTAGGATGATCAACATGCAGGGCACTGTCACAGACTAACAATGGATTACCCGGCCCATACCATGCTTACCAACATCTCATAACATCCAATGACCCCGAACCAGCATGTCAAAATTACAGACCGATTTTCCACTTAACACGTTGCCAACACAGAAACCCCGGCCACTGAGGATAATCCTCGATGAGCTCAGGACTGTCCTGGACCGCCATGAACAAAATATGGACCTTTCCATCAAGGATTGCAAAATAGTCGTGGATCGTCCCGGATGATGCCATAGTGAATCTGATTCACCTGACTTTCTTGGTGGCCAGGACATTGCTAGACAATCAGCGAGGCAACACAGAATTGATTCAAGGCCGGGAAAGTACCAGTCCAGGATGGCCTGATTCATCAATGATATGTGGAAGAGTTATAATTTTTCCGAGTTCACTCTGGGGTCCAGTTAGTCCGTATATTCAAAGGAAGAAATAAGATCCATGTTTTTTTTTTCATTCCTCCAACAAATTTCCAGTCAGTGAATGAACTGAATGACCTTTAACCCGGGTCTCGAGTGTTTCAGGGGGGTTTGGAAACGTGGGGTTGGGAGTGAGAAAAAGATTTCAGTATTCTCGGGAACATGATCCTAGACATAGATGTCTTGGGGAGAGTTTTGTTTCTTGCCCCCGACATCCAATCAGAGGCTGTCAATACCATACCGATATAATATACCCACAAATAGTAATTGAATTAGTTGTAATGGCACAATTTCATAATATCCACTGACTTAATAGTGTAAAAAAAAATGCGACAAAAGTCACAATTGTTTGAATAGAATGTGAATGAAGTGTAAAAACAGCATTTAAGTATCATATACTGGCTCCTTATAATTGCTACCATTGTGTATTATGGCCTGGTATATGTACATGGGGATTTGGGGGGTCACACTTTTATTTTTGATCTTGGTGGGGGGTCATACTTTGTTTTTCGATATCGGTGGGGGGGTCAAACTTTGAAAACTCATTTCTCGGAAAATCCATCCAACATAATATAAATAATGACCGGCCCCTAAGGTATGTATGCCCTATACGAGCCCGTGACAGGACCAGTTGATCACGCCTGGACATTTCGTTTGTAAATCTGGGTCAGCAACTATACATTTGAAATCCTGTGAGTGGCAACGAAGGTTCATTTTGTGGTTGTCCATGTGGATGCAAACGCCACATGTACACCACGAAGGCTGTGGACAAGGCATTGTGCGTTCAGGAACAACACTACACTGCTGAAGATGGAACGCCAGTAACCTGGGGCTGAACTTGTTCAACGACTCCAGAACAATCCTGAGGTCATCCACAGAAAGCTGAGCGATCGCCGCCTGTAAACATAACATACACAGCTGCAGATGTTTTATAACATTTATTTACTCGCAACTGAATACCTAATGGAGCTCTTGCCTGTTCAAGAAATTTGGGTCAAATGTAATAATGATTATTATTGAAGCTCCATCAAAATTCATTTACTGAGATTGTTACAATCCTGGATGCCTGCCTCCTTCGCACGCTGGAGCAACATTCTACCAGTCAGTTTCACATTGGGGGCAGGATTGTTTCAATGGCCCGGTTTCATTTTGTTGGAAGTATGACTGGGAAAGCTGATACATGAAGTACTTCTGGGCCTACTGTAGCCTGGGTACAGCTGATGTCTAGGCTTGCCACCAGTTCTTCAGATGATGAACCTTATGAACAGGTAGTATACGAAAATGAGAAGACAGCTCATGTATGAATGTGAATTCATGCCAAATTTACAATTTCTCGTGGACACCATCAACAGACCACCAGCGGGTCCCCCCCGCCCGTTTGTCCCCATCCGTTCGTACCCCATAGATGTTAAATATTTATAATAGTGAAAAGCGTGAAAATATCTCAACCCTTTCCAAGAGTAAGGTGTTCAGAAGGAGTCCAGTATGCATCACCGAGCAATAACAAGGTGTTGGCTCGGCCCCAGACCCCGCTGCACCCTGTTAGGAATATAAAGTCTTCATGGAGATTTAATCCCAAATCTTGGATCTAACACTCCGCCTGTCCGCCATTGAGTCAAAATCACTGCTAAATGTTCATTATGATAAGTTACTTTTTAAAAAAAAAGTTTTCACAAACGGGAGGGAGGGGGGGTGCGGGTTAATATATAACAATAAATTAATGTAATAAATCATGTCAATTTATAACAATTAATGTCTGGTCTTGTTTTGCCTGGTTATCGTCAGTATAAAGTGACATAAGCAAACTCATAGGTAATTTATTCCAAATTTCTTAAGAAAATGTTCTTGACATTTCCAATCTTACTTGGTTTCGACTGCTTAAATTTTAGATGAGATATATTTGTTATTCCAAATTTTGCAGAGCTTGGTAAATCACTATCAAAAGAGCAGATAGAAGACATAATCACGCAGACGGACAAGGCAACCAAGAAGGAAATGAGGCCATACGACATGGTAGGTGCTGATACGCTGGAGGGTGATGTAGTAACGTGTTCATGACAAGAAAGATGCTGGTGCTTCTGTTGCAGTTGGAAACAAGATTTTTGTGTCTTTAGCAATGTTTTATGCCAGTGAGTCATCGTCCAAAACATTATTCTGGAATGTTCGATTTTCATTGCTTTGATCATTTTGTTATACTCAGGACCCGTCCAAGCACCGCAAGCGCAAGCGATGCCAGGTTGCAAGCGGCTTGTAACGAAGGCGAACCAGCACCTGCGACATTTAGATTCCTTCATACAGGACTCGGAGCACTATTCAACACTGTTGAAAATAGCAAAAATTGTTTTTATGATCGATCACTGCAGCTAGGTGCACTACATTTCAAACAAACATGATTTTCTATGTTACTTATTCTTCTGTGTGGATAAACATGTTATTGTTATGTTTTGAACTGGTTCTCATCACGAAAAGAGGAGAAATATATATATATATATACGTATTGTATATATACGTTTGTGATGCTGTATATATACGTTTGTGACATCATTGTTTGTGATGCTGCTGGGGACAGATGCTTTGAGGGGCTAGTTGCTGACCACGGGGGGCCACACGTGATGGGGGGCTATATGAGCAATGATTGATAATATATCACTGGATCAGGTCACCAACAACGACAGATACAATTTCAAGAATACATATGAATCAAATGATGACATCATTTCCGATTTAAACTCTCCTTACGAACAAATACAAAACACATGCGAATACTATGATTCAACAGCTTTTCAAACTCTAATACATACTCAAGGACGGTCAACTTCATATTTTCATCTGAATTGTCGTGGTCTCTCTGCGAACTGGGAATCCTTCAAAGACTTAATTCATGACTCATGTGATGAACACTTTGGATTCGACTTTATAGGGGTGAGTGAGGTCTACAAATGCGACAGGGATAACAGAATTAAATTACCGGGCTTCCATGATTTCATCTCTCGCAGCAGGTCTAATAGTAACAGGGGAGGGGTAGGACTGTTTATCAAAGATCATATCAATTTTAAAGTACGCGACGATTTGAGCACTTTCATCGAACATGTTTATGAATCACTATTTATTGAGGTGAGTTCTGGATCTAACAGCGAACAAAGACAAATAGTTGGTGTTATTTACAGACCGAACAGCCCTCCACATGCTAATATAGAAACTTTCATTTCCACTCTCAACAACACAACCGATATTATAAATTCTGAAAATAAAAAATGCTTTATCATGGGAGATATGAATATTGATTTATTGAAATATAATGTGCATGCCAAAACAAATGACTATGTTGACAACATTTTTTCCAGAGGTTTTGTGCCTTTAATTACAAAACCAACCAGAATAACAAATACATCAGCTACCTTAATAGACCACATGTTTTCCAACAACATCAATCCAAACATAAAAAACTGGAATTTTTATAACAGATGTAGCAGATCATTTTGGCATTTTCACTATTGAAGAAAACAAATCAACAGTGAAACATAATCCACCAATTCAAAGTTGCATTATCAGTCAAATGAAGATCGAACATTTCAAACAGCAACTAAGTGAAATAGATTTCAGTCACATACTTTCGATAGGCTGTACGAACACAGCTTACTCAGAGTTTATCAAAGTATATAAAAAGGCATATGAGGAAGCATTTCCGATGGTTCAAATAAAGTCTAACAAAAAACATTTTAAGAATGAACCCTGGGTCACTAATGGAATTGCAAAGGTTATTCCAGTCTATAAAGCTTCTAACTCTGGATTACTTAACAATTACAGACCAGTTAGTTTACTTCCGGCAATCTCTAAAATACTTGAAAAAGTGATGTTCAATAAGATACTATCATTTATGAATAGTCAAAATTTATTCTACAATCATCAATATGGGTTTCGCCCTAACCACTCAACAATCCACCCAATAATACATTTATTAAATGACATAGCCAGCAACATTAACTTATCCTCTAAATATTTGACGATGTCAATCTTCTGCGATCTCTCTAAAGCATTTGATGTTATCAATCATGATATTTTATTTAAAAAACTAGATCACTATGGCATTCGAGGGATCGCAAAAGTATGGCTCATCAACTATTTATCAAATCGTAAGCAGTATGTCCAATTTGACAATGAAAAATCACTTGTGGTCACTTGTGGTGTCCCTCAGGGATCAATACTTGGACCACTCTTATATTTAATTTACGTAAACGACATAGCCAACTCGACTAATGCCAGCATATTATCATTCGCCGATGACACATCCCTATTTATCTCTGATATTAGCATAACTAACCTCTTTGAACGCGCAAATGCAGAAATAAATAAACTGTACATATGGTTTTGTGCCAACAAACTGTCTCTGAATGCAACAAAAACCAAATTTGTTATTTTTAGAAGTCAACACACGAAATATAATTCTGATAACCTGTCACTGCAAATAAATGGCACATCGTTGCAACAAATTGGTGAAAATTATCAAGAACACAGTACTAAATTCTTAGGATTACACATCGATGAACATTTGTCCTGGAAGTATCATTTATCTCACATTAATAGCAAAATTTCCAGAGGGCTTTTCCAATCAAACAAGTCAAGAAGATCCTGCCTCCTGACAGTCTGAAAACACTGTATTATGCTCTAATACACCCATATATACTGTATGGAATTCTGGCTTGGGGCAATGCCAACCCCTCTACAATGAAAAGATCTATAATTATGCAAAAACGGGCAATAAGGACCATACATAATGCATCATACAATAGTCACACCGATCCATTGTTTATCAAATCTAATATTTTAAATATCCTCGATCAACACAGGTATGAAATAATACTTTTCATGCATGATTATGTCAGGAACAAACTACCAGCTTCTTTCAACGAATTATTTAAATACAACCACCAGATGAGTGACAAATATCATACAAGGCAGTCAAATTTATTGCACATCAAGCGCTGCGATTCTCGGTTCGCAGGGAGACTTCCGTTGTTCAATTTCCCAACTGTATGGAATCAAACTGCTTTGAATCTCCAAAACATTATTTCCAAACAACAAGCCAAAAGGAAAATAAAATCTCTACTGTTCGCTTCATATAACAGATCCGTAACTTGTACAAACATATTCTGCACTGACTGCCACGAAGTAACCTAAAAATAACTAACAGTATGAATTGAATCTGTTTTTTTCTTCTTCAAATATTCCACCTTATATTTGAAAGTCGACTTGGTCCAGTGTTCATTCCCCATACACTTAGCCTTCCATCTCCCGTGGCGTCTCGTGGTGTGGCTTGGGGTCTTTTGTGGCATCTGTCGTTATGCAGCATCGCAAATTCCTTTATTATTTATAACTTATCCTATATTATGTATCAAAATATTACATCTATTTTGGGGTTGAATGGAAGACAGCTACAGCTAATTCAATCCCACGACCTCAATATATTGTTCTATCTCATGCATTAATGAAATATTTTGTCATTCAAATCATTTAACATAAACAAATCATTTTATTCACTAATAGATATACCAATATTTTTGATGTTGAGATGAATGAATGTGATTAATGTTTTTTTGTATATTGAAGTTGTAAATAAACTACTACTACTACTACTACTACTATATATATATATATATATATATTCATTATTCATTTTTTCAGATATAACATCAATGCAAAAAATACTCAACTTAACATCCTATACATGTCAGTCGTGTAAAACTAGTATTGTCTTGAATGGCATACATGGACACATTGATATGTGTTGCAATAAATTTTCCCAGTTTTTGTTAGCAGTCCATGTTGAGCTGTGTTATTTTATGGTGTTTTTCGGTGGGACCCCCATCGCACTGCAATTTTTCTATTCAAAGAGAAATTTTGCATTAGAAACTTGGTTTTGTGTCATTGGCTAAATGTTGACAGTGGACAATGATTCACATACTTTGGTAATTTTACCGCTCAGGGTGAGTCTCCTCTTTTGTGGGGAACGTAGTGCCTCTTTTACGGAGACGGTAGATGCGGAGTAGTAGTATCCGTCCAACTTTGGCTGACAACTCACGTTGAATTGTTTGGCCCAAGTATCATACACTGCGCCTTAATACTACTCGTCCACTAAATGAATGCCATTTAATCCGTCAATCACCTTTTGAATCCGTATTGAATATAGAGTGTGTGAGGGCCCCGATGGAAAGAAGTGCCTACATGTAAGAACACTTATTGGGTGTCCCTAAATAAACATATTTCATAATTATTATTTGTCACATCTCGGTTGTATACAAACATTTATGCTCATACCTCATTTCTAATAGACCAAGTCAAAACTATTTGGGCCGTAATACTACTCGTCCAATGAAAACATACGCACCAAACGGTACTTTGGCCATGATGGGTGTGCTTATAGGCGTGTCTGGGTAATGATTTGTGGGGGTTGTGATTTTACATTAGTCAAGTCCTGGTAATGCTCTATTGCCTATTGGTATTGCAAACCTCGGCGTCACTGAGTTGTTGGATTTTAAGTAATACTAGTTGTTATCTACTGAGTGCGAGGTGCATGTCAAAATTATAAACCGAGCCGACATAATAATTTGACATGCACCAAGCACGAAGTGGATAACTGTTTTAGCTAGTTAGAGGAACAATCTTTAAGAAACAGAGCATGGTAGAGGCGGCAACAGACACGTATAGATCGCAAATCCGTAGTATATGTTCAACTTGCTTAGGATCAACATTGAATGCAAATTATGCAATGATTGTAATAACTAATATGAAATTCGAATGAACAAAACTGTATAATGCCATACTAGTACCTGACGGTGTAGACTTCTTATTCACCAAGACAATCAAAAATGCATTTGAATCTATCCACTCGAGTTATCAGTGTACATTAATATAATATTTGTATATAGAGCCCAAAACATGTGAATTCCTTGGTACGTAGGCCTATACTAATGTACATATGCTATGAACCTCAGATCAATTATACCCATAAATATATCAAGAGGCTACTCTACACCTATTCCGGGTCGTTATATGAAATATTGCATATTTTAACACAATGAACAAAATTTGACATTAACCTACGGCAGCTCACTTGTGCCATATTAATTTTTCATTTAAAAAAAAAAAAATCCAAATTATAAATTCCAAATTCTAAAACTACTTTCGCCTCAGCTAAAACATTTTCGTTGCAGCTAAAAACTATTTTTGCCTCAGCTAAAACATTTTCGCTGCAGCTAAAACTATTTTTGTTCCAGCTAAAACTATTTTCGCTGCAGCTATAACCATTTCAGCTGCAGCTAAAAATATTTCCGCCCCAGCTAAAATATTTTCGCCACTTGAAAATCTCCCAGTCTCCAAAAAATCCCCCCGCCACCAAATACCAAACAAATCTAAACCAAATGAAAATGACACAAATAAGCCGCCGTATTAACCAGTACAGAGCTTTTAAACATTCGAAAAAGATTTGTGCAAATTTGTGAATTCAGACACGATTACGGGATAACTCTACAAACGCGGGTGACTCAGATACACAGCCAAAATTGCAAATGATGCTCCAAACGGCCTGGTCTCAGAATACATTGACACCATATATACATGTCAAAAACTTTCGAATTATTATTTGATGGTATTATAGCTCAACACAGTACCTTTTTCCGCCATGGAACATCTTTGAAGCCATAATCATATCTCGACTCCGTGCCAGTTTGATGTCGTCTTTAGCAAAGAGGCACAGGTGTGGTCTGTTTTGACATATGACCAAGCGCATCTTGGCATTAGGCGATTCGAACACGTCTATGTCGTTAACATATCGTCCTAGTGTGTTCGACTTGGTTGCGTCATAACTGCAAACAACAGTCTATAAATGTAATACTTGTTAAAAAAAGTTATGACACACTGCTGATCATTTATGCACCTTCTGATAAACCGAATGTATGCATTCATCATTCAAATTTACTGATAACGGAAATTGGAGAACAAATGCAGAAGTGTAAACAATATTAATGAGGTAAATGAATGATAATGGTAATGGGAATACCTTACCAGAACTCACTTCCCTCGAAAGGGAAGTAGCAGTATTTTTTTTCCCGTTTGAGAGCATCGTTATAGGACAAGAGTTCTCCCCGATAGACCATGAGAAATTCCCCTTTTCCGAAGGCTTCTTGGGTGAAGATCCCATATCCTGTCAACATGAACACGTTTTGCTTATATGCACTTGCTTTTGTTAAATATTACGTGTAACTTTACATCTGGTAGGCCTACTTGGTGTCTGTACTGGCCCTATTGTTCTCAATGGGTTTACCTCTAACTCATAAAGTAGACCTGGTCAGAGGTATATACTAGTTGTTATTCTAACAGGCACGTGTCTTATAATGTTAAAAGCATAATGGTAAAAAACATCACGACAGCAGAACTTAAGTTTACGTCTGCGGCCACGGGGACAAATGAGATTGGAATCAATACTTGAGGCTGAGTGAACACGAAAACATTTAAGGATGAGTGAACACAGTACGTTCCGTGGTTAAAGGATCCTTAAAATAAATACTAGATCAATTTCAATTATAAGGCCTTTTGATCAGTTTGCTAATAACATGAAAATTATCTCGATTCGTATTGTGAACTCGAACTCGTATTGTAATAAATCCCGAGTTCCCTCTCACAGAGATCATTTCTCGTAAAAGTCCATGCGTAAATTGATTCTCATCCGCATTGTTTGTAGCTGTACATTATTTTTGCCAAAAAGTGTTTTAGTTGCACTTTCCCACAAAGGGTCATTGTGTGTGTTGTCATTGCTCAATATTTGCTACTTAGTTGTGTTGTAATGTGAGTTTGTGACTTAAAATATAGGTAATGTCATTGCTGGCTTAATTCGGTAGCAATCAGTTCACGCATGGGCAAGCTCCTCATCAGTGGGGCCATGGGGCCAAAAATACAACAGATATTTTTCTTCAAATCAAATCACAAGTGCTAGTTTTTGGTAAAGATACATCCCCTCAGAGGCAGGTAATTCTGGGTGAAGAGGCTATGACAGTCGTTAATGCAGATAAACACCTCGGTATTCCGCTATATACATCGCAGGGTGTTCCAGAAGAGGCAATCGACGGGCGTATTAGCAAGGGTAGACGTACTGTTCATGCTGCGTTGGCGCTAGGTAGTCGCTATAAGGCGCTACACATGCCGTCGTTAGCCAAGAGACAGTACGAACCACGGCTAACACCAAGGTAAGCGGTACCTCCTCTACTTTTCAGGAGGAGCCTATCTGTTTTCACTTTTTTTCTGGATCTACTGAAGAATGGCATCCAAAGCAGGACCGAGTTCGGGAAGCACGTGTGGATACAAAAAAAACCCTCAAAATTTCAATATTAACAAATCCGAAAGAAAGACCGGGTACAAGATAGTTGCATGCGATAAATCAAGAAAGAAGACACTTGAGAAGATTGAAATGTTAGTTTAGTCCAACATGCTATTGCTCTGACATAGTGAAATTCTCTGGTAATCAACGTAGCCCAATTGTCCTAGTGTATTTTGCTAGTATGTCCGGTGAATTCTAATATTTTATTTTGTTTAGCTGAGGAAGAAATGATGACTAAACATAATGTGACAGAAGATATGTTAGTGGAAGGAGAGGCGGAGGCGGCAACTGCATCTGTAGCTTCGGAGCTGGCCGCAGGCGAGGAAGGGATGACAGATGTATACCTGGCCCATCATAGGTGCCTTCAGGCGCCATTCTTAACGACTTCTTTGGCCACTTCCAAAATTTTGGTGGTGGATCAAAATCAAAATACCAAACCAGGGTGGCGGCAAATCACGTTTCCGCCATCCTTTTCTCGGTGAATGGGCTCCAAGGTTTGGAGGACACCAAAATAAAAACATGCTTCATAACCCATCTATCAGCATTGATCAGGTTATGGTGTGCCAAAACGGGAGACTTCCACCCTGAGAAACTACTTGTTTTCTTTGGACAAGTTCATTGTTTTTCTGTACCATAGTGAAACATATCTGAAACAAATCTGGACATGACTGAAACAGGTTTGAACATGTACTAGTCTGAAACGAGTCTGAACAAGTCTCCATATAAATATTCAAATAACAATAATAAATAAGGTGCAGAGTTGCTCCTCGTCTTTTCCATTTGGCAGATCTAATCTATCATTTATTCCATTTCTCGTTTCTTTAATCGGTTAAACTTTATTTGTGTAACTAGAACACTCAACCGAAATAAACACAAAACAAATTGAATATCTAAGGGTTTAGTATGTGCAAAAATGACGTATTTTTACATACCTATTAATTTTCTTTTGATTTGAGCCTGTTCTATTTATTTCATTGGTGTATTTACTTGCTGGTTGATTTAATATGATTTTTGTTCATGTTTCTCAAACATAAACATTACCTGAAGATATCACGTCGATCATTGAAACGTTCTTCGGAACACGTCTATCCAATCACATCATGTTTAATATCCTGCATCTTCGAAGCAGGCTACACACAGTAATCATGCCCCAGAAGCGACGTCTGAAAGCCCATGAGGTCTCAATCGACATATCGTCAGCAATCAAGAGAAGAAAAGTGAGTTTCAAGCTGTGTCACTTTTCATCGTACGCAATTAGTTGAGTGGTAGCTTGTGGATGGGGGGGGGGGTGTATTAGTAAAGTGAAAATATGATGTGGGCTTATACTGAAGCACTCAATGAGTTGAGCGGAATCTTCTTTACAGAGTGTCAATGACATGATTTGATCAAAAGTTATAAGAGTTTGAAGCTTGAAGTGGCGAGATTCATTCTTCCAAACTAAATTTGTTCATTAGTATGCAAATGATATCTTCATGACGTCATGAGAACAATGCCTAATTAGGTAGTCCCCAACAGGAATAATAATGCTTGTTTCGTCTTGCTGGACTTGATCTTGACAGATCTTCGTACATAAAGTTGATTAATGGATGCTGAAATACTGATACTTGGCATCCCATTAGACTGTATAGTGTTTACGGTGACGAGGCCGAGACCGAGTTAACGACACGGGAGTCTTTCTGGACTTGATTCTCCACAGATCTTTGTAAAGATTGATGGATAAACTGGATGTATATAAATCGTGTCCTTGCCGAATTCAACAAAAACCAGATGAACAGCACAGTAAAGAAGCATGATCGTGTTTACGATAGTGTACATGCGTGCCTATACTGTTCAGAGCTGATGTCTGATGTACAAAATCACATGTTGAACAAACATTTCAAGGAAAAAAAGGTGTTCAAAATACGGGACACCTCCACTCCTGAGATCCACTCGACAGAGATCATCTGACGTTTGGTTCTATAAATACAAGCGTCGGGAGAGAAATCTTGGAAAACCGAATCCCATAAAGCCCCTTTAATGCATCTAGGGCACTGTGTGAGCACTGTAGTTTTTCTTCCTCTGGAATAAACGTGATTTTGGTGCGTTTGTATACCCAAACCTTGTTTTTATTATGATCTACGTTTTGCCATGACGACTGGCATAAACGCATGCACTCATGCATAGGTATAGGCTAGCATATAGTCAGGTGGGGTATAACGCCCCATTCGGGTTGAAACGCCCCACTGCGTTGCGTCACTAAAAACGATCAATACTGAGAATGAGTGACGATTGCGTCACGCATGAGTCCAGTCAGTGACGACCAACACATAATATTCGTGAATCTGCGAAATTATTTGCAACTTATTTACTTCCTCAATCAAGGTATGTTTTTACCGAGTGTAAGACATACACAATTGAATGAGCACAACAACCTGAATATCTATTCACACCATACGGGGTTTGTTGTAGCATGTGTATCTAATATTTGCCAAGTTACGAGTGAGTCACATGCCAGCATGCTCTCAACCAAAAGTGATGATGTGGGGTATAACACCCCCTACTTGTTGGAACGCCCCGGGGGCATCTTACCCCAATGGTTGGGGCGACATACCATGCCTGATGACTTTGGGTGTCAGATGCTTACATCATCATATAAATGGACAAAAATTGGACATTACTGTATTGTGTATGTTGCTTGTTGCATGATACTTGTTGTACGAAATTTGTACTCGCAATAAAAAAAAAATAAGAAAAACGAAGTTACAAAGTCCATTGTGTGTTCTTCATGAAATAATATATTTTATAACAGACTGATAAACAATGGAATTAAACTTGTACATATATTTATTTCAATAAAATTATAACATGTGAAACGGTAAGAATTCAGTGGTGGATTATAGATAATATCACCATTTACATTTATTATGTTGAAACATTCAAGATGTCTTTAGCGTTGGACTCACACGATAGCCATCTACCAATACCTCCTCAACGCCTCTTCAATATTGCTGGCTGGGTCCTTAGGGAAGTGATGAACACTCTAGCGAGTGTCGGGAAGTTTTGCTGGACAGTGCTCAGTCTAGCGTCTATGCAGGTGCCTCTCAGCTTCTCCGATTAGAACAGAACTGAGGGCTGGTAGTTCCATCTGATTGATGTGTGCGAATCGTAATTGTTGCTGAGGAACACCTAGATGAGAGAGTTGCTGAGAAACACCAAACGTGAATGACGAATTTGCATCATTCAACAGCACTATTCACGCTTCTTCGCCTGCAGATGATTCTGGTGGGATAACTTGGCGAGACAAATGTGTTTGGTTCAGAACAGCGCTCAGAGGACAGTTGAGATGGAATCGATCACCACTATCTTTCACGGATACGTGTTTTGGTCACAAAATTCGACCATCTCCGACAGGACCACATTGGTAAGCTCCTGGCCCCCGTTTCACCAAAGTGTCCAAGACTTAGTCTTACGTCAGCCAGCTAAACTCGGTTTAGCCAGCTACAGCTAAAGAAATGTAGTCTAAAGCGTTTCCCCAACAGTGCAGAAGGTTGTCTTACAGTAGCCAAATCTAATGTCAGTGTGACATCATAATAATGGGCGAAATTCCTGATTTTCATGTGGGATTTCACTCTCTGTTCAACGTGGCGTAGTCCCGAGAACGTTTTTGATCGCAACAATTTCGTGACAAACCTGATTTTATCCCGATTATAACATGGCATTACTTTTAATTGTGTCTTGCTTGATATTCCATATGTTTTTGAACTGGAATATCGCTTATTTTGCCTTCGGAGTGAATGAAGCTGCAAAGTTTTTAACCTGGAGAAGGCCCACAGTTTCGGTCTGGAAAGAAAAGTGTGGCGATTTGCCCAAAGATCGCGTCAGGAGATTTGTTGTAATATTCCTTTCCATGATTGTATGCAAAGCATGTGGGATGAGGCATGCTTCTGCTCCTTCAATTTTTATATCCAGGTGACTGTAGGTTATGCAACTTACACCAACATCTTGGAGAACACATCATCACTTTGCCTTCATATCGACATCAAGTAGAGATGGTGTTCAATAGAGTGGGTGGTGTCAATCCTGAGCCACGACAGTCTGCCCACAGTGGGGATGTTACCACCGGTACCAAAAACGATGGCAGAGAAAAAGCAGACACGACATGACTAGGCAACAGTTGTTACGACTATAAAATACCTCAATGATATTTTTTCCAGGTTTGCAAGAAACTTATGAAACTTCTAGACAAGTTCGTCCGATGGCGAAGATCAATTCAGGAATGTGGAAGATCAAGTCAAAAGATCAAGTCGGGAATGTGGAAGTTTTCCGAAGGCGCTGCGGATTTCCTGGTGTGGTGGGAGCAGTTGATGGAACACACATCCCGATACCGTCCGAGCGACCATCGTGACAGTTTCATTAATAGGAAGGGGTACCGTTCATCATTCTTAAAACGTTGCTGTTCATTGGATGACACAGGAAAGGTTAGCCAATTGATCACCGTTGTCATTAAACTCACACTAAAGCGTCACGAATATGCATGATTGCCCCCAAACAAGTGCCATATGCGTGTTTTTATCAGCGATGTCTTCTAAACGCTGGTACACTGGTACGCTGGTACGAAAATAATTCTATCCAAATTATCGCACGTGAAAAAACACTGTGTCACCATCGTATTCAGAACTATTTCTTACCGACCATACAGTATAACAAATTCATAGAATACGGCTGTCGGACAAATCCTTTTCAATTCACACCCATCGCCTGTATTTTGCACTGCATTCGTCAAATTCAACCATTTGAGACACTGTGATTTTGCACTGACAATGACCACAAGGATGGTTCCTAGATTTCGGCAGAGGGGGGAGGGAGGGGGGATGCGTGTGATATGGTATGGGATAGGGTATGATCTAAGGTAGCTTCTTGGCCTCGCCTATGTATAATCTCGACATAAATACCCACTGATGCTCCTACTCTGTAAAGTAAACCAGTATGATCACCATGTTCTCAAATACATTTCGATATTTTTTCGGCGTGGGGTGGGGCGGCTTGGATTCACGTGACCGTCATGGGTCATTATAGGTCGTGGTTGTGAAAATGTACTGTACCTGCCCATTTGTATAAATAGTAAAAAAAATCTTGTGTTAATAGAAATAAACAATTATCTTTCTAATAATATCGATTTGACCAAATAAATTGATCACAATTCGTTTGATTACACAATTATGTTAGTTACCACACGACATCTTGATACCTGTGTGTTTGTCCCTATGCCCCAATGTCGTATTTGCGCCAATGAATTTCGCCCCCTTAATAACCTGGCTTGGTTCAAAAATGTGTTTTTATTTCTCGGAAATGTCGATAATTGGCGAGAAAACAAAGAATGTTTAAATATTCACATTCTATTTTGAAACAAATGTGAACGAAATCAAAAACAAGAAAATAATATCCCATAAGAGTCACAGATAGTTCATTTAAATATATCACATTGACTCAATAAAAAATGGGTGCAATCAAATAGAAACATTTAAATATCAGTTCAAAATTTTGTCTCAAACATCCACACACAAACGTGCACGCCAACCTTCTTTTAATACATTTTGTAACAATTTCGAAAAGCGTACCAGTGTACCAGCGTTTAGAAGACTTTACCAGCGTCTGAAGTATCCCAAATTTGCGTTCGGATTCGTTTTTATCGGCGCCTGGAGAGGGTCGGTCTCGCGAAATCAATGGGAAATAATCGCGATATTCCAGCAAAATCACAGCCGGCGCCACAGCTTTCACAGCCGGCGCAGGCGCCGGTCGCCGGCGGAAAAGGAGAACCCTGGTGCATCATTCTATGAAGGTAACGCGAATAAGTGATTGACCACAGAAAGTGCCAGTGTGGTGGGTGTAGTCCACATGTTGTCGAATCGACATCACATCGATCATCAAACAGCACCTGAAAATATTATATATGAGAGAGAAAAAAATATACTTTCACCATAAAACATTGAATTTTTTCCTATTCATGTATGGAAGTTGCGATATCCAAGATAGTTTCTTCTTCCGTTTCTGGCTGAGCACTTCCTCCAAGGTGATGTTTAAGCCAGACTTGGCATCTACACTTTCCATCCATCTTGAAACAAGAAAACCCAATAATCACAACTATATCATACATACAATGTCTACACGTATATGCCTGTATTAGCATGCAATTAATGAAAATAAGTGTGCAAACACATGTAAGCATTTCTATATGTCATAATACAATTATTAGCTCTAACTACAACTAGTTTGCTTGTAGAGGCAAATTCATACAATTCAGGTCAGTCTTGATCTTGAGATTCAGCCTTTGAGTGTGTCTGAAGTCAACCTTAATGTCATGAAAAGATGCCAAATATATGACTTCCTATGGTATTTCTGACTTGTAGTCTGGAGATAGAAAATGAATCGTATTTTCGCATAATTATTTGGAACTATGAAACATACTTCCTTTGTGTTCTTGGGTGGGGAAGTGGAAAGTGCACCGTGTCCTTAAAATAATCGCAGGCTTTTGGTGATTGGAGATGCAGGGTCAGAGCGAAACCCTTCTGATCATCCATATACTGTGAGTGTTTTTCGAATAGCTCCCATGGTAGATATGTCATATATAAAAATATTTATAACTATATTTATAACTATAAATATTTATAGCCAACGGAAAGTCATCCAGTTGCACATTAGTAAAGCAGCCATCAAAGCTAAATATCTCAGCCGATCCATGATCGCGGTTAGGTGAAAGTTAAATAAAGGTACACCTAGATCTACATTGTATTTAGCCTAGCTCTTTAGCTCGGAAATTATTTTCTATATTATCTAGAAAACATAATTTACTCTCTCTCTCTCTATCCCTTTCATCATAAGTCGTTAAGGAGTGGCTAGGGGTGCCTGCCATACGTGCTGTAACTGTAGCAAATGTAGCGTTTTCACGTTTTCCAATTCAATGAATATTCGATTGGAAGCAGAAAAAAAATGAAATAACGGTATTTCGACTTGTTACTTCGCTTTTCTGCTTTTATAATCGAAACAAGAAAACGGGATAACGGATTTTCGAATCGTTATTTTGTTTTTCGTTTTTCAATGAAAAAACGAGTGGCGATTTTGTACATAGAACTCAAAATGAAACAACGAAATTTCAATCTGTTTTTTGGTTATTTTGTTTTCACTGTTGAAAACGAAAAAAATGAAATAACAGTATTTCGACTTATTTCGTTTTTCTGTTTTTACAATTGAAAAAAAAAACGGGATAACGAATTTTGATTCGTTATTTTGTTTTATTGTTTTTCGTTTTCAAAATGAAAAAAACGATTGGCGGTTCCGTACACGGACCTCCTAACACCTGGTGGAAGGCATCTTTCACTTCAGGTGGAGCAAAGAAAGTTCGAAGCATGAGCGCTTCACTCTTGGATAGGTTTAAAAAAATGCATTCGTATGCATATATGATGACCAGCATAGCCAGGATTAACTGGACAATTGTTCGTGCAAAAACATGTAAACTCATAGGCCTACATGAAACTAATACCCATGTACAAACCATTCCGAGTGAACAAAATCAAGTCCAGTATACAATATCAACGTTCAGTGTCAGGTTATGTCGATAAAATTGTAAGGAACTTCATGAACCACCATTAGTAGGTGGAATCAGGTGTTCCGGAAAGAGTGAGCATTTCCTGCCCCACACACGGCACACGTCATGAATTCCAAAACAATAACATGCAAACAGGTCTTGTTGCGTATTGGCGACAGATTTTGTGTACTTATCTACCAGATTGTGATGACGTCCATGAAATTTCTTGAAAACAACTGTTAGTCTTGATGACACATGTCCTTGTCCCAGCAGTTGAAAGACTAGCTGGGGACTTCGGTGAACAAAGTCCTTATATCTGCAAGTCAATGCTGCAAGTCAAATCCCTGCCACCAGAGTCCCCGCCCCCAGACCGCTCCCAGTCGCAACCACCGGACCTGTCGAAGTCCCCGCCACTGGCATCTGATATCTGACTATGACAGAAATAGCGTAGCACTGCCAAGGTAACATGCACGTCAATTAACTCAACATAGTGCAAATTCTACAGATTTATAGAAGATGGTATCCCAATGTCAGAAACGATAAAATATTTTCAGATTTGCAACACAACAATCATTACAACAAAGTTCACTGACCCAGTAAAACATGGCTTTTGCCTTTGATCTCCAGTAGTGCACAAAGTTGAATGATATTTCTCTTGAAAATATTCCGCTATAAGCTTCAGTAACTCTCAGTCACAAACACTGTTGCCTCTTCAACTGTCTGTGGCCCGAATGATCCACTGTCAAAAACTTCCACTCATCTGGCATCTCTACACACACGAAGTGCTGACAGTGTCTTTTTCTTGGGATTTCCAAATCGGGGGTGCGCTCAGTCCGTATTGTCTTTATACCTTTTTACGTTTAGATGGCTTGTCTCTGCCTGTAGTCGCGCGAAGAAGGGCAGTCCGTCACCTGGGAAACATGTGTACGTCAAGCTCTGGCTTATCTCGCCAGCCCAATGGGGCACCCAACCTGCAAGATATAGGCGGAGGAAGTGGGTTAACCGGGGCCGCCACTGGCTTTCCATACCATGCTTGTACGGCCTGGCCGTCCGGTACCTGGCGTTGGGGCTCAACTATGGGCTCAGGCAAGGGGGTGTTTGGACATGCGGCCCCAGTTGTCAGCATTATAGGCTCGGGGTCTGTTGAACAAGAAGCAGTGGTTCCGAAAGAATAATCAGTTCAGGATAATCACATGCTTCCAGGCCTGTGGAGCTGCTTTCGGGCAATAACTCTTCTTGGGTCCCTGGCGAATCGGGGTCCATGTCGCCCACTCCATCTGCTTGTCATTGTTTTTTCCGGGTTAATTTTTGTCAGTTGTTGGAAACTCCGTGATAGTAAAAACGGGATTGAAACACAGCTTTGCATGTAGCTTTCTATAATATTATACGTGGGAATGACCACCTGTGGTAGAGGACAAAGGCCACATCGAAAGAACGGATCCAAGGGACAAGTCCAAAACCTCTAAAAGGGGGATGGCAAAACTGGCAAAAGGGTCGGGCAAAGATATTCATGAAAAAAAACCAACACAAATTTCAATTAATTGGTGGTTTATTAAATAGTTCATTAATATTGTATCTCGATATCGATACCTAGCCCAAACATGGTTTGTCCCAGTCTTTTCACGTCATTTTCAGCGTATTCTGCAAAACGTTACTCTTGGCCAAAGAGAAGTTTTCTGACGTAATTTGTGAAACTTTTGGGGGCAATTGGGATAGGTCAATTGGTTGAACAGTTGAATTGGCTTGCCCACCAGGATTCACTCACTGAAGCAATTTGGTGAGTCATTGTTAACGAGACATATTGTTTGATCATCACTCAGAGATTAGCAAGAACAAATATTGTTGAACTTTATGTTTTTCCAGCGAAACTAACACTCAAAGACAAAGACACTGCAAGAAACGTTGCCTTTTCGGCCCCATCCATAAATATAGAGCTTCTGAAATGAAATGAGATTGGCTACATTGTAACTGATAACTACAATGTCAGATGGAACATCCAATACTTATAATATATCATTCCGTATAAGATCATTCATTTTTGATCATACTGAAGAGTGACAGACATAAACCACACCTATTCAGTTTGACTACAGATTTGTTTGCCTTGGGGTGGAAACAACCACAGTCGAATTTGAATCTTTCATTGCTGATTTGACGCGCCAAATTGACACAATGGTGGTGAAACCATTGACGGCACTCGGTGCACCTCAGCATCGGCTTGTCCACATAAATGGACACACTTGGATGGTCAGTATTGAGGCCATCCTACATATGTTTGATGATGAAATGTGATAATTCATCAGAAAAAAAATACACCCACAAACATAAAACAGCGTTACTGATTACATTTTCTCACTACAGTGACGCAAATGAATTCATCACACGAATCAGATGATGTCTCAATTAATACAGATTGTAAAATATATATACAATACCTGGGATACACAAGCACTGAGCTGCTGCATACCGCATATTCTCAGGCTACCTCCTTGGAGAATAGAAGCCTTCCGAAGTCACATTAATCCTGATGGCAAGGTATCCACGACATCTGTGCTTCGATCGAGAATAGAAGCCTTCTGAAGTCACATTAATCCTGATGGCAAGGTATCCACGACATCTGTGCTTCGATCGAGAGCCTGCGAAGGAGCGGTACTTGAGGGACGATGTCCTAGCTACCAAGTCTATGCCCGTGATACAGTGAGGAGTGAATCTGAGAAGACCCTCCCCATTCACCCCAAAACACCTCTGTCCACGTTATCTCGGAAAGCTCTCATTAGCTAGGTCAAGCAGGGAAGACAGGATCTCAAACGTCTCCAAGCAGAAGTGCAGAGGATGCAGAAAGAGATAGATGAGAAGGGTGTCCAGTTGTCAGATGGATTGACTCAAGGTCTGTTTGCAGAGATGGACTTGCTAGCAGGTGGCAGTGAACTCATGAAGCTATTTTGGTCTGAGCAGCGGAAAGCATTCGGGAGAAATCCACAGGGGATGCGCTGGCACCCGATGATGGTGAGGTGCGCGATATACCTCAACTACCAGAGCCCACGCTGCTACGAGGCATTAGCCATTTTGTTCCATGAGCAAATTCATCAGCCCGAAAAAAAAAATGTTGACAGAAAATGCCGACGACGACGGACGAAAAACCACGACAATAGCTTATCGGTCCATATGGGCCGGTAAGCTAATAAAACTATACCTTGCTCTCTGGCCCTGACTTCCAGGCGCCTCTCTTTCAAGGCAGGTACCAGGCTCTTGTTCCATGATTTGATGGAGTCTTGGATGGAGCGACAGTTCTCAGCAGAGAGGGGTGAGTCCTGGTGGTGAACTTAAAATACGATGAACTTATCTAACGAAAATAAATAGTTGCGAATTGTAGACGCTTGATACTTGGCAACTGTGGTGCCCTCCAGATGAGGTAGAATAAATTTAGTTTTGATGTCCTGGCATGCAGTTGGGGATCTCAGACAAGAAACATTTATGTCTTCATCAGGAGACACTGCCTGGAGAATTGAAAACACTTGTTTCTTGATTGTCGCCGCCTGATTGGTCGTTTTCGACCCCCCGTCGAAATCTTGGAGATTGTCAGTGAAGTTTTGCAGTAAGGTTGACGTGTTGGTGGGCGTCTCCATCACCTCCGTCTGGTCTTCAGCTGGCTCCTGGGAATCATCTTCGGACACTTCAGATGGCACAAGTATGGGGGTAGAATCCTGTTCGTCTGAAGGAGACCAGTGGCAGTGTAGAAATTAGTTAGTCCAAGGGCTAATAAAGGTTACCGAACAATGTACATTTTAGATAATAGCCATTTGTCCCACGACCTTGGAAATAAGGTCATTGGTCAATTCAAAGTCACTCAAAATTCAGCCCATACCATTTCTACCATGTCCAAAATTGATTCCAGAGCTCTAAAGTCAATAATAAGTGAAATATTAGCCTTTTTGTGATCGGACCTTGAAAATGAGGTCAAAGTTCAAGTTCAAGGTCATGAGAATATTCAGCATACATGTATATCATTTCCAATATGTTCACAATTGAACTTTTTCTTTCTAACAACCTTTTTTATTCTCTGACCTTGAAAAAGAGGTTAAGGTCAAATTCATGGTCACCAAAATATTCAGCATATATCATCCCTATATGTTAACTATGGATTCCTAAGCTGTGAAGTCGAAAATTAGCCAGATATTACTCATTTTCTTCTCTGACCTTGGGAATGAGGTCAAATGTCAAATTCAAAGTCACCAGAATATTCATCATATATCATTTGCTATATGTTCACTATGGATTCCCAAGATGTAAAGTTCCTGATCAGTTAGTTTTTGAGAAAATGGCCACCAGTGTCCAAAATTGGTCATTTTTCTGAAAAAAAAATGGCCACCATTTTGAGAAAAATGCGGAAATAAAAAATTCTAAAAAAATAAGCCCCTCTTGAAATATTTTCAGG
The DNA here is from genome assembly GCA_949152475.1 of Terebella lapidaria. NCBI lineage: Eukaryota > Metazoa > Annelida > Polychaeta > Terebellida > Terebellidae > Terebella > Terebella lapidaria. The sequence goes on along the minus strand of OX424568.1, from coordinate 25,761,527 downwards.
CATTTTTGTGCAAAATTTCAGAAAAAAAATCGCCTGTAAACTTTTGGACAGACGACGGACGGACGACGGATGCAAAGCGACGGCAATAGGTTATCCGACCATAAATCAGGTAACCTAAAAATGTGGACCGATGAACCCGACGACGACGTCTATGACGACAGACGCAATGCCATGCCAACAGGTTATCGGATTATAGGATCCGGTAACCTAAAATAGGGATAATGTAATAAATCACAGGACATTGCCACTGCACCAGTTAAAAGGCCAATAGGAATCAAAGCTACCTCTCTGTTTCAAAATTGAGCATTGGATAATAATATGAGACACACAATACTGGTGACTTGATAACCAGACATGCAAACAAATGTAGTGCACCTAGCTGCAGAGATCAATCATACCAACAACTTTTGCTCTTCTCAGCATTGCTGAGTAATGCTCAGAATCCTGTTGAAAAGAGTGAAAGTGCCGCAGGTGCTGGTCCACCCTTGTTATGAGTCGCTTACAACCTGCCACCGGGCATCGCTTGTGCTTTCGGTGCTTGGACGGGTCCTGTGATTAACAAATTTATCAAAGCAAAAATAGCCTCATAATCCATTCATCATGTTCATCGAGTATGCCAGAATAGAAACACACTTGAATTTTTCAAACAACTTACACTTCCATTTTTCCTCAGTTTTGTCTTTAAGACTGGAAAAAAAGACAGCCACTTGGCTGTTTTTTCTTTCTGAAGCTTGTGTATTTGCCTCAAGTGACGAGGCATGTGGACTATTCCCGTCACCTCACAAAGGGGGCAATCAAAACGCCTTCTCACCCGGCGTGTCACACCCTCCTCCTGAATTTTCTTCACCGCTTGTGAAATATTCATCTTAAAATACACAAAAGCTTCATAATTTCCGAGGTGTCATATGAATAAGATATATTATACATACACAGCCATGATCATTGGGTTCAAACATGAAGGTAAACGTCAAGGCCTACATGTAAATATGCTCTACATGCATTTCGGTGTTGAGAATGAAATAAATGTATAACAACCTGACTAACCAAAAAAATTAGCCCAAGGACTGAGAAAGGTTACCGGAACTGACGTTCTACACATATATACCTAAAGAGTATGTCAGTTTAACTTTGACCACAGATGTTTTCAGAGTCATCATGATTCTTGACAAGGTATATGCTGGGTAGGAATTAGAGCTTCACACGAAATGCCCCAAGGCATCTCTAGGCCTTGATGTCTAGTTTCTTTTGTTTTATTTCATTGTTTGTTCTGTGTACCATATGATACAGTGGTAACATCAGAGTGACTGCAGGCTCCACACTTGATGATTGGTGTCCTGTTTCTTGTTAATAAGTCATACTAATATCAACTTATGTTTGAGTATGTGTAATGATTCCTCTGACAATTTTTATAGCAACAATTAATAACATAATGAACTTTTCCCTAAGAGCCCAGAGCAGCAGTCGGACAACTCAGAATTGACTAACAGGTCTGCAAGAATGAGACCATCAAGACGACATTGTTTGGGTTCTCCTATTACGTCCCCCAGAGTCGCCCTGCATCGGAGACTCCAGCAACCGTGGCATCCCACATACAGGTATTGGATAAACTGGTGCTCTCATGCAACATCGTTATAAGATGAACTGTCGCAAACTTTATAGCACCTTAAGATGTATGAACAATGTGGCTCAGTGGCTGGTTATCCGGCCTGCTTTCTGGGGCCAAACACATGTTCCCGGATCACCATATGCATTCTCAATATCTTCTTTTCTCATTTTCAATCTTGTCTGCAGGTCCTAATTTGATATTGTTGCAGTTTGTACTCTGTATTAAAATTATGTTCACTGAATATTTATCCCATTTCAGTCTCTGAAGAACGAGCTTCGAAAATAACATATACCACTAGTACTTTGTACTAAGATCCATAATGTCATTGAATATAACAGTTGTAACTGTATTCAACACTTCTGGATATTCACAGAATGAATATTGTGAGAAAATCGCATTTAAATATTTTGCTCGGAAAGTGTAATACAACACTGCATTCCTTGGCCGAAATAACTTCATACTTCCTTTTGATGTTTTGATAAACAATAAAGTCTATAATACATACCACTAGTACATAAATAAATAAAATCTGGATTAGCTGAATGCAAAAAAAATCGAATAACTATATTGAATTGAACAAACTACTTTGCGGATTACCAAAAACATTCTTCACTCTACAGATTCAACAATTTATTAACTCCCCCGAATGAATACACACCATCCGCAACATCTCAACAACTGACTTTAAATACATTCAATAGAGAAAACAATATAATATTGATAAAAAATATCATTGCACTATACAGTGAATAGACACATAATAACATGCAATGAAATACAACATTGTGAAAATGCGACAAAAGATGCCAATAAATAACGAAACATGCAAAATCAATGTGTTAAGTACAGTAAGCATTCAAATTGGTGCCATCAATATTTGACATCAAGTTCGACTAGTTTTTGAATAAATGAATAAATGTAGAGTTCAACTGTAATAACAACAATTTAACATTAAATGAACAACAAACAAAAATTTGAATACCATAATACCAAAACTTGAAAAACATATTCAGGTAAAAAATGTATAAACCACCAAGTTCGGTAATCATACAATAATAGAACAGAAAAAGCCTTTTACATTTTTTGAACTTCATGACCCTGTCTCACATGACACATTCGTAAATATACAAGTACAGGATGTTTTAAAATACATTATAGAAAGTATTCACGTTTCATTATACAACAGTAATGATGTCAACAATCACACGACAAACACATTGGACGTGTTCAGAAATATCTGCCGAAAACACATTACATGTCATCGTGAAAACATGCAATTTGGTAACTATTCCAGTGTGCCGTGTAATCAGAAAGTTCAGACTGATGTGTTTGTGCAAGTTGTTCATAACTCTCCAGACCAGATACCATAACATGAACCAGTTTTTGTTCTGGCCAGAACCCAGGCCAGGTAACATCGATTGTTGACTTTCTCACGGGTGGGAGTCCAATACAAGAGATGAATCTGTGCAGAGCGGGCACCAGCACTTGTTTCCCAGCACTTGCCACTATTCTACATATGAGCCAGGCATATTAATCCTAAATGGAGGCATCATACACTTGGTGGTGCAAACGATGTACCGCGTGTGAATTTTTCCTTCATAATGGGAGCTGCCACAACTGTACTGAAAGAAGGCTTGACGATAGGGCTTAGATATTGGCACTTTCAAATGGGAAGTCATATCTGGTGATTTGTATGGTGACCTGAATTTGACCTTAGATGACTTGAAATGTGAAAACAGCCATTTTTGCCAAATTCGCCTCTACAAACGAAATACTTGTAGATAGAGCTTATGTTTGCGTTGTGAGTATATAGGAACTCCTATATGGCACAGCTAATGATCGTATATAGCACAACTATTGGTGACTTCCAGGCTGTCGTCAGAATCTTTGTAATTCCCAGGGAACCTGACACCACCAAGGCTCTCCACAGCCAGGGAGGGTAACGGCACCCAGGTTGAAGAGTATTCTGATAATAACGGACAGTGCATTCTGATAACGGAAGTATTGGTCGAATACCATGTCTAGCTAATGTTCGTGTTTTCGCATTATAAAATAATACTTAATACTGAGCATTGATTCCACGTCTATATGACCAGCATACAATCACTTCAGACTTCAGAATCACTTCAGACACCACCATCGCTCTTCACAGCCAAGGAGGGTACCGGCACCCAGGTTGAAGAGTACCCCAGCCCCCCCCCCCCCCCCTCAGTGCATTCTGTGTAACTAAGGTGTATCTTAAACCTACAGAACACGACCTGTATTTAGAAGCCACCTCAGCCCACCCTCACCAGTGCAAAAAGGACCTCATTAAAGGCATGTACACAAGGATAAAAAGAATCTGCTCGTTAGAGGATGACTTCCTGGAAATCTCAAAACAAATGACATTATTTTTCCTCCAACGGGGATACAACAAACGGACCCTCAGACTCATATTTAATGAGGTACGAGTACCGCCTCCTACCCCTCCCCGCAATCCCCAAGGGATGCATCCGACCATTCTTCACCCAGACCACGTATTAACCTAATATCAACCCACCAACAGGGCTTAGCCCCCCTTCAACCGTATGTCAACCTCTACTAGGCTGAATTCCTTAACGCAATCGACCCTAGACATCGGCCCCGCTACCACAAAATGATGGGCGCCCCCCGCACCCCGAATAGCCCAAAGACATTGACGGGAACACATGCCCTCATAAGAGACTGCACTTTCATACAGCATTCGTCAGCGCACGCATTTAGGATTTGGAACTTTTGCACTATTGAATTTTGAACTAACAGACATAAACAAGAGATAATGTTTTCACTTGGTGAGCTTCTGTGTAAAAACACGAAAAAATCTTAGTATTGACAAGTTCAGATTTATGAAGATTGGGAAGAACTTAATGATAAATGAGGAGTATCGTCAGTACGTGGAGCCTCAAATCATTCTTTAAAAACATCCATATATCCACTTCTACCATCCCCGACAACGCTCACATGTTTCCTCAGGCTGTAACGCGTGTGCAGGTTTTCTCCCTCAGGCTGATACGCGTAAACCACCAAAACCTTCTTAGTTCATAAAATACTGAATTTAAACAATTGGTCGAATGGTGTAACAATAAATAAAGATTTCTCCGAGCATTCTATGATTTACCAACTTGCACTTCGTTGGTTTCAATTGATAACCGATGATATTTCACAAACGAGTCGCAAGCTGGCATGTGTTGTCACGAACTGTGTGCCCATTTTCGTAAATATAACGATGTTTGCAAGTAATTCATAGAAGCATGTAACAATGTAAGTGTCAATTATTCGGAAAATGTGTGTGTAAGGATGCATGTACTTTGAAATTTTACTCACCACCAGCTGAGAAAATCTCGAATGTTTCCTCGTGATTGTTCTGAAAATTTGACATTTTTACTAATAATTTATTGCATGTTACTGTACTTAGGAATGTGATCATCATCTTTTCATGAATGCTGGCAAGTCAAACTTCCATTTCTGATATTATCAAGCAGAGCCCACTTTGTAATACTTGGATTTAATTGGTCACGTGTTGAAAGAGGACAAACAATAGACCGACGATGGACGAGAACCATGACAATAGCTCATCGGCCCAATAGTGTCTAAGTTGTACATACCTTGTCAGAAGCCTGTATATCATCTTGCTGTGATGGATCAAATCGAGTGGTAGGAACATGGCCTTCTGCAAAAAAAGTTAAGATATCGTAGCAGCTGATGGTGACTAAGATTAAAATGCGGAAGAGTTGCATTGTTGAATCGCTATTTTGCAAGTTGTTTGCTCAACGAATATGGAACAATATATATCGATCTTTGTTGATTTTTTGTACATTAAGATGGGAATGTGGCCGTCCACAGAGTTTGATCCATAGTCGGCATCAATCGATGTCTTTCGAAGGTTTAATGAAAGGAATAAAAACAACGCCGTCGTCTACATTACTGGGATATCTAGATTTGCATGTACCGCAACAGCATGCTTTAACCATTGTCTTCGCATCATTGATTTGTTATCGAATCGATCACTTATCTATAGATATGTGCATGACACAGACGATCGTCTGTTTGTCAACACGCGCACGTTGCGAACTTTGTCCGAGTTTTTCTCGGGTGGTTTTACACGGACAGCGCCCACAAAAAAACGTCACGCTATCGGTCAATATTATTGCATACGTAATTAGTGGGCGGAGTCGGCGATAGGTCAATTCACACTGTAGACCCAGGATATTAATCTGTTGGTTCTGGTTACAACAGTAACCATGCTCGCCTTTGCTGACTATATTTGTCTCGCTATAAACAATAGAACAGTGAAATACAATTTATTCTGGTAATTAATTATTTATTTCTATCCTTTTCACATTCAGGTTCATCATGTCTCAAGGGAACAGCAACAAGGAGGCTGAAGAATGTTTGAAAAGGGCGGCCGATCTGCTCATTGGAGGTGAAGTCTAAAATATTTTTCAGCATTGATTTTGCAAACACATTTTGACGTTTTAGTTGTCATTATTTTCTTAAATTATATTCTTATATATTGGCACCAGTACACCCACGACCATTTCCCAGTGTTCCCTCACCTATTCGACTTCAACATTCCGGCAGGAACTCAGCAACATATTTGCTCCTCACTCTGTCAGGAGACGTAGCTATGTGCCACGGTACACTTTGATACAAATAGAACAAGTAACCTAAAGTGGAGAGAATTATTTTGTGGCCAGCGGAGATATGTTGGGATGGGAAAGTTAGTGTGATTAATAACCTTAATTTAGTGGATTAAATTGCCTATTATTCTCCATATAATAAACAAAGCTGAACATATCTATAGATGTTTATCTGAGTTCAGACCTTCAATGGTTTTAATATTGCTCAGTGATTCGGATCAAATTGATAGTTTACACTTGATAGTTTATTTTGGTGTAAATGCCACTTTTTTCATCACATTTATCACTTTATCATATACTAATTCCATCAGGTGTACAGTAGAAACAACTACATTTACCACACTGTCTGCACCTGATGACGCCAGTGTGTCTTTTGATAAAGTATTTGGTCGGGCTTCGTTTCTATTTCAAAATGTTGTATTTTACGTTTGTTATTGGAAACATCAGAATTTGGCTGTATCGGTGGTAATAGATTGATACTTACATTCGACCTCGTCCTAAAATCGTCAATATCTCGGAAACGGTGCATCGTAGAGCGAAACAGAGGTTATTTTAGGCTAACATGTCTAGGTGGTATGATGGATGAACTTTGACTTTAGCCTAAAAGTTTTCTGCTGATGTTATGTTGGTGTTGTCGACTTCGATGTAGGTGGCTTACCGCAGCTGACGTCGAAGGACATAACCCGCTGACCATGCTAACCCGAAGTGCCAACACTGGAAGAGAAGCAGGTGTCGCGATGATGGTGTTGTCGATTTTGATGTAGGCGGCTTACCGCAGCTGACATCGAAGGACATAACCTCAGGAATCGCGAGGCTTACCCCAGAAGAATAGCAAGATGGATGGATCGCAGCATATAAACACATATTCCCTCAGGCAGAGAGATTGACTGGATTTCCAACATTCTCCCACATCAGAAAGGTCTACTGTCCTGTCCGATCTGCTCTGATGAAAAGTTCAAACCGGCAAGGCATGGAAAAGTTGTTGTTCACATGCGGCTGTCACACATGAAGCATGCAGACGAAGTTCAAGGGATATCTGTCGCTAAGTGTAACCTGGACTGTTCCACTCCATCGGCCATGCGCTATGGCCACTATCATTGTGTTTGTGGCACAGTTCTCTCGAGGAAACAGCACATGAATTACCACTCGACGCACAGCATGCAGTCCGATCATCTAACGTCCAACTGTGGTGATGGAATACATCTTCCACCAACAGAAGCATGAGTGCCAAATCTGCACCCAGTTTATGATCCGGATACAAGAGCAAGACGGTTACCATCGAAGACCTGCTGCAGTTCAACAGACACCAAAGACAATCATTGGTCCATTGGCCACTGCATGTTGTATCTGTGGAACAGTCATGCTCAAGAGGAACATTGCCAGGCATATGCGGGATGTGCACCATACAAATCAGACACCCTCCAAACTGGAAGCAGTTCTTGTGTCACCTTCAGAAGGAATTTACATGGTGAGCAAAAGTTCTCAAGGGAACCAGCATCCTCTACATGTCCAGATACACAGCAGCCACTCAGTTCAATCCATTGTCTGTGAATCAGACACATGTACAGAGGTTGGGAAAGCCTATGGACGAAGGAAAGTGTCTTCGTTCACTTGTGACCATGTTATTGCAGCTCAACAAAGTAAGATTTGTTCATCTACCAGTGTCTCAATAACAGTGAACGATGTGCAAGACATGGTGGATAACCATATATTAAGAAGTCTCTTGGCGAACTGTCTGGACGTATCCTGTCGTGTCAAGGACGTGGAATCCCATTGGTTTCATCATGGCAGCCACATCTAAATTCTTCTAACTACGTTTATTTATCTGTAGATACCACGAGGGCGAAAAGTTACGCCATATTAGGACGAGTAGTTGTGCGGTAAAATTTGATGTCAGGGGAATATATGTATCAACCTATTACCGTGGATATAAACCAAATTTTGATGATGCCAATGAAAAACTTAATATGACTGTCCATGTGTGCAGGGCATATCACAGTGTGTGCAAAAGAAGTTGGCAAAAGTGCACATTTTTGTTAATTACCCCTCACAGCGCAATGTTCCCGAAAGACCAGAAGATGAGAGTGAAGATCAATTGAACGACAGCTGCACTGGTCCTGAAACAAATGTGAACCTTCAGCATGAGTATTTAGAGTATTTGTACACATCCAAGATAATCCCAGTTAATGTGGACAAAATATATGAATAGCTCCGTAGATCACATGACATCCAAAATACCTCCAGAAGAAGTCTGTCCACTATGTCCAATGTAAGTATCATTCTATTACCACCAATACAATCAGATTTTGATGATGCCAATAAGAAACATAAAATAAAACATTTTGCATTAGAAACAAAGCCCGACCAGATAGTATATCCGAAGACACACTGGCGTCATCAGGGGCAGACAGTGTGTTAAATGTAGTTGTTTCTACTGTACACCTGATGGAGGAATTAGTATACAACTGAAATTGACTGCCAAGGTACACACCAAGAAAGGGACAATTTACGACATTGCTTCCCTGTGTAAAGGTAATTATTATATTTACCTGCCCGTCATCAGGGGCAGACAGTGTGTTAAATGTAGTTGTTTCTACTGTACACCTGATGGAGGAATTAGTATACAACTGAAATTGACTGCCAAGGTACACACCAAGAAAGGGACAATTTACGACATTGCTTCCCTATGTAAAGGTAATTATTATATACGACCTGCATATATTTTGTATGTCTGTTTGTGTGTCTGTTAGCAGCCTAGCATCCAGGGCTTTGATCCGATTATTTCAAATCAAAAACATTCATATAGATCTTCCAAAGAACCCATTGAATTTTGGGCGACATCGGATGAAAATTGTTGCCATGGCAACCATTTGAAAATCAGATTTTTCCCTATCCTTTAACATGGGCAAATATTCTATCTAAGCCTGTGCCTTCAATAAAGAATATTTTTTTCTATGAAATTTTGATCAGGGATGTGCATTAACACATAGAAAATTACCAAAATAAAATTTAAGGTCAAGGTCGAATAATAAGATCAACTTCACATAAAAGGTCAAATAGGGAAAATCACTATAACTATAAGATTATATTTGAGATGTCAACGTCAAACTAATTTTGTAATTTTCTATGTCCAAAAACCTTTTGTATGTGTATGTCATATCACACTTGGCCCTCGCCAACCTAGAAGGGGGGGGGGAATGGTACTGAACCCGCCTCTCTTCAATCGTGGGATTCTCTTTAAAGCGAGTAGGCTGTATATATCACTCACAAATGTTAGATATGTGAATGTTAGTGATATTATTTCTTATGAATAATTATTTTGAATCGATGCCAAAACATAATACTCTAGGTAAATAAGCCTACATGTATGTCCAGATGAGGAATAAATCAATTTGGAATATTAAGTTCGCTTTAAAACGAAGCCCCATGTTTTAAAGCAATAGGCAGGTTCAGTACCGGATTTGAAACTAAGGCTGACATATGGTTTTCTTAACCACTCCACCGATTTTTAGGTTTAAGATGACCATTGCTGGGACTAGTCAGGTGGTGTGTCGGGATAGTTGGTCAGAAGCAGAAACCCATAAGAAGGGTTCCTGTCAGACGACAAATTGTTGCCGCGCGTTTTAGTTGATGTCCTGTTTCATCAAGTCGACAGACCGATTCGGAGGTGGAAGCGTGATGGTGTGGGGAGCGATCAGCTACAACCGCAAATCAGCACTCGTGGTCATTCCCGGAACACTCACAGCCCACTGTTAACTGCGTGATATCCTGGGACCAGTCGCCATTCCTTTTGGCCTTGCCACCATAGGACGTGGATTCATATACCAAGATGACAACGAAACTCAACACCGAGCCAGAATTGTGAACGACTTCTGGGAGAACCGGGAAGACTGCTTACACATGCTGTGGCCTGCTAAATCTCCCGAACGTCATCGAACATGTATGGGACATGTTGGGTAGACGCATCAGGAAAATCGACTCACCAGTGCGCAATCTTGATGAACTTGCAACAGCACTTAGTGCCGAATGGGGTCTTATTCCTCAACAAGATATCCAGAAACTACGGTGGCTTTTTTTCTGCCAGGCATTCTTTTCTTCAGATCGTATTCTTTGCGCGACATTATATGCATTTATTTGCAGGCAAACAATTATTTTTAGCGAGAAAACAATATTGTTTGTGCGACAACAATATTTCTTTCCGTGCAAACAACTATTCTTTACGGGAAAACAATGTTCTTTGCCCAAAAACAACTATTCTTTGCGGGAAAACAATATTTGTTTGCGCAACAACAATATTTCTTTCCGTTCAAACAAGTATTCTTTATGGGAAATCAATGTGCTATAGTTTGCGGGAAAACAATATTGTTTGCGCGACAACAATATTTCTTCTCGTGCAAAGAAGTATTCTTTGCGCGGAAACAATCATTCGTGCAATGCTTGGTCATTCGGTATTCCCTCCTACTCATAACAATCAGAGACAGCCTGCATGATGGTCAGCACGGATGAGGTAATTAAAGGAATATTTACTCAATTTACCTGTATTTATCAACCGAATTAAAGCTCATACATGTATTTGTATCTAGGGACCTAAATATATATCTCAAATAATTAGTATACCAATTGATTCGAGATAATTTGGAGTCGGATCCAGGCAGAGTTGTTCGTGTCATACTAGTAATCCCGATCATGCATGTTCTGAGTTACTATCCGCCCTCCCCCTCCGCGCGCGCCACAGATCCACACATGGCGGTCGCTCGATCCATGCTTAACGTTACGGACCGGAATCGGTTTCCTTATATGGTCAAAATGGCGCATCAAATTACTATATTATTTAAAAACTCCCAGTTTCTCCTCCAAATGCACATGTAATATGTCTCTGTTTTGGTTTGTAATATGCTTGTTCTATGTATTCAAATGTATCATGTGTACATCATTTGAGGGGATGACGATAATTTGAGGTTGCTAATTTGTAAGCGATCCTCATGCACGAACCATTTTATTGTGTGCTAGCTATGCAGATTCTATGTTTTAGAAATTGAAAGTTGGATACGTAAATATTTGGCTTTTCAACATGAGACATATGTACTTCATAAGGGGATGACGATAATTTGAGGTTGCTAATTTGTAAGACATCCTCATGCACGAACCATTCCACTGCATGCTAGCTGTGCAGATTCTGTCTTAGAACCTATGAAATAAATAGAACAGACTTTTAAAAATCAAACGAACATTAAAAGGTATATAAAATACTTCAATTTTACGCATGCTAAATCTTCAGATATTCCATTTGTTTCGTATTTATTTGGGATTAGTGTGTTAGTTTCACCAATGAAGTATCATGTCAGAAAAAAGCAATAAGAAACAAGAAATGGAAAGAATATAAAAATCACACTACCAAATGGCATAGAGCCATATGCAATTTGATCGACCTAGTTCTTTTGTTTAGGGGTCAGGCCATGTTGTTGTCAACGTTGTAAGGCTACTAGTAACGTTTTGGAGGCTGATGCGGACACAGGGTGAGTAAAATAAGTTTTCTGTCAAATATTGCCCATAATACTTTAGAATGGTCCTCGTGCTGTGCAATTATTCATAGTAGTCTGATTTGTTAAGAAATTGGCCTTGGCGGACAAATATGTAGTGTCCAAACATTCATCACAATGTTTTCATACTTAAGGTCAATGTATATCAACACTGTTTGAACTGGAGGTTTAAAATACTTCAAACTTCATTCGTGAGCAATATAATTACACAACTATGTGATTGTGTTTCCATCATGCGGGAAAGATCTTGTTCGGAGTGGCGTAAGAATACCCGAAAGCACGAGACCGAAGTGCTTTCTGGAATTCTTACGCCACTTCAAACAAGATCTTTCCCGCGTGCTAGAAAACACACAAACCTGGTTTCGTTTTTATCACATGCTATGAATTAATCATCCTAAAAGTAGAAAAATAGCATAGGCGAAAATGAAATGTGCCAGACTGAGTTATTTGTTTGTGTACTCAGTACTATTCGATGTGTGGACAACTGTTGTTGTTGAGTTGTAATCAAATTCACGCGCGACAATCTCCAGGCAACGTGCTGCAGCGCGAAACAAATATACAAGTAATCATACTATCAACTCATTAGCCTTTTGGCTTGTGATTAGGTACTTATGTACTTGTCATATATCTATTCCATGGCCTTTGTTTCGGATTTCTAAGTTATTTTCGTGGGTTGTTTGGCAGTTGTATACTAATTCCATCAGGTGTACAGTAGAAACAACTACATTTACCACACTGTCTGCCCCCGATGACGCCAGTGTTTGTTTTTTTTTGATAAGGTATTCGGTCGGGCTTTGTTTCTATTGCAAAGTGTTTTATTTTACGTGTGTTATTGGAATCATCAAAATTTGGCTGTATTGGTGGTAATAGATTGATTCTTACACGCACACGGTGGTTAGCCATTTTGAAAAAGTGAACGTGGACTGGTGCAGTTGTCGGATGATTTTATTCATCAATCCTACATTAGCAACAAGTGACAGGTAAATTTATTGTGTTAAATCATTCCGGTAATGCACATATATACCAATTTCATTGAAAGTCATTTTCAGTCCCTGTCAGACTCGATCACAACTCGTTTTTTTAACTCTTTTCGCAGTCCCTGTCGATGGCGCTCACTGGCCTCACGTGGTCAGCAGCAAGGGCGGCACGATTCTTGTGCTGGTCTTGTGCCGAATCTGCCATGCTGCTGACCAGTGTAGAGGGCGTCGACGGGACAACCCTCCACTCTCTCTCCTAACTTGTTGTTCTCCCCTGTGTCATTTCCCTTCGGGTTATATATCGGCGAGTTTTGCATTGATGTTATATCTGAAAAAATAAATAATGAATATATAAACTAGTTTTATGAGTATGTCAGCCATAGCATCGTCTTCATAAATGTTCTAACCATGACAGGCACATAATGCGGCTGTCGAAATCACCTCCACGTCATCCTGATCTTGATGACTTTGACTCTTCTGATTCTGAAATAGCACTCAACGTCGACGATCGTCAGGCGCTGAACGAACCAGAAAGTTGCGGGAGAAGAAACTGAGTTTGCCTGATGCGTTGGAATTAGTGTTCAAACTGTTGGACGTTTCATTTATAAAACTTCTAAACTCATCGATTGTGAATTTTCGGTTCCTTCAAATCATGGTCTCTTACATGTATAATTAGCTGTATTTTATATATATTTTTAATAATAATTTTGGAGAGGACAAAGTAATGAAATTTTGCAATTCTTTCAATTCAATATACATTCCATAGGTTTCGGAAGCATGAAAGGGAGTAGGCACGGAAAACCTGACTGAAAGTCAACTTGACAAGCAAAGGTCTGAAGGAAGAGAAAGTCTCGTTAAATATGGTAAAGTTACAGCATTCTGGCAGAAATGCTTTTGGCTTTGTCAAAATTTGTATGCCTCCATCCGCGACTTTTTCGGGAGGGGGCATACTGCTATTGCCCTGTCCGTCTGAAATCATAACTCCTTGCCGTTTACAAGAGAACATTGTGAAGTATCGCAAAACAGCACTAAGCTTCAAACTCTTATAACTTTTGATCAAATCATGTCATTGACACTCTGTAAAGAAGATTCCGCTCAACTCATTGAGTGCTTCAGTATAAGCCCACATCATATTTTCACTTTACTAATACACCCAAATACCCCCCCCCCCCCCCCCCCATCCACAAGCTACCACTCAACTACCTGCGTACGATGAAAAGTGACACAGCTTGAAACTCACTTTTCTTCTCTTGATTGCTGACGATATGTCAATTGAGACGGGCTTTCTGGGGCATGATTACTGTGTGTAGCCTGCTTCGAAGATGCAGGATATTAAACATGATGTGATTGGATAGACGTGTACCGAAGAACGTTTCAATGATCGACGTGATATCTTCAGGTAATGTTTATGTTTGAGAAACAGGAACAAAAATCATATTAAATCAACCAGCAAGTAAATACACCAATGAAATAAATACAACAGGCTCAAATCAAAAGAAAATTAATAGGTATGTAAAAATACTTCATTTTTGCACATACTAAACCCTTAGATATTCAATTTGTTTTGTGTTTATTTTGGTTGAGTGTTCTAGTTTCACAAATAAAGTTTAACCGATTAAAAAAATGAGAAATAGAATAAATGATAGAGTAGATCTGCCAAATGGAAAAGACAAGGAGCAACTCTGCACCTTATCTATTATTGTTATTTGAATATTTATATGGCGACGTGTTCAGACTCGTTTCAGACTAGTACATGTTCAAACCTGTTTCAGTCATGTCCAGATTTGTTTCAGATATGTTTCACTATGGTACAGAAAAACAATGAACTTGTCCAAAGAAAACAAGTAGTTTCTCAGGGTGGAAGTCTCCCGTTTTGGCACACCATAACCTGATCAATGCTGATAGATGGGTTATGAAGCATGTTTTTATTTTGGTGTCCTCCAACCCTTGGAGCCCATTCACCGAGAAAAGGATGGCGGAAACATGATTTGCCGCCACCCTGGTTTGGTATTTTGATTTTGATCCACCACCAAAATCTTGGAAGTGGTCCAAGAAGTCGTTAAGAATGGCGCCTGAAGGCACCTTTGATGGGCCAGGTATACATCTGTCATCCCTTCCTCGCCTGCGGCCAGCTCCGAAGCTACGGATGCAGTTGCCGCCTCCGCCTCTCCTTCCACTAACATATCTTCTGTCACATTATGTTTAGTCATCATTTCTTCCTCAGCTAAACAAAATAAAATATTAGAATTCACCGGACATACTAGCAAAATACACTAGGACAAATGGGCTACGTTGATTACCAGAGAATTTCACTATGTCAGAGCAATAGCATGTTGGACTAAACTAACATTTCAATCTTCACAATGATTTTTTTCTTGAGTTATCGCATGCAAGTATCTTGTACCCGGTCTTTCTTTCGGATTTGTTAATATTGCCATTCTTCAGTAGATCCAGAAAAAAAGTGAAAACAGATAGGCTACTCCTGAAAAAGTAGAGGAGGTACTGCTAACCTTGGTGTTAGCCGTGGTTCGTACTGTCTCTTGGCTAACGACGGCATGTGTAGCGCCTGATAGCGACTACCTAGCGCCAACGCAGCATGAACAGTACGTCTACCCTTGCTAATACGCCCGTCGATTGCCTCTTCTGGAACACCCTGCGATGTATATAGTGCAATACCGAGGTGTTTATCTGCATTAACGACAGTCATAGACTCTTCACCCAGAAGTACCTGCCTCTGAGGGGATGTATCTTTACCAAAAACTAGCACGTGTGATTTGTCGGGATTAAAATCATAACGCCACCTTTTACTATGGGAGTACGCTCTATCAAGCATAGCTTGTAATGGTGCTTTATGTAGTGCAATAAGGGATACATCGTCTGCATACGCTGGGGATGCAACATCTAGACCAAACACCTTCGCACCATGACCATCAATCCTCAACTGGTTAAGCAGATCGTTATTGAACACCACATATAATAACATTGAAAATGGACCACCCTGATGAACTCCCTGCTCTGCGACAAACCAGTGAGATAAACCACCTGCGACTTGAACTGAACACCTGAAGCCCTGATAGAAATCATACAGAATAGCTAACAAGTGTTTATTGCAACCTATCTGTGCGAGTTTATATAATAACCCTGGATGCCATACCATGTCGAAAGCTTTCCTAGTGTCTAGGAGACACACATACACCGAATTACCCCCTTGCAGTAAATGTGATATACTCTCCCTAAGAAGAAAAATATATGTTGTATTTTTGGCCCCATGGCCCCACTGGTGAGGAGTTTGCCCATGCGTGAACTGATTGCTACCGAATTAAGCCAACGATGACATTACCTATATTTTAAGTCACAAACTCACATTACAACACAACTAAGTAGCAAATATTGAGCAATGACAACACACAATGATCCTTTGTGGGAAAGTGCAACTAAAACACTTTTTGGCAAAAATAATGTACAGCTACAAACAATGCGGATGAGAATCAATTTACGCATGGACAAGCTCCACCCCTGTAATGGAGGTATTATGGTAGCGTAGAACTTTCACGAGAAATGATCTCTGTGAGAGGGAACTCGAGAGATTTATTACAATACGAGTTCGAGTTCACAATACGAATCGAGATAATTTTCATGTTATTAGCAAACTGATCAAAAGGCCTTATAATTGAAATTGATCTAGTATTTATTTTAAGGATCCTTTAACCACGGAACGTACTGTGTTCACTCATCCTTAAATGTTTTCGTGTTCACTCAGCCTCAAGTATTGATTCCAACCTCATTTGTCCCCGTGGCCGCAGACGTAACCTTAAGTTCTGCTGTTGTGATGTTTTTTACCATTATACTTTTAACATTATAAGACACGTGCCTGTTAGAATAACAATTAGTATATACCTCTGACCAGGTCTACTTCATGAGTTAGAGGTAAACCCATTGAGAACAATAGGGCCAGTACGGACACCAAGTAGGCCTACCAGATGTAAAGTTACACGTAATATTTAACAAAAGCAAGTGCATATAAGCAAAACGTGTTCATATCGACAGGATATGGGATCTTCACCCAAAAAGCCTTCGGAAAAGGGGAATTTCTCATGGTCTATCGGGGAGAACTCTTGTCCTATAACGATGCTCTCAAACGGGAAAGAAAATACCCCACAGGCTGGGCATACATGTACTACTTCCCTTTCGAGGGAAGTAAGTTCTGGTAAGGTATTCCCATTACCATTATCATTCATTTACCTCATTAATATTGTTTACACTTCTGCATTTGTTCTCCAATTTCCGTTATCAGTAAATTTGAATGATGAATGCATACATTCGGTTTATCAGAAGGTGCATAAATGATCAGCAGTGTGTCATAACTTTTTTTAAACAAGTATTACATTCATAGACTGTTGTTTGCAGTTATGACGCAACCAAGTCGAACACACTAGGACGATATGTTAACGACATATACGTGTTCGAATCGCCTAATGCCAAGATGCGCTTGGTCATATGTCAAAACAGACCACACCTGTGCCTCTTTGCTGAAGACGACATCAAACTGGCTCGGAGTTGAGATATGATTATGGCTTCAAAGATGTTCCATGGCGAAAAAAGGTACTGTGTTGAGCTATAATACCATCAAATAATAATTCGAAAGTTTTTGACAGGTATATATGGTGTCAATGTATTCTGAGACCAGGCCGTTTGGAGCATCATTTGCAATTTTGGCTGTGTATCTGAGTCACCCGCGTTTGTAGAGTTATCCCGTAATCGTGTCTGAATTCACAAATTCGCACAAATCTTTTTCGAATGTTTAAAAGCTCTGTACTGGGTAATACGGCGGCTTATTTGTGTCATTTTCATTTGGTTTAGATTTGTTTGGTATTTGGTGGCGGGGGGATTTTTTGGAGACTGGGAGATTTTCAAGTGGCGAAAATATTTTAGCTGGGGCGAAAATATTTTTAGCTGCAGCTGAAATGGTTATAGCTGCAGCGAAAATAGTTTTAGCTGGAACAAAAATAGTTTTAGCTGCAGCGAAAATGTTTTAGCTGAGGCAAAAATAGTTTTTAGCTGCAACGAAAATGTTTTAGCTGAGGCGAAAGTAGTTTTAGAATTTGGAACCCCATATTTCAAATGTATCCATGCAAAACGCTTCGTTAATATCCTAAGCAAAATCTCAGAATTGGTTCCCAAATCCGCTTCCAATCACACAATGTCATATTAATGAATGTTTAAAAGTCTGAAAATCATCATATTATTTCAAATTTCAGCCCCTCAGAATGGGTCCAGGTGGAGATACACCCTTAATTTACATTGAGGTAGGCCTGCTTGTTGAAATTACGGTATCCAGATCAGTTAATCATGGATTTGTGTGATATACAATGCAAAATTAAATCCGTTGAAACTGTTGAAATGGCGGTCCCTTATAAAGCGTAACAAATACCCACCGGCAAGTCCAAATCGCTGCCTGTGATCTTATTTTCCCGGAAGTGGTACCAACAGATGTAGCTTATCGATATTTATTTGTTTCTGTGATATTTTAGTTCGAACCCCCAAATTGCATTACTAAGTACGAACATCGAAAGTTACACATGCTTACTAGGGTCGGATATGTCCTGGGGGACAGGCTTACTCATTTTTTTCTTGACAATCAGTTCTAAAATTAGAAATTAAACAGTGAAACCTCATGCCAATACAATTTTGAGATTTGCAATTTTAACCAATAACAACTGAAAAAAACCCAAATATTTTGGGGCAGATCGTTGCAGTCCTGGCCATGAACGTCAACATAAAAAACAGAAATAGGCAGGGTATTCTACGGCAATTCCTTTCAACTGATTCAGATCCAGTGTTAGGGATTTTCTTTCAGATCAAGGTGTGCGTTTTGGAATTATGATTTGCTATTGGTCAAGCCCAAATCTTTGCAAACCATGTAAAAAGACCCAATACTGAGACAGAGTGTGTAAGCGGCATCCATGGTTACATGTGTTGTCAAAGATTATGGGATGGTCATTCCTAACCATCACATCAATTTTGGGGCACCCACACCATCACCCACCATATGAATATGTACATGTAATGTCTCTTCAATCATGATTTGGAAACATTCTTTTTTACTTTTCACAATTGAAGTTGGGATCGAGGAAATAGAGGAAACAAAAAATATTGCCAAAAATAGGAACGGAGTGGGAAAAATTACTAGAATGAGTCAAAGTATGAACCTCCACGAAAAAGTATCAAGTGGTACAAGAAGCTGGTCTTCTGATACTTCTCGCTGCTCTTAAGTTCAAGGTCACCAAAAGGTTCACCATATATGACTACAAACCTAAGCTCTATGATATGATCAAGCGTTTTCATTCCAGAGGCCAATTTGTGGATTTCAGACCATTTTGGAATGGCTATTTGACGTTCCAAGGTCGTCGAAGGTCAAATTCAAGGTCACCACTCAAATCGCCATATATGACTTCCAATTTGAATGTACCATTATCTAAGCTCATCTTCAAGTGTTCTATGTGAACACAGGTACAGTGTAACAGCTCCCATTGAAATAAAGAAAAAATACAAAAAAAGTCCAAAAAAGTTTTTTTTCAGTTTTTTCACTGACCCACCAGGAAACTCCGACTGCCGGCAACACGCAGACCAGCGATTTAAGGACAACGAAAAATTTGCCTGTAAACAAAAAAGCTAAAAATGTGGATGACGACGACGGAGGCAACGCCATGGGGCCATTAGTTTATCGGATCATAGGTTCGGGAACTTAAATATGAACAAACCTATTTCTCGTGATATGAACTTCAAACGTAAACCATCTCTATCCAGCCCGAGATTCATCCACCATTTGGCAGTTTCATCCTGATCACGCCTCTGCATCAGGGACTGGAAAAAATTTCATGAAAGTAAATTCATATTAGACATTAAAGCCTACATGTCATGTACATGTAGAGGCCTTGTCTATTCCCATACTCTGTATTTTTTTTCTTTGTTTTTTAATTTTAAAAATGGAAGGTATAGTTTGAAATGTGTGACTGTTTGGTACATATCTGTTTGGTACACTTTTATTCTGATTTGGGTGTATGACTAAGATCTGAATCTAAAGTGCTTCCAATTTTTACCCATGCTTTTATCCAAACCCCCTGCATCTTATAAACATACTAATAACTTCTGGGCGGTTATGTAAGAAACTAATTAATCATTTTAATAGATCATTGGGTGGTTGAATTGAACCAAATTCATCAAAGATGAAATTGGAACCAATTACTAGTACCAATCCAACACTAGTCTAAATAGGCTAATTTCAGCACAAAGTGTCCTCATTCAGGGGTCATGATCTTACCATAATAAGTACCATGTGAAATATAATGAAAAGCAGTTGAAATATGCAACCTGTGGAGCGTTCACAAGGAAATCTCTACAACAATTTAGTTTATTACCTCTTGTCGAGCAGTTAAACTGGCCTTCAGCTGAAAAAAAGATTGAAAACTTTTAAAGAACAAATGAAGATGACCAATTTTCATAAGGCCTAACAGAAAATTAGCCCAATGGCTGAAATAGGTTACTGGACAATTTCAGTTTGAAACATTGCCGGTGAGATAATACCTTGAGATTAATTGCTTACGTCATCTCGGGTCGAGTTCAAGGTCACTGAAGCTGCATGGTAAATAGCTTCCTATAGGCTAGTTTTACACATTTATAGAAGTCATACGCGACCTTTGGAGTTATTATTCTTCTGATGTCAAGTTCAAGGCCATCAAAAGCTGCTTATATTATTCTAACACAAATTTAATTCTTCTGTCAATTGAATTACAAAGTATGAAATCAAGTTGAACATGCTGGGACATATTGAGTTAAGGGGTGAAGTAACTTATAATAAAATTTGTGTTGTTCTTTATGCACCCTATGATGTCAGAATGAGCATTAGCCTATGATTTACATATATTCTCTTGGAGAAAAACATGTCAAAAAACCTGGAAATAATTGTACATTTTCTATTGGAGAAAGATTACTGAATTCATAAACATCAATGGCATATTAAAAAAGTATATGCACAGAAATGGGTTGGGTATGTGCATACGAGTATGACATTAGAAAATCATCACACTTGTTAGTGTTGATCTGTTGGGTATCTAGCAGTGAATGTTATTTTTATAGATATTTTTCACTCTAATGAAGATAAAAATATTTCTGATTTGAAAGGATGAAGGTAAGATATAAAGTGCCTGCTTCATAGTAACACATTTCCGAGCTCTGAGTCTCTCATTTCACTACAGAACACCTACAAGTCGTTGGTTTCTGGGGACCTATGCGGGCCCCAGACCCCACGTCTGTTGCATTCGTCAGTCTACCCAACTGTCCCCTCCTTTCGGAAATTTTGTGTCCTCCTCTGTGTAGTACTAGGTTGCATACCCAATGCAGGGGTATTTTGTGTTGATCCATTCTGTAACCTTTAACTAATCGCATGCTGGGTGGTTATTATGTGTCAATAAAATATTATTTGCCATGCAGTTTTTGATGCACAAATATCATTTATATTCAAGGCGACTTTTTCAGCAGTACACCAGAGAGCATCTCACAGATAGTAAATTCCTTTTTTTTTTCACCGATTTTGTCTGACTGGTCATTCAAGGTACCCACATCACCAATGATGCTCCACCCAAGGTCAGTCTTTTGGGCATATGGCGCCTTTGAACCAACGGGAGGAGGGATCACTTCTCTTGGTATGAGTGCTTGGGTACAGTTGTATCCTATCAACAAGCCAATCGAACATGGCTTCAGAGGAAGCATACAATCAGCGATAGGGCCAAGCCTTGGCAACTTCAGGGGTCGGTATATGGTCCTTTGTGGCAGGAATGGTATCCCGCGTGTAGGTGACCGGAAGTGCAACAGTAACCAGTTCATTGTGTGCTCGTACTTGAAATCCAGAAAACTTCTCACATCCAACTAGTTCGTTAACTGAGGACATCGTTGATAGACGGAGATGTGTCTTCACCCCCGAGAGTCCCAGTTTGTCTACAGTGGATCTGGTCACGAATGTTGTGTCTGATTGAGTGTCTAGCAAAGCATATGTTAGCACTTCAGTAGCAGGATTAGCTCGATGAGTCAACCAGACTGGCACGATCATACTGCACTTCTGGTTTGACATATTGGCTAGCGTCTTCATCGCAGTAGCCAAGGTCTCAGAGTTCTTGGGCCTAATATCAACGGCAAATGCATAGCTGTGCAGGGATGTCGGGTGACGCTTCTCACATACTTGACATTTCTTGGGATGCTTGCAGTCTCGACCAATGTGCCCATAGCTCATGCATCGGAAGCATAAGGCATGTTCTTTGACAAACTGATTCCGTTCTGTCAGACTCTTGGCTAGGAAACTGTCACACTTGTCTAAGTTGTGTTTCACCCTTGCACAGGACACATTTTTTCTTCTTGTCACCCGCAGGTCCTGAGGTTTGACTGTTCTTTTGAGATAACTTCACTGTTGTAGACTTCGATTCACCATTTTCCTGAGGGGATGACTTCACTGTTGCAGACTTTGATCCATTACCAGATGCGTCACTGGCCGTTGCTAAAGTGCGTGCTGAAGGTTTGTTTCTGTTCCTGTGGTGCACCCATGGTGCTCCGACATCTTTCACATTCGCATATGTTGCTGTGAAACACAGTGAGAGTATTTGATCCAGAAGCACGATTGAAAATTCGGTAATGTCTACCTTTGTTTTTTTCCTCTATCATGGCCTTGGCATGTTTTTTTGTCATTTATTAATTAATTCAGAGAATAGAAAGACGAGTTGCATGCACAAGATTCCACTATTGGTCTTTACATTTGATCGTTGATAAAACCTATCAGTACTATGTGGGTACGTTGCGATATTTTGGTGGGCAAAAATTGTGGCATTGCCCGTAAAGCAGGTTCCATGGTATACACACCTACACGCACACCAACACACACACACACCTACAAAGACTTACCTGGTTATTTGAAAATGTCATCTCAGTCTCCTGCGGGAGAATATGAAATTTCATTAATATCATTTAAAAGAAAAATGGATATCACTAAAAATATATAAATATTGGAATACCTTAAAATAGCAGATAAATCTAATCATTGACGTCTTACTCATCTCCTCTTCTCCCCCTTCTGTATATTGTCATGATAATGGAATAAATGGTGAAAATCATGATTAATGTAAAATATTCCATAATGATGATGCTAATGTTTGATGGTTATTGGTTTCGGGGTGATGGAGCAAAGGGGGGTTTGTCCATTGAGTAAGTCTGCTCAGGTGGTTGCCAGGGTCGGAAAAGTCCTAGGATACAGGCTTAGACTCATTTTTCTTGACAGTCAGTTTCTAAAATTAGAAATTGAAAGGTAAAGCCTCATGCCAATACAATTTTGAGATTTGCATTACCACCAACTCGTGTAAGTTACGCGTAAGTCGTTTGCACATTCACCTGCTGCCAATTTTCACCTACCTTTGTCCGATTGTTAGAAAAGAGTGAATTCACCCCTTATGTCTGACGCATATGTCTTCTGTAAAACATTACTTATTACTCTAAAAGCTGCTTTCTCACTCAGGCCTTTGTCCATTGTCCGAAACGCGGAGCCGTCCTGTATAAAAAAAGCGCTCCATTCGTGAATACCATACTCACTCTCTCTGAAACATTCAAAGCACCACTAAGTGATTTTCGTCAGCGAGGAGAGAAAACAAGATGGAGAAGTCTGCAATTTGATACAGGGAAAAACAATGGAGAAAGCTGATGTTTAGCCTGGCGTTCTCCCGGTACATTCCGAATGAGTCCACTTTAACATTTTGGGCCCTACAGCGACTAACCAACGAATTCAACCTGGCGTATCACCCGTATTTAGGTGAGTGTGAATACATGATATGACTTTTTTAGTGCGATGTGGAATTTATCACTAATTCATCGAAGCATTCCATCTGGTAATCTGCGTGTTACCCGTAAAACTTTGGGTTCAAAATTCTAAAAACAAAACTGATAACCCATACTCGGGAGAAAATGAGTTTGAATATCAATTTGAATATCACTTTTTAATTTATTTCGGCAATAGAATATTTTACATATACCTCTCGCATGGTTCACATTTCTATCCTTTCTGGTTAAACAAAGTTATGAATAGAACGCGACTGAATTAATTAATGTACAATCGAACCATTGACAATGATGTTATTGCATGAATATCAGTTTGTTCATTTTGGTATCAATCTATTACCAGCAATACACATAATGTGATACATAAGAAAATTCCCCCTTTTTCCCCTTGCAGAACCGCACTTTCAGCGAAAATGCGAAGCATGCTTTGGCGCTATTCATCGGGAAAACAAGATGCACGCCGTGGCACACCCATGCTGACACGTTTTGTGCAAAAGGTGCACGAAATATCAAACGTGTCAGGCTCTCCGTTGCGAGCGTGTGGTGGAATTTTATGATGTCACCAGCAACAAACCCGTGAGTGTGTCATTATAAATATATATATATATATATATATTCATGATATAACAATTACGTTGAACCCGAACCTTCAACTTTCCCGTTGTATATCCTCTGCGATTTTACAGTTGTCGTCCTGGGAGAAAGCGTGCTTAGACCTGGTGACCAGAGCGATCCTGAAAGTACGCAGGGGCGAGGAAGTCCCCACTCGTAAATGGAATGTTATAGCCAGACGACTTGAACGCGGCTTCCGCAAACAACAACGCATCGTTCGCCCATGTAAACAATTTCATTTGAAATGGATATAAGCAAAGCTAATGAATAGATAATCTTCGTTTTTCAAATCCAGTTGTCTGTAAATGATATGGTGATTATTCTGCAACCCTGTTATTTTTATTCTTCGCAGGGAAAACGACGGGAACACGCAAAGTATTTTGTAAATTTTAGTATAGGATTTTAGTGTAGTGTGTATGATGTATTTATGTTATATGATGTGCATTTATGATGTGATTTTAGCAAAGGTATATATTTTATTATATATATGTGTACAAGTATAGTTGTTATAGTTTTATCTATAGTTTTTGTCTATGTCGACGTGTTCAATTGTAATTATATTTTGTATGTTAGGTAAATTGCGTGCACGTGTTGATGTATGATGTATTATGTTGTATGATGTATTCATGATGTGATCTTAGTAAAGGTATATATTTTAGTATACATGTATGAGTATATTTGTTTTAGTTCTATACTTGTATGATGTGGTGTGCATTTATGATGTGATTTTACTGAAGATCATTTTGGTATAATCTAGTATTTGTAGACGTGTTATAATAAACTGGATGTGTGGATACTCTGATACCGACTTTGTACAATTATTCGTAAAGATATATACGTTAATTTTCACCACACATTTCTCAACTCGATAATTCACGACAAACGACTGTTCTCTAGTTTACCTCCATTTTATTAATACACTGACATATATTGGGGAATAGGAATGCATGGAACATCAAGAGAACACACACACACACCGAATGTTCACATTCATGTTGGATGATGTAGGTTGATCTATTTATTCTAAGACATGGAAAATGCTAGTGCGAATGAAGATAATGTAATCCAAGACTGTAATGTTTGTAAAAAAGTGTTGTTTATTCACACCATTACATTTTGAACAAATCACCTTTGGGCCCTCACTGGTTCTTTCACACATCAGTTCAGCAGCTTCACAATCTTTTGCTACTATCTTTTTATTCTGTTTCATTATTGCTTCTTCACGGAGTAATGCAAGTGCAGAGAGACGTTCTTCACGGGAACAGCTGTTCAAGGCTTGCACTTTTTGTTCATCTTCATGGACTGTGATCAGATGAGCACGAAGATCAGATTTGAAGACCTCACAAAATGGACAAGGTCTCTCTGGCCTCCTCCTGACTGAAAATGAAAAAAAAAGTACAATACATGACAAAGATAATGCATTGGCCCACTCATAGACCTCCAGATGTACTAGTACCTCAGACATGGGAAGATATGTCTCATGACACTCGGTCATTAAATACAGAAGCGTAGAAGGGCCACCAAGGAAAATTATTATTTTTTCATTCCCGACTTAGTAACTCGATAATATCGAATTAGTATCTCGATAATATCTAGTTAGTATATTGATATTATCGATGAAAAATTGTTTTGGACTTAGAAAATTTCACCCAAGTTTTCCTTCATAATGGGAGCTATGCAGAGTAATCTCATAGAACACACTTCAAGATATGGCCTAATAAATTGTTTTATTGGGGATAAATTTGAAATTGTATTTTCTTGGCCTAGTCGTGTATCTTAGGGTTGTTTACTACAAAATCATTGTATACCAGTTTGTTTTTCTCCTGTGGAGCTCATATCCTATTATGTTTCTCCACTTTGTTTAGCTCATTTTCATGTATAGCTCATTGTACGCACTCCTCGAGAGTTCTATATTGGCGGGCGGATCGGTTAGCCCTTTGTTGGTCAGTCGCGTGGCCGCAGTCCTCCAGCAAACAACAAAAATTCCCCATTTGGGGTCGCAAAAGCTAAGTGAATTTTGCATCACTTTTTACTTTTAAATTTTCTTTTACCTATGAATAGATTACTGCCGTTTTTATTCATTTGAATCCGGAGGTGTCGCGGAGATGACGGACGATACAGACGGTACGGCAGCCGACGGCGAAGCATTCAAAGGCTGGTTGAAGTCACATGGACTCAATGCCGACACTTGTGTTTTGCTGGAGAACCAGGGCTTCGTCGACAACGATACATTGAGTGTGCTACAGGTTAGCGACATTCCGTCGCTGAAAATCAAACTGTTGGCACAAAGACGCTTACTAGAGCGCTTGCTCACCAGAATTGCCGCGGGACCGCAATCTACACCGAGACGAAGGGACGACGCACGTGACGACACAACCGCTCCACCGCCCACGCCGCCCGGGACGTCCAGGGACAACGCCACGACGCACACTTCCAGCCTTGCCGATACACGCTTGGATCAAGCGATGGCTGAGGGGCTTCCTACACAAGCTGCAACTGAACACCATGCACTAGGTATACGACCTCCCGATCTGTCAGGGGTGCCAAATGCAAGTCTTCTCACCAGTCTAAATGTCCAGCCTACTGATAAGTTGTGTGGTACGGAAATGTATAGTCGAGGAGATTTGAATCCTTTGATATATCTGTCAGATCATAGGAAAAGTGATTATTTCGACATTGTGGATTTTGTTCCACAAACTATGTGTGACCACTCGGAACAAATTGTGTCCTCAGATAATGGTTCTGAAATTGTTATCAGGTCAGGCCCCAAAAAACTCAGAATAGAACATGTAACACCCATGTAGTGGGCAGCGGCTAGTTCGCGTATATTGGCTAAACTTCTTGTGGAGGGTAAACTAGCAACAAATCAGACGGCTCATTATCTATCTTACACCGTAAAAATTGCTAACCTCGCACAAAGGTATATGTGGCAATCGGTTATTTTGTATGATCGAGAGTACAGACAGATGCAGGCTGTGTATAAGTTTCCATGGGGTAGTGACGTCCCTCACTTGATTTCAGTCCACTTAACCCCAAGAAACGGTGCCAAATACGGGGGTCAAAAACGTGAGAATCGTGGTGAAGCTAAGGCACGGGACAGTCCAACCAGTGCATGTAAATTGTACAACCACTCTAAGTGTATGTATGGTGATAAGTGTAGGTACAACCATAAGTGCCTGGTGTGCGGGGGTAACCACCCTCAAACTCAACATAAATATGAATAGGTAACCTCCCCTCCCGTGCCTGAAAAAACTGCCATAGATATTGAAAACAAAGTTCGCTGTGTAGTGGATAGTGTGAACTGCGGCAAAATTTCGGATTTGGTGTGTGATGTGTGGGAAAAGGAGCTGGTAAATGATCCAGATAAAATATTTCTTATGGACGGTATTCGTAATGGTTTCATGATTGTTGATTCTGTAGAAGCCAACTCGGCCCATGCTAGAAATCATCCTTCTGCATCAGATAAAAAGCATAGTTCTAAGGTTGAAGACCAGATTCGCTCAGAAATCGATTTTGGTAGATATGTACGAACAGATTTTGCTCCCACTATTGTTAGCCCACTGGCTGCCATAGAAAAGTCTGATGGTTCTGTCCGGCTTATTCATGATGCGAGTAGACCATCTGGTTTAGGGTTGAACAGTTATGTACATGATCAGGATCAGTTTAAATACAAGAGCATAAAGGATGCTATAAATTTTATTGCCCCTGGATATTATTGTTGCAAGGTTGATTTGAAATCTGCGTATAGGTCTGTTGGTATCCATCCCTCGCAGTATCATATGTGTGGTTTGTCGTGGAAATTTCAAGGGGATAAGTGTAAATCATTCGTTGTCGATACAAGATTGATGATGGGAGCGAGTAAAGCCCCAGGTATTTTCCATCGATTATCACAGGCAGTAACACGGTTCATGCACAAGAAAGGGTTCGACGTGGTTGGTTACTTAGATGATTTCTTGTTGGTTGCACCAGATTTTGATACTTGCCGTAAGGGTCTGAATACTTTGGTCACGTTGCTTAGAAGTCTAGGGTTCAGTATCGCGTGGAATAAAGTGTATGGTCCAACTCATAGAATCACATTTTTGGGTGTTGATATTGACACGCTTCAGATGACTCTCGAACTTCCTAAGGAGAAAACTAGTGAACTCAAGTCATTACTGCTCGAGTTTTTATCGAGAAAGCGCGCTTCCCTAAAACAGTTACAAACATTGGCTGAAAAGCTTAATTGGGCGTCCCAGGTTGTTAAGCCAAGTAGATGTTATCTGCGCGAAATTTTCAACTTAATGACCCCACTGCGCAGGCCGTTCCATAAGGCTCGACTAACGTCGGAATTCAAAGCAGCTGTAAATTGGTGGTTATCTGCATTACATACCTTTCCTGGAAAACGAATTTTATGTCATTCAAAAGTCCATTTTGTTTATCTCGATGCATGTAACTCTGGTTCGGGTTTTGTGTATGGAACTGACTGGGGATATGTAAATTGGCAATTGGACTATCCAAGTATGAACAGATGGCACATCAACGACAAAGAAGCCATATCTTCCGTTTTTGCCGCCAGAAAGTGGGCCCATTGCTGGGCAGATTCAAAAGTCGTATTCATTACGGACAATGTTACGGCTCGTGCAATTATTGCAAAAGGCTCGTGTAGAAGTAGGTGGCTCATGCCATGGCTTATGGAGCTCCATTTGTACTCTGTCATGTATAATTTCGACATTTCGGCTAGTTGGATACCTGGTAGGGATAATGTTATGGCTGATTTCATTTCTCGTTTGTCACACCGAAATCATAAACGTGCTTTCTTCCTAGACTGGGGTGTCAACAGTGGATTATATATGTTTCAAATTGGTCCCTTGCTACACTCTCATATGTCGTCTAAAACTTTGTGTCATTTTCTCTCGTAGGTTCTCGGGATGCATTCTGTGCTCATCTGGATAGCAAAATCAAGTATTATAGACAAATGGCATTGGCTGAATCAACTAAACGGTCGTACGCATCCTACCTCAAATCGTACATATCATTTTGTGGTCGCATATCTATCCCTCCTGAATATTGTGAAGCTGCTCCATCTAGAATCATGTCTACCTAATCCTCTTGAGGACAATTATATTCTGACAAGTTTGTTGAAAGGAATAAAACGCTGTAAAGGCATATCAGTGAAACAGGCACTACCTGTGACCCCACACATTTTGCTTAGGATATATCATCATATTGACAGACAATCTCCGTATTGGTCGGTTTTCTGGTCGGCATGTCTCACGGCGTTTTTCACTTTCCTTCGCAAGAGTAATCTTTTTAAGCATTCTCAGTCAAACCATTACCTTACTAGACAAGATGTGGTGATCAATCCTCAGGGTCAGGTTCATCTTACAATCACGTCTACAAAAACTATTCAGTTCAAAGAACGTCGTCTTGTTCTTCCTCTACCATCATTGCCGGGCCACCCTCTTTGCCCCGTTACTTCATTAAAACACATGTTCCAATTTTCACCAGTCATGCCCTCAGAAACTCCATTGTTTGGGTATTCGTCCCCAGCTGGTTTTCAATCCGTCAGCTACAACCGCTTTGTTCGTGATCTCCGATCAGTTTTGTCAAGTATTGGTTATGATTCCGCTCACTACTCCGGACACAGTTTTAGGCGGGGAGGGGCCTCGTTCGCCTTGCAAATCGGCATCCCAGTCGAAATAATTAAACATCTCGGGGATTGGAAGTCTGATTCGTATCAGAGGTACCTTGATACCACAGTTGCAACACGGTCACAAGCTATGGATAAGTTCGCCAATATCTTATCTACAAACTACAAAATTCCCTAAATCACTATGGGATATGGGGTGTATTGGTTTTTTATCTACATATATACATGTGTACACTATAAATGTCATGTACTGTAAACAGTTGTTAAATCAAATAAATCGAGTTGTCTCCAAATACATTTTTATTCAGTCTTTGTCAAATATCTACTTCTAGTTTGTCAATTATACAAATTTATGGCCTAATAAATTGTTTTATTGGAGATAAATTTGAAATTGTATTTTCTTGGCCTAGTCGTGTATCTTAGGGTTGTTTACTACAAAATCATTGTATACCAGTTTGTTTTTCTCCTGTGGAGCTCATATCCTATTATGTTTCTCCACTTTGTTTAGCTCATTTTCATGTATAGCTCATTGTACGCACTCCTCGAGAGTTCTATATTGGCGGGCGGATCGGTTAGCCCTTTGTTGGTCAGTCGCGTGGCCGCAGTCTTCCAGCAAACAACAAAAATTCCCCATTTCCCTCCCACCCTCCCAAATTGTGTTTTTTAAAATATTGTGTGTAGTAGTAGTTTTAGTTTGTAGAAAACTGCTCGATTTATTGTGGGTGTATTGGTTTTTTATCTACATATATACATGTGTACACTATAAATGTCATGTACTGTAAACAGTTGTTAAATCAAATAAATCGAGTTGTCTCCAAATACATTTTTATTCAGTCTTTGTCAAATATCTACTTCTAGTTTGTCAATTATACAAATTGAGAGCCTAAGTATTGGCACATTCAAATGGGAAATCATATATTGCGGTTTGGTGGTCATTTATCGAAATCTATTCAGACAGTTTTCCTCAAAATCATGTATAAGATTATCCTTATATACGTTTGTGATGTGTATAAGTTTTGTTGCCTTCGAATCGACTGTCTGTGAAAATTTGTCATTAACGAAAAAAATATTGATTTTAACGTCAGTGTAACAATTTATATGTATTCAGTATTCTACGCAATTCACATGATTGCCACTAAGCTACAGCACCCTTGGTGCTATGTTTCTGTATTGTTACCTCTACTGCCTCAATTACCTTTCTGTCTGTCTCACCTAGGTACATGCGTGAAGGACTGCCATAAAAATGTGTACAACAGTTGAATGAAATAGATGTCACAGTCTACGAACCCTTTGAGGAGAATGCGTCTTCTTCGTCATTGCCAATATCCATGCCAATATCTATGGAGCTTTCTTAGCGAAGGGTACCACAGTGTTAGTTTTCTACATCTCTGGTAAGAGTACTCCTCAATGACCGCTAAAAAATCACAGCTAGTGGTGCAGCGAGGTCCTTGTGATTGGCCATTGATAACCATACATGAATCATATCTGGATCAGTGGCTTTGTTTCTTTTAAGCGGCACACTCACAAGTGAAAATCTGTACCCGGGTAGTTAAGGTTCCCATCCTGTTCATCGGTTACCCATGACGGCATAAGATATAATCATGGAACCGATACCCAAATGAAAAGTACTCCGAGGGAACAAAACCCAGTCGTTTCTCAAGGTCTAGTTCTAGTGTCAAAATCCACAGAATTTCATTAAACTTCATGCTAACTCCATATGGCCATAAGGAGATACAACCAGGTGCTCCAGATGCACCGTTAGCTATAAGTGATTTGTTTTTCCAGTTTCACTGGACACGTGAGCTCGGAAATAATGAGGTCATAAAAATTCCTATAAAAATATATTGGAGAAGGCATTTAATTTTTTAAAGATTCAAATGATCCCCAGTGAGCCTCACGATTTCGTGTCGCAATCGACAGCTGAACATGAAGGGGTTGAACAAGAATAACGTGTATGAGAGCTTGTAAAGTGGGCAATATTATGCGTTTCTGACCAGTCGCTCCCTTCTTTCATGCCGTTTGTATATGTTGTTGTATGCACTCGTATTCAGGAAAGCTGACAGTACGCGGCGAGTGCTGGACTTCGAACAAGATGAGCATAGCAAATCACCTAAAATAAAGGTAATAGTGAAGTGATATCCCTGTCTTGAGAAGTATAAATGTCGTCTGAAACATGTTTGTAGATTGGCCTAATAGTCTGGAAAATGATTATTTTGAACCAATTATTTCAAAAGTCGTCTGGGGCTTCGATCTGCCGTCCGCACTTGATGGCCATTTGATGGAGTATCGCTAACAGATCAGGAGGAGTGAAATCCTCGAAGTGATACCGACCCGTTATTCCCCGCTGCTTGTTATGACTGCTGTTTCACCTACGTGCGTCGCAACTAGGTCTTCTCGTTGGGCAATGTGCAAGTCTGGTTGACTCACCAGCCCACAGGTGAAGGACCTCAGCCACGATGGCAACAACAGATGTTTTGCCTGTGCCTTGATTCCCCGAGAAAACAAGGTTTGGCGTTCGATTGAGGACTAAGTTTCTTGACGCCCGCACCTTGGACATTGCTGCCGATGCAACAAACCCTAAAGCTCTTCCTTGAGTTTTGTGACTCCCAACAATAGCCGCCATTTTCGATTTGTACAGGCCATTGATTTCGTTGACGATTTCTGAAAAGACGTAATCATAAACAATTCATAATTTATTTGTATGTAATAGGTGGATAAACCGTACCTTACCAGTGTACCAATCAAAACAAACAATCTGCTATATCATGAAGGCAGTTCTGCATAAATGCCTTAATGATAGTTGATACAGATCTTGGAATACATTGAAATATCAACGAATGCTAATCGAGAACTTTTCCAGGAATACTGACTTCCATGAGTGAGTTATGACACCCCCAGGATAGTTATTTGAAGTTGATTTTCTCATGTAAAGGATAACACATGCTGCATTACCATGTGGGGTCTGCCGCACCTCAACGACTGGAACTCTTCTGCGTTTTCGCATTTCCTGCATAGAATTTGAATGCATATTACAATACACAATAATAGCCATGTAATAATAATAATAATCAGATTTATTTAACGACGGCCGATGATGATAGGCAATTCTGCCTGTCTTCCCCATCCCCAAAATCTGAGGTCTTCACCCTGCCACTGCAGGAATGGAAAGTTGGCACCAGGAGCTACCTTCTCCTCTCGGCCAGTGTAGGATGATCCACACCTACGAACATTCCACATTTAATCACGTGGAGTCCCGTGTCCTGAATGAAACGCTCGATGGCAACAGTTCCATAGTGTCGACCGTGGAGGATTGGCGCAGTGGTGAGATCTGTGGGGTGCAGCATGGATTCACAAAATTTGTTGATTTGACGTTGTGCTCCAAAAATACATCAAAAAAAGAAATGCAGCTGACTTAAAATTTTGCCGATTCATCCTTGAGGCTTTCATGCATATCTCGGAAACTAACTAGGCTAGGAATCATCTTGGGTCGTGACGACCCCTGGTGTCGATTTTTTTTCTGCAACTAGGCACTTCCTGTTCAGCCGTATTTTCGGACTCGTCGTCCTAGACAAACGTGTCTGAGGGGTATTAGTGATGACCTTTGACCTCGACCTTTAATTTTTCTGCTGAGTCTTCATTATTCATTTTCATTGATATCTTGGAAACGGTGCAAAATTATTTTGCTGAATCGGCACTTCCTGTTTGGCCTTATCTCGAAAACGGTGCGTCGTAGAGTGAAACGGAACTCAATTTCGGCCTCCTGGCACTAGACAAACTAGTCTATGGGGTATCTTGGGTCGATACGACCCCTGGTGTCGAATTTTTTTCTCTGACTCGGCATTTCCTGTTTGGCTATATCTTGGAAACAAACGGTGCATGGTAAAGCAAAACGGAGCTTCATTTCGGCTTTCTTGCACTGGACAAACTAGTCTAGGGGAACGGGGTCAATATTGGGTCGAGAAGACCCCTGGTGTCGAATTTTGTTTTGCCGATTCAATGTCTTCAATATCTCAGAAACAATGCATTGTTGAGCAAAACGGGCTCTTCGCCCTAGACAATACCTTGACCTGAAATTTTCTGCTAATTGGGCATTCTTAACATTCGTCGATATCTGAGAAATGGTATGTTACAAAGCAGAACTGACGTTCTACACATATATGCCTAAAGAGTCAGTCAAACTTTGTCCACAGATGTTTTCAGAGTCATCATGATTCTTGATAAGGTATATGTTGGGTAGGAATTGGAGCTTCACACGAAATGTCCCAAGGCATCTCTAGGCCTTGATGTCTAGTTTCTTCTGTTTTATTTCATTGTTTGTTCTGTGTACCATATGAGACAGCGGTAACATCAGAGTGACTGCAGGCTCCACACCCAATGATTGGTGTCCTGTTTCTTTTTAATAAGTCATATTAATATTAACTTATGTTTGAATATGTGTAATGATTCCTCTGGCAATTTTTATAACAACAATTAATAGGGTATTTTCCATTCAACCCTGAAAATACTTATAGAGATTATGAAAAAACAATTTGACTTATAAATTAATTTGGCTCATATCCATCATGATAACAGTTCTTTTTTGTACACACATGAGCATGCATTCTAAGTTTTAGGAATGTAGTAAATTTTTTTCTGTCAATCATATCGTTTGTATTGATGTTTTAATGCAGGACGTGTGGCTGCATAGTTTATGAAGACGTTTGCATGGTATGTGGCTAAATTCGTATGCATACAAGTAAAGCTTTTAGCTTCAAAAGCATGTAGCTTCTTTATTTTGCTGATGGCAGGCATTAGTAAGGTTTGTGATGTAATTTGTGCAGTGATAGTTTTGTCATTAATCAGACCTGGTGATTTTATAAAGGATGGATCACATATATCAACAGTTGTGGAAATGTGTCAGTTTGTGAGGGAGATATGTGCACCACTTGTTACCTTTGTAATGTTATTGTCTGAAAAGTAGTCTGATGCATGAAATGGACCTGTTTGTCTTATATTTGGGACTGGTGCCCATTTTTATGTGATGTATGTGTGATTTTAACAACATTTTAACAGCAAGTGGTTATTTGTTTGTTTCTATGTCACAATTAATACCGGCAATATACTGGCAACACATGCGGTTAGTTTGCATTTCTGACATATACATGATATAAGTAAATAAATATTTTGGGCATATACTCATACGTATATATTGTGTGATATTTGTTGTATTATAATCAGCTACCTCTTAGTAATCATGTTATTGATTTTATTTTTTCCATTTTAAGCTGCCAACATGTAATGTGCCATCCGGGGAAAATACAGCAGAATAAATGATTATTGATTGATTGATGAGTTCAATTCTACACACCTTCAGACACCACAAGCTGATGACAGGATATATTTGAACGTATATTTTATCTTCCAGTTAAATCATACTTGCATTGTTCTCTGAGGGGTTTATTCAATGCTGTATGTTGGTTAAACTCCGGCCAGTCACGGCTGAGTAGTTTTCAGTATGATTTGAAATAGAGAAATCCCACGAGCACTAGGGGTTTATTTGACCATGTTGAATGAACCCCTGTGCCTCAGGTTTTTTATATTTCTTGATGCCTGTCCACAAGGAAATAAGGTCCAGAAATTTCCCCCTGTAGGGGAGAGGGAGGCAAGACGCCTACTGATAACTGTGGGCGAAGTTAGTATGCACAAGTGTGTCGCAAGTCCACCCTGTTACCATCAATATATCATGCTGGTGAACAATTATTCTGAGAACATAATTTTTCAGATGAGGAAGCGTTTTAATGAAGACTTGTGGTTAAAACGCCCATGGCTAGTGCTTTACCTCCGTGCTTCATTGCACCCTTGTGAATGACAATAATTATATCATCATCGCCATCATGGCGATCAAAACGCCCATGGCAATTTGAAGTACCTATGTAAATTGAGGCAAGATGCCCATGGGCATTTCGCCCCCAATTGGGCGTGGGTGTTTCACCCCAAATGTCCATTTTGATAAAAGTTTAGATAACTAACATAATGATGCAGTATAGAATTGACGACAAATGACGTCATAATTACGTAGACTGTCCCGGCAAGTGTGTGGCCTAAGGCCTCTAGGTCAGTTTGTTTGGGCTCACGAGTCCGGAAACAATCATCATTTTGCTCAGGTAACCTTTTTAGTATACATGTATGCCCAAGAACGAAAATTACTGTCATATCGAAGCCGCGTACTCTGTCGCTGTGTTCTCATTAACAGATGGAAGATTGTGATCCATGGCGGGATAGATGACCACAGCAGAATGTTGGTATTCCTGGCTGCATCCACTAACAATAAGAACGAAACGGTGCTTCAGCACTTCTTGAAGGCCATCGTCGTGTTCAGCATTCCTTCCAGAGTTCGCGTCGACGAGGGCAGCGAAAACAACGATGTATGCGACATGATGGAGCTACTTCGGGGATCAGGGAGAGGGTCAGCGATACGAGGAAGAAGCGTTCACAATCAACGTATTGAGCGGGCCTGGATGGACACGTGGAATGGGGCAACCAACCTCTACTACGACATCTTCGCCTACCTTGAACACAAAAACAAGTTGGAAGTAAATGACCTAAAAAACATATGGGCCCTCCAATATGTCTTCCCTCGCCTGAACATGGAGTTGCAGGCATTTGCTAACCAATGGAATAACCATGGGCTGCGCTCAGAGAATCACCAGATGTCCCTGCAACTCTTCGTGGGTCGCAAGTTCCATGATTCGGGGGGAAATCGGGTGGGGTGTCCCGGAAAATTTAGCATAATGATATAAATTTTGCAACAATCAAAACAATTAAATAAAATATTTTTGATTAGTCGGCTCAACTGTTTTAGAGTGCACACAAAGGAATATTTTATGCAGGGGGTCCCCTACTTTTGCGCATTAAGCTCCACCGATTCCCGTTATACTGGCAAGGCAACAATGAGTACTCAGGAATCATTCATTTCGAAGCATTTGGTCATGTTTTTTTTTGGGGGGGGGGGGGGGATTTTAGATGTCAAAGCATCACTCTTTCCTGTGGTGATAAAATTACGACTAGAAAATGCGTTGGTTTCACTGGAATTGAATTTTTCTGCAAAAATATTATTCTTGGGGAGGCAACCTTGCTTCTGTGATCAAACAGCCACATACGTCGCGCTAAAACACTAGAGGACGTGGCCTGGTAGGGGATGGGGGGGGGGACATCTGTACCCGCTTTCTGCTTGAGACGCGAAATCCGGACAGGTACTGAGTGCACTGGGCAGGCAATTTATCCCTACACTGGGCACAAGGATCCTTCGTCGAACACACCTGGACCTTACAGCACTCAGTGTGAATCTCCGTTCGTGTCAAATTCTTGCACAGACAGAACACTTCATCTACAAAAGACAACACAATTTATGCGCGATAAATGAGGAAAATGGGCCTCGATGCAGAGAACTTGTACCACCTTCTTTCAAAACAACGCTACCTAGCTAAAATGAAGTAGCTAAACTAATGAATATACGACTTCTGACGATCTAACAACGTAGACACTGTCAGAAATCTTTGAAAAATCCAAACTTGAAATGCCAAATCTAGGGCTGCTCTCTCTTTGGTGAAAACAACTTTATAGCATGCGTAAGTAGCATTCGTGTATACCTTGTAACTGATTCTTGGCTTCCCTGATCTGCATGATCTAAAGCGTCTGTCCACAAGAAGCAAATCGTCCTGAAAGGGCAAACAACAATTTGTAAATTTGAAGGTTCTGGCATTCAAACAGTGGGAATGATTAGACATATCCGCTTTCAGAACAGCTGGTGGGTGTATCGGCGAATGCCTATTAGTGCTGAGGGCTAGTGATGGGCTGATCAATTATGATATATCAATATATCAATCGAATAACCCTCTTCATGCTCCAGATCATCTTGATATTCGTGCTCGGTAAATGTATGTCACAGCTATTAACCGAGGTCCTTCGAACATTGCCATCGTTTTTTAATGTAAATGACATAATTATGTCAACAGCATGAACAGTAATACTTCATCATGGACATACTTGATCATGGACATTTGTCAACAATAATACTTTATCATGGATATCAACAGTAGTACCTTTTGCATTGTACAGTACGCCTTCGATATACCACGCATCGATGAAGGGCGCGAACGGCTATAACACGGTTGAGCCATGGCTCCCGAAACCAAACCAAACCAAACCAAACCGCCATTATATATCGGCCAATATGTCCAAAACTGATTCCCAAATTAGTTACCACAGACACGTCAAACACAGAGGAATATAGGCACATAATCTACATTAATCAATCAATCACATTAAAGCATAATGGGCTTACACATTTACATAATTATATGTTCGCAAACAAATCCTCGGAAATTGAAATGAAAATATTATTCGTAAGTGTGTCTATATTGTTGGTCAGTTGAAGCTTGAAGTGACTTACAACTAGAATTTTTGGGTATCCAGTTTACACTTAGTCATTTTTCTTATTTCACAAGATATTTTGCATGTATCTATTTTATAATGATATATATCTCACATTATTAAGGCATTTCGGCAGAAATGCCTTTATGGTTTTAGCAGAAATTTTTTTTTTCTTCTTCTTTCTTTTTTTTCTTCTTCCGCCGTTTTGGTTTCCGGACGATAACTTTAGATTGCCTTGACGGATTCTTGTCAAATTTTCACCACAAGTCAGAAATGATATGTGGAAGAACCCTATTCTTTTTTAGCCGGATCCGAGGTCCGTGAGGTCCGTGAGGATGAAATCAAGGCTAATTTTGAAACTTGGTTTCCGGACGATAACTGGAAAAATATTCACGCAATAGTTGCAGAACTCTGCATGGAGGTTCATATGCCACCAGGGAAGAACCCTATTGATTTTGGGATCGATCGGTCAAACGACCTTTGACCTAGAGGTCAAAATAATTTTTTGCTGATTCATCCTTGAGGCTTTCTGCATATCTCAGAAACCGTGCGTCGTATTTTCGGACTCGTCGCCCTAGACAAACATGTCTAGAGGGTATTATGGATGAACTTTGACCTTGACCCGAAATTTTTTTGCCGAGTCTGCATTTTTTGTTTTCGTCGATATCTCGGAAACGGTGCGTCGTACAGCGAAACGGACGTTATTTTCGGACTAGTCGCCCTAGACAAACATGTCTAAGGGGTATTACGGATGAACTTTGAACTTGACCTGAAGTTTTTTTGGCTGAGTCGACATTTTTCATTTTCGTCGATATCTAGTAGATATTATAAATGACTCATCACACCGAAATGCCTCCAAGGCATCATTAGGCCTTGACGTCTAGTTTATTCATGCATTCATTTCTGAGTAAATAAAATTTACAAGTATGATTGCACAACGGTTGGACGTAACATCCACTGAAATCTGGTATGGTTTTGCAGGGGCTGATCTGAATGGACAAGAACTTCTCGGACTCAGCCGGCAAGATTTACTGGAGCTATTGCCAGGGCCTGAAAATCTAAAAGTCCGGAAGGCTGTGGAAGCATTCCTTTCCAAAAAGCAGGTGAACACTATATATATTGACCGTTCCTCACTCCAAGCACAATACTTGTAACTTTGCTAGCATTCCGAGCTTGTAGTAAATGTGCCGAATTGCATATTACATGTATATTTTTGTTGTCAGATGGGATCCCCGAGTTCGTCATCGAACGAAACTCGTCTGTCAGCTTATTGTACCACGCCAAGCTCTCGGGTGATCAGGACACATGCCCTTGATTTCCCACTCTACATGGATCAAGCATTGGTAGACAGTTTACATTCAAGTAGCCTCACCCACGCCTCTGTCAACCGGTTGGTACGAAATACGATCAGCAGTATGACATCAGTCTGTCTGGGCCTTCAAGACCCTCGGATGCCCAACCGTCACGAGGTGTTGGAGGTGGCCAAGGCCCTCGTCAAGCGATACCCAAGTATTGGATCCCAAGATATGAATCTGACACCAGATTATCTACATGCAGGCAATTATCTACATGCATCGTCTGACAACAGTGTTCTCATGATCTAGGACACATATTGAACCATCAAATCATCTGCATGATAACTTGTATATGTAAACAGCCACAATGTATAATGGTTCATGAGCTGTTGTCGGTGTGATATAGATATAAATATCTTGGTTTCAACAGTGCTTGTGATATTGCAGGACTGTTCCAATGTTTGGATTTTTTCATCATGCTCATTGTATCGTTCTGGTAACTGCTCCTTTCAGGAGGGTATATTCCGATGCCTGATGCGACGGCTCGCCAACTGTAAGCCGACAGTCAAACCACAGGGCAAAACACCGTCCCGCAGCCGAAAGAAACTGACTTTCAGAGGTGATATAAATGTCCGGTCATGGACACGATGGACACAAACAACTATTAAACCTAATATACGGTACTCACTCAGAATGGTTCATCATTTAAAACTAATTGTCAAATTTGAACATTAT
This sequence comes from Terebella lapidaria, assembly GCA_949152475.1. NCBI lineage: Eukaryota > Metazoa > Annelida > Polychaeta > Terebellida > Terebellidae > Terebella > Terebella lapidaria. The sequence goes on along the minus strand of OX424568.1, from coordinate 25,721,191 downwards.
TTCAGGCACAACAAAGACCAACACAACTGGATCTATCACTAGGACGGCTACAGTTGCCAAGGCCAGCATTTCGATGAGCAGCCCTGTTGGAGCGCGGAGGGCCGGGACTCCCGTCACCAGCTCCCACCTTGGTACGTAGCCAAAATATCAATAATGTTTCACCAGTGATTGCTAAAATTACTAATTTCTGAAATAACCTCAGACCCTCAAAATAACCTCAGAAATAAACACAGACCTGGGAAGGTGGCTTTGAAATAAATTCAGTTCCGAAAGGGTTATAGAGTATAGCACTAATTGTCAAATACGAATATAATTTCAGGCACAACAAACTCAACTGGATCGAGCACTTCGGTGGCTACAGTTACTAAGGCCAGCACTTCCGCCACCAGCCCTCTTCAACCAGAAAGGTCCGGCGGTTTCGTCACCAGCCCTCTTCAACCAGACAGGTATGGTGGTTTCGTTACCAGCCCTCTGGAACCCGACATGTCCGGCGGCTTTGTCACCAGCCGTCTGGAACCCGACATGTCCGGCGGCTTTGTCACCAGCCCTCTGGAACCCGACATAACCGGCGGCTTTGTCACCAGCCCTCCGGAATCCGACATGTCCGGCGGCTTTGTCACCAGCCCTCCGAAACCCGACAGGTCTGGTGTTTTCATTACACCATTACAATGAGCCTGTTATTGAGCTACTTCAAGCAATTTGATCAGTTTGTGTAACGAGGACAGAAAACGTCATCATTGCTCAATCTATGTAACTAAGGCCATGTGAACACTTGCCTTCTTGAACCAAACAGATCCGCTGAAGCAGCCGAGGCAGACAATCCACCTCTGCCATCACTGGTTGTTGAGGACGGCGAGTCTGAAACAGGTAAAATAGAAAATTTAAAATGCATTATCAGTGTAAAAGGCTTGATTATGATTTTTTCTACCCATGCTATAGGCATGCAGGTACATGTACTGTATGGTTCCTAACATAACAGCGGTGCCCTGATTCCTTATTCATGTTAGTAGGTTGATATGATAACATTACATTGTAACACGGAAATGGCAATGTTTTTTTTTGGAAAAGGGTCTCAACGGCCTGTGTTTGTACTATATGTAGGATCAATATGGTATACTTTCCTCAATTGTTACCAGATGTTGGAACCATGCTATTTCATTTTACAAATTAAATCTTAAATATTTTTTCAAGGGAGGAACAACCCGAAACTGTTGGCGTCGTATTACAACAAGCTGACCGAGAAATTGCAGCAGAAAAAGACTAGCATCAAAGTAATACAACACCTTCTCGACATGGAATTTCCAGCTCGAAAAAACTTCGTCGAGTCCCTTGAATCCCTCGGTGAAAAGAACTCATCACACCGAAATGCCTCCAAGGCATCATTAGGCCTTGACGTCTAGTTTATTCATGCATTCATTTCTGAGTAAATAAAATTTACAAGTATGATTGCACAACGGTTGGACGTAACATCCACTGAAATCTGGTATGGTTTTGCAGGGGCTGATCTGAATGGACAAGAACTTCTCGAACTCAGCCGGCAAGATTTACTGGAGCTATTGCCAGGGCCTGAAAATCTAAAAGTCCGGAAGGCTGTGGAAACATTCCTTTCCAAAAAGCAGGTGAACACTATATATATTGACCGTTCCTCACTCCAAGCACAATACTTGTAACTTTGCTAGCATTCCGAGCTTGTAGTAAATGTGCCGAATTGCATATTACATGTATATTTTTGTTGTCAGATGGGATCCCCGAGTTCGTCATCGAACGAAACTCGTCTGTCAGCTTCTTGTACCACGCCAAGCTCTCGGGTGATCAGGACACATGCCCTTGATTTCCCACTCTACATGGATCAAGCATTGGTAGACAGTTTACATTCAAGTAGCCTCACCCACGCCTCTGTCAACCGGTTGGTACGAAATACGATCAGCAGTATGACATCAGTCTGTCTGGACCTTCAAGACCCTCGGATGCCCAACCGTCACGAGGTGTTGGAGGTGGTTAAGGCCCTCGTCAAGCGATACCCAAGTATTGGATCCCAAGATATGAATCCACAAAAACCTTGGGTATGCATTGATATTGAGATCTGACACCAGATTATCTACATGCAGGCAATTATCTACATGCATCGTCCGACAACAGTGTTCTCATGATCTAGGACACATATTGAACCATCAAATCATCTGCATGATAACTTGTATATGTAAACAGCCACAATGTATAATGGTTCATGAGCTGTTGTCGGTGTGATATAGATATAAATATCTTGGTTTCAACAGTGCTTGTGATATTGCAGGACTGTTCCAATGTTTGGATTTTTTCATCATGCTCATTGTATCGTTCTGGTAACTGCTCCTTTCAGGAGGGTATATTCCGACGCCTGATGCGACGGCTCGCCAACTGTAAGCCGACAGTCAAACCACAGGGCAAAACACCGTCCCGCAGCCGAAAGAAACTGACTTTCAGAGGTGATATAAATGTCCGGTCATGGACACGATGGACACAAACAGCTATTAAACTTAATATACGGTACTCACTCAGAATGGTTCATCATTTAAAACTAATTGTCAAATTTGAACATTATTTCAGGCACAACAAAGACCAACACAACTGGATCTATCACTAGGACGGCTACAGTTGCCAAGGCCAGCATTTCGATGAGCAGCCCTGTTGGAGCGCGGAGGGCCGGGACTCCCGTCACCAGCTCCCACCTTGGTACGTAGCCAAAATATCAATAATGTTTCACCAGTGATTGCTAAAATTACTAATTTCTGAAATAACCTCAGACCCTCAAAATAACCTCAGAAATAAACACAGACCTGGGAAGGTGGCTTTGAAATAAATTCAGTTCCGAAAGGGTTATAGAGTATAGCACTAATTGTCAAATACGAATATAATTTCAGGCACAACAAACTCAACTGGATCGAGCACTTCGGTGGCTACAGTTACTAAGGCCAGCACTTCCGCCACCAGCCCTCTTCAACCAGAAAGGTCCGGCGGTTTCGTCACCAGCCCTCTTCAACCAGACAGGTATGGTGGTTTCGTTACCAGCCCTCTGGAACCCGACATGTCCGGCGGCTTTGTCACCAGCCGTCTGGAACCCGACATGTCCGGCGGCTTTGTCACCAGCCCTCTGGAACCCGACATAACCGGCGGCTTTGTCACCAGCCCTCCGGAATCCGACATGTCCGGCGGCTTTGTCACCAGCCCTCCGAAACCCGACAGGTCTGGTGTTTTCATTACACCATTACAATGAGCCTGTTATTGAGCTACTTCAAGCAATTTGATCAGTTTGTGTAACGAGGACAGAAAACGTCATCATTGCTCAATCTATGTAACTAAGGCCATGTGAACACTTGCCTTCTTGAACCAAACAGATCCGCTGAAGCAGCCGAGGCAGACAATCCACCTCTGCCATCACTGGTTGTTGAGGACGGCGAGTCTGAAACAGGTAAAATAGAAAATTTAAAATGCATTATCAGTGTAAAAGGCTTGATTATGATTTTTTCTACCCATGCTATAGGCATGCAGGTACATGTACTGTATGGTTCCTAACATAACAGCGGTGCCCTGATTCCTTATTCATGTTAGTAGGTTGATATGATAACATTACATTGTAACACGGAAATGGCAATGTTTTTTTTTGGAAAAGGGTCTCAACGGCCTGTGTTTGTACTATATGTAGGATCAATATGGTATACTTTCCTCAATTGTTACCAGATGTTGGAACCATGCTATTTCATTTTACAAATTAAATCTTAAATATTTTTTCAAGGGAGGAACAACCCGAAACTGTTGGCGTCGTATTACAACAAGCTGACCGAGAAATTGCAGCAGAAAAAGACTAGCATCAAAGTAATACAACACCTTCTCGACATGGAATTTCCAGCTCGAAAAAACTTTGTCGAGTCCCTTGAATCCCTCGGTGAAAAGAACTCATCACACCGAAATGCCTCCAAGGCATCATTAGGCCTTGACGTCTAGTTTATTCATGCATTCATTTCTGAGTAAATAAAATTTACAAGTATGATTGCACAACGGTTGGACGTAACATCCACTGAAATCTGGTATGGTTTTGCAGGGGCTGATCTGAATGGACAAGAACTTCTCGAACTCAGCCGGCAAGATTTACTGGAGCTATTGCCAGGGCCTGAAAATCTAAAAGTCCGGAAGGCTGTGGAAACATTCCTTTCCAAAAAGCAGGTGAACACTATATATATTGACCGTTCCTCACTCCAAGCACAATACTTGTAACTTTGCTAGCATTCCGAGCTTGTAGTAAATGTGCCGAATTGCATATTGCATGTATATTTTTGTTGTCAGATGGGATCCCCGAGTTCGTCATCGAACGAAACTCGTCTGTCAGCTTCTTGTACCACGCCAAGCTCTCGGGTGATCAGGACACATGCCCTTGATTTCCCACTCTACATGGATCAAGCATTGGTAGACAGTTTACATTCAAGTAGCCTCACCCACGCCTCTGTCAACCGGTTGGTACGAAATACGATCAGCAGTATGACATCAGTCTGTCTGGACCTTCAAGACCCTCGGATGCCCAACCGTCACGAGGTGTTGGAGGTGGTTAAGGCCCTCGTCAAGCGATACCCAAGTATTGGATCCCAAGATATGAATCCACAAAAACCTTGGGTATGCATTGATATTGAGATCTGACACCAGATTATCTACATGCAGGCAATTATCTACATGCATCGTCCGACAACAGTGTTCTCATGATCTAGGACACATATTGAACCATCAAATCATCTGCATGATAACTTGTATATGTAAACAGCCACAATGTATAATGGTTCATGAGCTGTTGTCGGTGTGATATAGATATAAATATCTTGGTTTCAACAGTGCTTGTGATATTGCAGGACTGTTCCAATGTTTGGATTTTTTCATCATGCTCATTGTATCGTTCTGGTAACTGCTCCTTTCAGGAGGGTATATTCCGACGCCTGATGCGACGGCTCGCCAACTGTAAGCCGACAGTCAAACCACAGGGCAAAACACCGTCCCGCAGCCGAAAGAAACTGACTTTCAGAGGTGATATAAATGTCCGGTCATGGACACGATGGACACAAACAGCTATTAAACTTAATATACGGTACTCACTCAGAATGGTTCATCATTTAAAACTAATTGTCAAATTTTAACATTATTTCAGGCACAACAAAGACCAACACAACTGGATCTATCACTAGGACGGCTACAGTTGCCAAGGCCAGCATTTCGATGAGCAGCCCTGTTGGAGCGCGGAGGGCCGGGACTCCCGTCACCAGCTCCCACCTTGGTACGTAGCCAAAATATCAATAATGTTTCACCAGTGATTGCTAAAATTACTAATTTCTGAAATAACCTCAGACCCTCAAAATAACCTCAGAAATAAACACAGACCTGGGAAGGTGGCTTTGAAATAAATTCAGTTCCGAAAGGGTTATAGAGTATAGCACTAATTGTCAAATACGAATATAATTTCAGGCACAACAAACTCAACTGGATCGAGCACTTCGGTGGCTACAGTTACTAAGGCCAGCACTTCCGCCACCAGCCCTCTTCAACCAGAAAGGTCCGGCGGTTTCGTCACCAGCCCTCTTCAACCAGACAGGTCTGGTGGTTTCGTTACCAGCCCTCTGGAACCCGACATGTCCGGCGGCTTTGTCACCAGCCGTCTGGAACCCGACATGTCCGGCAGCTTTGTCACCAGCCCTCTGGAACCCGACATAACCGGCGGCTTTGTCACCAGCCCTCCGGAATCCGACATGTCCGCCGGCTTTGTCACCAGCCCTCGAAACCCGACATGTCCGGCGGCTTTGTCACCAGCCCTCTGGAACCCGACAGGTCTGGTGTTTTCATTACACCATTTCAATGAGCCTGTTATTGAGCTACTTCAAGCAATTTGATCAGTTTGTGTAACGAGGACAGAAAACGTCATCATTGCTCAATCTATGTAACTAAGGCCATGTGAACACTTGCCTTCTTGAACCAAACAGATCCGCTGAAGCAGCCGAGGCAGACAATCCACCTCTGCCATCACTGGTTGTTGAGGACGACGAGTCTGAAACAGGTAAAATAGAAAATTTAAAATGCATTATCAGTGTAAAAGGCTTGATTATGATTTTTTCTACCCATGCTATAGGCATGCAGGTACATGTACTGTATGGTTCCTAACATAACAGCGGTGCCCTGATTCCTTATTCATGTTAGTAGGTTGATATGATAACATTACATTGTAACACGGAAATGGCAATGTTTTTTTTTGGAAAAGGGTCTCAACGGCCTGTGTTTGTACTATATGTAGGATCAATATGGTATACTTTCCTCAATTGTTACCAGATGTTGGAACCATGCTATTTCATTTTACAAATTAAATCTTAAATATTTTTTCAAGGGAGGAACAACCCGAAACTGTTGGCGTCGTATTACAACAAGCTGATCGAGAAATTGCAGCAGAAAAAGACTAGCATCAAAGTAATACAACACCTTCTCGACATGGAATTTCCAGCTCGAAAAAACTTCGTCGAGTCCCTTGAATCCCTCGGTGAAAAGAAGCGCGTTGAGCGGATACTCAGTGCATATAGATGCTTCAACACAGCGGCACATGTAAGTTCACAAGAGACTGTTTATTGCAGTGGTGATGGTGGTGGTTTAGTGAGAGGTGAGAGTGGGTGGGGGGGGGAGGCTATATTATCGCTGTACAAGTGGTTCATTCGGAATGTTGTGGTGAGTGTGTAGGCCGAGAAATAAATATGATCTGCATTAAATAAACTGAAGTAGGCCTACATGTTTCGCAGACAAGAGTAACTTCTGTACTTAATTTAAAAGTGCACTTTAAATTATCTCTTGTCCGTCCAGGACGGACAACATATTCCTCCCAAAAAGTAATATAACATTATATTATCAAAAATAGGTTCTGCTTGAATATCATAGGAACAACACGAAAAATGTTGGCAACATTGTGAGTTCCTTGATGCAAACACCAGTTTTCATTGTTTTTATGATAGTTGGACGCATGGAAAAAATTGCAAATGTTGCGTGCTTTTTGGCCGTGTAATTTTGTAACGATCGCAGCGTATGTTTTATCTTTGATTATGTTACTAATATTGGCAAACGCATGTTTCATTTCGGCTCCCAGATGGCCACCGATCAAGCTGGTGATGACGACAACCAGAGGAGGAATATGGATATGATTCAGCAGAAAAGTTTTAGGTTTAGGGCAAAGTTCACCAGACATGTTTGACTGGGGCCGCGGGTCCGAAAATGAAGTTTGTATACGATGCACATTTCTCGAGATATGCAGAGAGCCTCTGAGTCAATGATGACTCAGCAAAAATGCTGATAATGTGATGCATCGATCCAAAAATCAATAGGGTCCTTCCCTAGTATGAACGTTTATGCAAAATTCCATATCCATTGCCTGAAATTTTCTTGAAATATGATTTTGAAACAAAGTCCAGATATCAACCTTGAATCCGTCCTCAAGAATCCCAGAGCCAGGTACAAACAAGAATGGGCTTTATACACCGGACAAATGGTGAAAATTTTATCCAAATCCATTGAGGCATTCACGACTTATTGATCGCAAACCCAAAAAGATTGAAGGTAAAAAAAATTAATACAGATGAAAACAGGAGGAGTTAAAGAACATAGGCAAAACCATAAAGGTATATCTCGGGTTGAAATTTCCCACTAACGATCAATTGTGTTTTATAGACTCAACAAATCTCACTGCGAACAAATAATCTTAATTTTTTTTAAAGAGACTTTCGTTACCTCCTTCAACTTTCATTGTCTTCTTTGCTGGGCTATGAAGGAGCATATGGCTGGGCACAGTAATCGCGCCAGAACCAACGTTATACGTCACTTACGGAAGGAGGGCACTTCACATCATCACCGTCAAAGTCAAAATGTAAAGACCTGTTCTTGGTACACCCACTATGGAAGCCCATAGGTGAGATGCGCGGGGAAAAAAATCGTGTCTTTTTTATTGAAAACCTATCACGTTCGCACATAGAAAGTTCAAAGCTACCACGTTTGCACGTAAAAGTATTTAAAGCTATCAAGTTCGCACGTGGAAACTTTTAAACTTATCACGTTCGCACGTAGGAAGATTTTAGGCTTCCACGTTCACACGTAGAAAGTCCAAAGCTACCACGTTCACACGTGGAAACATTATATGTTTTCACGTTCGCACGTAGAAACTTTAAAACATATCGCGTTCGTACGTAGAAAGATGTAGGTTTCCATGTTTCCACATAGAAAGTTTCAAAGCTACCACGTTCACATGTGGAAGCATTTATACTTTTCCACGTTCGCACGTAGAAAGATTTAGGTTTCTACGCTCACACGTAGAAAGATTCAAAGCTACCACGTTCACACGTGAAAGCATTTGAGGCTAACACACCCAAATCTTTCCAAATGTGAACGCAGTAGCCTTAACTGTTTCCACGTGCGAAGTATTAAATGCTTCCACGATCGAAGGTGCTAACTTCTTTTTTCTAGTAAAGACATCAAAATTATTTCCGCCCATGTCACCTATGGGCACCCATAACCCACTCATCCTTGTGGCTTTTGATACAGTGTTGAATTGTCTTAAGGTAGTCCGCTCCAAACAGTGAGGGGAGGGGGTCAGAGAGTTTTTCAAAATAAATGACTGTATTAACAAAATCTAGAGCTTCGAAATGATATATTTTATAGAGTAACTGATCAGCATCCTAAAACTGAGAAGAAAATAGGGGGTCACCGTATCCGTTCTCTTGGAAAACAAGATGCAAGATGTGAATATGGGCAAAAAAATGTGTAAAAATACCATAAATTAAGTCATTTCAGTTAATGTTAGTGATTTTTGATCGAATATGTCGAAGATACCAGAACGGTGACCCCCTATTTTCTTTTCAGTATTAGAATGCTGATCAGTTACTCTATAAAATATGTTATTTTGAAGAGATACTATTCAAGATATAACTTTTAAATTTTGACTATTCATTACCTCCCTGTTTGTAGCGTACTACGTTAATTCTCGGCATCTTCATGTTTGGCTTTGCAGTGGTAACAGCGATATTGATCGTGCACATCCTGTCCAAGAAAGCGAAGGTAATGAAATTGTTAGTGAAACAGAAGCGACAGAAGGAAGTATGGATGGAGCACAGGGTAATACAATTATGATAAATGTTATTAATATATTCATAATATGCTTAAGTTCAAATTGAATGTTTGTTAAATTGATTCATTGTTAATTTATTCTGCGTAAACACCAAAAAATTATGCATTGTACATTGCTGTATTTCAAAAATGATGACATGATATCTATAAGCAAATACATAACTACTTTCGAATGTATAAATAGGTATGATCAGCCTATACAAAGAAAGTCGTTTGAAGAGAGAGAAAAAAGGAAGGAATCTAATTTTCAAACAGATGGCAAAGACATTTCCAGGGACGGAGAAACAGATAAAGTCGAAATTTTTCTACTTGAAGAAACAGTAAGTATACTGAGATTGTTTATTAAAGATTCATCAATAAGTGACTGATATAATAAAATATATTTTTAGTATTTCTTCCTTACTACAATATAATTTTTTTGAGAAAAATCACAAGATTATTGTGACCCAAATTATTGTTTGCATTAAAAATATATGTCGATTTATAATTTTACCATAATCTGATTTATCAAATATGATCCAATGTATTTAGTACTTTTCGCAGTTGAAGGCAGCACTTCCCAATCATATGTGATTAGTAATATATCTTTATTATAAATCGATGCTTACAGGTCCCCAGTTCATTTTCATCTATCAGTGATGACAAAAGAATGAATCAATGATGGTCCCGGGGAACTGCATCTTTAAAATTTTGCCAGCCCAACTAGGCCTAGATATTTAATTTCTATCCCTGCTGTAGAGATGCTTTGAGCGCTTTGAACTAGATACTATAGATGTTACAGGATATGCAGTGGAATACAGTACCAATATACTAGTATGCAAACTTCAGGAACCCTGGAAATGTGGTGAAGGCGGAAAAAACACATACCACACTCGAAATAATGTCATACCGGTATGCGTGTAGTCATACGACCGCACATTCCCACGCACACTTCCACCCCCCTTTCGGACAGATTTGAAAGGCAAAAAAATACAACTCGATGAAAAGTTATGGTGACTGCTGCATGCAAGGTACCGGCCGGTATTATCACGACTGCATGTCCCATATATGGACACTAAGCGTTTAGAATACTTTTGTGGTCCAAAGTCCACTGGCGGTCCAGCTGTATTTTTTTCCATGGACACTAAGCATTTAGAATACTTTTGTGGTCCAAAGTCCACTGGCGGTCCAGCTGTATTTTTTTCCATGGACACTAAGCATTTAGAATACTTTTGTGGTCAAACGTCCACTGGCGTCCAGCTGTATTTTTTTCCATGTAGTCAAATGTAGTTACAGTCAAATTGTTTTTTTTCACGTCATTTCCTTGCAAAATTTTCTTACTAAAACATGTCAATAATAATATCATTTTGCATGGAGATGTTATATCGACCAACAGTTAAAGTGATGAAATGTTTCTTTGTTTATTATGTGTGGGACTACTAATATCCCCAAGGTTACAACAAACGTCGACTTACCCAGGGCAGCATTTATTTCCAACCGTAGGCTTAGGAACTAGAAGATACATCAGAAAAATCCAGAAACAAAGGGCATAAGTGATACATTTTATTCTCTGACGTTATATGAATTTCATACTCTACTATAATCCATACAAAAAAATACAACTCGATGCAAAGTGCATACAACAACATTTTTTTATATACAGTAGTCATGAGACCTTGAGGATATCCAAACTTACTAGTATCCATACATTTGAAAATGCATTTTGCCGCTGTACTGTCAGTACAATGTTTAGAATGTATGAAACAAACAAGAATATTATAATGATCCATATAACTCAATTACTTGGCAATATTGCAACTCTTTATATTTTATATGCAGGCCAAACTATTCATGCATCCCAACCTGAGTTATGAAAAAATCAAAAATACATACTAATTAGTATGTGAAAATCAAATTTTCTATTTTTCAAAACAAAAATCAGTGTGTTGCATATATGTATGGAAAAGCATCGCCTTGACAGCTGCATACTGCTGTATGTGACAACAAAGTGCTGTTTCCAACTTGCGCATGCTCCATGAGGTCTCCCCTTCTCACAGCAGCCAGTACTGTATCTGAAAATACAAAGTAGATTTTTGTGATTCATTTTGTCATTATCGAATTTAGTAATAAAAATTGCAAATGGATTTATGTACCAGTGATTGTGAATACATCTGTTTTCGTGCTTGGTGTAAGTATCAACATATTACAAGCAATACAACCAGATTTTGATGATGCCAATTGAACACCAAATCTAAAATACAATTCTGGAATAGAAACAGAGCCGACCAAACAGTTTATTCAAAGACAAAATTGCGTTATCAGGGTCAGACAGTGTGTGAAAACGTGTTTCTAATTTTGTATGTTTGTTTTACAATTGATAGCAAATTTCTCACCCACCTAACTTCAGTGTGAAGTGCTTGTAGTCTATGAGAGGCTGTCGCGTCACATACCCACAACTTTACAGGACCAGTTCCAGCACCATCTTCCTTTAAATGGAAAGCAATGCATTAGTTAATTTAGCAAAGCATCAGTTAATTTATGCATTAATAATCATCATGAGTGAGAAATGGTCGTGTTTGCCTCGAATGAAAATGAGTAGCCATGAGATCATTTTTCATATGATTGAAATTGTATGATATGAAACATTACCAGATCTACGAAGTATTTTTTACTGCAAACACACAACTTACTTCAATTTCCTACACATTTCATGGTGCAGTTTATTTCGAATGATGTAATCTTTATCCAGCAATAAGTACCGCAGTGTAAGATTGTCCAGTGGTTGAAGTTGTGGTAGCTCCTGTGGTGGTGGTGGTGGGGGGGGGGGAGGTTGAAGATGGCCGCTGAACATGTATGGACTTGTGTTAATAACCAGTCTCAATCGTGTTGGTCAGTGCAACCACCGACAACGCATCTCCATTATTCTTCACGGACAACTGGTTTGAAACTGTAATATAAATTTTTTTGTTAAAATACCAGTAGGTATGTCAGACTCTTAGCAATACGTACTAGCCCTATATCTAGACTGCATGATGTAGAGGTATGGCTTTTCAGGTATAAATTTTGATATATACTGGTAGTTGTTGCATGCGTGCGGTTTGGCGGTATCCAAATTTCTAGTATAAAATAATCATCCCTAATCCTTCTCGTGATCCAATAATTCCCATATAGTTCTAGTCTACACTAGATCTAGTCTCTAAAGTGCGCAAATGACCACGATTAATATATATGAAAAATAAATTCCAGATCTATATGATAAAATATTCAAAATATATGCGAAAATATTATAGAAAAGCTGGAAACTGCGGTGGACATTCCATGAAAGAAAAACCTCGCATCATGGATGAGGACGCCGATGGTCAGAAATGAGGGAAATCACATCGTACGAATCAGCGTTTTAAATTTACGATTGTGGACGAACTACTAGAGGAAAATGAATGAAACTACAAGATTTTCTTACAAGATAAATGTCTTCTAAACATCGCTTACAAAATTCAGATCAATGAATTATCGACAGATCTACGCCCCGTCAAAAACCCGATCGCGCACGAATTGTCCCGCACCTATCATCGCCCACTTCAACCCCAAATCGACAACCCAGGAGCAATTTTATATATTCTACTGTGTCCATGATTTACATTAAGACATAATAATGATTATTATCGCTTATTTTCATTCTGGTTACTAACCTAGATGCATTTTCTCGGCGTTTGGCTGAACACAGTATTTGAGGCGAACGACACGTGTTGACAAGTTGTACAACCGATGACGTCACAAGGGATCGCACATTCATAATCCCGGAAAGAGCGCATATAGGAAAGAGCGCATATAGGATGGAAAATAAAATCCATAAAAAAATCTTAATTTTATCTGTTTTGACAACTTTATGTTTACTAGGAACTAACCCTTTAAGATATGCAATATTTCTGAACCTGCTGCTTATAATACAATTAATATTTTTTCCATACCCATATTTTTTTAAAAATAAAACAATATCATTTCTATCATTATTCGAAGCCTGCTCTGATCTGGCAGATGCCTGCTCTGATCTGGCGGAAGCCTGCTCTGATCTGGCGGATGCCTGCTCTGATCTGGCGGATGCCTGCTCTGATCTGGCGGAAGCCTGCTCTGATCTGGCGGATGCCTGCTCTGATTGTTTGATCTGGCGGATGAACACAGAATACACTCGTCCTTCGGACTCGTACATCCTGAATTCATCCGCCAGACCAAACTCGACCGATATCTTTTTGCGGAAAACACACTTGCATGGTTTCATATATGTATCTTCACAATTTGGACCCGAAAGACGAATATGGAGACCAAATACTTCTGCAGGCGATTTCAGAAATGCTTGATTGTGAGATAGTCATATCGTCGACTTCGAAACAAGGCACTACCCTGATTCGCTAAGAAGGTGAAAGAACTTTACTGAACCCATGTCATTCATTATCCTTGAACACTTATTGTCCTTGCCATTTGTCGTCCTTGAACACTTTCGCGAGGGCGAGCTGCATTCAGCCCAATCATCTGGTTGTCATGGGTCAGTTGAAAAAATTCGTTCTTTTGCTCTTTTTCATTGATGGAGGAAAATAAGAGGCTGACTTGTAAATTGTTTTACCTGGATAATATGTGTTAAAATTTTATGATAAATTGAAAGTGCAATTCATATATTATGTATATCTGTAACATTCTTTGTAAAGTTGAACATTCATAGCATTGAAACAAATTGTAACATCTGTAACATTCATTCGTAGCATTGAAACAAATTACCACGATTTTAGCGATCATGTTAAGAATAGAAACAGCACGAGTTGACTTGTTTTGGGCACTCATAACTTCATGTCCATTACTGTGATCAGCCGCGGCTGTAAAGTTGTACAAGAAAACCTAATATCCAACTAATCATCTCCCAGCTTGCCGCGATTATCCTACAGGACAAATCCATTATTATGTTGATGCTCATCCTCACTGTTGCATTTTCCTTACCTTGTGTTGATCTTCCTTCCAAAAAATCTGAGCACAAGTCAGTGACAATAACATGACCTGACCCCTAGACAAAAGAATTAGGTCAGTCACCGCCTTAAGATATGTTGCAGGGTGTTCAGCAGATGCAGTTTGTACACTGGCGGTTGTTGTTTTCACAAGCAGTGGATTATATTGCAGCAGAATATTGGAAAGAATAATCTACTGCAATAGTCTACTGGGAACCGTCTCCCAGTAGATTCTGAAAAAAATAATCCACTGCAAAGAACAATAGAACCGTGGACTAAGATTGACACAAGACTGCCCTTCGGGGCACGGAAAAGCCTGTTTGTGTTTCATCGACTCACTCAAGCAGTACAACGTATCATGCATCCCTATGAGAAAGTGAGGATAAAGGTGATGATCGAACAGAAATCAGCCTAAATGCACGCTAGGAAGCGATTAAGCTTTGCCTAAGAGGATATACCAACAATTAGGCATCACTGAAATGTGTTAGAGTTTTTTGGATTCAGTAAACATATAGCTTGTGAATAAGTACTCAATGCTCACTCAGCAAAATGGAAAATGATGGGTTGTGTACATTAAATTGGTCTATCGTGATGTTAAATCATGCATGATAATACTCAAAGCGACGGTTTATGCCACAACGTAAATGTACATGTAAGCCTATGTGTGATATCTGGTGTATAATATAGTAAATTTTAGGGGTAATATACTTGTTCTATGTATTCAAATGTTACTCTATAAAATATGTTATTTTGAACAGATAATATTCAAGATATAACTTTTAAATTTTGACTATTCATTACCTCCCAGTTTGTAGCGTACTACGTTAATTCTCAGCATCTTCATGTTTGGCTTTGCAGTGGTAACAGCGATATTGATCGTGCACATCCTGTCCAAGAAAGCGAAGGTAATGAAATTGTTGGTGAAACAGAAGCGACAGAAGGAAGTATGGATGGAGCACAGGGTAATACAATTATGATAAATGTTATTAATATATTCATAATATGTTTAAGTTCAAATTGAATGTTTGTTAAATTGATTAATTAATTCATTGTTAATTTATTCTGCGTAAACACCAAAAAATTATGCATTGTACATTGCTGTATTTCAAAAATGATGACATGATATCTATAAGCAAATACATAACTACTTTCGAATGATGATCAGCCTATACAAAGAAAGTCGTTTGAAGAGAGAGAAAAAAGGAAGGAATCTAATTTTCAAACAGATGGCAAAGACATTTCCAAGGACGGAGAAACAGATAAAGTCGAAATTTTTCTACTTGAAGAAACAGTAAGTATACTGAGATTGTTTATTAAAGATTCATCAGTAAGTGACTGATATAATAAAATATATTTTTAGTATTTCTTCTGTATTTCACAGAGATCACAACGCACTTGTACATCACGAAGTTCGATAAGTTCTCGTCGTTCAGCTGGCTCAATTAAGGCAGAAGCTGCAGCTGTGGCAGCCAGTCTTAGAGCTAAGTTGAAGTTCATGAATGTCAAGGCCCAAAAAGAAGCAGAACTAACCCAGATAAAGTCAGAGATGGCTGAAATGGAAGTCACATCTCAACTTCACATGACCGAAGCCAAGTTACAGGCAGTGAATGACTTGGAGGTTACTCCTGCAGAAAATGACCGCTTGACTGATGTAGGAGCATTGAAGCCACAGCCATCTGAGGAGAAGCCCGAATTGTTGAACACCCAGACCTCATCCTTAGCTCCTACAGGAGGCCCATCCCGCCCGAATGATAAAGATGAGACTTTGCTCAAACTAGTCTCTGCACTCACTGAACAAGCCACATTATCGAGGCTTCCGGTACCGGACCCTGGAGAGTTTTCTGGTGACCCATTACAGTTTTCATCATGGATGAGTGCCTTTGATAGGCTGATTGAGCGGAAAGGAATTCCTGATGCTGAAAAGATTCACTACATGAAGCGGTTTCTGAAGGGTGAGGCTCGCCAATGTGTTGAGAACTTTCTGATGGTGTCCAAAGAAGAATCATTTGCAGCAGTGAAGAAAACATTGACAGAGAGATTCGGGAATGATTTTGTCATTGCGGAAGCATTCCGTGACGAGCTGGAGTCTTGGCCAAAGGTTCATCAAAGAGACGGGAAAGCTCTGCGTGCTTTCTCAGATTTCCTGAAGCAGTGTCTAACAGCCATGAAGATGTTCTCAGGGCTGGAGGTGCTAAATGACCAGCGGGAGAACCGAAAACTCATAGCTAAAATTCCTGACTGGCTCGTGACGAGGTGGGCGAGGAAAGTTGCTCAATACAAGATCGATCAGGAAAAATATCCCTCTTTTGATGATTTTGCATCTTTTGTTGAGATTGAGGCAACAATAATGTGTGATCCTGTGACCTCAGTAGAATCTTTAAAGAAGCTGAGCACAGGTGCTCCTTCCACAACTGACAACAGGAACAGAAACAAACCTTCAGCACGCACTTTAGCAACGGCCAGTGACGCATCTGGTAGTGGATCAAAGTCTGCAACAGTGAAGTCATCCCCTCAGGAAAATGGTGAATCGAAGTCTACAATAGTGAAGTTATCTCAAAAGAACAGTCAAACCTCAGGACCTGCTGGTGAAAAGAAGAAAAAATTTTGTGTCCTGTGCAAGGGAGAACACAACTTAGACAAGTGTGACAGTTTCCTAGCCAAGAGTCTGACAGAACGGAATCAGTTTGTCAAAGAACATGCCTTATGCTTCCGATGCATGAGCTATGGGCACATTGGTCGAGACTGCAAGCATCCCAAGAAATGTCAAGTATGTGAGAAGCGTCACCCGACATCCCTGCACAGCTATGCATTTGCCGTTGATATTAGGCCCAAGAACTCTGAGACCTTGGCTACTGCGATGAAGACGCTAGCCAATATGTCAAACCAGAAGTGCAGTATGATCGTGCCAGTCTGGTTGTCTCATCGAGCTAATCCTGCTACTGAAGTGCTAACATATGCTTTGCTAGACACTCAATCAGACACAACATTCGTGACCAGATCCACTGTAGACAAACTGGGACTCTCGGGGGTGAAGACACATCTCCGTCTATCAACGATGTCCTCTGTTAACGAACTAGTTGAATGTGAGAAGTTTTCTGGATTTCAAGTACGAGCACACAATGAACTGGTTACTGTTGCACTTCATCGGCCTTATGAAAATTGGTCATATTCATTTGTTCTTTAAAAGTTTTCAACCTTTTTTTCAGCTGAAGGCCAGTTTAACTGCTCGACAAGAGGTAAGAAACTAAATTGTTGTAGAGATTTCCTTGTGAACGATCTACAGGTTGCATATTTCAACTGCTTTTCATTATATTTCACATGGTACTTATTATGGTAAGATCATGACCCCTGAATGAGGACACTTTGTGCTGAAATTAGCCTATTTAGACTAGTGTTGGATTGGTACTAGTAATTGGTTCCAATTTCATCTTTGATGAATTGGTTCAATTCAACCACCCAATGATCTATTAAAATGATTAATTAGTTTCTTACATAACCGCCCAGAAGTTTGGATCAAAGCATGGGTAAAAATTGGAAGCACTTTGGATTCAGATCTTAGTCATACACCCAAATCAGAATAAAAGTGTACCAAACAGTCACACATTTCAAACTATACCTTCCATTTTTAAAATTAAAAAACAAAGAAAAAAAATACAGAGTATGGGAATAGACAAGGCCTCTACATGTACATGACATGTAGGCTTTAATGTCTAATATGAATTTACTTTCATGAATTTTTTTCCAGTCCCTGATGCAGAAGCGTGATCAGGATGAAACTGCCAAATGGTGGATGAATCTCGGGCTGGATAGAGATGGTTTACGTTTGAAGTTCATATCACGAGAAATAGGTTTGATCATATTTAAGTTCCAGAACCTATGATCCGATAAACTAATGGCCCCATGGCGTTGCCTCCGTCGTCGTCATCCACATTTTTAGCTTTTTTGTTTACAGGCAAATTTTTCGTTGTCCTTAAATCGCTGGTCTGCGTGTCGCCGGCAGTCGGAGTTTCCTGGTGGGTCAGTGAAAAAACTGAAAAAAAAAACTTTTTTGGACTTTTTTTGTATTTTTTCTTTATTTCAATGGGAGCTGCTACACTGTACCTGTGTTCACATAGAACACTTGAAGATGAGCTTAGATAATGGTACATTCAAATTGGAAGTCATATATGGCGATTTGAGTGGTGACCTTGAATTTGACCTTCGACGACCTTGGAACGTCAAATAGCCATTCCAAAATGGTCTGAAATCCACAAATTGGCTTCTGGAATGAAAACGCTTGATCATATCATAGAGCTTAGGTTTGTAGTCAAATATGGTGAACCTTTTGGAACTTAAGAACTTAAGAGCAGCGAGAAGTATTAGAAGACCAGCTTCTTGTACCACTTGATACTTTTCCGTGGAGGTTCATACTTTGACTCATTCTAGTAATTTTTCCCACTCCGTTCCTATTTTTGGCAATATTTTTTGTTTCCTCTATTTCCTCGATCTCAACTTCAATTGTGAAAAGTAAAAAAGAATGTTTACAAATCATGATTGAAGAGACATTACATGTACATATTCATATGGTGGGTGATGGTGTGGGTGCCCCAAAATTGATGTGATGGTTAGGTCTCAGTATTGGGTCTTTTTACATGGTTTGCAAAGATTTGGGCTTGACCAATAGCAAATCATAATTCCAAAACGCACACCTTGATCTGAAAGAGAATCCCTCACACTGGATCTGAATCAGTTGATAGGAATTGCCGTAGAATACCCTGCCTATTTCTGTTTTTTATGTTGACGTTCTTGGCCAGGACTGCAACGATCTGCCCCAAAATATTTGGGTTTTTTTCAGTTGTTATTGGTTAAAATTGCAAATCTCAAAATTGTATTGGCATGAGGTTTCACTGTTTAATTTCTAATTTTAGAACTGATTGTCAAGAAAAAAATGAGTAAGCCTGTCCCCCAGGACATATCCGACCCTAGTAAGCACGTGTAACTTTCGATGTTCGTACTTAGTAATGCAATTTGGGGGTTCGAACTAAAATATCACAGAAACAAATAAATATCGGTAAGCTACATCTGTTGGTACCACTTCCGGGAAAGTAAGATCACAGGCAGCGATTTGGACTTGCCGGTGGGTATTTGTTACGCTTTATAAGGGACCGCCATATTAAGTAATGATAATGTACGTTATTCAATTGCAGCATGCGAGTGACTGGTAGCATACAATAAAGGCAAATGCAAATTTCAACAGTTTCAACGGATTTAATTTTGCATTGT
The DNA here is from genome assembly GCA_949152475.1 of Terebella lapidaria. Lineage (NCBI taxonomy): Eukaryota > Metazoa > Annelida > Polychaeta > Terebellida > Terebellidae > Terebella > Terebella lapidaria. The sequence goes on along the minus strand of OX424568.1, from coordinate 25,701,797 downwards.
ATATCACACAAATCCATGATTAACTGATCTGGATACCGTAATTTCAACAAGTAGGCCTACCTCAATGTAAATTAAGGGTGTATCTCCACCTGGACCCATTCTGAGGGGCTGAAATTTGAAATAATATGATGATTTTCAGACTTTCAAACATTCATTAATATGACATTGTGTGATTGGAAGCGGATTTTGGGAACCAATTCTGAGATTTTGCTTAGGATATTAACGAAGCGTTTTGCATGGATACATTTGAAATATGGGGTTCCAAATTCTAAAACTACTTTCGCCTCAGCTAAAACATTTTCGTTGCAGCTAAAAACTATTTTTGCCTCAGCTAAAACATTTTTGCTGCAGCTAAAACTATTTTTGTTCCAGCTAAAACTATTTTCGCTGCAGCTATAACCATTTCAGCTGCAGCTAAAAATATTTTCGCCCCAGCTAAAATATTTTCGCCACTTGAAAATCTCCCAGTCTCAAAAAAATCCCCCCGCCACCAAATACCAAACAAATCTAAACCAAATGAAAATGACACAAATAAGCCGCCGTATTACCCAGTACAGAGCTTTTAAACATTCGAAAAAGATTTGTGCAAATTTGTGAATTCAGACACGATTACGGGATAACTCTACAAACGCGGGTGACTCAGATACACAGCCAAAATTGCAAATGATGCTCCAAACGGCCTGGTCTCAGAATACATTGACACCATATATACCTGTCAAAAACTTTCAAATTATTATTTGATGGTTTTATAGCTCAACACAGTACCTTTTTTTGCCATGGAACATCTTTGAAGCCATAATCATATCTCAACTCCGTGCCAGTTTGATGTCGTCTTCAGCAAAGAGGCACAGGTGTGGTCTGTTTTGACATATGACCAAGCGCATCTTGGCATTAGGCGATTCGAACACGTATATGTCGTTAACATATCGTCCTAGTGTGTTCGACTTGGTTGCTTCATAACTGCAAACAACAGTCTATGAATGTAATACTTGTTTAAAAAAAGTTATGACACACTGCTGATCATTTATGCACCTTCTGATAAACCGAATGTATGCATTCATCATTCAAATTTACTGATAACGGAAATTGGAGAACAAACGCAGAAGTGTAAACAATATTAATGAGGTAAATGAATGGTAATGGGAATACCTTACCAGAACTTACTTCCCTCGAAAGGGAAGTAGTACATGTATGCCCAGCCTGTGGGGTATTTTCTTTCCCGTTTGAGAGCATCGTTATAGGACAAGAGTTCTCCCCGATAGACCATGAGAAATTCCCCTTTTCCGAAGGCTTTTTGGGTGAAGATCCCATATCCTGTCAACATGAACACGTTTTGCTTATTTGCACTTGCTTTTGTTAAATATTACGTGTAACTTTACATCTGGTAGGCCTACTTGGTGTCCGTACTGGCCCTATTGTTCTCAATGGGTTTACCTCTAACTCATGAAGTATACCTGGTCAGAGGTATATACTAATTGCTATTCTAACAGGCACGTGTCTTATAATGTTAAAAGTATAATGGTAAAAAACATCACAACAGCAGAACTTAAGGTTACGTCTGCGGCCACGGGGACAAATGAGGTTGGAATCAATACTTGAGGCTGAGTGAACACGAAAACATTTAAGGATGAGTGAACACAGTACGTTCCGTGGTTAAAGGATCCTTAAAATAAATACTAGATCAATTTCAATTATAAGGCCTTTTGATCAGTTTGCTAATAACATGAAAATTATCTCGATTCGTATTGTGACCTCGAACTCGTATTGTAATAAATCTCTCGAGTTCCCTCTCACAGAGATCATTTCTCGTGAAAGTTCTACGCTACCATAATACCTCCATTACAGGGGTGGAGCTTGTCCATGCGTAAATTGATTCTCATCCGCATTGTTTGTAGCTGTACATTATTTTTGCCAAAAAGTGTTTTAGTTGCACTTTCCCACAAAGGATCATTGTGTGTGTTGTCATTGCTCAATATTTGCTACTTAGTTGTGTTGTAATGTGAGTTTGTGACTTAAAATATAGGTAATGTCATCGCTGGCTTAATTCGGTAGCAATCAGTTCACGCATGGGCAAACTCCTCACCAGTGGGGCCATGGGGCCAAAAATACAACACATATTTTTCTTCTTAGGGAGAGTATATCACATTTACTGCAAGGGGGTAACTCGGTGTATGTGTGTCTCCTAGACACTAGGAAAGCTTTCGACATGGTATGGCATCCAGGGTTATTATATAAACTCGCACAGATAGGTTGCAATAAACACTTGTTAGCTATTCTGTATGATTTCTATCAGGGCTTCAGGTGTTCAGTTCAAGTCGCAGGTGGTTTATCTCACTGGTTTGTCGCAGAGCAGGGAGTTCATCAGGGTGGTCCATTTTCAATGTTATTATATGTGGTGTTCAATAACGATCTACTTAACCAGTTGAGGATTGATGGTCATGGTGCGAAGGTGTTTGGTCTAGATGTTGCATCCCCAGCGTATGCAGACGATGTATCCCTTATTGCACTACATAAAGCACCATTACAAGCTATGCTTGATAGAGCGTACTCCCAGAGTAAAAGGTGGCGTTATGATTTTAATCCCGACAAATCACACGTGCTAGTTTTTGGTAAAGATACATCCCCTCAGAGGCAGGTACTTCTGGGTGAAGAGGCTATGACTGTCGTTAATGCAGATAAACACCTCGGTATTCCACTATATACATCGCAGGGTGTTCCAGAAGAGGCAATCGACGGGCGTATTAGCAAGGGTAGACGTACTGTTCATGCTGCGTTGGCGCTAGGTAGTCGCTATCAGGCGCTACACATGCCGTCGTTAGCCAAGAGACAGTACGAACCACGGCTAACACCAAGGTTAGCAGTACCTCCTCTACTTTTTCAGGAGGAGCCTATCTGTTTTCACTTTTTTTCTGGATCTACTGAAGAATGGCAAAATTAACAAATCCGAAAGAAAGACCGGGTACAAGATACTTGCATGCGATAACTCAAGAAAAAAATCATTGTGAAGATTGAAATGTTAGTTTAGTCCAACATGCTATTGCTCTGACATAGTGAAATTCTCTGGTAATCAACGTAGCCCATTTGTCCTAGTGTATTTTGCTAGTATGTCCGGTGAATTCTAATATTTTATTTTGTTTAGCTGAGGAAGCAATGATGACTAAACATAATGTGACAGAAGATATGTTAGTGGAAGGAGAGGCGGAGGCGGCAACTGCATCCGTAGCTTCGGAGCTGGCCGCAGGCGAGGAAGGGATGACAGATGTATACCTGGCCCATCAAAGGTGCCTTCAGGCGCCATTCTTAACGACTTCTTGGACCACTTCCAAGATTTTGGTGGTGGATCAAAATCAAAATACCAAACCAGGGTGGCGGCAAATCATGTTTCCGCCATCCTTTTCTCGGTGAATGGGCTCCAAGGGTTGGAGGACACCAAAATAAAAACATGCTTCATAACCCATCTATCAGCATTGATCAGGTTATGGTGTGCCAAAACGGGAGACTTCCACCCTGAGAAACTACTTGTTTTCTTTGGACAAGTTCATTGTTTTTCTGTACCATAGTGAAACATATCTGAAACAAATCTGGACATGAATGAAACAGGTTTGAACATGTACTAGTCTGAAACGAGTCTGAACACGTCGCCATATAAATATTCAAATATCAATAATAAATAAGGTGCAGAGTTGCTCCTCGTCTTTTCCATTTGGCATATCTACTCTATCATTTATTCTATTTCTCGTTTTTTTTATCGGTTAAACTTTATTTGTGAAACTAGAACACTCAACCAAAATAAACACAAAACAAATTGAATATCTAAGGGTTTAGTATGTGCAAAAATGAAGTATTTTTACATACCTATTAATTTTCTTTTGATTTGAGCCTGTTCTATTTATTTCATTGGTGTATTTACTTGCTGGTTGATTTAATATGATTTTTGTTCCTGTTTCTCAAACATAAACATTACCTGAAGATATCACGTCGATCATTGAATCGTTCTTCGGAACACGTCTATCCAATCACATCATGTTTAATATCCTGCATCTTCGAAGCAGGCTACACACAGTAATCATGCCCCAGAAGCGATGTCTGAAAGCCCATGAGGTCTCAATTGACATATCGTCAGCAATCAAGAGAAGAAAAGTGAGTTTCAACTGTGTCGATTTTCATCGTACGCAGGTAGTTGAGTGGTAGCTTGTGGATGGGGGGATTTGGGTGTATTAGTAAAGTGAAAATAGTATGTGGGCTTATACTGAAGCACTCAATGAGTTGAGCGGAATCTTCTTTACAGAGTGTCAATGACATGATTTGATCAAAAGTTATAAGAGTTTGAAGCTTGAAGTGGCGAGATTCATTCTTCCAAACTAAATTTGTTCATTAGTATGCAAATGATATCTTCATGACGTCATGAGAACAATGCCTAATTAGGTAGTCCCCAACAGGAATAATAATGCTTGTTTCGTCTTGCTGGACTTGATCTTGACAGATCTTGGTACATAAAGTTGATTAATGGATGCTGAAATACTGATACTTGGCATCCCATTAAACATGTTAGACTGCATAGTGTTTACGGTGACGAGACCGAGTTAACGACACGGGAGTCTTTCTGGACTTGATCCTCGACCGATCTTTGTACATAAAGATTGATGGATAAACTGGATATATATAAATCGTGTCCTTGCCAAATTCAACAAAAACCAGAAGAACAGCACAGTAAAGAAGCATGATCGTGTTTACGATACTGTACATGCGTGCCTATACTGTTCAGAGCTGATGTCTGATGTACAAAATCACATGTTGAACAAACATTTCAAGGAAGAAAAAGGTGTTCGAAATACGGGACACCTCCACTCCTGAGATCCACTCGACAGAGATCATCTGACGTTTGGTTCTATAAATACAAGCGTCGGGAGAGAAATCTTGGAAAACCGAATCCCATAAAGCCCCTTTAATGCATCTAGGGCACTGTGTGAGGTAGTTTTTCTTCTTCTGGAATAAACGTGATTTTGGTGCGTTTGTATACCCAAACCTTGTTTTTGTTATGATCTACGTTTTGCCATGACGACTGGCATAAACGCATGCGCTCGTGCATAGGTATAGGCTAGCATATAGTCAGGTGGGGTATAACGCCCCAGTCGGGTTGAAACGCCCCACTGCGTTGCGTCACTAAAAACGATCAATACTGAGAATGAGTGACGATTGCGTCACGCATGAGTCCAGTCAGTGACGACCAACACATAATATTTGCGAATCTGCGAAATTATTTGCAACTTTCCGGTGGTTCTTTGTAACATCAAGGTATGTTTTTACCGAGTGTAAGACATACACAATTGAATGAGCACAACAACCTGAATATCTATTCACACCATACGGGGTTTATTGTAGCATGTGTATCTAATATTTGCCAAGTTAACGAGGGAGTCACGTGCCAGCATGCTCTCAACCAAAAGTGATGATGTGGGGTATAACGCCCCACCCCCTACTTGTTGGAACGCCCCGGGGGCATGTAAGTATCAATCTATTACCACCAATACAGCCAAATTTTGATGATTCCAATAACAAACGTAAAATACAACATTTTGCAATAGAAACAAAGCCCGACCAAATAGCTTATCAAAAGACACACTGGCGTCATCAGGGGCAGACAGTGTGGTAAATGTAGTTGTTTCTACTGTACACCTGATGGAATTAGTATACAACTGCCCAACAACCTATGAAAATGATTTAGAAATCCGAAACAAACCCCATGGAATAGATACATGACAAGTACATAAGTACCTAGTCACGAGCCAAAAGGCTACTGAGTTGATGGTATCCTCGGGGACAGACTTAACGTCCATCAGCAGTGACACCGACTCAGTGGTGTGAATGTAAGTATCAATCTATTACCACCAATACAGCCAAATTTTGATGATTCCAATAACAAACGTAAAATACAACATTTTGCAATAGAAACAAAGCCCGACCAAATAAACTGGATCAGAGTTTATCTGATCCAGTTTATTAAGTGCCCCACTGATCAGTGGGGCATCTTACCCCACTGGTTGGGGCGACATACCATGCCTGATGACTTTGGGTGTCAGATGCTTACATCATCATCTAGTTATTATTTTATCTTTTGCATATTAGGCCATCATTTTTGTATTAATTGTTTTACGAACTTTTTTGCTTCAAATATTTTAAGTGGGTCGGTAGGAAGGAATAAAAATAAAAATTGCAGCAGTGAAAACTTGGATCATTTCTTACACTTTCAATTACCAGCGTGCTTGTGCGCATTAGACTCACATGTGCGTTTATGCAGCTCAGAAATACCGCTGGGCATAAACACATAGAGTCAAAACTCAGCTTTAGTATGAGCATAGAGATGGAATAGACGTGGAAGAGGTTTTTTCTTCACAATTCAGTTCTGTCACACAAAAAACTCGGTTTACCAAATATTCATCTTGACTTCAATGAATGTACGTAACACAGACGGAGACATCTGAAACAAGAACCAGCCCTTCAGTGTTATTGGCTTATGAAAGTTTTCATCATCAGCGAGACACCTTCCATGTCTGAATATGGTTGAAGACATTATCGTAACTCATGAGATTCCATTAGTACTTTTAATCAGATCAACTTATACTCGAAAATTGAGAACAGTATCACAATTTTGATCCAACAACACAACCAGTTGTAATACGAAGACCCATTAAATTATTTACAGGAATCATACCTGGTGCAAAGCACCAGATCTCCCCGGATGACAAAAGTCAATAGCGCGATCATTTCTGTTTGCAATTTAATTCCGTGCGCATATTATATAGGCCAACGATGTCCATGCCCGGCATGCCGGACGAATACCGATGTGAAAGCAATTGGTACTGTGTTATAGTTATAGTTCGCATGAACACTGATCGAGTACGCCCATAAAAAAATCGAGTCCCTGATCGAGTAGGCCCATGAAAAATAGCAAGGTGTTCATAAAATTCAGCACCGTTTTCTATTTGGCCCAAAATTCAATATATTCGTGAAGTTGAATTTGGTCAATAGTGTATGCGACAATATATGCCATATGAGAAGTGTCCAATAAATTTGAGTACCGTCGGAATATTTATAAGCACTGAAATATCAATGTTGAAGGCGATGGTGTTGAATTCGGAACCCACTCTGACTTTTACACATTGCCAGTGACCAATACCACGGTAATCAATCTTCCGCACTTTGCGAGCGAGAAATTAGCTCGTTATGGGACAGCGAAAAATAAATGCGTGTGATTGTTAGATGCAGTGAAAATGGAATGCAAGATGCAGTCAGAAAATGGAATGCAACAAATGTGCTAGTTTTACTGCTCCAAAACAAGGGAAGTTGGGCACTGACATAAAGAATAAGCGTGAGAAGTGAGCGATGACTCGACAGTAGGAACAAAAGTGATACCTGGTTGACTGAATGCACACCGTAGTTAAATTTATTCTCAAATCCAGCCGAGACGCTAATGTTTACATAAATCGGATTTCTAAATTGTTTTCATAGGTTGTTGGGCAGTTGTATACTAATTCCATCAGGTGTACAGTAGAAACAACTACATTTAACACACTGTCTGCCCCTGATGACGCCAGTGTGTCTTTGGATAAACTATTTGGTCGGGGTTTTTTTTATTGCAAAATGTTGTATTTTAAGTTTGTTATTGGCATCATCAAAATCTGACTGTATTGGTGGTAATAGATTGATACTTACATGTATGCAATTTTGTGCTTATCAATGATCAATTTTGGTCTTCTCGCGATTGTGTTTATTGCCAAAGTCAACATATCCTTGAGCAATTAAGGCATAGGGGACATTGTTAGTTCTACCACTGATGTTTTGAAGTACCAGTAGCATTATTGGAGCACATAATTGGTGATAATGAACACACATTTGTTTAAAATATTAAATTTTTTATGACAAAAATATGCGATTATGATGTACGCCATCTTGGATTTCATTCCGAAGCGCTATGCTGAAGTAGTTGAAACAATTTCATTGCATTCCTTGACCTCTAAAACGTAAGTTTAGGTACCAAGTTTGTGTCTCTAGCACAATTAGTATTAAAAATTTATGCAATTTTGTTTGCTGATTAAATTCGGTTTTGTCGCAATTGTGTTTATTGCCAATTCAAGGTATTTTTTTTAACATTTAAGGAATTGGGGACATTGTTATCATTGCCACTGATGTTATCAAGTACCAACAGCATGTATTAAGGCACAAAAATGTTGATAATCTCTACAGAGTTCCTTAAAATATAAAAGTTTAAGGAAAAACTATGACAAAATATGCGATTCTGATGGTCCCTATGTTCGATTTCATGCAGAAGGGGTATGCTGAAGTAGTTGAAAATATTTTTATTGCATTCCTTGCCGTCTAAAACATATGTTTAGGTACTAACTTTGTGTCTCTAGCACAATTAGGGGCAAAGATATATACAACTTTGTGTTTATTGTTGATCGAATTCGGTTTCGCCGCGATTGTGTTTATTGCCGAATTCAACGCATTTTTCAGCAATTAGGGCATTGGGGACATTGTTATTTTTGCCAATTATGTTATCAAGTACCAATAGCATGTATTAGGGCACATAATTGTAAATAATAGCCACACAGTTCCTCAAAATATTAAAGTTTTAGAAAAAAAAAGACAAAATATGCGATTCTGAAGGCCGCCATCTTGGATTTCATGCTGAAGGGATAGGCTGAAGTAGTTGTAAATATTTTTATTGAATTCCTTGACCTCTAAAATATATGTTTAGGTACCAAATTCGTGTCTCTGGCACAATTAGGGGCGAAGAAAAATACAAATTTGTGTTTCAAGAAATGTATCGGTTTTGATGGTGGCCATTTTGAAAAGCCGCCATATTGGATAGTTCATCCCAGGATATCGAGTGTTAACAAGTGGATTCTGAATCTCAAGGGTCCCCTGAACAAAATGCCACCCTCGTGGAGAGTCCCGTGTTATAGCACCCTCGAGGGGGGTGCACGGTGGACCCCCTGGGCTCATGGACTAATAGGGTTGCAAGGCAGCACAAGAGACAGTGTCACTGATGTCATGTTGGAGATGGTATCCCTGACTAACCTGTTCATTGCAGCATGAATTAAAGCAAAATTAAACACTAGCATGTCTAGTTTTGGCCTGAGTGACATAAAACGTTTTGCAGCAGTCCTGATTGATGCGTTATGTATGTAGGTCAGGGAAGTTGTCGATTCCCACAAGATCATGGAGCCGCATCACTGTACCATGTCAGACTCTGGACTAGGACTGTACAAATTTTTAGCTTAGAAATCAACTCTCAATATTACTCGACCTCATGTATTTCTATGAAACAAAAATATGAATCACACTAATAATCTATAATTACATATATAAGTATCAATCTATTACTAACAATACAGTCAGATTTTGATGATGCCAATAACATACGTAAAATACAACAGGCGACACGGTTGTATCTCCTCTCGAGCCCTACATGATATTACCGCTCCCAAACAATAAAGTTTAACATACCGTATTGGTCCTAATAGTACATGTAGCTGTACTATGCTCCTTGGACATGAATAGACAATTTTCTGAAGACTGTCATCATGAAATAACTACATTGGCGTTCAGAACACATTTTGTGCCACTAATATATCAACATTATGATTGATATTCGAAGGAAAGCAGATTCAACAGGCAATTCTTTCACACAGATAATGAAACAAATTTAATTGATAGCAAGCATTAACACCAAAAGATCACACAATCAACATGATCGACCTACATGTTGCCAAACTGTATGATATGGTATTAAACGACAGATTAACCTTGTGGTATTCTCCCAGCATAGAACAAACTGGATCTCAACGTGGTAGAAACTGTGAACAGCAAATCTTCTCCTTGAGGCTTTTTATAGATATAGCAAGGCACAAAAAAAGATCACTCCACATAGTTTTTGTGGACTTTCAGAAAGCTTTTGACCGAGTAGATCGAACAAAGCTACTGTCATATCTGGAACAGGCCGGTTGCGGTTCAAGATTTTTACATGCAATCAAAAACTCCATTCAGGTAACTGGAGTAATTGGCCAGGACACTTTCCCAACATCATCTGGCGTCCCTCAAGGCGGTAGTTCCAGTTCCTTACTCTTCACCTTCTACATTGACTCAACTATAAAAGCAGTTCAATCTCACGGCAATGATGATTGGCTTGATGATCTACACCTATTGTTATTCATGGATGATACAGCAGTTATAGCAACTTCGCGGGAAGCCATGGAACACAAGTTGAAACTCCTTAAACACCAAACTGATAAAATCGGAATGTTGTTTCATCCTACAAAATGCCAATATATATCTGTCAATACCGAAGACACTTCATCGATCAATATTGACAACATCTGTATCCAACATATACAGGAATACTTGTACCTTGTAGTCCAGTTGCCAAATGGGCATTCTCAGGAAAAGCATGCAGTGGCGTCATTATGATGTTTTTTGGCTGATTCATCATGTCTGAGCCCTCTGAAGTCAGAATCAGCCGGGTGCCAGATTGGCACCCTTGGGGAATTTTTTTTAGAGGCAAAAAACAAAATGGCCGCCATCTATACTCGACAAATTACATATTGGCCTATATCTTCGCTTCTAATGCACTTAGAAGTACAATTTTGGTGTCTGTCCCTATGTTTTCAGGGTCAAGGAATCCAATGAACATGAAATAAAAGTCATAAACCTCATACACATGCCCTAGTGTCAATACTTGTTTCATAATACATTAAAACCTGCTATTCTCGTATCACTAGCACATGTATTTCCATTCTCAACCCATGCTGAAATATGTTGATGCTATTTTTCCTGCTGGCATTTGGATGTTTACTAATCCTACAGCGATGCATGCAGCAGATAAGCATCATAAATCAATCCACACCTTACAAAAATGATTACAACACTTTTAATGCATATATTTTCATGTACAGGACCATAGGTGGATGTCGCGTCGTGATTAACGTTTCCTCTTCTCTATTTAGGTAGTACGTAGATAACTACTGTACAATGACATTCTTAACTACGAATTAACAATTATTTATGTCTTCCAGGTGATGATGCAAGATGTTCATGGGTCATGGCTTCTTCTAACAATAGCGTGTCTTGCTTCTTCAAATGCTCCAACTCTTCTAACAAACTGATAACCGCCAGTAGAACTAGAATAGAGAAAATCATATCAAGTAGCAAACGTAGAGGTGATGGGCTTCATGAAACTCTCACTGACTCTTCTTCTATCAGCTTTCACAAAAACTGTGTATCTACCTATACTTCCGAACACCATATTAGGAGAAATGAACAACTGAACTAACACGACGCTCCTCCAGCCAAAAAAACACGACGTTCTGATACATGCGACTTTCATTTCAAAACGCACTGTATCTTCTGTGGTAAGCAGTGTGAAAACCTTGACCCTCGTCATCCGCAACGATGGCGAAAGGTTGTACAGTGCAGAACAGCAGACCGTGGAAAAGACTCTGTACCTTTTAAGCAACAGATTTTGCTTGTTTGTGACCAACGCCAAGATTTGCTAGCTGATGATGTTCGTCTCAGACTCCAAGGTGCAGTTTCCGATTTGCACGCTGCTGACGCCCAATATCATCTCGATTGTTATAATATCTTCATGTCACCCAGAGCTATTGAGGCAGCCAAACGAAGTGAAGACTCTACAGATGTTGATATAGCCTTCATGCAGGTCGTTGTGGAGATGGAACAGGACAAAAGTCGCCTTTGGAACTCTGTGGACCTCCATGATTTGTACAACTCGTTTGATGGGGACCAGCTGTCCCGGCGTGGTTTCGTGGAAAGTGTGCTGTCACATTTTGGACAAGAACTGGTAAAGTTGTCAGGAAATGGTTTCGCTAGTGTGCTAGTCTTCAAGAGACAGTCTCCAAACATCCTGAAAGCAGTAGAGAGCACTGACGAGGGAGACCCGCAAGTGAAACACATTGCAAAGTGTATCAGACAAGATGTGCAAAAACTGAAGAGGTCTGACAGTACATACACCAGTCGAATGTCCAAGGATATTGCAAATGAATCAGTAAGTCCAATCTTGGCAGACCTCTTGGCAGCAATATCACCAAAGTTGGTGGATGACAACCAATCCCTCCTCATCGGAAACATTGTCACAAGTTGTGTCACCAATAGACCAACCAGTCTGCAGATCGCCATTGGGGTTTTACTGAGGGAGAAACAGCTGATCAATGAATGTCATGCATTCGGAATCTGTGCATCCTATGATGAAGTGCTTCACTTTAAAGCATCAGCTGCACATGCTTCGTCCACAAACCCAGAGCTGAGGGGCTTGTTTGATAGCTGTAAGGGTCTCATTCAAGCTGTAGCAGATAACTACGATGCCAATGTGTCTTCCCCTAACGGTGTTCGTTCCACCCATGCACTTGCTCTTCTTTTGACCCAAATGACCGAGCATGATACCTCCACGGTAGAAGACCATCTTCCAACAGTTTCTGCTATCAGACGTATCACCAAAGCTGAGATGAAGGAACACATTGTACCACCAGTAAGTGTGCACCGATACCATGGGCCAAAACAACCTGACATGCCACAGGGTTGTTGCAACCGCAATGTACCACCATTGGCAGTATTAGCATCCCAGGTGGTGTCTCTCTCAAGGGCACATGACACAGATCACCACTTTTTGCGAGAGGTCACGGACAATCAAAGTTGCACCCCCGAGTACAATGGGTTCAATGTCAGTCTTGCACGGAACCAGGGACATGCTGCAAAGCCTGCAACGACGGCAATATACACTCCACTGATAGACATGACCCCCACAGATCCAGACACCATCATGTCTGCGATGTTGGAAGCCCAGCGTCTCACAAACAAATGTGGACAAGCGATCACTGTGTTCACCAACGACCAGCAACTATATAGAATTGCTGTGAACATCACCTGGGTCTACCCACAGTTGTTCACAAACTTTGTGCCAAGGTTAGGGGGGATGCACTTCCTGATGAGTTTCATTGGAGCTGTGGGAGCTCTCATGGGCAACACTGGATTGGCCGAAGTCATGCAAACCACCTTCGGCGGTGTCCCAAAGATGCTCACTGGGAAAAAGTTTCCGCAAAACATGAGAGCCTTGCGAATGGTGGTTGAGGAGCTTCTGCGGTCAACCATAGTGGCAACCGAGAATTACGACCAGCTGTTGTCCATTCTCGAAGACAAGGCCAGAGAGAGCAAGACAGCAAAGCTGTGGGTTGACAACCTGATCAAGCCAGTACTCCTGATGATGGTGTTTGTGAGAGCCGAACGAGAGGCTGACTGGCCTCTCCACCTATGGGCAGTTGCAGAGATGGTGCCATACTTCTTTGCGTCCAGTCATTGCAACTATGCCAGGTTTGTTTGCAACTTGAATATAAATATCAATAATTTCACACATTTCCACCATTCTATTGCAAAATGATGATGTTTTTTTGCATATCCTTAGGTACGGCCTGTACTATCTCCGATCCATGGAACATCTGCCAGAACACCTCCTCAAAGACTTCCTGAAAGGAAAGCATGTCATGCGTCACAACCCGGGCATCTGGAATGCCATCTGGAGCGATATGTTTATCGAATCAACATTCATGAGGTATGGCCATGAGTCTGGAGGGCTGACAGGACTCACTCTCAAGCCAGCGGCTGTGACAAGGTGGGCTCTGAGCTTGCATACATGTAGCCAGCTTCGTGGTGATCTACTGGCAATGAAAAACAAGCAAACAAATGTGACCGTCACAACTCACAAAGAAGAGACCCCAGGCAGGATGGCAAGTGACACGTCAGACCGTCAAAAAATCCAAGATGCTCTTCGAGGTTACGTTGATCCCCTTGCAACAGACACTCACCCACCTCAGATTCTGAATATCGTCACAGGGCTCCATGCTACAGACAAGGTCAATGTTGATGAATCTCTGAAGATTGGGAGGGAACAGATGATCGAATTCGAATCTGGTTGGCCAACAAGTTTCAACAAGACACTGAGCAAGAAAGTGGTCACCATGCCGTCAACTAGGAAGAGCATCAAGGTGGACGGAAAGCCAGTGTATGACACTGAACTGATCTACACTCGGATTATAGGTCTCCAACAGTACAGGGATATCAAAATCATGGATGTTCTCTCGTATGAACTGTCCCCAGTGCCAGCATCATTGTTCGATGAATCTGGTGCCATGCGCGCCCAATCAAAGGCAGTGTTGAAATCGAAACTCCAAGTTGAACAGTCAAGTCGGATCCAAGGTGTCCCAAATGCAGTCATCATCGATGGCTGTGCCATGCTGTGGACTGTGCACTGGCCTACAAGTGACACAGTGGAGGACTACCTGATCAACTTCTTGGAAACCATCAAATACCACCTAGGGCGATGTGACGTATACTTGATTTTTGACAGGTACATCGCAAACAGCACCAAGCAAATGATGAGATCCAGTCGATCTGGCATTGATGCGAGTCGGAAACACCAACTCCACTTGCACACGGCACTTCCTGCCCAGAAAGTTGTCCTGAATGTGACATACAACAAGGTACAACTGATCGACTTGATCTGCCATTACCTGGAGGTCAACATTGTGAACAACCAAACCAAACTAGTCATCACTGGAAAACATCCAACACCAGTCCAAGTTTGGAACAATTCCATTCTTCAAAGACCTGATCTGACAACACATCACGAAGAAGCAGATGTCATCATCATACATCACTTAGTTCGAATTGCCTCAGGTGCAAGTGACGACTCACACATCAAAGTGATCTGCGATGACACAGATGTCTTTGTCTTACTGGTTCATTTCTACCTGCAAGAAAACATGACCTTGAATGTCAGCATGGAGAGTCCACGTGCAGGGAGAACGATCACAGACATTCGACAAACAGCACTGAAACACGAAAGCATCGCCAAATATCTGCCTGGTGTTCATGCCCTGACTGGCTGCGATACTGTCTCATATTTGTTTGGTGTCGGCAAGGCTACAGCTCTGAAGGTGCTGATGGGTGGACATCATCTTCACCTAATCGGTCAGTTGGGAGCAGATGAAGAAAGCATGGTAGCAGAGGCAACTGCATTCATCGCTGCATGTTACGGATCCAGAGTTGAAGGCGATATGACGGCTCATCGACATCGGCTTTGGAAGTCTAAGATGGCCAATACAAGGATCACTTCAGCCCCAAAATTGAAATCACTTCCTCCAACACGTGATGCGTTTGTTAAGCATGTATACCGTGCTCAGCACCAAGCAGTCACATGGAAATCAGCCAGTCTTGCGGACCCTCCAGACCTAGACCCCACAGATTATGGATGGCAGAACGGCGCAGATGGTACTATGCTGTATCCAACAACCCTTCCACCTGGCGTGTCTGCAGTACCCGACAACATTCTACAGCTCGTCAAGTGTGGATGCTCTACCAACCGCCCTTGTTCTACCGGGAGGTGTGGCTGTGTTGCGGCACAAATTGCATGCTCGATGTTCTGCACATGCAATGCCGGAGCAGACTGTTGTAATGAACAAACCAGAGCAGCAGCTGCTGGTCTCGACAACGATGACGATGAGGATGATGCTTAAATGTTTCATACACACAATCACTAATGTTGACATTACAGCTACATGTATATTCATCCGATCTATCAAAGTGTTATGCAACTTTAATTTCATATTTGCCAAAAACAGAAAAGAGTAATAAATCAACATGTCATTCAATTATTATGTACAGTGTATATATATATATATATATATATATATATATATCTTGAATGTGCTTGAGTGATAATATGTGCTCTATGTGGAGGATATTACATGGGATACGCCTCAGATTGGTCCGTTGACAATGCAGAAGAAATTTCATCTTGAATTATCTGTGCAAACTAGACTAGTTTCTTTCTCTTCAGTGAAGGATCATATCGAAAATATGATATGTGTGTCAGGTTACCAGCTTTATTTCGTGTTCATTGGATTCCTTGACCCTGAAAACATAGGGATAGACACCAAAATTGTACTTCTAAGTGCATTAGAAGTGAAAATATAGGCCAAAATGTAGTTTATCGGATATCGATGGCAGCCATTTTGTTTTTCGCCTCTAAAAAAAATTCCCCAAGGGTGCCAATCTGGCACCCGGCTGATTCCGACTCCAGAGTACTCAGACATGATGAATCAGTCAAAAAACATCATAATGACGCCACTGCATGCTTCCACAGAATTCCTCTGGACTATTGGTGCTATTGTATCTCACAACAACATTGTTTCCCAAATTAAACGCCACCTGGACATCAAACAATTTCACGTCAGAAAGTTTGTGTCATTTCTATCAAAAAATGCTGATGCTCCGTACCAAGTCAAATTGAATGTAGGTATCAATCTATTACCACAAATACAGTAGATTTTGAAGATGCCAATAACAAACATAAAGTACAACATTTTGCAATAGAAACAAAGCCCGACCAAATAGTTTATCCAAAAACACACTGGCGTCATCAGGGGCAGACAGTGTGTTAAATGTAGTTGTTTCTACTGTACACCTGATGGAATTAGTATACAACTGCCCAACAACCTATGAAAATATTTTAGAAATCCGAAACAAACCCCATGGAACAGATATATGACAGGTACATAAGTACCTAATCAATAGCCAGAAGGCTACTGAGTTGATGGTATCCTCGGGGACAGATTTAACGTCCGCCAGCAGTGACGCCGACTCAGTGGTATGAATGTAGGTATCAATCTATTACCACAAATACAGTAGATTTTGAAGATGCCAATAACAAACATAAAGTACAACATTTTGCAATAGAAACAAAGCCCGACCAAATAGTTTATCCAAAGACACACTGGCGTCATCAGGGGCAGACAGTGTGTTAAATGTAGTTGTTTCTACTGTACACCTCATGAAATTAGTATACAACTGCCCAACAACCTATGAAAATATTTTAGAAAAACCCCATGGAACAGATATATGACAAGTACATAAGTACCTAATCAATAGCCAGAAGGCTACTGAGTTGATGGTATCCTCGGGGACAGATTTAACGTCCGCCAGCAGTGACACCGACTCAGTGGTATGAATGTAGGTATCAATCTATTACCACAAATAAAGTAGATTTTGAAGATGCCAATAACAAACATAAAGTACAACATTTTGCAATAGAAACAAAGCCCGACCAAATAGTTTATCCAAAGACACACTGGCGTCATCAGGGGCAGACAGTGTGTTAAATGTAGTTGTTTCTACTGTACACCTGATGAAATTAGTATACAACTGCCCAACAACCTATGAAAATATTTTAGAAATCCGAAACAAACCCATGGAACAGATATATGACAAGTACATAAGTACCTAATCAATAACCAGAAGGCTACTGAGTTGATGGTATCCTCGGGGACAGATTTAACGTCCGCCAGCAGTGACACCGACTCAGTGGTATGAATGTAGGTATCAATCTATTACCACAAAAGTCTGAGGGAACCCATGTGGCCAAAATCAGTTAGTACTGTAATAACGTGCTAACATCCCTCACTTTCCTGACTTGAGTCTGTTATCGATCACATCGCAATGAATCAGCAATGCTTCGTAAAACACTTTGTTTCAGTGACTTGACAGAAAAGTATGTTTTCCTTCACAAACATTCAACTTTAGTTTAACATTTGAATGATCTGTGGGAAATATATCTCGTGCAAAGCGTTTCTAGCACTCTGGTTACCATCTAAGCCTCGCCTAAAGGTTCGGCCTAAATTCGGTGACAGAGTGTTAGATAAACCGATCTAGCACTCGAAACAATGCCATATGCTCAGTCAGAGCATATGCTCAGTCATCAGTTCAGTCAGAAATTAAACAGTTTTCCATGTGTGATAACAAAGTCTTGTGGCATTTACATATCCAATCCTCATCAGTCATTGAAAATAGAGACATGACGGTCACGACGAACGCCATCAGACCGTGACCGTCCTCTTCTCGCTAGCCTATTGGTTGATTATATATTCAGTTGTGAATTCACGCATCCGTAACCGTAATAACGTAAGATCGCTATTGAGACCCAGTCCAATGTTGTGTGCTCGGTGTGACCGACATCACGGGGGACTATCCGTTCCGTATAGAGTGGTTTACGGCGGTTTGGTTCCGATTTACGTGTGCTTGTTCGTTTCGCCATGTGAGAAAATTTGTGGGCAAAATTCCGCTTAACAGATGATATGTGAGTCCCGTGTGCCTATCTATAAAATGTAACGCCTAGGAGTATATAAAATGTCATTTGCATGGGGAAATTGCTAGTTTCGGTGTAGTATGGGGTATATTGGATATGTTCCGATTAACCGAAACGAGTACAGGTCACAGTTCCGATTTACGTGGTTATATGTTCCGATTTACCAGACTTGTAAAAACATATCGAATGGACAACACTATTCAATGTTTCTAAATTTATTTCCGCATAACTTGGAAATATTGAACTACCATCTGACCTAACTTGGCGAGTTATTCACTGTTTGAATCACACATTGCTCTGGAAAGAGATTATTTGATCAAAAGACATATCATTTGGTAAATAGCTCATGGTCACAAACATGAAATTGCCCAATTTCCTTAAATTCACGTGATCTCATTTCGGGCTGAAATTTAACATTGGACTAGATTGTCAACTTTTTTCAGTTTTGAAGACCTGAAAATTGGTGAAAATTTACGTTTCATGCCAGGTGAGAAGACTTCAAATCGATCTGACGGTCCAAAACAAAATTACGGCCAAAAATCATGTGAGGACACAAAGTATGAAGGTAAGAAAGTTGCCCTGTAAGCGTTCATATTTGTCTTCATTGCAACAAAAGATATTCTCAACTAATATCTAGACATATAAGTGTAGGTAAATCGGAACATCAAAACATATAAACCAACGTAAATCGGAATCACCATGACGGTAAATCAGAACTTGTGATGCAACATTAAGACTTGTATTTTTCCAGCAAAATTGTGCCTGTTGCGATGAAAGTAGTTGCTTATATCAAAAATATGCCTGAAAGGCATATTATGTATACATTTGGTGATAAATGGATAAATATTGAGGTAGTAATCGAAGCAAGATCGTACAGGTCGCGTTTGTTTTGATTGTCGGCAAATACGCGTAAATCGGAACCAAACCGCCGTAAACCATTCTATACGGAACGGATAGTCTTCCGTGGACATGCGTGGTAGGTGGAGGCTGGACAACTGTCCTGAGTTGGTACCACGAGGAATGCCTCCCCAGAAAAGTGATTCGTGCCGCCAGGGTAACCCTACACACCAGGATCAAATGGTTGTGCAACAATTACATAGTGAAGGATTTTTTTTTAATTATCTATTTGGCAATAATAAAAATACATAAAATTCACATGGCAACTTTGTCTGATACAATACAGGTTCGGATGACAAATTGGATGATATATGAATACAAGTACATGTATTATAAGTAATGTAATTAGGAATATGGAGTGTAACGGATTTGACTCGTTACTTTCAATAACCCAGGTTCTTCTATATTGTTGGATTGAGGGCTAGATTTCCAGAATATATACAGTATATTTATAATCACGAAACCAATTGGATTATTCCTCCAGGGAAACGTGTATATCAAAGGCACTTATTGGGGATATGCCTCCATATTGTTGGGTCATATCTCTCCTACGGTCACAGAACGTTTTAATCCGGTCTCGCAATTATCACATCAAGTATGAATAGACTCAGTCCAACACCATGAAATGGAACTTTATTCTTTCGTCAAATCACCCAGACAAGAAATATACAACATTTGTACGTACCGTTGGTAAATTCATGAACCCCCAAAAATGGCCATTAGGAGGTGAAATCATGTGTTCCGGAAAGAGTGAGCATTTGAGCATGAGAAAGAGTGAGCTCTATATTCACATGCTATATGATCAGTGTTGTAACATAAAAATGTAAACTGTATTTCGCTCATTTTCTGTGCAAGTTTGTAATTTTTGTGAACATTTATTTTGAATGCGCTGGAGTTGAAGGATGCCGAGCTGCAGTGGGTGCTGAATCATCTTAGGCATAGTATGGAAGTACACAAAATCCACTACAGAACTACCAGCGACGTGATTGAGAGGGTGCAGGTGGCCAAAATCCTAGTGCTGCAGGACCATGCAAAACTATCATTATGTTGATCATCATTATGTTGATCAACAAAAGCAGCATTATTCAAAATCAGGATTAATTTATGTCACATTACAAAGCTTTGAAGAATTATAGTACAAAAAAAATGTAGTATATATTATTCACTGATGGGGCTAGTTTTAACATTGGGGTAGATTGCCAACTTCTATAATTTTCGTGATAGAAGTATGAAATTTTCATTTTTACTCCCATGTAAAGTATGTCAAGCTATAATATGATACCATTTAGCATCGAGAAAATTTCAGCAAAAACGGTGTAAACAAGTTCAGAGTAAAAAAAATCAGAGTACACAGTCATTTCTTTAGTATTATCCCGCCATATATTTTTAGTGATGAAGACGGAATAGCGCTGAGATCTAACGTGATGGTCAGTTCAACATATGGGATACCATATCCATCCTATTCATTGCCTCTGTGCCGTCACTGCTCAAACCTGTGGTTAACATTTTCAAGTTACTTTTAGGTATCCTCTGGAAGTAACATTCTATGGCGAGGTTGCCCAGGACCAGAGAGGGCCAAAGAGAGAGTTCCTCACGTTAATACTCCGGGAAATGCTCGAGGAACATCATGGTGTTTTTCTAACTCACGATGACGGTCTCTATGAGATCCACGAGACCTGCACCAATGTTGTGAATGGCGTTTATCACAGTGCAGCATTACTATATATGCACAGACAACCATCGAATTTTCCAATTATTCGATATAAAATGTAAGGATCGCATTACATATAAGTGGCTATGTTGATATTATTACCCAAGAGTTCTGTACGTGTATATGATAGAATAACTTGGGGTTTGTCTCGGATTTCTAAATTACTTTCCTAGGTTGTTGGGCAGTTGTATACTAATTCCATCAGGTGTTCAGTAGAAACAACTACATTTAACACACTGTCTGCCCCTGATGTGTGTCTTGGATAAACTATTTGGTCGTCGGGCTTTGTTTCTATTGTGAAATATTGTATTTTATGTTTGTTATTGGCATCATCAAAATCTGAGTGTATTGGTGGTAATAGATTGATACATACATTCAAACCACTGAGTCAGTGTCACTGCTGGCGGATGTTAAATCTGTCCCGGAGGATATCATCAACTCAGTAGCCTTGTGGTTTGTGATTAGGTACCTATGTGCTCGTCATATATCTGTTCCATTGTCTTTCTTTCGGATTTCTGAATAATTTTAGTAGGTTGCTGGGCATTCGTATACTAATTTTATCATGTATACCGTAGAAACAACTACATTTAACACAGTATGCCCCTGATGACACCATGTGTCTTTGGTTAAACTATTTATTCGGGTTTAGTCTCTATTGCAAAACGTTGTATTTTACGTATGTTATTGGGATCATCAAAATCTTACTGTATTGGTGGTAATAGATTTATACTTACATTCAGACCACTGAGTCGGTGTCACTGCTGGCGGACGTTAAATCTTTCCCCGAGGATACCATCAACTCAGTAGCCTTCTGGCTCGTGATTAAGTACCCATGTACTTGTCAAATATCTGTTCCATGGGGTTTGTTTCGGATTCCTAAATTATTTTTATAGGTTGTTGGGCAGTTGTATAATACTTCTATCAGGTGTACAGTAGAAACACCTACATTCAACACACTGTCTGCCCCTGACGCCAGTGTGTCTTTGGTTGAACTATTTGGTCGGGCGTTGTTTCTATTGCAAAATGTTGTATTTTACGTATGTTATTGGCATCATCAAAATCTGACTGTATTGTTGGTAATAGATCTACAGTGCTCACACAGTGCCCTAGACGCAAAAGGGGCTTCATGGGATTCGGTTTTCCAAGATTTCTCTCCCGACGCTGGTATTTATAGAACAAAACGTCAGATGATCTCTGTCGAGTGGATCTCGGGAGTGGAGGTGTAATATATTTCGGACACCTTTTTTTCCTTGAAATGTTTGTTCAACATGTGTTTTTGTACATCAGATATCAGCTCTGAACAGTATAGGCACCCATGTACAGTATCGTAAACACGATCATGCTTCTTTACTGTGCTGTTCTTCTGTTTTTTTGTTGGATTTGGCAAGGAAACGATTTATATATATCCAGTTTATCCATCAATCTTTACAAAGATCTGTGGAGAATCAAGTCCAGAAAGACTCCCGTGTCGTTAACTCGGTCTCGTCACCGTAAACACTATACAGTCTAATGGGATGCCAAGTATCAGTATTTCAGGTGTCACTGCTGGCAGACCTTAGATATATCCTCGAGGATACCATCAACTCTGTAGCCTTCTGGCTTCTGACCAGGTACTTATGTACTTGTCATATATCTGTTCATATATCTGTTATGGATATAGTTCATCCATAAACAACAACTTCATCAGGTGTACAGTATAAACAACTACATTCAACACTTATTGGTGTTAATAGATTGATACTTACATTCCATGGGGTTTGTTTCAGATTTCTAAATTATTTTCATAGGTTGTTGGGCAGTTGTACACTAATGGACCATTTCACAGAGCCCACTCGGACCTCATGAATATCTGGCATTACTCGGTAATTTCCGTAGTTCAATGGCTACTGACGGCAGAACACGCGCTTCCATGGCAGTGTAAATCCACACACGAGATTCCGAAGTTGTCTCAAGTAGCATCCGCGCGCTTAGCCGCGTGCACGCTCAAGCAGTCACGCGATATGGTTATATGCAAAAAGACCGTTGAGAATGGGAGAATGGGCATATACCAACAAAATGTGACATTTTGCAGATACATTTGTATTTGTATAATATATTTAGGCAGGACTCGGACTCTCGGTGCACTTGCCTATATTATTATATTGTCTACAGGATGGCTGCAATGACAATGTCAGTATACAACATTTGCTGTTTGCATTTATATGCAAATATCGGATGTGATCAATTGATGGCATCCTGGCTCTTTGCGAGTTTTTATCAGATTTTCGAAAGTTAGCAGTTCTGACAATATGCAGTTATATAATATATAAACATTCCCTGACATCTGCCACTGCCATTTAAAACGTCATGTGAAATTGCTCCCTAGTGAAAGATTGCAATGTTTGGAACAATAATATAACCCGCCAGTGTCGGAAAATAGTTTGCTAATAGATCTAACAAGCAAATAGTGAAATACAATGCATCAAAATTGAAACATAATAAACCGAGAATGAAGTGAGAAGCTTTATGTATATAGTTTGACAGCTGAATTTATGTATCCAGTTTTAGAGCTGTTGAATTAAATTCTGATTTGTGTCCAAATTTTGTGAGAATAGTGTGAAATGAGTTGGTAATGCCGGCTTTGTGCGACTTCGTTCATGTTCAGATTCATGGGACTGTGACAGTTTAATTGTGGGATTATTGTGTCCAAATTTTGTGAGATTAGTTTGAAATGTGATGGTAATTTTAGCCTTGTGGGAGTTCGTCCATGTCCAGATTTGTGGGACTTTCATGTCCAGACATTGTGGGATTATTGTGTCCAAGTTTTGTGAGCTTAGTTTGAAATGGGATGGTAATTTTGGCCTTGTGGGACTTCGTTCATGTCCAGATTTGTGGGTCTTTCATGTCCAGTCATTGTGGGATTATTGTGTCAAAATTTTGTGAGATTTTTTAGTTTGAAATGAGATGGTAATTTTGGCTTTGTGGGACTTTGTTCATGTCCAGATTTGTGGGAATTTCATGTCGAGTCATTGTGGGATTATTGTGTCCAAATTTTGTGTGATTAGTTTGAAATGAGATGGTAAGTTATCATCAAAATCTGACTGTATTGGTGGTAATAGATTGATACTTACATTTGGCCTTGTTGGACTTTGTCCATGTCCAGATTTGTGGGACTTTCATGTCCAGTCATTGTGGGATTATTGTGTCCAAATTTTGTGAGATTAGTTTGAAGTGAGATGGTGATTTGGGTCTTGTGGGACTTCGTTCATGGAACTTAGTGCATGTCCAGATTGGTGGGACTGTGTCACTCATTGTGAGATTATTGTGTACAGATTTTATGAGATTAGTTTGAAATGTGATAGGAGCTTTTTGTGATTAGTTTGGAATGTGATGGTATTGGGGGCTTCGTGGGACTTAGTACATGTCCAGTGATTGTGGGACTGTTGTATAAGATTTTGAGAGATTCTGCCTGTAATAGTTTGGAATTTAATAGTAACTCTGGACTTGTGGGACTAAGTTGATATTTATGTTAATTTCAACTTTTCGAAGCTGTTTAATTTGGAATCTAATGGTACCAATGGGCGTGGTTCATGTTTATATGCCATTTAAAGTGATTAAAGTGTTTTTAACCATATATGTTTGAACTGATTTGTAGAGCGAATGAGCGATGGAGCGTCGCAGATTACTAGCCAGAGCTGCTGCAATGGACAAAATAGGTAAGAAAGATCATTCCCAATACTGTTGATACACATGCAGTTACTCAACCGAAATGGAATCAAAATAAAGTCCTCTTTATCTTGGGCCACCCGGTAGTATTAACTATGATCTTTAATAACGTGTGAATTGTTGGCCTCAACCAGGCAATTTTACCATCTGTTGGCAGATGTTGGACTCCCAGTGTTAGCATAACTGATTGGAGACGGTGGAGGTGCCTGGTCGCCAGGCTTGGTTGTTGGTTTGCAGCCTTCAGCAGTGGAAGTTTTTTTTGGAGTGACAAATCATTGATCTGAAAACGTTTCCACATATGTATGTCCATTATGTTCGACTGTCAGTTGTGAAGCATAAATTTGGTGATTCCAGACATACGCTGCCCGTAGAATTGTTAAAACTCACGATGACAGCACTCAGTGCAGTAGCCTTCTTAAATTCACAAGAGGTGAAACCTCTCATGGTTACATGGTTCTTTTTTCCAGAACAGTCGCATGATTATGCGTTGATGTCCAGTTTGTTCCGCAGTTCCATATACACCATCATTTTACTACATTATCAATGTGGTGTCTGTATCCATGACAATTGTTTATGTACATGTGGATTGGGTATCGTGCCACCCCAGCCCTGTTGCGGGCCTTCCCGATGGCCTGATATATTTGAGATTCCAACCTGTAGTGGTCCAGCACTTTTAGCAGACCCCAAGCGGTGAACCCCCATAACAGAGGTCCGATATCAGGCCATCAGAGAGCCGCGACAGGGCTGGTGCCAGCTCTTTTTACTCTGGAAAAGAGATTCCTCTGTGCTGCTACTATCTCTAAGAACAGTTCTTCTATCATACTTCCAAGAAAAATCAAGAGAAATTCCAGTCTTTTGGCCGAGTTCGAAAGTGACATAGTCGAAGCAAACAAAATACGGGACCAGGTAAGGGGAAAGTAACTTGTCTCAGTGGTACTGCAACAGAAGCTTTGTATCTCTTGTTTTATACTAATGTATGTATCAACCTATTACCGCTGATAACCAAATTTTGATGATGCCAATAAAAAAAACTAACATCATAAACTTTCGGAATAGAAACAAAGCCCGACCAAACATTTGTATCTGAAGCCACACTGGCGTCATCAGGGGCAGACAGTGTGTATTTATAGGTGTTTCTACTGTACACAAGATAGAATTAGTGCACAACTGCCCAACAACTTATTGAAACAATTTAGCAATCCGAAACAACCCCCGTGAAATAGGTGTATGACAAGTACATAAGTACCCAATCACAAGCCAAAAGGCTACTGAGTTGATGGTATCAACACCAGTTGATGATTCAAATTCATTCCGTCTCTAGTCAGAAGCAGGAAACAGGCGACTCGAAACACCTGAAAACACCCGCCAAGGCAACTCGACCCAGCAGTACATCCTTGTCATCCTTACCGTGTATTTGTATTCAGTATTTGTGTTAAATACAGATTTTTGGAGTAATCAAATACAGATTTTTGGAGTATTCATAAGGTATAAATCAGTATTCAAGGATACTTGAGAGGAAAGTAATTTTCATCATCTCCATAATTAATATAATCGTAATTATTATGGGGACAAATGGTAATTTGGTCCCACATTTTTCCCTATTATGTTTTTTAAAAAATCGATACATAAATATTCAAATCAGTTTCATCATTACCTATAAATAATGTGGGAACATAATTAATGCTATCCTATCCTATCGTATCAAAACAAATTTAATAGATTTTTTTACATCTGCCATGACTAGATTCACTTTGTTCTGCTCATTTGATCAGGTACTGGCTTGTGATCACTGGCTTGTGATCAGGTACTTATGTACTTGACGTATATCTGTTCCATGGGGTTTGTTTCAGATTTCTAAATTATTTTCTTAGGTTGTTGGGCAGTTGTATACTAATTCCATCAGGTGTACAGTAGCAACAACTACATTTACCACACTGTCTGCCGCTGATGACGCCAGTGTGTCTTTTGATAAAGTATTTGGTCGGGCTTTGTTTCTATTGCAAAATGTTGTATTTTACGTTTGTTATTGGCATAAACAAAATCAGACTATTGGTGGTAATAGATTGTTACTTTCATTTTCTATATAAAAAAAATAGCCACTACAATTTTCCTGTAATTTTTTTTTTCATATAGCAGCCGGTTTTGTGAAACGACAACAAACGATCGCTCCCTAAAAGAAAACCGCTGTATAAAATTCGGAATAGGTCTGCAAGGAATGCCATTCTAAGATGATTATTATCTAATCGTTTCATGGATTTTCTGAGTGAAATAATATTTTCCATCGATATTTTCAGTGAAATCTTAATTTTTTTCGTGTTCATATATATTGAAATATATACTGTACAGCAAAAAGTAGTTTTAGATACAGTACAACCGTTTTTTATTCAGTACCGTCAAGATCACGTGAAATTTACTTTTTCAAATGGACAGTTTCTACATTGGACGCCTGAAAATAAGTTCTTTGAAGACATTGGATGTATGTATAGTTACCGTCGCCCCGATAGGGGGAGAGGGTATTGCATTTGGGTCTGTCTGTTTGTCTGTCTGTCCTTCTGCGCACATAACTCGACAAAATATGGTTCGATAGACTTCAAACTTATAGGGATGAAGCAGTGGCTCGGTCCTCCTCGAATTTTGTGGGAATCGGATAAAAACTGTTGCCATGGTAACGGAAAACATGAAAATCACATAAATGGCTATAACTGCAGTTCTACTTGATATTAATTTTTCCAACAATTTTGGTATTTTTCTTTGGCCAATTCCCGATCGTATGGTGTACGGCCAATGGTCGTACGACGAAAACTCTCCATCGCCCGATGTCGAAAAATTGGGGGTCATGATTTCGGTTATTTTTTGTCAGAGATTTTTCAGTGCAAATGTCTGCGCTCATAACTCAAAGGAAATCAATTTGATCGATCTGAAACTTTCAGGGCAGAAGTTTTGTCGGAATTGAATGAAAACGGTTGCCATGGCAACGGAAAACGTGAAAATCCCATAACTGGCTATAACTCCAGGTTTACTTGATATTATTTTTCTAACTATTTTTGTATTTTTTCTTTGGCCGATTCCCAATCGTATGGTGTATGACCGATGATCATAGGATGAAACTCTCTATTATCCCGCGATGTCGAAAAATTGGGGTCACGACATTGGTTATTTTTCACAGCCACTTTTCAGTGCATGTCTGCGCTCACAACTCAATGACACCCAATCCAATCAATCTGAAATTTATAGGGCTGTTTGTCCCCTACAAATTTTGTCGAAATCGGATGAAATAGGTTGCCATGGCAATGAAAATCACATAATTGTCTATAACTCCGATTCTACTTAACATAAATTTTTTTTATGGATTCGAGCTGAAACGAAAA
The DNA here is from genome assembly GCA_949152475.1 of Terebella lapidaria. Lineage (NCBI taxonomy): Eukaryota > Metazoa > Annelida > Polychaeta > Terebellida > Terebellidae > Terebella > Terebella lapidaria. Next base: position 25,673,908 of record OX424568.1, on the reverse strand, counting down.
CCGCAGAAAAAAATTCTGAAAAAAACCATGCCAAAATTCCTTATTTAAGATGGATGCCAAACCATGACAATACACGCAGATTCCTGGAAAATTTTAAAACAAATGTCAGTACTTCCAGGATTCCATTTTCAGCATTGCAAATTCAAAGGTAATTTCACCTTGATAACATATGATGATCCTTGGTTTTTCTCTGCCACTGCAGCACTCACACGATAATGCAGTGCACCCGAGCTACTGTAGTGTACTGCCTTTGGTGCCTTCCTGGATATGGAGCTGTTCAAACTTTCATTGCTTTGAAATGGTTTTATACGCAGATATGAATACAAAAATAGGGTGATGTACATGAATCATATACCATGAAACAGACATTCACTAACAGCAGCATGGTAAACTTGCACTTTTACAATGAGGAAAAAGATAGTTACATGTACCCACCTGCGATGAGAGAAGACATGAGAGTTTCTCGGTTTGTGACTTGTACTTTCCAAAGACGGTAAGCAGATCAGACTTGAGTTGTGCATCAGATAATGGCTTCTGTCTTGGAAGCATCTTGTACAAGTACGCTCCAGGATCATCCAGGGCAAGGGCTTTGCACCAAACTGCATCGCAAGAAGTGTGGTCTCCGAAAGCATGTGGAATCACTGCTTCCAGACGCTTCTTCAGTTCATCTGGTTTCTGCTTGCACTGGCTGACTGCCATTACAAACAGGCGTTTCAAGTAGGAAATGATGTTGTACCGCAATCCCTTGTGTTTCTTCTGTAAACTACAATTCTGATGTAAAGGACTTGACAACATGGTTACGGTCACTGAACTTCTGTATGCTGCTGTCAACCTGTGACCGGAGACGATGAAAGGTAGTTGTATCATCATCCATAACCACACCCGATACCTGAAAATATTCATGAGAAATCAATAAATTGATGCAATTTCAGTTCAATGTGTACATATGATAGTGTGCTTGCATGTATGGACAATGAAATTTCAATCTGAAATGCTATTCAACTGCAATTCACTTGTCATAAAATTCATATAACTTTCATTTACTTTGAAGCCTGAAGAATACAAGGTCTTGACCATATCCACAGCCATGTCTGGTTCCATCCCTTTGGCATTACCTCCCGCAGTTTCGGTAACATTTGTGAATTTTGGCCGGTATCTTCTTCTGTTTTGCCATCTCACATGTCTTGCAGGTTTTGCTCCGCACAGCGAACTTCAGCACTTTGCCCATCTTTTACCAATAAAACCACCATAACCTACAAGGCAAATGTCAGGTCAAGTGCCCCAAGCAATATCATGTCTCCACCGAACTGCCTCTCAAACATAGAATACAAGAATACACCCTGACACAAGATAAATGTGTCTGGGATACACTCTCAGCTTTTATAGCTACCTGGTAATCCACTTCAATTTCAGTGAAAGTCTATTTTATTCTCCTAGTTGACTCTGAAGCAAGTGACAATTCAGATTTGGATCCATCATACGACCCACGGGAAGACGTACATGAAGATAGTAGCTCTGAGGAAGATGAGGCTAGTGGCTCTGAGAAAGACAAGGATGGATATCATGGATATGAAGGTGATGTTTTGTGCAGTGTCAAATATAGATTTTTTAGTTAATACCGAATGTCCGATAACCTACTGGCATGACACTGCATCCGGGATCCATAATTTTATCTTTAGAGTTTACGGTCAAATTTTCCTAAAATTTTGTAAGACAATACTAAAACGAGAGGCCATAGGCCACACACTTTGACAGGTTTCAATGGTTTTCAAAACTTGACCTTGAAAGTTTGCTCATGTGACTTCATTTTATTGACTAAGTTCAAGGTATATCATGCATTTAACATATAAGTCTGAGTGTCATGCCTGTTCTGAATGATATGATTCAAATTTCATGAGCATACAAAGATTCAAGCAGAAGTTATTACTGGAAAGGTGTTTTTTTTTCTGGGAAAATCGTTGACCTTGACCTTGAAGGAAGGAAGGAAGGAATAAAGCTTAACGGCACTTTGGGCTCAAGAAGACCATTTCAGTGCCAAACAAGGATATGAAAGTAGTATCAAGAATGATAAAGCCGCAAGTTCTACAATTAAAAATTTGAGAGAACAGTAAAAGCTTACAAGTTTAATTTTGAACATATTGATGACTCGATCTAGACTCAAAGGCGTTGACTAGAATTTATTTTTCTAAAAATAGAAATATACCCCAATCTCCCGAAGGAAATTGAGGATTTTATAAATATTAATATCGTTAAAAAACATCATGTATTGACTGACACTCGTAGAACATGCGACGAGTGTCAGCCAAATCTTGACAATGTACCAGGACATGTTCAACCGTCAGCCACTCTCGACAGGGCACACACACAGGGGCCTCCTCCCTACGGAGCAGGTAACCCTGAGTAAGGGGCCGGTCATTATTTATCAGGTGGGGGGGTTGGGTAAAAACTGGGGGGGGGGGGGGGGTCACACTTTCATTTTCAACGTTATTGGGGGGGGGGGGTCATACTTTTATTTTCAATGGAACTGGGAGGTCGGATGTAAGAATCAATCTATTACCACCAATATAGCCAAATTTTGAAGATTCCAACAACAAACATAAAACACAACACTTTGCAATAGAAACAAAGCCCGACCAAATACTTTATCAAAAGACACACTGGCGTCGTCAGGGGCAGACAGTGTGGTAAATGTAGTTGTTTCTACTGTACACCTGATGGAACCGACACACAACTGCCCAACAACCTATGAAAATAATTTAGAAATCCGAACAGACCCCATGGAATAGATATACGACAAGTACAACGCACCCAATCACAAGCCAAAAGGCTACTGAGTTGATGGTAGTTCGAATTTTAGTTAATTTGAAAAAAAATTGTATATTGAAATAGTGAATTAGGTGAAAACAATCCACTCAACCTGGACTAATGGTTCACTGGAGTAGACAGCAAGTGAAATCAATCCCTTTGTCACATTATCAGTGAAACTATAGTTTCGCTGAAATTTGATCTTAGAAAGGACCATCCAGGAACACCCAAAATCAGGAGATGTCGTGAATCGACAACCGCTCATCACCCCAGACTGAAACACTGTCACCAAGAATGAACTATGGACCTTTGATAGAACACAGCAGCACTGCAGCTGAATACGGTGCCAGCTAGGATGATCAACATGCAGGGCACTGTCACAGACTAACAATGGATTACCCGGCCCATACCATGCTTACCAACATCTCATAACATCCAATGACCCCGAACCAGCATGTCAAAATTACAGACCGATTTTCCACTTAACACGTTGCCAACACAGAAACCCCGGCCACTGAGGATAATCCTCGATGAGCTCAGGACTGTCCTGGACCGCCATGAACAAAATATGGACCTTTCCATCAAGGATTGCAAAATAGTCGTGGATCGTCCCGGATGATGCCATAGTGAATCTGATTCACCTGACTTTCTTGGTGGCCAGGACATTGCTAGACAATCAGCGAGGCAACACAGAATTGATTCAAGGCCGGGAAAGTACCAGTCCAGGATGGCCTGATTCATCAATGATATGTGGAAGAGTTATAATTTTTCCGAGTTCACTCTGGGGTCCAGTTAGTCCGTATATTCAAAGGAAGAAATAAGATCCATGTTTTTTTTTTCATTCCTCCAACAAATTTCCAGTCAGTGAATGAACTGAATGACCTTTAACCCGGGTCTCGAGTGTTTCAGGGGGGTTTGGAAACGTGGGGTTGGGAGTGAGAAAAAGATTTCAGTATTCTCGGGAACATGATCCTAGACATAGATGTCTTGGGGAGAGTTTTGTTTCTTGCCCCCGACATCCAATCAGAGGCTGTCAATACCATACCGATATAATATACCCACAAATAGTAATTGAATTAGTTGTAATGGCACAATTTCATAATATCCACTGACTTAATAGTGTAAAAAAAAATGCGACAAAAGTCACAATTGTTTGAATAGAATGTGAATGAAGTGTAAAAACAGCATTTAAGTATCATATACTGGCTCCTTATAATTGCTACCATTGTGTATTATGGCCTGGTATATGTACATGGGGATTTGGGGGGTCACACTTTTATTTTTGATCTTGGTGGGGGGTCATACTTTGTTTTTCGATATCGGTGGGGGGGTCAAACTTTGAAAACTCATTTCTCGGAAAATCCATCCAACATAATATAAATAATGACCGGCCCCTAAGGTATGTATGCCCTATACGAGCCCGTGACAGGACCAGTTGATCACGCCTGGACATTTCGTTTGTAAATCTGGGTCAGCAACTATACATTTGAAATCCTGTGAGTGGCAACGAAGGTTCATTTTGTGGTTGTCCATGTGGATGCAAACGCCACATGTACACCACGAAGGCTGTGGACAAGGCATTGTGCGTTCAGGAACAACACTACACTGCTGAAGATGGAACGCCAGTAACCTGGGGCTGAACTTGTTCAACGACTCCAGAACAATCCTGAGGTCATCCACAGAAAGCTGAGCGATCGCCGCCTGTAAACATAACATACACAGCTGCAGATGTTTTATAACATTTATTTACTCGCAACTGAATACCTAATGGAGCTCTTGCCTGTTCAAGAAATTTGGGTCAAATGTAATAATGATTATTATTGAAGCTCCATCAAAATTCATTTACTGAGATTGTTACAATCCTGGATGCCTGCCTCCTTCGCACGCTGGAGCAACATTCTACCAGTCAGTTTCACATTGGGGGCAGGATTGTTTCAATGGCCCGGTTTCATTTTGTTGGAAGTATGACTGGGAAAGCTGATACATGAAGTACTTCTGGGCCTACTGTAGCCTGGGTACAGCTGATGTCTAGGCTTGCCACCAGTTCTTCAGATGATGAACCTTATGAACAGGTAGTATACGAAAATGAGAAGACAGCTCATGTATGAATGTGAATTCATGCCAAATTTACAATTTCTCGTGGACACCATCAACAGACCACCAGCGGGTCCCCCCCGCCCGTTTGTCCCCATCCGTTCGTACCCCATAGATGTTAAATATTTATAATAGTGAAAAGCGTGAAAATATCTCAACCCTTTCCAAGAGTAAGGTGTTCAGAAGGAGTCCAGTATGCATCACCGAGCAATAACAAGGTGTTGGCTCGGCCCCAGACCCCGCTGCACCCTGTTAGGAATATAAAGTCTTCATGGAGATTTAATCCCAAATCTTGGATCTAACACTCCGCCTGTCCGCCATTGAGTCAAAATCACTGCTAAATGTTCATTATGATAAGTTACTTTTTAAAAAAAAAGTTTTCACAAACGGGAGGGAGGGGGGGTGCGGGTTAATATATAACAATAAATTAATGTAATAAATCATGTCAATTTATAACAATTAATGTCTGGTCTTGTTTTGCCTGGTTATCGTCAGTATAAAGTGACATAAGCAAACTCATAGGTAATTTATTCCAAATTTCTTAAGAAAATGTTCTTGACATTTCCAATCTTACTTGGTTTCGACTGCTTAAATTTTAGATGAGATATATTTGTTATTCCAAATTTTGCAGAGCTTGGTAAATCACTATCAAAAGAGCAGATAGAAGACATAATCACGCAGACGGACAAGGCAACCAAGAAGGAAATGAGGCCATACGACATGGTAGGTGCTGATACGCTGGAGGGTGATGTAGTAACGTGTTCATGACAAGAAAGATGCTGGTGCTTCTGTTGCAGTTGGAAACAAGATTTTTGTGTCTTTAGCAATGTTTTATGCCAGTGAGTCATCGTCCAAAACATTATTCTGGAATGTTCGATTTTCATTGCTTTGATCATTTTGTTATACTCAGGACCCGTCCAAGCACCGCAAGCGCAAGCGATGCCAGGTTGCAAGCGGCTTGTAACGAAGGCGAACCAGCACCTGCGACATTTAGATTCCTTCATACAGGACTCGGAGCACTATTCAACACTGTTGAAAATAGCAAAAATTGTTTTTATGATCGATCACTGCAGCTAGGTGCACTACATTTCAAACAAACATGATTTTCTATGTTACTTATTCTTCTGTGTGGATAAACATGTTATTGTTATGTTTTGAACTGGTTCTCATCACGAAAAGAGGAGAAATATATATATATATATACGTATTGTATATATACGTTTGTGATGCTGTATATATACGTTTGTGACATCATTGTTTGTGATGCTGCTGGGGACAGATGCTTTGAGGGGCTAGTTGCTGACCACGGGGGGCCACACGTGATGGGGGGCTATATGAGCAATGATTGATAATATATCACTGGATCAGGTCACCAACAACGACAGATACAATTTCAAGAATACATATGAATCAAATGATGACATCATTTCCGATTTAAACTCTCCTTACGAACAAATACAAAACACATGCGAATACTATGATTCAACAGCTTTTCAAACTCTAATACATACTCAAGGACGGTCAACTTCATATTTTCATCTGAATTGTCGTGGTCTCTCTGCGAACTGGGAATCCTTCAAAGACTTAATTCATGACTCATGTGATGAACACTTTGGATTCGACTTTATAGGGGTGAGTGAGGTCTACAAATGCGACAGGGATAACAGAATTAAATTACCGGGCTTCCATGATTTCATCTCTCGCAGCAGGTCTAATAGTAACAGGGGAGGGGTAGGACTGTTTATCAAAGATCATATCAATTTTAAAGTACGCGACGATTTGAGCACTTTCATCGAACATGTTTATGAATCACTATTTATTGAGGTGAGTTCTGGATCTAACAGCGAACAAAGACAAATAGTTGGTGTTATTTACAGACCGAACAGCCCTCCACATGCTAATATAGAAACTTTCATTTCCACTCTCAACAACACAACCGATATTATAAATTCTGAAAATAAAAAATGCTTTATCATGGGAGATATGAATATTGATTTATTGAAATATAATGTGCATGCCAAAACAAATGACTATGTTGACAACATTTTTTCCAGAGGTTTTGTGCCTTTAATTACAAAACCAACCAGAATAACAAATACATCAGCTACCTTAATAGACCACATGTTTTCCAACAACATCAATCCAAACATAAAAAACTGGAATTTTTATAACAGATGTAGCAGATCATTTTGGCATTTTCACTATTGAAGAAAACAAATCAACAGTGAAACATAATCCACCAATTCAAAGTTGCATTATCAGTCAAATGAAGATCGAACATTTCAAACAGCAACTAAGTGAAATAGATTTCAGTCACATACTTTCGATAGGCTGTACGAACACAGCTTACTCAGAGTTTATCAAAGTATATAAAAAGGCATATGAGGAAGCATTTCCGATGGTTCAAATAAAGTCTAACAAAAAACATTTTAAGAATGAACCCTGGGTCACTAATGGAATTGCAAAGGTTATTCCAGTCTATAAAGCTTCTAACTCTGGATTACTTAACAATTACAGACCAGTTAGTTTACTTCCGGCAATCTCTAAAATACTTGAAAAAGTGATGTTCAATAAGATACTATCATTTATGAATAGTCAAAATTTATTCTACAATCATCAATATGGGTTTCGCCCTAACCACTCAACAATCCACCCAATAATACATTTATTAAATGACATAGCCAGCAACATTAACTTATCCTCTAAATATTTGACGATGTCAATCTTCTGCGATCTCTCTAAAGCATTTGATGTTATCAATCATGATATTTTATTTAAAAAACTAGATCACTATGGCATTCGAGGGATCGCAAAAGTATGGCTCATCAACTATTTATCAAATCGTAAGCAGTATGTCCAATTTGACAATGAAAAATCACTTGTGGTCACTTGTGGTGTCCCTCAGGGATCAATACTTGGACCACTCTTATATTTAATTTACGTAAACGACATAGCCAACTCGACTAATGCCAGCATATTATCATTCGCCGATGACACATCCCTATTTATCTCTGATATTAGCATAACTAACCTCTTTGAACGCGCAAATGCAGAAATAAATAAACTGTACATATGGTTTTGTGCCAACAAACTGTCTCTGAATGCAACAAAAACCAAATTTGTTATTTTTAGAAGTCAACACACGAAATATAATTCTGATAACCTGTCACTGCAAATAAATGGCACATCGTTGCAACAAATTGGTGAAAATTATCAAGAACACAGTACTAAATTCTTAGGATTACACATCGATGAACATTTGTCCTGGAAGTATCATTTATCTCACATTAATAGCAAAATTTCCAGAGGGCTTTTCCAATCAAACAAGTCAAGAAGATCCTGCCTCCTGACAGTCTGAAAACACTGTATTATGCTCTAATACACCCATATATACTGTATGGAATTCTGGCTTGGGGCAATGCCAACCCCTCTACAATGAAAAGATCTATAATTATGCAAAAACGGGCAATAAGGACCATACATAATGCATCATACAATAGTCACACCGATCCATTGTTTATCAAATCTAATATTTTAAATATCCTCGATCAACACAGGTATGAAATAATACTTTTCATGCATGATTATGTCAGGAACAAACTACCAGCTTCTTTCAACGAATTATTTAAATACAACCACCAGATGAGTGACAAATATCATACAAGGCAGTCAAATTTATTGCACATCAAGCGCTGCGATTCTCGGTTCGCAGGGAGACTTCCGTTGTTCAATTTCCCAACTGTATGGAATCAAACTGCTTTGAATCTCCAAAACATTATTTCCAAACAACAAGCCAAAAGGAAAATAAAATCTCTACTGTTCGCTTCATATAACAGATCCGTAACTTGTACAAACATATTCTGCACTGACTGCCACGAAGTAACCTAAAAATAACTAACAGTATGAATTGAATCTGTTTTTTTCTTCTTCAAATATTCCACCTTATATTTGAAAGTCGACTTGGTCCAGTGTTCATTCCCCATACACTTAGCCTTCCATCTCCCGTGGCGTCTCGTGGTGTGGCTTGGGGTCTTTTGTGGCATCTGTCGTTATGCAGCATCGCAAATTCCTTTATTATTTATAACTTATCCTATATTATGTATCAAAATATTACATCTATTTTGGGGTTGAATGGAAGACAGCTACAGCTAATTCAATCCCACGACCTCAATATATTGTTCTATCTCATGCATTAATGAAATATTTTGTCATTCAAATCATTTAACATAAACAAATCATTTTATTCACTAATAGATATACCAATATTTTTGATGTTGAGATGAATGAATGTGATTAATGTTTTTTTGTATATTGAAGTTGTAAATAAACTACTACTACTACTACTACTACTATATATATATATATATATATATTCATTATTCATTTTTTCAGATATAACATCAATGCAAAAAATACTCAACTTAACATCCTATACATGTCAGTCGTGTAAAACTAGTATTGTCTTGAATGGCATACATGGACACATTGATATGTGTTGCAATAAATTTTCCCAGTTTTTGTTAGCAGTCCATGTTGAGCTGTGTTATTTTATGGTGTTTTTCGGTGGGACCCCCATCGCACTGCAATTTTTCTATTCAAAGAGAAATTTTGCATTAGAAACTTGGTTTTGTGTCATTGGCTAAATGTTGACAGTGGACAATGATTCACATACTTTGGTAATTTTACCGCTCAGGGTGAGTCTCCTCTTTTGTGGGGAACGTAGTGCCTCTTTTACGGAGACGGTAGATGCGGAGTAGTAGTATCCGTCCAACTTTGGCTGACAACTCACGTTGAATTGTTTGGCCCAAGTATCATACACTGCGCCTTAATACTACTCGTCCACTAAATGAATGCCATTTAATCCGTCAATCACCTTTTGAATCCGTATTGAATATAGAGTGTGTGAGGGCCCCGATGGAAAGAAGTGCCTACATGTAAGAACACTTATTGGGTGTCCCTAAATAAACATATTTCATAATTATTATTTGTCACATCTCGGTTGTATACAAACATTTATGCTCATACCTCATTTCTAATAGACCAAGTCAAAACTATTTGGGCCGTAATACTACTCGTCCAATGAAAACATACGCACCAAACGGTACTTTGGCCATGATGGGTGTGCTTATAGGCGTGTCTGGGTAATGATTTGTGGGGGTTGTGATTTTACATTAGTCAAGTCCTGGTAATGCTCTATTGCCTATTGGTATTGCAAACCTCGGCGTCACTGAGTTGTTGGATTTTAAGTAATACTAGTTGTTATCTACTGAGTGCGAGGTGCATGTCAAAATTATAAACCGAGCCGACATAATAATTTGACATGCACCAAGCACGAAGTGGATAACTGTTTTAGCTAGTTAGAGGAACAATCTTTAAGAAACAGAGCATGGTAGAGGCGGCAACAGACACGTATAGATCGCAAATCCGTAGTATATGTTCAACTTGCTTAGGATCAACATTGAATGCAAATTATGCAATGATTGTAATAACTAATATGAAATTCGAATGAACAAAACTGTATAATGCCATACTAGTACCTGACGGTGTAGACTTCTTATTCACCAAGACAATCAAAAATGCATTTGAATCTATCCACTCGAGTTATCAGTGTACATTAATATAATATTTGTATATAGAGCCCAAAACATGTGAATTCCTTGGTACGTAGGCCTATACTAATGTACATATGCTATGAACCTCAGATCAATTATACCCATAAATATATCAAGAGGCTACTCTACACCTATTCCGGGTCGTTATATGAAATATTGCATATTTTAACACAATGAACAAAATTTGACATTAACCTACGGCAGCTCACTTGTGCCATATTAATTTTTCATTTAAAAAAAAAAAAATCCAAATTATAAATTCCAAATTCTAAAACTACTTTCGCCTCAGCTAAAACATTTTCGTTGCAGCTAAAAACTATTTTTGCCTCAGCTAAAACATTTTCGCTGCAGCTAAAACTATTTTTGTTCCAGCTAAAACTATTTTCGCTGCAGCTATAACCATTTCAGCTGCAGCTAAAAATATTTCCGCCCCAGCTAAAATATTTTCGCCACTTGAAAATCTCCCAGTCTCCAAAAAATCCCCCCGCCACCAAATACCAAACAAATCTAAACCAAATGAAAATGACACAAATAAGCCGCCGTATTAACCAGTACAGAGCTTTTAAACATTCGAAAAAGATTTGTGCAAATTTGTGAATTCAGACACGATTACGGGATAACTCTACAAACGCGGGTGACTCAGATACACAGCCAAAATTGCAAATGATGCTCCAAACGGCCTGGTCTCAGAATACATTGACACCATATATACATGTCAAAAACTTTCGAATTATTATTTGATGGTATTATAGCTCAACACAGTACCTTTTTCCGCCATGGAACATCTTTGAAGCCATAATCATATCTCGACTCCGTGCCAGTTTGATGTCGTCTTTAGCAAAGAGGCACAGGTGTGGTCTGTTTTGACATATGACCAAGCGCATCTTGGCATTAGGCGATTCGAACACGTCTATGTCGTTAACATATCGTCCTAGTGTGTTCGACTTGGTTGCGTCATAACTGCAAACAACAGTCTATAAATGTAATACTTGTTAAAAAAAGTTATGACACACTGCTGATCATTTATGCACCTTCTGATAAACCGAATGTATGCATTCATCATTCAAATTTACTGATAACGGAAATTGGAGAACAAATGCAGAAGTGTAAACAATATTAATGAGGTAAATGAATGATAATGGTAATGGGAATACCTTACCAGAACTCACTTCCCTCGAAAGGGAAGTAGCAGTATTTTTTTTCCCGTTTGAGAGCATCGTTATAGGACAAGAGTTCTCCCCGATAGACCATGAGAAATTCCCCTTTTCCGAAGGCTTCTTGGGTGAAGATCCCATATCCTGTCAACATGAACACGTTTTGCTTATATGCACTTGCTTTTGTTAAATATTACGTGTAACTTTACATCTGGTAGGCCTACTTGGTGTCTGTACTGGCCCTATTGTTCTCAATGGGTTTACCTCTAACTCATAAAGTAGACCTGGTCAGAGGTATATACTAGTTGTTATTCTAACAGGCACGTGTCTTATAATGTTAAAAGCATAATGGTAAAAAACATCACGACAGCAGAACTTAAGTTTACGTCTGCGGCCACGGGGACAAATGAGATTGGAATCAATACTTGAGGCTGAGTGAACACGAAAACATTTAAGGATGAGTGAACACAGTACGTTCCGTGGTTAAAGGATCCTTAAAATAAATACTAGATCAATTTCAATTATAAGGCCTTTTGATCAGTTTGCTAATAACATGAAAATTATCTCGATTCGTATTGTGAACTCGAACTCGTATTGTAATAAATCCCGAGTTCCCTCTCACAGAGATCATTTCTCGTAAAAGTCCATGCGTAAATTGATTCTCATCCGCATTGTTTGTAGCTGTACATTATTTTTGCCAAAAAGTGTTTTAGTTGCACTTTCCCACAAAGGGTCATTGTGTGTGTTGTCATTGCTCAATATTTGCTACTTAGTTGTGTTGTAATGTGAGTTTGTGACTTAAAATATAGGTAATGTCATTGCTGGCTTAATTCGGTAGCAATCAGTTCACGCATGGGCAAGCTCCTCATCAGTGGGGCCATGGGGCCAAAAATACAACAGATATTTTTCTTCAAATCAAATCACAAGTGCTAGTTTTTGGTAAAGATACATCCCCTCAGAGGCAGGTAATTCTGGGTGAAGAGGCTATGACAGTCGTTAATGCAGATAAACACCTCGGTATTCCGCTATATACATCGCAGGGTGTTCCAGAAGAGGCAATCGACGGGCGTATTAGCAAGGGTAGACGTACTGTTCATGCTGCGTTGGCGCTAGGTAGTCGCTATAAGGCGCTACACATGCCGTCGTTAGCCAAGAGACAGTACGAACCACGGCTAACACCAAGGTAAGCGGTACCTCCTCTACTTTTCAGGAGGAGCCTATCTGTTTTCACTTTTTTTCTGGATCTACTGAAGAATGGCATCCAAAGCAGGACCGAGTTCGGGAAGCACGTGTGGATACAAAAAAAACCCTCAAAATTTCAATATTAACAAATCCGAAAGAAAGACCGGGTACAAGATAGTTGCATGCGATAAATCAAGAAAGAAGACACTTGAGAAGATTGAAATGTTAGTTTAGTCCAACATGCTATTGCTCTGACATAGTGAAATTCTCTGGTAATCAACGTAGCCCAATTGTCCTAGTGTATTTTGCTAGTATGTCCGGTGAATTCTAATATTTTATTTTGTTTAGCTGAGGAAGAAATGATGACTAAACATAATGTGACAGAAGATATGTTAGTGGAAGGAGAGGCGGAGGCGGCAACTGCATCTGTAGCTTCGGAGCTGGCCGCAGGCGAGGAAGGGATGACAGATGTATACCTGGCCCATCATAGGTGCCTTCAGGCGCCATTCTTAACGACTTCTTTGGCCACTTCCAAAATTTTGGTGGTGGATCAAAATCAAAATACCAAACCAGGGTGGCGGCAAATCACGTTTCCGCCATCCTTTTCTCGGTGAATGGGCTCCAAGGTTTGGAGGACACCAAAATAAAAACATGCTTCATAACCCATCTATCAGCATTGATCAGGTTATGGTGTGCCAAAACGGGAGACTTCCACCCTGAGAAACTACTTGTTTTCTTTGGACAAGTTCATTGTTTTTCTGTACCATAGTGAAACATATCTGAAACAAATCTGGACATGACTGAAACAGGTTTGAACATGTACTAGTCTGAAACGAGTCTGAACAAGTCTCCATATAAATATTCAAATAACAATAATAAATAAGGTGCAGAGTTGCTCCTCGTCTTTTCCATTTGGCAGATCTAATCTATCATTTATTCCATTTCTCGTTTCTTTAATCGGTTAAACTTTATTTGTGTAACTAGAACACTCAACCGAAATAAACACAAAACAAATTGAATATCTAAGGGTTTAGTATGTGCAAAAATGACGTATTTTTACATACCTATTAATTTTCTTTTGATTTGAGCCTGTTCTATTTATTTCATTGGTGTATTTACTTGCTGGTTGATTTAATATGATTTTTGTTCATGTTTCTCAAACATAAACATTACCTGAAGATATCACGTCGATCATTGAAACGTTCTTCGGAACACGTCTATCCAATCACATCATGTTTAATATCCTGCATCTTCGAAGCAGGCTACACACAGTAATCATGCCCCAGAAGCGACGTCTGAAAGCCCATGAGGTCTCAATCGACATATCGTCAGCAATCAAGAGAAGAAAAGTGAGTTTCAAGCTGTGTCACTTTTCATCGTACGCAATTAGTTGAGTGGTAGCTTGTGGATGGGGGGGGGGGTGTATTAGTAAAGTGAAAATATGATGTGGGCTTATACTGAAGCACTCAATGAGTTGAGCGGAATCTTCTTTACAGAGTGTCAATGACATGATTTGATCAAAAGTTATAAGAGTTTGAAGCTTGAAGTGGCGAGATTCATTCTTCCAAACTAAATTTGTTCATTAGTATGCAAATGATATCTTCATGACGTCATGAGAACAATGCCTAATTAGGTAGTCCCCAACAGGAATAATAATGCTTGTTTCGTCTTGCTGGACTTGATCTTGACAGATCTTCGTACATAAAGTTGATTAATGGATGCTGAAATACTGATACTTGGCATCCCATTAGACTGTATAGTGTTTACGGTGACGAGGCCGAGACCGAGTTAACGACACGGGAGTCTTTCTGGACTTGATTCTCCACAGATCTTTGTAAAGATTGATGGATAAACTGGATGTATATAAATCGTGTCCTTGCCGAATTCAACAAAAACCAGATGAACAGCACAGTAAAGAAGCATGATCGTGTTTACGATAGTGTACATGCGTGCCTATACTGTTCAGAGCTGATGTCTGATGTACAAAATCACATGTTGAACAAACATTTCAAGGAAAAAAAGGTGTTCAAAATACGGGACACCTCCACTCCTGAGATCCACTCGACAGAGATCATCTGACGTTTGGTTCTATAAATACAAGCGTCGGGAGAGAAATCTTGGAAAACCGAATCCCATAAAGCCCCTTTAATGCATCTAGGGCACTGTGTGAGCACTGTAGTTTTTCTTCCTCTGGAATAAACGTGATTTTGGTGCGTTTGTATACCCAAACCTTGTTTTTATTATGATCTACGTTTTGCCATGACGACTGGCATAAACGCATGCACTCATGCATAGGTATAGGCTAGCATATAGTCAGGTGGGGTATAACGCCCCATTCGGGTTGAAACGCCCCACTGCGTTGCGTCACTAAAAACGATCAATACTGAGAATGAGTGACGATTGCGTCACGCATGAGTCCAGTCAGTGACGACCAACACATAATATTCGTGAATCTGCGAAATTATTTGCAACTTATTTACTTCCTCAATCAAGGTATGTTTTTACCGAGTGTAAGACATACACAATTGAATGAGCACAACAACCTGAATATCTATTCACACCATACGGGGTTTGTTGTAGCATGTGTATCTAATATTTGCCAAGTTACGAGTGAGTCACATGCCAGCATGCTCTCAACCAAAAGTGATGATGTGGGGTATAACACCCCCTACTTGTTGGAACGCCCCGGGGGCATCTTACCCCAATGGTTGGGGCGACATACCATGCCTGATGACTTTGGGTGTCAGATGCTTACATCATCATATAAATGGACAAAAATTGGACATTACTGTATTGTGTATGTTGCTTGTTGCATGATACTTGTTGTACGAAATTTGTACTCGCAATAAAAAAAAAATAAGAAAAACGAAGTTACAAAGTCCATTGTGTGTTCTTCATGAAATAATATATTTTATAACAGACTGATAAACAATGGAATTAAACTTGTACATATATTTATTTCAATAAAATTATAACATGTGAAACGGTAAGAATTCAGTGGTGGATTATAGATAATATCACCATTTACATTTATTATGTTGAAACATTCAAGATGTCTTTAGCGTTGGACTCACACGATAGCCATCTACCAATACCTCCTCAACGCCTCTTCAATATTGCTGGCTGGGTCCTTAGGGAAGTGATGAACACTCTAGCGAGTGTCGGGAAGTTTTGCTGGACAGTGCTCAGTCTAGCGTCTATGCAGGTGCCTCTCAGCTTCTCCGATTAGAACAGAACTGAGGGCTGGTAGTTCCATCTGATTGATGTGTGCGAATCGTAATTGTTGCTGAGGAACACCTAGATGAGAGAGTTGCTGAGAAACACCAAACGTGAATGACGAATTTGCATCATTCAACAGCACTATTCACGCTTCTTCGCCTGCAGATGATTCTGGTGGGATAACTTGGCGAGACAAATGTGTTTGGTTCAGAACAGCGCTCAGAGGACAGTTGAGATGGAATCGATCACCACTATCTTTCACGGATACGTGTTTTGGTCACAAAATTCGACCATCTCCGACAGGACCACATTGGTAAGCTCCTGGCCCCCGTTTCACCAAAGTGTCCAAGACTTAGTCTTACGTCAGCCAGCTAAACTCGGTTTAGCCAGCTACAGCTAAAGAAATGTAGTCTAAAGCGTTTCCCCAACAGTGCAGAAGGTTGTCTTACAGTAGCCAAATCTAATGTCAGTGTGACATCATAATAATGGGCGAAATTCCTGATTTTCATGTGGGATTTCACTCTCTGTTCAACGTGGCGTAGTCCCGAGAACGTTTTTGATCGCAACAATTTCGTGACAAACCTGATTTTATCCCGATTATAACATGGCATTACTTTTAATTGTGTCTTGCTTGATATTCCATATGTTTTTGAACTGGAATATCGCTTATTTTGCCTTCGGAGTGAATGAAGCTGCAAAGTTTTTAACCTGGAGAAGGCCCACAGTTTCGGTCTGGAAAGAAAAGTGTGGCGATTTGCCCAAAGATCGCGTCAGGAGATTTGTTGTAATATTCCTTTCCATGATTGTATGCAAAGCATGTGGGATGAGGCATGCTTCTGCTCCTTCAATTTTTATATCCAGGTGACTGTAGGTTATGCAACTTACACCAACATCTTGGAGAACACATCATCACTTTGCCTTCATATCGACATCAAGTAGAGATGGTGTTCAATAGAGTGGGTGGTGTCAATCCTGAGCCACGACAGTCTGCCCACAGTGGGGATGTTACCACCGGTACCAAAAACGATGGCAGAGAAAAAGCAGACACGACATGACTAGGCAACAGTTGTTACGACTATAAAATACCTCAATGATATTTTTTCCAGGTTTGCAAGAAACTTATGAAACTTCTAGACAAGTTCGTCCGATGGCGAAGATCAATTCAGGAATGTGGAAGATCAAGTCAAAAGATCAAGTCGGGAATGTGGAAGTTTTCCGAAGGCGCTGCGGATTTCCTGGTGTGGTGGGAGCAGTTGATGGAACACACATCCCGATACCGTCCGAGCGACCATCGTGACAGTTTCATTAATAGGAAGGGGTACCGTTCATCATTCTTAAAACGTTGCTGTTCATTGGATGACACAGGAAAGGTTAGCCAATTGATCACCGTTGTCATTAAACTCACACTAAAGCGTCACGAATATGCATGATTGCCCCCAAACAAGTGCCATATGCGTGTTTTTATCAGCGATGTCTTCTAAACGCTGGTACACTGGTACGCTGGTACGAAAATAATTCTATCCAAATTATCGCACGTGAAAAAACACTGTGTCACCATCGTATTCAGAACTATTTCTTACCGACCATACAGTATAACAAATTCATAGAATACGGCTGTCGGACAAATCCTTTTCAATTCACACCCATCGCCTGTATTTTGCACTGCATTCGTCAAATTCAACCATTTGAGACACTGTGATTTTGCACTGACAATGACCACAAGGATGGTTCCTAGATTTCGGCAGAGGGGGGAGGGAGGGGGGATGCGTGTGATATGGTATGGGATAGGGTATGATCTAAGGTAGCTTCTTGGCCTCGCCTATGTATAATCTCGACATAAATACCCACTGATGCTCCTACTCTGTAAAGTAAACCAGTATGATCACCATGTTCTCAAATACATTTCGATATTTTTTCGGCGTGGGGTGGGGCGGCTTGGATTCACGTGACCGTCATGGGTCATTATAGGTCGTGGTTGTGAAAATGTACTGTACCTGCCCATTTGTATAAATAGTAAAAAAAATCTTGTGTTAATAGAAATAAACAATTATCTTTCTAATAATATCGATTTGACCAAATAAATTGATCACAATTCGTTTGATTACACAATTATGTTAGTTACCACACGACATCTTGATACCTGTGTGTTTGTCCCTATGCCCCAATGTCGTATTTGCGCCAATGAATTTCGCCCCCTTAATAACCTGGCTTGGTTCAAAAATGTGTTTTTATTTCTCGGAAATGTCGATAATTGGCGAGAAAACAAAGAATGTTTAAATATTCACATTCTATTTTGAAACAAATGTGAACGAAATCAAAAACAAGAAAATAATATCCCATAAGAGTCACAGATAGTTCATTTAAATATATCACATTGACTCAATAAAAAATGGGTGCAATCAAATAGAAACATTTAAATATCAGTTCAAAATTTTGTCTCAAACATCCACACACAAACGTGCACGCCAACCTTCTTTTAATACATTTTGTAACAATTTCGAAAAGCGTACCAGTGTACCAGCGTTTAGAAGACTTTACCAGCGTCTGAAGTATCCCAAATTTGCGTTCGGATTCGTTTTTATCGGCGCCTGGAGAGGGTCGGTCTCGCGAAATCAATGGGAAATAATCGCGATATTCCAGCAAAATCACAGCCGGCGCCACAGCTTTCACAGCCGGCGCAGGCGCCGGTCGCCGGCGGAAAAGGAGAACCCTGGTGCATCATTCTATGAAGGTAACGCGAATAAGTGATTGACCACAGAAAGTGCCAGTGTGGTGGGTGTAGTCCACATGTTGTCGAATCGACATCACATCGATCATCAAACAGCACCTGAAAATATTATATATGAGAGAGAAAAAAATATACTTTCACCATAAAACATTGAATTTTTTCCTATTCATGTATGGAAGTTGCGATATCCAAGATAGTTTCTTCTTCCGTTTCTGGCTGAGCACTTCCTCCAAGGTGATGTTTAAGCCAGACTTGGCATCTACACTTTCCATCCATCTTGAAACAAGAAAACCCAATAATCACAACTATATCATACATACAATGTCTACACGTATATGCCTGTATTAGCATGCAATTAATGAAAATAAGTGTGCAAACACATGTAAGCATTTCTATATGTCATAATACAATTATTAGCTCTAACTACAACTAGTTTGCTTGTAGAGGCAAATTCATACAATTCAGGTCAGTCTTGATCTTGAGATTCAGCCTTTGAGTGTGTCTGAAGTCAACCTTAATGTCATGAAAAGATGCCAAATATATGACTTCCTATGGTATTTCTGACTTGTAGTCTGGAGATAGAAAATGAATCGTATTTTCGCATAATTATTTGGAACTATGAAACATACTTCCTTTGTGTTCTTGGGTGGGGAAGTGGAAAGTGCACCGTGTCCTTAAAATAATCGCAGGCTTTTGGTGATTGGAGATGCAGGGTCAGAGCGAAACCCTTCTGATCATCCATATACTGTGAGTGTTTTTCGAATAGCTCCCATGGTAGATATGTCATATATAAAAATATTTATAACTATATTTATAACTATAAATATTTATAGCCAACGGAAAGTCATCCAGTTGCACATTAGTAAAGCAGCCATCAAAGCTAAATATCTCAGCCGATCCATGATCGCGGTTAGGTGAAAGTTAAATAAAGGTACACCTAGATCTACATTGTATTTAGCCTAGCTCTTTAGCTCGGAAATTATTTTCTATATTATCTAGAAAACATAATTTACTCTCTCTCTCTCTATCCCTTTCATCATAAGTCGTTAAGGAGTGGCTAGGGGTGCCTGCCATACGTGCTGTAACTGTAGCAAATGTAGCGTTTTCACGTTTTCCAATTCAATGAATATTCGATTGGAAGCAGAAAAAAAATGAAATAACGGTATTTCGACTTGTTACTTCGCTTTTCTGCTTTTATAATCGAAACAAGAAAACGGGATAACGGATTTTCGAATCGTTATTTTGTTTTTCGTTTTTCAATGAAAAAACGAGTGGCGATTTTGTACATAGAACTCAAAATGAAACAACGAAATTTCAATCTGTTTTTTGGTTATTTTGTTTTCACTGTTGAAAACGAAAAAAATGAAATAACAGTATTTCGACTTATTTCGTTTTTCTGTTTTTACAATTGAAAAAAAAAACGGGATAACGAATTTTGATTCGTTATTTTGTTTTATTGTTTTTCGTTTTCAAAATGAAAAAAACGATTGGCGGTTCCGTACACGGACCTCCTAACACCTGGTGGAAGGCATCTTTCACTTCAGGTGGAGCAAAGAAAGTTCGAAGCATGAGCGCTTCACTCTTGGATAGGTTTAAAAAAATGCATTCGTATGCATATATGATGACCAGCATAGCCAGGATTAACTGGACAATTGTTCGTGCAAAAACATGTAAACTCATAGGCCTACATGAAACTAATACCCATGTACAAACCATTCCGAGTGAACAAAATCAAGTCCAGTATACAATATCAACGTTCAGTGTCAGGTTATGTCGATAAAATTGTAAGGAACTTCATGAACCACCATTAGTAGGTGGAATCAGGTGTTCCGGAAAGAGTGAGCATTTCCTGCCCCACACACGGCACACGTCATGAATTCCAAAACAATAACATGCAAACAGGTCTTGTTGCGTATTGGCGACAGATTTTGTGTACTTATCTACCAGATTGTGATGACGTCCATGAAATTTCTTGAAAACAACTGTTAGTCTTGATGACACATGTCCTTGTCCCAGCAGTTGAAAGACTAGCTGGGGACTTCGGTGAACAAAGTCCTTATATCTGCAAGTCAATGCTGCAAGTCAAATCCCTGCCACCAGAGTCCCCGCCCCCAGACCGCTCCCAGTCGCAACCACCGGACCTGTCGAAGTCCCCGCCACTGGCATCTGATATCTGACTATGACAGAAATAGCGTAGCACTGCCAAGGTAACATGCACGTCAATTAACTCAACATAGTGCAAATTCTACAGATTTATAGAAGATGGTATCCCAATGTCAGAAACGATAAAATATTTTCAGATTTGCAACACAACAATCATTACAACAAAGTTCACTGACCCAGTAAAACATGGCTTTTGCCTTTGATCTCCAGTAGTGCACAAAGTTGAATGATATTTCTCTTGAAAATATTCCGCTATAAGCTTCAGTAACTCTCAGTCACAAACACTGTTGCCTCTTCAACTGTCTGTGGCCCGAATGATCCACTGTCAAAAACTTCCACTCATCTGGCATCTCTACACACACGAAGTGCTGACAGTGTCTTTTTCTTGGGATTTCCAAATCGGGGGTGCGCTCAGTCCGTATTGTCTTTATACCTTTTTACGTTTAGATGGCTTGTCTCTGCCTGTAGTCGCGCGAAGAAGGGCAGTCCGTCACCTGGGAAACATGTGTACGTCAAGCTCTGGCTTATCTCGCCAGCCCAATGGGGCACCCAACCTGCAAGATATAGGCGGAGGAAGTGGGTTAACCGGGGCCGCCACTGGCTTTCCATACCATGCTTGTACGGCCTGGCCGTCCGGTACCTGGCGTTGGGGCTCAACTATGGGCTCAGGCAAGGGGGTGTTTGGACATGCGGCCCCAGTTGTCAGCATTATAGGCTCGGGGTCTGTTGAACAAGAAGCAGTGGTTCCGAAAGAATAATCAGTTCAGGATAATCACATGCTTCCAGGCCTGTGGAGCTGCTTTCGGGCAATAACTCTTCTTGGGTCCCTGGCGAATCGGGGTCCATGTCGCCCACTCCATCTGCTTGTCATTGTTTTTTCCGGGTTAATTTTTGTCAGTTGTTGGAAACTCCGTGATAGTAAAAACGGGATTGAAACACAGCTTTGCATGTAGCTTTCTATAATATTATACGTGGGAATGACCACCTGTGGTAGAGGACAAAGGCCACATCGAAAGAACGGATCCAAGGGACAAGTCCAAAACCTCTAAAAGGGGGATGGCAAAACTGGCAAAAGGGTCGGGCAAAGATATTCATGAAAAAAAACCAACACAAATTTCAATTAATTGGTGGTTTATTAAATAGTTCATTAATATTGTATCTCGATATCGATACCTAGCCCAAACATGGTTTGTCCCAGTCTTTTCACGTCATTTTCAGCGTATTCTGCAAAACGTTACTCTTGGCCAAAGAGAAGTTTTCTGACGTAATTTGTGAAACTTTTGGGGGCAATTGGGATAGGTCAATTGGTTGAACAGTTGAATTGGCTTGCCCACCAGGATTCACTCACTGAAGCAATTTGGTGAGTCATTGTTAACGAGACATATTGTTTGATCATCACTCAGAGATTAGCAAGAACAAATATTGTTGAACTTTATGTTTTTCCAGCGAAACTAACACTCAAAGACAAAGACACTGCAAGAAACGTTGCCTTTTCGGCCCCATCCATAAATATAGAGCTTCTGAAATGAAATGAGATTGGCTACATTGTAACTGATAACTACAATGTCAGATGGAACATCCAATACTTATAATATATCATTCCGTATAAGATCATTCATTTTTGATCATACTGAAGAGTGACAGACATAAACCACACCTATTCAGTTTGACTACAGATTTGTTTGCCTTGGGGTGGAAACAACCACAGTCGAATTTGAATCTTTCATTGCTGATTTGACGCGCCAAATTGACACAATGGTGGTGAAACCATTGACGGCACTCGGTGCACCTCAGCATCGGCTTGTCCACATAAATGGACACACTTGGATGGTCAGTATTGAGGCCATCCTACATATGTTTGATGATGAAATGTGATAATTCATCAGAAAAAAAATACACCCACAAACATAAAACAGCGTTACTGATTACATTTTCTCACTACAGTGACGCAAATGAATTCATCACACGAATCAGATGATGTCTCAATTAATACAGATTGTAAAATATATATACAATACCTGGGATACACAAGCACTGAGCTGCTGCATACCGCATATTCTCAGGCTACCTCCTTGGAGAATAGAAGCCTTCCGAAGTCACATTAATCCTGATGGCAAGGTATCCACGACATCTGTGCTTCGATCGAGAATAGAAGCCTTCTGAAGTCACATTAATCCTGATGGCAAGGTATCCACGACATCTGTGCTTCGATCGAGAGCCTGCGAAGGAGCGGTACTTGAGGGACGATGTCCTAGCTACCAAGTCTATGCCCGTGATACAGTGAGGAGTGAATCTGAGAAGACCCTCCCCATTCACCCCAAAACACCTCTGTCCACGTTATCTCGGAAAGCTCTCATTAGCTAGGTCAAGCAGGGAAGACAGGATCTCAAACGTCTCCAAGCAGAAGTGCAGAGGATGCAGAAAGAGATAGATGAGAAGGGTGTCCAGTTGTCAGATGGATTGACTCAAGGTCTGTTTGCAGAGATGGACTTGCTAGCAGGTGGCAGTGAACTCATGAAGCTATTTTGGTCTGAGCAGCGGAAAGCATTCGGGAGAAATCCACAGGGGATGCGCTGGCACCCGATGATGGTGAGGTGCGCGATATACCTCAACTACCAGAGCCCACGCTGCTACGAGGCATTAGCCATTTTGTTCCATGAGCAAATTCATCAGCCCGAAAAAAAAAATGTTGACAGAAAATGCCGACGACGACGGACGAAAAACCACGACAATAGCTTATCGGTCCATATGGGCCGGTAAGCTAATAAAACTATACCTTGCTCTCTGGCCCTGACTTCCAGGCGCCTCTCTTTCAAGGCAGGTACCAGGCTCTTGTTCCATGATTTGATGGAGTCTTGGATGGAGCGACAGTTCTCAGCAGAGAGGGGTGAGTCCTGGTGGTGAACTTAAAATACGATGAACTTATCTAACGAAAATAAATAGTTGCGAATTGTAGACGCTTGATACTTGGCAACTGTGGTGCCCTCCAGATGAGGTAGAATAAATTTAGTTTTGATGTCCTGGCATGCAGTTGGGGATCTCAGACAAGAAACATTTATGTCTTCATCAGGAGACACTGCCTGGAGAATTGAAAACACTTGTTTCTTGATTGTCGCCGCCTGATTGGTCGTTTTCGACCCCCCGTCGAAATCTTGGAGATTGTCAGTGAAGTTTTGCAGTAAGGTTGACGTGTTGGTGGGCGTCTCCATCACCTCCGTCTGGTCTTCAGCTGGCTCCTGGGAATCATCTTCGGACACTTCAGATGGCACAAGTATGGGGGTAGAATCCTGTTCGTCTGAAGGAGACCAGTGGCAGTGTAGAAATTAGTTAGTCCAAGGGCTAATAAAGGTTACCGAACAATGTACATTTTAGATAATAGCCATTTGTCCCACGACCTTGGAAATAAGGTCATTGGTCAATTCAAAGTCACTCAAAATTCAGCCCATACCATTTCTACCATGTCCAAAATTGATTCCAGAGCTCTAAAGTCAATAATAAGTGAAATATTAGCCTTTTTGTGATCGGACCTTGAAAATGAGGTCAAAGTTCAAGTTCAAGGTCATGAGAATATTCAGCATACATGTATATCATTTCCAATATGTTCACAATTGAACTTTTTCTTTCTAACAACCTTTTTTATTCTCTGACCTTGAAAAAGAGGTTAAGGTCAAATTCATGGTCACCAAAATATTCAGCATATATCATCCCTATATGTTAACTATGGATTCCTAAGCTGTGAAGTCGAAAATTAGCCAGATATTACTCATTTTCTTCTCTGACCTTGGGAATGAGGTCAAATGTCAAATTCAAAGTCACCAGAATATTCATCATATATCATTTGCTATATGTTCACTATGGATTCCCAAGATGTAAAGTTCCTGATCAGTTAGTTTTTGAGAAAATGGCCACCAGTGTCCAAAATTGGTCATTTTTCTGAAAAAAAAATGGCCACCATTTTGAGAAAAATGCGGAAATAAAAAATTCTAAAAAAATAAGCCCCTCTTGAAATATTTTCAGGCATTTTTGTGCAAAATTTCAGAAAAAAAATCGCCTGTAAACTTTTGGACAGACGACGGACGGACGACGGATGCAAAGCGACGGCAATAGGTTATCCGACCATAAATCAGGTAACCTAAAAATGTGGACCGATGAACCCGACGACGACGTCTATGACGACAGACGCAATGCCATGCCAACAGGTTATCGGATTATAGGATCCGGTAACCTAAAATAGGGATAATGTAATAAATCACAGGACATTGCCACTGCACCAGTTAAAAGGCCAATAGGAATCAAAGCTACCTCTCTGTTTCAAAATTGAGCATTGGATAATAATATGAGACACACAATACTGGTGACTTGATAACCAGACATGCAAACAAATGTAGTGCACCTAGCTGCAGAGATCAATCATACCAACAACTTTTGCTCTTCTCAGCATTGCTGAGTAATGCTCAGAATCCTGTTGAAAAGAGTGAAAGTGCCGCAGGTGCTGGTCCACCCTTGTTATGAGTCGCTTACAACCTGCCACCGGGCATCGCTTGTGCTTTCGGTGCTTGGACGGGTCCTGTGATTAACAAATTTATCAAAGCAAAAATAGCCTCATAATCCATTCATCATGTTCATCGAGTATGCCAGAATAGAAACACACTTGAATTTTTCAAACAACTTACACTTCCATTTTTCCTCAGTTTTGTCTTTAAGACTGGAAAAAAAGACAGCCACTTGGCTGTTTTTTCTTTCTGAAGCTTGTGTATTTGCCTCAAGTGACGAGGCATGTGGACTATTCCCGTCACCTCACAAAGGGGGCAATCAAAACGCCTTCTCACCCGGCGTGTCACACCCTCCTCCTGAATTTTCTTCACCGCTTGTGAAATATTCATCTTAAAATACACAAAAGCTTCATAATTTCCGAGGTGTCATATGAATAAGATATATTATACATACACAGCCATGATCATTGGGTTCAAACATGAAGGTAAACGTCAAGGCCTACATGTAAATATGCTCTACATGCATTTCGGTGTTGAGAATGAAATAAATGTATAACAACCTGACTAACCAAAAAAATTAGCCCAAGGACTGAGAAAGGTTACCGGAACTGACGTTCTACACATATATACCTAAAGAGTATGTCAGTTTAACTTTGACCACAGATGTTTTCAGAGTCATCATGATTCTTGACAAGGTATATGCTGGGTAGGAATTAGAGCTTCACACGAAATGCCCCAAGGCATCTCTAGGCCTTGATGTCTAGTTTCTTTTGTTTTATTTCATTGTTTGTTCTGTGTACCATATGATACAGTGGTAACATCAGAGTGACTGCAGGCTCCACACTTGATGATTGGTGTCCTGTTTCTTGTTAATAAGTCATACTAATATCAACTTATGTTTGAGTATGTGTAATGATTCCTCTGACAATTTTTATAGCAACAATTAATAACATAATGAACTTTTCCCTAAGAGCCCAGAGCAGCAGTCGGACAACTCAGAATTGACTAACAGGTCTGCAAGAATGAGACCATCAAGACGACATTGTTTGGGTTCTCCTATTACGTCCCCCAGAGTCGCCCTGCATCGGAGACTCCAGCAACCGTGGCATCCCACATACAGGTATTGGATAAACTGGTGCTCTCATGCAACATCGTTATAAGATGAACTGTCGCAAACTTTATAGCACCTTAAGATGTATGAACAATGTGGCTCAGTGGCTGGTTATCCGGCCTGCTTTCTGGGGCCAAACACATGTTCCCGGATCACCATATGCATTCTCAATATCTTCTTTTCTCATTTTCAATCTTGTCTGCAGGTCCTAATTTGATATTGTTGCAGTTTGTACTCTGTATTAAAATTATGTTCACTGAATATTTATCCCATTTCAGTCTCTGAAGAACGAGCTTCGAAAATAACATATACCACTAGTACTTTGTACTAAGATCCATAATGTCATTGAATATAACAGTTGTAACTGTATTCAACACTTCTGGATATTCACAGAATGAATATTGTGAGAAAATCGCATTTAAATATTTTGCTCGGAAAGTGTAATACAACACTGCATTCCTTGGCCGAAATAACTTCATACTTCCTTTTGATGTTTTGATAAACAATAAAGTCTATAATACATACCACTAGTACATAAATAAATAAAATCTGGATTAGCTGAATGCAAAAAAAATCGAATAACTATATTGAATTGAACAAACTACTTTGCGGATTACCAAAAACATTCTTCACTCTACAGATTCAACAATTTATTAACTCCCCCGAATGAATACACACCATCCGCAACATCTCAACAACTGACTTTAAATACATTCAATAGAGAAAACAATATAATATTGATAAAAAATATCATTGCACTATACAGTGAATAGACACATAATAACATGCAATGAAATACAACATTGTGAAAATGCGACAAAAGATGCCAATAAATAACGAAACATGCAAAATCAATGTGTTAAGTACAGTAAGCATTCAAATTGGTGCCATCAATATTTGACATCAAGTTCGACTAGTTTTTGAATAAATGAATAAATGTAGAGTTCAACTGTAATAACAACAATTTAACATTAAATGAACAACAAACAAAAATTTGAATACCATAATACCAAAACTTGAAAAACATATTCAGGTAAAAAATGTATAAACCACCAAGTTCGGTAATCATACAATAATAGAACAGAAAAAGCCTTTTACATTTTTTGAACTTCATGACCCTGTCTCACATGACACATTCGTAAATATACAAGTACAGGATGTTTTAAAATACATTATAGAAAGTATTCACGTTTCATTATACAACAGTAATGATGTCAACAATCACACGACAAACACATTGGACGTGTTCAGAAATATCTGCCGAAAACACATTACATGTCATCGTGAAAACATGCAATTTGGTAACTATTCCAGTGTGCCGTGTAATCAGAAAGTTCAGACTGATGTGTTTGTGCAAGTTGTTCATAACTCTCCAGACCAGATACCATAACATGAACCAGTTTTTGTTCTGGCCAGAACCCAGGCCAGGTAACATCGATTGTTGACTTTCTCACGGGTGGGAGTCCAATACAAGAGATGAATCTGTGCAGAGCGGGCACCAGCACTTGTTTCCCAGCACTTGCCACTATTCTACATATGAGCCAGGCATATTAATCCTAAATGGAGGCATCATACACTTGGTGGTGCAAACGATGTACCGCGTGTGAATTTTTCCTTCATAATGGGAGCTGCCACAACTGTACTGAAAGAAGGCTTGACGATAGGGCTTAGATATTGGCACTTTCAAATGGGAAGTCATATCTGGTGATTTGTATGGTGACCTGAATTTGACCTTAGATGACTTGAAATGTGAAAACAGCCATTTTTGCCAAATTCGCCTCTACAAACGAAATACTTGTAGATAGAGCTTATGTTTGCGTTGTGAGTATATAGGAACTCCTATATGGCACAGCTAATGATCGTATATAGCACAACTATTGGTGACTTCCAGGCTGTCGTCAGAATCTTTGTAATTCCCAGGGAACCTGACACCACCAAGGCTCTCCACAGCCAGGGAGGGTAACGGCACCCAGGTTGAAGAGTATTCTGATAATAACGGACAGTGCATTCTGATAACGGAAGTATTGGTCGAATACCATGTCTAGCTAATGTTCGTGTTTTCGCATTATAAAATAATACTTAATACTGAGCATTGATTCCACGTCTATATGACCAGCATACAATCACTTCAGACTTCAGAATCACTTCAGACACCACCATCGCTCTTCACAGCCAAGGAGGGTACCGGCACCCAGGTTGAAGAGTACCCCAGCCCCCCCCCCCCCCCCTCAGTGCATTCTGTGTAACTAAGGTGTATCTTAAACCTACAGAACACGACCTGTATTTAGAAGCCACCTCAGCCCACCCTCACCAGTGCAAAAAGGACCTCATTAAAGGCATGTACACAAGGATAAAAAGAATCTGCTCGTTAGAGGATGACTTCCTGGAAATCTCAAAACAAATGACATTATTTTTCCTCCAACGGGGATACAACAAACGGACCCTCAGACTCATATTTAATGAGGTACGAGTACCGCCTCCTACCCCTCCCCGCAATCCCCAAGGGATGCATCCGACCATTCTTCACCCAGACCACGTATTAACCTAATATCAACCCACCAACAGGGCTTAGCCCCCCTTCAACCGTATGTCAACCTCTACTAGGCTGAATTCCTTAACGCAATCGACCCTAGACATCGGCCCCGCTACCACAAAATGATGGGCGCCCCCCGCACCCCGAATAGCCCAAAGACATTGACGGGAACACATGCCCTCATAAGAGACTGCACTTTCATACAGCATTCGTCAGCGCACGCATTTAGGATTTGGAACTTTTGCACTATTGAATTTTGAACTAACAGACATAAACAAGAGATAATGTTTTCACTTGGTGAGCTTCTGTGTAAAAACACGAAAAAATCTTAGTATTGACAAGTTCAGATTTATGAAGATTGGGAAGAACTTAATGATAAATGAGGAGTATCGTCAGTACGTGGAGCCTCAAATCATTCTTTAAAAACATCCATATATCCACTTCTACCATCCCCGACAACGCTCACATGTTTCCTCAGGCTGTAACGCGTGTGCAGGTTTTCTCCCTCAGGCTGATACGCGTAAACCACCAAAACCTTCTTAGTTCATAAAATACTGAATTTAAACAATTGGTCGAATGGTGTAACAATAAATAAAGATTTCTCCGAGCATTCTATGATTTACCAACTTGCACTTCGTTGGTTTCAATTGATAACCGATGATATTTCACAAACGAGTCGCAAGCTGGCATGTGTTGTCACGAACTGTGTGCCCATTTTCGTAAATATAACGATGTTTGCAAGTAATTCATAGAAGCATGTAACAATGTAAGTGTCAATTATTCGGAAAATGTGTGTGTAAGGATGCATGTACTTTGAAATTTTACTCACCACCAGCTGAGAAAATCTCGAATGTTTCCTCGTGATTGTTCTGAAAATTTGACATTTTTACTAATAATTTATTGCATGTTACTGTACTTAGGAATGTGATCATCATCTTTTCATGAATGCTGGCAAGTCAAACTTCCATTTCTGATATTATCAAGCAGAGCCCACTTTGTAATACTTGGATTTAATTGGTCACGTGTTGAAAGAGGACAAACAATAGACCGACGATGGACGAGAACCATGACAATAGCTCATCGGCCCAATAGTGTCTAAGTTGTACATACCTTGTCAGAAGCCTGTATATCATCTTGCTGTGATGGATCAAATCGAGTGGTAGGAACATGGCCTTCTGCAAAAAAAGTTAAGATATCGTAGCAGCTGATGGTGACTAAGATTAAAATGCGGAAGAGTTGCATTGTTGAATCGCTATTTTGCAAGTTGTTTGCTCAACGAATATGGAACAATATATATCGATCTTTGTTGATTTTTTGTACATTAAGATGGGAATGTGGCCGTCCACAGAGTTTGATCCATAGTCGGCATCAATCGATGTCTTTCGAAGGTTTAATGAAAGGAATAAAAACAACGCCGTCGTCTACATTACTGGGATATCTAGATTTGCATGTACCGCAACAGCATGCTTTAACCATTGTCTTCGCATCATTGATTTGTTATCGAATCGATCACTTATCTATAGATATGTGCATGACACAGACGATCGTCTGTTTGTCAACACGCGCACGTTGCGAACTTTGTCCGAGTTTTTCTCGGGTGGTTTTACACGGACAGCGCCCACAAAAAAACGTCACGCTATCGGTCAATATTATTGCATACGTAATTAGTGGGCGGAGTCGGCGATAGGTCAATTCACACTGTAGACCCAGGATATTAATCTGTTGGTTCTGGTTACAACAGTAACCATGCTCGCCTTTGCTGACTATATTTGTCTCGCTATAAACAATAGAACAGTGAAATACAATTTATTCTGGTAATTAATTATTTATTTCTATCCTTTTCACATTCAGGTTCATCATGTCTCAAGGGAACAGCAACAAGGAGGCTGAAGAATGTTTGAAAAGGGCGGCCGATCTGCTCATTGGAGGTGAAGTCTAAAATATTTTTCAGCATTGATTTTGCAAACACATTTTGACGTTTTAGTTGTCATTATTTTCTTAAATTATATTCTTATATATTGGCACCAGTACACCCACGACCATTTCCCAGTGTTCCCTCACCTATTCGACTTCAACATTCCGGCAGGAACTCAGCAACATATTTGCTCCTCACTCTGTCAGGAGACGTAGCTATGTGCCACGGTACACTTTGATACAAATAGAACAAGTAACCTAAAGTGGAGAGAATTATTTTGTGGCCAGCGGAGATATGTTGGGATGGGAAAGTTAGTGTGATTAATAACCTTAATTTAGTGGATTAAATTGCCTATTATTCTCCATATAATAAACAAAGCTGAACATATCTATAGATGTTTATCTGAGTTCAGACCTTCAATGGTTTTAATATTGCTCAGTGATTCGGATCAAATTGATAGTTTACACTTGATAGTTTATTTTGGTGTAAATGCCACTTTTTTCATCACATTTATCACTTTATCATATACTAATTCCATCAGGTGTACAGTAGAAACAACTACATTTACCACACTGTCTGCACCTGATGACGCCAGTGTGTCTTTTGATAAAGTATTTGGTCGGGCTTCGTTTCTATTTCAAAATGTTGTATTTTACGTTTGTTATTGGAAACATCAGAATTTGGCTGTATCGGTGGTAATAGATTGATACTTACATTCGACCTCGTCCTAAAATCGTCAATATCTCGGAAACGGTGCATCGTAGAGCGAAACAGAGGTTATTTTAGGCTAACATGTCTAGGTGGTATGATGGATGAACTTTGACTTTAGCCTAAAAGTTTTCTGCTGATGTTATGTTGGTGTTGTCGACTTCGATGTAGGTGGCTTACCGCAGCTGACGTCGAAGGACATAACCCGCTGACCATGCTAACCCGAAGTGCCAACACTGGAAGAGAAGCAGGTGTCGCGATGATGGTGTTGTCGATTTTGATGTAGGCGGCTTACCGCAGCTGACATCGAAGGACATAACCTCAGGAATCGCGAGGCTTACCCCAGAAGAATAGCAAGATGGATGGATCGCAGCATATAAACACATATTCCCTCAGGCAGAGAGATTGACTGGATTTCCAACATTCTCCCACATCAGAAAGGTCTACTGTCCTGTCCGATCTGCTCTGATGAAAAGTTCAAACCGGCAAGGCATGGAAAAGTTGTTGTTCACATGCGGCTGTCACACATGAAG
Organism: Terebella lapidaria; assembly: GCA_949152475.1. NCBI lineage: Eukaryota > Metazoa > Annelida > Polychaeta > Terebellida > Terebellidae > Terebella > Terebella lapidaria. The sequence continues at coordinate 25,641,658 of OX424568.1, read as the reverse complement.
CATGCAGACGAAGTTCAAGGGATATCTGTCGCTAAGTGTAACCTGGACTGTTCCACTCCATCGGCCATGCGCTATGGCCACTATCATTGTGTTTGTGGCACAGTTCTCTCGAGGAAACAGCACATGAATTACCACTCGACGCACAGCATGCAGTCCGATCATCTAACGTCCAACTGTGGTGATGGAATACATCTTCCACCAACAGAAGCATGAGTGCCAAATCTGCACCCAGTTTATGATCCGGATACAAGAGCAAGACGGTTACCATCGAAGACCTGCTGCAGTTCAACAGACACCAAAGACAATCATTGGTCCATTGGCCACTGCATGTTGTATCTGTGGAACAGTCATGCTCAAGAGGAACATTGCCAGGCATATGCGGGATGTGCACCATACAAATCAGACACCCTCCAAACTGGAAGCAGTTCTTGTGTCACCTTCAGAAGGAATTTACATGGTGAGCAAAAGTTCTCAAGGGAACCAGCATCCTCTACATGTCCAGATACACAGCAGCCACTCAGTTCAATCCATTGTCTGTGAATCAGACACATGTACAGAGGTTGGGAAAGCCTATGGACGAAGGAAAGTGTCTTCGTTCACTTGTGACCATGTTATTGCAGCTCAACAAAGTAAGATTTGTTCATCTACCAGTGTCTCAATAACAGTGAACGATGTGCAAGACATGGTGGATAACCATATATTAAGAAGTCTCTTGGCGAACTGTCTGGACGTATCCTGTCGTGTCAAGGACGTGGAATCCCATTGGTTTCATCATGGCAGCCACATCTAAATTCTTCTAACTACGTTTATTTATCTGTAGATACCACGAGGGCGAAAAGTTACGCCATATTAGGACGAGTAGTTGTGCGGTAAAATTTGATGTCAGGGGAATATATGTATCAACCTATTACCGTGGATATAAACCAAATTTTGATGATGCCAATGAAAAACTTAATATGACTGTCCATGTGTGCAGGGCATATCACAGTGTGTGCAAAAGAAGTTGGCAAAAGTGCACATTTTTGTTAATTACCCCTCACAGCGCAATGTTCCCGAAAGACCAGAAGATGAGAGTGAAGATCAATTGAACGACAGCTGCACTGGTCCTGAAACAAATGTGAACCTTCAGCATGAGTATTTAGAGTATTTGTACACATCCAAGATAATCCCAGTTAATGTGGACAAAATATATGAATAGCTCCGTAGATCACATGACATCCAAAATACCTCCAGAAGAAGTCTGTCCACTATGTCCAATGTAAGTATCATTCTATTACCACCAATACAATCAGATTTTGATGATGCCAATAAGAAACATAAAATAAAACATTTTGCATTAGAAACAAAGCCCGACCAGATAGTATATCCGAAGACACACTGGCGTCATCAGGGGCAGACAGTGTGTTAAATGTAGTTGTTTCTACTGTACACCTGATGGAGGAATTAGTATACAACTGAAATTGACTGCCAAGGTACACACCAAGAAAGGGACAATTTACGACATTGCTTCCCTGTGTAAAGGTAATTATTATATTTACCTGCCCGTCATCAGGGGCAGACAGTGTGTTAAATGTAGTTGTTTCTACTGTACACCTGATGGAGGAATTAGTATACAACTGAAATTGACTGCCAAGGTACACACCAAGAAAGGGACAATTTACGACATTGCTTCCCTATGTAAAGGTAATTATTATATACGACCTGCATATATTTTGTATGTCTGTTTGTGTGTCTGTTAGCAGCCTAGCATCCAGGGCTTTGATCCGATTATTTCAAATCAAAAACATTCATATAGATCTTCCAAAGAACCCATTGAATTTTGGGCGACATCGGATGAAAATTGTTGCCATGGCAACCATTTGAAAATCAGATTTTTCCCTATCCTTTAACATGGGCAAATATTCTATCTAAGCCTGTGCCTTCAATAAAGAATATTTTTTTCTATGAAATTTTGATCAGGGATGTGCATTAACACATAGAAAATTACCAAAATAAAATTTAAGGTCAAGGTCGAATAATAAGATCAACTTCACATAAAAGGTCAAATAGGGAAAATCACTATAACTATAAGATTATATTTGAGATGTCAACGTCAAACTAATTTTGTAATTTTCTATGTCCAAAAACCTTTTGTATGTGTATGTCATATCACACTTGGCCCTCGCCAACCTAGAAGGGGGGGGGGAATGGTACTGAACCCGCCTCTCTTCAATCGTGGGATTCTCTTTAAAGCGAGTAGGCTGTATATATCACTCACAAATGTTAGATATGTGAATGTTAGTGATATTATTTCTTATGAATAATTATTTTGAATCGATGCCAAAACATAATACTCTAGGTAAATAAGCCTACATGTATGTCCAGATGAGGAATAAATCAATTTGGAATATTAAGTTCGCTTTAAAACGAAGCCCCATGTTTTAAAGCAATAGGCAGGTTCAGTACCGGATTTGAAACTAAGGCTGACATATGGTTTTCTTAACCACTCCACCGATTTTTAGGTTTAAGATGACCATTGCTGGGACTAGTCAGGTGGTGTGTCGGGATAGTTGGTCAGAAGCAGAAACCCATAAGAAGGGTTCCTGTCAGACGACAAATTGTTGCCGCGCGTTTTAGTTGATGTCCTGTTTCATCAAGTCGACAGACCGATTCGGAGGTGGAAGCGTGATGGTGTGGGGAGCGATCAGCTACAACCGCAAATCAGCACTCGTGGTCATTCCCGGAACACTCACAGCCCACTGTTAACTGCGTGATATCCTGGGACCAGTCGCCATTCCTTTTGGCCTTGCCACCATAGGACGTGGATTCATATACCAAGATGACAACGAAACTCAACACCGAGCCAGAATTGTGAACGACTTCTGGGAGAACCGGGAAGACTGCTTACACATGCTGTGGCCTGCTAAATCTCCCGAACGTCATCGAACATGTATGGGACATGTTGGGTAGACGCATCAGGAAAATCGACTCACCAGTGCGCAATCTTGATGAACTTGCAACAGCACTTAGTGCCGAATGGGGTCTTATTCCTCAACAAGATATCCAGAAACTACGGTGGCTTTTTTTCTGCCAGGCATTCTTTTCTTCAGATCGTATTCTTTGCGCGACATTATATGCATTTATTTGCAGGCAAACAATTATTTTTAGCGAGAAAACAATATTGTTTGTGCGACAACAATATTTCTTTCCGTGCAAACAACTATTCTTTACGGGAAAACAATGTTCTTTGCCCAAAAACAACTATTCTTTGCGGGAAAACAATATTTGTTTGCGCAACAACAATATTTCTTTCCGTTCAAACAAGTATTCTTTATGGGAAATCAATGTGCTATAGTTTGCGGGAAAACAATATTGTTTGCGCGACAACAATATTTCTTCTCGTGCAAAGAAGTATTCTTTGCGCGGAAACAATCATTCGTGCAATGCTTGGTCATTCGGTATTCCCTCCTACTCATAACAATCAGAGACAGCCTGCATGATGGTCAGCACGGATGAGGTAATTAAAGGAATATTTACTCAATTTACCTGTATTTATCAACCGAATTAAAGCTCATACATGTATTTGTATCTAGGGACCTAAATATATATCTCAAATAATTAGTATACCAATTGATTCGAGATAATTTGGAGTCGGATCCAGGCAGAGTTGTTCGTGTCATACTAGTAATCCCGATCATGCATGTTCTGAGTTACTATCCGCCCTCCCCCTCCGCGCGCGCCACAGATCCACACATGGCGGTCGCTCGATCCATGCTTAACGTTACGGACCGGAATCGGTTTCCTTATATGGTCAAAATGGCGCATCAAATTACTATATTATTTAAAAACTCCCAGTTTCTCCTCCAAATGCACATGTAATATGTCTCTGTTTTGGTTTGTAATATGCTTGTTCTATGTATTCAAATGTATCATGTGTACATCATTTGAGGGGATGACGATAATTTGAGGTTGCTAATTTGTAAGCGATCCTCATGCACGAACCATTTTATTGTGTGCTAGCTATGCAGATTCTATGTTTTAGAAATTGAAAGTTGGATACGTAAATATTTGGCTTTTCAACATGAGACATATGTACTTCATAAGGGGATGACGATAATTTGAGGTTGCTAATTTGTAAGACATCCTCATGCACGAACCATTCCACTGCATGCTAGCTGTGCAGATTCTGTCTTAGAACCTATGAAATAAATAGAACAGACTTTTAAAAATCAAACGAACATTAAAAGGTATATAAAATACTTCAATTTTACGCATGCTAAATCTTCAGATATTCCATTTGTTTCGTATTTATTTGGGATTAGTGTGTTAGTTTCACCAATGAAGTATCATGTCAGAAAAAAGCAATAAGAAACAAGAAATGGAAAGAATATAAAAATCACACTACCAAATGGCATAGAGCCATATGCAATTTGATCGACCTAGTTCTTTTGTTTAGGGGTCAGGCCATGTTGTTGTCAACGTTGTAAGGCTACTAGTAACGTTTTGGAGGCTGATGCGGACACAGGGTGAGTAAAATAAGTTTTCTGTCAAATATTGCCCATAATACTTTAGAATGGTCCTCGTGCTGTGCAATTATTCATAGTAGTCTGATTTGTTAAGAAATTGGCCTTGGCGGACAAATATGTAGTGTCCAAACATTCATCACAATGTTTTCATACTTAAGGTCAATGTATATCAACACTGTTTGAACTGGAGGTTTAAAATACTTCAAACTTCATTCGTGAGCAATATAATTACACAACTATGTGATTGTGTTTCCATCATGCGGGAAAGATCTTGTTCGGAGTGGCGTAAGAATACCCGAAAGCACGAGACCGAAGTGCTTTCTGGAATTCTTACGCCACTTCAAACAAGATCTTTCCCGCGTGCTAGAAAACACACAAACCTGGTTTCGTTTTTATCACATGCTATGAATTAATCATCCTAAAAGTAGAAAAATAGCATAGGCGAAAATGAAATGTGCCAGACTGAGTTATTTGTTTGTGTACTCAGTACTATTCGATGTGTGGACAACTGTTGTTGTTGAGTTGTAATCAAATTCACGCGCGACAATCTCCAGGCAACGTGCTGCAGCGCGAAACAAATATACAAGTAATCATACTATCAACTCATTAGCCTTTTGGCTTGTGATTAGGTACTTATGTACTTGTCATATATCTATTCCATGGCCTTTGTTTCGGATTTCTAAGTTATTTTCGTGGGTTGTTTGGCAGTTGTATACTAATTCCATCAGGTGTACAGTAGAAACAACTACATTTACCACACTGTCTGCCCCCGATGACGCCAGTGTTTGTTTTTTTTTGATAAGGTATTCGGTCGGGCTTTGTTTCTATTGCAAAGTGTTTTATTTTACGTGTGTTATTGGAATCATCAAAATTTGGCTGTATTGGTGGTAATAGATTGATTCTTACACGCACACGGTGGTTAGCCATTTTGAAAAAGTGAACGTGGACTGGTGCAGTTGTCGGATGATTTTATTCATCAATCCTACATTAGCAACAAGTGACAGGTAAATTTATTGTGTTAAATCATTCCGGTAATGCACATATATACCAATTTCATTGAAAGTCATTTTCAGTCCCTGTCAGACTCGATCACAACTCGTTTTTTTAACTCTTTTCGCAGTCCCTGTCGATGGCGCTCACTGGCCTCACGTGGTCAGCAGCAAGGGCGGCACGATTCTTGTGCTGGTCTTGTGCCGAATCTGCCATGCTGCTGACCAGTGTAGAGGGCGTCGACGGGACAACCCTCCACTCTCTCTCCTAACTTGTTGTTCTCCCCTGTGTCATTTCCCTTCGGGTTATATATCGGCGAGTTTTGCATTGATGTTATATCTGAAAAAATAAATAATGAATATATAAACTAGTTTTATGAGTATGTCAGCCATAGCATCGTCTTCATAAATGTTCTAACCATGACAGGCACATAATGCGGCTGTCGAAATCACCTCCACGTCATCCTGATCTTGATGACTTTGACTCTTCTGATTCTGAAATAGCACTCAACGTCGACGATCGTCAGGCGCTGAACGAACCAGAAAGTTGCGGGAGAAGAAACTGAGTTTGCCTGATGCGTTGGAATTAGTGTTCAAACTGTTGGACGTTTCATTTATAAAACTTCTAAACTCATCGATTGTGAATTTTCGGTTCCTTCAAATCATGGTCTCTTACATGTATAATTAGCTGTATTTTATATATATTTTTAATAATAATTTTGGAGAGGACAAAGTAATGAAATTTTGCAATTCTTTCAATTCAATATACATTCCATAGGTTTCGGAAGCATGAAAGGGAGTAGGCACGGAAAACCTGACTGAAAGTCAACTTGACAAGCAAAGGTCTGAAGGAAGAGAAAGTCTCGTTAAATATGGTAAAGTTACAGCATTCTGGCAGAAATGCTTTTGGCTTTGTCAAAATTTGTATGCCTCCATCCGCGACTTTTTCGGGAGGGGGCATACTGCTATTGCCCTGTCCGTCTGAAATCATAACTCCTTGCCGTTTACAAGAGAACATTGTGAAGTATCGCAAAACAGCACTAAGCTTCAAACTCTTATAACTTTTGATCAAATCATGTCATTGACACTCTGTAAAGAAGATTCCGCTCAACTCATTGAGTGCTTCAGTATAAGCCCACATCATATTTTCACTTTACTAATACACCCAAATACCCCCCCCCCCCCCCCCCCATCCACAAGCTACCACTCAACTACCTGCGTACGATGAAAAGTGACACAGCTTGAAACTCACTTTTCTTCTCTTGATTGCTGACGATATGTCAATTGAGACGGGCTTTCTGGGGCATGATTACTGTGTGTAGCCTGCTTCGAAGATGCAGGATATTAAACATGATGTGATTGGATAGACGTGTACCGAAGAACGTTTCAATGATCGACGTGATATCTTCAGGTAATGTTTATGTTTGAGAAACAGGAACAAAAATCATATTAAATCAACCAGCAAGTAAATACACCAATGAAATAAATACAACAGGCTCAAATCAAAAGAAAATTAATAGGTATGTAAAAATACTTCATTTTTGCACATACTAAACCCTTAGATATTCAATTTGTTTTGTGTTTATTTTGGTTGAGTGTTCTAGTTTCACAAATAAAGTTTAACCGATTAAAAAAATGAGAAATAGAATAAATGATAGAGTAGATCTGCCAAATGGAAAAGACAAGGAGCAACTCTGCACCTTATCTATTATTGTTATTTGAATATTTATATGGCGACGTGTTCAGACTCGTTTCAGACTAGTACATGTTCAAACCTGTTTCAGTCATGTCCAGATTTGTTTCAGATATGTTTCACTATGGTACAGAAAAACAATGAACTTGTCCAAAGAAAACAAGTAGTTTCTCAGGGTGGAAGTCTCCCGTTTTGGCACACCATAACCTGATCAATGCTGATAGATGGGTTATGAAGCATGTTTTTATTTTGGTGTCCTCCAACCCTTGGAGCCCATTCACCGAGAAAAGGATGGCGGAAACATGATTTGCCGCCACCCTGGTTTGGTATTTTGATTTTGATCCACCACCAAAATCTTGGAAGTGGTCCAAGAAGTCGTTAAGAATGGCGCCTGAAGGCACCTTTGATGGGCCAGGTATACATCTGTCATCCCTTCCTCGCCTGCGGCCAGCTCCGAAGCTACGGATGCAGTTGCCGCCTCCGCCTCTCCTTCCACTAACATATCTTCTGTCACATTATGTTTAGTCATCATTTCTTCCTCAGCTAAACAAAATAAAATATTAGAATTCACCGGACATACTAGCAAAATACACTAGGACAAATGGGCTACGTTGATTACCAGAGAATTTCACTATGTCAGAGCAATAGCATGTTGGACTAAACTAACATTTCAATCTTCACAATGATTTTTTTCTTGAGTTATCGCATGCAAGTATCTTGTACCCGGTCTTTCTTTCGGATTTGTTAATATTGCCATTCTTCAGTAGATCCAGAAAAAAAGTGAAAACAGATAGGCTACTCCTGAAAAAGTAGAGGAGGTACTGCTAACCTTGGTGTTAGCCGTGGTTCGTACTGTCTCTTGGCTAACGACGGCATGTGTAGCGCCTGATAGCGACTACCTAGCGCCAACGCAGCATGAACAGTACGTCTACCCTTGCTAATACGCCCGTCGATTGCCTCTTCTGGAACACCCTGCGATGTATATAGTGCAATACCGAGGTGTTTATCTGCATTAACGACAGTCATAGACTCTTCACCCAGAAGTACCTGCCTCTGAGGGGATGTATCTTTACCAAAAACTAGCACGTGTGATTTGTCGGGATTAAAATCATAACGCCACCTTTTACTATGGGAGTACGCTCTATCAAGCATAGCTTGTAATGGTGCTTTATGTAGTGCAATAAGGGATACATCGTCTGCATACGCTGGGGATGCAACATCTAGACCAAACACCTTCGCACCATGACCATCAATCCTCAACTGGTTAAGCAGATCGTTATTGAACACCACATATAATAACATTGAAAATGGACCACCCTGATGAACTCCCTGCTCTGCGACAAACCAGTGAGATAAACCACCTGCGACTTGAACTGAACACCTGAAGCCCTGATAGAAATCATACAGAATAGCTAACAAGTGTTTATTGCAACCTATCTGTGCGAGTTTATATAATAACCCTGGATGCCATACCATGTCGAAAGCTTTCCTAGTGTCTAGGAGACACACATACACCGAATTACCCCCTTGCAGTAAATGTGATATACTCTCCCTAAGAAGAAAAATATATGTTGTATTTTTGGCCCCATGGCCCCACTGGTGAGGAGTTTGCCCATGCGTGAACTGATTGCTACCGAATTAAGCCAACGATGACATTACCTATATTTTAAGTCACAAACTCACATTACAACACAACTAAGTAGCAAATATTGAGCAATGACAACACACAATGATCCTTTGTGGGAAAGTGCAACTAAAACACTTTTTGGCAAAAATAATGTACAGCTACAAACAATGCGGATGAGAATCAATTTACGCATGGACAAGCTCCACCCCTGTAATGGAGGTATTATGGTAGCGTAGAACTTTCACGAGAAATGATCTCTGTGAGAGGGAACTCGAGAGATTTATTACAATACGAGTTCGAGTTCACAATACGAATCGAGATAATTTTCATGTTATTAGCAAACTGATCAAAAGGCCTTATAATTGAAATTGATCTAGTATTTATTTTAAGGATCCTTTAACCACGGAACGTACTGTGTTCACTCATCCTTAAATGTTTTCGTGTTCACTCAGCCTCAAGTATTGATTCCAACCTCATTTGTCCCCGTGGCCGCAGACGTAACCTTAAGTTCTGCTGTTGTGATGTTTTTTACCATTATACTTTTAACATTATAAGACACGTGCCTGTTAGAATAACAATTAGTATATACCTCTGACCAGGTCTACTTCATGAGTTAGAGGTAAACCCATTGAGAACAATAGGGCCAGTACGGACACCAAGTAGGCCTACCAGATGTAAAGTTACACGTAATATTTAACAAAAGCAAGTGCATATAAGCAAAACGTGTTCATATCGACAGGATATGGGATCTTCACCCAAAAAGCCTTCGGAAAAGGGGAATTTCTCATGGTCTATCGGGGAGAACTCTTGTCCTATAACGATGCTCTCAAACGGGAAAGAAAATACCCCACAGGCTGGGCATACATGTACTACTTCCCTTTCGAGGGAAGTAAGTTCTGGTAAGGTATTCCCATTACCATTATCATTCATTTACCTCATTAATATTGTTTACACTTCTGCATTTGTTCTCCAATTTCCGTTATCAGTAAATTTGAATGATGAATGCATACATTCGGTTTATCAGAAGGTGCATAAATGATCAGCAGTGTGTCATAACTTTTTTTAAACAAGTATTACATTCATAGACTGTTGTTTGCAGTTATGACGCAACCAAGTCGAACACACTAGGACGATATGTTAACGACATATACGTGTTCGAATCGCCTAATGCCAAGATGCGCTTGGTCATATGTCAAAACAGACCACACCTGTGCCTCTTTGCTGAAGACGACATCAAACTGGCTCGGAGTTGAGATATGATTATGGCTTCAAAGATGTTCCATGGCGAAAAAAGGTACTGTGTTGAGCTATAATACCATCAAATAATAATTCGAAAGTTTTTGACAGGTATATATGGTGTCAATGTATTCTGAGACCAGGCCGTTTGGAGCATCATTTGCAATTTTGGCTGTGTATCTGAGTCACCCGCGTTTGTAGAGTTATCCCGTAATCGTGTCTGAATTCACAAATTCGCACAAATCTTTTTCGAATGTTTAAAAGCTCTGTACTGGGTAATACGGCGGCTTATTTGTGTCATTTTCATTTGGTTTAGATTTGTTTGGTATTTGGTGGCGGGGGGATTTTTTGGAGACTGGGAGATTTTCAAGTGGCGAAAATATTTTAGCTGGGGCGAAAATATTTTTAGCTGCAGCTGAAATGGTTATAGCTGCAGCGAAAATAGTTTTAGCTGGAACAAAAATAGTTTTAGCTGCAGCGAAAATGTTTTAGCTGAGGCAAAAATAGTTTTTAGCTGCAACGAAAATGTTTTAGCTGAGGCGAAAGTAGTTTTAGAATTTGGAACCCCATATTTCAAATGTATCCATGCAAAACGCTTCGTTAATATCCTAAGCAAAATCTCAGAATTGGTTCCCAAATCCGCTTCCAATCACACAATGTCATATTAATGAATGTTTAAAAGTCTGAAAATCATCATATTATTTCAAATTTCAGCCCCTCAGAATGGGTCCAGGTGGAGATACACCCTTAATTTACATTGAGGTAGGCCTGCTTGTTGAAATTACGGTATCCAGATCAGTTAATCATGGATTTGTGTGATATACAATGCAAAATTAAATCCGTTGAAACTGTTGAAATGGCGGTCCCTTATAAAGCGTAACAAATACCCACCGGCAAGTCCAAATCGCTGCCTGTGATCTTATTTTCCCGGAAGTGGTACCAACAGATGTAGCTTATCGATATTTATTTGTTTCTGTGATATTTTAGTTCGAACCCCCAAATTGCATTACTAAGTACGAACATCGAAAGTTACACATGCTTACTAGGGTCGGATATGTCCTGGGGGACAGGCTTACTCATTTTTTTCTTGACAATCAGTTCTAAAATTAGAAATTAAACAGTGAAACCTCATGCCAATACAATTTTGAGATTTGCAATTTTAACCAATAACAACTGAAAAAAACCCAAATATTTTGGGGCAGATCGTTGCAGTCCTGGCCATGAACGTCAACATAAAAAACAGAAATAGGCAGGGTATTCTACGGCAATTCCTTTCAACTGATTCAGATCCAGTGTTAGGGATTTTCTTTCAGATCAAGGTGTGCGTTTTGGAATTATGATTTGCTATTGGTCAAGCCCAAATCTTTGCAAACCATGTAAAAAGACCCAATACTGAGACAGAGTGTGTAAGCGGCATCCATGGTTACATGTGTTGTCAAAGATTATGGGATGGTCATTCCTAACCATCACATCAATTTTGGGGCACCCACACCATCACCCACCATATGAATATGTACATGTAATGTCTCTTCAATCATGATTTGGAAACATTCTTTTTTACTTTTCACAATTGAAGTTGGGATCGAGGAAATAGAGGAAACAAAAAATATTGCCAAAAATAGGAACGGAGTGGGAAAAATTACTAGAATGAGTCAAAGTATGAACCTCCACGAAAAAGTATCAAGTGGTACAAGAAGCTGGTCTTCTGATACTTCTCGCTGCTCTTAAGTTCAAGGTCACCAAAAGGTTCACCATATATGACTACAAACCTAAGCTCTATGATATGATCAAGCGTTTTCATTCCAGAGGCCAATTTGTGGATTTCAGACCATTTTGGAATGGCTATTTGACGTTCCAAGGTCGTCGAAGGTCAAATTCAAGGTCACCACTCAAATCGCCATATATGACTTCCAATTTGAATGTACCATTATCTAAGCTCATCTTCAAGTGTTCTATGTGAACACAGGTACAGTGTAACAGCTCCCATTGAAATAAAGAAAAAATACAAAAAAAGTCCAAAAAAGTTTTTTTTCAGTTTTTTCACTGACCCACCAGGAAACTCCGACTGCCGGCAACACGCAGACCAGCGATTTAAGGACAACGAAAAATTTGCCTGTAAACAAAAAAGCTAAAAATGTGGATGACGACGACGGAGGCAACGCCATGGGGCCATTAGTTTATCGGATCATAGGTTCGGGAACTTAAATATGAACAAACCTATTTCTCGTGATATGAACTTCAAACGTAAACCATCTCTATCCAGCCCGAGATTCATCCACCATTTGGCAGTTTCATCCTGATCACGCCTCTGCATCAGGGACTGGAAAAAATTTCATGAAAGTAAATTCATATTAGACATTAAAGCCTACATGTCATGTACATGTAGAGGCCTTGTCTATTCCCATACTCTGTATTTTTTTTCTTTGTTTTTTAATTTTAAAAATGGAAGGTATAGTTTGAAATGTGTGACTGTTTGGTACATATCTGTTTGGTACACTTTTATTCTGATTTGGGTGTATGACTAAGATCTGAATCTAAAGTGCTTCCAATTTTTACCCATGCTTTTATCCAAACCCCCTGCATCTTATAAACATACTAATAACTTCTGGGCGGTTATGTAAGAAACTAATTAATCATTTTAATAGATCATTGGGTGGTTGAATTGAACCAAATTCATCAAAGATGAAATTGGAACCAATTACTAGTACCAATCCAACACTAGTCTAAATAGGCTAATTTCAGCACAAAGTGTCCTCATTCAGGGGTCATGATCTTACCATAATAAGTACCATGTGAAATATAATGAAAAGCAGTTGAAATATGCAACCTGTGGAGCGTTCACAAGGAAATCTCTACAACAATTTAGTTTATTACCTCTTGTCGAGCAGTTAAACTGGCCTTCAGCTGAAAAAAAGATTGAAAACTTTTAAAGAACAAATGAAGATGACCAATTTTCATAAGGCCTAACAGAAAATTAGCCCAATGGCTGAAATAGGTTACTGGACAATTTCAGTTTGAAACATTGCCGGTGAGATAATACCTTGAGATTAATTGCTTACGTCATCTCGGGTCGAGTTCAAGGTCACTGAAGCTGCATGGTAAATAGCTTCCTATAGGCTAGTTTTACACATTTATAGAAGTCATACGCGACCTTTGGAGTTATTATTCTTCTGATGTCAAGTTCAAGGCCATCAAAAGCTGCTTATATTATTCTAACACAAATTTAATTCTTCTGTCAATTGAATTACAAAGTATGAAATCAAGTTGAACATGCTGGGACATATTGAGTTAAGGGGTGAAGTAACTTATAATAAAATTTGTGTTGTTCTTTATGCACCCTATGATGTCAGAATGAGCATTAGCCTATGATTTACATATATTCTCTTGGAGAAAAACATGTCAAAAAACCTGGAAATAATTGTACATTTTCTATTGGAGAAAGATTACTGAATTCATAAACATCAATGGCATATTAAAAAAGTATATGCACAGAAATGGGTTGGGTATGTGCATACGAGTATGACATTAGAAAATCATCACACTTGTTAGTGTTGATCTGTTGGGTATCTAGCAGTGAATGTTATTTTTATAGATATTTTTCACTCTAATGAAGATAAAAATATTTCTGATTTGAAAGGATGAAGGTAAGATATAAAGTGCCTGCTTCATAGTAACACATTTCCGAGCTCTGAGTCTCTCATTTCACTACAGAACACCTACAAGTCGTTGGTTTCTGGGGACCTATGCGGGCCCCAGACCCCACGTCTGTTGCATTCGTCAGTCTACCCAACTGTCCCCTCCTTTCGGAAATTTTGTGTCCTCCTCTGTGTAGTACTAGGTTGCATACCCAATGCAGGGGTATTTTGTGTTGATCCATTCTGTAACCTTTAACTAATCGCATGCTGGGTGGTTATTATGTGTCAATAAAATATTATTTGCCATGCAGTTTTTGATGCACAAATATCATTTATATTCAAGGCGACTTTTTCAGCAGTACACCAGAGAGCATCTCACAGATAGTAAATTCCTTTTTTTTTTCACCGATTTTGTCTGACTGGTCATTCAAGGTACCCACATCACCAATGATGCTCCACCCAAGGTCAGTCTTTTGGGCATATGGCGCCTTTGAACCAACGGGAGGAGGGATCACTTCTCTTGGTATGAGTGCTTGGGTACAGTTGTATCCTATCAACAAGCCAATCGAACATGGCTTCAGAGGAAGCATACAATCAGCGATAGGGCCAAGCCTTGGCAACTTCAGGGGTCGGTATATGGTCCTTTGTGGCAGGAATGGTATCCCGCGTGTAGGTGACCGGAAGTGCAACAGTAACCAGTTCATTGTGTGCTCGTACTTGAAATCCAGAAAACTTCTCACATCCAACTAGTTCGTTAACTGAGGACATCGTTGATAGACGGAGATGTGTCTTCACCCCCGAGAGTCCCAGTTTGTCTACAGTGGATCTGGTCACGAATGTTGTGTCTGATTGAGTGTCTAGCAAAGCATATGTTAGCACTTCAGTAGCAGGATTAGCTCGATGAGTCAACCAGACTGGCACGATCATACTGCACTTCTGGTTTGACATATTGGCTAGCGTCTTCATCGCAGTAGCCAAGGTCTCAGAGTTCTTGGGCCTAATATCAACGGCAAATGCATAGCTGTGCAGGGATGTCGGGTGACGCTTCTCACATACTTGACATTTCTTGGGATGCTTGCAGTCTCGACCAATGTGCCCATAGCTCATGCATCGGAAGCATAAGGCATGTTCTTTGACAAACTGATTCCGTTCTGTCAGACTCTTGGCTAGGAAACTGTCACACTTGTCTAAGTTGTGTTTCACCCTTGCACAGGACACATTTTTTCTTCTTGTCACCCGCAGGTCCTGAGGTTTGACTGTTCTTTTGAGATAACTTCACTGTTGTAGACTTCGATTCACCATTTTCCTGAGGGGATGACTTCACTGTTGCAGACTTTGATCCATTACCAGATGCGTCACTGGCCGTTGCTAAAGTGCGTGCTGAAGGTTTGTTTCTGTTCCTGTGGTGCACCCATGGTGCTCCGACATCTTTCACATTCGCATATGTTGCTGTGAAACACAGTGAGAGTATTTGATCCAGAAGCACGATTGAAAATTCGGTAATGTCTACCTTTGTTTTTTTCCTCTATCATGGCCTTGGCATGTTTTTTTGTCATTTATTAATTAATTCAGAGAATAGAAAGACGAGTTGCATGCACAAGATTCCACTATTGGTCTTTACATTTGATCGTTGATAAAACCTATCAGTACTATGTGGGTACGTTGCGATATTTTGGTGGGCAAAAATTGTGGCATTGCCCGTAAAGCAGGTTCCATGGTATACACACCTACACGCACACCAACACACACACACACCTACAAAGACTTACCTGGTTATTTGAAAATGTCATCTCAGTCTCCTGCGGGAGAATATGAAATTTCATTAATATCATTTAAAAGAAAAATGGATATCACTAAAAATATATAAATATTGGAATACCTTAAAATAGCAGATAAATCTAATCATTGACGTCTTACTCATCTCCTCTTCTCCCCCTTCTGTATATTGTCATGATAATGGAATAAATGGTGAAAATCATGATTAATGTAAAATATTCCATAATGATGATGCTAATGTTTGATGGTTATTGGTTTCGGGGTGATGGAGCAAAGGGGGGTTTGTCCATTGAGTAAGTCTGCTCAGGTGGTTGCCAGGGTCGGAAAAGTCCTAGGATACAGGCTTAGACTCATTTTTCTTGACAGTCAGTTTCTAAAATTAGAAATTGAAAGGTAAAGCCTCATGCCAATACAATTTTGAGATTTGCATTACCACCAACTCGTGTAAGTTACGCGTAAGTCGTTTGCACATTCACCTGCTGCCAATTTTCACCTACCTTTGTCCGATTGTTAGAAAAGAGTGAATTCACCCCTTATGTCTGACGCATATGTCTTCTGTAAAACATTACTTATTACTCTAAAAGCTGCTTTCTCACTCAGGCCTTTGTCCATTGTCCGAAACGCGGAGCCGTCCTGTATAAAAAAAGCGCTCCATTCGTGAATACCATACTCACTCTCTCTGAAACATTCAAAGCACCACTAAGTGATTTTCGTCAGCGAGGAGAGAAAACAAGATGGAGAAGTCTGCAATTTGATACAGGGAAAAACAATGGAGAAAGCTGATGTTTAGCCTGGCGTTCTCCCGGTACATTCCGAATGAGTCCACTTTAACATTTTGGGCCCTACAGCGACTAACCAACGAATTCAACCTGGCGTATCACCCGTATTTAGGTGAGTGTGAATACATGATATGACTTTTTTAGTGCGATGTGGAATTTATCACTAATTCATCGAAGCATTCCATCTGGTAATCTGCGTGTTACCCGTAAAACTTTGGGTTCAAAATTCTAAAAACAAAACTGATAACCCATACTCGGGAGAAAATGAGTTTGAATATCAATTTGAATATCACTTTTTAATTTATTTCGGCAATAGAATATTTTACATATACCTCTCGCATGGTTCACATTTCTATCCTTTCTGGTTAAACAAAGTTATGAATAGAACGCGACTGAATTAATTAATGTACAATCGAACCATTGACAATGATGTTATTGCATGAATATCAGTTTGTTCATTTTGGTATCAATCTATTACCAGCAATACACATAATGTGATACATAAGAAAATTCCCCCTTTTTCCCCTTGCAGAACCGCACTTTCAGCGAAAATGCGAAGCATGCTTTGGCGCTATTCATCGGGAAAACAAGATGCACGCCGTGGCACACCCATGCTGACACGTTTTGTGCAAAAGGTGCACGAAATATCAAACGTGTCAGGCTCTCCGTTGCGAGCGTGTGGTGGAATTTTATGATGTCACCAGCAACAAACCCGTGAGTGTGTCATTATAAATATATATATATATATATATATTCATGATATAACAATTACGTTGAACCCGAACCTTCAACTTTCCCGTTGTATATCCTCTGCGATTTTACAGTTGTCGTCCTGGGAGAAAGCGTGCTTAGACCTGGTGACCAGAGCGATCCTGAAAGTACGCAGGGGCGAGGAAGTCCCCACTCGTAAATGGAATGTTATAGCCAGACGACTTGAACGCGGCTTCCGCAAACAACAACGCATCGTTCGCCCATGTAAACAATTTCATTTGAAATGGATATAAGCAAAGCTAATGAATAGATAATCTTCGTTTTTCAAATCCAGTTGTCTGTAAATGATATGGTGATTATTCTGCAACCCTGTTATTTTTATTCTTCGCAGGGAAAACGACGGGAACACGCAAAGTATTTTGTAAATTTTAGTATAGGATTTTAGTGTAGTGTGTATGATGTATTTATGTTATATGATGTGCATTTATGATGTGATTTTAGCAAAGGTATATATTTTATTATATATATGTGTACAAGTATAGTTGTTATAGTTTTATCTATAGTTTTTGTCTATGTCGACGTGTTCAATTGTAATTATATTTTGTATGTTAGGTAAATTGCGTGCACGTGTTGATGTATGATGTATTATGTTGTATGATGTATTCATGATGTGATCTTAGTAAAGGTATATATTTTAGTATACATGTATGAGTATATTTGTTTTAGTTCTATACTTGTATGATGTGGTGTGCATTTATGATGTGATTTTACTGAAGATCATTTTGGTATAATCTAGTATTTGTAGACGTGTTATAATAAACTGGATGTGTGGATACTCTGATACCGACTTTGTACAATTATTCGTAAAGATATATACGTTAATTTTCACCACACATTTCTCAACTCGATAATTCACGACAAACGACTGTTCTCTAGTTTACCTCCATTTTATTAATACACTGACATATATTGGGGAATAGGAATGCATGGAACATCAAGAGAACACACACACACACCGAATGTTCACATTCACAAATCAATAGACCACGTATCAATAGGAATGCATGGAACATCAAGAGAACACACACACACACCGAATGTTCACATTCACAAATCAATAGACCAGCCACCCCTCTTGATTACAGTGATCGAGGCGATTCATACAACGTTCTGTCGTGGCTAGTTCTGGAACGAAATCGTATATGCCTTCATTCACATTACACAGTTCAATCCAGTTGCCCGGCTGCGAATACACGCCGCGTCCAGGAAGTAGCGGCGGCTCCGATCCTTCACCTGCATCGCCCGGATACCATTGCCGTATGTCGACCCCGGCGAATCCGCTCTGCACGGTGACAAAGTTGTTGGCGCCCAGATGTATTTTCAGCTCGAAGTTTTTCTCCCCCGTTCTTTCCATCGCGGCTGATATTTTTTCCTGCTCCTACAGCAGGATTTTGTAGCGCATCAAGGGCAGCGAAATTCCCCTCTTTGAAGGTTGAAATGTTCCATTCAGCGATGGCGTAAACATCCGTATATCTATACGTCGCTCACCGCGCCATATCGTCGAACGAATGCGTTTCCCAAATATACGTTCAGAGGTGCCGTGATCAAACTTTGATCGTCGTCTTCCTTGGTCAAATCTATCACCAGTTCTTCGGCAGTCTTTACGGCTTCGTCCATTTCTTCTCTCTTCACACGCTTGGAAACATTTCCACCACGTCGTTTGGTTCCTTGTCGCTTCATCATGTGCATGTTGTAGAATGTCGAATGCTTGAATGATGACACACAAAAACTCGCAGCACTTATAGCCTGACCGCTCCTTTGTTGCCAGCATCACGCCATATGTCTCCTCCTTATTTCGATCCCCGCGACTTCGATCAACCTTTGTCTGACGCCACCTGGCACGCTAATTATCCCTCCTCCTAATCTCGGAGTTCCTCCTCGGGGTGAAGGGTTCGGGGCACCACTAATCATACTACTCTCAGCTTATGCTCTGTCTCAATATGGAATGGTTCCTTTCACGGACAACGGTCATCTGAGTGACGCAGAAATTAGGTGTAAAAAGTGTCACTCATCCACAAGAGAGGATATTGAGCTCCGTTCGCGGCGTCAGTTAGCTCTGCCTAAGTGTAGAACTGAAAGATTTAAAAACTCATTAATTCCAGCATCAATTAGGCTCTGGAATTCATTACAAGAACCAGTTATAGATACTGATACACTCCGTGAATTCAAGGCACTATCGTTCACTCTGTCGCGTCCTAAACATCGTCCTATCTGGACTTACACTGGGAAAAAACTTCCCAACATTTATCATACCATATTACATTTGAACAATAGCCGTCTCAACGCAGATCTATTTCGGAACAACCTAATCCGGATCCTTCTTGTTCGTGTGGTTATTATCGTGAAGACCTATGTCATTATTTGATTGAATGTCCAAATTATTCGTCGAAACGACTTCTCATGCTAACCGAGATCAGAGATAGAATATCCCTAAATTTGAATGCCAATTTTCTCCCGCTTCTTGACAAGCAATACCTTCTCGGTCTATTATTGCATGGTAACATGGACTTGATAATCGAAGATAATATTCGAATAATGCACGCTGTTCAAGCCTATCTGCTTACGACTGGAAGGTTTGCCCGCTAGCTAATAATGTCCTCGTTTTGTTCGCCAGTACCTTATGTGATATTGATTTCATCGACTTGCATATTGGGCACCACATCAGCACGTCTGTTGCAACCGTCGACCTAAGAGAATAAATACATATCCATTGCTTCATAGGGCCATTGTGAGAGAACCAGATGCTCATTACTCTATGTATGTTCAAACCAGTTAACTTTTCCGAAACATAAAAAAAATACTAGGAGTATAATCACCCGTTCGAAGATGATTAAGTCCATCCACATATCACACAGACGAAAGGTGGAAAAATCCCCCAGATGAGCATTCTGTTTTCGCCCCACATTCAACCGTTGGACCAGTTATTTTTCACTCGGCATAAACACCATAAGGAACCTCCTGACTTTTGGCATTCTTGGTGTTTGGTGCGAGAAGAAGTCAGCGACTTGTGAGGTTGTCTCATCGAGCAGTTTTTTCAAAGCATGCTTGGGCGATTGTTGGTCTCATGGAAGGATTTGAGATTCAACAACTCCATTGCAGTGAGGCACACTAACCGGTTGCTTGATAGGTTCAGCAGACCTAGACACCATCGAATGCTTCAGGCACTTTTTGTTTGACCCCTTTCAAGTTAAATACAGTCTTGATATTACTCAATGTTCCGAAAGATGAGGAGATTTCTGGACTGTACAACAACGTCATTGTGTCTTGATTCAGTATCATTCTCCGGTGAAATTCCCCTGGAACAGGCACAATGCCTTCCAAGCGTTCTGTGGGCGTCATGTTGCCGAAGGGGGCTTGCTGTGCCGAAAGCATTCCCAGAACACTGCTAGCATCTCCGTGAACAGGAGTGGGAAGAGGGGCTACTGAATCTCTCTTTGGAAATGGAACGAAACATATACGAAATTTCCCAACATTAACTGAAATTGATCGGTGATAATATAGTTATAAAAATGTATAAATCGCTTCAGTCTGACATTGGATTTGGATCATGAGTGCAGAATACTAGTACCTGTATAATATATGCAAGATATCAAGCAATACATGACATATTTATAGCAAACTGAAATAAATGATACCATAACGACCATATAATCTTTTAGATATCTGCAGCCTGCCAAGTGTTCATCGATGATGCCACTGGAACACTGAAGCGGACAAAGCTAAGGGAAGACGCGTGCACCTAACTCCATTGTCCCGGATGTCTGTGAGACTGGCAGTTCAGGTAAGGTATTCAATGTACCTGGTATGGTTTGTTTTCTTCGTATTTGAGAATCTGAAGGGGAGATGTCCGGGAGACAGCGGATTTCATCTTGAGATGTGACCGGTTCTTTGACTGTCTTGACGTGCGGTCATTTTCAGAACATGTGACAAAGCGAAAGACGGACCTGGCTCCTTACAGAGCTGTGGATGATCCGAGATTCCAGGTCTGAATAGTTTTCATAATGACTAGAAATATTTGCACGATGAAAGAACATTACTGTATGTGAAGTTCGGTACTTGTTGCATTAATAATTTTTAATAATCATTGGTTCTGACAGTTCCTTGAAGACTTTGAGGCCTACCTTTCTAAATTTGAGGCCTACCTTTCTAATTAGATTCATCACTAGGCATATAACAGCCAAATATGTATATATGAGACCTGTGGTGTGTAGGCCTATGTGGGCCTGAAGGCATCTGATAGCAGTATGATGTGACTGTAGCATTTTGATGTCTTGTTTTATAGATATTCAACCTATTAAAGTAGGTATTTTTTTCTACCACTTCAGAGCAGCGAGAAGTATTAGAAGACCAGCTTCTTGTACCACTTGATACTTTTTCGTGGAGGTTCATACTTTGACTCATTCTAGTAATTTTTTCCACTCCGTTCCTATTTTGGGCAATATTTTTAGGTTACCGGACCTATGGTCCACTAACCTATTGGCATGGCGTTGCGTCCTTCGTCCGTCGTCGTCGTCCATCGTTCACATTTTTATCTTTTTTGTTTACGGTTGAATCTTTCTGAAATTTTGCACAAAAATGCTTTAAAATAATTCAAGAAGGAGGTTTTTTTTATTTTTTTCTATTTTCGCAATATTTTCAAAATGGCGGCCGTTTTCGTTGCCCTTGAATCGCTCGAAGTGGGCCATTTTGGCCCCAAACTCGGCCCAAATGGGACTTTCCCATGTTAAATTCTCCTATGCTTTATAATGGGAAACATTAAAGCCCAATATCTCACTTAATATTGAGATTAGAGACTAGGAATCAATTGTGGACATATAGGAAATGATATATGCTGAATATTGTCGTGACCTTGAATTTGACCTCTGACCTTGGTTTCAAGGTCATAGCGGCCGTTTTCGTCGAAAAATGGCCAATTTTGGAATTTGACGGTCGTTTTCTCAAAATCTGTTCAGTAACTTTTTTTTCTTATTGATGAAAAACACTCCTCATATGTACCCCTGTGACATGTATAAATTTCGTTGCCCTTGAATCGCTTGAAGTGGGCCATTTTGGGCCCAAACTCGGCCCAAATGTGACTTTCCCATGTTAAATTTTCCTATGGTTTATAATGGGACACTTTAAGCCTAATATCTCACTTAATATTGACATTAGAGACTAGGAATGAATTGTGGACATATAGGAAATGATATACGCTGAATATTTTCGTGACCTTGAATTTGACCTTTGACCTCATTTTCAAGGTCACAGGACAAAATGGCTAATATCTCGCTTATTATCAACTTTACAGCTTAGGAATCAATTGTGAACATATAGGAAATGATATATGCTGAATATTCTCATGACCTTGAATTTGACCTTTGACCTCATTTTCAAGGTCACATGACAAAATGGCTAATATCTCGCTTATTATCGACTTTACAGTTTAGGAATCAATTGTGAACATATAGGAAATTATATATGCTGAATATTTTTGTGACCTTGAATTTGACCTTTGACCTCATTTCCAAGGTCACAGGACAAAATTGCTAATATCTCGCTTATTATCGACTTTACAGCTTAGGAATCAATTGTGAACATATAGGAAATGATATATGCTGAATATTCTCGTGACCTTGAATTTGACCTTTGACCTCATTTTCAAGTTCACAGGACAAAATTGCTAATATCTCGCTTATTATCGACTTTACAGCTTAGGAATCAATTGTGAACATATAGGAAATGATATATGCTGAATATTTTCGTGACCTTGAATTTGACCTTTGACCTCATTTTCAAGGTCACAGGACAAAATGGCCAATATCTTGCTTATTAGCAACTTTACAGCTTAGGAATCAATTGTGAACATACAGGAAATGATATATGCTGAAAATTCTCGTGACCTTGAATTTGACCTTTGACCTCATTTTCAAGGTCACATGACAAAATGGCTAATATCTTGCTTATTATCGACTTTACAGCTTAGGAATCAATTGTGAACATATAGGAAATGATATATGCTGAATATTCTCATGACTTTGAATTTGACCTTTGACCTCATTTCCAAGGTCGCAGGACAAAATTGCTAATATCTCGCTTATTATTGACTTTACAGCTCAGGAATCAACTGTGAACATATAGGAAATGATATATGCTGAATATTTTCCTGACCTTGAATTAGACCTTTGATCTCATTTTCAAGGTCACAGGACAAAACGGCCAATATCTTGCTTATTAGCGACTTTACAGCTTAGGAATCAATTGTGAACATATAGGAAATGATATATGCTGAATATTCTAGTGACCTTGAATTTGACTTTTGACCTCATTTTCAAGGTCAACAGGACAAAATGGCTAATATCTTGCTTATTATCGACTTTACAGCTTAGGAATCAATTGTGAACATATAGGAAATGATATATTCTGAATATTTTAATGATATTGAATTCGACCTTTGACCTAAATTTCAAGGTCAGTCATTTTATTTTCAAAGTCAGATTACAAAATGGTTTATATCTCGCTTATTATCAAATTTACAGCTTAGGGGTCCATAGTGAACATATAGGAACTGATGTATGCTGAATAGTTTGGTGATCTAGAATTTAACCTTTGATCCCATTTTCAAGGTTAGAGATATGGCGATTTCAGTGGTCACCTTGAATTTGACCTTCAACTTTCTCGGCTTAACTCTGTATATTTCTCCGGTAACCTTTCTAACCCATTGGGCTAATTTTTTTGTTTCCTCTATTTCCTCGATCCCAACTTCAATTGTGAAAAGTAAAAAGGAATGTTTACAAATCATGATTGAAGAGACATTACATGTACATATTCATATGGTGGGTGATGGTGTGGGTGCCCCAAAATTGATGTGATGGTTAGGAATGACCATCCCATAATCTTTGACAACACATGTAACCATGGATGCCGCTTACACACTCTGTCTCAGTATTGGGTCTTTTTACATGGTTTGCAAAGATTTGGGCTTGACCATTAGCAAATCATGTTTCCAAAACGCACACCTTGATCTGAAAGAAAATCCCTCACACTGGATCTGAATCAGTTGAAAGGAATTGCCGTAGAATACCCTGCCTATTTCTGTTTTTTACGTTGACGTTCATGGCCAGGACTGCAACGATCTGCCCCAAAATCTTTGGGTTTTTTTCAGTTGTTATTGGTTAAAATTGCAAATCTCAAGATTGTTTTGGCATGAGGTTTCACTGTTTAATTTCTAATTTTAGAACTGATTGTCAAGAAAAAAATGAGTAAGCTTGTCCCCCAGGACATATCCGACCCTGGTAACCACCCGAACAGACTTACATCACTGGCCAAACACCTCTTTGCTCTGTCACTCAGAAACCAATAACCATCAAACATTAGCATCATCGATATGGAATATTTTTGCATTAATTATGATTTTCACCATTTATTTCATTATCATGACAATATACATGAATGTCAGGAGGCATAGGATGGAGAGGAGAGGCAGAAGAGGAGAGGAGTAGATATATCTACTATTTTATAGTCTTCCAATATTTATATATTTTTAGTGATATTTATTCTTCTTTTAAGTACAAATTATCAAAATTCATCTCCCGCAGGATATCGAGATGACATTTTCACATAACCAGGTAAGTCTGTGTAAGTCGGCGTGTCTACATGCGCTAGTATAGCTTATCTGCAGGTCACACAACACGTTTAAAAGGTTTGGATTCCTTAGGCTCGTCTAGTATAAACTGAGTCAGCTTGTCAAGACGGAGAATGAAGTAAATCAGGAAATAATGCTGGAAAATGACCAGGAAATCAGTAGTGACTCAACCGACTCAAGTACTGACGTTGACAAGTCACTCTGAGGTGATATCACAAAGGGATAGAGGGTGGCGTAAACGAAAACCTCCGAATAGAGATTCACCATCAGTAAAAATCCCTAATTCTAACATTTTAGAGTGATGGAACTCTCCGACCAACAACTTGACCTAACCCTGGGGCTTCACCTTGATGCTGACTTTCCTGATATTTTTGATACTGTGAACGACAACGTACCTCTGTTCATCCCATCGGCTCTGGAAGTCCGTAAGCCAACACCAGAGCCAGGAGCAGAACCAATACCATCAACATCATCACCATCCGTCCTTCATTGTCCCATACCCGAGTGCCGACGTCAAGTGTTCAGTAGGATTGGAGGCTTGCGTCGCCACTGGACACTATTCCACTTCCGCAACACCCTGATGTGGCTCTGCCCGGTCATCAATTGTCGTTTCCGCAACCCTAGAGAGAATAGAGTCAAGGGTTTGCAGTGGCTGCCTTTCTTCTGCAAACAAGCGAAGTCCAGCTGAATATCAATTTTAGGCCAGTATAACACAACATCTCCCACCCCTGGGGTGAAAAAGACACGCACAGATAACAGATGTTAATATCACCACAGTATCTTTACTTTCTTCGATCACTTGGGACTGGCTATGTTTTCGTCACTATTTCATAAGCAGGGCTTAGCACAGCATTGCATGGTGTGGTTGACAGTTTGTATGAAGTAGGGCAAAAAGGGAATATTGTTATCATAAAACATCATAATTTACCTGTGAAAGAGAGGTAGGTTCGAGTGTTACTGGTAGTCTGTGTGTTTTGTTCTGCAGGAGGTCATTGACAACCAACAGTAAACATCATGGCTGTCATGCATTCTTCTGTCATTTGATATATGTTATGTTCATCCCCGTGGAGGTTAAATTTTACTTAGATTCATTCTGAAATTGTGCGTGGGGTTTGTCTTATATTATGACAATGGATAGAGTGTGTAATATGTAAACATGTGCTGGAATTTTCCTATTCTTTTCTAGTGAGGTTTTGTTTTCGCTGTTATTTCACATGCAGTGTTGAATTGATTGGTGCACAAACATGTGTACTCTGCAGATAGCCCGCTATTTGGAAGTGACCACCCCTAAATTGGCCATGCATATGATTTGACTTCACATTCATTGATTTGATTGCCCACATCACTCAAGTCTGAAAGCCTTCTTGCCCTGAACCTTTCAGCTACTTTGCATTGGTACCATTGTTGATATGTCGATTTGTGTTTTCGAGCCATGTGAATATCATAGTCAGGAAAGTACTGGTAGTGCTGAAAAAGTCGCCAAGGAACAGACTGTCCAACAAAAACAACCCAAGAAAAGATTGATACCGAACAAATGGTCAGAATATATTCGAGTCAGGCGATTACCTAAAAATAATGTATTATTAAATATAGTTGATTAATGAAATAAATCGTAGGAGCATGGTTTTGCATCACACTGTTCACGGTAGATATATGACCCACTGTTGCCCTTGGCCTCGAACCTCGATTATATACTTATCAACATATTTTAATAACTGCAGTGATAGCGTGATAGTGATAGCGTCAACCTCCTTAAGCAGCCTTTGCATGAAATAGAAATGATTATTGTGTGATGACTGTATCTGGTGTTCAATACTTTACCAAGCCTACTGTTACGATGTTATTATTTCTCTATTATGTGGGTTGGTATTTTCTCAGAGAGCAGTTTACCCACAGTGGGAAGGGAATGTTCTGTTTTTATATCAGGTGTGCTCCGATGAGTCGATGTCTGGGCGACGGGCAGAGCTCTCACGTGTACAGCGGAACTCACGCAGGCGACAGAGCAGCGTGCACATACAGCGGGCCCGTGACAGGCAGACACGAGCTGGACAGCAACGAGGCAACATCGCACATTCGAAACTTTTACTCGTACATAGATTTTGGAATTTAATTAAACATCTAAAAACTTACAGGTTTGTTGTTGTTGATTTCTCGGTGACTGGTTGGTAAATGCTGAACACGGAATAGTATATTGAACCTGACGAACGTAACAATTGGGGGCTGTCTGGTGTTTCCATGTGGTTCTGTATTTCTTGCCGGTCATTGTAGGAGTCAACAACTGCATACATTCAAGTTGATTACAAGTACTCGTACTCCTTTTCTTTAATATTCCGATTAGTATTACAATTCGCCCGCCAACTTAGATAAGAAACATACTTGCAAACTTCAACAGTACAAATTACAGTAGTTACATTTACAAACAATACTTCAGTGTGACGACGCCATTTGTATATACACTTTGGTGAATTTTCGTGTGTCTTTCAACTATATTTGTTTGAAATTGAATATAGAGTGAGTTTGGCATTCGTTGCACTGATGTATCTTTAGGCTGATTCCAGTTCTCAAAGTTCAGCATTGAACTTGCCGCTTCATTGCCGCAGTGGCATTGGTGATCTGAAGGATCTTGGTGTGTTTGTGCTTGTGCACGACAGTGTGCTTGTTTTTGTTTTAATCGTCTGCAAGTGAGCAAATTCCTGGGTTTTGAGCCGCACCCTTGTGTTGAAAACACGTGTGAAATAATACTTTTGTGACCAGTGTCACTTTGTTCATTAATATCAGAGTGTGTTGCGGCATCTTTGTCGTACCTCAGTTACACTCATTGGTGATATTATTTGTGTGCAGTCAGCTGCTTCAGTCTCAGAAATTTTCGTGTCTGCTCATATTTTGTATGATAAACCATATTGATGCCACCGATGCATCTTGTTTCTAGCTGGGTATAGTCATTGCCCTGGCTATTAGTGTGGGTGTTCACGTGCCTATTTTACACCCCTTGTTACTGTATTATATTTTGTACATTTGTTGATTCATATCTAGTAGAACAACTGGATGTAAGTATCCATCTATTACCACCAATACGGCTAAATTTTGATGATTCCAATAACAAACGTAAAATACAACATTTTGCAATAGAAATATTATTGTTATCATTTGCTGTTTTACACAGTCATGTGAAGAATAGTTAAATGCTATTAGGTAGAGTTGTATTTAACTGAAACAGGACATCAATCTGGTGCAAGCTGATGCACTGTGTCACATCATCATTTTGGTGCATTTTGGTAAATCATTCTTTTGTTTCTTGATTGTTGTACATATTCCATTCTAATCATGTCTTTCAATCTGGACAGTTTTGTTGCAAACCCGACTTTTCAGAAGATTGACTCACGTTGAAAATTAGATCTGTTGGAGATAGCTCAGCATTATGACATCCAGTTGCAATCAGGTGCGATGAAAGCAGAGGTTAAGAAGACAGTCATAGCGTGTTCAGTCGACAAGAACGTAATTTCTTTGTCTAGCCGTGATTCTCCATCACAGAACTTATCAGCATCCGACATTGTACAGTTGTGCAAGATGGAGTATGATTCAAGTTACAGTTAGAACGTGAGAAGAGAGACGGAGAGCTTCGGTTGAAGAGCTTCCTTTTTTATTCTTTCCTTACTCTTCACCATACTCTCTTTTTTCCCGTTATTACTCTTCACTATACTCTCTTTTTTCCCGTTATTTTCTTTCCCTTCGTTTTCTTCTTTTTTCTCTCTCTCTCTCTCTCTCTCTCTCTCCCATTTTCCCTTCTACCTTATTTACTTCACTCACTTTCTCTTCCTCTCTAACACAACACTGAACAAACGTCACTTCACATCATCTTTATTTTTTCACCTTCATCACATTATATTTACATATCATGTACAGATACCAAACTCCACGCTGGTACAACTTCCGTACACACCACCACACCGTTCTTGGCATTATAGAATTTTACCCCCATCTTAGCAGCAACCCGGGTATCTACGGTAATCATGCACTCAGTCCCAGATTGCAGTCCACTATGTCGCAAACTGGGATCCAAAGTTGTCAGGTGAACATGCTCCCAGCTCATCCGTTTTAACCCCTCTCGCATAATCCCCTGCATAGCGCTCCGCCGGGTCCCATGATATACCAGTCTGTATGTTTGTAGATCCAGGGGCTCCAAATCCAGCACGCTGAGAGTCTGCCCTTGAGCCGCTCCCACATACAACACCAAATCCACGCATCAAACAACCATCTCCGTCACAGTCTTTTTTCACTCTTTATTTCATTATTGCACATCTCAACACAATTACAAATATCATATCATATAACACAAAATCACAAAATTATTACACCACTTTACAATCTGAAGCTCAGAAAGGCATGAACACATCCAGCCAACACTCGGGCCCCTTGCACGTTTAAATGCACATTATCCCTATACACTCAGCCCTTTCCCGCAACCTTTTACTGACATCCACATACCACCCCCCAAACTCCTGTTTCAACCCAGACTTCAACCTAAATTCCATTATCAAGGTTCCATCCTGCATACCAAGTACCCCTAATACCACCATAGGCCGACACACCAGCTGCTTGATCCTCCGTAGGTTCCGGATTACCTCTTCAGGTGCCACTCCATCCCTAAGGTCGTTGCCCCCTACGTATATCCCCAGCAGGCCCGCTCCATTCAGTACATGTGGATTTCCTTGCAATCGCTTTTCCAACCGGCCACTAGTGATTCCTGGGTTAACCATGACCTTGGTCCTATAGCTCCGTCGGTGGTCCACTTCACCCCAAGGGGTCACATAGGATTTAGGGCCGAACCACTCTTCTTGATACAATGATGATATCCCTCTTTACGGAGCCGGCATGTTACGGAACATTGAAGACCCTATCAGGAGAATGGAAGGATACAATGGCACATCCTTCCCAATCCCTCTCCACCGACATTCTAATCTTCGCTTCATTTCCTCGTATAGAACCCCTAACGTGTTTTGCCCGGCACTATCAGGGCCGACCCCCCAGTAAGAATCTGAGGTATTCTCCCAGAAAGCCCAGTACATCCCCAGCATTTTACAGTATTCGGGGCATACCCGGACCTTGGCCTTCAGTATTTTCCGCATCACTTCCTTTCTCCTGATGTCCCAATTGCCACTTTCCCCGCAGCGGCGCCTCCACAAATTTGCGACCTGTTTACATTCGGCACCATCCCAAGCATTTAGTAATTCTTCTCGGAAAACATCGGGCCACCCGGAATATTTAGATTTTTCAATCTGGTACACCTGTTCAGTTGAATGGCAGATAGGGCTACCCAGTGCATCCTCAAGGGATAAAAGTTTGATAGGGGACTTTTTGACCCACGGAAATTAACGGTTGTACGGTTGCTGTATGCCATTTCGCTTTATACCCCTCTACACGCTTCCCCTACCATTTTCACCCACACCCAAATGGCATTCAAAAGGTTTATTGAATTAGTCATTTATTTGGATACTGTCTTTGGGGTTCTTGTTATCGCCGATATCTTGTATGGTGTAATAACAGTCCGTTTGATTTGACACGGCTTAATCCTTTGTGTCCTGTCCTGGGGTTCCGCGCGGCTGAATAGGATTTTCCTAATCAGCTGTTGTCTGTGTTTATCCAGCTGTTGTCATTGTCTGTCGTCCGTGGGGTGCTTGCGTAACGTCCGTAGTCCTTGCGATAAAGTCTGTGTGATGATAAGGTGTTGGCACGATGGCAGGCGTGGTCACAGTCCCGGTCTTGGGAGGTGGTCTCCCCTTGCACATCAGATCGTAATTAATTAGAAACATGGTTCAGTAAAAGATTTAACGTTTAATTTCAAATATGCTGGAGTACTAGGTTTATTTACCTGTGGCGTGGTGGGTTGGATCTTACCATTGGAGAGGGCAAAATTCCAATTCTCCAAATGGCATTCAAGAGGTTTATTGAATTTGTCATTTATTTGGATACTGTCTTTGGGGTTCTTGTTATCGCCGATATCTTGTATGGTGTAATAACAGTCCGTTTGATTTGACACGGCTTAATCCTTTGTGTCCTGTCCTGGGGTTCCGCGCGGCTGAATAGGATTTATCCTAATCAGCTGTTCTCTGTGTTTATCCAGCTGTTGTCATTGTCTGTCGTCCGTGGGGGGCTTGCGTAACGTCCGTAGTCCTTGCGATAAAGTCTGTGTGATGATAAGGTGTTGGCACGATGGCAGGCGTGGTCACAGTCCCGGTCTTGGGAGGTGGTCTCCCCTTGCACATCAGATCGTAATTAATTAGAAACATGGTTCAGTAACAGATTTAACGTTTAATTTCAAATATGCTGGAGTACTAGGTTTATTTACCTGTGGCGTGGTGGGTTGGATCTTACCATTGGAGAGGGCAAAATTCCAATTCTCCAAATGGCATTCAAAAGGTTTATTGAATTAGTCATTTATTTGGATACTGTCTTTGGGGTTCTTGTTATCGCGGATATCTTGTATGGTGTAATAACAGTCCGTTTGATTTGACACGGCTTAATCCTTTGTGTCCTGTCCTGGGGTTCCGCGCGGCTGAATAGGATTTATCCTAATCAGCTGTTGTCTGTGTTTATCCAGCTGTTGTCATTGTCTGTCGTCCGTGGGGTGCTTGCGTAACGTCCGTAGTCCTTGCGATAAAGTCTGTGTGATGATCAGGTGTTGGCACGATGGCAGGCGTGGTCACAGTCCCGGTCTTGGGAGGTGGTCTCCCCTTGCACATCAGATCGTAATTAATTAGAAACATGGTTCAGTAAAAGATTTAATGTTTAATTTCAAATATGCTGGAGTACTAGGTTTATTTACCTGTGGCGTGGTGGGTTGGATCTTACCATTGGAGAGGGCAAAATTCCAATTCTTACACACGCCCTCCCCATAAAGTAGAAATTAGCCCAATGGGCTAGAAAGGTTACCGGAGAAATATACAGAGTTAAGCCGAGAAAGTTGAAGGTCAAATTCAAGGTGACCACTGAAATCGCCATATCTCTAATCTTGAAAATGGGATCAAAGGTTAAATTCTAGATCACCAAACTATTCAGCATACATCATTTCCTATATGTTCACTATGGACCCCTAAGCTGTAAATTTGATAATAAGCGAGATATAAGCCATTTTGTAATCTGACTTTGAAAATAAAATGACTGACCTTGAAATTTAGGTCAAAGGTCAAATTCAATATCATTAAAATATTCAGAAAATATCATTTCCTATATGTTCACAATTGATTCCTAAGCTGTAAAGTCGATAATAAGCGAGATATTAGCCATTTTGTCCTGTTGACCTTGAAAATGAGGTCAAAAGTCAAATTCAAGGTCACTAGAATATTCAGCATATATCATTTCCTATATTTTCACAATTGATTTCTAAGCTGTAAAGGCGCTAATAAGCAAGATATTGGCCATTTTGTCCTGTGACCTTGAAAATGAGGTCAAAGGTCAAATTCAAGGTCATGAGAATATTCAGCATATATCATTTCCTATATGTTCACAATTGATTCCTAAGCTGTAAAGTCGATAATAAGCGAGATATTAGCAATTTTGTCCTGTGACCTTGGAAATGAGGTCAAAGGTCAAATTCAAGGTCATGAGAATATTCAGCATATATCATTTCCTATATGTTCACAATTGATTCCTAAGCTGTAAAGTCGATAATAAGCGAGATATTAGCCATTTTGTAATGTGACCTTGAAAATGAGGTCAAAGGTCAAATTCAAGGTCACGAGAATATTCAGCATATATCATTTCCCATATGTTCACAATTGATTCCTAAGCTGTAAAGTCGATAATAAGCGAGATATCAGCAATTTTGTCCTGTGACCTTGGAAATGAGGTCAAAGGTCAAATTCAAGGTCATGAGAATATTCTGCGTATATCATTTCCTATATGTTCACAATTGATTCCTAAGCTGTAAAGTCGATAATAAGCGAGATCTTAGCCATTTTGTCATGTGACCTTCAAAATGAGGTCAAAGGTCAAATTCAAAATCACGAGAATTTTCAGCATATATCATTTCCTATATGTTCACAATTGATTCCTAAGCTGTAAAGTCGCTAATAAGCAAGATATTGGCCAATTTGTCCTGTGACCTTGAAAATGAGGTCAAAGGTCAAATTCAAGGTCATGAGAATATTCAGCATATATCATTTCCTATATGTTCACAATTGATTCCTAAGCTGTAAAGTCGATAATAAGCGAGATATTAGCAATTTTGTCCTGTGACCTTGGAAATGAGGTCAGGGTCAATTTCAAGGTCATGAAAATATTCAGCATATATCATTTCCTATATGTTCACAATTCATTCCTAAACTGTAAAGTCGATAATAAGCGAGATCTTAGCCATTTTGTCATGTGACCTTGAAAATGAGGTCAAAGGTCAAATTTAAGGTCACGAGAATATTCAGCATATATCATTTCCTATATGTTCACAATTGATTCCTAAGCTGTAAAGTCGATAATAAGCGAGATATTAGCCATTTTGTCCTGTGACCTTGAAAATGAGGTCAAAGGTCAAATTCAAGGTCACGAGAATTTTCAGCATATATCATTTCCTATATGTTCACAATCGATTCCTAAGCTGTAAAGTCGCTAATAAACAAGATATTGGCCATTTTGTCCTGTGACCTTGAAAATGAGGTCAAAGCTCAAATTCAAGGTCACGAGAATATTCAGCATATATCATTTCCTATATGTTCACAATTGATTCCTAGGCTGTAAAGTCGATAATAAGCGAGATATTAGCAATTTTGTCCTGCGACCTTGGAAATGAGGTCAAAGTTCAAATTCAAGGTCACGAAAATATTCAGCATATATCATTTCCTATATGTTCACAATTGATTCCTAAACTGTAAAGTCGATAATAAGCGAGATATTAGCCATTTTGTCATGTGACCTTGAAAATGAGGTCAAAGGTCAAATTCAAGGTCACAAGAATATTCAGCATATATCATTTCCTATATGATCACAACTGATTCCTAAGCTGTAAAGTCGATAATAAGCGAGATATTAGCCATTTTGTCCTGTGATCTTGAAAATGAGGTCAAAAGTCGAATTCAAGGTCACGAGAATATTCAGCATATATCATTTCCTATATGTCCACAATTCATTCCTAGTCTCTAATTTCAATATTAAGTGAGATATTAGGCTTAATGTGTCTCATTATAAAGCATAGGAGAATTTAACATGGGAAAGTCCAATTTGGGCTGAGTTTGGGCCCAAAATGGCCCACTTCGAGCGCTTCAAGGGCAACGAAATTTATACATGTCACAGGAGTACATAGGAGGAGTGTCATGCATCAATAAGAAAAAAAGTTACTGAACAGATTTTGAGAAAACGACCGTTGAAGTCCAAAATTGGTCATTTTTCGACGAAAACGGCCGCTCTGACCTTGAAACCAAGGTCAGAGGTCAAATTCAAGGTCACGACAATATTCAGCATATATCATTTCCTATATGTCCACAATTGATTCCTAGTCTCTAATCTCAATATTAAGTGAGATATTAGGCTTTAATGTGTACCATTATAAAGCATAGGAGAATTTAACATGGGAAAGTCCCATTTGGGCCGAGTTTGGGCCAAAATGGCCCACTTCGAGCGATTCAAGCGCAACGAAATTTATAGACATCATAGAAGTACATATGAGGAGTCTTTTGTATCAAAGAGAAAAAAAGTTACTGAACAGATTTTGAGAAAATGGCCGCCAAAGTCCAAAATCAGGCCTTTTTCGTTGAAAACGGCCGCCATTTTGAAGAAAAAGCGAAAATCAAAAAACTAAAAAATACCTCCTTCTTGAATTATTTTTAAGTATTTTTCTGCAAAATTTCAGAAAAATTCGCCCGTAAACAAAAAAGATAAAAATGTGGACGACGACGACGACGACGGAAGACGACGACGGACGACGGACGCAACGCCATGCCAATAGGTTATCGGACCATAGGTCCGGTGACTTGCAGTGTATGGAGTGTATAGGTGGTGATTGGCCCAAGGGGGGTGACGTTAAGGGAGGGGAGCTGCAGTTTTGGGATACAGTGGTGGCAGGGTACACAGGTTAAATGTGGGAACAGTTATGGGGCGGATGAGAATGGATATATTCAGTTTTTTTAGATTATGCTATTGATTATCCATCCGTCTACTACAAGGCGGCAGGCAGGCACTAGCGGGAACAAGTGGGCTTCAGCGGTCGGGTGGGCAGGTCGCTCTGGTTTGCCTATGTGAAAGTTTGATGGCGCAGTGTTGGCGGAGAGTGGTGTCGTGTGTGAGAATGTCATGGGGGCACGGAAACTGAGGGCGGTTGTAGATCGGTCCGGTGCGGCATATTGCTGGGTCGCGTTCTTGGCACAGATTGGGGGAAAAGATTCCCCCAGTTTTGGGTGGATGGCCACGTGCTGGGCGACGTTTAATTGTGCATATATGCCGGCGCTACCTGTGGGAATGGGCCATGTGTGCATACAGACCTGCGTGACGGGTGCTGTTGATGATGCGGCGCAGCTCGTTAGGGGGAAATATGTCCTCAGTGAGTGTGACTGCTTCTAACGATGCCTTCTGTCTCCAGTATTGATCCACCCGACGGAGCCACTGATAGTGAACGGTCTCTACCGCGGGCAGCATCGCATTTATACTTACACGTGCTGTGAGAGCATTGATCACTTGGCAGATAAAGGCTTCCAAGTGCATCCTCAAGGGATCAAAGTATCCGAATACAGCTGGTACAGTCACCTCAGCTGTGTTATGTATGGAATTCCATGCCACAGTTCTGTGAGAAATTTTCATCTGTGGAACAGATATTTCCTTTGTCAAGTGTTCACTATGGTGGACCCATGGTGTTTTACTTGTAGTTCTGACCTTTATTTTTGCATTTGGAAGAGCATACATGTACAATATATCATGCCCATAATAATGGGTTACAGTTCGGGTGTCGGAATCTGGTTTTTATCAACAAGTGGCGCATATATCAGGATCGAGTTAGCGTAGAGAACAAGTGAGGAATATCATATGCATCACGGGTTGATAAACCATATGCATCACGGGTTGATAAACCTGTAGCCATCAGCCTCTTGATAGACATATGTTATCTCCTCTCCAGCCCAGATTCTAACTTCCCAGCCTCCCCAGCCTAACTTCTTATGCACACACTGTGATATGCCCATGGACAGTCATATTCCCCTGACATCAAATTGTACCGCACAACTACTCGTCCTAATATGGCGTAACATTTCGCCTTCGTGGTATCTACAGATAAATAAACGTAGTTAGAAGAATTTAGATGTGGCTGCCATGATGAAACCAATGGGATTCCACGTCCTTGACACGACAGGATACGTCCAGACAGTTCGCCAAGAGACTTCTTAATATATGGTTATCCACCATGTCTTGCACATCGTTCACTGTTATTGAGACACTGGTAGATGAACAAATCTTACTTTGTTGAGCTGCAATAACATGGTCACAAGTGAACGATGACACTTTCCTTCGTCCATAGGCTTTCCCAACCTCTGTACATGTGTCTGATTCACATACAATGGATTGAACTGAGTGGCTTCTGCGTATCTGGACATGTAGAGGATGCTGGTTCCCTTGAGAACTTTTGCTCACCATGTAAATTCCTTCTGAAGGTGACACAAGAAATGCTCCCAGTTTGGAGGGTGTCTGATTTGTATGGTGCACATCCCGCATATGTCTGGCAATGTTCCTCTTGAGCATGACTGTTCCACAGATACAACATGCAGCGGTCAATGGACCAATGATTGTGTTCAGTGTCTGTTGAACTGCAGCAGGTTTTTTCGATGGTAATCGTCTTGCTTTTGTATCCGGATCATGAACTGGGTGCAGATTCGGCACTGTTGCTTCTGTTGGTGGATGATGTATTCCATCACCACAGTTAGAGGTTAGATGATCGGACTTGTGCTGCACGCTGTCCGTCAAGTGGTAATTCATGTGCTGTTTCCTCGAGAGAACTGTGCCACAAACACAATGATAGTGGCCATAGCGCATGGCCGATGGAGTGGAACAGTCCGGGTTACACTTAACGACAGATATCCCTTGAACTTCGACTGTATGCTCCATGTGTGACAGCCGCATGTGAACAAAAATTCTTCCATGCCTTGCCGGTTTGAACTTTTCATCACAGCAGATCGGACAGGACAGTAGACCTTTCTGATGTGAGAGAATGTTGGAAATCCAGTCAATCTCTCTGCCTGAGGGAATATGTGTTTATGTGCTGCGATCCATCCATCTTGCTATTCTTCTGGGGTAAGCCTCACGATTCCTCAGGTTATGTCCTTCGACGTCAGCTGCGGTAAGCCGCCTACATCAAAATCGACAACACCATCATCGCCACACCTGCTTCTCTTCCAGTCTTGGCACTTTGGGTTAGCATGGTCAGCGGGTTATGTCCTTCGACGTCAGCTGCGGTAAGCCACCTACATTGAAGTCGACAACACCAACATAACATCAGCAGAAAACTTTTAGGCTGAGGTCAAAGTTCATCCATCATACCACCTAGACATGTTAGCCTAAAAATAACCTCCGTTTCGCTCTACGACGCACCGTTTCCGAGATATTGACGATTTTAGGCCGAGGTCGAATGTAAGTATCAATCTATTACCACCGATACAACCAAATTTTGATGATTCCAATAACAAACGTAAAATACAACATTTTGAAATAGAAACGAAGCCCGACCAAATATTTTATCAAAAGACACACTGGCGTCATCAGGGGTAGACAGTGTGGTAAATGTAGTTGTTTCTACTGTACACCTGATGGAGTTAGTATATGATAAATGTGATGAAAAAAGTGGAATTGACACCAAAATAAACTATCAAGTGTAAACAATCAATTTGATCCGAATCACTGGGCAATATTAAAACCATTGAAGGTCTGAACTCAGATAAACATCTATAGATATGTTCTTCTTTGTTTATTATATGGAGAATAATGGGCAATTTAATCCACTAAATTAAGGTTATTAATCACACTAACTTGCCCATCCCAACATATTTCCGCTGGCCAAAAAATAATTCTCTCCACTTTAGGTTACTTGTTCCATTTGTATCAAAGTGTACCGTGGCACATAGCTACGTCTCCTGACAGAGTGAGGAGCAAATATGTTGCTGAGTTCCTTCCGGAATGTTGAAGGGCCCGGCTGCCGAGTCGAATAGGTGAGGGAACACTGGGAAATGGTCGTGGGTGTACTGGTGCCAATATATAAGAATATAATTTGAGAAAATAATGACAACTAAAACGTCAAAATGTGTTTGCAAAATCAATGCTGAAAAATATTTTAGACTCTCATCTCCAATGAGCAGATCGGCCGACCTTTTCAAACATTCTTCAGCCTCCTTGTTGCTGTTCCCTTGAGACATGATGAACCTGAATGTGAAAAGGATAGATATAAATATTTCATTACCAGAATAAATTGTATTTCACTGTTTTATTGTTTATAGCAAGACAAATATAGTCAGCAAAGGCGAGCATGGTTACTGGACAGTATCGGGTATGTCATGGTCTCTCATGATGATGACTGATTTATTGTTTACGAGTTTGAACCATTTTTCAACAGCTTGCATGTTTGA
The DNA here is from genome assembly GCA_949152475.1 of Terebella lapidaria. Classification (NCBI taxonomy): domain Eukaryota; kingdom Metazoa; phylum Annelida; class Polychaeta; order Terebellida; family Terebellidae; genus Terebella; species Terebella lapidaria. Next base: position 25,603,440 of record OX424568.1, on the reverse strand, counting down.
CTTGATGCGGAAGTGTCAAAATATTGTTACATATTCATAAATGATTTAAGATTTACAAATTTATGTTGGCCTACAACAACTTATTCGTCAGGTTTTTTTCCCAAGTTCATAACATGGTGCTACCATGTTTGAAATCTTTTACCTGGGGTGAAGGAAATCACCAGAATCTCGCCAAAGAAGTGAAAAAAAATTCGTCACTTGGTCAATAGCCATCCTAGCTTTGGAGTCATGAATTAACATGAATCAATGATGAATTAAGTCATTGAACACAAGTCTTGTCAGTCATACTATAAATCATGTAAATGAGGGCCAATTCAGGGCTATAGTGAATCACTGGCCACATGCTTAATAACTACCATAGCATATATGGCTATTTCTAGGCCTTTTCCCCCATATTGGGTTTGATAAAAAATAATTTAGTAATACTCAATGCTGCAATATTTACTGTCCCTCACACAAAAATGGTGGGTATTTCTGAATCTTAAGACCACAGCCAGGACCATATCATTACTATGTGGCTTGCAGCCAGCCACATTTTGTGATCTGTACATTTTTTATACGCGGATCATCTATAAAATAAATCCAGATAGAAACAATCGAGTTTTATAACTACGTATTGTGTCTACCACGTAATGAACTGCAATAAACACTAACATGAACATTTCAACGTTAAAATTTCAGACCAAACGTGGTAACTGTGAATGTTTCTTATTAGTTCATGGAGTTTGTGTTTCTTTGATGCCAAGATCTCACTACGTCTCCTTTTATTATTCATGACTTTCCTCTTTATCGCTTTCCAGTCATGTACTATTTGTCTGTACTCTTCCTTAAAATCCACAATTTGTTCCTTGCCTGAAAGCATCACGGAAATCCGCACATGACGAAATACCATCCTTATTAATCTATTTTCACAGTGCTTCATTGAGTAAATGATCACTTTCATGCTCATTCAAACACAAACTTACTCGGGTAACCATACGCTGGATGACGCCAGTGTGTCTTTGGATAAATTATTTGGTCGGGCTTTGTTTCTATTGCAAAATGTTGTGTATTACGTTCGTTATTGGCATCATCAAAATCTGACTATTGGTGGTAATAGATTGATTCTTACATTCTTATATGAATATTTATGAGGTGATGTGTTCAGACTCGTTTCAGAATAGTACATATTCAAACTTTCATTCTTGTCCAGATTTGTTCCAGATATGTTTCAATATGGCACAGAAAAACAATGAATTTGTCCAAAGAAAACAAGTAGTTTCTCAGAGTGGAAGCCTGCCGTTTTGGCGCACCATAACCCGATCAATGCTGATAGACGGGGGTTATGAAGCATGTTTTTATTTTGATGTCCTCCTACCATTGAAGCCCATTCATTGAGACGAGAATGGCAGAAAAGAGATTTGCCGCCACCCTGGTTTGGTATTTTGATTTTGATCCACTACCAAAATCTTGGAAGTGGCCCAAGAAGTCGTTCCGAATGGCATCTGAAGGCACCTTTGATAGGCCAGGTATATCATCTGTCATCCTCTCCTCGCCTGCGACCAGCTCCGAAGCTACCGGTGCAGTTGCCGCCTCCGCCTCTCCTTCCACTAACATATCTTTTGTCACATTATGTTTGGTCATCATTTCTTCCACTTTTGATAATCTTATCAATAATTAATGTGATAATCTAAGTTTAAATAACTCTTTCTCAGTTTGAATAGTTTTTTCTAGGTTGAAATAGCTCTTTCCCTATTTGAATTCCCCGGTTTAAATACATTATTTTCTGGTTTGAATAATTTATTCCAGGTTTAAATAATGTTTTACCGGTTTAAATAGTTCTTTCCCGGTTAGAATAATTTATTCCCAGTTTTGATAGTTTTTCCCAGGTTTGAATAACTTATTCCCGGTTTTAAAATTTTCAAATCGGGAATTTTTTCCAGGGATGAATAATGTATTCCCAGTTTCAATAATTTTTCCCAGTTCCAATTACTGGGACATCCCCAAGATTTAGAAAGAAAAGTTAACTGAACCAAAAAAAGGTGGATGGCATTAACAAGCTTCTCTTGATTTGGGATAAAAACCAAACAAGATTTCAATTTGGGACGCGGTATTGTAGTGCATTACCGCTATATTTTCAGGAATGAATGTTTGGTTAGCTCGCCGACTATATGTGGGTGAGGTACATATATTGTAGCCGCCATCGTCCTCATAGTCATCGTCAAGTAATATCAATTTTATCAACCTTAATCTCCTCCGATATCACTCGTGATACTGTGGGATAATCCCCATGAAGGCCCCTACTGATCTTTTCAGAACGTGTCGTTTGATAAACTATTTGGTCGGGCTTTGTTTCTAGTGCAAAATGTTGTAGTTTACGTTTGTCATTGGAATCATCAAAATTTGGCTGCATTTGTGGTAATAGATTGATACTTACAATCACTAACCTAAGACATTGAGGGTATGGTCTTGTCGTTAACATTACTGTAATAATCGCTGTATGTTGCAGGTGAAATTTCTCGAATGAAATGGACTATGGAGGAGACCAAGCTGATAAGAAAATGGTTCAAGTATTGGATAAACCTTCCAAACCGTCTCATAAATTACCAAGTACGTATTATCATAGTATTGAATGTGGTGTACATAAGGATTGCCAAATCGAAGTATTGCCATGTCGTGTCGACTGAACACAGACGTCGCAATTCTTATTTCTATTCTTTCTTGTGTTTAGGCAAAACAGAAGTTCTGAGATTCATGGAAAGTCACAATATGTCGCATCTCTATGAGAAAGTGAGGATAAAGGTGATGACCGATGTGCTTTCTGGTATTCTTACGCGTCTGATTTGTTCAAAAATTGGCATTGGCCCACAAATATGTAGTGTCCAAACATTGATCACAATGTTTTCGATGATACTTATGACCCATGTACATCAACACTGTTTGAACTGCAGATTTAAAATACTTCAAACTTCATTCGTGAGCAATATAATTACAAAACCATTTGAGTGTGTTTTCTGGTATTCTTACGCCACTTCAAACAAGATCTTTCCCCCGTGCTGGAAAACACACGAACCTGGTTTTGTTTTTATCAAATGCTATGAATTTATCATCCTGAAAGTAGAAAAATGGCACAGGCGATAATGAAATGTGCCAGTTATTTGTTGTCTCCCCGCAGGGGAGACTTCTTAAACGCTTTCTGAGATTCCCATGGGGGAAATACTCTTCTACTGGGGAGAAAAACCTGGTTTCGAAGAGAAAATACTTTGAATGTGTGTTCTACAGAGCTCGACATAAATAATTCAGTTGGTTAATATATTCTGTCGCATATTTTCGTCCAAGGGAGCAATTTTTTCGTCACTATCGCCGATTTACGTGAACATTAGCGTGTCGGCTGGATTTGAGAGTAAATACATAACTATGGTGTGCATTCAGTCAACAGGGTATCACTTTTGTCATTACTGTCGAGCCATCGCTCACTTCTCACGCTCATACTTCATGTCAGTGCCTAATTTTCCCTGTTTCAGAGCATTAAAACTAGCACGCTTGTTACGTTCTATTTCCTGACTGCATCTTTACTTTTACAATCGTACGCATTTAGTTTTCGCTATCCCACACCTAGTTAATTTTTTGGAGTGCGGAAGATTGAGAACCGTGGTAGCCTATTGATCGTTGGCAATGTGTAAAAGTCGGAATGGGTTCCGAGTTCAACACCACCGCCTTCAACATTGATATTTCGGTGCTTATAGCTATTTCGACGGTACTCAAATTCAGCAGACGCTTCTCATAATGGCATATATTGTCGCCTTTTTATACACTATTGACCAAGAACAATTTTACGAAAATATTGAATTTTGGGCCAAATAGAAAACGTTGTTGAATTTTATGAACACCTTGCTATTTTTTGATGGGCGTACTCGATCAGGGATTACTATTCATCAATGTTCATACGAACTACCAATTACTTTCACATCGGTATTCGTCCTGCATGGACATCGTATGTAGGCCTATATAATATGCGCACGGAATTAAATTGAAAACAGTGCTAGAAATGAACGCGCAATGACTTCTTTCATTCGGGGAGATCTGGTGCTTTGCACCAGGTATGATTCTTGTTTGCGCACTTTCAGCACTATGCGATGTGCGGACAACTGTTGTTGTTGAGTTGTAATCAAATTCACGCGCGACAATCTCCAGGCAACGTGCTGCAGCGCGAGACAAATAAACAAGTATTCATACACGCACGGTGGTTAGCTATTTAGAAAAAGTGATTGTGGACTTGTGCAGTTATCGGAATAATTTATTCATCAATCCTACATGTAGCAACAAGTGACAGGTAAATTTATTGTGTTAAATCGTTCCGGTAATGCACATAGATACCAATTTCATTCAAGACATTTTCAGTCGCTGTTAGACTCGATCACAACTCGTTTTTAGCTCTTTTCGCAGGCTGTGGGAACTCGCAGTCCCTGTCGATGGCACTCACTGGCCCCACGTGGTCAGCAGCAATGGCGGCACGATTCTCTGAAGCCGAAGGCGGATCCAGATACACCTTGAACGTACCCCCATTGATGGTTGCACCAGCGAACAAACCGCGCATGTTTAGCATGGATGTATGTGAATGCATGGGGGATATGGATACGGCTTGTGAGTATGTGACAATATCACCAGATGTCAGTGAGCCCATCGAGACGTGCTGCGAGGATGGCGCCTCCAAGGCCAAAGGCGAGGACACTGCGGCCACGGAGGGAGCGGGCGAGGCCAGTGGCAGCGGGAAATGGTGTCCTAGATTTGATGAAGATGGCGCAATGGACAGAGGTCCGCTGACATAACTTGCATTTTGGAGTATTCCACACATTTCCCGCTGCTGGTCAACAGACGCGATTGCATAATTCTCAACATACTGACATTTTTGTGACCAGACAATTGCACACAAGTACAGTAATAGACCAGGCCTTTCTCATCCGCCTCGCCCTCATATCTTGCCTTGACCTAGCTATAGGTCCTCCTTCTTAAGAACTGTGTAAACCCTGTCAACTACTTGAGCAGCAACATGGTCAAGCCAGTGTTCTGCTCTCTGGATGGAGCATCTAGGGAAGGATGCAGGAATCTCATCCAGAGCTCCAATGTCAATGATCTCCATGGCAAGCAGAAGAGTCATGCCCTCGGTAACGAACTAAATGGATGGTACATGTAAATCAGCTCCGTATACAGTACATCGCTCGTGAATTTACTACCTTTGACAAGCCTCCATTTTAAATACGAATGTAGTACAGGGCTGTGTTGGAACATGTTTATCTCGAACATGTATGTAAAGTAGACTTATATAATGGCCATACTCCTTCATTACATTCTTCTTAACGTTCTTATGTTTGGACATCTATTTGATGTACAAAGTGCCCAGTTGTGCTGTACATGTCCCCGTGAAGAATTTGTATTATTCCCCTATATGAATGCACATGGTACTCAATAGACAGCACATATTTAGTATTTTCATAGAATTAAAGAAATGAAACGGATGGACCTGAAATGTTCTTGAAATACTGTTAAGCCTTGAGATAGAACTGCAATGTGCTGAAAGGAAAGTTAGCTCAACTGAATTACATGTAGAAAACAAAACCTGCAAAAGAATTGCCTCCTTGTGAAATTCTTGAGGGGGAAACTATGTTTTTTATCAACACGTGACGTATATATCACGAATGACTGAGCGTAGAGAACAAGTGAGGAATATCATACGCATCACGGATTGATAAATCTTCCATCACCCATACAGTTTTACTATCCCATGTTTACTATCCATGTTTACTTCATTATTCTTGTCACTGTAAACGTGAGCGATGAGGGGACAGTGATACATGTTTATCAGAGGGACAAAAAACACATACATGTAGACAATATGTAACTGTATATCATTTATGTCACCATAAGAAATGGTTATGCAATAGTATGAAATATATAGACGGGCATATGTCACCATATACAGTAGCAACAATTATAGTACATATAGAATATACATATGTTTTTGTTGTAGGCATGATGTGGATCACGTGGTAGCTATATAATCAGGCTATTATAGACAAGGTTTTCTTGCCAATATATTTAATAATCTGTAGTCCTGACCTTTCTTCCCCAGTAGCCATCAGCCTCATTGTAGACATATGTTATCTCCTCCCCAGCGTAGATTTCTCTTAATACAGTGGCTGTTCATCTAATAGTGTCTTCATAATGACACTCTTGGGTGTCACCCAATCATCATTGGTGAAACATGCTGAACAATCACTGTCAAATACTGGAATGAAACAAATACCATAGATTCAGTATGGTTGTCAGGGATAGGACTGTACATCTGATTTCTGACTATGACAGAAATAGTGTAGCTCTGCCAAGGTAACATGCACGTCAATGGTCCTATTCACAGAATTTCCAGCCACTGGTCACGAGAGTGCCGACCAATTAGCTGCTCGCAGTAACGGTAATAAACAAATCCGCAGTGTTCAGTTTATCGCACATTTTCTCACCATAGACGGCAATACAGATTATATTCAATCTAGATGCCCCATTATCTGCAACAAGGCTGTATGGAAATAAGGGTTTCTTAGCCAGTTGATCACCCAAAACGGACGATGTGAGTTTGGTCAGAATCTCAACACAGTATTGGGGAAATCCCAGTAAGGGAAACACGTGCGAGTGACCATGGTGATCCTCGCGCTGTGCTTGTAAACAAATAGTTCTGGCTACTCACTAAAAAGATTTTACAGGCAAGGCTGGTCTCAACGGGGGAATGGATGGGTTTACGGGTATTTTTCTCGATATATATGCGATTGTTGCATAATGTAAGGTTTCTTTTTGGCCCGAACACTATATCATGCGTGTCACACGACATTATGAGTGGTTTTGCTACACGTGGTCAAGCTGCGATTTCCCCCAGATTTCCGAAGATTGCGCGCAGCTGCGATTGGTCAGTTTGAACTACGGAGTTTGCCGACTTCTAGGAGGGGTCTGTGAATAGGACCATTAACTCAACATAAGTGCAATTTCTACAGATTTATAGAAGATGGTATACCAATGTCAGGAACGATAAAATATTTTCAGACTTGCAACAAAACAATCATTACAACAAAGTTCACGGACTCAGTACAACATGGCTTTTGCCTTTGATATCCAGTAGTGCACAAAGTTGAGTGATATTTCTCTTGAAATATTCCGCTATAAGCTTCAGTAACTCTCAGTCACAAACACTGTTGCCTCTTCAACTGTCTGTGGCCCGAATGACTCACTGTCAAAAACTTACACTCACCTGGCATCTGTACACACACGAAGTGCTGACAGTATCAACTCAGTAGCCTTTTGGCTTGTGATTAGGTACTTTTGTACTTGTTATATATCTTTTCCATGGAGGTTTGTTTCGGATTTCTAAATTATTTTCATAAGTTGTTGGGCAGTTGTGTACTAATCCCATCAGGTGTACAGTAGAAACAACTACATCTACCACAATGTCTGCCCCTGATGACGCCAGTGTGTCTTTTGATAAAGTATTTGGTCGGGCTTTGTTTCTATTGCAAAATGTTGTATTTTACGTTTGTTATTGGAATCATCAAAATTTGGCTGTATCCGTGAAAATAGGTTGATACTTACATTCATACCACTGAGTCGGTGTCACTGCTGGTGGACGTTAAGTCTGTCCCCGATGATACCATCAACTCAGTAGCCTTTTGGCTTGTGATTAGGTACTTTTGTACTTGTTATATATCTTTTCCATGGGGGTTTGTTTCGGATTTCTAAATTATTTTCATAAGTTGTTGGGCAGTTGTATACTAATCCCATCAAGTGTACAGTAGAAACAACTACATCTACCACAATGTCTGCCCCTGATGACGCCAGTGTGTCTTTTGATAAAGTGTTTGGTCGGGCTTTGTTTCTATTGCAAAATGTTGTATTTTACATTTGTTATTGGAATCATCAAAATTTGGCTGTATCGGTGGAAATAGATTGATACTTACTTTCTTCGGATTTCCAAATCGGGGGTGCGCTCAGTCTGTATTGTCTTTATACGTTTTTACGTTTGGATGGCTTGTCTCTGCCTGTAGTCGCGCTAAGAAGGGCAGTCCGTCACCTGGGAAACATGTGTACATCAAGCTCTGGCTTGTCTCGCCAGTCGAATGGGGCATTGGGGCACCCAACCTGCGGGATATAGGCGGAGGAAGTGGTGTTAACCGGGGCCGCCGCTGGCTTTCCATACCATACTTGTACGGCCTGACCCTCTGGTAGCTGGCGTCAGGGCTCAGCTATGGACTCAGGCAAGGGGTGTTTGGACATGCGGCTCCAGTTGTCGGCATTATAGGCTCGGGGTGTGTTGAACAAGAAGCAGTGGGACCGAGATTCTTACTATTATCGTTTTCTGACATGGTAATATTGATTTCAGGTAGAGGAATCAGTTCAGGATAATCACATGCTTCCAGACCTGTGGAGCTGCTTTCGGGCAATAACTCTTCATGGGTCCCGCGCGAATCGGGGTCCATGTCACGCACTCCATCTGCTTGTCATTGTTTTTTCCGGGTTCATTTTTGTCGGTTGTTGGAAACTCCGTGATAGTAAAAACGGGATTGAAACACAGCTTTGCATGTAGCTTTCTAGAATACTATACGTGGGAATAACCACCTGTGGTAGAAGACAAAGGCCACATCGCAAGAACGGGTCCAAGGGACAAGTCCAAAATCTCTAAAAGGGGGATTCCACAGTCTTCTAGGAAATACTACAACTGGCGAAAGTGTCGGGCAAAGAAATTCATGAAAAAAAACCCCCACAAATTTTAATTTATGGTGGTTTATTAATTAGTTCATTAATATTGTATCTCGATATTGGCAATTGTTGAATTGGTTGAACAGTTGAATTTGCTTGGCCACCAGGATTCACTTACTGAAGCAATTTAGTGAGTCATTGTCAACGAGACATATTGTTTGATCATCACTCAGAGATTAGAAAGAACACATTTTGTTGAACTGTTTTTTTTTTCAGCGAAACTAACACTCAAAGACAAATCCATCTCTGCAAGGAACGTTGCCTTTTCGGCCACATCCATAAATATAGAGCTTCTGAAATGAGATGGGATTGGCTACATTGTAGCTGATAACCAAAGTCAGATGGAACATCCAATACTTTATAATACATCATTCAGTATGACATTATTCATTCTTGATCATACTGAAGAGTGACAGACATAAACCATACCTTTTCAGTTTGACTAGAGATTTGTTTGCCTTGAGGTGGAAACAACAACAGTCGAATTTAAATCTTTCATTGCTGATTTGATGCGCCAAATTGACACAATGGTGGTGAAACCATTGACGGCACTCGGTGCACCTCAGCATCGGCTTGTCCACATAAATGGACACACTTGGATGGTCAGTGTTGGGCCATCCTACATATGTTTGATGATGAAATGTGATAATTCATCAGAAAAAAAATACACCCACAAACATAAAACAGCGTTACTGATTACATTTTCTCACTACAGTGACGCAAATGAATTCAACACACGAATCAGATGATGTCTCAATTAATAAAGATTGTAAAATATATATACAATACCTGGGATACACTGAGCTGCTGCATGCCGCATATACTCAGGCTACCTCCTTGGAGAATAGAAGCCTCCCTCTCATGGGGTACCATGGGCACGACATGGCTGAAAGCCACACCTTCCAATAATTTGAGGTTACCCTTACATGGTAAAATCTGGGATACACTTCTGGCCATGGAATTGGTTACCATGGTAGAAGTGACCCCTGCTAGACATCATCAAGTATTATGAGATTGATTGCGATTCCTACCACTAAAGTTGGTGGGACTAAATTTCGAGGAATTTTACCATTAATTTTGCAGGGGCTCTTGGTAATAGTGTCGGTACCCACAGAACGTGGATTGGTGCTGGAAGCCATTGCTGTGGGCAGCGTGCGTATACTGTGTTGATTAGCACCTTGTGACGGATTGTGGATGCGCAGTGCTGAACCACCCGTCTCCTGATCGCTGTGGCTAACATCAGAATGTGTAGGAGTTCTGCACAAAAAGAATAAATACCTGATTATAACAGTATTATAATATATAAACATATTATTGTCAGTGTGTGTGTCATGTTAAAATCTTAGGAAAGTCTGTGTTACGTACTAACGTATTGGAATGTATATTTTCACATCCTCTTTATGCATGCCAAAATACTGATTTCAACGTCTGAGTTGTTCAGTGAATCTAGCTCAAAAAGGCGATCAAGATCACCTCGCCGTCAGTCGCCGATCACCTGATTTAACAATGTCCAGATCAGCATAATAGAAAATCAGCATACTATTCCAAAATACCAATGAATGAACAAGCATTAAAAGATACAAACAAAGAAATTTTAATGTTTCGATTTGTATACATACAAACTTCACAAAGTCCATGAGGCCCTAGCACCTGCTTGCACAGACAACAATCTCGACCTCACGGAATGTCAGATGTCACCACACAAGACTGTGCTCACTGAATGAAACACATAGTTGTCATCTGCAGGCACAACCAGCGCCACAGCAAGATGTCTTTTGGGACAAACATCACATACCTGATGAATAATCCACACGCAAACTTTACCTCAATGTTCATCATGAATTTAATCAAAATAAGAGATGTTATTACTTCTACATTCTGGTCATGAAAGTTAGATTACATCTACCACACATCTTAATATATCACTTGATTGCTTGTGCATGCATCAGGTATTCTACCCAAAACGATATGTGTATAGTGTTGCACTAGATTGGGCTGGCTCAGGCGTACGTGCGTGCTCCAACACTAACCCTCACCAATATCATTATGGCATTTTATAAATAAGTTTCGTTCAATTACAAATAACACAAGGACACATTACTGGTATATCAATCCCCTTACTCATCATTATCGTCCTCGTTGGTACACAAGTGATTACATCCCTATTTCTGTCTGGATCTGGTAACTTGGACTTTTTTTCTCTCAAAAATGTTACAAATAACCTGCTCTATTTATTACTTTATTGTGACGACAATTACATACAATACACAGTGTGTTTGGTATAAGATGACAAGCGATTATCAATCGATACAACTTATGTTACACATGCATAACATATGAACAGCAGAGGCAAAACATTGATAGAGGAGGCAGTCACTACGCCATCCTGATTGGCAATGGTAACACTTTGTGTTACGTATAGCCGGTCAGGATAGATAGCATTCATCTCCTCCATGAACACAAATTTGCCCCTACCACGGTGGCTAGGCGTTACGCGTTACTCAGGGAGTACCGCGTAAAATCGTGAGTATTACGCGTTATTCGTGAGGAAATTGCACAGGAAACGACATGAGTCCCCACTTCAAATGAGGTGATTTCGTGAAAAAGTTCATTTTCTTCCTAAAATTTTGTTTCCACGGAACATCCCAATGAGCAAACATCACGTATGATACTATGAATTACTTGCATACATCGTCATATTCACGAAAATGGACACACAGTTCATGACAACACCCGCACGCTTGCGACTCGTTTGTGAAATATCATCGGCTAACAATTGAAACCAACGAAGTGCATGTTGGTAAATCTTGGAATGCTCGCAGAAGTCTTTCTTTATTGTTACACCATGCAATCAGTTGTTTTAATCGAGTATTCTATGAAATGAGAAGCTTATTATGGTTTACGCGTATCAGCCTGAGGGAGAAAATCTACACACGCGTTACAGCATGAGGAAACATGTGAGCGTTGTCGGGGATGGTAGAGGTGGCAATGCATACATAGATATTTTTAAAGTATGATTTGAGGCTGCACATGTTCCAAGTACTGACGATACTTCTCATTTATCATTATCCTCCATATGTTCCTCACAATCTTCACAAATCTGAAATTGACAAAACGAAGAGCTTTTCGTGTCTTTTACACAAAAGCTCACCAAGTGAAAACATTATCCCTTGAATTTGAATTTTTCCCATCAATTGAGCAGTGAAAACTGAAGAAAAATTCGCATTAAAAAAAGAAATATTCCAATCTGAACAAAATATTTACTCATGCACATACGCGTAGTGACCTCACACAAATCGCGTAAAGTATAGCAAATAAACAAATAACACATTCAACCTAGATTCGTGGCGATTGCGACCATTGTGAAACATTTGAAGACAGGCACATGTGAAGCCCATACTATCAATATCATAGACCTCTCATTCTATTTAAAATAATGCCGATATATAACATTTTTCAACCCCAAAACCGAGGAGAGCGGCTGTCGAAGCAAAATTGGCAGATATTGCAGCCGAAGGTATCGTTACGCTGGCTTATTTATTTAATTTAAACTCTCAACAACAACCAGGAATATGTGCAATGTTCCGTGCAATCCCAAATCTGACATTTCAAAACGGTAAAATTAGCGAAATTGTATGTATTTCCTGCTAGGGGTCAACCAGAGGCTGCCATTTCCCTCACGAATAACGCGTAATACTCATGATTTTACGCGGCACTCCCTGAATAACGCGTAACGCCTAGCCACCGTGCCTACGTCCACCGGACTTGTTGTTTCCGTTCTTGATAAGTCGGTACTTGAATGAAATGGGGGAAAATGATGTGTAATGAGTTATCACATTTATACACATCGAATTTATCATGTTTATGGGATAGAACTAGACATAAAAGCCTGAAAGGCCACCCCAATTTTTTTCTTATAATTTCAAATGGTGAAAACTTATTCATGCAAGTAAAAAAGTATGAAACAGATGTTTCAGATTTATCAATCGCCCTAACTTTTTTACAAAAGGGGGCTGCAACAGACTATTATGGATAAGCTGAGGAGAATTCGGAATGACTGCTCAAAGCTTTCAATAGTTATAAACCAAACGGCAGAAAAAACATAAGGTCTCCAGATTTTCAATTGGGATGACTAAAAATTTAAAATACTACATGAATTTTAACGAAATGTTTTTTTTTAATTAGCAAATGGTTTGTAGGGCTTAATATGAATTGAAATGCAGGAGCAAAATCTTATATTTTCTATACATTTATTATAATAAATATATATACATGTATTATATACATCTGACCTGGGGTATCCTTTACCGATTTGTCCAGGTCAGTGAAGAGCTTATTCTTCTTTTGAGTTTTGCTGGATTTGTCTTTCATTTCTTTCTACAATTTGAGCATCTTTCTTGTGTCAGTGATTGGCCACGTACTTCTGTATGTAATGTTGGATGTGTCAAAAGTCAGTGTTATGAATTAAATTTTATATATAGTATTATTATCCTCTGTATTTCTATGGTAATTTTTTCTGGAATAAGTATAACATTATGTACATAATAATATCGTAAAACTTATGGTAGGATTATGTTTACCTCTCTCGCCATATCTGTCACCATCACGATCCTCATCCTCCTGATCCTGCTCTGTCCATCTTTTTAGTCTTCTACAGTTTTTGGACGAATAGTATCAATAGATCTAGTGTTTTAATTATAACTTTGATAATTGTAAATACATGAAGTTATTGCTTAAATCATTAAAGTTTATTGCATGAACTAACGAACAGGTATGGAAATAAGTATGTACTATTCACCGTCAATATCGTCGTATATCCCAGCTTCTATGTCTTTGCGTAACCTCCGCATTTTGTTTTGCCATTTCTGGTTCATTATATGAATAAGATGGTATTAAGTGCCATGAAATTATATATTCCATAATTATACATAAGCGCGTTTCTTAAACATGTATCTGGTAGAACATCAAACAGTAGAACTTTGGGGAATCTGGTAGAACTTTTGGGCCCAAAAGTTGTACCGAATAAAAACTGGTAGAAGTTATACGGAATTTGGTATAATTTGTAAGAAATTATATTAATCATTTGTTAAAAGTATTTAATATTTTTTTTGCGTATTTGATATTAAATATGCGTATTCAATCATTTATTTTGTGGTTTTTATATTATATATGCGTATTGAATCTGTATATGCATATTTAATCATCTATTACGCATATTTAATATTTTGTATGCGTACTTAATAATTTATTATTAAAAATATTATTATTGAAAATCTTAAATACACAAAAAAAAATATTAAATACGTGTATTGATATATACTAGTATATTTGAGCTGGCCTTATGCCTGCAAAGAGTCTTATTATATATTTGTCTGAACTTAAAACTCCTCAACAGACACACCGCGTAAATATTGAGCGTAAATTCCGTGTGCAGTCACGAGTCGTGATTGAAAGATGCTAGGTCTAGGCCCGGTAAGTCTAGGGCATGGTTCACCTGTGATTTGGCATTCATTTTGAGGTAATGCTTGTTTTATTTCCGTCAAGTTCCAGTCGAACCCTTCCACGGTTAAGTTGTTGATGGTAACATATTTGTCGCCTCTTGCATCTGTTGACATCATTACTGAACACATTTTATTTCTTTCAGTGATAGCGTCGAATCTCTTGACTGTGCCCGGTCTTTCTTTCGGATTTGTTTATATTAACATTTTGAGTTTTTTTTTGTATCCACACGTGCTTCCCGAACTCGGTCCTGCTTTGGATGCCATTCTTCAGTAGATCCAGAAAAAAGAAGAAGTGAAAACAGATAGGCTCCTCCTGAAAAAGTAGAGGAGGTACTCCTTACCTTGGTGTTAGCCGTGGTTCGTACTGTCTCTTGGCTAACGATGGCATGTGTTATGCCGAAAAAACTAACCAGTCTGTAACTGAAGGATGACCGCGCTGGCGTCATTGGACTTGGCTTCCTGAATGTTGCAGAAGAGGGTTTTAACCTGGTTCGTGTCGTCCAAAAGGATTTTCTGATAAAAATTCATCACCCGATTTTTTTCGGTGTAATTTTCAACAAGAAAAAGCCTGGTAAATCCTTTTGGGGCTTCGATGGACATGGTGGAAGCTGCCATCCTGTCTAGTCCAAAGTCTAGTTATAAATTTACACTGTAGACCCAGGATATGAATCCCTTGGTTCTGGTTACAACGGTACTGTCAATGGCGTCCATCCGGGTATTCTGAAGATTAACGTAGTCCGCTACAAACATGGAGGTAACGGAGAGTCAAAATTTAAAAGTAATTTCTTGAATATTATCTCTTCAAAATGACATTATTTTATAGAGTAAATGATCAGCATCCTAATACTGAAAAGAAAATAGGGGGTCACCGTGCTCGTTTCTTCTACATATTCGATCAAAATCACACATATTTACCTAAAATGACATAAATTCTGGCCTTTTTGCACATTTTTTCGTTCATATTCACATCTTGCATCGTGTTTTCCATGAGAACGGATACGGTGACCCCCTATTTTCTTTTCAGTTATAGGATGCTGAACAGTTACTCTATAACATATATCATTTCGAAGCTCTAGATTATGCTGACACAGTTATTTATTTTAGAAAACTCCTTGACCCCCTCCCCTCACTGTTTGGAGCGAACTACCTTAAGACGGGTTGAGATAAAATACACTACGAGAAAAAACAGTTTAGGAGAGTGGCATTAAGTATTCCACTTTCCATAAGAGATTGTGTAACGCAGACTTCTAGTTCCTGAAACTTCTAGTTCCTGGCATCCAGCACCTCTCCACCTACATGATAGGGAACACCTTGTTTGGGTTTGACGGGGGGGCGGCTCAAACTGCAGCAGTGTTTCCAACTTTTCTTCTTTTAATGAAAGGAAAAAAAAATACTAAGGTTGTAACTGATTGATTTGATGGAATGTTTAACGACATTGCTAGTTTTGGGTTATTTCTATTGAAAAACAATATGTCATTATTTTCCTGCTGTTTTAACAGTCGCATATTGACTACCTTGGTCTCGAGTTCCGGTCCATAGTCTTCAAGTCCTTTGTTTTGGTCAACTGTATTGACTATATTTCAGGATTCAATATGAATTTTTTGTTGTTGTGCGTACCTTAAAATGTAACATAGCAAATTTCATTATTGTTACCAATACTCTACCTGGACTGTCTTCGAAACGGACTTTCTAGGATATACACACTGACAATAAAAAGAATGTTGAAGGGGAGAATGCTAGAAGCTGTAGCTTAAAGTGTATCTCCGCAACAACAAAAAACAAACAACCGATAACACAATGTAGGTATCAATCTATTACCACAAATACAGTAGATTTTGATGATGCCAATTTCAAACGCAAAATACAAAAATTTGCAATAGAAACAAAGCCTGACCAAATAGTTTATCCAAAGACACACTGGCGTCATACTGTTTGTTCGGGCTTTGTTTCTATTTCAAATTGTCGTATTTTATGTTTGTTATTGGCATCATCAAAATCTTAATGTATTGGTGGTAATAGATTGATACTTACATTCATATCACTGAGTCGGTGTCACTGCTGGTGGACGTTGAATCTGTCCCGGAGGATACCATCAACTCAGAAGCCTTCTGGCTTGTCATTAGGTACTTATGTACTTGTGATATGTCTGTTCCATGGGGTTTGTTTCGGATTTCTCAATTATTTTCTTAGGTTGTTGGGCAGTTGTATACTAATTCCATCAGGTGTACAGTAGAAACAACTACATTTAACACATTGTCTGCCCCTGATGACGCCGGTGTGTCTTTGGATAAACTATTTGGTCGGGCTTTGTTTCTATTGCAAAATGTCGTATTTTACTTTTGTTATTGGCATCATCAAAATCTTAATGTATTGGTGGTAATAGATTGATACTTACTTACATATAGGTATTAGTTTCGTCGATACCGAGGTCATTTCTGACGGTTTTTTGTCACAAAGGGTGTTTGTGGTTGCAATGTAGTCTATGGGTATCAGATACGACATTAATCGGTTGCCTTTTCCTGAAACAATTAGCATTGTCTTCATACAAGATCAACGGGAACACTATATCATTGAAAGTTCTCTATCTCCATATTGTTTCTGTTGGAAATAAACTGGTAAAATAACAGACTACATTTAATTTTACTACAAACTATCACAAATTTATTGTACAAATGTCCCATTTCGTACCATGCAGTTAAACTGGTCTGGTTTAGGTCTTTTGAGATTGATTCATTGAACAGTATTATATTGTTCATGGTTTGTCAAGATGCTGTTGACCTTCTCAATGGTAAAATGCATGTAAAGTTAGCTGCATGTGATAATCTGGTTGGTTTTGAAATTATTACTTACGTACTTCAGAGTTTAGTATTTGCCAGAGGGCTTCTGGCTTTGGCTCACACCAGCTCTCCCCTACAACTGTATTTGCATTTCACAGTCACGTCTAAAACATACATAACTTTTTCTCAATTTTGAACATGGATGCTAAATTTCATCAAACCATGTAATAATTCTCACTACAGATTTCAAACCTGCAGACGTTGATGTGTCTCTCACAGCTTCAGCCGTCTCTGGTGGCAGTCTCTCACTTGAGAAGTCATAATAACATTGTCTTAAATTGAACATGAGCCCGCACCTTCAAACATTCACATGAGCCGACCTTCTAACTGGATTTCTCTTAAAGTTGGAATCAATTTTAAAATCAGCCAAATTTAGCTATATTGATTGTCACGCAAATTTGAAACTACATCTCGAGAGAGTCAGGAATATATAGGAAATAGGCACAGTTCGACAACAGATACTCAGAAAATTGCCGTTAATCGTGCATGAAAACAGTTGATAGAGAATGATCGGCCTGCCTACATTGCCGGTTGCCACAGTAGCTACGCAAATACCAATGACGTCACGAGACTGTGTGTAGAAATCGCTCGCAAGGCGGGCCGCTTTGAGGAAAAAAAAGATTTGAATCTTGATTTGACAACTCAATTTAGGCACGCAATACACATTTTCAGACCCAAATTTGTACGTTATCTCATTCTATAGACAAAATAAAGCTACCGCAGAATGAATAAATTTTGTCAATTCTAAAAGTGATTATAGCTTTAACGTCTTTCCAGCGTATTGTCCCACCAAGTTCCGTTGCTGGATCATCATCATTTTAGCAATTTCCACCTGTTCGATGAGTCCTGATGTGGCCGTGAAGTGGGCTTCGTGTACTCCCTCGAGTGACCTAGATGGCGACAGAGCCATACCAATTGATGGGCGTCCAAGGAGAGAACCTATTGGAAAATGATATTGATTAATTAGACTGCAATCTACGCACCAAATGAAACTTGACCTGATTATGTGCACAAGTGCCCGTAGGCTTTCAATTTATGGATAAGATCAAAATAGTGATCAATATTTGCAAAAATACATGATATTTCGGCCACGAGAAAAATATGTCCACTGTGTGGAATAAAAGTTGCTATGGCAGGGGGTAACATTTACAATATGAAATTGATATTAACCTGAGTCATTGTTGCAGTGTATTTTCTCAAGTCACAGAGGTCAGTCTGGTGAATCCAAGGCAGCTTCGTTGCACACAATCTTGAGTGCATCATAGCCCCGGATCACTCCGAGGGCTGCCAGAAAGAATGAAAAACTGGTTTAACTTCCCCATGGCTTGGCAGAGTTCAGGTGTTGAGGGTCTCTCAACGCACTGTACCGATTCACTAGAGACATTGCAACCTCACGTGGTGTTGCATAGGGTTGCGAGTCGGCAGAAGAGGCATGTCACTAATATGTTGAAGATGGTATTCCTGACTAGTCGGTTCACTGCAGCATGGCTTATAGCAAAGGTAACAAACAACAAACCACACAGGCACAAATAAGATAACACTACATATTACCATGTACATTTATACATTCATATGAGACCATTTAATAACCATAAATAATGAAAATACCTTCGCACATGGGCACTCTACAAAATAGGGTTCATTAGGTTTGGATACATTTTGATGTGGATATACAATATTTTAGGAGATCACGATATACACTCTGAACATTAATGTAACAAACATACCAATATCATGGATGAAAATGAGAACAAGCAAAACTAAATCATTTCCTGTGGTAATGAGAATGAGATTAAGTTAATCTGGATTTGAGATCCTCCTAAACTTAACATCGTAGAAAATATTCTCCCTCAAATGCCCTTTGAAAGTGTACACATTGAAGAAACATCGTGACCTTAGGTCCGATAATCTGATAAACTATGAAACTCCATCATACCATATGAAGCCTCTGTCATGTTCCTTGACACTTTCCTGAACTTGGGATATCGCATCGCAAATTCCAGGATGTCTTCCTTGTTGCCTGTCTCATGTCCGAATTGTGGTTCATATGGAGTGCTGCTAGCTGCAGTCTGAAATTTTATTATTAAAATTTAAAGTGATATTGGCAGCAAGTTATGGATTTTTCCATATCTTTCTGATCGAACGAAGGAAACATAACAGTTATTTATCTGCACTTGTATGCCCAAACAGACGCCCCTTTCTAATAGATTTCGTTGCGAGTTTCTGGTGGAGATATTTTGAGTTTGTTTACATTACCGCCATTCTCGGTGCTTTGTATACCGTGACGCAGTGCGATTCCAGCTTACTCGTGTATGTTCGAGCCAATCGAGCGTGAACTAGGTTAAGTCAGAGGTAACTCTGAGTGGCGCACAAAACAAAAAAAAGCGGCTGCTAGTACTGTCAAATGCTTGATTTATCCATTTGATCAAGCAAAGTTCGTTTTGCAACCTATTATTCTGAGACCACAGGCATATATGTAATTGATTTGGAAAAAATAGTTTTCCTGCCAACATCACTTTAAGAAACTGAAACCAGAAAGTAAGTGCATGTATATTATGTACGATATCTCATCTAAACTAAGGTCTTGAACTTACCTGGACTTCATGGCTTGGTAACCAAAATGGTGCATCTTGGATGCGAAGTGGCTCAGCACATTGTGGAACCCTTCCAAAACTGCACTCCGATGTCTCTACAGAGTAGTGTAGCTCCAGGATCTTACATAATTGTTGATAATCTTCTGAATCTGCAGTGAGTATAGTAAGAAAATTCCCAGCATTTGTTTCATACACCTTGTCGATATCCAAAGCATTTTTCACACTATATTGACAATAAAGTTGATGTACCAATTTGAAGCCATGGTTCTCTCTCAGTGGCAGCAATTCGTGGGTGCAGGCACTTACGGAAATCTGGGTCGTCATGGTGATGGAGGTTGACCAATAACGCCCGAGGCTGGTCCACCTCGAAAGTGCCAGTTTTCCATTCCCCCCACTTGATGTTGCCACCCAGTATAAGTAATTTATTATGCTCCCGGCCCACTTGGCGACAAGGCTCATACCGGATTTCTTGGCCAGAGAATCCAGTGTCTCCAGCAGAGCTGACAAAAACATGTATGTTTTGAGATTTAGGTAGTGACTTTCACTCTCTCATTCTCGGCTAATTGTGCCCATAGCCAATGCAGAATTGTTTTTTACAAATAGCATAACAATATAATAATGATCACATATTTACAGTTATTAAAGCTATCACCAGATTCAGCGATGTAACAATAATTGTTTGAGTCCAAATCACATAGTTCTCTAGAAAGTATACCTTTCGCAACATGCCATATCATAGTAGTGGATGAAACTGCCATTTCTCCATTAATTACAAATAAATGTAATAAACCCACCACTGGAACATCCCGGGCCTCCAGCATCGCCTTGATGCGCTTTAGGCCTTCCAACTCAATGAGATAGGTGGCCCCAACTTCATTACTCTGCATGAATAAGACCAATATTATGCATAAAATGTTGTTTTGAAATTAAACTATCAATTTCAGAAATCCATCTTATCATGTATCAGTTTGTGTATTCCATGTCCGCGTTACTGCTGAGAGTATCAAGGCACTAAGTTGAGGGCCAGTAAAGCGTATTTACTGACTTGAAACCTCAGGCCCCCAATCACATAGTAGAATGAAATACAACAAACAGGTTTAAAAGTGAAGAAACCATCTTACCTGCATTTACATTTTACTGAAGCTCATCAAACAGTAGGCTCTGTAAGTGCATTGATAATACTGGTAATATGTTTATGGCTATGGTATTGCGCAAGCTGCATACACAAATGATACATGTACATACATTTTCCACGTGTGTACAAATATGTCAAGGAAATACGGGTAGGATCAACACAATTACAACTGCTTACATGTATCCACAACAAAAGTTGTTTCCATTACTCTCACAAGTTCTACGTCGACAACTTTCTTGCGGTCGAGGTCCACGCTGGTGTAGCTGCTATACTTGGCACAGTGCCCCCATCGAGTCGCAGAATCTGACAAATCACTGAGCACCGAGTCCTGCTCTCTCTGCCACACTCGCCTATTGACTTGGTGCAGAAACCAAGAAGGGTACTGCAACTTTCACGTATACCCCTGGTAATTACCAAAAATTAAGTTTATTTTTCACCCAATAGGACCTAATTAAGGCCAAAAAGAAAAAGTATTGTGTGTCTGGATATTATGCTGCTCGAAAAAGTGATGCAACACTCCTAAATTGGCTTCTGATAACCGACTCAGTCAAAACTGGGCCATGTCTAACCATTTTCCCTAGAATTGCCTGCTGATGACTGACCCACTCGAACATGGCCGATTTGGTCAATCATTCACATTTTGCAAAGTCAGAGACATTTGGTACCATTTGACTCAATCATTATTTCACTGAGATCGGTGTAGAGATGTCAATTTTCAGAGAAAAGAAGATAAATGGGCTCTCAAAAGTACGCGATTTTTTTTCTCTTAAAATGAGTGACGTGCGCGGCTTCAAGTGACACGTGCGCTGAACCATAATACTTTTTCTTCGGCCTAACCAGATAGTTTGCACATGATCCAGCAACCAGCAATTTTATCTGAGGATACATGTAAGTGCATGGTTTCTCAAAAATATTAGCCAGTGATATACACATATTGTGAATGGACCTTCTTTCGTGTAATTGATATTGTAATATTTTTTATCGTTTTGATCCATTTAGGTTAACTTTTTGACAGTTCACCATAAATCGCCATGAATCCACCAACAACAATATATGATCATATATTAACATATATTATCACCCATCGATTTCAGCTAATGTTGGGAAATTTCGTATATATTTTAAGGTAGTGAACTTTACATTTCTTTTAACATCACTGAAGCCGACTTCTTTTTTCCGTCTAAGTTCGGCGGCTGATCTCTTTACTACACCATCGACTGCCATTTCGGCTGCTATCTTTCCCCAAACGAGCAGCTTCTGCGTATGTGTTATGCCCTGCCCCCCCCCCCCGCCCTGTTCACTCAGTCCACTGAAGCTTCCATATAGTTCTGTTCTATGGGCCTCCACGAGATCAACCAACCTCTACAACTCCAAGCCGATGAACCGGGGTCGCTCTGTTGTCTTCGTTGATTTTTCTGGTGTCTACAGTGGCTGATAAGTGACATTGTGAAAAAAAAGCTATATATTTCTCGAAGTAATCCTGACTGATATATAATCAACATAATCTACGCGTAAATAATGTTATTTCCGCGTAAATATAGTTATTTACACATAAATAAAGTTATTTACGCGTAAGTTTTTTTCCGCGTAAATAAACTTTTTAATCGCAGCAATAATGTTATTTACGCGGAAATAACGTTATTTACGCGGAAAAAACATTATTTACTTTTGCCATGTGTGATATACTAGCCAAATACTGCCTGCACGTGCATTTATCTTTCCCTTGGTCGATGGGGTAAATACGCAGAAAAAATAGTCTCTCAACGCACTGTACCGATTCACCAGAGACATTGCAACCTCAAGGACGTCGTGTTGCATAGGGTTGCGAGTCGGCAGAAGAGGCAGTGTCACTAATATGTTGAAGATGGTATTCCTGACTAGCCGGTTCACTGCAGCATGGCTTATAGCAAAGGTAACAACAAACCACACAGGCACAAATAAGATAACACTACATATTACCATGTACATTGCATACATTGATATGAGACCATTTAATAACTTTAAATAATGAAAATACCTTCGCACATGGGCACTCTACAAAATAGGGTTCATTTTGGTTTGGAAACATTTTGATGTGGATATACAGTATTTTAGGAGATCACGATATACACTCTGAACATGTAACAAACATACCAATATCATGGATGAAATTGAGAACAAGCAAAAAAATTAAATCATTTCCTGTGGTAATGAGAATGAGATTAAGTTAATCTGGGTTTGAGATCCTCCTAAACTTAACATCATAGAAAATAGTCTCCCTCAAATGCCCTTTGAAAGTGTACACATTTAGGAAACACCGTGACCTCAGGTCCGATAATCTGATAAACTATGAAACTCCATCATACCATATGAAGCCTCTGTCATGTTCCTTGACACTTTCCTGAACTTGGGATATCGCATCGCAAATTCCAGGATGTCTTCCTTGTTGTTTGCCTGTCCCATATCCGAATTGTGGTTCATATGGAGTGCTGCTAGCTGCAGTCTGAAATTTTAATATTAAAATTTAAGAAACTGAAACCAGAAAGTAAGCGCATGTATATTATGTACGATATCTCATCTAAACTAAGGTCTTGAACTTACCTGGACTTCATGGCTTGGTAACCAAAATGGTGCATCTTGGATGCGAAGTGGCTCAGCGCATTGTGGAACCCTTCCAAAACTGCAGTCCGATGTCTCTACTAGAGTAGTGTAGCATCCAGGATCTTACATAATTGTTGATAATCTTCTGAATCTGCAGTGAGTATAGTAAGAAAATTCCCAGCATTTGTTTCATACACCTTGTCGATATCCAAAGCATTTTTCACACTATATTGACAATGAAGTTGATGTACCAATTTGAAGCCATGGTTCTCTCTCAGTGGCAGCAATTCGTGGGTGCAGGCACTTACGGAAATCTGGGTCGTCATGGTGATGGAGGTTGATCAAGTAACGCCCGATGCAAAATTAAACAATCAATTTCAAAAATTTCAAATCTTATCATGTATCTGTTTGTGTATTCCATGTCCGCGTTAATGCTGAGAGTAGCAGGGCACTAAGTTGAGGGCCAGTAAAGCGTATTTACTGACTTGAAACCTCAGGCCCCCAATCACATAGTTAGTAGAATGAAATACAATAAACAGGTTTAAAAGTGAAGGAACAAACTTACCTGCATCTACATTTTACTGAAGCTCATCAAACAGTAGGCTCTGTAAGTGCATTGATAATACTGGTCATATGTGTATGGCTATGGTATTGCGCCGGAACACCTGATTTCACCTCCTAATGGCCATTTTGGGGGGTTCAGGAGTTTCCCTATAATTTTTGTTTTTTTTTCATTTCTATGCCTGATATGACTTTCTGTCCCCGGACTATGAGATTGGATAACGGACCCTGTTTTGTTTGCTCGGAATACTTAATACTGGGTATTGATTCCACGTCTATTCAGTTCCCAGTTGTATTATACCTTAGCTTTCAGCTGTTGTTGACATTTTTAGTTCTATCGTTTTTGCGCAAATATAGTTCATGCTTCAATTTTTATTTGCTGAATGAATGATCACTGACACTGTCACCGACACTTTGTCCCGAGTCTGAGTCTGCCTTTGTGTGATTGGGATTGCTTGTGGATGCATGCTCTGCCTGGCTGGTAGCATGCACGTCGACGTCGTCATCATTATAGCGGATTTCAGTTTCACACCGAGTCTGATGTTGTCTGTGGAAGACAATTTCACTGTCAGGGTCACTGCAAATGGATCTCGCGACACCAGACTTATCGGTATCCACAAATGCGTATCCTCTGCATCTAGCAGCATCAATCCTGCGGTTCGCTTCTACTTTTTGGAGGATGAAATAACCTTTTTTTACAACGAATTCTGTGCATCTTGTTTTGCTATCCATGATTCTTCCCGAAATTTACTGACATTGTTTTCACAGCGCTGAGGGTTGTCATTGGTAAATAAGCAAAACACGCGCTCGTCTGAATACGTTATAACGTTGCACATGTCTCACTCGCCAGGTGTCTCACGCACACCCGGGTTTCCCTTAATAGAGTACTCAGACTTTGCCTGCAGACTCCAACACGGTGGATAAGCGATTCATAACGTTCGGGCATGTTTTAGTTGATAATTTCTAGAACATGCTCATTTGTTGATTGGGATATGTTTCATCCGGATCTCCCAAGCACACCCTCACACAGGTTGAACAAAAATTGGTGTGATTATAGACATATTGAAACATAAAAACAAATGAAAACATCATTTGTTGTGCGTGATGTTTTAAATTAAAATCAATACTACCCATTTGATAATTTGTGGAATAATAGTGTGGTCCGGGTGACCCATGCCTGTATTATATATCTCCATGTTTCAGCCGGATAATCCATTGAATAGGCCCAAATGTTATGGCTCGCTTACTCAACCTGTACAAATCATCACAATAGGTTTCGTGTAATTTATTTGATCACGTCTGTACTGAAATTTAACATTGGGATGGATTGCCAACTTGGGTTGATTTTTTTAGTTAGACTTCTGAAATGTGGTGAAAAAATGCGGCATGACACGCAATTAAGACACAGAGTTTTTTCTGATCCGATTATTCAAAACAAAACCATTTCCAGAAAGCATGTTTCACTGACAGATGAATTTGACTTTAGATATTAGCCATTTTGAAAATAAAGATTCTGGTCAATTCAAGGTCACGAGCATATTTTAAATGATATATCATTCCTCATATGTCCACGAGCGATAAATTCAATAACAAAGAAGATATTAGCAATTTTTTCCTATAACCTCTAAAATAGGTCAATAGTCAAATTCAAGGTCATCGAAATATTTGGCATATATCATTCCCTATATTTGCACACTTGATTCCTGAGCTGAAAAGTCGATAATCAGCAAAATATTAGCCACTTTGTGCTGTGACCTTAGAAATGAGTTCAAAGGTTAAATTCAAGGTCATAGCAATATCCAGCATATATCATTAAATGCGCACAATTGAATGGCGTGGATTGTCAATTCCATCAGGTGTTCAGTAGAAACAACTACGTCTCACACACTGTCTGTCCCTGATGACGCCAGTGTGTCGTTTGATAAACTATTTGGCCGGGCTTTGTTACCATTGCAAAATGTTGTAGTTTACGTTTGTTACCGGAATCATCAAAATTTTGCTGTAACGGTTGTAATAGATTGATACTTACAATCACTAACCTAAGAGATTAAGGGTATGCTATTGGAATGGAGGTGACTCCATTAAAAACTCGCCATTCTGTAACTGAAGGATGGCCGCGCTTACGTCATTGGACTTGGCTTCCGAATGTTGCAGAAGAGGGTTTTCACCTGGTTCGTGTCGTCCAAAAAGATTTCCTGATAAAAATTCATCACCTGATTTTTTAATATTGTTATAGACGGTTTGAGATAAAATACACTACTAGAAAAAACAGTTTAGGAGAGTGGCATTAAGTATTCCATTTACCATAAGAGATTGTGTAACGCAGACTTCTAGTTCCTGAAACTTCTAGTTCCTGCATCCAGCACGTCTCCACCTACATGATAGCGAACACCTTGTTTGGGTTTGACGGGGGCAGCTCAAACTGCAGCAGTGTTTCCAACTTTTCTTCTTTTAGTGAGAGGAAAAAATACTAAGGTTGTAATAGAGATTTGTACAGTCGAGATTTTCCAGCACCCTCCACCCAGTCAGGCGAATTAGGCACTTGCTGCTCTCTGCTTTCCCTAACAAGACAGTAACTTCTTGACAGACACCGAGGAAAGCGTTCGCTTCGCTGCCTATGAAATCGAAGCCTGTTACCGGTGACCCCACTTCTCACAGTATTGTCCAGATAATCGTTCTGGTTAAACGGTGATACGGACACCATTTTGCTCCCGTACCAGCCAGGGCTTCATCAAACACATAGGCAAATGCGAAAAAATACAGTTTTCGTTTGATACCTTCCGTTGTTACGCAAAATGGAGTAAAATATCTCCCGTCTGCGGGTAAGTCCACTATGGCTATGCATCACTTTTGTCATGTTTGTGATATTTTTTTGTAGAGAAATGAAAAAAATATATCTGATGATAATATATTATTCATGTATAGGCACATGTCGAGAAGCACGACCTTTTTATATTGGAAAAAAAACTCCTAATTGTCCAATACGGTCCTCAGAATCCCCTTCTCACAGCCGCGGTGGTACCACTACTTAGACTGGTCACACTATATTTTGCCATCATCCAGCTGTCTGCAGTGGCAGTAGATGCTGATAGGGTGGATTACAGAGGGTCCGCAGAGCGGCGAGGCTGGGATGTATGGATCCCTCAATGAAGCAGCGCTGCAAGTGGGCCCTCATCGTGCTCTGTTCGAAGGTGAAGGCAGCAGGGGACAGGCCACGAACGAGGGTCTCCACAAAAGTAATCGCGTACAATCCACAGTCAGAACTGCCTCGCTGCTTGCCAAAATGCACCCACCTCAGCTGAATCCTTTTGGCACCTGTCGAAAGAAGACATGCTACTCACTGGAACAGCATGGCGGCACTGCTCCGCGGCACTTTATAATTGATCGAGTCATACACAGAAATGGTACTATCATGGTGGTCAAGAGCATTGCTAACTCACTGTAGACAAGCGGTGGCGCGGTAGAATAATTTTGAACGGGCTTGGTGATCAATTTCGAACGGTTGGTGATCAATTTCGAACGGTTAGTGATCAATTTCGAACGGTCCGCACACTGAAACAGGGTGAAAAGTGAGTAAATTGTGAAGTAATTTCAGATTTATAGACATAACCTTTCAATTTGGGCACGAAGAAATGATCGTATGTCATTTGTAAGCAGTTGAGGGTTTCCAGGTAGACGTGGAAACACAAGTCATCTTGTATTTCTTGATGATTCCAGTTTGTTGACAATTTGCGTAATATATAGACCAATTTTACTATCGTATATTGATGATTTTCAAAGCACATATAGCCCACAACCTATATCTGAAAATTGAAGTATGGATATCAAAGGATAAAGATGCTAACACCGTGATAAGAATAATATTGATAAGCGATCAATTTCGAACGGGCGGTGTTGATTTCGAACGGTTATTTTTCATTGGCGATCAATTTCGAACGTTCAAAAAATATTTTATTCATCCTGTATAATGTTTTCTATGGGTTCCTATCGGCGTCATCATGGCCAATTTTTGTGCTACCACTGTAAGATTCCTTATGATGACATAAAACACGAGGAAATGAGAATTAGCATAATTGTGCAAAGATAATAAAGGCTATGCCTTGCACTACAAATGTATGGCAAAGGATATGCCAAGCGATATTTGCACGGTTGAAGAGGGTTGACTGATATTCAGAAAAATGACTTAAGACACATGAAGCCCCTTGAGAAAAATTTCTGAGCAAAGGTATTTGTCAACCCCCAGAAAAGTCGGATGTGTCTAAGAGACTGGTGGTTGAAGATGTACCACTGCCAATGGATGAAGATGGTGATGACTATAGTACGACTTTGTGGGATCAGATGTGACATCATCGTCCATTCAAAGATATTTTATACTGGTTGAGGGCGGCATTTTTAACAGTTTGATGTTCATTAGATATATTGTCACATTCATCGATAGAGCCTTCATATATATATTATCAGTGTTTATATGAAGGACCGAAATGAGCTGGCCCGCCACGCCGGGATACCATACACCCTAGCCTATGTAACTTTTCGGCATGTTGACCTGTATGAGCACAATATTATTCATGCATATACAGCTACATTTTACTACTACGGGATAGTGATTCAATGCTTGCGGATACCGATTATGATAATGCTTTATTCACATAGGTCAACGGGCCCATATGCGTAGGAACATACAATATACCGTGGTTTGAGACAAATGAAATACAGCGTACATCACAAGTAATGCTATTTATCACGAGTAATTTCAGCGTTGTATATAAAGGCAGCTAAACTTCTGATACATTCGTCTTTCTTGTGTGACATAATAAATTGAAAGCATGCTACTGTGCTACAGTTTGGTACAATGAATTTGTTTAAGTATTTCTGACTTAAATTATTACATGGGCAAATTAGGACAAAATGACATTCATCTTCTATTAAATTGATATTATTTTCTGATTTACAATACTGGCAAAAGCGTGGATCTTGTTTTGCTTTGTTGTGCCTGTTCTTCTCTATACCAAGTTTATGATTTGAACACCGAAATCTGGCCACAGATATTATGTGTTTCCAATATACAAATTAATGAACAAATACTTTTCTAGAGTCAGTTCTGTTTTGTAATTTCAGTAGTAGTTTAACTTTGTATTTACAGACAATTTTGAATACCAAATTTGTTGTGCAAATTCTGTTTCCCTCTGCCGAAATGTATTCACAAATAGTTCTGTATTCCCTACCCGCTGAAAATACCACACATCCCCAAACCCG
Source organism: Terebella lapidaria (assembly GCA_949152475.1). Classification (NCBI taxonomy): domain Eukaryota; kingdom Metazoa; phylum Annelida; class Polychaeta; order Terebellida; family Terebellidae; genus Terebella; species Terebella lapidaria. Next base: position 25,574,201 of record OX424568.1, on the reverse strand, counting down.
TGAGAACACAACATCATGCGCACATCAGTTACCGAGTTTTTACATGCGTTTTCGTCGTAAACTTTCAAAATATTATACATTGCACTTTTTTATCCTTTTCACATCTCCATTTTGAACAATACTGAGCCAGAACTTGATACATTTCACATTGTATATGTATACCGATGTGTTTTCCAGACATATTTTATGCCCACCCGTACTACTAGACTAATCATCTCATGTACATGGAGAGGAGAGGGGGAAGGGGAGGTGGCTAAATGCTCAACATATATACATTTAATCAATTTTACAGTGTCATGTACAGTGTATGTATATAATCCTTTCAATGCTAAGCACCAAATAGAATTTTGGCTTGTCATAGGCTTCTCTAAGAGATAAAAAGTAATGAAAAGTATTAATGACTAACCTACTGATATTTGTAACCCCCAACCCCCCACCCAAGAAACAGAAATCGAAAGAAATCACAACACATACACAATTTTCAAGGTGAAATAGTTCAGCAGAGCTACTAACAAACCGTTCGAAATTACTCTCATGACCTTTCGAAATTATCCGCCTGTCATTTATGAGCGTTCGAAATTGACCACATTTAAATTTTATATTCTACTTGATTCGGGCTCGTTTTGAGGAATATGCATCAATCAAATAGCATAACGTGATTCACTTTAGCTATGTCTAGGTACACGTTCAATTTAACTGACTCATCAAACGTTCGCACACACTAATAACGATATTACATATTAATGACATGTATACTGCTTCTCGCCATTCAAAAATAAATAATAAATAATCCTAAAACCTCCCGATGTGCTTCAAAGGCATTCCACAGGTCAGTAAAGTTTCACCGAGGTGGTAAATATAAATATTTGTCACATGAACATCAGACAAATATACTGATACCTTAATGTGTGGACCGTTCAAAATAGATCGCCAACCGTTTGAAATTGATCATCAACCGTTCGAAATTGATCACCAAGCCCGTTCGAAATTATTTTACCGCGCCACCGCTTATCTACAGTGTAACTGTGATCCAGTGATTTCCACCTAGATTGAGAATCTGAACTAAACAGCCAGAAAGATGCCAACTTGTTGACAAGCTTTTGTTTCAAATACACATACTGACTGGAAACCAGTTACAGAAGGATACTGCTGTTTTAGCAATCCTTGGACTTGGTCAATGTGCTCGGGGGTCAGCCATTCCCCTCTTTCTACTGTCTCGCACAGTTGTCGCGGATTATGTAGCCTTAGTCACAGGAATCCGGCCGATCTTGAATGCCTTTGCTGCCGTTTGACCCACGATGACAATATCATCTTCTTCCAGGAGTCGCTTCTGACCTGGAAATACTGAAATATAATATGCATAGTAATTGATATGTACATGTAAATAAATATCAGCATTAACTATTATCATATAGGTGCAGTCTTAAGAGTAGAGTCATCATCAGTAAGATCAGGTAATTAATTACTGGATGATTCCTCTTTGCGAGGGATCACAACAGGGATGGGGTCAATGGGCTGGGATGCTTGTGTGCTAGGTACATGCAGAAATTGTCTGGTGATTGCTGGAGAGAGGCCCAGTAACGCCGAAAGACGCTCCAGTTGGGGATGACCCACAAACCCAGACATAAAATACGGCATGAACCGAAAGACAACAGGCCATTCATACTAGATATATTGAGAAAATATCTCCAGAATTGAGAGAACGTATTTGGACACTTCATTTGCGGAATGATAACATCTTGGAGAAGTTGACAATATCAACTTGGTGTGATGATTGACAAAAAACAGCAGATATTTTTTCGGGTTTTGACATATTATCAAACATGGGTCTCTCCATCTGTGAATCTGGTAATGTTCGCAATAATTTGTGGGTATTACATTCGGATTCGTTTTTGCTTTTGATATACCTGTACATTGATGGGTAGAAATCGAGCAGGAGACTTGAGGGTCGGTTTCCTGCCATGGGGAATGTCGCGAAGCGAGGTGGTGACGACCAAGGGCCTGGGACTCGATTGAGAGCCCCAGAAGATGAAGGGATAAGCATGTCCAGTAGTGTGTTTAATAGGTTTCCTTTGGTCCATTTCCCGTTCCCCTATAGAGTAATTGCATGACCGATTCTGGCAGATTTAGGATTTTGATTTTTTTTTCTTGCTGAAGTATTATTCAGCAAGCAATTCAATGATCAAATACTAGTAACTTTACTGAATATGTTTATACTCTATAAGTATTTTAATTACTGGTGACAATCATATTTTTTCATATTATAAATTGACATTTTTCACGAGCATGGTTTAGACTCAGGTGCCGCCACTCTGAAGCGTCCCGTGCTCGAGAGTGGCACCACCTGGGCTTGGTCTAAGCCCGGTAAGTCTAGGCATGGTTTACCTGTGATTTGGCATTCAATTTGAGGTAATGCTTGTTTGCAGCCGTCAAGTTCCAGTCGAACCCTTTCGCGGTTAGGAAGTTGTTCATGGTAACATATTTGTCGCCACTTGCATCTGTTGACATCATTCCTGAAATTTCATTTCTTTCAGTGATATCGTTGAATCTTTTGACTGTACCTGGTTTTTTTTTTCGGATTTGTCAATATTACAATTTTGAGGTTGTTATTGTCGCCACGCGTGCTTCCCGAAATCGGTCTTGCTTTAGATGCCATTCTTCAGTACATCCAGATCTCTCAAGCAGCTTTGTTGAATCGCATCGGCTGTGAAGATTTTGGAGACAGCGTGAGTTTGGTGCGAAACAGGTGCGTCGCTTGCTGTGAGGAAATTAATAGGTATATCAAAATACTTCATTTTTGCGCATACTAAATCTTTAGATATTCAATTTGTTCTGTATATATTTTGGTTTAGTGTTTTAGTTTCATCAATAAATTATAATGTAATTTGTGGCACTTACTATTTTTGTGCATACTAAATCTTTAGATATTCAATTTGTTCTGTATATATTTTGGTTTAGTGTTTTAGTTTCATCAATAAATTATAATGTAATTTGTGGCACTTACTATTAATCCTTGATCTTTAATCCCTGTACATATCCATTACAACAGTTGTTTCGTTATTCTGTTCTAAAAACACAATCCAAATGATAACATTTCAAAACAGTTTTGGCGAAACGGCATATTTGTATTCCTTAATCACATGATCAAGATGATACGTCATTGTATCATTACACATCCTGATCGGTGCCTCATTATAACAGCAATATTAATAGCATAATAATAGACTTTTCGAGCTGCTCTAAGTAAATTATTCCCCTTGACCATGGCTACCAGAGCTTGATAATTTTTTTCGAATACCTTGCTCTTTTGACTGATTCTCAAGACGCCTGTCCTTTACAGCTGGGACGAGGCTTTTTTTCCAGCCTTTGATGGCATCGGACAGGACCCGGCATTCCTTCGCGGGCAGGATGTCACCTGTTCTAACTAAAAACGAGACAAATTTGTCCAGTGAGAACAGATAGTTCATCCTAGTGGAGGCTTGATATTTGGCCTCGCCAGTCCCCTCCAAATGAGGCACAATAAAGCCAGACTTGATTCGGTCTGCTTTAATGATTCATGCTTTAGCGATAATAATTCATGCTGATTCATGTTTTTCTCGGTTACACTCCAAAAATTGTTATAATCACTACATACTGTTTTTCTATGTCCATGATACTGATACTGTGGACGACAACCAATGTCCTTGACCTTGTTCAGTTATTGTATGGAATCCCTGAAGTGTCATTAAAACATGTCATGATAAAACCATATGGCACTCGAAACAATGCCATACGCATTATAGTCTATGACGTTTTCTATTTCATTCTATATGATCGATTCATGCGATACATTCGAGGCATACAGCTTGAATATCTGTATTTTCGTGATTTGTATTTTCTCAATCTCTGTGTATCATTAAGACTATAGAGATTGATAGTGATAGTGATAGTGATAATTTTATTTGCAAAGCACATGTTGCATAAATACACACAGGATATATAATCGTATATACAGACAGAAGGTATTAACAATGTGGTTTGCGGGCCCAGCGTAGTATGAAATACTGTCCTCCCACTGGACCCAGAAATCTATAATACATATAAACATTTTTGCACCTCGTAGGGCAGCCATTGCCTAGAGAGGCTATACTTATTGTACGAAGTTTATTACTACTAATTATTACTGTAACTGAACTGCATTCGCAGGAGATATTGCTTACTATCGCTCTAGCCGATGCTGGCGGTATTATAACCTCTGTTATGGGAAGCCCTGGGAGAGCATTATATAGTAATACACATTCCCATTTTATAACTTGCGGCAGGGATGTACTGGACCGAGACGTACCTGGTTGAACTCAGTCGATTGCATTCAATCTAATGTCTAATAAACATTTTTCTATCCTAACCAATTGTCATTCCGGATCTCAACTATGGGAAAATAGCTGAAAATGAAATTGCCCACTAAATTATGCATGTAACCCCTATTTCAATCTTCCACAAGGCAGGGAAGTTAAAATATTGATCAAATATACAGGTTCAGCCGTGGAGCAGGGCTAGTTAGGTTAGTACACCATGATAATGGGTCAATGAACAACTGTTGAATGATATAATTGACATCTATTTATATTGTTGGGTATATGTTGCCAGGGCTTCTGTATATCCTGTTTTGTGAGCTTGCTAGATAATTTCCCATTAATGATCGCATCATTCCGCTCGCATAGTTCCATGAGGAGCAATTTCTCCGAATTCCCCCAATTCTCCGACCGTTTCCCGTTATTCGTTGTCAGCGTCCACTCATTTTGTGTATTCATGCGTGTACGGTACCCTGGTCAAGTAGGGCGGGGTGGTCATTCAAGCAAAATGTAGCGAGTTTGTGACCGTGCTGTGATTATATACTTGTGCAAAACGGGTATGTTCTGTCTTAAGTTTGGCTCCAGCGTTAAGATTGCGTATCGCCTGAGATTATTGTAAATTCAATGGTTCCACGTGCAAAATTGGTTCATATTTCGTCGCTTTCATGACAAACTTACATGAAACTTTGAATATATTTATTGTGCATCATTCTATGAAGGTAACGCGAATAAGTGATTGACCACAGAAAGTGCCAGTGGTGGTTGTAGTCCACATGTTGTCGAATCGACATCACATCGATCATCAAACAGCACCTGAAAATATTATATATGGGAGAGAAAAAAATATACTTTCACCATAAAACATTGAATTTTTTCCTATTCATGTATGGAAGTTGCGATATCCAAGATAGTTTCTTCTTCCGTTTCTGGCTGAGCACTTCCTCCAAGGTGATGTTTAAGCCAGACTTGGCATCTACACTTTCCATCCATCTTGAAACAAGAAAACCCAATAATCACAACTATTTCATACATACAATGTCTACATGTATATGCCTGTATTAGCATGCAATTAATGAAAATAAGTGTGCAAACACATGTAAGCATTTCTATATGTCATAATACAATTATTAGCTCTAACTACAACTAGTTTGCTTGTAGAGGCAAATTCATACAATTCAGGTCAGTCTTGATCTTGAGATTCAGCCTTTGAGTGTGTCTGAAGTCAACCTTAATGTCATGAAAAGATGCCAAATATATGACTTCCTATGGTATTTCTGACTTGTAGTCTGGAGATAGAAAATGAATCGTATTTTCGCATAATTATTTGGAACTATGAAACATACTTTCTTTGTGTTCTTGGGTGGGGAAGTGGAAAGTGCACCGTGTCCTTAAAATAATCGCAGGCTTTTGGTGATTGGAGATGCAGGGTCAGAGCGAAACCCTTCTGATCATCCATATACTGTGAGTGTTTTTCGAATAGCTCCCATGGTAGATATGTCATATAAAAAAATATTTATAACTATATTTATAACTATAAATATTTATAGCCAACGGAAAGTCATCCAGTTGCACATTAGTAAAGCAGCCATCAAAGCTAAATATCTCAGCCGATCCATGATCGCGGTTAGGTGAAAGTTAAATAAAGGTACACCTAGATCTACATTGTATTTAGCCTAGCTCTTTAGCTCGGAAATTATTTTCTATATTATCTAGAAAACATAATTTACTCTCTCTCTCTCTATCCCTTTCATCATAAGTCGTTAAGGAGTGGCTAGGGGTGCCTGCCATACGTGCTGTAACTGTAGCAAATGTAGCGTTTTCACGTTTTCCAATTCAATGAATATTCGATTGGAAGCAAAAAAAAAATGAAATAACGGTATTTCGACTTGTTACTTCGCTTTTCTGCTTTTATAATCGAAACAAGAAAACGGGATAACGGATTTTCGAATCGTTATTTTGTTTTTCGTTTTTCAATGAAAAAACGAGTGGCGATTTTGTACATAGAACTCAAAATGAAACAACGAAATTTCAATCTGTTTTTTGGTTATTTTGTTTTCACTATTGAAAACGAAAAAAATGAAATAACAGTATTTCGACTTATTTCGTTTTTCTGTTTTTACAATTGAAAAAAAAAACGGGATAACGAATTTTGATTCGTTATTTTGTTTTATTGTTTTTCGTTTTCAAAATGAAAAAAACGATTGGCGGTTCCGTACACGGACCTCCTAACACCTGGTGGAAGGCATCTTTCACTTCAGGTGGAGCAAAGAAAGTTCGAAGCATGAGCGCTTCACTCTTGGATAGGTTTAAAAAAATGCATTCGTATGCATATATGATGACCAGCATAGCCAGGATTAACTGGACAATTGTTCGTGCAAAAACATGTAAACTCATAGGCCTACATGAAACTAATACCCATGTACAAACCATTCCGAGTGAACAAAATCAAGTCCAGTATACAATATCAACGTTCAGTGTCAGGTTATGTCGATAAAATTGTAAGGAACTTCATGAACCACCATTAGTAGGTGGAATCAGGTGTTCCGGAAAGAGTGAGCATTTCCTGCCCCACACACGGCACACGTCATGAACTCCAAAACAATAACATGCAAACAGGTCTTGTTGCGTATTGGCGACAGATTTTGTGTACTTATCTACCAGATTGTGATGACGTCCATGAAATTTCTTGAAAACAACTGTTAGTCTTGATGACACATGTCCTTGTCCCAGCAGTTGAAAGACTAGCTGGGGACTTCGGTGAACAAAGTCCTTATATCTGCAAGTCAATGCTGCAAGTCAAATCCCTGCCACCAGAGTCCCCGCCCCCAGACCGCTCCCAGTCGCAGCCACCGGACCTGTCGAAGTCCCCGCCACTGGCATCTGATATCTGACTATGACAGAAATAGCGTAGCACTGCCAAGGTAACATGCACGTCAATTAACTCAACATAGTGCAAATTCTACAGATTTATAGAAGATGGTATCCCAATGTCAGAAACGATAAAATATTTTCAGATTTGCAACAAAATCATTACAACAAAGTTCACTGACCCAGTAAAACATGGCTTTTGCCTTTGATCTCCAGTAGTGCACAAAGTTGAATGATATTTCTCTTGAAAATATTCCGCTATAAGCTTCAGTAACTCTCAGTCACAAACACTGTTGCCTCTTCAACTGTCTGTGGCCCGAATGATCCACTGTCAAAAACTTCCACTCATCTGGCATCTCTACACACACGAAGTGCTGACAGTGTCTTTTTCTTGGGATTTCCAAATCGGGGGTGCGCTCAGTCCGTATTGTCTTTATACCTTTTTACGTTTAGATGGCTTGTCTCTGCCTGTAGTCGCGCGAAGAAGGGCAGTCCGTCACCTGGGAAACATGTGTACGTCAAGCTCTGGCTTATCTCGCCAGCCCAATGGGGCACCCAACCTGCAAGATATAGGCGGAGGAAGTGGGTTAACCGGGGCCGCCACTGGCTTTCCATACCATGCTTGTACGGCCTGGCCGTCCGGTACCTGGCGTTGGGGCTCAACTATGGGCTCAGGCAAGGGGGTGTTTGGACATGCGGCCCCAGTTGTCAGCATTATAGGCTCGGGGTCTGTTGAACAAGAAGCAGTGGTTCCGAAAGAATAATCAGTTCAGGATAATCACATGCTTCCAGGCCTGTGGAGCTGCTTTCGGGCAATAACTCTTCTTGGGTCCCTGGCGAATCGGGGTCCATGTCGCCCACTCCATCTGCTTGTCATTGTTTTTTCCGGGTTAATTTTTGTCAGTTGTTGGAAACTCCGTGATAGTAAAAACGGGATTGAAACACAGCTTTGCATGTAGCTTTCTATAATATTATACGTGGGAATGACCACCTGTGGTAGAGGACAAAGGCCACATCGAAAGAACGGGTCCAAGGGACAAGTCCAAAACCTCTAAAAGGGGGATGGCAAAACTGGCAAAAGGGTCGGGCAAAGATATTCATGAAAAAAACCAACACAAATTTCAATTAATTGGTGGTTTATTAAATAGTTCATTAATATTGTATCTCGATATCGATACCTAGCCCAAACATGGTTTGTCCCAGTCTTTTCACGTCATTTTCAGCGTATTCTGCAAAACGTTACTCTTGGCCAAAGAGAAGTTTTCTGACGTAATTTGTGAAACTTTTGGGGGCATTTGGGATAGGTCAATTGGTTGAACAGTTGAATTGGCTTGCCCACCAGGATTCACTCACTGAAGCAATTTGGTGAGTCATTGTTAACGAGACATATTGTTTGATCATCACTCAGAGATTAGCAAGAACAAATATTGTTGAACTTTATGTTTTTCCAGCGAAACTAACACTCAAAGACAAAGACACTGCAAGAAACGTTGCCTTTTCGGCCCCATCCATAAATATAGATAGATGATAAATAAATATCCAATACTTTATAATATATCATTCCGTATAAGATCATTCATTTTTGATCATACTGAAGAGTGACAGACATAAACCACACCTATTCAGTTTGACTTCAGATTTGTTTGCCTTGGGGTGGAAACAACCACAGTCGTATTTGAATCTTTCATTGCTGATTTGACGCGCCAAATTGACACAATGGTGGTGAAACCATTGACGGCACTCGGTGCACCTCAGCATCGGCTTGTCCACATAAATGGACACACTTGGATGGTCAGTATTGAGGCCATCCTACATATGTTTGATGATGAAATGTGATAATTCATCAGAAAAAAAATACACCCACAAACATAAAACAGCGTTACTGATTACATTTTCTCACTACAGTGACGCAAATGAATTCATCACACGAATCAGATGATGTCTCAATTAATACAGATTGTAAAATATATATACAATACCTGGGATACACAAGCACTGAGCTGCTGCATACCGCATATTCTCAGGCTACCTCCTTGGAGAATAGAAGCCTTCCGAAGTCACATTAATCCTGATGGCAAGGTATCCACGACATCTGTGCTTCGATCGAGAATAGAAGCCTTCTGAAGTCACATTAATCCTGATGGCAAGATATCCACGACATCTGTGCTTCGATCGAGGGCCTGCGAAGGAGCGGTACTTGAGGGACGATGTCCTAGCTACCAAGTCTATGCCCGTGATACAGTGAGGAGTGAATCTGAGAAGACCCTCCCCATTCACCCCAAAACACCTCTGTCCACGTTATCTCGGAAAGCTCTCATTAGCGAGGTCAAGCAGGGAAGACAGGATCTCAAACGTCTCCAAGCAGAAGTACAGAGGATGCAGAAAGAGATAGATGAGAAGGGTGTCCAGTTGTCAGATGGATTGACTCAAGGTCTGTTTGCAGAGATGGACTTGCTAGTAGGTGGCAGTGAACTCATGAAGCTATTTTGGTCTGAGCAGCGGAAAGCATTCGGGAGAAATCCACAGGGGATGCGCTGGCACCCGATGATGGTGAGGTGCGCGATATACCTCAACTACCAGAGCCCACGCTGCTACAAGGCATTAGCCATTTTGTTTCATGAGCAAATTCATCAGCCCGAAAAAAAAAATGTTGACAGAAAATGCCGACGACGACGGACGACGGACGAAAAACCACGACAATAGCTTATCGGTCCATATGGGCCGGTAAGCTAATAAAACTATACCTTGCTCTCTGGCCCTGACTTCCAGGCGCCTCTCTTTCAAGGCAGGTACCAGGCTCTTGTTCCATGATTTGATGGAGTCTTGGATGGAGCGACAGTTCTCAGCAGAGAGGGGTGAGTCCTGGTGGTGAACTTAAAATACGATGAACTTATCTAACGAAAATAAATAGTTGCGAATTGTAGACGCTTGATACTTGGCAACTGTGGTGCCCTCCAGATGAGGTAGAATAAATTTAGTTTTGATGTCCTGGCATGCAGTCGGGGATCTCAGACAAGAAACATTTATGTCTTCATCAGGAGACACTGCCTGGAGAATTGAAAACACTTGTTTCTTGATTGTCGCCGCCTGATTGGTCGTTTTCGACCCCCCGTCGAAATCTTGGAGATTGTCAGTGAAGTTTTGCAGTAAGGTTGACGTGTTGGTGGGCGTCTCCATCACCTCCGTCTGGTCTTCAGCTGGCTCCTGGGAATCATCTTCGGACACTTCAGATGGCACAAGTATGGGGGTAGAATCCTGTTCGTCTGAAGGAGACCAGTGGCAGTGTAGAAATTAGTTAGTCCAAGGGCTAATAAAGGTTACCGAACAATGTACATTTTAGATAATAGCCATTTGTCCCACGACCTTGGAAATAAGGTCATTGGTCAATTCAAAGTCACTCAAAATTCAGCCCATACCATTTCTACCATGTCCAAAATTGATTCCAGAGCTCTAAAGTCAATAATAAGTGAAATATTAGCCTTTTTGTGATCGGACCTTGAAAATGAGGTCAAAGTTCAAGTTCAAGGTCATGAGAATATTCAGCATACATGTATATCATTTCCAATATGTTCACAATTGAACTTTTTCTTTCTAACAACCTTTTTTATTCTCTGACCTTGAAAAAGAGGTTAAGGTCAAATTCATGGTCACCAAAATATTCAGCATATATCATCCCTATATGTTAACTATGGATTCCTAAGCTGTGAAGTCGAAAATTAGCCAGATATTACTCATTTTCTTCTCTGACCTTGGGAATGAGGTCAAATGTCAAATTCAAAGTCACCAGAATATTCATCATATATCATTTGCTATATGTTCACTATGGATTCCCAAGATGTAAAGTTCCTGATCAGTTAGTTTTTGAGAAAATGGCCACCAGTGTCCAAAATTGGTCATTTTTCTGAAAAAAAAATGGCCACCATTTTGAGAAAAATGCGGAAATAAAAAATTCTAAAAAAATAAGCCCCTCTTGAAATATTTTCAGGCATTTTTGTGCAAAATTTCAGAAAAAAAATCGCCTGTAAACTTTTGGACAGACGACGGACGGACGACGGATGCAAAGCGACGGCAATAGGTTATCCGACCATAGGTCAGGTAACCTAAAAATGTGGACCGATGAACCCGACGACGACGTCTATGACGACAGACGCAATGCCATGCCAACAGGTTATCGGATTATAGGATCCGGTAACCTAAAATAGGGATAATGTAATAAATCACAGGACAGTGCCACTGCACCAGTTAAAAGGCCAATAGGAATCAAAGCTACCTCTTTGTTTCAAAATTGAGCATTGGATAATAATATGAGACACACAATACTGGTGACTTGATAACCAGACATGCAAACAAATGTAGTGCACCTAGCTGCAGAGATCAATCATACCAACAACTTTTGCTCTTCTCAGCATTGCTGAGTAATGCTCAGAATCCTGTTGAAAAGAGTGAAAGTGCCGCAGGTGCTGGTCCACCCTTGTTATGAGTCGCTTACAACCTGCCACCGGGCATCGCTTGTGCTTTCGGTGCTTGGACGGGTCCTGTGATTAACAAATTTATCAAAGCAAAAATAGCCTCATAATCCATTCATCATGTTCATCGAGTATGCCAGAATAGAAACACACTTGAATTTTTCAAACAACTTACACTTCCATTTTTCCTCAGTTTTGTCTTTAAGACTGGAAAAAAAGACAGCCACTTGGCTGTTTTTTCTTTCTGAAGCTTGTGTATTTGCCTCAAGTGACGAGGCATGTGGACTATTCCCGTCACCTCACAAAGGGGGCAATCAAAACGCCTTCTCACCCGGCGTGTCACACCCTCCTCCTGAATTTTCTTCACCGCTTGTGAAATATTCATCTTAAAATACACAAAAGCTTCATAATTTCCGAGGTGTCATATGAATAAGATATATTATACATACACAGCCATGATCATTGGGTTCAAACATGAAGGTAAACGTCAAGGCCTACATGTAAATATGCTCTACATGCATTTCGGTGTTGAGAATGAAATAAATGTATAACAACCTGACTAACCAAAAAAATTAGCCCAAGGACTGAGAAAGGTTACCGGAACTGACGTTCTACACATATATACCTAAAGAGTATGTCAGTTTAACTTTGACCACAGATGTTTTCAGAGTCATCATGATTCTTGACAAGGTATATGCTGGGTAGGAATTAGAGCTTCACACGAAATGCCCCAAGGCATCTCTAGGCCTTGATGTCTAGTTTCTTTTGTTTTATTTCATTGTTTGTTCTGTGTACCATATGATACAGTGGTAACATCAGAGTGACTGCAGGCTCCACACTTGATGATTGGTGTCCTGTTTCTAGTTAATAAGTCATACTAATATCAACTTATGTTTGAGTATGTGTAATGATTGCTCTGACAATTTTTATAGCAACAATTAATAACATAATGAACTTTTCCCTAAGAGCCCAGAGCAGCAGTCGGACAACTCAGAATTGACTAACAGGTCTGCAAGAATGAGACCATCAAGACGACATTGTTTGGGTTCTCCGATTACGTCCCCCAGAGTCGCCCTGCATCGGAGACTCCAGCAACCGTGGCATCCCACATACAGGTATTGGATAAACTGGTGCTCTCATGCAACATCGTTATAAGATGAACTATCGCAAACTTTATAGCACCTTAAGATGTATGAACAATGTGGCTCAGTGGCTGGTTATCCGGCCTGCTTTCTGGGGCCAAACACATGTTCCCGGATCACCATATGCATTCTCAATATCTTCTTTTCTCATTTTCAATCTTGTCTGCAGGTCTTAATTTGATATTGTTGCAGTTTGTACTCTGTATTAAAATTATGTTCACTGAATATTTATCCCATTTCAGTCTCTGAAGAACGAGCTTCGAAAGCGGAGCCCTGACAAACACCTTATCAGCACGTTGATGGAGCTTACATTCTATGACAGACGTTCACAAGTGATGAAGGGTGATACGGCGGAACAGATTCTGGAAATGTACCCAGTGCTCTCCCGACGGGGCCAGGCAAGCAAAATATACAACTAGATGCTGTAACATGATATTATCCGCATGTGTTACTAAATATTAACTTGCATGGAGTTCTTTACTTGCCGGAATCTACGATTTCGGCAAGTATGTTGGTCTGTTCGTGGATGGATGGATGTGTTTGTGGGTTTGTGTCTTTGTTTGCACTCTAGCGTCCACAGTTCTAGGTCGAATTCGTTCATATTACATACTCAATATCGGTAGGTTACTGGGCAGGCACCGCACTATTTTGGTGAATCTAGGTCAAAGGTCAAGGTCAAGGTCACGCAAAACGTCGAAAACACATAAGTGCTCATAACTCAAGTTCTATTCATCGTACAGTCGAAAACACATAAGTGCTCATAACTCAAGTTCTATTCGTCGTACAGACTTCAAATTAAGTGTATATTGTAGATATGCTCGAGTTCTATCTCTTGTGACCCTGACCTTTGACCTTGAGAAGTTCGCCCGAGGTCGAATATTTGACCTTGGAGGTCACCTCCTCCGATTTTCAATCTGATGCTTGGAAACGATGTGGGACCGGTCCCTTATGGTCAATATCAATTTTTAGAGCGATCGGTCAATCCGTTATGACGTAATTGACGTTTCTATGGCAACAAAATTGGTCCCATTATAAGCGAAATTGCATGTTTCAAGCTGTCCATGCTGATAAAAGCGTCAATAATGTGCATAAAAATCTAATGATACACCCGTTTATAGCCAAGAACGAGTTCTTTCGTTCCAGCGAATTTCAAGGTCAAAGGTCGGAAGTCAAGGTCAATACTGACCCTCAAGTGAAAATCATGTAGGTCACCATATCTCAGGAAGTAAGCAAAATAGAGACACGAAAGTAAATCCACAGTATTGCACTCACTTAGCCTAACAACTTTTGCATTTACACCTAAAGGGTATGACCGATTGCCTTTGCAAGCGCCTGAGGTCGAAGTTGACCTCAAAAATGACCTTGACCATTTGCAAAAATATCGAGTAGTAGCTCGTTTGAAAGGTCTTCGAGAGTACGTTCCAAATATGTTGTCATTTTCGGAATCGGACGTCAATTGACGTCATAATGATGTCAAATGTGATTTCAGACTGACATTTAGGGCTTTTGCGTGTCAGATGTGCAAAGTTATAACATTTACTGCTGATGTGCAAAGTTATAACATTTACTGCTGATTCTTTCTATGATGGTCTCTATCAATTTTTAGCTCAATAGATATATCCGTTTTGACGTAATTGACGTTTTTGTGGCAACAAATCGGTGAAATTTCAATAGAAACTCATTATTTGAAGATATTACGACTTTGTACGGTAGTTCTATCTTCTGTGACCTTGACATTTGACCTTGACCTTGAGAAGTTCGCCTAAGGTGAAATTCAAGGTCAAGTACAAAGGTCATCGTATCGAGTAGTATATCGTTGGAAAGGCCTTGAGTCCCTGATTCCAAAGATATTTTATTTTTGGCGCTATGACGTACACTGACGTCACAGTGACGTCATAAACGTCAAATTCCTGAAATTTCAAAAGGCCATAACATCGTCAATACTGTATAGAAACACTTGAAATTTTGATATGCATATTTCCAGCCTTGATGTCTACGAATTGGAGTACAAAAGTCAAAGGTCAAGGTCATCAAAATCCCGGAAAAACACGTTTTTGGTAAGAACATATGCTTAAATCGCCATAGGCTCATGAAATTTGAACCATATCATTCAGAAGAGGTATCACGATCAGACATATGTCATTTCCATGACTGACCTTGAACTTGGTAGAAAAAATGAGGTCACATGAGCAAAACTTCAAGGTCAAATTTTCAAACTGACTAAAACCTCTCAAGTATAGTATATCAAATGGAAGGTCTTGATCCTCAGATACTTACTATTCCATTAGTTTTTGGATGTGATGTTTATTGACGTCCCAGTGACGTCATAAACGTCAACTTTTCACAATTTAAAAAGGCCATAGTGTCCACAATTGGGCGTCCATATAGTGTCCACAATTCGTTCAATTCTGATGAAATCATGCAAGTATAATCAGCATACCATTTTCTATATGTCCATAAATGATTCCTAATCTCTAATCTCAATATTAAGTGAGATATAAGCAATAATGTGTCCCATCATAAAGCATAGGAGAATTTAACTTGTAAAAATCCCATTTGAGCCATGTTTGAGCCAAAATGGCCCACTTCAATCGATTCGAGGGCCAGGAAACTTGCATCACAAAAAGGACATATGAGGAGTCTTATACATGAATTAAAAAAAAGTTACTGAACAAATTTGGAGAGTATGACCGCCAAACTCCAAAATTAGCTGTTTTTCGACAGAAAACGGACGCCATTTTGAAAACAAAAGTGACAATAAAAGAACTAAAAAATAATTCCCTCTTGGAACATTCTTTGTGCAAAATTTCAGAAAAATATGGTCGTAAACTTTAAAGATGAAATTGTTCACGGATGGACGAAAGGTTCGAAAGGCTCTGTACCAAAAGTTCGGTAACCTATAAACGGTGAAAAGGAAGGCATGAAGTCCCATGAAACCTGGAATGGCTTCACATGTAGCAACAGGAAACATCCGCACGGCGAAAGGATCAAGCTGAATGCCAAGAAAAAGAGCGTGACGATCGCATGCACATGCCAGGTCGTTTCCTCGAAGTGTTTGAGACCTGGAAATCTAAACAACGAAATCGTTATACTCATGACATTTCTGAAACTGCATTTTAGGTCACCAGACCTTTGGGTGGCATGGCGTTGCGTCCGACAAAATGAAAATAATGTAAGCATCGATCCAACACCACCAACACAGCCAAACTCTAATGATTCCAATAACAAACATACAACATCCCGCAATAGAAACAAACCCAACCAACTACTCTATCAAAATACACACTGGCGCCATCAGGGGCAGACAGTGTGGTAAATGTAGTTTTTCCACTGTACACCCAATGGAATTAGCATACAACTGCCCAACAACCTATGATAATTATTTAGAAATCCGAAACAAACCCCATGGAATAGATATATGACAAGTACATAAGTACCTAATCACAAGCCAGAAGGCTACTGAGTTGATGTGATGTGTGGGCTATGAGGCCACCCCGACATCACAGTGTATATGTTGTTCACATCAGCTGTCACCTCATTGTATCTATTTCCAGATTTCATGGTACTACGCTAGGCCAGATTAAAGGTTAGGAAAATACCTTTATTTCCGGTGATACCGTCAACCAGCGACAAAGTGGGTCCAAACCAACGTTTGACAGAAGTTCATGGCGGAAATGGATACAAGACACCTCCTAAAGAGTACAATGGAAGTACCTTCCAGGGCTCCAAGGTCAACGTCTCGTGTCAAGACGACCTTCTACCGGCTTTGCATGCCATCTATCGTGACGCGGGTACTGCCTCTGCTACACACAATATATATGCGTACCGCTTGCTTTCTGCATCTGGGGTCTCCGAGTACTATGATGACGACGGCGAGTTTGGGGCAGGGCGTCGCATCCTGGCCAAGCTACGCGACAGTGAGATTACGAACACACTTCTGTGTGTGACTCGTTGGTTTGGCGGTACTGAACTTGGATCGGCGCGCTTTAACCACGTGTCTGAAGCAGCCAACGATGCAATATCCTTGTGAACCTTTTCTAGCTGCCAGATCCATCATCATTGAAAAGGTCCAAACGTGTATACACATATATTTTCTCTGAGCTACTTTTATGTCAAATATGATTCAGCTGTCTTGGTTGCTCATGTCGACATCTGTTTTCGTCTTCTTTGTACTTTGTTTCTGTTTCTCACATCAAATTTTTATATGTATTCGCTCTGTAACATATCTTCATATTTCTTTCTAAATTAGAGGTTATAATCAATCCAACTAATCTTGCGCACTTTGCGCTTGATTTCAATATAAATAATAATTTGTCGTCATGTTATATGCACGTCTTTCTTTGTATGTGTGGTGATATACATCCGAATCCAGGTCCTGTTGGGTTGTCATTCAGTCATTCAAATATAAGGGGCCTCATAGTTAAGTCAGCGGCTGACCCGTTGTATAAGGCCGATGAACTTTATAGTACATTATGCATGAAGTATAAAAATGATTTTATTTGTTTAACAGAAACACATTTAGATTAAAGTATCGATTCTTCTGTATTACCATTTGATGATTATGAAATATATAGACGTGATAGGGTGGGTCGGGTGGTGGGGTTTGTATACTTGGTACTAAAAATATTGTACATCATGTAGTTAGTGAATTATGTCATCCCGAACTGGAAATTCTCTGGATTGAAATTATGTTGTCAAATAAAAAATACTGTTAGGTGTTGTCTATAGGCCCCCGAACTCAAATGTTGAAAGCGCAGACTCATTCATGGAACATCTTCAAGATAATATTAATCAAGTATATGACAGAAAACCCCATAGTGTTTTTCTGTTCGGAGACTTTAATGATCGTTGAATATCATGGGAATCTGATCATACGCAAAGTGAACTCAAAAACAAACTGTATAATTTTGTTTTGAATAATGATTTTTCACAGCTTATCGATGAACCCACTCGTGTCACGACGCATTGTTCGTCATTACTAGATTTGATCATAACGGACTCGCCTGTTACGTGACGGATTTTGGCGTAACTGAGCCAATTGCAGATTCTGACCACTGCACGGTGTTCTGTAAAACATTTTTTTCATATGAAACCGGAAAACCGTTCAAACGATTATTTTATCATTATAATAACGCCGACTTCTTCCGGCTAAACATCGATATTAATAATTCCCCAGCGTGTACATTGACTAGCGGCGTTGATGATATTGAAGATGCGACTCATATATGGTATAAAGTTGTACAAGAAAATATTGATACATATGTGCCCTCTAGCACTGTTATAGTCCGACCCAAAGACAAACCTTGGATGAAAATGAACGTAAAGAAGCTCTTAAGAGTAAGAAATAGGTTACATAAAAAATTTAAACGATCTAGATCGATTCATGATGAACGCATTTGGAAAGAGAGTCGCCAGTGTGCGAAGACTGCAATAAATGATGCAAAACAAAATTATTTCAACGGACTTTATAACAAACTGGCAGATCCCAATACGGTGCCAAAACAATACTGGAAAATCGCAAAATCCCTGAGTGGAATGAAAAAGTTCGAATCCATTCCTGCTATATCTGAAGATGACCACACATATACTACTGCGGTTGATAAAAGTGACATATTTAATGCCTATTTTGTTGGTCAAACAGCGTTGAAAATTCCCGATAATCACACTTTACCTCCAATTGAATATCCCACGGTCAATCGATTGGACCGAATAGAAGTCACCGACTCTGATGTGAAAAAACTTCTCATCAAACTGAATACGAATGATGCGTCTGGTCCAGACAATATCAGTAACGTAATATTAAAACACTGCTGATTCCCTCTCAATGTCACTATCAGTCTTATTTAACAAATCATTTGCACTGGGAAAAGTTCCTGAACAGTGGAAAATTGCTAATGAAAGGTGTACACAAGAAAGGTGATAAGAGTAAAGTTTCATATGTATTCCGAGGCAGTGAACTTTACTCTTCTTTTAACATCACTGAACCAGACTTCTTTTTTCCGTCTGAGTTCGGCGGCTGATCTCTTCACTGCACCATTGGGTGCCATTTCGGCTGATATCTTTTCTCAACCGAGCAGCTTCTGCTTATGTGTTGTGCCCTGATCCCCTTGTTCAATCAGTCCACTGAAGCTTCCATAAAATTCTGTTCTGTGGGCCTCCACGAGAACAACCAACCTCTACAACTATATCGTTGATTTATTTGTAGAAAAAATCTAAATCCTTGGTATTAAAAATGGAATAAATCTGGTCATGATTTTGTTCTGTACCCACAGCCACAGTGGCCAACTGACAGTAAAACTGAGCAAATCACACTGACAGCCGGATCGACATGACACTGTGGACCAAAGGACTGGCCAGCTGTATTGTGAATACTGAAAAGTGCCTACCATGATTCCTCTGCGTGACCATTCACACTGCGGTCTTGGTGACGGACTTTGTTGACCTGTTCCTGGGCAATCTGATCTTCTGAATCACTCGATTTTGGGGCTGGGGCTGGTCATGGTAGTGAAGAAACTGCTGGTCAATTTGGTACACGATCATACGAGATTGAACCATACCGATTTGAGCGTGTTATACCTTTCCCAGGTTTTATTTTCCACGATGCCATCTTTGCCTTGGGCATTTTTTTTTTATGAATTTTGGAGATATCGTATGAACCCCTGTCCAGGATACTACTCTCTTCTTCATACCCAACCTGTAGTGAGAATGGATGATGGTCTGTTCATCTTCAGTCACAGTCAGATATCTTTTGAAAAGAGTACTTGGTTCGACTTGTCAAATTTTTTAAATAATTTTTTTTTTATTTGTTGAAATGTTAGAACCAACAAAAACATTATAAAATAAATTTACATAACTGTTTCTCACGCATTTGTGTAACTCCTCTGTATTTTGATTGTTCCAGATCTTCTCAAAAAGAAGAACAGAAACAAATTTTAGGTTTGTATCATAATGCTGTGTATTACCATTGTTTGTCATTTCAAGGGTCAATCGATATTATGTTTCGCCGTATGGGAAGTGCTTGCACATAACAAAATTGAGAAACTGTGTGTGCGTGAAAAAAGGTTTGACGGGCAACACATTGTTTGTCAGGCAACATATTGACTTTGTGTCCTAACTTTAGCAGCCAATGCACTGACCATAGTGGTATTTTCCATCTTTAGACATGTCAGAAGACATACTAGTGCTGTAAAAGAAGAGAAATATGTGGGTAAAATTTTTCTTTGAACCGCAAATTCAAATCTAGCGCAAATATTTGTACTAATATCAACAAATGGTGATAGCTATAAAAACGCAAAATTTAATCTTTTTTCATATGTCGCAACGTCTTCTAACCTATTACATCTAGTTGCTATTCATATTTCACTTAGCAACATTCTCAGGGTTGTGAAGTGGTAATTAAATATTGCTATTTTCATACTTTACTTTACTTTACTTACTAGAAAACAAGTGCGAAAAAGAGCTACAATCGGTACAAATATAATTGTGGCCAACCGAACACACAGAGTAATATGGAGACATAAACATGATAAACAGATTGCATGACAAAAATGCAACAATAACAATACATTCATTTTAAACGTGTTAGGATTCACACGATAGTACTTGCTAATATATCTATTTGGGGCTTCAGTTAGTTTGTCACAGATAAATAAGTAGTGAAATTCATCACCTACTTCACCAGACTGACATTGAGTACATAATTGGCTGTTGGTTTGATCAGTACATGTGTAACTTTTACAGACTGGTAACTTACTATTGCGACACTTAAATTTACAAATTGTAAGTGCATCTTCAAAATTCAGTAGTGTTAAATAATTTTCAAGTTTTAAATCCTGCTTGAAAATTCTATAGTTAAGACATGTCTCCGCACCTGTGAATCTCTCGAGGTCTACAAACGACATCTACAAACTCTCTTATATAGGAAATGTTTTGTCTAGGTCATTCTGTATTATCATGTAGTTATTATTATCTTGTCTAGGTAATAGGCTTTTAACATTTAACATTGTGAGGCGCTTTGAGCCTAATCTTCTGGTAAAAGCGCGGTATAAATGTGTAACATGTATGTATGTATGTCGAATGCATCCACATAGTATCAAACCAGTTCTGTTCATTCATATCAAGGCCCCTTAACTTGAAGCTGTTTTTAAACCAATTTTTTGACACTCGGATCTGTGAAAAATCAAGGTACAACATGTAGGAGAAACCTCTTTTGTCTAGAATAGTTTTAACTGCAGTTAGCCATTTGAAATGAAATCCTTTAGTATCTTGTATATAAGACATATATCTAGTCTTGAGGTATGACAATTTATGCTGGATTCCAGTTACTATCCTAAACCAAAAACTCATCATTCTGTTCTCGACAAACACAGACAAATCATGCTCACCAGTTTCACCATGTATCATAGAATTAACTGTGCCTTTTTTCAGGTGTAAAATACGCTTTAGAAATTTTCTGTGAAAGACATTTACATGGTCCAGTTTTTCAAAACCCCAAACTTCACTTCCGTACAATAAAACTGGTACAATCAATTGGTGAAATAATTTTATCTGTAAATCTATAGGTAAATTCAACCTTTTACATTTGACTGTCATGGCACAAAGAGCTCCCTGAGCCTGTACAATCAATTTGCTAATTGCCTTTTGAAAAGTATTGTTATAATTAAACTTGATACGTTGAAACCGACACAACCTCGATGTAAACACTGGTTTCTTGCGAACTTTACATCTATAAAATATAACAATTTTAGTTTTGCTGGTATTCATATTTTTAGCTTCCACTGATAACAATATGATTCTGTTGCATCAAGAGCAGATTGGAGATCTTTTTCATTTTCGGCCAATACAATAGTGTCATCAGCATACAAAAGAACATACATAGTTACAAACAAATCTAGGTCGATTTCGTCAAAATTTTTGAATTCATATCAGTGGCTAAATCATGTAGACCCTTGAAGCCTTTCGACAGGGATGTTTCAAATTCATTAAAAAAAATAGCAAATAAGATAGGTGAAAGGTTTTCACCCTGATGCACACCTATGTTACAAGGGAAATAATCTGTCAACAGGCCTCTAGAGAGTTTTAACACACGATTTAGCCACAGATTACATATTATATATAGCTTTGAAGACTTTGCCATTTATACTGGTGCCTATTACCTTCAGCCACAATGAGGATCTATCAACCAAGTCAAATGTTTTTTTTATTATCAATAAATGCACAACATAAAGCCGTTTATGTTTTTGCAAATAGATATCAAGAATACTGTGTAAAACAAAAATATGATCGACTGTCACAGTGGAATAGCCTCGTCTAAAACCAGCCTGTTCTACACCTATTATTCCAGAGCTCTCTAGATACCATGTTTATTACCACAATTATTTAATATGGATGTAAACAATTTACCCATACAGCTCAATATAGTGATTCCACGGTAATTATCGGGATTTCGAGAATCCCCTTTACCCTTGTACAATGGTTTAATCATACCAATACACCAATCATGTGGGATAACCCCGGTATCTAGAACTAAGTTAAAGAACCTGGTGATGATAGAGAGCATCTTGTCAGGACAATACTTTAGAAACTCATTAATAATCAGGTCTGGACCAAGCGCTTTATTACATTTCAACTTACGTACAGTGTCGATAATTTCATTTACAGTAATTTGTCCATTTATAAGCTCCTTCGGATTACACGGAACAGTGTTAGGGGCTAAATAGTCGGCACTTTCTTCGAGAGTTTCAGTGTCTTCAGAGTAGCTCAAGTTCTTAAAATGGTCATAGAATAAACCCAGGTCAATATCGCTAAACTTATCAGACTTGTTTAAACCACACTTTTGATTTTAAATTGTCCAAAATTCTTTAGGGTTTGACTCATGCTGGTTCTTAAGTTTATAGTGGATTTTATTGAAATATTCTCTACTAGACCTTCTAGCAAGATTCTTAAATTTTCTCTGAATTTCTTTAAACTCTGATTGTTTGGTAGGATCATGTCTAAATTTTCGCTTAATGCTGAAGTACTTATTACGCATTAACCTACACTCTTTTGTGAACCATTTATTACTATTAACACCAGACTTATTTCTTAATGGTACATTTTTGCTAGAAAAAAACTTTCACCATATCCATCTCGTTCGCAGCATTGAAATAAGTGATATTTAAGTTTGCACACAAATTGTCTATGTTATTCTGAGTTACTTAACTTAGATTGTCCAAGGCAATCTCAAGATTGCTCATGAGTTGTGGGCAAAATTCGTTCTTGTAATCGTGCTTACAAAGTGAATTCCAGACAATTTTTTTGCTAATACTGGTACATTACTTACATTATGTAGAACCTGGACATTTGCTTCTGGTGAATTATCCACATATGACACAGTTAGATTCGTGAAATAATCTAATAACACACATATAGGAGAGTGAACATCAGATAAACACGCATCGAAGACATCAACATAGAAATTACCAATATAAGGAAACAATGAAGGTGAAACAAGAGCATAATCCACCGTGCTTGAGCCACGAGATGTGGTACATGTGAGTTTACCGATATTTTTGGCGGCACCAACCCTACCATTTAATAACACAACATTCACAAATTTACATAATTCGACCAAGCGATGGCCACTGTTATTCACCGTAGCATCTTGGTTTGATCTAATTGGAATTGTAGTCTGATCTAAATCAAGAAGATCATCATCTAAATTATGACATGCAGTATCGACACCACACAAATTATGTACATTTTTTATCAACTGTCTATATATCATTCAGAACCCCTGTTCGGGCATTGAAATCACCAAGAAGCATGACAGGAACATTATAAAGTGCTTTTAGTTGTACGATGTCTTGACCCATATCATCAAAAAGATCAGCATCATAATGAATGGACCCTTCGGGTGGTACATATACTGCTCCGACAATAAATTTGAACGAGCTATTAGGAACAGAAACAAGTAACCATAAAACGCAATCAATATCAGTATCAACTAATTTACAATACTTGAACAATGTTTTCTTGACAAGTATACATAATCCATGTATTCCTCCAAATCTAAACCTGGTCTTCGGTTTGTGGATAGAAATAAAGTCATCGATCATGCCTTCCACTAGGCTGTCTGTTTTTGTTTCAGACAAACATACAGTGTCATAATCTTTGATAAAAATTTCAAAGACACCCAGTTTAAGTTTGCCACTGAGCCCACAAACAAATCTGCCATTGTGCAAGCAATGACGCGGGATGATAATTTTAAGCATTTATCCGACAGAATAAAAGACACCTACAGAGCAGCATCAGTTAATAATTACCGACCACGGATTGGTCAGTGGAAAAACGGTTGTGAATAGGCTGAGAAATTTAAGAAAAAAATACCTGTAAGTTTTAGCATGTGGAGAAGTAGGCTAAGTATGTATTCGGCTTATCAGGTTTATGATTTATGGAACATTTTTCTGAATTCCAATGGACTCATTATCAAACAATATTTGAAATTTATTACATAGTTTGGCCAGTGTAAAAAATTCTTAATACAAGAAAATTCAATGGACACTTTCCAATACAAGAATATTTCAGAATATTGTAGAACTCGTAATCTAGTACTTGTAACGTACTTAATAGTAATGTACTAAGATGTTAGGATTCATCTTTGCCATTTACCGTATCGGTCCTAATAAAAAAGAGGTGCTGCAATGCGAGACTCACAACATTACCTGCGTAATGTTGAGTATACCTGCATTATACCTGCGTATAATATAAGTGAAATTTGTTATGACGGAAAGTGCCTCGCACAATATCGGCCACCCGCCTAACATGGTATTTGACGTTTCGATGAGCATAGGCGCTCTGCCATCATACGACGGAGAGCAGTGTTAGTGCTCGTAACAGATTCCACCCTCTCAACATTTATAAATCGCTTCAAAATGTCCTCTTGAAATGGCGAACAGGTTCACTGATTTTCATTTCTTGTGAGGCCCTTGCTACCGATCAACTGCATGCGTTGGGAAGTACAGCTTCTACCTGTGATGGAAGTTTTACGTTTGTTATTCATTGACTTCAAGAGACCCAAATCATTCCAATCATAGTCAGTGACTACCCACTCTACACTAAACATCCCATACCTAAAATACTTTTAGTATGTTATTTAGATGTCTTCAAAGCAAACAATTCCACATGATTTGTTAGTGTTGCAGTTTTACCCGTGAAACACTATACACCCTAGACTAATTCCCGAGAACCCGTTTGGGGGTTGAAATTTAACATTGGGGTAGATTGCCAACCTCTTCAATTTCAGCGATAGAAGTATGAAATTCAATATAAAAGTGCCGTTAGACATCCAGGTGAAGTATGTTAGGTTATAGAACGAGACCATGTAGCATCACAACAATATCTGCAAAACAAAGTGTAACGACTCATAAAAACCAGAGTATAGTTTGCATTAGGGCCCTACACGGACCTTTAAATGCCTGGTAGATAATCCTTGGCCTTGAACCTTTTATCACACAGGGAACAATGTAATGGCCTGGCATTGCTGTGAGAATTCACATGCTTCTGTGTGGTTACCTTCCTGGGAAAGTTCATCCCCCATTATTCAGATCCGTTTTTAACAAATGCTTTATACCTTGTATACTGTTTGCATGCTTAGACAGTTGTGTGCTGCGCATTACCATCTTTCGACATTTTATGGTATTAGAGTTTCATTGTTCATTTTGTTGTTACCGACTTTGCTTTGATAGGCCAATGTAGGCTACCTACATCTAGTAGACTTGTAGGCCTATGAATGCTACTGTCTTTGCCCGAGTTCGCTGTAGATTCACTGAGATTTACCAGTGTAGGCCTATTCATATAGGCCTATGCTAGCCTATACCTATGCTTGCACGAGGTCATCTCTTAGTCGATTCAGCCCTGAACACTCTCCTGACAACAAAAGCCTATCAAGTTGACGTAACTTTGTCACCAGATGATAACAAAGAAATAGAACCCTGTGACGATGGTTCTAGTGGAAATAAGTCTGCTGGTTTTATTGATAGCTAAGAAGGCGGTTCGGCATTAGACAGAGATCTGCAGGCTTTGGGAACCATTATGGGGACCTTCTAGCTGGTAAACTCACTGCCCAAGACATAGTGGGTAACGAGGTTCTTCAAAGGGGATCTTCTAAATTCAAAGGAGAGTTAGATACTCTGAATGACAACAGTTGAATAACAACAGAACTACAGCTCTGTTGTCACAGGCGGAAAGAAGATGGAAAGATGACAGAGAGAGATAATGAGAGACCAGACAGGTGGAGAGAAGATGGAAAGAAAACGACATACAGAGATCATGAGAGAAGAGACAGATGTAGAGAAGATGGAGAGAAGGCAACGGATAAAGACAATGAGAGAGCAGATGGAGAAAGAGAAGATGGAAAGACAGCAGACGGAACATCCGCACGTGGCGGCAATACTCCTGTTGGTTAGTGATTCTGCCAGTATATGTTTTTTAGTGTCATGTATATTATCATTTAATGACCGAGTGTCATGAGACATATCTTCCCATGTCTGAGGTACTAGTACATCTGGAGGTCTATGAGTGGGCCAATGCATTATCTTTGTCATGTATTGTACTTTTTTTTTCATTTTCAGTCAGGAGGAGGCCAGAGAGACCTTGTCCATTTTGTGACGTCTTCAAGTCTGATCTTCGTGCTCATCTGATCACAGTCCATAAAGATGAACAAAAAGTGCAAGCCTTGAACAGCTGTTCCCTTAAAGAACGTCTCTCTGCACTTGCATTACTCAGTAGAGCAATAATGAAACATAATAAAAAGATAGTAGCAAAAGATTGTGAAGCTGCTGAACTGATCTGTGAAAGAACCAGTGAGTGCCCAAAGGTGATTTGTCAAAATGTAATGGTGTGAATAAACAACACTATTTTTACAAACATTACAGTCTTGGATTACATCATCTTCATTCGCACTAGCATTTTCCATGTCTTAGAATAAATAGATCACCCTACATCATCCAACATGATGATATGTAAAGGACGTAGTCGTAGTGATCAGTCGTCTCACATAAATCATATCATCAATTATCACGATTTTGTCTCACGATTTTGTTGTGGTCGGTGGTATTGAACAGTTCATGACAGACCTGCTGATCCGTTTGGACACTCGTGAAATCACTGGTGTCAGATGTTGTTGACGCAGCAGGCGTCTTGGGCACAGAAGCTTCGAGAGATCCTGGTGGAGCTGCTGTTGCCATAGCACCGACCTTTTTTGAGGTAGAAGTCGACTGAATGGACACAGAGGCTGCGAGAAATCCTGGTGGAGCTGCTTTTACTGTGGTGACGGCGGCTGGCTCCAGGGACAATGAATCCCCCATATAGTCCATTTCAATGGAGACATCAGAAGATGCTGACGAGATGAAGTCCATGGTACGTAGTAGTGATTCTGGCTTGGATAATTCTGGCTCTTTAACCGGGTTCTCCACACCCTGTGTTAATTGCAGATCTGGCACGTCTGACTGCCTATTGCCAGTTGTCACGATCACTGAGGCCAGATTGTCCACCTTCACATGCATTTTC
The DNA here is from genome assembly GCA_949152475.1 of Terebella lapidaria. Lineage (NCBI taxonomy): Eukaryota > Metazoa > Annelida > Polychaeta > Terebellida > Terebellidae > Terebella > Terebella lapidaria. Next base: position 25,546,847 of record OX424568.1, on the reverse strand, counting down.
TCCAGATATGTCTCATATTGTCGAGCTTTTCGATGACTGAATTGTGTCGTCCCTCTTCTTCTGACTGCAGAAATGACTTCACCCGATCTTGCGAAATGTCATCAGCAACTGTGAAATTAACATGCAATTGAAATTAACATGCAATCAAATTATGACACATAATCTTCCATGCCTGTGCCTGGATTCCCCGAGAAACCAAGGTTTGGCGCTTGATTGAGGACTGTAAGTTTGTTGACTCCCGCACCTTGGACATTGCTGCCGATGCAACAAACCCTACAATGGAGGGTTGAGTTTGCGAAGCCCAACAATAGCCGCCATTTTCGATTTGTACAGGCCATTGATTTCGTTGACGATTTCTGAAAAGATGTAATCATCAACAATTCATAATTTATTTGTGTGTAATATGTAGGTAAACCTTACCTTGGTTTACCAGTGTACAGCACTATAAATAGGTTTGGCGGCAAGTTCGAGATCCAAGCTTTGCAAAGAACAGATGAATAAAAATAAAGTCATGTGTTCGGCAACATCCAGGAACATGTTTTGACAATAGAGTTGAAGATAAATGTGACAGTTTTTATTTTGGAAAATCAATACTGAATTTTTTGAAAAACTCATATCGAGATTTCCTTTCATCCGAAGATATCATCAACCAAACCGAATCGAATTTGGAAATGGGGATGAAACAGGCGTCGAGTTTGGGAATAAGTCCGGCGCAATAAGTCCGTTGCCCAGCAAAAACCGCAGATGACAGTTACATTCAGCAAAGCAAGGCTGACAGCTATGCTCTGTTGCAAAGCTAAGGGAACCCTGATGCCTCCAACCCGTGTATACCATGCACCAAAAGTATTTTTATCCACTTTATCCTTCATAATGGGAGCTGTATGGAGTAAGCTCCTCGGGCGCTTGAAGATAGAGCTCGAGTATTTATTAGGCTCATATGCAGTGGCCATAATAACATTGTTTCAGTCACCTCGCATCTTGAGCAAATTTTTGGTGCTGAAATATATATGTCATTAACGGACGAAGCTTGTCAAGATGTAACATAATTTCGTATTATAGTCAATACGGAAGTCATGTGTTCGGCAACATCCAGGAACATGTTTTGACAATAGAGTTGAAGATAAATGTGACAGTTTTTATTTTGGAAAATCAATACTGAATTTTTTGAAAAAAATATGCAACTCTCATGGTCTGCCGAGTACACCACCATTGGTGCTATGTTTATACAGTCGTGTTCATTCCTTACGTGGGAAAAAACTACTACGTTTCTGCCGTCCTCATCATTATACAGAGAACGTCTCTGTGAGATACCATAAGGACCATGGTTCTTTATTCTCCCACCATCACATGGAAACTACCTAAGTTTCATGAGGCCGTCGGACTTGGCACATTTGTTTTGTAACTTTTAGTGTTTATATTTCACATTTTTGTGACATCGCGTTAAGGTTAGATTATTCATTGAATATTGCCAACTTTTTCCATTTTCGCGTTAGCTGTCTGAAATTTGGTAGAAAATTGCCGTTTGACTCACAGGTGAATTATGTCAAGTTATAGAACGATAGCGTTAAGCATCACAAAAATATTAGCGAAAAACAGTGTAAACGAGTTAGAACAATCCGAGTATAGGTCTGAATGAGGTTCGGGACAAGTCTGAATGAGGTTTGGTGCCGTTTTTGATGGGATGCTTTGTAGAGATGGTTTGTAGATTCCTAATACAAAAAGAGAGTTGATAGTGAGTCTGTAATGTCCAGAATGACACCGCCCATTTTCACACAATCAAAATCACACATATTTACCTAAAATGACATAAATTCTGGCATTTTCGCACATTTTTTTGTCCATATTATATGACGACGCCATATGATGACGCCAGTGTGTCTTTGGATAAACTATTTGGTCGGGCTTTGTTTCTATTGCAAAATGTTGTATTTTACGTTTGTTATTGGCATCATCAAAATCTGACTGTATTGGTGGTAACAGATTGATACTTACATTCATACCACGGTGTCACTGCTGGCGGACGTTAAATCTGTCCCCGAGGATAGCATCAACTCAGTAGCCTTCGGGCTTGTGATTAGGTACTTATGTACTTGTCATATATCTGTTTCATGGGGTTTGTTTCGGATTTCTAAATTATTTTCATAGGTTGTTGGGCAGTTGTATACTAATTCCATCAGGTGTATAGTAGAAACAACTACATTTAACACACTGTCTGCCCCTGATGACGCCAGTGTGTCTTTGGATAAACTATTTGGTCGGGCTTTGTTTCTATTGCAAAATGTTGTATTTTACGTTTGTTATTGGCATCATCAAAATCTGACTGTATTGGTGGTAACAGATTGATACTTACATTCACATCTTGCATCGTGTTTTCCATGCGAACGGATACGGTGACCCCCTATTTTCTTTTCAGTTTTAGAATGCTGAACAATTACTCTATAGAATATATCATTTAGATTATGTTGATACAGGTATTTATTTAAAAAAAACGCTTTGTGACCCCCTTCCTTCAATGTTTGGAGCGGACTACCTTAAATAGTGTATTTTTAATATATATATAAAGATCTAACTAATAATGAATAAGTGAATAAATGAAAATAAAAAAACAAAATTGAACTATATATATGATTCTTGTTTTCTTAATGATCATTTATCCATACCTCTCTTGCCCTACCACGACCCTGGACGCAGCAACGCCTATAAAAAAAATAATGTATGATTACTTGTGTCAATGTAGCCGTGCACTTCCTCAGATTGACACTTGTTATTATCTCATGATGTTGCAGTCTAATCTTATTACAGATATTTTTCATACTCTCGCAGCTTCTAAATAGTCCCCACATCTCCTAAAATATAAACATTGCTACGTCTACTTTTCATAAGTGCCTATGAAATACTTGAATACATAATTAATATGCATTTTCATGTGAAAAAGCTGTGCTATAGTCAGTGATAAAGAAAAACTTAAAATGACAATTTAACATGGTTATGTCACACCAAGTTCTTAGCATTGCAATCATTCCGAAAGGTGTCTTATTTCTTGACAATCGGACCTAGGGCATTATGAGCTTTGTATACATTCAGTAATTTGCACTTGCGTTACCAGGTTACAGAAAAAAAAACTTCACAGTAAGTATGCATGACGACACTTCTGTTGGCAGTTCGAGATACCCGTTTACCGGTACGAGTATAAATACGCCATGGAACGTGAATACAGGTATGGAAAATACAAAGGTAACACCATACGCGTGAATACCGGTAGCTCAACTGGTAAATACAACTTGGTCCTACCGCTGTGATTGTGAGGGGACAGCGATCTCCTGCACGGAGTTTTGTTCAGGAAAAATGATAGAAGAAAAGATAAAATATAAATATGAACATAGACCAGTGTCTAAAAGTTTATCGATGCAATCCATGGTCTATATATCCTTCAAATTGCCTTTATCTGTCACATCGGTTGGATACGAACTTCTAAGATTCTGTGAACTACAGTGAACTACTAGGTTTTTTTTTTTATAAAATACCAGTATTTATGGCCCTGTATTCTACAACTTCAAGTGGTTTACAATAAATACAATGGATCCAGGTCTATCTTACATAATATTTTGATATTCAGTTAATATTTAGCAATTACGGTCATTTTGCCACTCGAAGAAGCCACAAAGTTTTTGCGGGCACCAAACTCCATGTCTAGGAGTTTCTACATGACCTTTCCTTGACCTTCGGGAAAATGTCCTAGGACAATAAATGGCATGGCTTCAGTAAAGTTCCTTCACCTTCTGGGCGAATCAGGGTAGCGCTTTGCTTCATAGTCGAATATATGACTATTTCACAATTTAACATTTCTGAAATCGCCTGCATAACTATTTGGTCTCCATATCTGTCTTCCTCGTCCGAAATGTGAAGATGCATTTCACTACTATTTGTAACATAGCTAGACCATGGTGTATTGTTTTGAATACCGGAATGTTGATGATAAACAGGGAAAGTGGCCAAAACGTCAGGAGATCTAGCATCCAGTGGTCCAACATCGCAGGCCCATCTCCTTCTCGCACAGCATCCCTTCGAGCCAGCATGTTCAGCCCTTGGCTCAAAAGCTCATGTGAGTGCTCCAACACACGGTCCAGGTCTGCATTATCACTCGCACAGACATCACAGCAGTACCACACATATGCATACATTCATATTGGAAACTTATGCTCATAAGCTCATAAATACACATTCTTATTATTAATACTGTAAATAATAATCTTACGCCCCCCCCCCTCTCCACCATTCCCCACGAGTTATTCTTCTAAGTTTGAGACATGCCAGGTAGTACCACTCATGTCTCTTGCAGTCTTCTCCATGTGCACACTGGACCATTCCTTTTTGTTGGTCTACCCCAACCCTCTTCTTGCAATAGCAGTAGATGTAGCGCTTGCTCTGGGCACAGTCGGCACTGCAATACCAGTCTCCATATTAACAAGACAGCAACGTTGCCTGCTACTGTTAAGCTATGTGCAGTCGCACTCGACTCTGCGTTACACATACATCCTGGATCGATCTATTTTTGCTCTAATTCGTCTACAATACATTTATGATTAAATGGTCAATCATGAATCAATTTCTTTATTTGCTACTTTGATAAAGCCATAACATATACCACTAGTACTTTGTACTAAGATCCATAATGTCATTGAATATAACAGTTGTAACTGTATTCAACACTTCTGGATATTCACAGAATGAATATTGTGAGAAAATCGCATTTAAATATTTTGCTCGGAAAGTGTAATACAACACTGCATTCCTTGGCCGAAATAACTTCATACTTCCTTTTGATGTTTTGATAAACAATAAAGTCTATAATACATACCACTAGTACATAAATAAATAAAATCTGGATTAGCTGAATGCAAAAAAAATCGAATAACTATATTGAATTGAACAAACTACTTTGCGGATTACCAAAAACATTCTTCACTCTACAGATTCAACAATTTATTAACTCCCCCGAATGAATACACACCATCCGCAACATCTCAACAACTGACTTTAAATACATTCAATAGAGAAAACAATATAATATTGATAAAAAATATCATTGCACTATACAGTGAATAGACATAATAACATGCAATGAAATACAACATTGTGAAAATGCGACAAAAGATGCCAATAAATAACGAAACATGCAAAATCAAAGTGTTAAGTACAGTAAGCATTCAAATTGGTGCCATCAATATTTGACATCAAGTTCGACTAGTTTTTGAATAAATGAATAAATGTAGAGTTCAACTGTAATAACAACAATTTAACATTAAATGAACAACAAACAAAAATTTGAATACCATAATACCAAAACTTGAAAAACATATTCAGGTAAAAAATGTATAAACCACCAAGTTCGGTAATCATACAATAATAGAACAGAAAAAGCCTTTTACATTTTTTTTACAACTTCATGACCCTGTCTCACATGACACATTCGTAAATATACAAGTACAGGATGTTTTAAAATACATTATAGAAAGTATTCACGTTTCATTATACAACAGTAATGATGTCAACAATCACACGACAAACACATTTGACGTGTTCAGAAATATCTGCCGAAAACACATTACATGTCATCGTGAAAACATGCAATTTGGTAACTATTCCAGTGTGCCGTGTAATCAGAAAGTTCAGACTGATGTGTTTGTGCAAGTTGTTCATAACTCTCCAGACCAGATACCATAACATGAACCAGTTTTTGTTCTGGCCAGAACCCAGGCCAGGTAACATCGATTGTTGACTTTCTCACGGGTGGGAGTCCAATACAAGAGATGAATCTGTGCAGAGCGGGCACCAGCACTTGTTTCCCAGCACTTGCCACTATTCTACATATGAGCCAGGCATATTAATCCTAAATGGAGGCATCATACACTTGGTGGTGCAAACGATGTACCGCGTGTGAATTTTTCCTTCATAATGGGAGCTGCCACAACTGTACTGAAAGAAGGCTTGACGATAGGGCTTAGATATTGGCACTTTCAAATGGGAAGTCATATCTGGTGATTTGTATGGTGACCTGAATTTGACCTTAGATGACTTGAAATGTGAAAACAGCCATTTTTGCCAAATTCGCCTCTACAAACGAAATACTTGTAGATAGAGCTTATGTTTGCGTTGTGAGTATATAGGAACTCCTATATGGCACAGCTAATGATCGTATATAGCACAACTATTGGTGACTTCCAGGCTGTCGTCAGAATCTTTGTAATTCCCAGGGAACCTGACACCACCAAGGCTCTTCACAGCCAGGGAGGGTAACGGCACCCAGGTTGAAGAGTACCCGACAGTGCATTCTGATGACGGAAGTATTGGTCGAATACCATGTCTAGCTAATGTTCGTGTTTTCGCATTATAAAATAATACTTAATACTGAGCATTGATTCCACGTCTATATGACCAGCATACAATCACTTCAGACTTCAGAATCACTTCAGACACCACCATCGCTCTTCACAGCCAAGGAGGGTACCGGCATCCAGGTTGAAGAGTACCCCAGCCCCCCCTCAGTGCATTCTGTGTAACTAAGGTGTATCTTAAACCTACAGAACACGACCTGTATTTAGAAGCCACCTCAGCCCACCCTCACCAGTGCAAAAAGGACCTCATTAAAGGCATGTACACAAGGATAAAAAGAATCTGCTCGTTAGAGGATGACTTCCTGGAAATCTCAAAACAAATGACATTATTTTTCCTCCAACGGGGATACAACAAACGGACCCTCAGACTCATATTTAATGAGGTACGAGTACCGCCTCCTACCCCTCCCCGCAATCCCCAAGGGATGCATCCGACCATTCTTCACCCAGACCACGTATTAACCTAATATCAACCCACCAACAGGGCTTAGCCCCCCTTCAACCGTATGTCAACCTCTACTAGGCTGAATTCCTTAACGCAATCGACCCTAGACATCGGCCCCGCTACCACAAAATGATGGGCGCCCCCCGCACCCCGAATAGCCCAAAGACATTGACGGGAACACATGCCCTCATAAGAGACTGCACTTTCATACGGCATTCGTCAGCGCACGCATTTAGGATTTGGAACTTTTGCACTATTGAATTTTGAACTAACAGACATAAACAAGAGATAATGTTTTCACTTGGTGAGCTTCTGTGTAAAAACACGAAAAAATCTTAGTATTGACAAGTTCAGATTTATGAAGATTGGGAAGAACTTAATGATAAATGAGGAGTATCGTCAGTACGTGGAGCCTCAAATCATTCTTTAAAAACATCCATATATCCACTTCTACCATCCCCGACAACGCTCACATGTTTCCTCAGGCTGTAACGCGTGTGCAGGTTTTCTCCCTCAGGCTGATACGCGTAAACCACCAAAACCTTCTTAGTTCATAAAATACTGAATTTAAACAATTGGTCGAATGGTGTAACAATAAATAAAGATTTCTCCGAGCATTCTATGATTTACCAACTTGCACTTCGTTGGTTTCAATTGATAACCGATGATATTTCACAAACGAGTCGCAAGCTGGCATGTGTTGTCACGAACTGTGTGCCCATTTTCGTAAATATAACGATGTTTGCAAGTAATTCATAGAAGCATGTAACAATGTAAGTGTCAATTATTCGGAAAATGTGTGTGTAAGGATGCATGTACTTTGAAATTTTACTCACCACCAGCTGAGAAAATCTCGAATGTTTCCTCGTGATTGTTCTGAAAATTTGACATTTTTACTAATAATTTATTGCATGTTACTGTACTTAGGAATGTGATCATCATCTTTTCATGAATGCTGGCAAGTCAAACTTCCATTTCTGATATTATCAAGCAGAGCCCACTTTGTAATACTTGGATTTAATTGGTCACGTGTTGAAAGAGGACAAACAATAGACCGACGATGGACGAGAACCATGACAATAGCTCATCGGCCCAATAGTGTCTAAGTTGTACATACCTTGTCAGAAGCCTGTATATCATCTTGCTGTGATGGATCAAATCGAGTGGTAGGAACATGGCCTTCTGCAAAAAAAGTTAAGATATCGTAGCAGCTGATGGTGACTAAGATTAAAATGCGGAAGAGTTGCATTGTTGAATCGCTATTTTGCAAGTTGTTTGCTCAACGAATATTGAACAATATATATCGATCTTTGTTGATTTTTTGTACATTAAGATGGGAATGTGGCCGTCCACAGAGTTTGATCCATAGTCGGCATCGATCGATGTCTTTCGAAGGATTAATGAAAGGAATAAAAACAACGCCGTCGTCTACATTACTGGGATATCTAGATTTGCATGTACCGCAACAACATGCTTTAACCATTGTCTTCGCATCATTGATTTGTTATCGAATCGATCACTTATCTATAGATATGTGCATGACACAGACGATCGTCTGTTTGTCAACACGCGCACGTTGCGAACTTTGTCCGAGTTTTTCTCGGGTGGTTTTACACGGACAGCGCCCACAAAAAAACGTCACGCTATCGGTCAATATTATTGCATACGTAATTAGTGGGCGGAGTCGGCGATAGGTCAATTCACACTGTAGACCCAGAATATTAATATGTTGGTTCTGGTTACAACAGTAACCATGCTCGCCTTTGCTGACTATATTTGTCTCGCTATAAACAATAGAACAGTGAAATACAGTTTATTCTGGTAATGAAATATTTATATCTATCCTTTTCACATTCAGGTTCATCATGTCTCAAGGGAACAGCAACAAGGACGCTGAAAAATGTTTGAAAAGGGCAGCCGATCTGCTCATTGGAGGTGAGAGTCTAAAATATTTTTCAGCATTGATTTTGCAAACACATTTTGACGTTTTAGTTGTCATTATTTTCTTAAATTATATTCTTATATATTGGCACCAGTACCCCACGACCATTTCCCAGTGTTCCCTCACCTATTCGACTCGGCAGCCGGGCCCTTCAACATTCCGGCAGGAACTCAGCAACATATTTGCTCCTCACTCTGTCAGGAGACGTAGCTATGTGCCACGGTACACTTTGATACAAATAGAACAAGTAACCTAAAGTGGAGAGAATTATTTTGTGGCCAGCGGAGATATGTTGGGATGGGAAAGTTAGTGTGATTAATAACCTTAATTTAGTGGATTAAATTGCCCATTATTCTCCATATAATAAACAAAGCTGAACATATCTATAGATGTATATCTGAGTTCAGACCTTCAATGGTTTTAATATTGCCCAGTGATTCGGATCAAATTGATAGTTTACACTTGATAGTTTATTTTGGTGTAAATGCCACTTTTTTCATCACATTTATCACTTTAACATATACTAATTCCATCAGGTGTACAGTAGAAACAACTACATTTACCACACTGTCTGCACCTGATGACGCCAGTGTGTCTTTTAATAAAGTATTTGGTCGGGCTTCGTTTCTATTTCGAAATGTTGTATTTTACATTTGTTATTGGAATCATCAAAATTTGGCTGTATCGGTGGTAATAGATTGATACTTACATTCGACCTCGGCCTAAAATCGTCAATATCTCGGAAACGGTGCGTCGTAGAGCCACATGTCTAGGTGGTATGATGGATGAACTTTGACCTCAGCCTAAAAGTTTTCTGCTGATGTTATGTTGGTGTTGTCGACTTCGATGTAGGTGGCTTACCGCAGCTGACGTCGAAGGACATAACCCGCTGACCATGCTAACCCGAAGTGCCAAGACTGGAAGAGAAACAGGTGTGGCGATGATGGTGTTGTCGATTTTGATGTAGGCGGCTTACCGCAGCTGACGTCGAAGGACATAACCTGAGGAATCGCGAGGCTTACCCCAGAAGAATAGCAAGATGGATGGATCGCAGCATATAAACACATATTCCCTCAGGCAGAGAGATTGACTGGATTTCCAACATTCTCCCACATCAGATAGGTCTACTGTCCTGTCCGATCTGCTCTGATGAAAAGTTCGAACCGGCAAGGCATGGAAAAGTTGTTGTTCACATGCGGCTGTCACATATGAAGCATGCAGTCGAAGTTCAAGGGATATCTGTCGTTAAGTGTAACCCGGACTGTTCCACTCCATCGGCCATGCGCTATGGCCACCATCATTGTGTTTGTGGCACAGTTCTCTCGAGGAAACAGCACATGAATTACCACTCGACGCACAGCATGCAGTCCGATCATCTAACGTCCAACTGTGGTGATGGAATACATCTTCCACCAACAGAAGCACGAGTGCCAAATCTGCACCCAGTTTATGATCCGGATACAAGAGCAAGACGGTTACCATCGAAGACCTGCTGCAGTTCAACATACACCAAAGACAATCATTGGTCCATTGGCCACTGCATGTTGTATCTGTGGAACAGTCATGCTCAAGAGGAACATTGCCAGGCATATCCGGGATGTGCACCATACAAATCAGACACCCTCCAAACTGGAAGCAGTTCTTGTGTCACCTTCATAAATAATTTACATGGTGAGCAAAAGTTCTCAAGGGAACCAGCATCCTCTACATGTCCAGATACGCAGCAGCCACTCAGTTCAATCCATTGTCTGTGAATCAGACACATGTACAGAGGTTGGGAAAGCCTATTGACGAAGGAAAGTGTCTTCGTTCACTTGTGACCATGTTATTGTAGCTCAACAAAGTAAGATTTGTTCATCTACCAGTGTCTCAATAACAGTGAACGATGTGCAAGACATGGTGGATAACCATATATTAAGAAGTCTCTTGGCGAACTGTCTGGACGTATCCTGTCGTGTCAAGGACGTGGAATCCCATTGGTTTCATCATGGCAGCCACATCTAAATTCTTCTAACTACGTTTATTTATCTGTAGATACCACGAGGGCGAAAAGTTACGCCATATTAGGACGAGTAGTTGTGCGGTAAAATTTGATGTCAGGGGAATATATGTATCAACCTATTACCGCTGATAACGAAATTTTGATGATGCCAATGAAAAACTTAATATGACTGTCCATGTGTGCAGGGCATATCACAGTGTGTGCAAAAGAAATTGGCAAAAGTGCACATTTTTGTCAATTACCCCTCACAGCGCAATGTTCCCGAAAGACCAGAAGATGAGAGTGAAGATCAATTGAACGACAGCTGCACTGGTCCTGAAACAAATGTGAACCTTCAGCATGAGTATTTAGAGTATTTGTACACATCCAAGATAATCCCAGTTAATGTGGACAAAATATATAAATAGCTCCGTAGATCACATGACATCCAAAATACCTCCAGGAGAAGTCTGTCCACTATGTCCAATGTAAGTATCAATCTATTACCACCAATACAATCAGATTTTGATGATGCCAATAAGAAACATAAAATAAAACATTTTGCATTAGAAACAAAGCCCGACCAAATAGTATATCCAAAGACACACTGGCGTCATCAGGGGCAGACAGTGTGTTAAATGTAGTTGTTTCTACTGTACACCTGATGGAGGAATTAGTATACAGCTGAAATTGACTGCCAAGGTACACACCAAGAAAGGGACAATTTACGACATTGCTTCCCTATGTAAAGGTAATTATTATATTTACCTGCCCGTCATCAGGGGCAGACAGTGTGTTAAATGTAGTTGTTTCTACTGTACACCTGATGGAGGAATTAGTATACAACTGAAATTGACTGCCAAGGTACACACCAAGAAAGGGACAATTTACGACATTGCTTCCCTATGTAAAGGTAATTATTATATACGACCTGCATATATTTTGTATGTCTGTTTGTGTGTCTGTTAGCAGCCTAGCATCCAGGGCTTTGATCCGATTATTTCAAATCAAAAACATTCATATAGATCTTCCAAAGAACCCATTGAATTTTGGGCGACATCGGATGAAAATTGTTGCCATGGCAACCATTTGAAAATCAGATTTTTCCCTATCCTTTAACATGGGCAAATATTCTATCTAAGCCTGTGCCTTCAATAAGGAATATTTTTTTCTATGAAATTTTGATCAGGGATGTGCATTAACACATAGAAAATTACCAAAATAAAATTTAAGGTCAAGGTCGAATAATAAGATCAACTTCACATAAAAGGTCAAATACGGAAAATCACTATAACTATAAGATTATATTTGAGATGTCAACGTCAAACTAATTTTGTAATTTTCTATGTCCAAAAACCTTTTGTATGTGTATGTCATATCACACTTGGCCCTCGCCAACCTAGAAAGGGGGGGGGGAATGGTACTGAACCCGCTTCTCTTCAATCGTGGGATTCTCTTTAAAGCGAGTAGGCTGTATATATCACCCACAAATGTTAGATGTGTGAATGTTAGTGATATTATTTCTTATGAATAATTATTTTGAATCGATGCCAAAACATAATACTCTAGGTAAATAAGCCTACATGTATGTCCAGATGAGGAATAAATCAATTTGGAATATTAAGTTCGCTTTAAAACGAAGCCCCATGTTTTAAAGCAATAGGCAGGTTCAGTACCGGATTTGAAACTAAGGCTGACATATGGTTTTCTTAACCACTCCACCGATTTTTAGGTTTAAGATGACCATTGCTGGAACTAGTCAGGTGGTGTGTCGGGATAGTTGGTCAGAAGCAGAAACCCATAAGAAGGGTTCCTGTCAGACGACAAATTGTTGCCGCACGTTTTAGTTGATGTCCTGTTTCATCAAGTCGACAGACCGATTTGGAGGTGGAAGCGTGATGGTGTGGGGAGCGATCAGCTACAACCGCACATCAGCACTCGTGGTCATTCCCGGAACACTCACAGCCCACTGTTAACTGCGTGATATCCTGGGACCAGTCGCCATTCCTTTTGGCCTTGCCACCATAGGACGTGGATTCATATACCAAGATGACAACGAAACTCAACACCGAGCCAGAATTGTGAACGACTTCTGGGAGAACCGGGAAGACTGCTTACACATGCTGTGGCCTGCTAAATCTCCCGAACGTCATCGAACATGTATGGGACATGTTGGGTAGACGCATCAGGAAAATCGACTCACCAGTGCGCAATCTTGATGAACTTGCAACAGCACTTAGTGCCGAATGGGGTCTTATTCCTCAACAAGATATCCAGAAACTACGGTGGCTTTTTTTTCTGCCAGGCATTCTTTTCTTCAGATCGTATTCTTTGCGCGACATTATATGCATTTATTTGCAGGCAAACAACTATTTTTTGCGAGAAAACAATATTGTTTGTGCGACAACAATATTTCTTTCCGTGCAAACAACTATTCTTTACGGGAAAACAATGTTCTTTGCCCAAAAACAACTATTCTTTGCGGGAAAACAATATTTGTTTGCGCAACAACAATATTTCTTTCCGTTCAAACAAGTATTCTTTATGGGAAATCAATGTGCTATAGTTTGCGGGAAAACAATATTGTTTGCGCGACAACAATATTTCTTCTCGTGCAAAGAAGTATTCTTAGCGCGGAAACAATCATTCGTGCAATGCTTGGTCATTCGGTATTCCCTCCTACTCATAACAATCAGAGACAGCCTGCATGATGGTCAGCACGGATGAGGTAATTAAAGGAATATTTACTCAATTTACCTGTATTTATCAACCGAATTAAAGCTCATACATGTATTTGTATATAGGGACCTAAATATATATCTTAAATAATTAGTATACCAATTGATTCGAGATAATTTGGAGTCGGATCCAGGCAGAGTTGTTCGTGTCATACTAGTAATCCCGATCATGCATGTTCTGAGTTACTATCCGCCCTCCCCCTCCGCGCGCGCCACAGATACACACATGGCGGTCGCTCGATCCATGCTCAACGTTACGGACCGGAATCGGTTTCCTTATATGGTCAAAATGGCGCATCAAATTACTATATTATTTAAAAACTCCCAGTTTCTCCTCCAAATGCACATGTAATATGTCTCTGTTTTGGTTTGTATAGTTGTATTAGGGGCATTCTTCTATGCACATGTGAATTTTCATGTTGAATGGAGCTGTTACTGTGCGCATGAATACATCTAAACAAACCGGCCCTTTTTGTGAGTTTTCGTCAGGTGTCAGCAGTTAACGGTCAAATGCTTGTAGCGTGTGACCTATCCCAACAACATGTGATGATTTTTTTATATATTTTGTAAGTTAAGTTATATATATTGCTAGACCATTTAATAGACCATTTCGGTCTGTCTGTAACTCAGATGATGGGAGATATTATCACATCATGTTGATTGGTACTTGTAGAGTCGTTATTATAGCCTAACTATGTCATTGCAACTACTCAGAAAGAACTTGACCTTCCTGCTGTGTACTGGACTCCAAAATTACACAAATGTCCTTACAAGCAACGCTATATTGCAGGGTCAGCTGTGTGCTCCACCAAACCATTATCAATATCGTTGACTAAATTATTATCTGCTGTAAAGGAAGGACTTCAGAAGTATTGTGACACTGCTTATTCCAGAAGTGGAATTAATCAGATGTGGATTTTGAAGAATTCAAAAGAGCTTATTGAAAATCTCAAATCACGCTCATTTTCCACAATAACCAGTATCAAAACTTTTGACTTTTCTACCCTTTACACAACCATACCTCACTCTAAACTTAGAGAAAGGTTGAAAAATCTCATATTACAATGCTTTTTCCATAAGAATGGGAAGAGACGTTATAAGTACCTGGTAGTTAATTATAAATCTGTTTATTTCGTTCAAGAACATTCAGCATCAGACACTAAATATACAGAAACCGATGTTGTTGGTATGCTGGAATTTCTAATCGACAACATTTTCGTAGAGTTTGGTGGTGAAATATTCCAACAAACTATTGGAATTCCAATGGGGACTAATTGTGCTCCATTGTTGGCAGATTTGTTTTTATATTCATACGAAGCAGAGTTCATACAATCGCTTCTGAAGAGAGGAGAAAAGAAACTAGCCAGTTCATTCAATTTCACATACAGGTACATTGACGATGTATTGTCATTGAACAATCCAAAGTTCAGTGATTATTTACATCTCATATATCCGGATGGACTGGAAATTAAAGACACCACGGACTCCTCCAAGTCTGCAGCATATCTTGACCTATACCTCGAAATAGACAAAAATGACAATCTATGTACCAGATTATATGACAAACGTGATGACTTCAATTTTCATCATAAATTTCCCAGTACTGAGTAGTAACATACCAGCAGCTCCTGCGTATGGCGTCTATGTGTCTCAACTCATTCGATATGCTAAAGCATGTTCCAATTACCAAGATTTTCTAGCCAGAGCCAAAATGCTAACTAATAAGTTATTAAAGCAGGGCTATTTGAGACCTAGATTGCAGTCGACCTTTAAGAAGTTTTATGGTCGTCATCAGGAATTAATAGACCATTTCGGTCTGTCTGTAACTCAGATGATGGGAGATATTATCACATCATGTTGATTGGTACTTGTAGAGTCATTATAATAGCCTAACTATGTCCTTCATCTCGATGGCATTTATTTTGGATATCACAGTGGGTGTCGCATGCGAGGCAAGAGAAGCTTACTCTTACTGGTACACCTGATCTCACATGTCTGTGATATTCAAATTGCTCGGACCTTGATCACCAATTTAGAATTTTTGTTCAACCTTAACATACAGATTGTGTAAATTACTGTATTGAACGCATATCCATACTTATCCACGATGGTGCATGTACGTAGTATTCTACAATTTCTCGTTTCAACTCTCTGTTCAGGTGTTCATTTGTGCAGTTTCAAGTGACCAACAAAAACATAGTTTTCACAGAACATCATTGTGCTTTACTTTGTTCACCATTTGTATCATTGTCCAAGGCTGAACTATTTGATGGGATTAGATTGAATATGTATATGAATCTTGACTTCGAAGTGGTGCTGCCTGAAAGCTTGCATCATATCAGTTGACATCTTTCTTAATAATTTTGGTAGATGCTTGAAGTATTAAGACGATACTTAGATTTCGAAAACAGTCAGTTCCTGAAAAGCTGCAAAGACAGACTATACACCTTCTGCGAAGCATTACATGCGATTCTGATGAAAAATGGAAATGTAGTTCGAGCTACTATCCGGTATCTATAAAATAATATACAGTGGTCCCTCAGAGAACGTTTCCCCTCCTGCCACAAAAGTTTATCGACAAATTTTGATTTCGGAACATTCAACATTTGAGATTGTCTGGTTCTATATATCCCTTGGATATCACTTTTGAGATTGAACATATAATGGAAGAGCACGGTAATTTACGGTTGATAAAATCGTGCATAAATAACATTAACATTTCATTGTTTAAAAAATCAAACTTTTGATTTAGGTAATGGTTAAGAATGACCCCTTAGAAAATATAACTCCGTTGTCAATAGTTGCATCCCATAATCTTAGACAACACATGTAACCATGGCTGCTGCTTATACATGTACACTCTGTCTCAGTATTGGGTCTTTTTACATGGATTGCAAAGATTTGGGCTTGACCATTAGCAAATCACGTTTCCAAAACGCACATATTGATCTGAGAGGAAATCCCTCACACTGGATCTAAATCAGTTGAAAGAAATTACCTGAGAATACCCTGCCTATTTTTTTTACGTTGACGTTCATGGCCAGGACTGCAATGATCTACCCCAAAATATTTGGTTTATTTCAGTTGTTTTTGGTTGAAATTGCAAATCTCAAAATTGTATTGGCATGAGGCTTTACCTTTCAATTTCTAATTTTAGAAACTGGCCGTCAAGAAAAATGAGTCTAAGCCTGTATCTTAGGACTTTTCCGACCCTGGCAACCACCTGAGCAGACTTACTCACTGGCCAAACACCCCTTTGCTCCATCACCCAGAAACCAATAACCATCGAACATTAGCATCATCATTATGGAATATTTTATATTAATCATGATTTTCACCATTTATTCCATTATCATGACAATATACAGGAGAGGGAGAAGAGGAGATGAGTAAGACGTCAATGATTAGATTTATCTGCTATTTTATGGTATTCCAATATTTATATATTTTTAGTGATATCCATTCTTCTTTTAAATGAAATTGATCAAATTTCATATTCTTCCGCAGGAGATTGAGATGACATTTTCAAATAACCAGGTAAGTCTTTGTAGGTGTGTGTGTGTGTGTGTGTGTGTGTGTGTGTGTGTGTGTGTGTTGGTGTGCGTGTAGGTGTGTTTACCATGGAACCTGCTTTACAATGCCACATTTTTTGCCCACCAAAATATCACAACGTACCCACATAGTACTGATAGGTTTTATCATAACGATCAAATGTAAAGACCAATAGTGGAATCTTGTGCATGCAACTTGTCTTTCTATTCTCTGAATTATTAATACATGACAAAAAAAATATGGCAAGGCCATGATAGAGGAAAAACAAAGGTAGACATTAACGAATTTTCAATCGTGCTTCTGGATCAAATACCCTCACTGTGTTTCACAGCAACATTTGCGAATGTGGAAGATGTCGGAGCACCATGGGTGGTCTCTTTCAAAGAAAGTTTTGCGGTTCCAGACATGTTATGAAATAGGCTCAACCAGGTGTTGTTTCTGAACTCAAGTGTTTCCCACCAGACGAAGTGTTTATATGTGTAGCTCCATTTGTCATTCAGGCCGATTACATATAGTCAAAAGGGATGGGATGGCCACAATGAAGGAACTTATGTGATTCATCGGCATTTTGATCAACCTAAAAATTAGCACCCCGAAAGCAGTTATATTCTGCAGGTTTGTATCACATGTATAATCTGGAATCATGAAAAACGTAGTTTATCTACATCCTGACTTATTGTCGCTTTTGCGCTACAAGTATGCTGCACATATTTTCAGTACAATTGATTCTGTACGAGAATTTTTTGGTGAGATAGTTCTGACGGAAGAGATGGGAGACGATGGGAGTTGTGAAAATGTTTCACAGCAAAGTCAACAACACATCGGAAGTCGAAATCCCACGGACCTTCGCAACTATTGACAGTAACATTGCATGCCCCTTCACTACTATTGCATTTGGCATGGGGATCCAGGTCCCGGACATTAAGTATGTTTTCCGCTGGGGTGCTCCTAAAACCATACTATACTACCTCCAGGAGACTGGCAGGTGCGACCTGGCAGAAAGTCGCTGGATGTGCCAGGGCCAGACCTCTTCACTGAAGACCTCTTAGGAGAAGCCATGCTCCAATTCAAGTCCCCACCAGTAGATTCATTCGCCGCCACCACCAAAGAACCACCCATCTCACCTGTCGTCGCCCCATCATCGCTTCCTCCCTCAAAGCCCTGCCTCATACATGACTGCCGAGGAAGTATCCAGTCGAATCAGTGGCCTCCGTCGACATTGGCTACTCTACCACCTCACTACCATCATCATGTTCTTATGTCCCATTGAATCCAGCAAGACCAGACATGCCGAAACCTACCCTGGACAACAGTCATAAACAACAAATTCTGATACCCAAATTATGTGAAGGCCCCTTCTTGCCTGGGCAGAATCTTTCCCCAACGGTCAATAGTTCAGACCACAACGAAACAATAGAGGTGATTCATTCAAGTAAGAGACCCGGTTACCACGCAAACCCCCTCCCCACACGACGGCCCAAGCCCCAAGAAAACTAGAATTCAAAATATCACGAACATCCTCTCAACACTTGATGTCCCCCAAACCTGCACAACCGCGAGAAATCTCATGAAAGATAATTATCTGAATGAACACGGAATCTTAGTATTACAGAAAAGAAACAAAGTCATAAAGAAAGTGTTGAAGGACATCGAAAACACAGAAAGAACCGGAACTGACGGAAAAACTCCAAACACTCCGAGAAATATCCACAACAAGCTAGTAGTAGACTAGATATATTATAATGATCAAGTGATGACTATTGGCCAAACGATAGGGCTCCAACAAATACATAGACGTGGAATCAATACCCAGTATTAAGTATTCCGAGCAAACAAAACAGGGTCCATTATCCAATCTCATAGTCCGGGGACAGAAAGTCATATCAGGCATTCGAAGTGAGAGAAAACAAAAATGACAGGGAAACTCATGAACCCCCGTAAATGGCCATACTCCTCACCTTTTAGCCTTATAACCGAACCGATTAATCGTCCAAAAATATAGAACCACTCAGCTAGAGAAATCTACATATTTCTGAAAGTAACCACACCTATATTGGCAGTCGGATTTTACAACATATCACTGTGAAAACCGGGCATCATTCGTATAGAGATATATCATTCTCACCTAAAATTTGTTTTTTTTTTATGAACATCCTCCGATCAGTAGGAAAGACTTGGACAGAAAGTCGCACAGTCCCATCGTTCAGAAAATTCTTGCAGAATTCAAAGAATAAATTGCATGCATGTTCTGATGTTCTCCAAGACCAATGTGTTGTGCTATCTGGTGGATTCCAGAATGCTGTGGAGGTGAAGATGGTAACAAAGCATGGTATATCCAATTTGCAGAACCTGTACAACACCCAAGAGGAGGCAGACACAAGAATGGTGCTCCATGCTGTACACTTGTCATCCACTTGCGACCGATTCATTGTGCGAAGTGATGATACAGATGTCCTTACTTCTCCTCTACTACGTCAGTCAAGGTAAACTATGTTTGCCAGTGTACATGCAGACAGGCCACCACACATTCAACGGGGACAGGAGGTTCATCTCTGAATGCGACATAGTGTACGAAAAGACCTATGCCAGAATCTGCCAGCTGCTCATCCAAGTACGTATCATAATAGTATTGAATGTGTTGTACATAAGGATTGCAATTCTTATTTCCATTATTTCTTGTGTTCAGGCAAAAAACAGAAATTCTGAGATTCATGGAAAGTCACAATATGTCGCATCCCAATGAGAAAGTGAGGACAAAGGTGATGATCGAACAGAAATCAGTCCAAATGCACGCTAGGAAGCGATTAAACTTTGCGTAAGAGGATTTACCAACAATTAGGCAATACTGAAATCTGTTAGGGTTATTTGGATTCAGTAAACATATTGCTTGTGAATAAGTACTCAATGCTCACTCAGCAAAATGGAAAATGATGGGTTATGTACATTAAATTGGTCTATCATGATGGTGAATCATGAATGATAATACTCAAAGCGACGGTTTATGCCACAATGTAAATGTACATGTAAGCCTATGTGTGAGATCTGGTGTATAATATAGTAAATTTTCACGGGTAAAATGCTTGTTCTATGTATTCAAATGTATCATGTGTACATCATTTGAGGGGATGACAATAAATTTAGGCTGCTAATTTGTAAGCGATCCTCGTGCACGAACCATTCCACTGCTTGCTAGCTGTGCAGATTATATCTTTTAGAAATCGGGAGCTTACTGTTGGATACGTAAATATTTGGCTTTTCAACATGAAGCATATGTAGTTCATAAGGGGATGACTATAATTTGAAGTTGCTAATTTGTAAGCCATCCTCATGCACGAACCATTCCACTGCATGCTAGCTGTGTAGATTATACCTGTTAGAACCTATGGAATGAATAGAACATACTTTATTAATACATTAATAGGTATATAAAATACTTTAATTTTACGCATGCTACATCTTCAGATATTCCATTTGTTTCGTATTTATTTTGGATTAGTATGTTAGTTTCACCAATGAAGTATCATGTCAGAAAAAAACAATCAGAAACCAGAAATGGAAAGAATATAAAAATCATACTACCAAATGGCATAGAGCCATATGCAATTCGATCGACCTAGTTCTGTTGTTTAGGGGTCAGGCCATATTGTTGTCAACGTTGTAAGGCTACTAGTAACGTTTTGGAGGCTGATGCGGACACAGGGTGAGTAAAATAAGTTTTCTGTCAAATATTGACCATAATAATTTAGAATGGTCCTCGTGCTGTGCAATTATTCATAGGAGTCTGATTTGTTTAGAAATTGGCCTTGGCGCACAAATATGTAGTGTCCAAACATTGATCACAATGGTTTCATACTTATGGCCCATGTACATCAACACTGTTTGAACTGGAGGTTTAAAATAATTCAAACTTCATTCGTGAGCAATATAATTACAAAACTATGTGAGTGTGTTTCCAGCACGCGGGAAAGATCTTGTTTAGAGTGGCGTAAGAATACCAGAAAGCACGAGACCGAAGTGCTTTTCGGTATTCCTACGCCACTTCAAACAAGATCTTTCCGGCGTGCTAGAAAACACACAAACCTGGTTCCGTTTTTATCACATGCTATGAATTTATCATCCTAAAAGTAGAAAAATAGCACAGGCGAAAATGAAATGTGCTAGACTGAGTTATTTGTTTGTGTACTTTCAGTACTATTCGATGTGTGGGCTGATGAAAATTATCAAAACTGTATTTCACAATAGTTTCGGTATACTCTTCTCTGAATAACCCTGTACATGTGCATATGCATTGTTGGTATTTGTGATTTCAAATTACCATGTTCACAAACCACCTTGCGAGTTCTTGACTCCTTGTGTTGGGAGACATACAATCATTTATGAGCTAGTTTTAAAATTGGTGGAATTGTCCAACTCATGTTACAGTGTCGCAAGTTCACAGGCAGTGGTGAAGTACGTGATAGAGCGGAGTTATTATATAATAAGTTGAAAGCAGAACATGCTCAGGTACTCAAAGAAATAAAAGACAAATGTTTGTAAATTCATTACATTGTTTAAACCTGCTACAAGTTGAAAATTATTTTGGAGATGGAAACAAATTAAACTAGGGATATATCTGATTGGGAAATAATTGATATGTGAATATTTGTGAGAGAACAATTGTCTAAATGTCGTATCGAAATGACTATTCCACGTCATGTAGATGTTTAATTTAACTATTTCGGACAACAATTTTTGCCACTCAGCTAATCACCGGCTAAACGATACAAGACGCACTGAACCTGAGAAAGCTGGCAATCTTGAAGCAATCCTGAAAGCTATATTATAACATGGCATCAGCATCCAGATCCCCGATGCGGCAATGTTGAGCAGCCAAAGCCGGTCTCTAATAAGTAAGTGTTAGAGACCGGCATTTGAGACCGGCTGCTGGTTGCCATGGCGTCGTTGTTTTACGGGCCTTTCCGAGGTTGAAAACTTTGCAGCTTCATTCACCTCGAAGGCAAAATGGGGGTTATTCCAGCTCAAAAACATATGCAAATCAAGTGAGTCACAATTAAAATGTAATGCCATGTTATAATCGCGATAAAAACTCTTTTGCCATGACGTTTGTGGCGATTAGAAACGCCCTCGGGACTGTGCCGCCACATTTGAGACCTCCCCTTCGGGTCGGTCTCAAATCTGCGACACAGTCCCTCGAGCGTTTCTAATCGTAACAAACATCATGGCAAACCAGTTTTTATCCCTTAAACGAAAGCGTTTTGGTCAATGAAGTATAATGACCGGAACGTCTGGCTCTTTCATCAAGTCAAAAGAATTGAAGTCCAGAAAAAGACAAGAGAAGATGAAGGTCGACCAAACAGCATAAATGTGTGTGAGATGTTCGATTCCAACAATCAGGAGCAGATTGTGTGTACTTTAACTTGTGTGTACATCAACTCAGTAGCCTTCTGGCTATTGATTAGGTACTTATGTACTTGTCATATATCTGTTCCATGGGGTTTGTTTCGGATTTCTAAAATATTTTCATAGGTTGTTGGGCAGTTGTATACTGATTCCATCAGGTGTACAGTAGAAACAACTACATTTAACACACTGTCTGCCCCTGATGACGCCAGTGTGTCTTTGGATAAACTATTTGGTCGGGCTTTGTTTCTATTGCAAAATGTTGTATTTTACGTTTGTTATTGGCATCATCAAAATCTACTGTATTTGTGGTGATCGATTGATACCTACTTTCACCCAAAAAATGACAAGGCCATCACAGCCTTGATGCGCACGACATCGGAGTCTGATTGAATTAGTTGCAGGGAAGCAATAAGTTGACAGGTACAACAACATTGCATAATTGCTCGATGTATTACTGCTAAACTTAAATACTCATGAAGTACACAGTTTGGATAACAAGTATTTTGTCAGTCATACCATAGTTGCATGTGATCTCTGAACATGAGCTATGCTGAACTGGGAGTAGAGCAATGTGAGAAGTGTGATGAATGTAAAAAAAGAACAAACACAAGCACAATCATCCATTGTCAACTGAGAACACAAAGTATTCAGTCCCTTGAGATCTCTGCAAGAAGCACACTGACCACAAAGACAACTATGAGAAATCCCGACGTATGTATGAACTTGACGGATCAACTGCAACCAGCCCAGACACTGTGTCCAGAAATTTTGTTATGGAAAAGGTTTGGTTACTCGAGAACTTGTAGAAGACGTTATGATCGACATGCCGGTGACAAACATAACAAAGGTTTGTTTACATGTTGGATGCAACATCCAACAAGTACAATTTCAACATAGATCTAAAGGATTTAGGTTAATTTGAACCTATATTTGATTACATTTTAATTTAATTTAGACAAGAACCAAATAGAGTATGGTTCTGCTTTTACCATTCATGTCATGATAAAAATGAGTGAATGCTTAGGCAAGCTTCATACATATTTCAATAAATTTATTGGTGAATTATAGACATTCCCAGAAAAAAGGAAGAATACACAAATGAGAAAGATTACCAACACCCGTCTAATCAAGCATGTGTCAGTCGCAGAGCGACCACTAAAATGTACCACCGGCATCGGTGTTGGCTTATGTCTCACCGGCCGGTCTGATCTGAGCATGCGGTTGGTCCAGTTGTTCTGTCCCGTCTGTACCATTTCTGAGTAGATCTAGAAACTAAATCACGAATTCGATTATTAAAGCCAAATTCAACTAAAACCTGATATGATTTTTGGCCTTAACTTTGTTTAAGATTGTTTGATCAATTTGAAAGTTTGTTTATTTCCATTTGGCATAAAACCGTATTTTTTCACCAAATTTCGGAATTTTATCTTGGAAATTTAAAAAGTTCACATCAAAGATGCCATTTGCGGGTCTGAACCGAATTTGGCATATTGTTTGACGTTCGCATTGCACGGTACTTTGTAAAAATGATATTTTATAAGAATACACTTCTATGATTTTTCCTGCTCAAAAACTTTCCTCATAGATCTAGATCTATTAAATTTCTTAGCGAATAAAGATCATGAAAACCGTGGACTTGCTTGAATTCCTGTGATTTGATTTGTGTCCAACATTTAATATTGGGGTTACGGTTGATTTGCCAACTTTTTCAGTTTTCAAGATAGAAATATGGTTTTGTGTCAAATGGAAACAAAAAAAATTTCAAATGATCCGACCAGGCCTTATGGCCAGTTATGGCCAAAAATCATATAAAGTTTTGTGTTGAACTTGAATATAGATCTACTACTATTAAGAAATCGGAAACACAATCTAGACTGTCTTCGTACTCTCCCCAGCTGGCCGCCAGCGGCTAGCCGCGGGCAAACACGTGCGCCAAGAAGGCCGAAAGTGAAATTCCGTTCCACACTATATTTTCTGCATTGAATTGACTGTAAATTGGTTCTCAAGATAGGAAATGCACTAAACGCGCTTCTTACTCAAAGATTTCCCATCAAAGATAATGTTCAACAAGCCTCTACAATTAAATTTTGCTGATTTTGTGGTCTGCGTGTCCGTCTTGTGAAGAAAAAGGAAGAAACACGAGATGGCGCAACAAGCACATCTTCGGTTCTTGGGTCGCAACAAGCACATCTTCGGTTCTTGAACAATGTTCTTGGGTCGAAAATAATATCGATTGCGCATCTTTTACGAGAAAACAATGTTCTTTGCCCGACATTAAATATTTTCGCGAAAACAACGTTCCTTACGCGCAAACAATATTTGTTGCTTGCAAACAGTTATTCTTTGCGGGAAAACAATTTTCAAGTGAACACTGGTAAAGTAGGCGATATCTTAGGTTTATTGTATCATTTATATTCATTTATTCAGGTTATAATTCAACTGCATTGAATTAGTATATTATTCCAAGCTAAATTCTAGTAACGATTTCGATATAGTTGTTGATATGGTTTGAACCGAATGACAAGAGTTTTCGGGTTCACTGTTCGAGAGTAGCAGAAAGTCTATATAAGGAATCGCCTGACCCGGTTTAGGGGTAATTTTCCAATCTAGGTCATCACTTATGAACAAACTTTGATAGCTGTTTGACAGCTACAACGTACAAGTTTCGGTAACTATATTTCATTGTTTTGAGCTGATATCTGAGTATGGAAATAGATTTGCACAAGTAATTCACCCCCACAGTCTGGTGTTGAATGACTGTCAATGAGCTATTGACGATATATTTTCGGTTATCTTCTTTCGGGTATACAGGTTGATTTTCGGTAACAGTTCCGGTTACCTGTTTCGGTAGACAATCTATTCGGTATACTCGGTCACTTGTTATATATTCTATCAGTTTATTTATTATTTGTACAAGATTCCAGTCGTTATATGGGTTCCGGTATACTTTCGGTATACATTTTGGTATGTGAGAAACCCAATTTTGATTGGTTGGAGTGATAATGGGAAGTATATCAAACAATCCCACAACACCTTGGTCATGAAGTATAATATGAGCCAAATTTGACCCAAGTGTCATACACTGCGCCTTCCTCTATATTCAATATGGATTCAAAAGGTGATTGACGGATTAAATGACGTTCATTCAGTGGACGAGTAGTATTAAGGCGCAGTGTATGATACTTGGGCAAAAAAATTCAACGTCAGTACTATAATTGCAGGGTGTCAGCCAAAGTTGGACGAATACTACTCCGCATGTACCATCTCCGTAAAAGAGGCACTACGTTCCCCACAAAAGAGGAGACTCACCCTGAGCGGTAAAATTACCAAAGTATGTGAATCATTGTCCACTGTCAACATTTAGCCAATGACACAAAATCAAGTTTATAATGCATTTTTTTTTTTGAATAGAAGAATTGCAGTGCGATGGGGGTCCCACCGAAAAGCACCATAAAATAACACAGCTCAACATGGACTGCTAACAGAAACTGGGAAAATTTATTGCAACACATATCAATGTGTCCATGTATGCCATTCAAGACAATACTAGTTTTACACGACTGACATGTATAGGATGTTAAGTTGAGGATTTTTTGCATTGATGTTATATCTGAAAAAATAAATAATGAATATATAAACTAGTTTTATGAGTAAGTCAGCCATAGCATCGTCTTCATAAATGTTCTAACCATGACAGGCACATATTGCGGCTGTCAAAATCACCTCCACGTCATCCTGATCTTGATGACTTTGACTCTTCTGTTTCTGAAAATAGCACTCAACGTCGACGATCGTCAGGCGCTGAACGAACCAGAAAGTTGCGGGAGAAGAAACTGAGTTTGCCTGATGCGGAGGAGTTAGTGTTCAAACTGTTGGATTCCATAGGTTTCGGAAGCATGAAAGGGAGTAGGCACAGAAATGGCAAAAAAAAACCTGACTGAAAGTCAACTTGACAAGCAAAGGTCTGAAGGAAGAGAAAGTCTCGTTAAATATGGTAAAGTTACAGCATTCTGGCAGAAATGCTTTCAGCTTTGTCAAAATTTGTATGCCCCCATCCCCGACTTTTTCGGGAGGGGGCATACTGCTATTGCCCTGTCCGTCTGAAATCATAACTCCTTTGCCGTTTACAAAAGAACATTGTGAAGTATCGCAAAACAGCACCCATAGCGCACAAATCCAGCATTCAGTTCAGGGTTCCCGGAACCAGCGGTGATTACATGGATCCAAGAAAAACACAGCTCTAAATCAAAGCTCGAATCACTGAAGCAGATGGTGCTAAAGTCACCAAAGATGGAAAAAGTTGGTTTTTGCTAACACAGCACTACACAGCTTATTTCACCAAGCAACCGTCAAATTGAATAACAGCTACAAATGCTTTGTTTTAGATACCACTGTCGTCCATCCAGAAAACACAAAGATACCCAATGTCAGCTATACTATCCTAAGGCACCAGAACCTGAAAGTGTAGATTGAATGATGGGCGTGTGACTGATGATGAGACTGATTGAGAGATGTGTGTTGACCAAAGGAGGGAAATATGTGGAAATGCAAGAGCCAGTGTGTGTGGCTATCTTGGCTATAAGCGGCAATAGTTTGATACATACATTCCAGCAAACAGGCTTCTCTTCAATGGTGTGCAGTTGGCTTTGAAACTGTTCCCAAACAGTGACAATTTCGCTCTGCTTTCACCCACTACAGACACTACGTATAAAGTGGATAAGGCGAAGGCAGCTCTGATTGTCTGTCATTGTACCCTGAACGCGGAGGTGATAGTCAGTCATGCAGAAATGATCAAGTAGCAAACAACACTCTTTACAAGGAGTGATATTAAAACCTTTAACATTCACTCGGAGAGCAATCAAAGAGAAATCGAAGATTTCATACCACTGAGTCGGTGTCACTGCTGGCGGACGTTAAATCTGTCCCCGAGGATACCATCAACTCAGTAGCCTTCTGGCTATTGATTAGGTACTTATGTACTTGTCATATATCTGTTCCATGGGGTTTGTTTCGGATTTCTAAAATATTTTCATAGGTTGTTGTATACTAATTCCATCAGGTGTACAGTACAAACAACTACATTTAACACACAAATACAATTATTTGTCTTTTACTCTGCACAAGCTGTATTTTGTCAGATCCTTATTCGGCGCCCTCATGGAATTGCTACACATTTCTTCACGTTTTTAGTTCTGAGAGCCTCAAAATTTGATATCGAGCATCAAGCAATAGTTGGCTTTTGGGGGCCCACGCCTGCTTGCTATATTATTCTAGCACGAATTTAATTCTTCTGTCAATTGAATTACAAAGTATGAAATCAAGTTGAACATGCTGGGACATATTGAGTTAAGTGGTGAAGTAACTTATAATAAAATTTGTGTTGTTCTTTATGCCACCTATGATGTCAGAAAGAGCATTAGCCTATGATTGACATATATTCTCTTGGAGAAAAACATGCCAAAAAACCTGGAAATAATTGTACATTTTCTATTGGAGAAAGATTACTGAATTCATAAACATCAATGGCATATTAAAAAAGTATATGCACAGAAATGGGTTGGGTATGTGCATACGAGCATCGCATTAGAAAATCATCACACTTGTTAGTGTTGATTTGTTGGGTATCTAGCAGTGAATGTTATTTTTATAGATATTTTTCACTCTAATGAAGATAAAAATATTTCTGATTTGAAAGGATGAAGGTAAGATAAAAAGTGCCTGCTTCATAGTAACACATTTCCGAGCTCTGAGAGTCTCTCATTTCACTACAGAACACCTACAAGTCGTTGGGCCTATGGGGGCCCCAGACCCCACGTCTGTTGCATTCGTCAGTCTACCCAACTGTCCCCTCCTTTCGGAAATTTTGTGTCCTCCTCTGTGTAGTACTAGGTTGCATACCCAATGCAGGGGTATTTTGTGTTGATCTATTCTGTAACCTTTTACTAATCGCGTGCTGGGTGGTTATTATGTGTCAATAAAATATTATTTGCCATGCAGTTTTTGATGCACAAATATCATTTATATTCAAGGCGACTTTTCCTTGAAAATGCAAGAAAAAATATACCAGCTGTGAAAGTGTCTGGAAATCAGCAGTACACCAGAGAGCATCTCACAGATAGTAAATTCCATTTTTTTTCACCGATTTTGTCTGACTGGTCATTCAAGGTACCCACATCACCAATGATGCTCCACCCAAGGTCAGTCTTTTGGGCATATGGCGCCTTTGAACCAACGGGAGGAGGGATCACTTCTCTTGGTATGAGTGCTTGGGTACAGTTGTATCCTATCAACAAGCCAATCGAACATGGCTTCAGAGGAAGCATACAATCAGCGATAGGGCCAAGCCTTGGCAACTTCAGGGGTCGGTATATGGTCCTTTGTGGCAGGAATGGTATCCCGCGTGTAGGTGACCGGAAGTGCAACAGTAACCAGTTCATTGTGTGCTCGTACTTGAAATCCAGAAAACTTCTCACATTCAACTAGTTCGTTAACTGAGGACATCGTTGATAGACGGAGATGTGTCTTCACCCCCCGAGAGTCCCAGTTTGTCTACAGTGGATCTGGTCACGAATGTTGTGTCTAATTGAGTGTCTAGCAAAGCATATGTTAGCATTTCAGTAGCAGGATTAGCTCGATGAGACAACCAGACTGGCACGATCATACTGCACTTCTGGTTTGACATATTGGCTAGCGTCTTCATCGCAGTAGCCAAGGTCTCAGAGTTCTTGGGCCTAATATCAACGGCAAATGCATAGCTGTGCAGGGATGTCGGGTGACGCTTCTCACATACTTGACATTTCTTGGGATGCTTGCAGTCTCGACCAATGTGCCCATAGCTCATGCATCGGAAGCATAAGGCATGTTCTTTGACAAACTGATTCCGTTCTGTCAGACTCTTGGCTAGGAAACTGTCACACTTGTCTAAGTTGTGTTTCACCCTTGCACAGGACACATTTTTTCTTCTTTTCACCCGCAGGTCCTGAGGTTTGACTGTTCTTTTGAGATAACTTCACTGTTGTAGACTTCGATTCACCATTTTCCTGAGGGATGACTTCACTGTTGCAGACTTTGATCCACTACCAGATGCGTCACTGGCCGTTGCTAAAGTGCGTGCTGAAGGTTTGTTTCTGTTCCTGTGGTGCACCCATGGTGCTCCGACATCTTTCACATTCGCATATGTTGCTGTGAAACACAGTGAGAGTATTTGATCCAGAAGCACGATTGAAAATTCGGTCATGTCTACCTTTGTTTTTTTCCTCTATCATGGCCTTGGCATGTTTTTTTGTCATTTATTAATTAATTCAGAGAATAGAAAGACGAGTTGCATGCACAAGATTCCACTATTGGTCTTTACATTTGATCGTTGATAAAACCTATCAGTACTATGTGGGTACGTTGCGATATTTTGGTGGGCAAAAATTGTGGCATTGCCCGTAAAGCAGGTTCCATGGTATACACACCTACACGCACACCAACACACACACACACCTACAAAGACTTACCTGGTTATTTGAAAATGTCATCTCAGTCTCCTGCGGGAGAATATGAAATTTCATTAATATCATTTAAAAGAAAAATGGATATCACTAAAAATATATAAATATTGGAATACCTTAAAATAGCAGATAAATCTAATCATTGACGTCTTACTCATCTCCTCTTCTCCCCCTTCTGTATATTGTCATGATAATGGAATAAATGGTGAAAATCATGATTAATGTAAAATATTCCATAATGATGATGCTAATGTTTGATGGTTATTGGTTTCGGGGTGATGGAGCAAAGGGGGGTTTGTCCATTGAGTAAGTCTGCTCAGGTGGTTGCCAGGGTCGGAAAAGTCCTAGGATACAGGCTTAGACTCATTTTTCTTGACAGTCAGTTTCTAAAATTAGAAATTGAAAGGTAAAGCCTCATGCCAATACAATTTTGAGATTTGCATTACCACCAACTCGTGTAAGTTACGCGTAAGTCGTTTGCACATTCACCTGCTGCCAATTTTCACCTACCTTTGTCCGATTGTTAGAAAAGAGTGAATTCACCCCTTATGTCTGACGCATATGTCTTCTGTACTTATTACTCTAAAAGCTGCTTACTCACTCAGGCCTTTGTCCATTGTCCGAAACGCGGAGCCGTCCTGTATAAAAAAAGCGCTCCATTCGTGAATACCATACTCACTCTCTCTGAAACATTCAAAGCACCACTAAGTGATTTTCGTCAGCGAGGAGAGAAAACAAGATGGAGAAGTCTGCAATTCGATACAGGGAAAAACAATGGAGAAAGCTGATGTTTAGCCTGGCGTTCTCCCGGTACATTCCGGATGAGTCCACTTTAACATTTTGGGCCCTACAGCGACTAACCAACGAATTCAACCTGGCGTATCACCCGTATTTAGGTGAGTGTGAATACATGATATGACTTTTTTAGTGCGATGTGGAATTTATCACTAATTCATCGAAGCATTCCATCTGGTAATCTGCGTGTTACCCGTAAAACTTTGGGTTCAAAATTCTAAAAACAAAACTGATAACCCATACTCGGGAGAAAATGAGTTTGAATATCAATTTGAATATCACTTTTTAATTTATTTCGGCAATAGAATATTTTACATATACCTCTCGCATGATTCACATTTCTATCCTTTCTGGTTAAACAAAGTTATGAATAGAACGCGACTGAATTAATTAATGTACAATCGAACCATTGACAATGATGTTATTGCATGAATATCAGTTTGTTCATTTTGGTATCAATCTATTACCAGCAATACACATAATGTGATACATAAGAAAATTCCCCCTTTTTCCCCTTGCAGAACCGCACTTTCAGCGAAGATGCGAAGCATGCTTTGGCGCTATTCATCGGGAAAACAAGATGCACGCCGTGGCACACCCATGCCGACACGTTTTGTGCAAAAGGTGCACGAAATATCAAACGTGTCAGGCTCTCCGTTGCGAGCGTGTGGTGGAATTTTATGATGTCACCAGCAACAAACCCGTGAGTGTGTCATTATAAATATATATATATATATATTCATGATATAACAATTACGTTGAACCCGAACCTTCAACTTTCCCGTTGTATATCCTCTACGATTTTACAGTTGTCGTCCTGGGAGAAAGCGTGCTTAGACCTGGTGACCAGAGCGATCCTGAAAGTACGCAGGGGCGAGGAAGTCCCCACTCGTAAATGGAATGTTATAGCCAGACGACTTGAACGCGGCTTCCGCAAACAACAACGCATCGTTCGCCCATGTAAACAATTTCATTTGAAATGGATATAAGCAAAGCTAATGAATAGATAATCTTCGTTTTTCAAATCCAGTTGTCTGTAAATGATATGGTGATTATTCTGCAACCCTGTTATTTTTATTCTTCGCAGGGAAAACGACGGGAACACGCAAAGTATTTTGTAAATTTTAGTATAGGATTTTAGTGTAGTGTGTATGATGTATTTATGTTATATGATGTGCATTTATGATGTGATTTTAGCAAAGGTATATATTTTATTATATATATGTGTACAAGTGTAGTTGTTATAGTTTTATCTATAGTTTTTGTCTATGTCGACGTGTTCAATTGTAATTATATTTTGTATGTTAGGTAAATTGCGTGCACGTGTTGATGTATGATGTATTATGTTGTATGATGTATTCATGATGTGATCTTAGTAAAGGTATATATTTTAGTATACATGTATGAGTATATTTGTTTTAGTTCTATACTTGTATGATGTGGTGTGCATTTATGATGTGATTTTACTGAAGATCATTTTGGTATAATCTAGTATTTGTAGACGTGTTATAATAAACTGGATGTGTGGATACTCTGATACCGACTTTGTACAATTATTCGTAAAGATATATACGTTAATTTTCACCACACATTTCTCAACTCGATAATTCACGACAAACGACTGTTCTCTAGTTTACCTCCATTTTATTAATACACTGACATATATTGGGGAATAGGAATACATGGAACATCAAGAGAACACACACACACACCGAATGTTCACATTCACAAATCAATAGACCACGTGATCGGGGCCGGGTGGATTACATTCCGGACACCGCAGCCACCCCTCTTGATTACAGTGATCGAGGCGATTCATACAACGTTCTGTCGTGGCTAGTTCTGGAACGAAATCGTATATGCCTTCATTCACATTACACAGTTCAATCCAGTTGCCCGGCTGCGAATACACGCCGCGTCCAGGAAGTAGCGGCGGCTCCGATCCTTCACCTGCATCGCCCGGATACCATTGCCGTATGTCGACCCCGGCGAATCCGCTCTGCACGGTGACAAAGTTGTTGGCGCCCAGATGTATTTTCAGCTCGAAGTTTTTCTCCCCCGTTCTTTCCATCGCGGCTGATATTTTTTCCTGCTCCTACAGCAGGATTTTGTATCGCATCAAGGGCAGCGAAATTCCCCTCTTTGAAGGTTGAAATGTTCCATTCAGCGATGGCGTAAACATCCGTATATCTATACGTCGCTCACCGCGCCATATCGTCGAACGAATGCGTTTCCCAAATATACGTTCAGAGGTGCCGTGATCAAACTTTGATCGTCGTCTTCCTTGGTCAAATCTATCACCAGTTCTTCGGCAGTCTTTACGGCTTCGTCCATTTCTTCTCTCTTCACACGCTTGGAAACATTTCCACCACGTCGTTTGGTTCCTTGTCGCTTCATCATGTGCATGTTGTAGATGTCGAATGCTCGAATGATGACACACAAAAACTCGCAGCACTTATAGCCTGACCGCTCCTTTGTTGCCAGCATCACGCCATATGTCTCCTCCTTATTTCGATCCCCGCGACTTCGATCAACCTTTGTCTGACGCCACCTGGCACGCTAATTATCCCTCCTCCTAATCTCGGAGTTCCTCCTCGGGGTGAAGGGTTCGGGGCACCACTAATCATACTACTCTCAGCTTATGCTCTGTCTCAATATGGAATGGTTCCTTTCACGGACAACGGTCATCTGAGTGACGCAGAAATTAGGTGTGAAAAGTGTCACTCATCCACAAGAGAGGATATTGAGCTCCGTTCGCGGCGTCAGTTAGCTCTGCCTAAGTGTAGAACTGAAAGATTTAAAAACTCATTAATTCCAGCATCAATTAGGCTCTGGAATTCATTACAAGAACCAGTTATAGATACTGATACACTCCGTGAATTCAAGGCACTATCGTTCACTCTGTCGCGTCCTAAACATCGTCCTATCTGGACTTACACTGGGAAAAAACTTCCCAACATTTATCATACCATATTACATTTGAACAATAGCCGTCTCAACGCAGATCTATTTCGGAACAACCTAATCCGGATCCTTCTTGTTCGTGTGGTTATTATCGTGAAGACCTATGTCATTATTTGATTGAATGTCCAAATTATTCGTCGAAACGACTTCTCATGCTAACCGAGATCAGAGATAGAATATCCCTAAATTTGAATGCCAATTTTCTCCCGCTTCTTGACAAGCAATACTTTCTCGGTCTATTATTGCATGGTAACATGGACTTGATAATCGAAGATAATATTCGAATAATGCACGCTGTTCAAGCCTATCTGCTTACGACTGGAAGGTTTGCCCGCTAGCTAATAATGTCCTCGTTTTGTTCGCCAGTACCTTATGTGATATTGATTTCATCGACTTGCATATTGGGCACCACATCAGCACGTCTGTTGCAACCGTCGACCTAAGAGAATAAATACATATCCATTGCTTCATAGGGCCATTGTGAGAGAACCAGATGCTCATTACTCTATGTATGTTCAAACCAGTTAACTTTTCCGAAACATAAAAAAATACTAGGAGTATAATCACCCGTTCGAAGATGATTAAGTCCATCCACATATCACACAGACGAAAGGTGGAAAAATCCTCCAGATGAGCATTCTGTTTTCGCCCCACATTCA
This sequence comes from Terebella lapidaria, assembly GCA_949152475.1. Taxonomy (NCBI): domain Eukaryota; kingdom Metazoa; phylum Annelida; class Polychaeta; order Terebellida; family Terebellidae; genus Terebella; species Terebella lapidaria. Next base: position 25,512,477 of record OX424568.1, on the reverse strand, counting down.
ACCGTTGGACCAGTTATTTTTCACTCGGCATAAACACCATAAGGAACCTCCTGACTTTTGGCATTCTTGGTGTTTGGTGCGAGAAGAAGTCAGCGATTTGTGAGGTTGTCTCATCGAGCAGTTTTTTCAAAGCATGCTTGGTCGATTGTTGGTCTCATGGAAGGATTTGAGATTCAACAACTCCATTGCAGTGAGGCACACTAACCGGTTGCTTGATAGGTTCAGCAGACCTAGACACCATCGAATGCTTCAGGCACTTTTTGTTTGACCCCTTTCAAGTTAAATACAGTCTTGATATTACTCAATGTTCCGAAAGATGAGGAGATTTCTGGACTGTACAACAACGTCATTGTGTCTTGATTCAGTATCATTCTCCGGTGAAATTCCCCTGGAACAGGCACAATGCCTTCCAAGCGTTCTGTGGGCGTCATGTTGCCGAAGGGGGCTTGCTGTGCCGAAAGCATTCCCAGAACACTGCTAGCATCTCCGTGAACAGGAGTGGGAAGAGGGGCTACTGAATCTCTCTTTGGAAATGGAACGAAACATATACGAAATTTCCCAACATTAGCTGAAATTGATAGGTGATAATATAGTTATAAAAATGTATAAATCGCTTCAGTCTGACATTGGATTTGGATCATGAGTGCAGAATACTAGTACCTGTATAATATATGCAAGATATCAAGCAATACATGACATATTTATAGCAAACTGAAATAAATGATACCATAACGACCATATAATCTTTTAGATATCTGCAGCCTGCCAAGTGTTCATCGATGATGCCACTGGAACACTGAAGCGGACAAAGCTAAGGGAAGACGCGTGCACCTAACTCCATTGTCCCGGATGTCTGTGAGACTGGCAGTTCAGGTAAGGTATTCAATGTACCTGGTATGGTTTGTTTTCTTCGTATTTGAGAATCTGAAGGGGAGATGTCCGGGAGACAGCGGATTTCATCTTGAGATGTGACCGGTTCTTTGACTGTCTTGACGTGCGGTCATTTTCAGAACATGTGACAAAGCGAAAGACGGACCTGGCTCCTTACAGAGCTGTGGATGATCCGAGATTCCAGGTCTGAATAGTTTTCATAATGACTAGAAATATTTGCACGATGAAAGAACATTACTGTATGTGAAGTTCGGTACTTGTTGCATTAATAATTTTTAATAATCATTGGTTCTGACAGTTCCTTGAAGACTTTGAGGCCTACCTTTCTAAATTTGAGGCCTACCTTTCTAATTAGATTCATCACTAGGCATATAACAGCCAAATATGTATATATGAGACCTGTGGTGTGTAGGCCTATGTGGGCCTGAAGGCATCTGATAGCAGTATGATGTGACTGTAGCATTTTGATGTCTTGTTTTATAGATATTCAACCTATTAAAGTAGGTATTTTTTTCTACCACTTCAGAGCAGCGAGAAGTATTAGAAGACCAGCTTCTTGTACCACTTGATACTTTTTCGTGGAGGATCATACTTTGACTCATTCTAGTAATTTTTTCCACTCCGTTCCTATTTTGGGCAATATTTTTAGGTTACCGGACCTATGGTTCACTAACCTATTGGCATGGCGTTGCGTCCTTCGTCCGTCGTCGTCGTCCATCGTTCACATTTTTATCTTTTTTGTTTACGGTTGAATCTTTCTGAAATTTTGCACAAAAATGCTTTAAAATAATTCAAGAAGGAGGTTTTTTTTATTTTTTTCTATTTTTGCAATATTTTCAAAATGGCGGCCGTTTTCGTTGAAAATCGGCCAATTTTGGACTTTGGCGGCCATTTTCTCAAAATCTGTTCAGTAACTTTTTTTCTTTTTTTGCACAAGGATGCCTTATTATGTCCTTCATAATGTGTATAAGTTTCGTTGCCCTTGAATCGCTCGAAGTGGGCCATTTTGGCCCCAAACTCGGCCCAAAATGGGACTTTCCCATGTTAAATTCTCCTATGCTTTATAATGGGAAACATTAAAGCCCAATATCTCACTTAATATTGAGATTAGAGACTAGGAATCAATTGTGGACATATAGGAAATGTTATATGCTGAATATTGTCGTGACCTTGAATTTGACCTCTGACCTTGGTTTCAAGGCCGTTTTCGTCGAAAAATGGCCAATTTTGGAATTTGACGGTCGTTTTCTCAAAATCTGTTCAGTAACTTTTTTTTCTTATTGATGAAAAACACTCCTCATATGTACCCCTGTGACATGTATAAATTTCGTTGCCCTTGAATCGCTTGAAGTGGGCCATTTTGGGCCCAAACTCGGCCCAAATGTGACTTTCCCATGTTAAATTTTCCTATGGTTTATAATGGGACACTTTAAGCCTAATATCTCACTTAATATTGACATTAGAGACTAGGAATGAATTGTGGACATATAGGAAATGATATACGCTGAATATTTTCGTGACCTTGAATTTGACTTTTGACCTCATTTTCAAGGTCACAGGACAAAATGGCTAATATCTCGCTTATTATCAACTTTACAGCTTAGGAATCAATTGTGAACATATAGGAAATGATATATGCTGAATATTCTCATGACCTTGAATTTGACCTTTGACCTCATTTTCAAGGTCACATGACAAAATGGCTAATATCTCGCTTATTATCGACTTTACAGTTTAGGAATCAATTGTGAACATATAGGAAATTATATATGCTGAATATTTTTGTGACCTTGAATTTGACCTTTGACCTCATTTCCAAGGTCACAGGACACTGGACACTATTCCACTTCCGCAACACCCTGATGTGGCTCTGCCCGGTCATCAATTGTCGTTTCCGCAACCCTAGAGAGAATAGAGTCAAGGGTTTGCAGTGGCTGCCTTTCTTCTGCAAACAAGCGAAGTCCAGCTGAATATCAATTTTAGGCCAGTATAACACAACATCTCCCACCCCTGGGGTGAAAAAGACACGCACAGATAACAGATGTTAATATCACCACAGTATCTTTACTTTCTTCGATCACTTGGGACTGGCTATGTTTTCGTCACTATTTCATAAGCAGGGCTTAGCACAGCATTGCATGGTGTGGTTGACAGTTTGTATGAAGTAGGGCAAAAAGGGAATATTGTTATCATAAAACATCATAATTTACCTGTGAAAGAGAGGTAGGTTCGAGTGTTACTGGTAGTCTGTGTGTTTTGTTCTGCAGGAGGTCATTGACAACCAACAGTAAACATCATGGCTGTCATGCATTCTTCTGTCATTTGATATATGTTATGTTCATCCCCGTGGAGGTTAAATTTTACTTAGATTCATTCTGAAATTGTGCGTGGGGTTTGTCTTATATTATGACAATGGATAGAGTGTGTAATATGTAAACATGTGCTGGAATTTTCCTATTCTTTTCTAGTGAGGTTTTGTTTTCGCTGTTATTTCACATGCAGTGTTGAATTGATTGGTGCACAAACATGTGTACTCTGCAGATAGCCCGCTATTTGGAAGTGACCACCCCTAAATTGGCCATGCATATGATTTGACTTCACATTCATTGATTTGATTGCCCACATCACTCTGGTCTGAAAGCCTTCTTGCCCTGAACCTTTCAGCTACTTTGCATTGGTACCATTGTTGATATGTCGATTTGTGTTTTCGAGCCATGTGAATATCATAGTCAGGAAAGTACTGGTAGTGCTGAAAAAGTCGCCAAGGAACAGACTGTCCAACAAAAACAACCCAAGAAAAGATTGATACCGAACAAATGGTCAGAATATATTCGAGTCAGGCGATTACCTAAAAATAATGTATTATTAAATATAGTTGATTAATGAAATAAATCGTAGGAGCATGGTTTTGCATCACACTGTTCACGGTAGATATATGACCCACTGTTGCCCTTGGCCTCGAACCTCGATTATATACTTATCAACATATTTTAATAACTGCAGTGATAGCGTGATAGTGATAGCGTCAACCTCCTTAAGCAGCCTTTGCATGAAATAGAAATGATTATTGTGTGATGACTGTATCTGGTGTTCAATACTTTACCAAGCCTACTGTTACGATGTTATTATTTCTCTATTATGTGGGTTGGTATTTTCTCAGAGAGCAGTTTACCCACAGTGGGAAGGGAATGTTTTGTTTTTATATCAGGTGTGCTCCGATGAGTCGATGTCTGGGCGACGGGCAGAGCTCTCACGTGTACAGCGGAACTCACGCAGGCGACAGAGCAGCGTGCACATACAGCGGGCCCGTGACAGGCAGACACGAGCTGGACAGCAACGAGGCAACATCGCACATTCGAAACTTTTACTTGTACATAGATTTTGGAATTTAATTAAACATCTAAAAACTTACAGGTTTGTTGTTGTTGATTTCTCGGTGACTGGTTGGTAAATGCTGAACACGGAATAGTATATTGAACCTGACGAACGTAACAATTGGGGGCTGTCTGGTGTTTCCATGTGGTTCTGTATTTCTTGCCGGTCATTGTAGGAGTCAACAACTGCATACATTCAAGTTGATTACAAGTACTCGTACTCCTTTTCTTTAATATTCCGATTAGTATTACAATTCGCCCGCCAACTTAGATAAGAAACATACTTGCAAACTTCAACAGTACAAATTACAGTAGTTACATTTACAAACAATACTTCAGTGTGACGACGCCATTTGTATATACACTTTGGTGAATTTTCGTGTGTCTTTCAACTATATTTGTTTGAAATTGAATATAGAGTGAGTTTGGCATTCGTTGCACTGATGTATCTTTAGGCTGATTCCAGTTCTCAAAGTTCAGCATTGAACTTGCCGCTTCATTGCCGCAGTGGCATTGGTGATCTGAAGGATCTTGGTGTGTTTGTGCTTGTGCACGACAGTGTGCTTGTTTTTGTTTTAATCGTCTGCAAGTGAGCAAATTCCTGGGTTTTGAGCCGCACCCTTGTGTTGAAAACACGTGTGAAATAATACTTTTGTGACCAGTGTCACTTTGTTCATTAATATCAGAGTGTGTTGCGGCATCTTTGTCGTACCTCAGTTACACTCATTGGTGATATTATTTGTGTGCAGTCAGCTGCTTCAGTCTCAGAAATTTTCGTGTCTGCTCATATTTTGTATGATAAACCATATTGATGCCACCGATGCATCTTGTTTCTAGCTGGGTATAGTCATTGCCCTGGCTATTAGTGTGGGTGTTCACGTGCCTATTTTACACCCCTTGTTACTGTATTATATTTTGTACATTTGTTGATTCATATCTAGTAGAACAACTGGATATATTATTGTTATCATTTGCTGTTTTACACAGTCATGTGAAGAATAGTTAAATGCTATTAGGTAGAGTTGTATTTAACTGAAACAGGACATCAATCTGGTGCAAGCTGATGCACTGTGTCACATCATCATTTTGGTGCATTTTGGTAAATCATTCTTTTGTTTCTTGATTGTTGTACATATTCCATTCTAATCATGTCTTTCAATCTGGACAGTTTTGTTGCAAACCCGACTTTTCAGAAGATTGACTCACGTTGAAAATTAGATCTGTTGGAGATAGCTCAGCATTATGACATCCAGTTGCAATCAGGTGCGATGAAAGCAGAGGTTAAGAAGACAGTCATAGCGTGTTCAGTCGACAAGAACGTAATTTCTTTGTCTAGCCGTGATTCTCCATCACAGAACTTATCAACATCCGACATTGTACAGTTGTGCAAGATGGAGTATGATTCAAGTTACAGTTAGAACGTGAGAAGAGAGACGGAGAGCTTCGGTTGAAGAGCTTCCTTTTTTATTCTGTCCTTACTCTTCACCATACTCTCTTTTTTCCCGTTATTACTATTCACCATACTCTCTTTTTTCCCGTTATTTTCTTTTTTTTCCTTCGTTTTCTTCTTTTTTTCTTCTCTCTCTCTCTCTCTCTCTCCCTCCCATTTTCCCTTCTACCTTATTTACTTCACTCACTTTCTCTTCCTCTCTAACACAACACTGAACAAACGTCACTTCACATCATCTTTATTTTTTCACCTTCATCACATTATATTTACATATCATGTACAGATACCAAACTCCACGCTGGTACAACTTCCGTACACACCACCACACCGTTCTTGGCATTATAGAATTTTACCCCCATCTTAGCAGCAACCCGGGTATCTACGGTAATCATGCACTCAGTCCCAGATTGCAGTCCACTATGTCGCAAACTGGGATCCAAAGTTGTCAGGTGAACATGCTCCCAGCTCATCCGTTTTAACCCCTCTCGCATAATCCCCTGCATAGCGCTCCGCCGGGTCCCATGATATACCAGTCTGTATGTTTGTAGATCCAGGGGCTCCAAATCCAGCACGCTGAGAGTCTGCCCTTGAGCCGCTCCCACATACAACACCAAATCCACGCTTAAACAACCATCTCCGTCACAGTCTTTTTTCACTCTTTATTTCATTATTGCACATCTCAACACAATTACAAATATCATATCATATAACACAAAATCACAAAATTATTACACCACTTTACAATCTGAAGCTCAGAAAGGCATGAACACATCCAGCCAACACTCGGGCCCCTTGCACGTTTAAATGCACATTATCCCTATACACTCGGCCCTTTCCCGCAACCTTTTACTGACATCCACATACCACCCCCAAACTCCTGTTTCAACCCAGAGTTCAACCTAAATTCCATTATCAAGGTTCCATCCTGCATACCAAGTACCCCTAATACCACCATAGGCCGACACACCAGCTGCTTGATCCTCCGTAGGTTCCGGATTACCTCCTCAGGTGCCACTCCATCCCTCAGGTCGTTGCCCCCTACGTATATCCCCAGCAGGCCCGCTCCATTCAGTACATGTGGATTTCCTTGCAATCGCTTTTCCAACCGGCCACTAGTGATTCCTGGGTTAACCATCACCTTGGTCCTATAGCTCCGTCGGTGGTCCACTTCACCCCAAGGGGTCACATAGGATTTAGGGCCGAACCACTCTTCTTGATACAATGATGATCTCCCCCTTTACGGAGCCGGCATGTTACGGAACATTGAAGAGCCTATCAGGAGAATGGAAGGATACAATGGCACATCCTTCCCAATCCCTCTCCACCGACATTCTAATCTTCGCTTCATTTCCTAGTGTAGAACCCCTAACGTGTTTTGCCCGGCACTATCAGGGCCGACCCCCAGTAAGAATCTGAGGTATTCTCCCAGAAAGCCCAGTACATCCCCAGCATTTTACGGTATTCGGGGCATACCCGGACCTTGGCCTTCAGTATTTTCCGCATCACTTCCTTTTTCCTGATGTTCCAATTGCCACTTTCCCTGCAGCGGCGCCTCCACAAATTGGCGACCTGTTTACACTCGGCACCATCCCAAGCATTTAGTAATTCTTCTCGGAAAACATCGGGCCACCCGGAATATTTAGATTTTTCAATCTGGTACACCTGTTCAGTTGAATGGCAGATAAGGGCTACCCAGTGCATCCTCAAGGGATAAAAGTTTGATAGGGGACTTTTTGACCCACGGAAGTAAACGGTTGTACAGTTGCTGTATGCCATTTTGCTTTATACCCCTCTACACGCTCCCCCTACCATTTTCACCCACACCCAAATGGCATTCAAAAGGTTTATTGAATTAGTCATTAATTTAACACACTGTCTGCCTCTGATGACGCCAATGTGTCTTTAGATAAACTATTTGGTTGGGCTTTGTTTCTATCGCAAAATGTTGTATTTTACGTTTGTTATTGGCATCATCAAAAGCTGACTCTATTGCTCGTGATAGATTGATACTTACACTCATACCACTGAGTCGGTGTCACTGCTGGCAGATGTTAAATCTGTCCCCGAGGATACCATCAACTCAGTAGCTTTTGGCTTGAGATTAGGTACCTATGTATTTGTCATATATCTGTTCCATGGGGTTTGTTTCGGATTTCTAAACTATTTTCATAGGTTGTTGGGCAGTTGTAATTCCATCAGGTGTACAGTAGAAACAACCACATTCAACACACACTCTGCCCCTGATGACACCAGTGTGTCTTAGGATAAACTATTTGGTCGGGCCTTGTTCCTATTGCAAAATGTTGTAGTTTACGTTTGTTATTGGCATCATCAAAATCTGACTGTATTGCTGGTATTAGATTGATACTTACATTCATACCACTGAGTCAGTGTCACTTCTGGCGGACGTTAAATCTGTCCCATGTACAAACCATTCCGAGTGAACAAAAACAAGTCCAGTATACAATATCAATAAACATGGAAACAATACCAAAGTATATAGTATCCGAGCAAACAAAACCGAGTCAATTATCCAATCTCAAAGTCCAGTGTCAGGCAAAATCGAGAAAATTTAAATGGAATTTCATGAACCCCCATATATGGCCATAAAGGGGTGAAATCAGGTGTTCCGGAAAGAGTGAGCATTTCCTGCCCCACATGTGGCACCCGTCATGAATTCCAAAACATTAACATGAAAGTTCAGTGTCAGGTAATGTCGATAAAGTTGTAAGGAACTTCATGAACCTCCATTATTTTGCCATTAGGAGGTGGAATCAGGTGTTCCGGAAAGAGTGAGCATTTCCTGCCCCACATGCGGCACACGTCATGAATTCAAAAACAATAACATGCAAACAGGTCTTGTTGCGTACTGGCGACAGATTTTGTGTACTTATCTATTAGTTTATGATGACGTCCATAAAATTTCTTGAAAACAGCTATTAGTCTTGATGACAGATGTCCTTATCCCAGCAGTTGAATGACTAGCTGGGGACTTAAGTGAACAAAATCTTATATCTGCAAGTAAATGCTGCTTGGAAAGGGGAGATTGACTGTGGAAGAATTGAAACAATCACGCTTGTCATAAAATCCAGTTGACAGGTTAGATTCAATCTTCAACCTTAGATCTAAATAGTTGGAAAAATTAGTCTGGCAAAGGTGCCCTCTTTTGACCCGGGAAAGAAACGGAAACAACAATAGCCATGACAACGTGCATGTGGAACCGCGTGTTATGTAAACAACTCCACTGGTGTCATGGAAACGACCAGGCTGTTTCGAGTAGGAGTCTCTCTGTCACACATTTGTTTGCTTTCGAGTGCGCAACTCCAGTGGGTTCCATGTACATACGTTGTTGTGGGCGCATCTGGAATGGTGTTGAGTGGATCATGGCTATTAGTTACAGGTCCTATCGTTCTCCAGCGGTCGATATATACTTGTATGAAGACCAAACTTCCCATGAACGCCCATAATTTTTTTTTATCGGTGACGGATTCGCGGGACTGAGATCACTAGAGAAAGGGTGTCTAAATAATCTGAGCTCAGTGTCATCCGACATAATAGATGAATGAAATGAAATCACGTGGTTCAGGGGAGTGAATCCCGAAAAAGATGAGAATGACCGTGTATGATTCGTATTCGAAATAGTGTCTTTATTGCCTGATTGATTACTGAAAAATGACTTGAAATTATCAAGTATGCACACCATGTCAGGATGCAGTGAACCTTCAACCCAAACCCCCCCCCCCCCCCCCTCTTTGTCCACCTCCAAACCTATTCCCTCAACAGGCTTTTCAATGGGCACACCACAATACATGTCTGGTTGTCGCCAGATTTCTTCATATACTTATTCAAATCTTTATGTAACTTCTGAGGGATTTTGCGGTGAATTCAATTGCAGAAAAAATTAAGATTTGCACTGGGATGTGAAGTACTACTACAGTTTTTATTCTAGTGACATGGCGAGTATACAGTGAATACTTTTGAAAGCCAATACTTTGAAGTGAATGTAAGTATCGATCTATTACCACCAATACAGTGAGATTTTAATGATGCCAATAACAAACGAAAAATACGATATTTTACAATAGAAACAAAGCCCGACCGAATAGTTTATCCAAAGACACACTGGCGTCACCAGGGGCAGACAGTGTGTTAACTGTAGTTGTTTCTACTGTACACCTGATGGAATTAGTATACAACTGCCCAACAACCTATGAAAACAATTTAGAAATCCGAAACAACCCCAATGGAACAGATATATGACAAGTACATAAGTACCTAATCACAAGCCCGAAGGTTACTGAGTTGATGGTATCCTCGGGGACAGATTTAACGTCCGCCAGATTTAACAGATTTAGATTTAACGTCCGGTGGGAGATGTTGGCTGACAAGTTGCCTTGTTTTTCAACAGGATAGTGGCTCTACATACATTGATGAAGCCCAGAATACGACCTCGCCCAAACCAAAACCAAAGAGACCATCAAGGCCCTGCAAATTTTGCTCTCTGTTTTTCACTAACGTCAGAAGACACATTTCTCTCAAACATAAAGACGAATCAGAAGTTCAGAAGGTTTTAGATTGCTCAGACAGAAATGCAAAAAGCAAAGCTTTTGCCCAACTAAGGAAAGACAGAATTTTCAAAATCAACCGTGAGAGAGTACTAGAGGAATCTCCAGCTATCATACGTCAGAGGGAAACTGAGGGAAAAGCGGTCATGTGTCCGAATTGCTGTGGATTTTATAAATGTGACACCTTTCGAAAACACGCGAAAATATGTTCACATCCAAGCAAACCAGTCAAAGGGACCGATATTAACGATATTTCGGAGCAAAACAGAACATCCCCAAGAAATGATTTCCTGACAAAAATTGTCAGTGACATGGATACAGACGATGTTGGCCTGTACCTGAGGGAAGATGATCTGATACTAACTGTTGGGCAAATTGTTTACGACGAGAGAAAACCAAACAAGGAGAAAGAAGCCCGGACAAAGTCCTGCACGGCGATGCGAAGGTTAGCCCGTCTGGTCCTAGAAACATCAAATGTATCGTATGATGTTGCTCATAATGATGAGCATAATTACTTATTCCATTCTTGTGACAAGCTTCTCTTGAAAGTATTTGGTGAGTAATAGTAAGTTAATGAATATTTTAGTTTTTTAGAGGATAACTGGAATGTTAGTACTGACACTGATGAAACACACTGGATTGCAGTAATGTTATTTTGTCAGAATTTTGGGTTACAAGGATGTTAGGGCCTCAGGGGATACACCCACGCGGTCGCCGGCGACCGAATCGTTTAGTTTGAAAAAAAATACATGGTGAAATATATATCACTCAGGCCTTGGCATATAGCTGAAATGAATGCATTTATTGTGTTTTGTGGTGATTTATAACATTTCTGTCTCTTTTTCCAGAAAATGGGTGCTTGGCAGTGTGCGATTTGCTTGGTATTCATGTGTCTGTCCCTGAGGGAGCTTGTGCACCATGTTCGAATGACTCATGCATCAGAACCGTATTTCCATATTACCTGCGGTATACAAGGATGCCCAATGCAATATAGGAAGTTCCACTCCTACTATAAACATGTCACAATGCATCATGCAGATGAGTATGGCAGCACAGAGCACATGTCTCGAGTTGTTCATGAAAGTCCCCGTGACTGTGATGTAGATTGGCTTACATCCCCAAACGACATACATTTGACTGTTGAGAATGTGATTGATGAAACTGATGGATCCGTTCAAGGAACATCATCTGAGCCAACATGTGGAACTGCAAATAACGACAATTCATTCGTTGGCACACACGTGTCTTGTGACGGGGCAGAACCTTCTGGTAATGCAGGCAACTCTGGCGACCAGAACGTCAGACTGGAGGTACCCATACAGATACAGTACTTCACTGATGGAAACCCCCAAATCATGTATTGTGAACAAACATACCAAATATCCAAACAAGAGTATTGAAATTCTGCTAATAAATATGTGAAAATATACAATATATGCTCTATCATTTTTACAGACCAACGACGTCAGCGACAATTCTTTGAGTGAAAGCTTAGAAAGCAGCATTGGGAATATGATTATATCTCTCAGAAGAAGACATCATGTTTCACAGGTATTCAGATAAAATTCCTGCATTTTGTCAGAGTTGTGCGAACAAATATCACTCATACATCATTTTAGTTTTCATGACCTTCAATCATGAAATCTGTGCAGTGGTATGCATGATCGCCAATGCATCATTTCGTTTGTTTTCGCAGGTAGCTGTTGATAGTGTTGTGCAAGACATTGAGAACATCTTGGAATTGTCATCCGACTTGCTGCTACGAAAACTGAAATCTGTACTTCTACAATTGGATGCTATTTCAGATGAAGATATAACTGAGATTCTAGATAATGTCCAACATGTCAATCCTTGTTCACATGTAAAAACTGCGTATAGACAGAACAAGTATTTGAAGCAAAAATATCGGTATATTCAACCAATTGAAGTTGCTTTGGGCCAGAAAATTAAGCGTAAAAAATTGGATGGTACATATAGACATGTTTTTGTAGATGACAGTTTCTACTACGTTCCTTTCATTGATAGTGTACAACAACTGCTGTCAAACAAAAGGATTTGTGACATGGTGAGCAAACAACTTACCCCTTCAGAAAATGAGTTTTTGGCTGACTACAAGGATGGCACTTATTTCAAAGCTCATTCGTTGTTTTCTAGACCTAAAAGTTTGTGTGTTATCTTATATTACGATGATATTGAGTTGTGCAATCCATTGGGTTCCAAGAGCAGAAAATTGTCAATGTTCTATTATACACTGGCCAACATTGATGTTGAGTATCGATCGAAACTTGATGCTATTCGCTTATTGGCTATTGCCGAGAAAAATATTGTAAACTCCTATGGCATTGATAAAGTACTTGCCAAGTTTTTGAGAGATCTTGACACTCTGAACAACGGTTATGATTTCGTAGTAGGTGATGAAATAATCCATATGGATGGTGGTCTTTATCCGGCATTAGGGGACACACTAAGGAGTCATTTATTAGGAGGTTTCAAAGAAGGAGTGGGTGGTGCCCATTCAAAGTGCAGATTCTGTTAGTGTACATACCAAGATATGCAGACATTGTTCAGGGAGCAAGATTTTAAGATGTGGTCTAAGGAAGAATATGACGATGCTTGCTCCAAGCTAGAGTGTGTATAGAGTGCACAACTTAAAAATAACTCAGTAAAATGTACGGTTTGAACAAGAGAAGCTGTTTAACTGGTGTGCTGGACTTTGACGTAACTAAATGCCTGCCATTAGATGTGATGCATGTGATTCACGAAGGCGTCGCTCAGTATGAAACAAAAGAGCTTTTGAAGTATTTCATTCTAGAAGAATTTGTATTCAGTGTTGGTGAATTAAATGAGAGAATATCTAGCTTCCCTCTTTCATATGCTGAAGAAAGTAATAGGCCTTCCAAAATAGATGCACAGTGTTTACATAGTAATGACAATAGGTTACCTCAGAGTGCCAGCCAGATGTCGTGTTTGCTGAGAATACTGCCCTTTATTTTTGGGTCTTTGGGAGTGGTCTTTGATGATTGCCACTATGAGTTTTTCATGCAATTACTTGATCTTGTCAATACGATAATGAGTCCAATATTTTCATTAGGAACACTCAGTTACCTCAGAGGTATGATACACGACCACTTGCAAAGTTTCAAGAAATTGTTTCCAAGCTGTCCAATACTACCGAAGCAACATTACTGTGTACATTTTCCATCATGCATAAAATGGCATGGGCCTCCATGTCGATATTCGTCAATGAGGTTTGAAGGAAAACACAAAACTGCAAAGAAGGTTGGTAGAGGTCAACATATGGTGAATGTTGTTAAAACAGTGGCCGTAAGCATGACATTCTCAGAAGCGAATTCTCATGTTAAAAACACCCATCCTTTGTTCGGTAACGAGTTCATACCTGGCCCTGGAAAGATTTTGACAGATGAGGATGTGTCGAGAAAATATGTTTTGACAAAATTGGGAGGATTTTTCGACTTCGATTGTGATTTTGTTGACAGTATTTTTGTATGTCATCATGCAGTGTTGAAGGGCCTGAAATACATCGTTAACAAATGTATCGTAGCTGCTGAATGTGATGCCGATATGTTGTTGCCCATTTTTGGCATTTTGCAGAAAATTTACGTTGTTAATGGAAATCTGATTGTGTTTGAATTGCAGTTGTATGAAACTGACCAGTTTTCAGAACACACACAGTCATATGTTGTGAGAGAGGCAGCATTGCCAACAGCTAATATCCTGTATAAGTTTGATGATTTGTTGGACCACATGTGCTACATGAGTGTAGACTTCCAGGATGAAAAACATATTCCTGTGCATTATAGTCTGTTTGATAGAATAAGTGTTTACAAGCTAAGGAGTTAGATTAATTCAACTCTGCATGATTTGCTGAGAACAGATGGTTTAATGATGCCCCCCCCCCCCCCCCCCACCCAGTTGTCTACAAAATTATGCTAAGAGTATTAAGTGATGTGGCTCCATGATCTTGTGGAAGTCGACAACTTCCCTCACCTACATACGTAACGCATCAATCAGGACTGATGCAAAACGTTTTATGTCACTAAGGCCAAAACTAGACTTGCTAGTGTTTAATTTCGCTTTAAACCATGCTTCAATGAACAGGTTAGTCAGGAATACCATCTCCAACATGAGATCAGTGACACTGTCTCTTGTGTCGCCTTGCAACCCTATCAAACACGAGGTTGCTATGTCTCTGGTGAATTGGTTAAGTGCGTTGAGAGACGCTCAACACTTGAACGCTGCCAAAGCCATCGGGAAGTTGAATCCGATGATGAGCATGACGAGCCAATGGGTCACTCATGCATACACTTCCATTTGTGTACACGAAACTGAATATATATGCCACACCATGGCCTGTAGATGTACTTGAGATGGGCCACCCACCGTGCATGTCTTCACCAAGTCGGATGGTGCTGAGTAATTTCAATGTGAAATCAATAAACATGTGAGTATCAATCTATTACCACAAATACAGTAGATTTTGATGATGCCAATAACAAACGAAAAATACAACATTTTACAATAGAAACAAAGCCCGACCAAATAGTTTATCCAAAGACACACTGGCGTCATCAGGGGGCAGACAGTGTGTTAAATGTAGTTGTTTCTACTGTACACCTGATGGAATTAGTATACAACTGCCCAACAACCTATGAAAATATTTTAGAAATCCGAAACAAACCCCATGGAACAGATATATGACAAGTACATAAGTACCTAATCAATAGCCAGAAGGCTACTGAGTTGATGGTATCCTCGGGGACAGATTTAACGTCCGCCAGCAGTGACACCGACTCAGTGGTATGAATGTGAGTATCAATCTATTACCACAAATACAGTAGATTTTGATGATGCCAATAACAAACGAAAAATACAACATTTTACAATAGAAACAAAGCCCGACCAAATAGTTTATCCAAAGACACACTGGCGTCATCAGGGGGCAGACAGTGTGTTAAATGTAGTTGTTTCTACTGTACACCTGATGGAATTAGTATACAACTGCCCAACAACCTATGAAAATATTTTAGAAATCCGAAACAAACCCCATGGAACAGATATATGACAAGTACATAAGTACCTAATCAATAGCCAGAAGGCTACTGAGTTGATGGTATCCTCGGGGACAGATTTAACGTCCGCCAGCAGTGACACCGACTTAGTGGTATGAATGTGAGTATCAATCTATTACCACAAATACAGTAGATTTTGATGATGCCAATAACAAACGAAAAATACAACATTTTACAATAGAAACAAAGCCCGACCAAATAGTTTATCCAAAGACACACTGGCGTCATCAGGGGGCAGACAGTGTGTTAAATGTAGTTGGTTCTACTGTACACCTGATGGAATTAGTATACAACTGCCCAACAACCTATGAAAATATTTTAGAAATCCGAAACAAACCCCATGGAACAGATATATGACAAGTACATAAGTACCTAATCAATAGCCAGAAGGCTACTGAGTTGATGGTTCCGAAATATTCCCCGAAAACTATTGGAATAATGATGATGTAGTCTTGCTGGTGTGATCTTCGTGCTCATCTGATCACAGTCCATAAAGATGAAAAAAAAGTGCAAGCCTTGAACAGCTGTTCCCGTGAAGAACGTCTCTCTGCACTTGCATTACTCCGTAAAGAAGCAATAATGAAACAGAATAAAAAGATAGTAGCAAAAGATTGTGAAGCTGCTGAACTGATCTGTGAAAGAACCAGTGAGTGCCCAAAGGTGATTTGTCAAAATGTAATGGTGTGAATAAACAACACAATTTTTTACAAACATTACAGTCTTAGTCTTGGATTACATCATCTTCATTCCCACTAGCATTTTCCATGTCTTAGAATGAATAGATCACCCAACATCATCCAATATGATGATATGTAAAGGACGTAGTCGTAGTGATCAGTCGTCTCACATAAATCATATCATCAATTATCACGATTTTGTTGTGGTCGGTGGTGTTGAACAGTTCATGACAGACCTGCTGATCCGTTTGGACACTCGTAAAATCACGGGTGTCAGATGTTGTTGACGCAGCAGGCGTCTTAGGCACAGAGGCTGCAAGAGATCTTGGTGGAGCTGCTGTTGCCAAAGCGCCGACCTTTTTTGAGGTAGGAGTCGACTGAGTGGACACAGAGGCTGCGAGAGATCCTGGTGGAGCTGCTGTTGCCAAAGCGCCAACCTTTTTTGAGGTAGGAGTCGACTGAGTGGACACAGAGGCTGCGAGAGATCCTGGTGGAGCTGCTGTTGCCAAAGCGCCGACCTTTTTTGAGGTAGGAGTCGACTGAGTGGACACAGAGGCTGCGAGAGATCCTGGTGGAGCTGCTGTTGCCAAAGCGCCGACCTTTTTTGAGGTAGGAGTCGACTGAGTGGACACAGAGGCTGCGAGAGATCCTGGTGGAGCTGCTGTTGCCAAAGCGCCGACCTTTTTTTAGGTAGGAGTCGACTGAGTGGACACAGAGGCTTCGAGAGATCCTGGTGGAGCTGCTGTTGCCAAAGCGCCGACCTTTTTTGAGGTAGGAGTCAACTGAGTGGACACAGAGGCTGCGAGAGATCCTGGTGGAGCTGCTGTTGCCAAAGCGCCGACCTTTTTTGAGGTAGGAGTCGACTGAGTGGACACAGAGGCTGCGAGAGATCCTGGTGGAGCTGCTGTTGCCAAAGCGCCAACCTTTTTTGAGGTAGGAGTCGACTGAGTGGACACAGAGGCTGCGAGAGATCCTGGTGGAGCTGCTGTTGCCAAAGCGCCGACCTTTTTTTAGGTAGGAGTCGACTGAGTGGACACAGAGGCTTCGAGAGATCCTGGTGGAGCTGCTGTTGCCAAAGCGCCGACCTTTTTTGAGGTAGGAGTCGACTGAGTGGACACAGAGGCTGCGAGAGATCCTGGTGGAGCTGCTGTTGCCAAAGCGCCGAAGTTTTCTGAGGTAGGAGTCGACTGAGTGGACACAGAGGCTTTTTTCCATCCATCCTTTTTTCTATCTCTTCAAACGACTTTCTGTGTCTTTGTATAGGCTGATCATACCTATTTATACATTTGAAAGTAGCCATGTATTTGCTTGTATATATCATGTCATCATTTTTGAAATATAGCTATGTACAATGCATAATTTGTTGGTGTTTACGCAGAATAAATTGACAATGAATAAATTAATCAGTTTAACGAACATTCAATTTGAACTTGAGCATATTATGAATATATTAATAACATTTATCATAATTGTATTACCCTGTGCTCCATTCATACTTCTTCTGTCACTTCACCAACAACTTCATTACCTTCGCTTTCTTGGACATCTTCGTCATCTGCATTCAATTGTATTTACATATATATTGATATATTTTATTTATATTTCGATTTATATATAAAATAATTATATTCTATTTATGATAAGATTTCAAAACATCATTTGATGATAAATAGTTCTGTATGTGATATATATTTATCACATACAAACATTAATGGTATTAATAACAGGTCTATCATAATTGTATTAAAATTGTATTTGTGTGCTTCACACAAACTTTCCCATCCCAACATATTTCCGCTGGCCGCAAAGTAATTATCTCCAGTGTAGGTTACTTGTTCTATTTGTATCAAAGTGTGCCGGGGCACATAGCTACACCTCCTGACAGAGTGAGGAGCAAATTCGTTGCTGAGCTCCTGTCGCAATTTTGAAGAGCCCGGCGGCCGATTCGAATAGATGAGGGGGAGACACTGTGTGAAGTGGTCGTGGGTGTACAGCTGTTTCATATATAAGAATATAATTTTAGAAAATAATGACAACTAAAATGTCCAACGAGCAGATCGGCCGCACTTTTCAAACATTCTTCAGCCTCCTTGTTGCTGTTCCCTTGAGACATGATGAACCTGAATGTAAAAATATCATGTCATCCATAAGTTCTTGGAAGATGTGTCCTTGGTGGAGGCTTTCTGGTCGTTGACGACCGCATGGATATATGCCCCGTCATTGTTAGACATCCAATGGTGACAGTTACTTGTACCTCCAGCGTTGCCGAGATCAAAAATTAATTTTTCCATCTTTTGGTCCCTAAACAACAAAATAGTATTGTCGGCATACAACATAAGTGGACAAAAGTCAGATGTGGTAAGATCGTTTGTGTGTACAAGGAAACACCAAGGCCCTAGTATAATATTTTGAGTTATTCCGGTTGGGTAACCATTTCTGAATCCTGATTGAAGTGGATACATGATATTGTTGTATTTACAGTGATCTACAACCTAAACATGTTGTGTATTTTATTTTTAAGACGAAAGATATCGGTTTGTCTTGAGAAAATTGCTATCTGGAAATCAATCCCAACAGAACAGTGGCAGTGATAATCTGACCTGAGTGATAACTGATGACATATTTATTGACTGATTGACTACTGATGACTCAATGGTGTGAACTGAGTGAATGTGGATGACTTAATGTTATAGACCTGACTTCTGACACAATGATAAAGACAATTGCCAATACATGTGTGTCGTTATATCCTGCATGTGTGAAAACTTAGCAATGGACATATTAGTCGTTATCTTATAACAAACATTTACTGGCATATTACAATATATGTACCTGGATTTCGCATTATATATCCATTTTGACATTATATGTTCTTTTGCAAGAGGAGTAGTTCATTTCATACCAAATTAAGTACATATTCGAAATCTACATACATGGAAATATAAGAATAAACCAAATTCTAGACCAAATATCTGTGAAGAGAGTACATTACACACTACATTACACACAAGAGAGTACAGTGCACACTGGACCATTCCTTTTTGTTGGTCTACCCCAACCCTCTTCTTGCAATAGCGGTAGATGTAGCGCTTGCTCTGGGCACAGTCGGCACTGCAATACCAGTCTCCAGCTGGAGCCTGCTCGAGGCCTACACACGCCAGGTGGAACCACTGGTATGGGCACTTAACACTGCAGCACATGACCATATCCCCACCAGACACTGAAAACCAGGGACTTCTTGGTCAATTGATACATGCTCATAAATTGTGTGTACTTTAGTGTTATATGAACACACATTTAAAATGCACCTTATCCACAAGTACAGTAATAGACCAGGCCTTTCATCCGCCTGGCCCTCGTATCTTGCCTTGACCTAACATAGGTCCTCCCTCTTAAGAACTGTGTAACCCTGTCAACATGGTCAAGCTAGCGCTTCTGCCTTCTAGATGGACCATTTTAGGGAAAGATACTTTGTCTATCGAAGTGCCCAGTTAGTCTCTAAACTGCTACGACAAGGATATGTTTTACCAAGACTTATCGCTGCGTTTAAGAAATTCTATGGACGTCATCATGATCTGGTTGATAAATACAGCAAATCCATGTCTGCCATGCAACTAGATCTATTTTCATGTTAATTTTGGGGAATTCATGACGGGTGCCACTAGTGGGGCAGGAAATGCTCACTCTTTCCGGAACACCTGATTTCACCTCCTGATGGCCATTTACGGGGGTTCATGAGTTTCCCTGTCATTTTTGTTTTCTCTCACTTCGTATGCCTGATATGACTTTCTGTCCCCGGACTATGAGATTGGATAACGGACCCTGTTTTGTTTGCTCGGAATACTTGATACTGGGTATTGATTCCACGTCTATGTTCATGTATAGTTGTGTCGTAATGTCGTAATTCTGATTATATGTTAAATAAATGCACGTGTACATATGTTAAACATAGGTATATCCTATAGAATGGTGGGTAGGCCTATTTGTGACATATACAGGTCGTCAATATTCATTTAACAAGGTTAACTGAGATCGCGCCACACTGAATATTCGTTAGTTTACATTGCTGTCGATCCCACTATATACCAAACTGAATGAATACAACACACGTTCTGTAATATGAGCATGATTATATTTTTTTGCCTCTGTCATGTTATTTGTGTATTGCCTTACCTTGATATTAACAAGACAGCAACGTTGCCTGCTACTGTTAAGCTATGTGCAGTCGCAATCGACTCTGCGTTACACATACATCCTGGATCGATCTACTTTTGCTCTAATGCGTCTACAATACATTTATGATTATGCAGGGCCTCGTGTAGGAACAACGAGGTTTGCTCATCACTTTTCCATAGAACCAGTCCATATCCTCAGTTTGTGAAAACCGGCATACATGTCAGACAATAAAATTGAAATAATCAGTTTCAATACACGCGGACTCAATGATAGCAGAAAACGGCAAGATGTTTTCGACTATCTCAAGACTTTGGGGTGATATTTACTGTATACAGGAAACACATTGCACCGCGGAGAAGGAAAAATACTTCCGAAAAGATTGAGGTGGGAATATATTTACATCGAATGGTACGAACAGATCAAGAGGGGTCGCAATAATGTTCAGAAACAGTTTTCAGTACGATGTGACAGGAATAAAGAGTGACCTTGGTGGGAACTATATCATACTGAATGTATCCATGCTCGATACGGAGATATGTATTGTTAATATTTATGGTCTAAATGTAACAGGGCTAGAAGACTGAAATTCGGTAAATAATTACCTTCTGACTCCCTGGTAAAGTATGCCAAGTTATGGAACGATAGCATTTAGCATCGCAAAAATATCAGCGAAAAACTGTGTAAACGGGTTAGAAAAATCAGAGTATAGAAGGAACCAAATCTTAACAGGGAGGAGGTGGCCTGTCTCATCACTCATCATATATCACGATTTATTAGGGCCCGGACGAGTCGACGGGTACCTGAACTGGTGCGGGTCATACAATTACCCGGGTCAGAATTTCGTTACCCGTACCTGAAAACGATAAAGATATAGTTCTTGCATTGAATATTAGCGATAAACACTAGTAAAATCACAATATTGACAAGGAAATCATCGATAAAAATCGGAGTAGTTTTACTAGATCTGTTTCAAAAAATAAACACAGACGAAACAAAAAATATATGTCAAAGATCGATGACTGGCGTTTATGTGTTACAAATTGCTCCTGTGAGTCCCGTTCAAACGTTGATATATATCTGGACGGGTTACCCGGGGCGGGTCGGGTCAGACCATACGGGCACCCGGGTCGGAAATTTTCGACTCATCCGTGCCCTACGATTTATTGAAAGAAAGTTGCCAAGTTGGGACGGACAGCTCGCAGAAGTACGGTAGGACTACCGTGGAACATGTCTTGGAAGACCGAACTTGATCAAATAGTGACATCACTTGAAACCATCCCAGGTTTTACAGTATGCCACAACTTCACCTTTCGATCAAATCGGCCTTTCTGCCCCGTGTGCTCGCCTCGCGGTCCCTAAGCTTCAGCTTCAGCTCATTTACGGTCAACTCCCAAGGCAGACATCTTTTGTCATGTATTTAAACAAAACAGTGAATAAATTTCAGAAACCACTCGTTGAACACCTCATGAGTTATCGATCGTGTGCTGGGTCGAGTTCGCTGTCGAGCCGGACGTTTTCTTTATACCGTACCGTGTAGTACTGACGCGCCGCCATGCGGCGTAAAAACGTACTATCATAATGTCCCCCATCGAGTGCGTTTTGCACCAACGTTCTGATTTCGGGCTTCATTTTGGCGTTATGATGGTAAATGTTTATAGCAACGGAAGAGCGTCCTGTTCTATTGGCAGGAGGTGAGTAGATGTGCCCGAGACGGCTCAGAAAGAGAGGCACACATGTACGCCACGAAGGCGTCCATGTCTGACCGAAATGCTGACAAGCAACTCTGCGAACTGTTCAAGGATGGGTTAGAACGATGCATCCGTGCCCAGGTCCTTCGCACACTGATGGTGGATGGTATGGACGGGAAGATCGTGAAGGACATGCTGTCGAAAAACAAGTGTGCCCTCATAGAAGTGTGAGAAGTGTGCATGTCCAGTCATTGTGGGATTTATATTCCTTACATGGTACAATGGGGTTTTGGGACCGGCCAACACCTTGTTGTTGCTCGGTGATACATACAGGATTCCTTCTGAACACTTTACTTTTGGAAGGGTGGAAAAATATTTCACGGTTTTCAACATTATACATATTTAACATCGTATTAAAAGTATCGTTTTATATAAAAAGTGTCTTCATAATAGCAGCAGCAGTAAGATGGGTTGACAAAATCAATAGGATCGCAATCGATCTTACTGATTTATTAGAAATACTTCAATAAATGTATCCTGAAGAAACCAATAGGGCTCTCAGAATAAGTTTTACTTGTGTGTGTTTGTGTGTGTGTGTGGGGGGGGGCTTCCTTAACACCCAAGAAATGGCACATCCAGCCAAGGTTCTGCATGACTTGTGGTAAAGTAGGTGTGTTTGATGCCCTCTCGTGAAGCAAGTTCTGAATACTGTGATGCGAATCGGTGACAATATAACAGAGGAGGTTTTATACTTTCAAATTATATAAAACACAAGCCAGTAGAAATAATGAGTAGTGTTCAGAAGCAGTCAAAATGTGCTGATTTCAGTTAAATGAAGCTGTGTTTCTCTATTACGGTTATCTAATAAAATATAGGCCTACTACGTATGTATCCCCAGGCCATAAATCATTTAATTTCATTTTCAAAAACAATGTGCATATAAATATATTAAGCTAAATATACTAGTAATCGTTTATTGAAAATCGTTTCAGCATAACATTATGATGAAACACACCATTTTTCTTGGAATCTGGATTTCGGTGTCACTGTCGCTCCCTGAGTATGAATGGGGCTGGTAGTTCTTGTCAATCGTTTATTGAATATCATTTCATCATAACATTATGGTGAAACACACTATTTTTCTTGGAATCTGGGTTTCAGTGTGTTTCAGTGTCACTGTCCCTCTCTGAGTATGACTCGGGCTGGTAGAATTTTCTGCGCTTTTTGGTGTTCATGGTGTTGTCAACCAACGTTAAGATCTTTCTTGAGGACACTGGGGATGGTATTTTTAATGAAAAAACCCAAGCATGTTCATATTTATAAAAAGGCAAGTTGAATAAATTTACAATTAAAACCCGGTTTGATTTTTTATTGATTCCATGTATAATAGACATTGAAGAACATGAAAGCCTATACATCTCTGAAGAAGTATAGTCCCAAATCAGAGGAGGGCTCGTCCCCACATAAACCAGTCTGGTACTCATGTTTGACAGTTCCGCTGGAGCGGGTGGAGGCAAAGCCCTCACCCGATTGGCACAGAGGACCACGACGAAGGTACAGATGCAGCACGTACAAAAAGCCATTTTGAAATATATGTGAATATATAATATATACAGTACACGTGTTGGAATGTTTATTTCAAGTAATAATATTATATACACAAGATTAACCGTCAGAGTCTAGATAATTATTCACATTTGATCCACTCAACATTACACACATGGTTTCATTGTATATTAACAGTGCAGTTGTTGCCATGAATATTGATGCGTGGTTTAACAGAGATGATGGCCTGAGGGAGTGGTTTGGTTGACTTATACGAGATGGTGGCCTGAAGCGATGTCTCCCAATTTTGCAGTACGTTGGAGGCACTCTTTCTCTGCTCATCAGACAGCCTCTTGTATGTAGATACAGCATCATATCTGTGGCCCTTCTGTTTCTTCATGATCTCCGTGTCTTCATGATCTCTGTGTTGTTGACAATGTCAGGCCTTGTATAGTTTCTGAGGCCGCCCCGGCCAGGAACGTATTGTCCGTTCGGGAACATGCTGCTGCCCAGGACCTGGAAAAGAACGCAATATTTACGTCATTGCATGCCACGGACGGGGACCCCTGTAGATGTAGCGCAGAGTTTGCCCCGGCCAGGGATCCTTGCTCTGGCCGGGGACATGACATAAAATGTATGTCATGACGTAAAACGTACGTCACTGACGTATATCTTCATCTGGAAATATTTATGGTTATCTTTGTTTGCAAATCTGTGCTGTTTTCCACCAAACCTCGCAATGAGCTCGAAAGTTTGAAGTAATTGATCCAAACGATCCATTTTCTCTTTGTGAAATTTCGCCAATGCCTCAATTCTCTTCTCTTCCATTTTGTTCCTTTCCAACTGCTGTTGCTTCAGGAAGTCTATGGCAATGTTGGATGTCCTTCTGCGTTCTCTCCTCACTGGAGTGTTCTCCCTCCTCCATTTGGGCTGTGCAGCAGGGGTTTCTTCCATCTCACTGGGCATTCCCTCGCTTGAAGAGGTAGTTTCTCTTAACATTTTTTTTAGAATGACAATGAGAATGAATTATATTAATATATACAACCTTTTGGTATCTACAGTTTCTTCAACTGCATCTCCTGGTACCTCGATGATCGGATTCTCAGTAATTACATCAATGTGCATTCATAGCGACATCCATAGGACAGTCCATACCTTTATATTCCTTTGTAATATATTAAAGTAGCATGACAAAAAAGAGTATACATTGTTTATAAAGTTTCACAAAAGCACTTCAGATACCAATAAGAAAACTATAGTCATAATGTATATGTAATTTTCTTTAGGTTTCCTCACAAATTACACATTAGCTATTTAGTTTTTCATACAATGTATTTCATATATGCTGTTTTCAGATTGGTTCATATTTTGTTCATGAGAGAACAAATCATTTAATGCTCAGTAAGGTTCCTTCCATATTTAGTAGTGAACTCCATCTGTCAACGATACAGTCAATTACACACATATATGTCATTCCAGGTTGGGACCTCGTAACTCAATCATAACGTCCTATTGCAATGGCTATTATTAAGGCGAGTGACAGTGACGGTAATGCGGAAATTCCCGAAATACATCCTCAAAATACACCTGACGGAACTGGTAAATATGGTGTTCGAAAAGGGCCATCGCTTTGTCACCTTGGCGGGTATAGGTCGATAGGCCGACATGCCGATAAGTCGATACGATAACCCGACAAAGCGACTGTCCGACGAAGTGATAGGATAATTCGACAGGTCGAGAATGCGATATCTCAATGCGAGCGTGCGACAAACAATACGAAAAGCCGACAAGCTAAGGATGTCTTCTATCGGGATAACTAAAAAGCAGTGATTTTGATCCAAGAGCAGATCCAGGATTTGGGAATAAATCTCCATGAAGACTTTATATTCCTAACAGGGTGCAATGGGTTCTGGGGCCCGGCCAACACCTTTTTGTTCGTGTATGCTCGTGATGCATACTGGACTCCTTCTGAACACTTTACTTTTGGAAAGGGTTGAGATATTTTCACGCTTTTCACCATTATACATATTTAACATCGATGGGGTACATACGGATGGGGGGCAAACGGACGGGGTACAAACGGATGGGGGGGGGGGACAACCAGATGGGGGGGGGGGACAACCAGATGGGGGGCAAACGGGTTGTCTGTTGATGGTGTCCACGACAAAATGTAAATTTGGTATGAATTCACATTCATATATGAGTTGTCTTCTCATTTTTGTATTCTGCCTTGTCATAAGGTTCATCCTCTGAAGAACTGGTGCCAAGCTCAATAAGAACATTTCAGGATCGTGTTGCGATCGTGCGTATCTTTCTGCCGCGGCGGCGCTAGCGCCACTGGACCGGAATGAATGTAGACTGAGGTTATTGCCACCAGTAACGACCTCCCTGAGCCACTTTACAATATTCACCCGAGTCCGGGAATATGAGATACATTTGTTACGATCAAGTTTTTGTTATCTTCTTACTGCAAAAAAAAGGTTGGAAAAAGAATTTGCCCTTTTCCCTTTGTAGTTCTATATCTAAAGCATGCATATATCTTTCCAACATACCTATACCGGACATGTTATGTTATCACTCCTAGCTAAAACTACCTCATTACCTTGTCTATATTGATCAGTTTTACTACAAGTGATTCTAACAGCGGCGTGGTGATCATTGGTACTGATATCTGAACACTTCAAACACTTCATTTCGCTAAACCTCAAGGAACCGGCAAATGCCAGAAGGCAATATGTCAAGTCTCTAATTACAGTCGGGTCGGAGAACACTTATATTTAACACACAGCAGTCTTAACATTTCAACGGTCACAGGATCCTTGCGATTAACTGGGCGCGAGGTTTGGCGCTTTGATGATTCTAACAGATTCTTGACAAATGGGTGACATGTGGGGCCTTCGCATCCACTGAGTTGGTGCACCCATTTAATTGCATAAACAGCTGTAGCTACCGAAAACGAAGTGGCACCGCCCTCCAGCAGATAAGTCACGTACAGAGACACATTGATTGACGTAGCTAGGAGCGCTTGTCCTCGCCCAGTGATGAATGTTTTCCACTTTTTGTAAGCGTTGAAGTATTGTGATACAGTTCCCATGCTGCGCGACCGGATCAAGTGCTGGGACATTTTTCGCCCCAGAGCAAGCATCTCTGGATCACCTGTCGTCAGTCCATCGTCGCTGCTAATCAAATCCTGCAGTCTGTGGCTCAGCCAAAAATAAGACGTCAAAACCCTTATCAACACGCATCACGGCTCCAATCTTATGGCCAGAAACGCCATGCCCTTGTTGGAGGGAACCAAACAACCCGTTTTGACCCCGATCGGCCTGGTATATGGAAGGACCTGCAAAGCGACATACGTCTTTCACAATCGTAAGTCTAGTGCCTGGGGCAGGAAACATCAATCCACGACATCTGTGCTCCGATGGACAAAGAGGGGGGGGGGGGGGAGAGGGGGGGGGGAAGGTGTTGAAGGCAGCAGCTCTTCTTCCAAAAATCAAATTGTTTGAAGATGATATTCATGGTGAATATTTGATTATTGATATGGTGAGGGAATGACTTGATACACATATTTACATAAATAAATGTGTTCTCAAATTTTTTCCGATGTCTTAGCCTGTTCTGTAATAGTTTTCACAAACCCCGAATGCCTCCGGAAGGACCGATGGTATCGTTTCATTGAAGAACGTTGGCGAAATATCGCCGCCTTCATAATTGACGAGGTTCGCTGCGTCCTGACATGGTGAGCATACTTGATAATTTCAAGTCATTTTTCAGTAATTAATCAGGAAATAAAGACAATATTTCGAATATGAATATGAACTAATATGATTAGTATTATGATTAGTATTAG
This sequence comes from Terebella lapidaria, assembly GCA_949152475.1. NCBI lineage: Eukaryota > Metazoa > Annelida > Polychaeta > Terebellida > Terebellidae > Terebella > Terebella lapidaria. Next base: position 25,485,171 of record OX424568.1, on the reverse strand, counting down.
TATTATGATATAGTATATGATTAGTATTATATGATCGTCATTATCCCATCCTTTTTTTCTGGAAGTATTCTGAAAGTACTTGCAACTAGATGTTTGTATTTACTGCTATTATATTTAAATAAAATTATACACGGTCATTCTCATGGGATTCACTCCCCTGAACCACGTGATTTTATTTCATTCATCTATTATGTCAGATGACACTGAGCTGAGATTATTTAGACACCTTTTCTCTAGTGATCTCAGTCCCGCGAATCCGTATAAAAAAAATTATGGGCGTTCATGGGAAGTTTGGTCTTCATCCTAGTACTAGTAGATATCGACCGCTGGAGAACAATAGGACCAGTAACTAATAGCCACGATCGACCCAACATCATTCCACATGCGCCCACAACAACGCATGTACATGGAAGCCACTGGAGATGCGCATTCGAACGCAAACAAATGTGTGACAAAGACTCCTTGTGCTGTACTTGTGCCTGATTTTGGTGGCTGTCGTGAGGTAATGATTCTTAATGCCGGCATTTTTGCTGACCTTGTGAAGGGCATGAGAGCCGAGAGTATGTGTAGATAACAGCTGGGTGTATGGAAACAGATAAGGATTATTACTCGATATGTTACAATTGTTGATATTTTACCACAACCCATGGAATATATCTATTCCATGGGGTTTGTTTCAGATTTCCAAATTATTTTCATATGTTGTTGGGCAGTTGTATACTAATTCCATCATGTGTCCAGTAGAAACAACTACATTTAACACACTGTCTACCCCTGATAACAAGAGTGTGCCTTTGGATGAACTATTTGGTCGGGCTTTGTTCCTATTGCAAAATGTTGTGTATTACGTTTGTTATTGTCATCATCAAAATCTGACTATTAATGGTAATAGATTGATTCTTACTTTCATACCACGGAGTCGGTGTCACTGCTGGCAGACGTTAAATCTGTCCCCGAGGATACCATCAACTCAGTAGCCTTCTGGCGTGTGATTAGGTACTTATGCAATTGTCATATATCTATTCCATGGGGTTTGTTTCAAATTTCTAAATTATTTTCATAGGTTGTTGGGCAGTTGTATACTAATTCCATCATGTGTACAGTAGAAACAACTACATTTAACACACTGTCTGCCCCTGATGACACCAGTGTGTCTTTGGATAAACTATTTGGTCGGGCTTTGTTTCTATTGCAAAATGTTGTGTATTACGTTTGTTGTCATCATCAAAATCTGACTATTGGTGGTAATAGATTGATTCTTACATTCATACCACTGAGTCGGTGTCACTGCTGGCGAACGTTTAATTCTGCCCCGAGGATACCATCAACTCAGTAGCCTTCTGGCTTGTGATTAGGTACTTATGCACTTGTCATATATCTATTCCATGGGGTTTGTTTCAAATTTCTAAATTATTTTCATAGGTTGTTGGGCAGTTGTATACTAATTCCATCATGTGTACAGTAGAAACAACTACATTTAAGGTGGTGCGCTACTATATCAACTTTGTAAATAGATTTTGAAATCAAGTTTCCAGACGATTTAATTGGATAGTTTTGAAAATTTTTCAACAATAAAAATTATGGGTCACCATGCTCGTTTCCATGGCAAATGGTAAAATCGGAAGGGTGATCAAAGCTCTGGATTTAACATGTATTTAAATGGGAAAATACACTTTGAAAACATTGTTGGCTTAAAAAAAAATATATCCCGAAAAAAAGATTTTTATTAAATTTTACATATAAATAGATTAAAGTATTAGGTTCGAAATAACAACAAAAAAAGATGGGGTCACCATGCTCGTTTTGGATTTATTGAGACAAAATCGATACACGTAACAGCAAAAATGTGACCGTTTTGAACAAGCTGCATACATGTGGAAACAGATTCAGACTGATATCATATAACCTGGACATGTAATCTGTCAAATGTCTTCTATCACATAATAAATGCATACAAAAAGTCACAATCAGTTCCCTGTCCTATAAGCTATTGCTACTTACATCAAGAATAGTTTCATCTGATGTCTGTGAATCTTATATGCGTTACCATAGATACCAACAACCAGTATTATAAAAAAAAAAATGTGTCCAGGTAATCTAGTAGTTTACACAACAAATAGGGATGTCATCATAGAAATTGATCACAAATACCTATAATGTCTAACTGATTATTCCATCATTCCATTCTTATCTAATATTAGTACAGCCACAAACATTGATCAGGTTGCCATGGTTTCCGACAGATAGCTTGGTGTAGATTCGCAAATATATTCAGGTATTGAAACATATGACATGAAATGTAACTGCGTAACTTCATACTGGCATATGATATACCCTTGCTAATTGATCAATTGCATAATTACACACACACACATCCACATCAAGAAAAGCCTCACAGATCCATCAATCGAATGGTTGCTATGACTACAGCAAGTTTGGGACAAGGTGACAACTAAGTTCACCATGTTTGATCAAATGTAGATAAGTCTAGAAATATATGGGAATCAACTGCAGAACTTCATACTAGTTGATGCTCCATTACAAAATCATAAATTCCACTGTCACTAAAGTTTATAAACATACAACAGCATGTCTGAGACGTTGCTATGTTGTACAACAAGGCAACAACCAAGCTCACCATATACAAACAAACATGAGCAGGTCATAATGAATAGGCAAGTAAATTAAAGAACATCATACCCTTGCCACTTTACCACTGCCAATGTCATTAATTCCGGTTCAATACTCGTACATCATACACACAACATTGTGACATCTATTCAACATTGTAATGGTTGCTATGGTGCTGATAAGTTGGTGACTTCCAGGCTGTAATGCATAGCAATAATACACATGTAAAGTAATGTGCTGCATAATCCACAAACAAATATCAAAGGTAGCTGCTACTTTGATCATGAATGCTGCTGATTAATAGGGGGTTATCAAACATCATTCAACAGATGGCAGCATTGTACTATCAGTCCTTTTTGGCGCCAAAATCATAAACGGATATCGTCTGTAATCATTAATGACGTACATCTTGGCGGGAAAATTAAGTTTATATTGATATCGCCAGCAATAACAGTAAAATGACGTCATAAGACTGATAAAGCAGTGCTGCCAGCTGGTGATAGCAGATATTTCTGATAACCCCTCATTGATTTTCCATCATTGCACACACCTATACATCAAGTACTACTGTAACAAAACACATAGCAACACATCATAAGGATTACCGCGGTTAGGATGAGTAGTATACATGGTGAGTGACAACACAAAACAATGTGAGCCGATGTGTTTCATTTCATGGAGCGGTAACAAACTAGACGTCAAGGCCTAAAGGCCTCGGAGGCATTTCAAGGTGAAGCATGAAAAAAACAAAATGCTGACTCAGCAAAAAGATGATAAGCTCCCAATGAGACCTTTAAGACATTTGTGCAATTACATGTGCGTGAAGGACAAATCGATAAGTCCGAAAATAACGTCCGTTTCGCTCTACGACACACTGTTTCCGAGATATCGGCGAAAACGAAAAATGTTGACTCAGCGAAAAAAATTACGGTCAAGGTCAAATGTCATCCCTAATACCCTTAAGACATGTTTGTCTAGGGCCACGAGTCCGAAAATAAGGTCCGTTTCGCTCTACGACGGACCACTTCCGAGATATCGATGAAAGCGAAAAATGCCGACTCAGCGAAAAAAATTAAAGTCAAGGTCAAAGGTCATCCCTAATACCCTTAAGACATGTTTGTCTAGGGTGAAGAGTCCGAAAATAACGTCCGTTTCGCTCTACGACGCACCGTTTCCGAGATATCGATGAACACGAAAAATGCCGACTCAGCGAAAAAATTCAAGGTCAAGGTCAAAAGTCATCCCTAATACCCTTAAGACATGTTTGTCTAGGGCGACGAGTCCGAAAATAATGTCCGTTTCGCTCTACGACGCACCGTTTCTGAGATATCGATGAAAATGAAAAATGCCGAATCAGCGAAAAAATTTAAGGTCAAGCTCAAACGTCATTCATAATACCCTATATACGTGTTTGTCTAGGGCCACGAGTCCGAAAATAAAATCCGTTTTGCTCTACGACACACCGTTTCCGAGATATGCATGAGAGCCTCAAGGATGACTCAGCTAAAATTATTTTGAGCCCTAGGTCAAAGGTCGTTTGACGAATCGGCCTCGAAATAAATAGGCTTCTTCCTTGGTGATATATGAACCTCCATGCAAAGTTCCACAGTCATTGCCATAATACTTTTTGAGTTATCGTGCGGAAACCAGAAACATTGATTTCATCGTCACGGACAATAGGTTTCTTCCACACAACATTTCTGACCAGCAGTGAAAATTTGGCGAAGATACATCGAGGCAAACTGAAGTTATCGTGCGGAAACCAAAAAGTAAAAAAAAAATAAATAAATAAAAATAAAAAAAAAATTAAAAAAAATTTTTTTTTACAAAACCATAAAGGCATTTCTGCTGAAATGCCTCAATAAATTCTTAGGTTTTTTTGGCGTTTGCGAAAAACGATGACATTTTTTCAACCACTTTCTTGTTCTTGGTGACTCGTGGTTTCCCTTCTACATCCTCAGACAACAGCAGCATCAAACCTTCCATACCTTGTCTTTCAAAGACCTGCTTCAGATGTCGCTGTGCCAGGCCAGACTTGGCAATCTTATTTGCCATAGAAGATGACAAGGCTTTGAAGGAAACCAACGGCAACAGAGTGCCGACATTTTCCTTACCTTCAAGGAACTCTTTGACATTTTCTTTCACGGATTCAACAGTTAGACTGTGCCTTTTCACGACTGTCTTCGTGAATTTCGACGAAAATATCAAACAATACAAAGATTTCACATCTTCAATCGCATTGTGTGCAGCATACGACTGTCGAACAATGTCCGTCACCAAATCACACTGCTTGTAGGATTTTCTCCCTGGGTACAACTCCTTACACATGAACAAACCGTCAGCAAACCCAATTACGTGTGAACTAAAATGAGATTAACTTTCTGCATACATCGAACTAGCAGACGAGCATCAAACCTGAAGCAGTTATGAGCAATCAACAGAGGATTTTCTACAGTGAGTAAGAAATCAAGAAAATCCCTCATAGCAGCTGCAACGCTGACTGTTTCCACCGGCTTGTCATTCAGATGCAGTTGGCCATGTTGCACAGTCAGTCCGGTGACTTGAGCAGCAGCTGGAGACATCTTGCGGGTGGGCTGGATGTAGTGTGAGAACTGACCGGAAGCACAGTGAGCTGCAATCTGAACGATATCAGCATCCATAGCTGAAATAGAAAATATTCCCGAAAACATAAGTCAAACCAAATTTTTGATTTGTGCAATAAAATACTGTTATTTATACATTTCAGTTGTTCACATCAATATATATATATACATTGTATAGAGACAGAATATGTAAGTTTGAAATATGTTAGGTGAAATTGAATACAATTTGACCATAGACATCTTTTCAATGTCTATGGATTTGACCATAGACATAGAAGATATGTCTATGAATTCGTCAATAGCTGAATGAATTTCTCGGTTGCTAAGATGGCATTGTGACCTACACAAATCCGTGGTTTCCAGGTCGAAGACAACTTCAGTGAACTTAGTGGTGTGAACTTGTTCTTTCCTCACATGAAGTGGCGGAGGTATGGCTGTGATGTCAGGCATCTCCTTACGACCAACTTCCGTGCTAAAGAAAAAAAAACCTCATTCATAAATAAAATACCAAACACATAGAACATGAACTAAGTAGTATACTGGTGGAACTGTCACCAACAGTCTGGACATTTGTATTGTTACCAACCAACAAACTCTTCCAATGGGTTAGTGACCCTGTTTTCATGTATGTAATGAGCAAACAAGATTCAATCTTATGTGGTACTGACCTGTAAGTTTCACCCTCACGAACTTCGAGTGTGTTCTCTCTTGTGTTGCGTGTCTGCTTGAGTTCTCGTCGTCTTCTCTTGGCTTGCTTGGTGCTGGACCAGGACTTGTTTCTTGCTCTCTTCCGATCCCGTTTCAGTCTGTGCGCCAAGGTGAATTGTCCAGGCGAAAGTCCAACTTCCTCATTGACCTAGAAAAGATATGACAATGTCAAGAACCTACACGTATTTTCCCAAAAATAAATATATTTGCACAGTAATTGTCAAATCTTTTCAGGTAATATTTTTTCCTTCTTCATTGATAGCCACCATTTGATATCAATAACATCAGACATTTAATAAACATGCAACACTTACGGATCATGTCACAATTAGGCTCCAATTAACCCGTAATTGTCCCTGCATAAAGGAGAACAAACTTGTGAACACAAACACAACAAGCAACTCCTTATCAAAGCCTGTTCAAACCACATAGTGCTTCTGTATTGAGTTTGTCTAAGCATGTCTGAGTTGCCATAACCTACTCACTTTTAGTTATCAAATACTAAAACAAAGTACTAAATATACAAGGATTTATAGTTTACCTTAGTCAAGTAGGCATGACCTTCGTTCTTCTGTGCCACTGCACCGGCTACACGGAACTGGAGGCTGCTAGATCCACTGTAATGCAACATCTTCGGTGCTTTACGGGCAATCATGCTGTTCATGTTCTCGTTTGGGTTTGAAGAACCGACTCCACATAATGTTGAGGCACTTGTAGCGTAGCTCTCAAAAACTGAGGTCAGCTTCTTCTCAAGGCTGTCCCCCTGCAAAATATATTGCAAGACAAATTTTAACATACATACAATTTTTGTCTTCCGGAAATATAAAAATAAAACATATATGTCCACATTAACAATTATTGAGTTATTCTATAGGAGACCATATCAAAGCTATTTTTCACCATAATTCAAACTGTACTGTCAAAATTATTTCTCTATTCTCCATCTCTATTCAAAATCCATACGCCATATGATATAGGAAGTCAAGGACTATAATATTTTATTATTTTCCTAAAATGTATGTGATCATGGTAATAGATCTCACTTGTAGATCATGTCCACGAGGGAGAGACTTGTGTCGGTAGCCTTCATCGTCACCGCGACACCAGGACTTGTCACAGCTACTATGTTTCCCGAAGGCGTGAGGAACAATCTGTCGGAGGGCTTTGGCCAAACCTTCAGCATCATGCGCATGTTGACGAACAGCATACGCGAAACACTTCTGAAAATAGCTGATGATGCTCTGAGTAAGGCCCTTCTCAGACTTCCTGACCTCGTAGAGTTTGTTGCCCAAGTTCTTCTTGACATGGTTCAGATCGCTGACCTTCGTGATGTCATTAGACACCTCCTCATGGACATGAGCCATCGTTGTTGTGTCATCGTCCATCACCACTGTGTCAACAGTGAAGTCTGAGTCAGTGATTTCTGAAATGACAAAAAAAATCCATCCTTATGAATATGTCATGGCTGGAGGAGTGGCGGGGGAGGGGGGGTTGGGGGGGGGGGAATTAAATATTAGCCCAATAGCTAAGAAAGGTCTCCAGAGACATCAAATATCAAAATCACTGAAGGTTAAGTTCAAGGTCACTACAAGGGTCACTTGATATTACTACATGTATCTGGTAAAAGGTTATCAGACCATAGGTCTGGTAAGCTAAAAATTAGCACAAGACCTACAAAGTTCACTGGAGAAATGCTCAGCGTTCAGCTGACAGAGCAAAAACCTGATGTCAAATTCAAAGTCACCAAAAGAATCACTCCCATTAAAGTTCGCTCCCATAAATATTGCCTATTCCCTAACCATGTAAGTTTGTGTTTTATTCATTCTTACATCAATTCCAATGCAAATTTTTAATTTTGCATCCATTAAAGTTCCCAATTTCAGTCAAAGCATGGAATTTTCCATATAAAAAGGTAGCGAACATTAACGGGTTTACAGTAGCTGAAAAAGTACAAAATGAGAGAAAACACGATGAAATAATTGTACTTTTCAACATCTCTACGGCCATGTTCGGCTCCATGGACTTCGCGCTTCCTCTCCAGTTCCGTCTGCAGTCGTGGCTCCGGTCAGGTGTGCCAGAGGAACAGACTCGGCATGACTTTGATCTGGTGGTATAGTGGAGCACTTTTCCAGTGTTTGCTGGTGTTTGATGGGATGGTCATTCCTAACCATCACATCAATTTTGGGGCACCCACACCACCATATGAATATGTACATGTAATGTCTCTTCAATCATGATTTGTAAACATTCTTTTTTACTTTTCACAATTGAAGTTGGGATCGAGGAAATAGAGGAAACAAAAAATATTGCCAAAAATAGGAACGGAGTGGGAAAAATTACTAGAATGAGTCAAAGTATGAACCTCCACGAAAAAGTATCAAGTGGTACAAGAAGCTGGTCTTCTAATACTTCTCGCTGCTCTTAAGTTCAAGGTCACCAAAAGGTTCACCATATATGACTACAAACCTAAGCTCTATGATATGATCAAGCGTTTTCATTCCAGAGGCCAATTTGTGGATTTCAGACCATTTTGGAATGGCTATTTGACGTTCCAAGGTCGTCGAAGGTCAAATTCAAGGTCACCACTCAAATCGCCATATATGACTTACAATTTGAATGTACCATTATCTAAGCTCATCTTCAAGTGTTCTATGTGAACACAGGTACAGTGTAGCAGCTCCCATTGAAATAAAGAAAAATACAAAAAAAGTCCAAAAAAGTGGTTTTTTTTTCAGTTTTTTCACTGACCCACCAGGAAACTCCGACTGCCGGCAACACGCAGACCAGCGATTTAAGGACAACGAAAAATTTGCCTGTTAACAAAAAAGCTAAAAATGTGGATGACGACGACGGAGGCAACGCCATGGGGCCATTAGTTTATCGGATCATAGGTTCGGGAACTTAAATATGATCAAACCTATTTCTCGTGATATGAACTTCAAACGTAAACCATCTCTATCCAGCCCGAGATTCATCCACCATTTGGCAGTTTCATCCTGATCACGCTTCTGCATCAGGGACTGGAAAAAAATTCATGAAAGTAAATTCATAATAGACATTAAAGCCTACAAGTCATGTACATGTAGAGGCCTTGTCTATTCCCATACTCTGTATTTTTTTTCTTTGTTTTTTAATTTTAAAAATGGAAGGTATAGTTTGAAATGTGTGACTGTTTGGTACATATCTGTTTGGTACACTTTTATTCTGATTTGGGTGTATGACTAAGATCTGAATCCAAAGTGCTTCCAATTTTTACCCATGCTTTGATCCAAACCCCCTTCATCTTATAAACATACTAATAACTTCTGGGCGGTTATGTAAGAAACTAATTAATCATTTTAATAGATCATTGGGTGGTTGAATTGAACCAAATTCATCAAAGATGAAATTGGAACCAATTACTAGTAACAATCCAACACTAGTCTAAATAGGCTAATTTCAGCACAAAGTGTCCTCATTCAGGGGTCATGATCTTACCATAATAAGTACCATGTGAAATATAATGAAAAGCAGTTGAAATATGCAACCTGTGGAGCGTTCACAAGGAAATCTCTACAACAATTTAGTTTCTTACCTCTTGTCGAGCAGTTAAACTGGCCTTCAGCTGAAAAAAAGGTTGAAAACTTTTAAAGAACAAATGAAGATGACCAATTTTCATAAGGCCTAACAGAAAAATAGCCCAATGGCTGAAATAGGTTACCGGACAATTTCAGTTTGAAACATTGCCGGTGAGATAATACCTTGAGATTAATTGCTTACGTCATCTCGGGTCGAGTTCAAGGTCACTGAAGCTGCATGGTAAATAGCTTCCTATAGGCCAGTTTTACACATTTATAGAAGTCATACGCGACCTTTGGAGTTATTATTCTTCTGATGTCAAGTTCAAGGCGATCAAAAGCTGTGATGTATATGTCTTCATATATGTTCATAGTACAAACCTCATATATGTTCATAGTACAAACCTAAGCTCTGCCCACTTGTGTAAGCATTTTGTCTGCAGAGCCCATTTTACAGATCTCAGATTAGAAAGGACCTTGAGATTTAGCACTCAAGGTTATCTGAGGTCAAGTTCAAGGTCACCAAAAGTTGCGCCATATATGACTTCCTATGTGCTCATAATACAAACCTAAGCACAATGAGTTATGAGGTTCAATAACCCGGGAGTCATGTTTTAGGTGTTCCGGGTCCTGAAGCCAACACGCTGCCAGATACACAGAAAATCTCATCCTGCTCACAGACAGCAGGTACCATTATCATATCTAACAGTGTACTGGCTGGTAAATTACTATTTTTGGCAAGTACTGGATGAAACTGGGTTTTAGTTTGTTTCGCAGAGGCCGAGTTTGCAAGGCCGGCAAAAAACAAATGAGTAAGCTGAAATACAAAATCTGTGTGATGTGCAGTTTGTCCGGGTTCAATAACTCGGGAGTCATGTTTTAGGTGTTCCGGTTCCTGAAGCCAACACGGATACACAGAGATGCTCACAGACAGCAGGTACCATTATCATATCTAACAGTGCTCTAGATAGTAAGGTCCTATTTTTGTCCAGTTCGTCCGGGTTCAATAACTCGGGAGTCATGTTTTAGGTGTTCCGGTTCCTGAAGCCAACACAGATACACAGAGATGCTCACAGACAGCAGGTACCATTATCATATCTAACAGTGCTCTAGATAGTAAGGTCCTATTTTTGCCAATTACTGCATGATACTGGGTTTTATTCTCCTCAAGTTTGTTTCGCAGAGGCCGAGTTTGCAAGGCCGGCAAAAAACAAATGAGTAAGATGAAATACAAAATCTGTGTGATGTGCAGTTTGTCCGGGTTCAATAACTCGGGAGTCATGTTTTAGGTGTTCCGGGTCCTGAAGCCAACACGCTGCCAGATACACAGAAAATCTCATCCTGCTCACAGACAGCAGGTACCATTATCATATCTAACAGTTTTCTGGCTAGTAAATTACTATTTTTGGCAAGTACTGGATGATACTGGGTTTTAGTTTGTTTCAGTGGCGTAGACACCACTCCGGCCATGGCCGGACCAATAATTTAACCTAAGTGTTTAACCTAAGTGTAACAATGTGGATTTTGAAGGGGAGTGGAGCAAGATGTGCGCGCCCCTTTACTTTCAGGAAACACCCTGATCATAGCATCTAGGTCGAATTTTGTAAGTATGTACAGCGTGTCTTTTGTTCCTGTTTGCCCCTGAAATATATTCAAGTTTGCATACGGCATATATACAAGTTTGCATACGGAATATATTATATAGTAAGTATCAATCTATTACCACCAATACAGTCGGATTTTGATAATGCCAATAAGAAACGTAAAATATAACAATTTGCAATGCAAACAAAACCCGACCAAATAGTTTATCCAAAGATACACTGGCGTCATCAGGGGCAGACACCTGATGGAACTATGTATAATTATTTTTTATTGTGTACATGTGCATGTGACAGAATCATCTATTTGTAAGACATATATATATATATATATATATATATATATATATATATATATATATATATATATAAATATTTTGATTTTGGCCCTCTTTTACTCTGCACAAGCTGTATTTTGTCAGATCCTTATTCGGCGCCCTCATGGAATTGCTACACATTTCTTCACGTTTTTAGTTCTGAGAGCCTCAAAATTTGATATCGAGCATCAAGCAATAGTTGGCTTTTGGGGGCCCACGCCTGCTTGCTATATTATTCTAGCACAAATTTAATTCTTCTGTCAATTGAATTACAAAGTATGAAATCAAGTTGAACATGCTGGGACATATTGAGTTAAGTGGTGAAGTAACTTATAATAAAATTTGTGTTGTTCTTTATGCCACCTATGATGTCAGAATGAGCATTAGCCTATGATTGACATATATTCTCTTGGAGAAAAACATGCCAAAAAACCTGGAAATAATTGTACATTTTCTATTGGAGAAAGATTACTGAATTCATAAACATCAATGGCATATTAAAAAAGTATATGCACAGAAATGGGTTGGGTATGTGCATACGAGCATGGCATTAGAAAATCATCACACTTGTTAGTGTTGATTTGTTGGGTATCTAGCAGTGAATGTTATTTTTATAGATATTTTTCACTCTAATGAAGATAAAAATATTTCTGATTTGAAAGGATGAAGGTAAGATAAAAAGTGCCTGCTTCATAGTAACACATTTCCGAGCTCTGAGAGTCTCTCATTTCACTACAGAACACCTACAAGTCGTTGGTTTCTGGGGGGCCTATGGGGGCCCCAGACCCCACGTCTGTTGCATTCGTCAGTCTACCCAACTGTCCCCTCCTTTCGGAAATTTTGTGTCCTCCTCTGTGTAGTACTAGGTTGCATACCCAATGCAGGGGTATTTTGTGTTGATCTATTCTGTAACCTTTTACTAATCGCGTGCTGGGTGGTTATTATGTGTCAATAAAATATTATTTGCCATGCAGTTTTTGATGCACAAATATCATTTATATTCAAGGCGACTTTTCCTTGAAAATGCAAGAAAAAATATACCAGCTGTGAAAGTGTCTGGAAATCAGCAGTACACCAGAGAGCATCTCACAGATAGTAAATCAGCAGTACACCAGAGAGCATCTCACAGATAGTAAATTCCATTTTTTTTCACCGATTTTGTCTGACTGGTCATTCAAGGTACCCACATCACCAATGATGCTCCACCCAAGGTCAGTCTTTTGGGCATATGGCGCCTTTGAACCAACGGGAGGAGGGATCACTTCTCTTGGTATGAGTGCTTGGGTACAGTTGTATCCTATCAACAAGCCAATCGAACATGGCTTCAGAGGAAGCATACAATCAGCGATAGGGCCAAGCCTTGGCAACTTCAGGGGTCGGTATATGGTCCTTTGTGGCAGGAATGGTATCCCGCGTGTAGGTGACCGGAAGTGCAACAGTAACCAGTTCATTGTGTGCTCGTACTTGAAATCCAGAAAACTTCTCACATTCAACTAGTTCGTTAACTGAGGACATCGTTGATAGACGGAGATGTGTCTTCACCCCCCGAGAGTCCCAGTTTGTCTACAGTGGATCTGGTCACGAATGTTGTGTCTAATTGAGTGTCTAGCAAAGCATATGTTAGCATTTCAGTAGCAGGATTAGCTCGATGAGACAACCAGACTGGCACGATCATACTGCACTTCTGGTTTGACATATTGGCTAGCGTCTTCATCGCAGTAGCCAAGGTCTCAGAGTTCTTGGGCCTAATATCAACGGCAAATGCATAGCTGTGCACTGTGCAGGGATGTCGGGTGACGCTTCTCACATACTTGACATTTCTTGGGATGCTTGCAGTCTCGACCAGAGACTGCAGAGCCTGCGAGCTCTGGGAATAGCTCCGTTGCCCGAACAAAGTCTGACGGAAGCCACGAACGACACAGGTCGCACCTCAGGTTTTCCATAGACACCGGACTGTGATCCAAGCAATCAAAGCATAAGCCATGCATCTCCCCTTAGCGAAGGGTGTTAATCCGGCACTGGGAACACACTCTTGAATCATGGCGGTGCCGTTGGTTGTACAATTACAAAAAAGGTAAACAACAACTGTCAGTAACAGGGAAACACGTAACAGGGAAACGAGAATGATACTTGATTTGTTATTGATATACTTGATAGGTATTAGTAGTAAGAACAACAGCATGTAATCGACGACATGCTACCAGCAGCACAGGTGAGACCAATGTATTGAGTCAATTGTCTGTGTGGAAAACAGCCACTGTTGCATCTTACGCTGTGATAAATAGTGGTCCCTGCATAATTATATGAAGGGGAAATTTCAATGAAGCTTTTGCATGAGAAGTGAGAATGTAATCTTTTTACATTGCACAATTCAATCCGAAACAAACTCCACGGACCAGATATATGACAAGTACATAAGTACTTGAACATGAGCCAGAAGGCTACTGAGTTGATGGTATCCTCGGGGGACACATTTAACGTCCACCAGCAGTGACACCGACTCAGTGGTATGAATGTAAGTATCAATCTATTACCACCAATACAGTCAGATTTTGATGATGCCGATAACAAACAAATACAACATTTTGAAATAGAAACAATGCCCGACCAAATAGTTAAGCCAAAGACACACTGGCGTCATCAGGGGCAGACAGTGTTAAATGTAGTACTGTACCCTTGACGGGATTAGTATACAACTGCCCAACAACCTATAATTTAGAAATCTGAAACAAACCCCATGGAATGTAAGTATCAATCTATTACCACCGATAAGTGTTGAATGTAGTTGTTTCTACTGTACAACTGATGAAATTGTTGTTTATGGATGGACTATATCCATAACAGATATATGAACAGATATATGACAAGTACATAAGTACCTGGTCACAAGCCAGAAGGCTACAGAGTTGATGGTATCCTCGGGGACAGATTTAAGGTCCACCAGCAGTGACACCGACTCAGTGGTATGAATGTATCAATCTATTACCACCAATACAGTCAGATTTTGATGATGTGAATAACAAACGCAAAATACAACATTTTGCAACAGAAACAAAGCCCGACCAAATAGTTTATCCAAAGACACACTGGCGTCATCAGGGGCAGACAATGCGTTAAATGTAGTTGTTTCTAATGTACACCTGATGGAATTAGTATACAACTGCCCAGCAATCTATGAAACTAATTGAGAAATCCGAAACAAACCCCATGGAACAGATATATGACAAGTACATAAGTACCTAATCACAAGCCAGAAGGCTCATGTTCATTGACTTAATTCATGATTCGTGCGACTCCAAAGCTAGGATGGCTGATGACCAAGTGAAGAACTTGACATCTCAAGGCTCCTTCCCGTGCAATATGCCATGAGAATATGAAGAGAGTATTTTTCATGAATTGACTTCATGTAAACACGTTAAAATCATGGATCTGATTATTTCAACAATATTATTAAGAAGAGGTAAATTCTATATCACAGCACATCAGCTAGGAATTCCTAATGTATATGTCGAGTATCAGATTTCAAACCAATTGCTCTTATCTGGCTTTTGGACAGAATTCATCATTCTTTACAGGACATATATCAGTGTTTGCCCCTAGAATCATGGTAACCTGCCCCTAGAATCATATTTTTCCCCAAAAAATCCAATTTGCATAGAATCAACACATTTCCTAGCTTCAATTGCATGACCAAATAGTGTTGTTTTTCCATCTAAAATCAAGCCGAAACATAACCAAATGCTTGAAAAATGTATGATTTCTGAGCACCAGACATGGGGCGATTAAATTAACTTAATCATTAACTTTCAATTCAATTAAGTTAAGTTAATTAACTTAACTTAATCAATTAATTTTCAAATGTAAAATTAACTTAATTGGATTAAGTTAATTTTCGTTCAATTTTAATCAAAATTCAATTAAAATACAATTAACTTTTGACTAATTTCATTACTTATAAAATGCAGCGGTGTTATATTGACACTCCATTTGGCTGCACGGGATATAGCTTGTTGTCTATGTTATTTCAATGATTTTTTAAACGTCTTTGTTGAGAATGTATCTTGGCTTGTCAAAACGAATGCTACACAAACAATTAAATTTACAATGCAAAACAATGGATACATGAGCAATTGAGGCTCTCACTGTTTTATCACCAGATTGATCTGATATCCCAACATATGATCAAACATGAATTACACTTCCAAGCTTCACACAGCGGGTTGCGAGTGGGAATGGACTGGAGGGAGGGTGAGACGCACAGGGTTGGGGAGAACGGGCTGGGTGGGTGGGTGATGGGGGGAGTACGGAAATGATCGATGACTGTGTGTGTTAGGCGGTCTGTAGTGTCCAGTGATCAGTGACTGTGAAAGCCAAATACAGTTCATATCAATAATAAAAAAAACGATGTTGTTACAAATGGTTGAGAATTTGCTTCAATGTTTGTGATCAGCAGAGAGCATCCTACGAATAATTAACTTAACTTAATCAATTAAGTTTATGAGGTTAACTTAACTTAATCAACTAATGATGCAAAAACGGATTAACTTAACTGAATTCAGTACAATATTATTGTACTGAACTTACAGCTCTATTTGCAGAGTTTTGTAGTTTATTTAGGATACATCAAGGCATTTACTTGCCGTATTTAATTTCTGAGGAGACACAATTGTGGCTACTTTAGTATGCCATTACATGTATGTCTACTTTAATTATATATTATATGTTTATAATCTAGAAACCATGATCTCTTTTTATCATGTGTATGTCCACCATGTTTTTTTCTCAGCTTCTCATAGCGATACCTCAGATGATCTACTTATTCCGTCCAAGTGCGCAGAAACCAATAACTCGGAAAGGTCTCTTGCACTTGTTGCAAGCAAATTTTTCACCCGATGGATCGAACATCAGGGACGAGGAAGATCGAATGTACGCAAAATTTGTAGCATACACGAAGGAAGTGGCAGAATCGGCTTTACTTATACTACAAGTGTTTTGTTTACGACCGTTGAATGACTTGAACACAAGCACTTGTGATTGGTCGGAAAAATATGGCATTCGGGAAATTTTGGCGGGAAACTCCATAAAAAGGTCCATCGATGCAGCTCTGAATTTATAATAAATAAATATATTACAATGGTGTGGAGTTACAAAGATATATTACTAATCACATATGAATGGGAAGTGCTGCCTTCAACTGCGAAAAGTAATAAATACATTGGATCATATTTGATAAGTCAGATTATGGTAAAATTATAAATCGACATATATTTTTAATGCAAACTATAATTTGGGTCACAATAATCTTGTGATTTTCCTCAAAAAAATTATATTGTATTAAAGAAGAAGTACTAAAAATATATTTTATTATATCAGTCACTCATTAATGAATCTTTATTAAACAATCCCAGTATACTTACTGTTTCTTCAAGTAGAAAAATTTCAACTTTATTTGTTTCTCCGTCCTTGGAAATGTCTTTGCCATCTGTTTGAAGATTAGATTCCTTCCTTTTTTCTCTCTCTTCCAACGATTTTCTGTATGTCTTTGTATAGGCTGATCATACCTATTTATACATTTGAAAGTAGTCATGTATTTGCTTATAGATATCATGTCATCATTTTTAAAATATAGCAATGTACAATGCATACTTTGTTGGTGTTTACGCAGAAATTAACAATAAATAAATTAATCAGTTAAACGAACATTCAATTTGAACTTGAGCATATTATGAATATATTAATAACATTTATCATAATTGTATTACCCTGTGCTCCATCCATACTTCCTTCTGTCGTTTCACCAACAACTTCATTACCTTCGCTTTCTTGGACATCTTCGTCATCTGCATTCAATTGTATTTACATATACATTGATATATTTTATTTATATTTCGATTTATATATAAAATAATTATATTCTATTGATGATAAATTTCAAAACATCATTTGATGATAATTATGACCAACAGTTACTTGCAAACAAGTAATTGATGAAGTTCTTACCGGAAACAGATTCTGGATTTTCACAAAGGTCTGTCAATATAATTATTATATCATATATAAAAACAATGTATACATGAAAGTATAGTATTACAGGCTTCAAAATCTATGATATACACATATTTTATTTCCTTATTACATAGCTTTCCAAGTCAAAAAAAATCACATGAATATTTTTTATAAATATAAAACATTACCTTTTTTCTACGAGCTGTGAGACGTTTGATCATAGCATTCAGTTGATCACCACCATCTAAGGAAATGAGATATATACACATAAAATAAATGATAATGAACATGAAAACAAATATATATATAATATTATTTATTCAAGAAAATATTTATTTTTTCAACAAAATGCCAGTTATATATGATATCAATCAAATTACCTGGTGGACCTTTAACGCCATCACATCATCAGATGATGTATCACCTAGAAATTTGCAAATATTGAACTCACATACTTTTCAATCATAATTAATTTATATTCATTATGAATGTCTTGAGTAATTCAAGATTATAAAGCTTACTAGATAAATCGATGTTTGACACATAATCTTGAAGTTCTAAATGTGAACATTATGATTACGATAAAAAAAAACTCAGTCCGCATTTAACTTTTTGAAATATAAATCGAATCAAGAGTTTGCTGCTACATTATTAAAAAATATCTGTGGTTGATAGGTATTAACTATTAAAATGCAATAAAATGACATCTATTGTTCTTTCAGTCAATCTCGATTGTAAAGCATGTCATACATTACAAAAGACATGTTAGATGATAGACTAACAATTACTTGATCAAAAGTACATTTTATTGCATTGAAAACACGTGAAAGTGTATAAAATTCATATCACAAATTTTAATCTATTGTTATTTTAACCTTGTTGAGCATTATTATATTCATCACTATAAATATCACTAAAATTTGGTGTTTGTTTCAAGTTACGATTTGGTGTGTTTGTTTTTGGTGTGTTTGCATATGGTGTGTTTGTTTCTCAACTTATACGCTATTCCAGAGCTAGTTGTAAATATGAGGACTTTGTCTATCGAAGTGCCCAGCTAGTCTCTAAACTGCTGCGACAAGGATATGTTATACCAAGACTTATAGCTGCATTTAAGAAATTCTATGGACGTCATCGTGATCTGGTTGACAAATACACCAAATCCATGTCTGCCATGCAACTAGATCTATTTTCATGTTAATTTTGGGGAATTCATGACGGGTGCCACTAGTGGGGCAGGAAATGCTCACTCTTTCCGGAACACCTGATTTCACCTCCTAATGGCCATTTTTGGGGGTTCATGAGTTTCCCTGTCATTTTTGTTTTCTCTCACTTTGTATGCCTGATATGACTTTCTGTCCTCGGACTATGAGATTGGATAACGGACTCTGTTTTGTTTGCTCGGAATACTTAATACTGGGTATTGATTCCACGTCTATTTACTTATTTATTAGCTCATCGGCTGTAAGCCGTAGAGCTATTGGGATGGATTGACACGGTGTCTGTCGTGTCTGTCCCATGTTTTCCTGACCCAAATCTTTCAGAATCTTCTCCGCCGAAAGTGCTATAGCTATTGTACCCAAACTTGGCATACTGTTCGCTTATTGAGTGCTCTGCAAAGTTAAGTATGCTTAGGTGAAAATTCCAAAAGTTTCCTGGAGAAATGTAACGATTAAACATTAATTTTACTATACATGTGCTCTTCTTTATACATACGGGTTGTCGGTGGAAGGTCAGCGCATGCGCAGAGGGGACATTTCAATTGCAAATGGCGAATGTTTGTTTACCTTCGAACTTCCATCAAGAAACACGATTTATCGGGTCATAACAGTTCTGACAGAAGCGAATACCTGTGTTTTGTGCGAATCAGTTGTTCACGTTTTAAATTCCACTGTAGTCTGTATGTCAAAGCACAAATATATTTGTTTTGCAGTGTTTAAGGGAAGTACGGCCGGAAAATTTCCGATGTTGGTTAATTTATTTCCGTCAAACTTTCCGAATCTTTCCGACCAACGACGATTTAGCCTATCTACAGAGAGGTGTTTACATCCATATATCGACCAAGAAATGCGATTTGTCAGGTCATACTATCTTTGACAGGAGCAGTACCTGTACGTTTGGTGTATCAATTGTTACTATTTTCGAAAATATACTGTGGTATCATATCAAAGCGTAAATATCTTAGTATTTGCCGTGTTATTCTCTTATGATTAATTCGTGAGGTACTATAAGCTCATTGGTGGATAGCCAATCAATGGAGAGCCTAACCTTCGGCTATCAACGAAAATTTCCTAATATGGATCAACAGAATATGGCTAAGTTATCGAAAACAACCACGAACTGATGAAGACATAATCAGATAATACCGGACAAAATTCATGTGTTATTTCAGTGACAGCTGTTGCATAAAGTTTCGGGAACAAATCGGTTTACACTAATTAGCAAACTTGGGAAATTTTATGGAGCGTCTAAGGCGAAATTCAAGTCTCATTGAAAATCATAACGTTCTCATCGTAACTTCCTATCTGTCATCCAAGAACTGTTGATTATTGTGCGTCATTCCTTTTCGCCTCACATTTTCTTTTTGAATGAACAAAAAAAAAAAAAGTTTGCACACACTTTGCCATGGAAAAGTACCAACATACCGTACTGTAGCCTAAATAATACATAAACATGAATACATACCATTAAAGTATGTGAATAACACATAGTAAATAATTAATGAAATTTTGTAATTGAAATAACAATAAAACACACATGAGGGAGAGCACACTTTTATACCGATGTTCATCACTGGAATTTTATGTATATTGGCACGAGAAAATATTATAACACATGATAAAGTACACAAAACATCACAGTTATTCCAATAAAGGTCTTTTGTAACGCATTGGTGGCAAGACAAGTGGGGTGTTAGGAGGTACTGTAAATGGGTAAGTTTCGCGGGGGATAAAGTTTCGTGGATTTGGGTGTGAGACAGTTTCACGGGGAAGATGTTTGATCACCTTGATATTTCAATATTGAGGTATAAATATAGTATGAATATTAATTGGGCAGTTTTTTGTTTTGTTTACAAAACCTTGAAAGCTGGATAGATATGGGGAATCATTATATTGCAAATTTTTTGGAAGATGGTCAAGGTTAAGTCCACATTGAATGTGGGAATTGATTCATAGCGACACAACTTGAGGATAGAGCTTAGTATTTTATGATGAACATATGCTCATGTACATGATAATGAGATCTATGCACCACATACACCTATCTATATCAGTTTAATGAAATATTCTGGTCGCCTGCCGATGAGCTACAGGGCCCTTGGTCCTATGTTCATATTTCAAATCATGCAATTGATAAATAGTTCTGTATGTGATATATATTTATGACATACAAAAATTAATGGTATTAATAACAGGTCTATCATAATTGTATTAAAATTGTATTTGTGTGCTTCACACAAACTTTCCCATCCCAACATATTTCCGCTGGCCACAAAATAATTCTCTCCAGTGTAGGTTACTTGTTCTATTTGTATCAAAGTGCACCGTGGCACATATCTACACCTCCTGACAGAGTGAGGAGCAAATTCGTTGCTGAGCTCCTGTCGCAATGTTGAAGAGCCCGGCGGCCGAGTCGAATAGGTGAGGGGGAGACACTGTGTGAAGTGGTCGTGGGTGTACAGCTGTTTCATATATAAGAATATAATTTTAGAAAATAATGACAACTAAAATATCAACTTGTGTTTGCAAAATCAATGCTAAAATATATTTTTGACTCTCACCTCCAACGAGCAGATCGGCCGCACTTTTCAAACATTCTTCAGCCTCCTTGTTGCTGTTCCCTTGAGACATGATGAACCTGAATGTGAAAATATCATGTCATCCATAAGTTCTTGGAAGATGTGTCCTTGGTGGAGGCGGAAACAAAATTCCTTGGGTGGTGAACTGTTGATAATGAAACTCAATGGAAGAGTCATCCCAGAGTTACTTGCTTACCGATCTGAAAGAAGATACGTACCAGTCGCACCGCACTGAATAACATCCAATAACAAATTTCGATTTATGAAAAGCTTTCTGGTCGCTGACGACCGCATGGATGTATGCCCCATCATTGTTAGACATCCAATGGTGTCAGTTACCTGTACCTCCAGCATTGCCGAGATCAGAAATTAATTAATCCATCTTTTGGTCCCTAAACAACAAAATAGTATTGCCGGCATACAACATAAGTGGACAAAAGTTAGATGTGGTAAGATCGTTTGTGTGTACAAGGAAACTCCAAGGCCCTAGTATAATATTTTGAGTTATTCCAGTTGGGTAACCATTTCTGAATCCTGATTGGAGTGGATACATGATATTGTTGTATTTACGGTGATCTACAATCTAAACATGTTGTGTACTCTATTTTTAAGACGAAAGATATCGGTTTGTCCCGAGAAAATTGCTATCTGGAAATCAATCCCAACAGTGGCAGTGATAATCTTACCCGAGTGATAACTGATGACATATTTATTGACTGATTGACTACTGATGACTCAATGGTGTGAACTGAGTGAATGTGGATGACTTAATGTTATAGACCTGACTTCTGACACAATGATAAAGACAATTGCCAATACATGTGTGTCGTTATATCCTGCATGTGTGAAAACTTAGCAATGGACATATTAGTCATTATCTTATAAAAAACATTTTATAATGCTAGGTATAGGCTAGCATAGGCTACATACATGTACATGTATAGGCCTACACTGGTACTAGCATACTGGCACCACGCGCCAAAGATTCACGTCCTTTTGAATTTTAAATCTCAGTGAATCTACAGCAAACTTGAGCAAAAACAGTAGCATTCATAGGTCTACAAGTCTAGTAGATCACCCCAGCGGTCGTAGGCGACAAGAAAGCATCCCGGTAGTTATCAAGTTGGGCAATGAATTTGAGCTGCTGTATCACCCTGGGTCATAATGATGGCGATACCCGTGACATACGGAACTCCTAGATCTGCTGTACACTGAAAACTTCAGTGACTTACAATCACCAATAAGAAGTCACATGGCCTAAAAACTTTTACGTGTTGATGTTTTGTGATTAAAAGGTTTGCTAAATGTCCAGGACTATTGGTCCTATTTCTTTGGTCTCCTTCCCTCAGCAAAACCATATGCAATCTGAACTTTATGGGGTAACAACACACAATGAAATTGAGTATATTGCTGACCAATATTTATGCTAGCGAGTAATGAGGTGGGAGATGTTGGCTGACAAGTTGCCTTGTTTTTCAACAGGATAGTGGCTCTACATACATTGATGAAGCCCAGAATACGACCTCGCCCAAACCAAAACCAAAGAGACCATCAAGGCCCTGCAAATTTTGCTCTCTGTTTTTCACTAGCGTCAGAAGATACATTTCTCTGAAACATAAAGACGAACCAGAAGTTCAGAAGGTTTTAGATTGCTCAGACAGAAATGCAAAAAGCAAAGCTTTTGCCCAACTAAGGAAAGACGGAATTTTCAAAATCAACCGTGAGAGAGTACTAGAGGAATCTCCAGCTATCATACGTCAGAGAGAAACTGAGGGGAAAGCGGTCGTGTGTCCGAATTGCTGTGGATTTTATAAATGTGACACCTTTCGAAAACACGCGAAAATATGTTCACATCCAAGCAAACCAGTCAAAGGGACCGATATTAACGATATTTCGGAGCAAAACAGAACATCCCAAGAAATGATTTCATGAAAAAAATTGTCAGTGACATGGATACAGACGATGTTGGCCTGTACCTGAGGGAAGATGATCTGATACTAACTGTTGGGCAAATTGTTTACGACGCGAGAAAACCAAACAAGGAGAAAAGAAGCCCGGACAAAGTCCCGCACGGCGATGCGAAGGTTAGCACGTCTGGTCCTAGAAACATCAAACGTATCGAGCCTTAGAGATTTGTTTGATATCGAGAATTTCGAAGCATTGGAGGAGCAATCAGAGTGGTGTGTCGAACAAATGACAAAGATGTTAAATCATTGGCTGGTCTGGCTGTCGCCATAGGGAATCTTTTGAAGAAAATTACCAAAGATCTGTCAGTTGACCTGTCCCCGTCAAAAGATCAGGAACTAGTAAACAAAATGAAACAGTTCCGTGACACACTTGACAACAGATGGTCAAAAAATTTCAGTTGGGCAGAGTATGCATTATTGGAAAAACGACAGAGGGAGAATAGGAACCGACTTCTCTACCAAATGAACAAAATCTAGACAAGTTACGTCATCATGTTGACAATGAGATTCAATTGAGTAAACAATATATCGTTTTCCATTGTTGGTTGAATTTACCAACTCATATGATTATTTCCACTTTGAAACTATATATTCGATCATGTTACGGTGTCGCAAGTTAACAGGCATTGGTGAAGTACGTGATAGAGCGGAGTTATTATAAAACAAGTTCAAAGCAAAACATGCTTGGGTACTCAACGAAATAAAAGACAAATGCTTGTAAATTCATTACATTGTTTAAACCTGCTACAAGTTTAACAGTATTTTGGAAATGGAAACAAATTAAACTAGGGATATATCTGGTTGTGAAATAATTGATATGTGAATATTTGTGAGAGAACAATTGTCTAAATGTCGTATCGGAATGACTATCCCACGTCATGTAAATGTTTGATTTAACTATTTCAGACAACAATTTTCGCCACTCAGCTAATCTCCGGCTAAACGATACAAGACGCATTGAACCTGAGAAAGCTGGCAATCTTGAAGCAATCCTGAAAGCTATAATGAAAGCGTTTTGGTCCATGAAGTATAATGACCGGAACGTCTGGCTCTTTCATCAAGTCAAAGAAGAAGAAGAAATAAAGCTTAACGGCACTTTGGGCTCAAGAAGGCCATTTCAGTGCCAAACAAAGATATAGAAGTAGTATCAAGAATGATAAAACCGCAAGTTCTACAATTGAAAATTTGTAATGAACAGTAAAAGCTTACAAAGTTAGTGGTGAAGAATTGATGACTAGATCTAGACTCAAAGGCGTTGACTAGAATTTATGTGTCTAAAAATAAACATATTTCATAAATATTAAAATCCTTGAAAAGTTTGTATATGGATTGACACTCGTAGAACATGCGACGAGTGTCAGCCAAATCTTGACAATGTACCAGGACATGTTCAACGGTCAGCCACTCTCGACAGGGCACACACAAAAGAATTGAAGTCCAGAAAAAGACAAGAGAAGATGAAGGTCGACCAAACAGCATAAATGTGTGTGAGATGTTCGATTCCAACAATCAGGAGCAGATTGTGTGTACTTTTCACCCCAAAAATGACAAGGCCATCACAGCCTTGATGCGCACGACATCGGAGTCTGATTGAATTAGTCGCAGACCAACAAGGAAGCAATAAGTTAACAGGTACAACAACATTGCATAATTGCTCGATGTATTACTGCTAAATTTAAATACTCATGAAGTACACACACGGTACATACAGTAGTAGTTGAAGTTTGAATAACAAGTATTTTGTCAGTCATACCATAATTGCATGTGATCTCTGAAAATGAGCTATGCTGAACTGGGAGGAGAGCAATGTGAGAAGTGTGACGAATGTAAAAAAAGAACAAACACAAGCACAATCATCCATTGTCAACTGAGAACACAAAGTATTCAGACCCTTGAGATCTCTGCAAGAAGCACACTGACCACAAAGACAACTATGAGAAATCCCGACGTATGTATGAACTTGACGGATCAACTGCAACCAGCCCAGACACTGTGTCCAGAAATGTTGTTATGGAAAAGGTTTGGTTACTCGTGAACTTGTAGAAGACGTTATGTTCGACATGCCGGTGACAACATAACAAAGGTTTGTTTACATAGGGAAACCTTTATACGTCAGCCCTTTATTACATTAAAAACACTCTTTCCGGAACACCTGATTTCACCTCCTAATGGCCATTTTTGGGGGTTCATGAGTTTTCCTGTCATTTTCGTTTTCTCTCACTTTGTATGCTGATATGACTTTTTGTCCCCGGACTATGAGATTGGATCACGGACCCTGTTTTGTTTGCTCGGAATACTTAATACTGGGTACATGTGTATTGATTCCACGTCTATGATGTCACATTTGAACGTTTTCGCAACGGCAAAATGAATTTCCTGCAAATTTCACAGATTTATTGGGTGTATTTTTTTTTATTCATCTGCCTAAATAACATATAAGTATATTCAATAAATGGCACATAACTTGTGATTATTATTATTTATATGACATGTCTATGCATATATTTCGGCCGTAGGCAGTTCTCTGTTATGTTTTACTGGGGAGTGGGTGATTCCCCAGCTGTTGCCTTCACGGTAGGAAATAGGGTGATATGATCCTTTTAATGGATGCAAACATTGAACAGCAGAATGTCCCCGAGGATACCCTCAACTCAGTAGCCTTTTGGCTTGTGATTAGGTATTTATGTTCGTGTGCACTTAAGTGTACTTTGTATACTTGTGTACTTACAGTTGTGCCATAGATAGGGAATTGTTAGCACTATTAGAGGATGATAACTATAATTGTGTGGCGTCCGCACTTCTGAGCGGCGTTTGATAAAAAAACGTGATCACGTTTGGATATATCGGACAAGGTACGAGGTTTTTATTGTTGCCAAAGATCATACGCCGAGTCACAAACTCAACAAGTTCTTTAAATTCATGTGCATTTATGTGCCTTTTATTAAAGTCATCAAATTCAAGACTCTTAAGGCCTCCTTACCACTGTTCCCACTCCAGTTAAATTTGCAGGCCAGTCCAGTAGTCAGTACCGCACACATTATTTGTCCCATCACATCCTTCAAGGCGAGACATCCAAGGGAGGCGATGTAACCAACCTACAGAAAAATGCAACATCCAACAAGTACAATTTCAACATAGATCTAAAGGATTTAGGTTAATTTGAACCTATATTTGATTACATTTTAATTTAATTTAGACAAGAACCAAATAGAGTATGGTTCTGCTTTTACCATTCATGTCATGAAAAAAATGAGTGAATGCTTAGGCAAGCTTCATACATATGTCAATAAATTTATTGGTGAATTTTAGACATTCCCAGAAAAAAGGAAAAATACACAAATGAGAAAGACTACCAACACCAGTCTAATCAAGCATGTGTCAGTCGCAGAGCGACCACTAAAATGTACCACCGGACCACCGGCATCGGTGTTGGCTTATGTCTCACCGGCCGGTCTGATCTGAGCATGCGGTTGGTCCAGTTGTTCTGTCCCGTCTGTCCCGTCTTTGTAAAAATGATATTTTATAAGAATACACTTCTATGATTTTTCCTGCTCAAAACCTTTCCTCATAGATCTAGATCTATTAAATTTCTTAGCGAATAAAGATCATGAATACCGTGGACTTGCTTGGATTCCTGTGATTTTATTTGTGTCCAACATTTAATATTGGGGTTACGGTTGATTGCCAACTTTTTCAGTTTTCAAGATAGAAATATGGTTTTGTGTCAAATGGAAACAAAAAAAAATTCAAATGATCCGACCAGGCCTTATGGCCAGTTATGGCCAAAAATCATATAAAGTTTTGTGTTGAACTTGAATATAGATCTACTACTATTAAAAAATCGGAAACACAATCTAGACTGTCTTCGTACTCTCCCCAGCTGGCCACCAGCGGCTAGCCGCGGGCAAACACGTGCGCCAAGAAGGCCGAAAGTGAAATTCCGTTCCACACTATATTTTCTGCATTGAATTGACTGTAAATTGGTTCTCAAGATAGGAAATGCACTAAACGCGCTTCTTACCCAAAGATTTCCCATCAAAGATAATGTTCAACAAGCCTCTACAATTAAATTTTGCTGATTTTGTGGTCTGCGTGTCCGTCTTGTGAAGAAAAAGGAAGAAACACGAGATGGCGCAACAAGCACATCTTCGGTTCTTGGGTCGCAACAAGCACATCTTCGGTTCTTGAACAATGTTCTTGGGTCGAAAATAATATTGATTGCGCATCTTTTACGAGAAAACAATGTTCTTTGCACGACATTAAATATTTTCGCGAAAACAACGTTCCTTACGCGCAAACAATATTTGTTGCTTGTAAGCAGTTATTCTTTGCGGGAAAACAATTTTCAAGTGAACACTGGTAAAGTAGGCGATATCTTAGGTTTATTGTATCATTTATATTCATTTATTCAGGTTATAATTCAACTGCATTGCATTAGTATATTATTCCAAGCTAAATTCTAGTAACGATTTCGATATAGTTGTTGATATGGTTCGAGAGTAGCAGAAAGTCTATATAAGGAATCGCCTGACCCGGTTTAGGGGTAATTTTCCAATCTAGGTCATCACTTATGAACAAACTTTGACAGCTGTTTGATAGCTACAACGTACAAGTTTCGGTAACTATATTTCATTGTTTTGAGCTGATATCTGAGTATGGAAATAGATTTGGACAAGTAATTCACCCCCACAGTCTGGTGTTGAATGACTGTCAATGAGCTATTGACGATAGTAACCACTCGGCCATCTCACAGAGAGGGTGAGATGGCCGAGTGGTTACGTGCGAGCGCTTGGTAGCTCAAATCAAACCAACAGCTATCGCCGACGTGGGTTCGATCCCACGTCGGGCCGCATGTGCGGTAATTGTAGGGGGATTTTCTCCCTGCCCTCACACCTGGCAGTGTGCCCGTGACTCGGATATCACGTAAAATGGAGGTCCCATCTCTAAAAAAATGTTGTAAAGGGATGTAAAAGACCCCTCTGAGAACGACATGTACCCTGGCAGTGACCACTCTCAGAGGACTAAATTCCAAACTGTGAAGCGCTTTGATAATGTGTGTAACGTTGATAAAGCGCTATAGAAGAACCGATTATTATTATTATTATATATTTTCGGTTATCTTCTTTCGGGTATACAGGTTGATTTTCGGTAACAGTTCCGGTTACCTGTTTCGGTAGACAATCTATTCGGTATACTCGGTCACTTGTTATATATTCTATCAGTTTATGTATTATTTATGTCAGCTGCGCGCAGCCTGACAATACTATATATGGGTCACTCAATAAAAAGTCATATATGTTGGGATATATATATAGGCCATTTATTAATTAATGACAGATGATATTATTGACCAAACACGAATATACAATGTAATATGTTAGGTGTCTCATGTGTATGAAAACTATGAATACCGTTAGATAATACCACCCCGAAGGGAAAGGTGGGGGCAAAGTTAGGCCCTTACAAGCTATACAAACATACAAGAATACATGGAATAGTAATTGACATACACAGACTAATGTTACTGATTCATTCACACCCCATGGTGTGAGACAAAAACTTACTTAGGATCTGACACAAGGAACTCAATTATACACACATATACACACACATGTAGTCATTGTCCACACCACATGGTGAGACAGAACATGTGTTACTCATTAGAACAGTAGAAACGGTGAATGGACTACATTCCTGGACAACTTACACCCATACCCCATGGTATGGGACTGTACACTTTGAACAAATCATACAAAGAAAACCTAACAAGACAGAAATGGTCGTTATCCACACCCCATGGTGTGAGATTGGACCATATAACTATTGTAAATACATTGGGAAACCCCCTGGTCTGCTCCTCCTGGCCGCAGCCAACATTTCTTATTTTTTTATAGACGTTGCTGCGTCCGGGGTCATGGTGGGGCAAGAGAGGTATGGATAAATGATCATTAAGAAAACAAGAATCATATATAGTTCAATTTTGTTTTTTATTTTCATTTATTTACTTATTTATTATCAGTTAGATTTTTTTATATATTTTAAAAATATACTATTTAATACTTATACATTTTATAACATTCTTTTGACAGATGACAGCTGACCGAGACATAGACCTCATGGTAGGCCATATGATTTTAAAATTGTTTAATATCTTTTGAAAATAATCAATTTCTGAAATCTCTGATTCAGTTTTGTTAATATATGTATTCTTGTAATGTATAAATGGCATGTTCATCTTGTACCTTTCTCAGGAGATGTCAACCTTGTCTCTTGTTTACACTGGACCAACCCCAGGAACTAATATACCAATTTTTACAGAATGTATTCATCAGTCTTACAATTTTAGTTAGACCAAAATAATATAAATGAGAATTATCCAATCATTTTGTTATTATTTTAGATAGACCAAAATAATATAAATGAGAATTATTCAATCATTTGATGTTTTTCCTCTACAGGAACCTGTGGCTGCTTTTTATACATATGCAACCCAGACGTTTTCAGCGAAGCCTACCTCCAACACCTCCCAGAAGTTACCCCCTCAGAAAGATCTTTACTCGCGTGTTTCATCATAGAAACAGTTGTTTCTCATTGTACATACACCTATATGTAAGTGATTTTTTTTACAATTCTTCCGGTACCCTGAGTTGGATGAAACCAAAACACAATAATACACTTTACAATCGCAAGCCGATGTTCTAGTATCACCTTACTTCGGAGTTGGGGTACTTTTGAGTGTTTACTGACGCATAACCAGAGTAAATTCATGCATTATTAGTCCTGGTGGGTTCATTTCTTACGGTATACAGAATCGGTGACCATGATTGTGAATAAACTAAGAAAGCTAGGGAACCTGTATATTGTCAATAAATACATAACTATATCCCATACTCTATGGTGGCATTGCTTTGTTTGTTCACACAACATAGTCGAGTTATTTGCAATGTCTTAGCAACCTACTGTCACATTTTCCTCCAAAGATCTCATGCCCCAACTCCCAATAATTCGAGGGCGCCAATGTTCCTCCGAATAATTCAGGTACTCTTAACCCCCGTGAAAACAGGGTCCGTTATCCAGTCTCATAGTCCGGGGACAGAAAGTCATATCAGGCACACGAAGGGAGAGAAAACAAAAATGACAGGGAAACCCATGAACCCCCCCCCCCCCCCCCCAATGGCCATTAGGAGGTGAAATCAGGTGTTCCGGAAAAAGTGAGCATTTCCTGCCCCACTAGTGGCACCCGACATGATTAACATGAAAACTAACATGAAAAAAGATCTAGTCGCATGGCAGACATGGATTTGGTGTATTTATCAACCAGATCATGATGACGTCAATAGATTTTCTTGAACGCGGATATAAGTCTTGGTAAAACGTATCCTTGTCGCAGCAGTTTAGAGACTAGCTGGGCACTTCGACAGACTGTCATATTTGCAACTAGCTCTGGAATAGTGTATAAGTTGAAAAACAAACACACCATACGCTGGTGACATAGGAATGTCGCTGCTTAGAAAAGGCATATGACATATAATATGTAAAGTGACAATGAGTAGTTTTGGGATAAATAAATTTAAATACCAGATATATTTACATGCATGTGTGGAATGAAAAATACTCAATCAGAGCCAGAGAGAGCTCAGAATCTACCACAGAACATGAAAAAGGCTCTGGCTTCTGGGGCCCTTGAGCGGGCCACACACCCCACGCCGTGTAAGCTACTACCTATCCACCTCACTTAAGAACCTTACAACCTTAGAACAGCCTTAGAATGGTAGGACTATTAGAACCTTAGAACAGCCTTAGAATGGTAGGACTATTAGACCTTCCTTTCTTTGAGAATATATATCCTTCATTTATAACAGAATTAAGCAGACGTCTAAAGTAGAATTCTAGTTATTGATTTCACAAGGTACAGTTGTAAAATACACCTTAGAAACCCACAAGAGAAATTAAATTCAAAAAGTTTCTCATGGGCCTTACGGCACCCCCCGTATCCCCAGACCGCATAAGGCTTCGCTCGCTGCGCTCGCTCAAACTATTTCAAGACTATGTAAATTTGAGAAGAGCACACCCCCCCCCCCTATTAAAAAATCCTAGATCCGCCCCTGTCCTTCTCCGCCAATATTCCCTAACGGTGTATGTAGATGCGTTCAAAGGCATTTACGAGATACATAATGGGGCACCAATTACGTTAGACCATGAGGCTCTAGCCCACTCCAGTGAGCTGATGGCCGGCATATCGATTACGTGAACAACAAATACGACAAAGGTATATTCGTAAAGGAAATAATTGCGTTCACATTACTATTTATATTTCATTCACGTATTTATTAACGTAATGGTTTATTTATGTTCATATTTTTATTGCTTATTTACTCATACAATTATTCTGTTTCTTATTGGTAATATAATTGGTATCATTATATTTAGAACATTATTGTTTTTATAGATCCGTCCGATCGTCAAAAGCCGTCGCAGTCCATCAGTCAGTTTCTCGAGAGGTTCGACTACTCCATAGGCGATTGCAGCAGCGAGGACTTGACGCATATTATCAGTAGCCTTTTGGCTTGAGATTAGGTACTTATGTACTTGTCATATATCTATTCCATGGGGTTTGTTTCGGATTTCTAAATTATTTTCATACTTGTAGGTTGTTGGGCAGTTGTATACTATTTCCATTAGGTGTACAGTAGAAACAACTACACTTACAACACTGTCTGCCCCTGATGACGCCGGTGTGTCTTACGATGAAGTATTTGGTCGGGCTTTGTTTATATTGCAAAATGTTGTAGTTTACGTTTGTTATTTGAATCATCAAAATTTGGCAGTATTGGTGGTAATAGATTGATACTTATAATCAATCTCGCTACGCGTCCACGTGATGATGCACGCACTTTCCAAGACGATAGCCGGCACTCCACGTGTTCTCACGATGCCGACCTTCATCCGCAAGGATATGCTCCTTTCCGCACATTGTCTCTACATAGGGATGATGAAACACAAGGAGTTGTGTTGTGTTAGAAAATGATATATACTGAATATTGTCATGACCCTAAATTTGACCTGAGTCAAGTCAGAGCAAAAACAGGCTAATATCTCGCTTGTTATCATCTTTACAACTTACTAATCCATAGTGAACATATAGGAAATGATATATGCTGAATATTCTAGTTAAGTTCAATTTGACCTTTGACCTGATATTCCAAGGTCTGAGAACATAATGGCAAATATCTTGCTCATTATTGACTTCAGAGCTCAGGAATTAATTGTGGAAATATAGGAAATGTTATAGCTCGAATATTCCCATGACTCTGAAGTTGACCTTCGGCCTTATTTTCAAGGTCAGAGCACAAAATGGCAAATATCTTGCTACTTATTGACATTACAGTTTAGGAATCAATTGTGGACATATAGGAAATGATATATGTTGAATTGTGACGAAGGGGCATATGTTTTGTATTATGTACTTTGTGTATATGTAAGTATCCATCTATTACCACCAATACAGCCAAATTTTGATGATTATATCAGTGTAGGCCGGTTACCACGTTATTTCCCCGTTGAGTATCACCCGAGCGTTGCCCCGTGTCAGTGTGTAGTACTAACTGCTCAACCTGTACACTCACAGTAGTGTCCATATACTGGCTTCCACTGAA
This sequence comes from Terebella lapidaria, assembly GCA_949152475.1. Classification (NCBI taxonomy): domain Eukaryota; kingdom Metazoa; phylum Annelida; class Polychaeta; order Terebellida; family Terebellidae; genus Terebella; species Terebella lapidaria. Next base: position 25,452,329 of record OX424568.1, on the reverse strand, counting down.
GGCATAGCTAGTTACATGTGAATAATTACTGCTTGATAATGCTACTCATCAGGCATTCTTACATATTTACATGTCCTTACTAACAGACAACAAAAACAGTCTCTATTTCCTAACTGGCGGTCGATACTGACGCAGACTAAGCGGCGATAAGCATCATTGTAGATATAACGGCGACTTGGGGGAACTGGACGTTTGAATGGTGATGACCGACGATAACTTCGGGCGTAATGAGGCGAGGTGTACTTGGTACGAGGAGGGATGACGACCACGGAGGGAACTGGTTTCCCCATGTTCTTCACGCTCCTGGTGCTCTTCACGCATTATACGGTTGTCGGACGTACGCTCAAGGACTAGTTCTGTCTGCTTCCGACTCTCGGCTGTTGACTTGTCAATTGATGTGGTTAGTGTCCGGATACAGGAGGTCAAGTATCTTTGATCCTGGTTCTGATTTTGGACATGACGGCAGAGAAGTTGCACCTCAGTCTGTAGGGTATTATGATATTGTTTTTGTTGCTTACACTGGACACGCTGGAATTCAGCAATCTGTTTCCAGGTATGATTTGCAGCTTCAAGCAGTCGTGTAGCTTCCTTCAGCATGGTGGTGGCAGCATCTTCAGTAGTATTGACGCCGATGTCTCTCATAGATGTTGGCTCCTCGTATCACGTGCAGAAAGTTAGTCAGGTTGTAAGTTACTTTCTGTTTCTACCTCAAAAATGGGTTCCTTGCATGCGGTGGGCCCTTTCTGATTTCCAACGTACGCTCAAGGACTAGTTCTGTCTGCTTCCGACTCTCGGCTGTTGACTTGTCAATTGATGTGGTTAGTGTCCGGATACAGGAGGTCAAGTATCTTTGATCCTGGTTCTGATTTTGGACATGACGGCAGAGAAGTTGCACCTCAGTCTGTAGGGTATTATGATATTGTTTTTGTTGCTTACACTGGACACGCTGGAATTCAGCAATCTGTTTCCAGGTATGATTTGCAGCTTCAAGCAGTCGTGTAGCTTCCTTCAGCATGGTGGTGGCAGCATCTTCAGTAGTATTGACGCCGATGTCTCTCATAGATGTTGGCTCCTCGTATCACGTGCAGAAAGTTAGTCAGGTTGTAAGTTACTTTCTGTTTCTACCTCAAAAATGGGTTCCTTGCATGCGGTGGGCCCTTTCTGATTTCCAACGATTTTCAATTTCCCTTTGGACTTTAGGTGAACATTTGGTTCCTGTGTAACTTGCTTCTTTTTTTTCTGAGTTTCAACATCTTCAGGAATCTTCAATTTCCTTTTAAGTCCAGATGTTATAGGAACTGGGGCTGGGGAGGCACAGGAACGGGTTGTTTCTGAAAAATCGGAACTCGAGGAGGTACTGGATGAACTTGAAATTTGAAATGCGCATAGCAAAGTGATTTTCATTTTGCAATGCACAGAAAAAACTATTTTTACACCATTTTGTCGGTAAGGTAACAAGGAAACGATTTCACTGTATCATATATCAGGATACGGTGGGTAATGTATGTTTTTATCAGGATTTTAAACTGAATCGTTGTCAATTTTGTGTCACGCATCAACGAATACACTTGTTGTCGTCAGTTTGGTTAACGGCGTACCTGGTTTATCGATTTTTCTCCGTTTGGCCTCCACGGCCAGCAACCTGGTGGTTGTACGCATGTTATACAGTTTGTGTGAGCGTGCCTTCGGACAATACCTGTTTTATGCTTCTTCTGTCTGAGTTCATTATGGTTGTCGGTCTAGCAATACAACATTCTTCATAGTCGTGTGTGGTCGCGTTCGCAATGTAGAGTGTTATTGTACAATTGTACAATACACCTGCGTTGCGTCTATCTATATTTTACTTCATACTCATATTTCTACTTCATTTACTTCAAGGTTGTTTGCTTTAAAATGGATTTTCGCTTTACAAAAATTATTACCCTGTTATTAGTTTTCTTCATTGCCAGGAACAATCACCTGCAAAATGAACACCTGGATAATGCCAAATCTGAGGTAACTGGTGAACCAATGCCCATTAACTGGTTTGTGCTGGCCCGTTATTCTAGGACAAACTGCATACAGTTCCCTAGTAGTGTACGTGCGTTTGGATTGTCCGCATTGTTGATTTTGGCAGGTGACATCGCCTCAAATCCCGGCCCTGTTAACTTTGCATGTGGAAATTGTCGGTCCATCAGGAACAAAGGTCCGGCCATCGCGGACTTGGTCACCTCTACCAAATGTGACATTTTTGGAATAACCGAGACGCACATCAGGACTAATGACACTGCATCATTTCTCAGTGAACTAACCCCTAGTGGATATAAACTCTTCCATTCCCCTTCCAATCTGAGGTAACTGGTGAACCAATGCCCATTAACTGTTTTGTGCTGGCCCGTTATTCTAGGACAAACTGCATACAGTTCCCTAGTAGTGTACGTGCGTTTGGATTGTCCGCATTGTTGATTTTGGCAGGTGACATCGCCTCAAATCCCGGCCCTGTTAACTTTGCATGTGGAAATTGTCGGTCCATCAGGAACAAAGGTCCGGCCATCGCGGACTTGGTCACCTCTACCAAATGTGACATTTTTGGAATAACCGAGACGCACATCAGGACTAATGACACTGCATCATTTCTCAGTGAACTAACCCCTAGTGGATATAAACTCTTCCATTCCCCTCGCGTTGGAAAGACGGGCGGCGGTGTTGGTTTCCTGGTAAAACAAACTCTGGATGTCTCCCTGGTTGCAGCACCTAGTTTTGGTTCTTTTGAGAACATTGTCGTTTCTGTACGATGGCGTGATAACACATTGAATTTTGCTTCAATCTATAGACCCCCTGGTTCTGGTATCGCAGTTTTCCTGGAAGAATTTACGTCATTTTCTGGTTTCATATCGTCCCTGTCTGCCTCAACTATAATCAGCGGTGATTTCAACATCCACATTGATACCGTTTCAAACACCAGTTGTGATTTCAAATTGATGCTTGATTCCTGTAATTTTGTTCAACATATAAACTTCCCTACTCATATCCATGGCCACACTCTTGATTTACTTATCACCCCATCGGATTTCACAGTGGAAAATTTTTGTAGGCTGGGTTGTTTAAGCGACCATTTCTGCATCAGTTGCACACTGGATATCGATTCAGCCCCTAAACCACCTAGTAAATACATAACATTTCGTCAGTATCACAAGATAAATCACGAAAAACTAAAACAAGATCTGCAAAATACTGCCTTCATTGTATCGCCTTCTGACAACGTTACCGAACTTTACGACCAATATATGAACAGCCTTTCCTCTGTAATTGATGCTCATGCACCACTAAAAACGAAATGTGTGGACAAACCCACTCCAGTTTGGATAACTCCGGAATATCGTGAGGCCAAACGGTTACGTAGACAGCTTGAAAGAACTTGGAGAAAAGTCCCATCTGTGCTAAATAGATCGAAACTACGACGACAGATCAGTAAATGCAACTCAATTATAAACAATTCAAAACGAGATCATTACACTAATATTATTAAGAACAATTCTGATGATCCAGAAAAACTATGGAAAGAAATGAACAATATTTTGCACAGGAAACATAAGACTGCTTTGCCCGGAGGCAAAGATGACACGCTCCTTGCCAATATGTTTGGTTCTTTCTTCACAGACAAAATCACACGTATACGAAACAATTTCACAAAGCAGCCTAAACAGACCACTTCACCAGCGATATCACCTGTTGAGTTCAATCACTTCGAGCCTGCATCTGAACAGCTTATTCGGAAAGTCATTCTTGATTCTCCTACTAAATCATGTATTCTCGACCCTTGGCCCACTTTTCTGGTTAAAGATTTTGTTGACATTTTGGTACCATCTATCACTAAATTGGTTAACTGCTCCATGATGGAAGGTTTAGTGCCTAGTAGATTAAAACAGGCTGTAATTACTCCATTGCTTAAAAATCCCTCGTTATCCAAGGAAGAGATGAAAAACTACCGCCCAGTATCGGGTCTTATGTTTCATCTCCAAACTGGTTGAACGAGTGGTTGCATCCCAGATTAAACAACACTTGGATAAAAACAATTTGGGTAATCCATTCCAGTCTGCCTACAAGAGCGGCCACTCAACAGAAACTGCGTTGTTAAAAATAAAGAATGACATACACATTTCGTTGTCAAAAAGCATGCCGACTGCTCTGGTATTACTTGATCTTTCGGCTGCTTTCGATACGATCGACCATACAGTTCTCTTGGAATGTCTATCATCTTGGTTTGGCTTTGGTGGGACTGCACGCAAGTGGTTCTCGTCCTATTTGTCTGGTAGGGTTCAATCAGTTAAGGTTGGCGACAGCCTTTCAGAGCCCGCAGATATAAAATTTGGTGTTCCACAGGGATCAGTTCTTGGTCCCATTTTGTTTTCCATGTACACAACACCTCTACATAAAATAATCTCTGCACATAATACGGTTAACTATCATTTCTATGCTGATGATACTCAGCTTTATATGCCACTCTCACAAACAAATTGTGCTACGGAGCTAGTCACGCTCCAGGAATGTCTCAAAGATGTCCAAAACTGGATGAATGCATACAAGCTTAAGCTCAATCCAGATAAAACTGAGTTCATCCTGTTTGGTACCAAGTCTCAAAGGGCTAAGATGGCAGATTGTTTTCCAGTGGATGTTCTTGGAAATGAAATAAGTCCTACTGAAAAAGCACGCAATTTAGGTGTTGTTTTTGATTCTGATTTTTCATTCTCCAATCAGGTTGTTTCTGTTTGTAAATCATGTTTTGTGGGTCTTCGTGACCTAAGAAGGATCAGGCGTAATCTCTCGAAAAGCAATACAATTACATTGGCTAATGCGCTAGTTAGTAGTAGACTTGATTATTGTAATTCATTGTATAGGTCTTTATCCAGTCGGGATTTGAATAAGTTACAATGTGTTCAGAATACTTTGGGAGAATAGTTGGGAGAATAGTTCTCTCATATTACCCCTGTTCTCAGGTCACTACATTGGTTGCCCATTAGGCACAGAATAGAGTTTAAAACCGCAACAATTATTTATAAAACATTGCATACGGGACTACCTGCATATTTCAACGATCACCTAACTCGCTACACATGTAAAGTGAACACGAGGCGTGGCAGTCCTGATAAACTGTTCCTCCATGTCCCACTTTATAAACCTTCCATTAATAAATCAAAGGTTCAATTTCAAAACAGTTTGAGTTATGATGGCCCCTCACTTTGGAATTCCCTACCAAATGATATTCGTTCTGCTCCAACCCTGTCTAGTTTCAGGCATCAGCTTAAGACGCATCTATTTCTGGATGCCTATCCCCCTTAACCTTCTCAACACAGCCAGTTGTCATCTCGATCACGAACAATTTCTGAACACGTTTTATGATATTGGTTATTAATCAGGACTGTTGCGCCTTAGAATTCGTTATACGAAATTAAGCGCTATAAAAGTTTGATATATTATTATATATTATTATTATTATTATTATTAATGCACGTCGCAAATTGATTTTGCACTGCGCGTCATGAATTTGCAATGCACGTATCAAACTTGCGATGTGGATATCAAACTGATTTTTATTTTGCAATGCACGTCGCAAATTGATTTTGATTTTGCAATGCAGGTTGCAAATTGTTTGTGATTCTGCGATGCACGTTGCGATTTAGCAATGCATGTATCGGACTGAATTTCGTATTTTCATTTCTCTTTTCTTGCGTCAGGAGTAAGAAAACTAAAATTTCAATTTGGCAGAAATAAGCCACCGTAGTCAGAGGTCTATACTCTGATTCAAAAATAAAATTCACATGAGTTTTTCAGCAATGGCATGATGGGTATGTGGCATTGTGCGGATATTTTGGAAAGGTTGCATTTACTTGATTTTTCATGATAGATTTCAAATGAGTTATGACTCGCCTTATACTTTATAGGTCCATACCCTGAGACCACTAGTGGCAACCGATACATTCTGACGTTCACCGATTATTTCACCAAGTTTGTTGATTTCTTTCCTTTGAAATCAAAGAGTGCCCAAGGAGTGTCAAAGTGCATCAAAACGTTCGTGTGCAGGTGATTTTTGCACTTATTATAACTATTCATAAGCTGGCAATGGGATGTGCTACGTACATGGCCAAAAACATAGTAACTGGTATGTGTATCTGGAAATACAAGAACTGTTGCTACTATTTCAGGTGGGGAGCCCCAAAGAGACTGCTCTCCGATCAAGGTCGGGAGTTTGTTTCCGAAGTGAACAGGGCTGTCTGTGCGGAGTTCACAATCAAGCGCAGTGTGACGTCAGCGTACCATTCACAGACGATCGCGAACGGCTTGGATGAACGGACAACCCAGACATTAAAAGACTCGCCTCAGCAAACTGACGAATGACGATAAAAACGACTGGGATGCATACCTGGAGGAGGTTGCATTCAGCATCCGAATCCAAAAGCAGGCCTCCACCAAACATTCCCCTTTCCTCCCATTACTAGTATCAAGTTGATCATTGATATCCATGTAGAAGCTGCAATTATATCAGATTTGCCTACAGATCTCTTGGTTCTACCTCAAATTACAGATGGACGATGCTAGGGACGTCGATGAAATTCCCACTGCATGCAAGAACCTGGACGAATTCGTGACTGAAAGAGAGAAAGTCCAGGCAGCAGTTGCTGAGAAGGTGAATATCGAAAGTACAAAAGAATATACAGATGTGCATTTTACAATACATGCATTTTAAAATTGAAATAATTGTGCACCTAATCATAACAAAGTATGGTCACTTCGTCACAGGTGAAAGACAACACCAAGAAGTCCCAGACAGAACAAAAAGAACAGTTTGCGAGGAGAGTTTCAAAGGGAATCAAGTCCTTCACTTTGAGGGTCTGGGACAAGGTACTGCGTCGCGTTATGAAAAACGTCGGTCGGAAAGGCGGCAAGTTGGACCTTCTGTGGACATGACCATACGAGTTAGTCATCATATTTACATATTGCATTTCATATTATATAATTTTTTGTAAACATTCTATTTTACATGTACACATACCACAACAACACATGTACATGTACATTCTAGTGATCGTTTTGTGACCCTGTGCACTCGATTCCTATAGCATTGTCAACATCGATGACACACAACGAGTGACATTACGTGACGTGGGGAAGGGAGAGGAGCTGAAACCGAAAGTTCCATATGACCAACTGAAACCTGTGAAAGTCAGCAATTTTTCTACCTCTTTTAGTGCTCCGGGCCGTCTACACCCGTTGGGCCGTCTACACCCTTTAGGTCGTCTACACCCGTTGGGTCGTCTACACCCGTTGGGCCGTCTACACCCGCTGGGCCGTCTACACCCGCTGGGCCGTCTACATCTGCACCAGCTGGGTAGTCTGCACCAGCTGGGCCGTCTACACCCACTGAGCCATCTACACCCGCTGAGCCATCTACACCCGCTGAGCCATCTACACTCGTTGAGCCGTCTACACCCGTTGGGTCGTCTGCACCAGCTGGGTAGTCTGCACTAGCTGGGCCGTCTACACCCACTGAGCCATCTACACCCGCTGAGCCAGCTACATCCGCTGAGCCGTCTACACCCGCTGGGTCGTCTGCATCAGCTGGGTAGTCTACACCCACTGAGCCATCTACACCCACTGAGCCGTCTACACCAGCTGGGCCGTCTACACCCTCTGAGTCGTCTACACCCACTGAACCGTCTACACCCGCTGAGCCATCTACACCCACTGAGCCGTCTACACTAGCTGGGCTGTCTACACCTGCTGAGTCGTCTACACCCGCTGAGCCGTCTACACCTGCTGGGCCGTCTACACCTGCTGAGTCGTCTACACCGGCTGAGCCTTCTACACCCACTGAGCCGTCTACACCAGCTGGGCCGTCTACACCTGCTGAGTCGTCTACACCCGCTGAGCCGTCTACACCTGCTGGGCCGTCTACACCTGCTGAGTCGTCTACACCGGCTGAGCCATCTACACCCACTGAGCCGTCTACACCAGTTGGGCCATCTACACCCGCTGAGTCTTCTACACCCGCTGGGCCGTCTACATCCGCTGAGCCGTCTACACCTGCTGGGTCGTTTGCACCAGCTGGGCCGTCGCCAGGAATTTCAACTACCAATGGCGCCTGAATTACACCGCAAAATCCCTCAGAAGTTACATAAAGATTTGAATATGTAGATGAAGAAATCTGGTGACAACCAGACCTGTATTGTGGTGTGCCCATTGAAAAGCCTGGTGAGGGAATGAGTTTGGAGGTGGACAAAGAGGATGGGGGGGGGGGGGAGGGGTGAAGGCAGCAGCTCTTCTTCCAAAAGACGAAATGTCTGAAGATGTTATTCATGGTAAATATTGATATGGTAAGAAATGACTTGATAATATCAGACGGTACCTCACGTATTTACATAAATGAATGTGTTCTCAATTTTTTTCGATGTCTTAGCCTGTCCTGTGATAGTTTGCACAATCCCGAATGCCTCCTGGAGGACCGATGGTATCGTTTCGTTGAAGAACGTTGGCGAAATGTCCCGCTTTCATAATTGACGAGGTTCACTGCGTCCTGACATCGTGTGCATAGTCAGTAATTAATCAGGCCATAAAGACAATATTTTGAATACAAATATTAACTAAAAAGATATTATCAATCCGAAAATTAACCATACTCACAACACCTGTTTCTGTACATCTATGAGGAGCATCTGAACCATCTTTAACAAAATAAGCTGTATTATATTTGATTAAAACATACTGATAACGACGTTGTCCCTTTTTTGAGAAAAAGGATTTTTTGAAGCTGAGAATTTAGTATCGAATGAGATAGAGCTCTGATGAGATATTGTTTTGATAGACGTAACTTTAGATATTATGTAGAATATGTAGATATTCCAAAGCTTTGGAATTTGTAATATCCACATCTGGTTTATGCCACTTTTAGAATATATAGTTTCACAGTATCTTTGGAGAACGTGTTTAATATTTTGGACGAATATGACACTCAGTAGTTTAGAGAGAGCATTGGGTGAACAGGATGACGAACTCGAAATATATATTTGTTTGTATGGATTTTTGTGTAACTTTGGCATCCAGTATACTGGATAGCTTGGAATCTTTACACGAAGTTGTGATACATAAAGAATGCAAAACAGACCTGTGATTAGACAATATATCCTCTTTAGATATCGTAATATCCTGGTATGTATTATTACGATGGTTGCTGTTGTTTGAAATACCCAGCTCAAGAAATAGACACTGGATATAGTATATATACTATATATATAGTGTTCAGCAAATAGTATACTATATAGTATACTATATATATAGTGTTCGGCAAACAAACAACAAATATTATTACATTATTTATCAGCCGGCACAATGACAATTTTTTCTTGAAGTTTCAACAAACAATCAGCAACCATCGGATCATCAAAGACAGAGCTGCGTTTAGTTACTGACTGATTTCGACAAAACTCGAATGCGCGTACCTGCCAATTACTTATTTTTTTTAAACCTATTCTGAAAAAGAATCATTTTCTGCCTGTTCTCGCTTTGTCCACATTTTGGGGAGTTCCTCAACTGCATCCATGATTAACTCGAAATTGTATCTTCTCGTTTACGTATTGACCCCTGAGACTTTTACAAATGAAAACAATCCAGCACTCAACATTAATTTTTATGTTTGCACGACATATTTCAAGGTTTGATTCACATAGCATTCATCATTATTAAACAAAATCTTCTCTGAATTTGCCCCTTAGCGGATGTTTGAGGAGTTGCTCCTGAACGGCTGAGCCACGAGCTGACTTTGGATTTTTTGATTCGCTGGGATCTCTGGAGGCAACATTGGCATGGATCTTGAATGCCTGAACAACAAGGAAATGATAAAAAAAACTCGAAGGGTCAGTACTCCGATCTACAGATAGAGCGGTGTAGCAAGATGAGTGGACCCATTGGAGAACTGATTGACAATATTATTCATTATTCATGCATATTACCGGGACAAGGGTGTAGACGCGATGTACATGTATGTTACCGATCTACTATGGCTGTCACCGTTCTGAAATCATGTTACTCAAATGCAAATATGTTGCGATGTCTTCAAACAATTCTGGTCAGCCCTGCAGCATGAAAATGTGAACTTTTAGCACCTTACCTTGTGTTTTATTAGGGTCAAAGTCATTGTATCTGGTGCTATCATCACCTTTCTCGGCAGAAGAATACAGCTCTCAGAGGATTCAGTTACCAGTACTCCGTGCTCTAAGCTTACAGCACTACAATAAGTTCCGTTTCATTCAATTTTGGTGTAGGTGTAATCGTATTGATATTCGGAGAATAATCAGTGATTTTGGAACTTTTTTTCTTATTGACATTGGAACTCTTGACTATTCTCAATGTTAGCCGTGGTGGGTACACGCACTGCCATAGGCGCTTCCTGGCCTCAAGTAGCTACCCCATGTTTTTGAATGACGTTTTGTCGCCTATTGTAACCCGGGATGTGTCCTGTTGGTTTGTCGCTCGGACAGCAGACAAACCAAGGAGTTCGAGACGCGCTGGAATTTTCCAAACTGTATCGGTGCCATGGATGGCAAACATGTTACCATTAGGCATCCTATTGACAGTGGAGCGATGTATCACAATTATGAACACACCTATAGCATCGCGCTCCTTGCGCTGGTGGATGCAGATTACAAGTTTACATATGTTGACATAGGTTGTAGTGGTCGCGTGAGTGATATTGGTGTTTTCAGAAATTCAAAGCTCCACCATCACTTCCAAAGATTGATAACGAAGAGGATCTGAAATTACCCTCAAATGCTATAAAATTGGAGTGTAATATCATGAGACTTGTAAACGCGAAATGGGCACACATCATGAAGAACGCAGGGGAGCCTAAGGAATCTGAAAGCTGCAAGAACTTCATCGAGCTAATGAAGATGGAATGGACGTACAGGGTGACTCACCTGGCAAGGGCCTAACTTGATGAAAGAAGACTGATTCAGAACTGTCGAGAACTGAATCCGGACCCCAAGGATATTGCTGATTTGCTGACTCACCTGAAAGAAGAATTGAGTTCTGACAGATCCTGGTGGCATAGTTCGTTGTGATGACATTTGGAGAGCATATAGAGTATAGTGAGAACTCTCTTGACAGGAAATTGGCCGGGAAGTTCCTGAAAGAATGGTTCCCACAAGTTCGTGTCTCATCCAAACGACAACTGCATGACAAGCCTGTTTTAGTCTATAGGGGTGTTGCATGGAAAGTTTAAACAGGACTGAAATAGACATGAAATACATTGTCAATTGCCTTGATAACAAGGCAGTGGTTGTTAACATGTCAGCCTGGCCCAGAGCATGTAACTGTAATATTGCCTGCAACAACAGTCATGAACAGTAGTATTGTAGGCAAAGAGTTTACCTTTAAAATAACTGACATGCACTGGACCCTGACAGTACGAGGACGTACTGTGGACTGATATTGGACCGCCGATAACAACCTCAAAATTGTAATATTGACAAATCCGAAAAAACCCAGGTACAGTCAAGAGATTCAAAGCTATCACTGAAAGAAATGAAATTTCAGGAATGATGTCAACAGATGCAAGTGGCGACAAATATGTTACCATCAACAACTTCCTAACCGCGAAAGGGTTCGACTGGAACTTGACGGCTGCAAACAAGCATTACCTCAAATTGAATGCCAAATCACAGGTAAACCATGCCTAGACTTACCGGGTTCAAGGGTTGGAGGACACCAAAATAAAAACATGCTTCATAACCCCCCATCTATCAGCATTGATCAGGTTATGGGGTGCCATAACGGGAGACTTCCACCCTGAGAAACTACTTGTTTTCTTTGGACAAGTTCATTGTTTTTCTGTACCATAGTGAAACATATCTGAAACAAATCTGGACATGACTGAAACAGGTTTGAACATGTACTAGTCTGAAACGAGTCTGAACACGTCGCCATATAAATATTCAAATATCAATAATAAATAAGGTGCAGAGTTGCTCCTCGTCTTTTCCATTTGGCAGATCTACTCTATCATTTATTCTATTTCTCGTTTTTTTAATCGGTTAAACTTTATTTGTGAAACTAGAACACTCAACCAAAATAAACACAAAACAAATTGAATATCTAAGGGTTTAGTATGTGCAAAAATGAAATATTTTTACATACCTATTAATTTTCTTTTGATTTGAGCCTGTTCTATTTATTTCATTGGTGTATTTACTTTCATTGGTGTATTTACCTCACCATCGTCAGTAACGTCTGTAAAGAGCCCTGTGCCTGCAGGTGCCATGCTTCACACACACGAACTATATCTTGGTTGAAATTTTCATCGAATACAGATAGGGATACACTACATATAAATAACTCGCTTATTTCCATGTAAGTAGTGTAGTATGGGCCAGGGTTCCCGTCAGGTGGCGCTACGGTGCTCGCCAGGGGGCGCAATGGCGTCATAACGTTTGCCCTGCACTCACCAGGTGGCGTCATAACGTTTGTCCTAAACACGCTACGTGGCGTCATAACGTTTTCCCTTATACCCGCTAAGTGGCGTCATAGCGTTCCAAGACAGTGTAAAATATCAATTATCATATCAGTCTATACTATCATGATACGATGAGCTTTCCACTCACTGCGTCTCTATGCTCTGCATAAAAGCATATCATGTTACTTGTTGCTGCGTCCGGGGTCATGGTGGGGCAAGAGAGGTATGGATAAATGATCATTAAGAAAACAAGAATCATATATAGTTCAATTTTGTTTTTTATTTTCATTTATTTACTTATTTATTATCAGTTAGATTTTTTTTATATATTTTAAAAATATACTATTTAATACTTATACATTTTATAACATTCTTTTGACAGATGACAGCTGACCGAGACATAGACCTCATGGTAGGCCATATGATTTCAAAATTGTTTATTATCTTTTGAAAATAATCAATTTCTGAAATCTCTGATTCAGTTCTGTCAATACATGTATTCTTGTAATGTATAAATGGCATGTTCATCTTGTACTTTTCTCAGGAGATGTCAACCTTGTCTCTTGTTTCTGTATCTACCTTAGCACAGACACTGGACCAACCCCAGGAACTAATATACCAATTTTTACAGAATGCATTCATCAGTCTTACAATTTTAGTTAGACCAAAATAATATAAATGAGAATTATCCAATCATTTTGTTATAATTTTAGATAGACCAAAATAATATAAATGAGAATTATTCAATCATTTGATGTTTTTCCTCTACAGGAACCTGTGGCTGCTTTTTATACATATGCAACCCAGACGTTTTCAGCGAAGCCTACCTCCAATACCTCCCAGAAGTTACCCCCTCAGAAAGATCGTTACTCGCGTGTTTCATCATAGAAACAGTTGTTTCTCATTGTACATACACCTATATGTAAGTGATTTTTTTACAATTCTTCCGGTACCCTGAGTTGGATGAAACAAAAACACAATAATACACCTTACAATCGCAAGCCGATGTTCTAGTATCACCTTACTTCGGAGTTGGGGTACTTTTGAGTGTTTACTGACGCATAACCAGAGTAAATTCATGCATTATTAGTCCTGATGGGTCCATTTCTTACGGTATACAGAATCGGTGACCATGATTGTGAATAAACTAAGAAAGCTAGGGAACCTGTATATTGTCAATAAATACAGAACTATATCCCATACTCTATGGTGGCATTGCTTTGTTTGTTCACACAACATAGTCGAGTTATTTGCAATGTCTTAGCAACCTACTGTCACATTTTCCTCCAAAGATCTCATGCCCCAACTCCCAATAATTCGAGGGCGCCAATGTTCCTCCGAATAATTCAGGTACGCTTGACCCCCGTGAAAACAGGGTCCGTTATCCAGTCTCATAGTCCGGGGACAGAAAGTCATATCAGGCACACGAAGGGAGAGAAAACAAAAATGACAGGGAAACCCATGAACCCCCCCCCCCCCCCCCAAATGGCCATTAGGAGGCGAAATCAGGTATTCCGGAAAAAGTGAGCATTTCCTGCCCCACTAGTGGCACCCGACATGATTAACATGAAAACTAACATGAAAATAGATCTAGTCGCATGGCAGACATGGATTTGGTGTATTTATCAACCAGATCATGATGACGTCAATAGATTTTCTTGAACGCGGATATAAGTCTTGGTAAAACGTATCCTTGTCGCAGCAGTTTAGAGACTAGCTGGGCACTTCGACAGACTGTCATTTTTGCAACTAGCTCTGGAATAGTGTATAAGTTGAAAAACAAACACACCATATGCTGGTGACATAGAAATGTCGCTGCTTAGAAAAGGCATATGACATATAATATGTAAAGTGACCATGAGTAGTTTTGGGATAAATAAATTTAAATACCAGCAATATTTACATGCATGTGTGGAATGAAAAATACTCAATCAGAGCCAGAGAGAGCTCAGAATCTACCACAGAACATGAAAAAAGCTCTGGCTTCTGGGGCCCTTGAGCGGGCCACACACCCCACGCCGTGTAAGCTACTACCTATCCACCTCACTTAAGAACCTTACAACCTTAGAACAGCCTTAGAATGGTAGGACTATTAGAACCTTAGAACAGCCTTAGAATGGTAGGACTATTAGACCTTCCTTTCTTTGAGAATATATATCCTTCATTTACAACAGAATTAAGCAGACGTCTAAAGTAGAATTCTAGTTATTGATTTCACAAGGTACAGTTGTAAAATACACCTTAGAAACCCACAAGAGAAATTAAATTCAAAAAGTTTCTCATGGGCCTTACGGCACCCCCCGAACCCCCAGACCGCATAAGGCTTCGCTCGCTGCGCTCGCTCACACTATTTCAAGACTATGTAAATTTGAGAAGAGCACACCCCCCCCCCCCCTATTACAAAATCCTGGATCCGCCCCTGTCCTTCTCCGCCAATATTCCCCAACGGTGTATGTAGATGCGTTCAAAGGCATTTACGAGATACATAATGGGGCACCAATTACGTTAGACCATGAGGCTCTAGCCCACTCCAGTGAGCTGATGGACGGGCATATCGATTACGTGAACAACAAATACGACAAAGGTATATTCGTAAAGGCAATAATTGCGTTCACATTACTATTTATATTTCATCCCCGTATTTATTAACTTAATGGTTTATTTTATTCATATTTTTATTGCTTATTTACTCATACAATTATTCTGTTTCTTATTGGTAATATAATTGGTATCATTATATTTAGAACATTATTGTTTTTATAGATCCGTCCGATCGTCAAAAGCCGTCGCAGTCCATCAGTCAGTTTCTCGAGAGGTTCGACTACTCCATAGGCGATTGCAGCAGCAAGGACTTGACGCATATTATCAGTAGCCTTTTGGCTTGAGATTAGGTACTTATGTACTTGTCATATATCTATTCCATGGTTTGTTTCGGATTTCTAAATTATTTTCATACTTGTAGGTTGTTGGGCAGTTGTATACTATTTCCATTAGGTGTACAGTAGAAACAACTACACTTACAACATTGTCTGCCCCTGATGACGTCGGTGTGTCTTACGATGAAGTATTTGGTCGGGCTTTGTTTATATTGCAAAATGTTGTATTTTACGTTTGTTATTTGAATCATCAAAATTTGGCAGTATTGGTGGTAATAGATTGATACTTATAATCAATCTCGTTACGCGTCCACGTGATGATGCACGCACTCACGATGCCGACCCTCATCCGCAAGGATATGCTCCTTTCCGCACATTGTCTCTACATAGGGATGATGAAACACAAGGAGTTGTGTTGTGTTAGAAAATGATATATACTGAATATTGTCATGACCTTAAATTTGACCTGAGTCAAGTCAGAGCAAAAACTGGCTAATATCTCGCTTGTTATCATCTTTACAACTTACTAATCCATAGTGAACATATAGGAAATGATATATGATGAATATTCTAGTTAAGTTAAATTTGACCTTTGACCTGATTTTCCAAGGTCTGAGAACAAAATGGCAAATATCTTGCTCATTATTGACTTCAGAGCTCAGGAATTAATTGTGGAAATATAGGAAATGTTATAGCTCGAATATTCCCATGACTCTGAAGTTGACCTTCGACCTTATTTTCAAGGTCAGAGCACAAAATGGCAAATATCTTGCTACTTATTGACAATACAGTTTAGGAATCAATTGTGGACATATAGGAAATGATATATGTTGAATTGTGACGAAGGGGCATATGTTTTGTATTATGTACTTTGTGTATATGTAAGTATCCATCTATTACCACCAATACAGCCAAATTTTGATGATTATATCAGTGTAGGCCGGTTACCACGTTATTTCCCCGTTGAGTATCACCCGAGCGTTGCCCCGTGTCAGTGTGTAGTACTAACTGCTCAACCTGTACACTCACAGTAGTGTCCATATACTGGCTTCCACTGAAGGCATAGCTAGTTACATGTGAATAATTACTGCTTGATAATGCTACTCATCAGGCATTCTTACATATTTACATGTCCTTACTAACAGACAACAAAAACAGTCTCTATTTCCTTCGGAACTGGCGGTCGATACTGGCGCGGACTAAGCGGCGATAAGCATCATTGTAGATATAACGGCGACTTGGGGGAACTGGACGTTTGAATGGTGATGACCGACGATAACTTCGGGCGTAATGAGGCGAGGTGTACTTGGTACGAGGAGGGATGACAACCACGAAGGGAACTGGTTTCCCTTGTTCTTCACGCTCCTGGTGCTCTTCACGCATTATACGGTTGTCGGACGTACGCTCAAGGACTCGGCTGTTGACTTGTCAATTGATGTGGTTAGTGTCCGGATACAGGAGGTCAAGTATCTTTGATCCTGGTTCTGATTTTGGACATGACGGCAGAGACGTTGCACCTCAGTCTGTAGGGTATTATGATATTGTTTTTGTTGCTTACACTGGACACGCTGGAATTCAGCAATCTGTTTTCAGGTATGATTTGCAGCTTCAAGCAGTCGTGTAGCTTCCTTCAGCATGGTGGTGGCAGCATCTTCAGTAGTATTGACGCCGATGTCTCTCATAGATGTTGGCTCCTCGTATCCCTGATAGTCAGGTTGTAAGTTACTTTCTGTTTCTACCTCAAAAATGGGTTCCTTGCATGCGGTGGGCCCTTTCTGATTTCCAACGATTTTCAATTTCCCTTTGGACTTTAGGTGAACATTTGGTTCCTGTGTAACTTGCTTCTTTTTTTTCTGAGTTTCAACATCTTCAGGAATCTTCAATTTCCTTTTAAGTCCAGATGTTATAGGAACTGGGGCTGGGGAGGCACAGGAACGGGTTGTTTCTGAAAAATCGGAACTCGATGAGGTACTGGATGAACTTGAAATTTGAAATGCACATAGCAAAGTGATTTTCATTGTGCAATGCACGTCGCAAATTGATTTTGCACTGCACGTCATGAATTTGCAATGCACTTATCAAACTTGCGATGTGGATATCAAACTGATTTTTATTTTGCAATGCACGTCGCAAATTGATTTTGATTTTGAAATGCAGGTTGCAAATTGTTTGTGATTCTGCGATGCACGTTGCGATTTAGCAATGCATGTATCGGACGGAATTTCGTATTTTCATTTCTCTTTTTCTTGCGTCAGGAGTAAGAAAACTAAAATTTCAATTTGGCAGAAATAAGCCACAGTAGTCAGAGGTCTATACTCTGATTCAAAAATAAAATTCACATGAGTTTTTCAGCAATGGCATGATGGGTATGTGGCATTGTGCGGATATTTTGGAAAGGTTGCATTTACTTGATTTTTCATGATAGATTTCAAATGAGTTATGACTCGCCTTATACTTTATAGGTCCATACCCTGAGAACACTAGTGGTAACCGATACATTCTGACGTTCACCGATTATTTCACCAAGTTTGTTGATTTCTTTGCTTTGAAATCAAAGAGTGCCCAAGGAGTGTCAAAGTGCATCAAAACGTTCGTGTGCAGGTGATTTTTGCACTTATTATGACTATTCATAAGCTGGCAATGGGATGTGCTACGTACATGGCCAAAAACATAGTAACTGGTATGTGTATCTGGAAATACAAGAACTGTTGCTACTATTTCAGGTGGGGAGCCCCAAAGAGACTGCTCTCCGATCAAGGTCGGGAGTTTGTTTCCGAAGTGAACAGGGCTGTTTGTGCGGAGTTCACAATCAAGCGCAGTGTGACGTCAGCGTACCATTCACAGACGAACGGCTTGGATGAACGGACAACCCAGACATTAAAAGACTCGCCTCAGCAAACTGACGAATGACGATAAAAACGACTGGGATGCATACCTGGAGGAGGTTGCATTCAGCATCCGAATCCAAAAGCAGGCCTCCACCAAACATTCCCCTTTCCTCCCATTACTAGTATCAAGTTGATCATTGATATCCATGTAGAAGCTGCAATTATATCAGATTTGCCTACAGATCTCTTGGTTCTACCTCAAATTACAGATGGACGATGCCAGTGACGTCGATGAAATTCCCACTGCATGCAAGAACCTGGACGAATTCGTGACTGAAAGAGAGAAAGTCCAGGCAGCAGTTGCTGAGAAGATGAATATCGAAAGTACAAAAGAATATACAGATGTGCATTTTACAATACATGCATTTTAAAATTGAAATAATTGTGCACCTAATCATAACAAAGTATGATCACTTCGTCACAGGTGAAAGACAACACCAAGAAGTCCCAGACAAAACAAAAAGAACAGTTTGCGAGGAGTTTCAAAGGGAGTCAAGTCCTTCACTTCGAGGGTCTGGGACAAGGTACTGCGTCGCGTTATGAAAAACGTCCGTCGGAAAGGCGGCAAGTTGGACCTTCTGTGGACATGACCATACGAGTTAGTCATCATATTTACATATTGCATTTCATATTATATAATTTTTTGTAAACATTCTATTTTACATGTACACATACCACAACAACACATGTACATGTACATTCTAGTGATCGTTTTGTGACCCTGTGCACTCGATTCCTATAGCATTGTCAACATTGATGACACACAACGAGTGACGTTACGTGACGTGGGGAAGGGAGAGGAGCTGAAACTGAAAGTTCCATATGACCAACTGAAACCTGTGAAAGTCAGCAATTTTTCTACCTCTTTTAGTGCTCCGGGCCGTCTACACCCGTTGGGCCGTCTACACCCATTAGGTCGTCTACACCCGTTGGGTCGTCTACACCCGTTGGGCCGTCTACACCCGCTGGGCCGTCTACACCCGCTGGGCCGTCTACACCCGTTGGGCCATCTACATCTGCACCAGCTGGGTAGTCTGCACCAGCTGGGTCGTCTACACCCACTGAGCCATCTACACCCACTAAGCCATCTACACCCGCTGAGCCATCTACACCCGCTGAGCCGTCTACACCCGCTGGGTCGTCTGCACCAGCTGGGTAGTCTGCACTAGCTGGGTAGTCTGCACTAGCTGGGCCGTCTACACCCACTGAGCCATCTACACCCGCTGAGCCATCTACACCCGCTGAGCCAGCTACACCCGCTGAGCCGTCTACACCCGCTGGGTCGTCTGCACCAGCTGGGTAGTCTGCACTAGTTGGGCCGTCTACACCCACTGAGCCATCTACACCCACTGAGCCGTCTACACCCAATGAGCCATCTACACCCGCTGTGCCGTCTACACCCGCTGGGTCGTCTGCACCAGCTGGGTAGTCTGCACTAGCTGGGCCGTACACACCCACTGAGCCATCTACACCCGCTGAGCCATCTACACCCGCTGAGCCAGCTACACCCGCTGAGCCGTCTACACCCGCTGGGTAGTCTGCACCAGCTGGGTAGTCTACACCCACTGAGCCATCTACACCCACTGAGCCGTCTACACCAGCTGAGCCGTCTACACCAGCTGGGCTGTCTACACCCTCTGAGTCGTCTACACCCACTGAACCGTCTACACCCGCTGAGCCATCTACACCCACTGAGCCGTCTACACTAGCTGGGCCGTCTACACCTGCTGAGTCGTCTACACCCGCTGAGTTGTCTACACCAGCTGGGCCGTCTACACCTGCTGAGTCGTCTACACCCGCTGAGCCGTCTACACCTGCTGGGCCGTCTACACCTGCTGAGTCGTCTACACCGGCTGAGCCATCTACACCCACTGAGCCCTCTACACCAGTTGGGCCATCTACACTGAGTCGTCTACACCCGCTGGGCCGTCTACATCCGCTGAGCCGTCTAGACCCGCTGGGTCGTTTGCACCAGCTGGGCCGTCGCCAGGAATTTCAACTACCAATGGCGCCTGAATTACACCGCAAAATCCCTCAGAAGGTACATAAAGATTTGAATATGTAGATGAAGAAATCTGGCGACAACCAGACCTGTATTGTGGTGTGCCCATTGAAAAGCCTGGTGAGGGAATGAGTTTGGAGGTGGACAAAGAGGATGGGGGGGGGGGGGAGGGGTGAAGGCAGCAGCTCTTCTTCCAAAAGACGAAATGTCTGAAGATGATATTCATGGTAAATATTGATATGGTAAGAAATGACTTGATAATATCAGACGGTACCTCACATTTTTACATAAATGAATGTGTTCTCAATTTTTTTTCGATATCTTAGCCTGTCCTGTGATAGTTTTCACAATCCCGAATGCCTCCTGGAGGACCGATGGTATCGTTTCGTTGAAGAACGTTGGCGAAATGTCACCGCTTTCATAATTGACGAGGTTCACCGCGTCCTGACATCGTGTGCGTAGTCAGTAATTAATCAGGCCATAAAGACAATATTTCGAATACAAATATGTACTAAAAAGATATTATCAATCCGAAAATTAACCATACTCACAACACCTGTTTCTGTACATCTATGAGGAGCATCTGAACCATCTTTAACAAAATAAGCTGTATTATATTTGATTACAACATACTGATAACGACGTTGTCCCTTTTTTGAGAAAAAGGATTTTTTGAAGCTGAGAATTTAGTATCGAATGAGATATTGCTCTGATGAGATATTGTTTTGATAGACGTAACTTTAGATATTATATAGAATATGTAGATATTCCAAAGCTTTGGAATTTGTAATATCCACATCTGGTTTATGCCACTTTTAGAATATATAGTTTCACAGTATCTTTGGAGAACGTGTTTAATATTTTGGACGAATATGACACTCAGTAGTTTAGAGAGAGCATTGGGTGAACAGGATGACGAACTCGAAATATATATTTGTTTGTATGGATTTTTGTGTAACTTTGGGATCCAGTATAAACTGGATAGCTTGGAATCTTTACACGAAGTTGTGATACATAAAGAATGCAAAACAGACCTGTGATTAGACAATATATCCTCTTTAGATATCGTAATATCCTGGTATGTATTATTACGATGGTTGTTGTTGTTTGAAATACCCAGCTCAATAAATAGACACTGGATATAGTATGTTCGGCAAACAAAAAACAAATATTATTACATTATTTATCAGCCGGCACAATGACAATTTTTTCTTGGAGTTTCAACAAACAATCAGCAACCATCGGATCATCAAAGACAGAGCTGCGGTTAGTTACTGACTGATTTCGACAAAACTCGAATGCGCTTACCTGCCAATTACTTATTTTTTTAAACCTATTCTGAAAAAGAATCATTTTCTGCCTGTTCTCGCTTTGTCCACATTCTGGGGAGTTCCTCAACTGCATCCATGATTAACTCGAAATTGTATCTTCTCGTTTATGTATTGACCCCTGACACTTTTACAAATGAAAACAATCCAGCACTCAACATTAATTTTTATGTTTGCACGACATATTTCAAGGTTTGATTCACATAGCATTCATCATTATTAAACAAAATCTTCTCTGAATTTGCCCCTTAGCGGATGTTTGAGGAGTTGCTCCTGAACGGCTGTGCCACGAGCTGACTTGGGATTTTTTGATTCGCTGGGATCTCTGGAGGCAACATTGGCATGGATCTTGAATGCCTGAACAACAAGGAAATGATAAAAAAAACTCGAAGGGTCAGTACTCCGATCTACAGGTGTAGCAAGATGAGTGGACCCATTGGAGAACTGATTGACAATATTATTCATTATTCATGCATATTACCGGGACAAGGGTGTAGACGCGATGTACATGTATGTTACCGATCTACTATGGCTGTCACCGTGCTGAAATCATGTTACTCAAATGCAAATATTTTGCGATGTCTTCAAACAATTCTGGTCAGCCCTGCAGCATGAAAATGTGAACTTTTAGCACCTTACCTTGTGTTTTATTAGGGTCAAAGTCATTGTATCTGGTGCTATCATCACCTTTCCCGGCAGAAGAATACAGCTCTCAGAGGATTCAGTTACCAGTACTCCGTGCTCTAAGCTTACAGCACTACAATAAGTTCCGTTTCATTCAATTTGCTTTAGGTGTAATCGTATTGATATTCGGAGAATAATCAGTGATTTTGGAACTTTTTTTCTTATTGACATTGGAACTCTTGACTATTCTCAATGTTAGCCGTGGTGGGTACACGCACTGCCATAGGCGCTTTCTGGCCTCAAGTAGCTACCCCATGTTTTTGAATGACGTTTTGTCGCCTATTGTAACCCGGGATGTGTCCTGTTGGTTTGTCGCTCGGACAGCAGACAAACCAAGGAGTTCGAGACGCGCTGGAATTTTCCAAACTGTATCGGTGCCATGGATGGCAAACCATTAGGCATCCTATTGACAGTGGAGCGATGTATCACAATTATGAACACACCTATAGCATCGCGCTCCTTGCGCTGGTGGATGCAGATTACAAGTTTACATATGTTGACATAGGTTGTAGTGGTCGCGTGAGTGATATTGGTGTTTTCAGAAATTCAAAGCTCTACCATTCTTTAGAATCTAACGCACTGAGCATTGTTGGATCACGTCCCTCACGATGTGCAACCATTGCTCGTCACCAAGTCGAATATAAGTCTCCAGACACAAGATTGTCCAAGAAAAGTCTTCTACTTCAGTCTAGTATTCTGAGCGGCAGATTTAAAACAAATGCGTCATAGTTGCTACAGGACGAAGTTTTCCCATCGATGATCGATGATGAGATCTCAGAAATAGCGAAGAGTGACCCCTTGATTGTGATGTTGGGGAAAGTTGCCTCAGAAGGAACATCTCCAACAAGCTAAAACGTAGACACTACACCTCTGGTAGGATGCGAATAGCAGCAAAGCTGCTGAAGGAACTGAAGACAGTAGAGACGACCTCGTCCACATCTGATGCAAGTTCCAACATCTACAGTAACAGAAGCTTTGTGGAACTTCCTCATCCTAGAGAATTTTGATAGCATTGTCATAGCTGCATACTTAGTATCACTTCCAGAGATTGATAACGAAGAGGATCTGAAATTACCCTCAAATGCTATAAAATTGGAGTGTAATATCATGAGACTTGTAAACGCGAAATGGGCATACATCATGAAGAACGCAGGGGAGCCTAAGGAATCTGAAAGCTGCAAGAACTTCATCGAGCTAATGAAGATGGAATGGACGTACAGGGTGACTCGCCTGGCAAGGGCCTAACTTGATGAAAGAAGACTGATTCAGAACTGTCGAGAACTGAATCCGGACCCCAAGGATATTGCTGATTTGCTGACTCACCTGATAGAAGAATTGAGTTCTGACAGATCCTGGTGGCATAGTTCGTTGTGATGACATTTGGAGAGCATATAGAGTATAGCGAGAACTCTTTTGACCGGAAATTGGCCGGGAAGTTCCTGAAAGAATGGTTCCCACAAGTTCGTGTCTCATCCAAACGACAACTGCATGACAAGCCTGTTTTAGTCTGTAGGGGTGTTGCATGGAAAGTTCAAACAGGACTGAAATAGACATGAAATACATTGTCAATTGCCTTGATAACAAGGCAGTGGTTGTTAACATGTCAGCCTGGCCCAGAGCATGTAACTCTAATGTTGCCTGCAACAACAGTCATGAACAGTAGTATTGTAGGCAAAGAGTTTACCTTTAAAATAACTGACATGCAATGGACCCTGACAGTACGAGGACGTACTGTGGACTGATATTGGACCGCCGATAACAACCTCAAAATTGTAATACTGACAAATCCGAAAAAACCCAGGTACAGTCAAGAGATTCAACGCTATCACTGAAAGAAATGAAATTTCAGGAATGATGTCAACAGATGCAAGTGGCGACAAATATGTTACCATCAACAACTTCCTAACCGCGAAAGGGTTCGACTGGAACTTGACGGCTGCAAACAAGCATTACCTCAAACTGAATGCCAAATCACAGGTAAACCATGCCTAGACTTACCGGGCTTCAAGGGTTGGAGGACACCAAAATAAAAACATGCTTCATAACCCCCCATCTATCAGCATTGATCAGGTTATGGGGTGCCATTACGGGAGACTTCCACCCTGAGAAACTACTTGTTTTCTTTGGACAAGTTCATTGTTTTTCTGTACCATAGTGAAACATATCTGAAACAAATCTGGACATGACTGAAACAGGTTTGAACATGTACTAGTCTGAAACGAGTCTGAACACGTCGCCATATAAATATTCAAATATCAATAATAAATAAGGTGCAGAGTTGCTCCTCGTCTTTTCCATTTGGCATATCTACTCTATCATTTATTCTATTTCTCGTTTTTTTTATCGGTTAAACTTTATTCGTGAAACTAGAACACTCAACCAAAATAAACACAAAACAAATTGAATATCTAAGGGTTTAGTATGTGCAAAAATGAAGTATTTTTACATACCTATTAATTTTCTTTTGATTTGAGCCTGTTCTATTTATTTCATTGGTGTATTTACTTGCTGGTTGATTTAATATGATTTTTGTTCCTGTTTCTCAAACATAAACATTACCTGAAGATATCACGTCGATCATTGAATCGTTCTTCGGAACACGTCTATCCAATCACATCATGTTTAATATCCTGCATCTTCGAAGCAGGCTATACACAGTAATCATGCCCCAGAAGCGATGTCTGAAAGCCCATGAGGTCTCAATTGACATATCGTCAGCAATCAAGAGAAGAAAAGTGAGTTTCAGCTGTGTCGATTTTCATCGTACGCAGGTAGTTGAGTGGTAGCTTGTGGATGGGGGGATTTGGGTGTATTAGTAAAGTGAAAATAGTATGTGGGCTTATACTGAAGCACTCAATGAGTTGAGCGGAATCTTCTTTACAGAGTGTCAATGACATGATTTGATCAAAAGTTATAAGAGTTTGAAGCTTGAAGTGGCGAGATTCATTCTTCCAAACTAAATTTGTTCATTAGTATGCAAATGATATCTTCATGACGTCATGAGAACAATGCCTAATTAGGTAGTCCCCAACAGGAATAATAATGCTTGTTTCGTCTTGCTGGACTTGATCTTGACAGATCTTCGTACATAAAGTTGATTAATGGATGCTGAAATACTGATACTTGGCATCCCATTAAACATGTTAGACTGCATAGTGTTTACGGTGACGAGACCGAGTTAACGACACGGGAGTCTTTCTGGACTTGATCCTCGACCGATCTTTGTACATAAAGATTGATGGATAAACTGGATATATATAAATCGTGTCCTTGCCAAATTCAACAAAAACCAGAAGAACAGCACAGTAAAGAAGCATGATCGTGTTTACGATACTCTACATGCGTGCCTATACTGTTCAGAGCTGATGTCTGATGTGCAAAATCACATGTTGAACAAACATTTCAAGGAAGAAAAAGGTGTTCGAAATACGGGACACCTCCACTCCTGAGATCCACTCGACAGAGATCATCTGACGTTTGGTTCTATAAATACAAGCGTCGGGAGAGAAATCTTGGAAAACCGAATCCCATAAAGCCCCTTTAATGCATCTAGGGCACTGTGTGAGGTAGTTTTTCTTCTTCTGGAATAAACGTGATTTTGGTGCGTTTGTATACCCAAACCTTGTTTTTGTTATGATCTACGTTTTGCCATGACGACTGGCATAAACGCATGCGCTCGTGCATAGGTATAGGCTAGCATATAGTCAGGTGGGGTATAACGCCCCAGTCGGGTTGAAACGCCCCACTGCGTTGCGTCACTAAAAACGATCAATACTGAGAATGAGTGACGATTGCGTCACGCATGAGTCCAGTCAGTGACGACCAACACATAATATTTGCGAATCTGCGCGAATCTGCGAAATTATTTGCAACTTATTTA
Source organism: Terebella lapidaria (assembly GCA_949152475.1). Taxonomy (NCBI): domain Eukaryota; kingdom Metazoa; phylum Annelida; class Polychaeta; order Terebellida; family Terebellidae; genus Terebella; species Terebella lapidaria. The sequence goes on along the minus strand of OX424568.1, from coordinate 25,426,187 downwards.
TTTCCGGTGGTTCTTTGTAACATCAAGGTATGTTTTTACCGAGTGTAAGACATACACAATTGAATGAGCACAACAACCTGAATATCTATTCACACCATACGGGGTTTATTGTAGCATGTGTATCTAATATTTGCCAAGTTAACGAGGGAGTCACGTGCCAGCATGCTCTCAACCAAAAGTGATGATGTGGGGTATAACGCCCCACCCCCTACTTGTTGGAACGCCCCGGGGGCATGTAAGTATCAATCTATTACCATCAATACAGCCAAATTTTGATGATTCCAATAACAAACGTAAAATACAACATTTTGCAATAGAAACAAAGCCCGACCAAATAGCTTATCAAAAGACACACTGGCGTCATCAGGGGCAAACAGTGTGGTAAATGTAGTTGTTTCTACTGTACACCTGATGGAATTAGTATACAACTGCCCAACAACCTATGAAAATGATTTAGAAATCCGAAACAAACCCCATGGAATAGATACATGACAAGTACATAAGTACCTAGTCACGAGCCAAAAGGCTACTGAGTTGATGGTATCCTCGGGGACAGACTTAACGTCCATCAGCAGTGACACCGACTCAGTGGTGTGAATGTAAGTATCAATCTATTACCACCAATACAGCCAAATTTTGATGATTCCAATAACAAACGTAAAATACAACATTTTGCAATAGAAACAAAGCCCGACCAAATAAACTGGATCAGAGTTTATCTGATCCAGTTTATTAAGTGCCCCACTGATCAGTGGGGCATCTTACCCCACTGGTTGGGGCGACATATCATGCCTGATGACTTTGGGTGTCAGATGCTTACATCATCATCTAGTTATTATTTTATCTTTTGCATATTAGGCCATCATTTTTGTATTAATTGTTTTACGAAGTTTTTTGCTTCAAATATTTTAAGTGGGTCGGTAGGAAGGAATAAAAATAAAAATTGCAGCAGTGAAAACTTGGATCATTTCTTACACTTTCAATTACCAGCGTGCTTGTGCGCATTAGACTCACATGTGCGTTTATGCGGCTCAGAAATACCGCTGGGCATAAACACATAGAGTCAAAACTCAGCTTTAGTATGAGCATAGAGATGGAATAGACGTGGAAGAGGTTTTTTCTTCACAATTCAGTTCTGTCACAAAAAAAACTCGGTTTACCAAATATTCATCTTGACTTCAATGAATGTACGTAACACAGACGGAGACATCTGAAACAAGAACCAGCCCTTCAGTGTTATTGGCTTATGAAAGTTTTCATCATCAGCGAGACACCTTCCATGTCTGAATATGGTTGAAGACATTATCGTAACTCATGGGATTCCATTAGTACTTTTAATCAGATCAACTTATACTCGAAAATTGAGAACAGTATCACAATTTTGATCCAACAACACAACCAGTTGTAATACGAAGACCCATTAAATTATTTACAGGAATCATACCTGGTGCAAAGCACCAGATCTCCCCGGATGACAAAAGTCAATAGCGCGATCATTTCTGTTTGCAATTTAATTCCGTGCGCATATTATATAGGCCAACGATGTCCATGCCCGGCATGCCGGACGAATACCGATGTGAAAGCAATTGGTACTGTGTTATAGTTATAGTTCGCATGAACACTGATCGAGTACGCCCATAAAAAAATCGAGTCCCTGATCGAGTAGGCCCATGAAAAATAGCAAGGTGTTCATAAAATTCAGCACCGTTTTCTATTTGGCCCAAAATTCAATATATTCGTGAAGTTGAATTTGGTCAATAGTGTATGCGACAATATATGCCATATGAGAAGTGTCCAATAAATTTGAGTACCGTCGGAATATTTATAAGCACTGAAATATCAATGTTGAAGGCGATGGTGTTGAATTCGGAACCCACTCTGACTTTTACACATTGCCAGTGACCAATACCACGGTAATCAATCTTCCGCACTTTGCGAGCGAGAAATTAGCTCGTTATGGGACAGCGAAAAATAAATGCGTATGATTGTTAGATGCAGTGAAAATGGAATGCAAGATGCAGTCAGAAAATGGAATGCAACAAATGTGCTAGTTTTACTGCTCCAAAACAAGGGAAGTTGGGCACTGACATAAAGAATAAGCGTGAGAAGTGAGCGATGACTCGACAGTAGGAACAAAAGTGATACCTGGTTGACTGAATGCACACCGTAGTTAAATTTATTCTCAAATCCAGCCGAGACGCTAATGTTTACATAAATCGGATTTCTAAATTGTTTTCATAGGTTGTTGGGCAGTTGTATACTAATTCCATCAGGTGTACAGTAGAAACAACTACATTTAACATACTGTCTGCCCCTGATGACGCCAGTGTGTCTTTGGATAAACTATTTGGTCGGGTTTTTTTTAATTGCAAAATGTTGTATTTTAAGTTTGTTATTGGCATCATCAAAATCTGACTGTATTGGTGGTAATAGATTGATACTTACATGTATGCAATTTTGTGCTTATCAATGATCAATTTTGGTCTTCTCGCGATTGTGTTTATTGCCAAAGTCAACATATCCTTGAGCAATTAAGGCATAGGGGACATTGTTAGTTCTACCACTGATGATTTGAAGTACCAGTAGCATTATTGGAGCACATAATTGGTGATAATGAACACACATTTGTTTAAAATATTAAATTTTTTATGACAAAAATATGCGATTATGATGTACGCCATCTTGGATTTCATTCCGAAGCGCTATGCTGAAGTAGTTGAAACAATTTCATTGCATTCCTTGACCTCTAAAACGTAAGTTTAGGTACCAAGTTTGTGTCTCTAGCACAATTAGTATTAAAAATTTATGCAATTTTGTTTGCTGATTAAATTCGGTTTTGTCGCAATTGTGTTTATTGCCAATTCAAGGTATTTTTTTAACATTTAAGGAATTGGGGACATTGTTATCATTGCCACTGATGTTATCAAGTACCAACAGCATGTATTAACCTTTTCACTACTCATGGTTACGCTGCGTAACCATACCACACCCCTGCTGCTGTACTGATGGTTACGCTGCGTAACCATAACTTTGGCAGCCAATAAATGTATAGGTAGCTATCGACTGATTGTATCTAATGTTACATATGATTGAAAATGTACCTACACGCTAAACTAGCACATACATATTGCCACAGATTGAAATTTAGAAGCATAATTGACCGTATAATTAATTGAATAATAAAGCTGCCATTAACCTTGTGACGTCACAACTACTGATTACTATGGCTCGCACTACATACAATTTTCACTAAAACTTTAGTATCTTCATCACTAATCAAGATATTGACATGCTGTAAACACCATCAAAACCCATGAGATTTACTTCGTCACAAATGAAGAAGACTAGAAGAACTCAAGCAAAACGTATTGGGTTATATTTCAGCACAAATTCGAAAATGGCTGTCCAGTAAAGAAAATAGAAACACAGCCATTTGTTTGGTCTCTAGATTTTTGTTTGTTTCCACGGTAACTAATGGCACGGGGTTGAAAAGGATACTATATAAAAAATAGCCTACCATAATATACTTTATTTTCACATATAATTATTCTAAATAATCTTTAAATAAAAATAATCAAACATCAATTCATAAGATCCTATCAATTCATACATGAATCGGCTCAGTATGGAGGCTGAGGGATGGGTCAGTAGCAAAGAGGTTAAGGCACAAAAATGTTGATAATCTCTACAGAGTTCCTTAAAATATAAAAGTTTAAGGAAAAGCTATGACAAAATATGCGATTCTGATGGTCCCTATGTTCGATTTCATGCAGAAGGGGTATGCTGAAGTAGTTGAAAATATTTTTATTGCATTCCTTGCCGTCTAAAACATATGTTTAGGTACTAACTTTGTGTCTCTAGCACAATTAGGGGCAAAGATATATACAACTTTGTGTTTATTGTTGATCGAATTCCTATTCCATGGGGTTTGTTTCGGATTTCTAAATCATTTTTTTCGCATCGGCGTTTCGACTTATCCACTGTAGACAAGCGGTTGCGCGGCAAAATAATTTCGAACTGGCTTGGTGATCAATTTCGAACGGTTGGCGATCTATTTTGAACGGTCCACACATTAAGGTAGATGAAAAGTATATTTGTCTGATGTTTATATCACAAGTATTTATATTTACCACCTCGGTGAAACTTTTTTGACCTGTGGAATGCTTTTGAAGTACGTCGGGAGTTTTTATGGTTGTTTATTAATTATTTTTGAGTGGCGAGAAGCAGTATACATGTCATTAATATGTAATGTCATTATTAGTGTTTGCAAACGTTTGATGGGTCAGTTAAATGGAACGTGTACCTAGACATAACTAAAATGAATCACGTTATGCTGTTTCATTGATGCATATTCCTCAAAACGAGCCCGAATCAAGTAGAATAGAAAATATAAATGTGGTCAATTTCGAACGCTCATAAATGACAGGCGGATAATTTCGAACGGTCATGCGAGTAATTTCGAACGGTTTGTTGATGGCTTTGCTAAACTATTTCACCTTGAAAGTTGGGAATGTGTTGTGACTTCTTTTGACTTTTGTTTCTTGGGTGGGGGGTTGGGGGTTACAAATATTAATAGGTTAGTCATTATTACTTTTCATTACTTTTATCTCTCGGATAAGCCTATGACAAGCCAAAATTCTATTTGATGTTTAGCATTGAAAGGATTATATAAGTCGATACAGACTTATATCCGAGAATAAACTACTACTACTATATACATACACTGTACATGCCACTGTAAAATTGATTAAATGCATATATGTTGAGCATCTAGCCACCTTCCCTTCCCCCTCTCCTCTTCAAATACATGGGGAGATCAGTCTAGAAGTACGGGTGGGTATTAAATATGTCTGGAAAAAGCATATTCGGTATACATATACAATGTGAAATGTATCAAATTCTAGTCCAAACAAGAAAGGAATGTAAGTATCAATCTGTTAACACCAATACCGTCAGATTTTGATGATATCAATAACAAACGTAAAATACAACATTTTGCAATAGAAACAAAGCCCTACCAAATAGTTTATCCAAAGACACACTGGCGTCATCAGGGGCAGACAGTGTGTTTAATGTAGTTGTTTCTACTGTACACCTGATGGAATTAGTATACAACTGCCCAACAACCTATGAAAATAATTTAGAAATCCGAAACAAACCCCATGAAACAGATATATGACAAGTACATAAGTACCTAATCACAAGCCCGAAGGCTACTGAGTTGATGGTATCCTCGGGGACAGATTTAACATCTGCCAGCAGTGACACCGACACAGTGGTATGAATGTAAGTATCAATCTGTTACCACCAATACCGTCAGATTTTGATGATATCAATAACAAACGTAAAATACAACATTTTGCAATAGAAACAAAGCCCTACCAAATAGTTTATCCAAAGACACACTGGCGTCATCAGGGGCAGACAGTGTGTTTAATGTAGTTGTTTCTACTGTACACCTGATGGAATTAGTATACAACTGCCCAACAACCTATGAAATTAATTTAGAAATCAGAAACAAACCCCATGAAACAGATATATGATAAGTACCTAATCACAAGCCCGAAGGCTACTGAGTTGATCGTATTTAACGTCCGCCAGCAGTGACACCGACACAGTGAATGTAAGTATCAATCTGTTACCACCAATACCGTCAGATTTTGATGATATCAATAACAAACGTAAAATACAACATTTTGCAATAGAAACAAAGCCCTACCAAATAGTTTATCCAAAGACACACTGGCGTCATCAGGGGCAGACAGTGTGTTTAATGTAGTTGTTTCTACTGTACACCTGATGGAATTAGTATACAACTGCCCAACAACCTATGAAAATAATTTAGAAATCCGAAACAGACCCCATGAAACAGATATATGACAAGTACATAAGTACCTAATCACAAGTCCGAAGGCTACTGAGTTGATGGTTGATGGAAACTATTCACTTTATACTGACGATAACCAGATCAAACAAACCAGGCATTCATTGTTATAAATTGACATAATTTACTACATTGATTTATTGTTATATATTGCCCCCCCCCCCGCCTCCGGTTTGTGAAAACTGGTGGGATGTATCTTTTTTTAAATAAAGTAACTTATCATAATGAACATTTAGAAAAATGCACAAAACTCCATGTTTATTGACAGTGGTCTACTTAAGCAAATAAAAATGGTCACACACATAAAATTATAACTAAAAAGCTGTGATTTTGATCCAAGAGCAGATCCAGGGTTTGGGAATAAATCTCCATGAAGACTTTATATTCCTAACAGGGTGCAATGGGGTCTGGGGCCCGGCCAACACCTTTTTGTTCGTGTATCCTCGTGATGCATACTGGACTCCTTCTGAACACTTTACTTTTGGAAAGGGTTGAGATATTTTCACGCTTTTCACCATTATACATATTTAACATCGATGGGGTTCAAACGGATGGGGGGGGGGGGCAAACGGACGGGGTACAAACAGATGGGGGGGGGGGGACAAACGGATGGGGGAGTAAACGGGTGGTTGTTGATGGTGTCCACGACAAAATGTGAATTTGGTATGAATTCACATTCATATATGAGTTGTCTTCTCATTTTTGTATACTGCCTTGTCATAAGGTTCATCCTCTGAAGAACTGATGCCAAGCTCAATAAGAACATTTCAGGATCGTGTTGCGATCGTGCGTATCTTTCTGCCGCGGCGGCGCTAGCGCCACCGGACCGGAATGAATGTAGACTGAGGTTATTGCCACCAGTGACGACCTCCCTGAGCCGCTTTACAATATTCACCCGAGTCCGGGAATATGAGATACATTTGTTACGATCAAGATTTTGTTATCTTCTTACTGCAAAAAAAAGGTTGGAAAAGGAATTTGCCCTTGTCCCTTTGTAGTTCTATATCTAAAGCATGCACATATCTTTCCAACATACCTATACAGGACATGTTATGTTATCACTCCTAGCTAAAACTACCTCATTACCTTGTCTATATTGATCAGTTTTACTACAAGTGATTCTAACAGCGGCGTGGTGATCATTGGTACTGATATCTGAACACTTCAAACACTTCATTTCGCTAAACCTCAAGAAACCGGCAAATGCCAGAAGGCAATATGTCAAGTCTCTAATTACATTCGGGTCGGAGAACACTTATATTTAACACACAGCAGTCTTAACATTTCAACGGTCACAGGATCCTTGCGATTAACTGGGCGCGAGGTTTGGCGCTTTGATGATTCTAACAGATTCTTGACAAATGGGTGACATATGTGGGGCCTTCGCATCCACTGAGTTGGTGCACCCATTTAATTGCATAAACAGCTGTAGCTACCGAAAACGAACTGGCACCGCCCTCCAGCAGATAAGTCACGCACAGAGACACATTGATTGACGTAGCTAGGAGCGCTTGTCCTCGCCCAATGATGAATGTTTTCCACTTTTTGTAAGCGTTGAAGTATTGTGATACAGTTCCCACGCTGCGCGACCGGATCAAGTGCTGGGATATTTTTCGCCCGAGAGCAAGCATCTCTGGATCACCTGTCGTCAGTCCATCGTCGCTGCTAATCATATTCTGCAGTCTGTGGCTCAGCCAAAGAGAAGACGTCAAAACCTTATCAACACGCATCACGGCTCCAATCTTATGGCCAGAAACGCCATACCCTTGTTGAAGGGAACCAAACAACCCATTTTGACCCCGACCGGCCTGGTAAATGGAAGGACCTGCAAAGCGACATACGTCTTTCACAATCGTATGTCTAGTGCCTGGGGCAGGAAACATCTGAGGACAGAAAGGAGCACTTTTCCATTCCGTAACAACGAGGGTGCCAAATGCAGATCTTCTACCATTTTCTGGAAGACAGAAGCAATTAGCCGGGGTGGCGGGGCAAACCAGTTGTTCTCTTTATATTAAAAATGTTCTTATATTAAAAATGTTCTATACCTGAGTAATTAAGACTTATATATGATATTGTATACCTGTGTATGTTTGCTTACACTTTCTGTAATGTATACACAGGAATTTAGTACTTCACGATGGCAAATGACAAATACGACTATACGTGTTACTCTCTGCACTCTATCAAAATACAAGTTTTGTTTATTTATGTGTGCATTGTTTTGACGCCTAGTGTTACAAATATCTCTCGTAACTGGGTCAAAAATAACTCAAGTAAACTTATGAAAACTGCTGAGTTATTTTGGTTGTTCTATCTCAGAGCAGTAGCTAATGGCAATGGGGAAATATCAAGCGGTCTGAGTCTAACCATGTCTGGGCCAAAGTTTGAGCTATAACCTGCATAACTCAGTATTCAAAACAAATAAAGCATAATATTCTGTAGTAAAGTGAATGAAGGTCTAATGGTCGTTTTTTTTTTTTTTTTTTTTTTTTTTTTTTTTTTTCTTTTACCGATACTCAATCTCTGGTCCGAAGTCGGTCCTTTACAATCGTTAATCAAATATCAATTGATATGCGATATATTACTTGTACAGTATATTTGCACTCCTTGTAAATCACGCACAAATACTCATAAATTGTAAGTAGCTTGTTAACTGTTTCATTTCAGATCTTTTGCTCTTGTTGACTGCGGCCAAACATAATGGGTGGACACAATTCTTACTCCACAATTCAAAGGGGGGTTTTTAACTGTAAGACATACATGGATCGAAACATTTATATACCGTTAACGTACAGCACTGAATTGTTATAACCCGCCTCATATAAGGTATTTGATTAGATAAAATATACCTATTTTGATATTAAACGATGTAAATAGCATTTTAAATGCCATAGCCTGGTTGTATAATTGAATTACTATGTTGGTCTCCTCTAAGATGTAGGAACAAATGTACATAACCTTTTGTTTGAGTACACAAGAAATGTACTCCCCTGTATCTTTTATCTTTCTGTTGAACTTTGTTTTTACTTTTGTATTTAGTTTAGGTTATTCCTGCCATCATGCTGTGACACCCGGACCTGGCGGACCGTCTCGTCATGGAGGGTGACGTCACCTTGGACCAGGTTCGCACCGAAAGTGAATATGATCTGCTATCAAAATTAGATGACGGAGATGACTCAGTTACTAACGATACGATTAATGCCTGTTCTTATTATGATCCTCAAGAATATAAACTCGAAAGAGAAAAACAAACAAAACATAATATTTCCTTATTTGGTATAAATTGCCAAAGTTTAAATGCCCATTTTGATTCCTTAGTAAACTTACTAGCTACTCTACAATCGACTGACTCGGATTTTGATATAATTGGATTAACAGAAGTATTCAAAGTTCCTCAGAATATTAAATATACTTTACCCGGTTACCATGAATTAATATATGCTACTCGCGATACACAAGATGATGGCAGGGGAGGGGTAGGATTATATATAAAAGAACATTTAAACTACAACATTAGAAAAGACCTGTCTGTATTTATACCACATATAATTGAAACAATTTTTGTTGAAATAACCACAAGTACCAAGAAAAAGCCTATTATAATTGGTAACATTTATAGACCAAATACTGCTCCTAAAGCTGATCTAGACATATGCATGAGTAATATACATGACATTATTAACATTATTAATGATGAAAATAAGGTCGCATATTTAATTGGTGATTTTAATATTGATTTACTAAAGTATCGTTCAAATAATAGGATCACCTCATTTGTTGATACGATGTTCTCACAGGGATTCAGGCCTTTAATAACTAAACCAACTAGAATTACTAATCATTCTGCAACATTGATTGATCATATCTACACGAATAACACAGATACAAACACTGTTTCGGGAATTATCATAACGGATGAGGTAGCTGATCACTTTGGTGTTTTCCACATTTCATCGGAACACGTCGATAAAATTTCTAAGGACTATATGTATTCCAGATTTATAAATGAAAACAAAATGCAACAATTCAGATCAATATTAGCTGAAACTGATTTTGATGACGTTCTCCAAACAAATGACCCTAATGAGGCTTATAATACATTTCTAGGTGAATACAAATCTATTTTTGAAAGAATTTTCCCCCTGCAAAGAGTAAAATTATCAAACAAATATATCAAACGACAACCCTGGATGACACATGGTCTTTTAATTTCTTCGCTAAATAAAAATAAACTATTGAAAAAGAAATTGAAGAAGCCAACAGAATACAACATAATGAAATTCAAAAGATATTCTTCTTTATATAACAAACTAACTCGAATACGCAAAAATACTTATTATGAAGATCTATTTACGGAAAATAAAAATAACATCAGGAAAACCTGGGAAATCATCAACAATGTCTTGCAGAAAAATAAGAAAAAATCAATATTGCCAAACAGTTTGAAAATTAATGGTAATGAAATTAACTCTACTAACTTATTATCTGAATATTTTAATAATTATTTTGTGAACGTAGGCAAAAACATAAACGCATCCATACAATCACCAAACAAGAACTACTCGGATTATCTAAAAGCATTTAACACCCAGACAATGTTCGGAACACCAACCACTCCGATTGAAATAATAGAGATATGCAATAAATTGAAAAATAAAACAAGTACAGGTTATGATGAAATATCTAATAAAATAATGAAATCCTCTATACCTGAAATACTGATACCACTCACACACATATTCAATAAGTCATTAGAACATGGTGTTGTCCCCGATAATTTAAAAATTGCCAGAGTAGTTCCAATCTTTAAATCAGGTGATCAACAGCAGCTTAATAAATACAGACCTATCAGTTTATTACCCAGTTTTTCTAAAATCCTTGAAAAAATCATGTGTATAAGGCTGATTAAATTCCTCGACAATTTCAACCTCCTTTATGAACATCAATATGGCTTCAGAAAACACCACTCAACGATACACCCTTTAGTACAATTACTTAAACATGTTTCGGAAGCGTATGACAGGCCAAATAAAGACATAACTTTATCCATATTTATCGATCTATCTAAAGCATTTGACACTGTTAATCACAACATACTCCTAAATAAATTGCATATGTATGGTATCAGGGGAAAATGTAACGATTGGTTTAGAAGCTATTTAGAAAATAGACAACAATATTGTGATATAAATAATATAAAATCAAGTCTGAAACAAATAGCATATGGTGTACCACAAGGTTCGATATTGGGTCCTATTCTATTTTTAATCTATATTAATGATATACATACATGTACTAAATTAAACTTATTGTCATTTGCGGACGACACTACACTATTTACATCTAGCAATAACGCTGAAGAATTATCAACTTTTGTTAATGAAGAATTAGTCAAAATATCTGATTGGTTATCAGCAAACAGACTAAAGCTGAATACTGAAAAAACCAAATATACACTGTTTGCCCCTCACAATAACCAAATAAAACTAGATGATCATCCTATTATAATCGACTCACATAAAATGCAAAAACATACTTCTGAAGACTCCAATAAATTTCTTGGTATTTGCCTTGACCCAAACTTAACTTGGAAATCGCATATTAATTATATATGCAAAAAGGTTTCAAAATCTCTATATATGATAAATCGTGTGAAAAACATGTTACCAAGTCACATTCTTAAATCTATATATCACACGTTAGTTGAATCTTACCTTTCATATGGCATACTGGCATGGGGAAATTCTACATATATCAATAAATTGATAACTTTACAAAAACGTGCCCTTCGAATAATAAATAAAAAGTCGTATAGATCTCATACTGAACCACTGTTTAAACATCACGAAATATTGAAGCTAACTGATCTTTACGAGATGCAAATACTATTATTTATGTTTGATTATAAGGAAAATAAACTTCCGCGATCATTTCAGAATATATTCCATGGTGGACACACAACTACTCGAATAACACGACAGAACGATTTATACTATATAAGAAGACCTAGAACCAATTTCACACTCAAGCTACCGAATTACACATATCCAAATATTTGGAACAAATATGCTCGGATTTCAACCCTGAATATTATGTCATGCAGATCGAAATACGCATTAAAAACTAAACTGAAATATTGGTTTCTCGAGCAATACGTAACTCAAATTTTTTGTGATAATATCCATTGCAGAGACTGCTTCGATACTCAAATAAATTAATTTGAAGTTATATAATTTTACTTTCGACACGATACTATACCTCTTTCGGTCCGGCCCTGGTTACCGACCTGACCTCATCTTCCGTCCGTCCCGGTGTCACATCATGATCGTTGGATCTCCTCCACTTGTATGTTCTTTTCCCCTTACTTGCTCACCGTATGTTTTATTATATTATTTACTTATTTACAGGTATTGCAGGAAGACAGCTAAGCAAGCTATGCAATACCTGGACAGCATGCAACATACTTTGATTAATCATTTTTTTAATGTATACTGTGTACATGCTGTTGAATAAATGAACCTTGAACCTTGAACCTTGAACCACGCCAGTTTAATTCCATGGCGTCCACGCCCTCTGAAGTGGGGCACCAGAATCTGGAATAGAAACGTTTACATTTACTGTTAGTTTCGTTAGCAAATCTTCCACCGTCACTGTGGCGATACTGGATGCACTAACGATCGTTAGTGCATCCTGCAATGGCGGACAGTAAACATGGTCAGTTTGATTTTTAACCGTATTTTATTAAATGACAGGGCCATTTGTGATAAATGGATACTCTGAAGGTAGCTTAGTGTTTTGGTCAAAGACATGCGTAGTTATTTCAAGCAGATCACGCTTTTTTGTTTAGATAAGTTGAGGAAAAGATGTAGCGATAAGATTCACCAACGACAAAAGTAAGATTCCCTAACGATAGAGGGCTTATACGTGTATATTGTAATATGTCCATATCATACACCATTGTGAATTCGTTGATTTATGCGACACAAATTAGCGAATGTCACATCAAAAAATAGGAAATCTGTACTAGAAGATCATCTGTACACATAAATACATGTCAATTGGTACTTTATTTCACGTTTAGCATTTAAATAACGTAGACTTGAATTAATAAAGAAAAAATAGGGAGTCTTCACATGTTCGTTAGGGAATCTTCGATTTTAGAAAAACAATCGTTAGGGAATCTTTCGGCTATTTTTCAGACGAGTTTTTCATGCTCAAACCAACATGAATCGCCATGTATTTGCAACGAACGGTTGTTTCGTGCGCATAAGAATCAGCAGATGTATGTGTGTATCGATCACAATCGTAATTATCGGGAAAATGAAGAAAATTCAAACGAACCGCGAGTGGGTTCGCCATTGCGGGATGCACTAACGATCGTTAGTGGATCCAGTCTCACCACAGTGACCGTGTAAAATCCCCATCGCCTCTGTGTGACGATCAGAATCTACTTACTCTACCAGTTCCCCAGTGCGACGGTCATACACAAGATCAGTTTTGATTGAGATTTCATCCTGTAATAAGCAGATCCAACGGTCGTTCTCCTGTAAGCATTCTGTGAGTTTCTTGAGTTCAAGGAAAACCTCAATGTTGAATTCCGTACTTGGGTGAATGGCATTGGTGTAGTCTCGGATTGTGGATTCAGTGGAAAGTTTGACAACCCCAGTCTGTCACAGACATCGACACACGGAAGGGCTCTGACTGTGTAGTAGTATGGCAAAACGTAACATCATTGGGTGCCATCGAATTCCACCACTTCCTGGGTCGAATGCCTTCTTCTGTTCCTTCCAAAATAACTGTATAAAGTCATCTTTGGTAGAAGTCTCCATGATATCCGAAAGACGTTTGAGTGTAGCATCATTCACCTCAACATGTTCTCGATCCAGCTGGGCTCTGATATCTTGCAACTGCTTGAGACCGCACTGCTTCTCCCTTCTAGCAATCTTCAATGCATTCTGGCAATCTTCAATGCAGCCGTAAAACATTATGTCAGTTACTCATAAATCTCCCATGTCCGGACACTTGGGTGTGACAAAGACTCAGTCCAAGATACTGAAACACTTCCATTGGCCTATTATGAGGCGGGACATTAGTGCCTTCTGTAAAAGGTGTCACACATGTAAGGTCGTAGGTAAAGCCAATCAGACCATTCCGAAGGCTCCACTGAAGCCTATTCCGGCCTTTGAGGAACCATTTTGTCGAGTGTTGATTGACTGTGTTGGACCCTTTAAAAAGTCCGGAAATCAGTATTTACTCACACTTATGTGTGCATCAACTAGATTTCCCGAAACAGTTTCCTTAAGGTCCATCACGGCACGTAATGTTTCAAAGGCTCTAGTGAAGTTTTGTACCAGGTTCGGTCTGCCGAAAATTGTTCAGTCACACCAGGGCTCTAACTTCACTTCCAAGGTGTTCAAACAAATGACACAACAACTCGGGAATGAACACGATACATCCTCTGCATAACACCCCGAGTCTCAGGCTGCAATCGAGACGTTTCATCAGACCCTAAAAACATGATAAAGACGTACTGTTTTGACTCTAGTCGAGACTAGGTTTGCTGCTAGGGAAGTAGTGCAGGAGTCCTTAGGGTTCTCGCCATTTAAGTTGGTGTTTGGACACAATGTTCGAGGTCCACTCAAGGTGTACAAAGAAAAGTGGTTGAGTGAAGATGATGATGTCTCACTCTTGGACTATGTGTCCAACTTCAAGGAAAAGTTGTTAAAAGCTAACGAGCTTGCAAGTCATCACTTGCTTCAAGCCCAAGGAAAAATGAAGGCTTGGTATGATCGTAGATCAGTGGCAAGGAGTTTCAGTCCAGGGGACAGAGTGTTAGTGTTGTTCCCCATGCTAAAACATCCTCTTCAGGCCAGGTACTGTGGTCCGTATGAAATTGACAAGAAAGTCAGTGATGTTAATTACATTGTTAAGACTCCTGATCGACTTAGAACTCAACTTTGCCACATTAACATGCCTAAAGCTTACAACACGCCTGATTTCGATGTATCAAAGTCTGTCATGTTCCCGAACCAGACGGGTCATTCAGATTTTGTACCGACTTCAGATAGGTTAACAAGGTCACACAAACCGATTCGTATCTAATACTAAGAGTGGATACATGCATTGACCCTGTTGGTCATGCATTTTATGTAACTAAGTTCGACCTCCCGAAGGGTTACTGGCAGGTGCCATAAACAGAACGGGCAAGAGAGATTTCTTCATCACTCCTGAAGGGTTATTCCAATATAAAGTGATGCCATTTGGTATGAAAACTGCGCCCACCACGTTCCAAAGGCTTGTCAATGGTGTAGTCAGTGGTATCCCGTGGTGTGCTGCCTATATAGATGACATTGTCCTATGTAGCGATTCGTGGCAACAACATTTAAAACAGCTTGAAATGTTCTTCGAGAGATTATCCGAAGCTAGTCTCACAATTTATGTTCTTACAAGTGAGTTTGTGAAAGCAACCGCTGTATTCCTCGGACATGTGGTAGGTCAGGGGGAGGTATGTCCAGTGCAAGCCAAGGTAAAGGTAGAAATGTAGATATTAAAAATGTAGATAGGTAAAAATGTAGATATTAAAAAATGTAGTTATTATATTTGATTATAGTTGCAATATGGGTAACGGAAATGATTAGTGTTTTTTAATTCGAGTATTACGAAGATGGAGATTCCACCAACTACAACCATGAATTTATTTTTTGTTGGTACGGGACATCTTGCCGCAGCGAACAGTACTTTTCGTCAAATGTGGAGTCAGCTCTTGCCCCACATCTTCATCGTCAAGCCTCGTAGTGACTTGTGCTGGGAGTGTCAGCAAAACAACAATTTCATATATCGATCAGCAAACTCCCAGACGTTGCTGAAGAACATCTTCGAGTTGTTATCCAAGAGAGGTCTCTCTATCAGACAATAGTGGACAAATCAAAGCCGATCCTGGATGGTATTGGAGGTTTGGGCGTTAACAACCCATGCAGTCGCGAGATTGAGTGTCATTACTCTTCAGATTTCGCAAAGCAGGTCCACTCACTTCTGATCCCATGCAGGCTGCAGCCAGGTCGCATGTATTTCCTGGTGCTCAAGAAAGTGGGCATCTTTGGTGTGTGCTGTGAGGGTACCCCACAACAAGTGAATTGTCTCGTTGATGAGGCTCACTGTCCTGGGAAGGGGTCAAAAGCAGTCATTAGCTACCTCCACCATTTCTTTGAGAAGTTTGGACTTGGGAAACAAACAGCAGAGCTGCATTGTGACAACTGTTCTGGCCAGAACAAAAACAGGTTCATGTTGTGGTACCTGGCCTGGAGAGTTATGAACAACTTGCACAAAGAGATCCGTCTGAACTTCCTGACTACAGTACACTGAGTTCTTGCCTGATTGGTGCTTTGGCCTCTTCAAGTGCAAGTTTCGCCACACCCACATCGCCGATGTTGTCACAGCGATCATGGAAGTATCCGGGGTGAACAGACCACAGCTGGTGGGCGATGAAAGTGGAGAAACCTTTGTGCCGACCTACGGCTGTTTTGTTAGATGGGAGGATTTCCCGTAAAGACTGCATAGCTGCAGCAGCTCTTGTTCTGACATCTGCGGTGGTCTTTTAAGACACTGTCAACGCTTCTTAGGAGCTGTTTGTCCATGCCTGTGGGATGACTGAAATCAAGGTCAGCAGAAGGGAAGGATACAACTTTTTCTATATAATAGGAAGCCCATATGGACCTAATGCTGGTGCACGCGGAATCCTCAAACCCTTAGATGTAACTGCTTCGATGGCGAATAGCATGCCTCGCCCAAGCCAGCCATACAAGTACAGTGTGCACTGTAAACATATTCGAGTTTTTCGTCAACTAAACGAAAGGGTTTTTCCGTGACCCGCTATCCATTTTTCACTGAACCCTTTATATTACAAATACTACACTGGGAGTGTCAAGAGATATTGTGTATTCTGATATCTTTGACGTGCCCACATACGAAATAGTTATAGGCCTCCATGGATTTGAAAGCTTTTAATGCTGATTTGTAAATTACAATATTATGTTTAACTGTCGTGTACATGTCAATGCTGTTGAAATAAATTGATTGATTGATGCATCACATGTGAAAGGTCCTGGTGTGTCTATCAAATAATGGTATATTCAAGTGTAATTAGTTGGAGGCAGACCAGTAGGCTCAGCCACCCAGCCTGCCGAAAGGTTGTACGGATCTCGCAATGCAATTGTTTTAGAACCGACGGTTATAGATAATTTCTCTTGATACCGTTCACGATCAGATGTGCCCAATGCGAGCGCATACTTTGATAATGAATGTTCCTCTGTCCAGTGCCTGCCTGTAAAGGCACATTATATATTTAATCCTCACTCATTTCGGTTGTTTCATGTTTTGCCACACTGCTTCACATGTAAAAAAACCCCAAGAAATGTATCATGACATGAAAAAAATGATTCTCTAATTTATGTGCAATAATATTTGTGTAACAAAGTGCTTTTGAATTTGGGAAAAATAAAGTAATTCATTCATTCAACGCTCGTCACACACAGAACCATATGTTATTTCGTGGTATATAATTTCAAATATTTGAAAGTGATTCAGGTCAATTATGATCAGCAATATTGTGAACAGACATTGGTCCCGAAGCTGAAGTGTTTCTATGAGAAACACTATAAAACGTTGAGAACATCAATAGACACACTGGCGTCATCAGGGGCAGACAGTGTGGAAAGTGTAGTTGTTTCTACTGTACACCTGATGGAATTAGTATACAACTGCCCAACAACCTATGAAAATAATTTAGAAATCCGAAACAAACCCCATGGAATAGATATATGACAAGTACATAAGTACCTAATCACAAGCCAAAAGGCTACTGAGTCAGTTATACATGTGCAATGAATATCCAAATTCACAAGAAACGTGTTTTTCTAGTTCTAGTTGTCCTACCTATTCATATCATATTTTTATTATCCTGTCCAGACGCTGTATGCGGGTCAGACGATATTGGTTTTAGGCAGTTTGCTGCATTTTCTTGTTAACCTTTATACCAATCGAAGTTCCATATATGGCCTACAATCGCCAATATATGGTCATATATGCCCTACTATCTTGAACCTCGATCAGATTAATATTCATAATCATTGCAGTGAATGTGTCCATCTATTTGCGGAGGATGAAATCGTTTTCAAATACCAGTCCTCTATGGGACTCAGAAGAAAGCCTGCGAATCACAATAATGGCCAAACACCACAATGGAAGCATAACATGTATGTCTGATACTTCGTATTGAAGATGTTGTTCAGACAATAGAGTAATAATTGTTTCTAGTACATGTTCTGTATTTGTATACCTTCGCATATAAGGATATTTACAAGATTATTTTTAGGTAGCCTTTGCATATACTAGAAATGGCCAGCGTTTAATTAGTATCTATATATGTCCGTATAATTCTCTATTACACCTACAAAAAAAGCAGACGGTGACGACGACCAGAACCTTGACCTCGCCCAAGTAGTAAGTATGGCCAAACGTGATTAAATAAGTCCTATCGAGTTGACTACTGTCACACAGACTAATTATCGTACTCTCAAAGTTTTCTTGCCATAAATTAAGACTAACGTCTTTTTCTTTCTACCTTTTCACAGAAACACGAACTCGACAAGCAATTGCAAGTGTGTCCATGGAAATTATGTCAATAATCCACTTTTTAAATAATACTTTTTCAATGATACATGCCATGGGGCCATTAGTTTATCGGATCATAGGTTCGGGAACTTAAATATGAACAAACCTATTCCTCGTGATATGAACTTCAAACGTAAACCATCTCTATCCAGCCCGAGATTCATCCACCATTTGGCAGTTTCATCCTGATCACGCTTCTGCATCAGGGACTGGAAAAAAATTCATGAAAGTAAATTCATATTAGACATTAAAGCCTACATGTCATGTACATGTAGAGGCCTTGTCTATTCCCATACTCTGTATTTTTTTTCTTTGTTTTTTAATTTTAAAAATGGAAGGTATAGTTTGAAATGTGTGACTGTTTGGTACATATCTGTTTGGTACACTTTTATTCTGATTTGGGTGTATGACTAAGATCTGAATCCAAAGTGCTTCCAATTTTTACCCATGCTTTGATCCAAACCCCCTTCATCTTATAAACATACTAATAACTTCTGAGCGGTTATGTAAGAAACTAATTAATCATTTTAATAGATCATTGGGTGGTTGAATTGAACCAATTCATCAAAGATGAAATTGGAACCAATTACTAGTACCAATCCAACACTAGTCTAAATGGGCTAATTTCAGCACAAAGTTTTCTCATTCAGGGGTCATGATCTTACCATAATAAGTACCATGTGAAATATAATGAAAAGCAGTTGAAATATGCAACCTGTGGAGCGTTCACAAGGAAATCTCTACAACAATTTAGTTTCTTACCTCTTGTCGAGCAGTTAAACTGGCCTTCAGCTGAAAAAAAGGTTGAAAACTTTTAAAGAACAAATGAAGATGACCAATTTTCATAAGGCCTAACAGAAAATTAGCCCAATGGCTGAAATATGTTACCGGACAATTTCAGTTTGAAACATTGCCGGTGAGATAATACCTTGAGATTAATTGCTTACGTCATCTCGGGTCGAGTTCAAGGTCACTGAAGCTGCATGGTAAATAGCTTCCTATAGGCTAGTTTTACACATTTATAGAAGTCATACGCGACCTTTGGAGTTATTATTCTTCTGATGTCAAGTTCAAGGCCATCAAAAGCTGTGATGTATATGTCTTCATATATGTTCATAGTACAATCCTCATATATGTTCATAGTACAAACCTAAGCTCTGCCCACTTGTGTAAGCATTTTGTCTGCAGAGCCCATTTTACAGATCTCAGATTAGATAGGACCTTGAGATTTAGCACTCAAGGTTATCTGAGGTCAAGTTCAAGGTCACCAAAAGTTGTGCCATATATGACTTCCTATGTGCTCATAATACAAACCTAAGCTCAATGAGTTATGAGGTTCAATAACTCGGGAGTCATGTTTTAAGTGTTCCGGGTCCTGAAGCCAACACGCTGCCAGATACACAGAAAATCTCATCCTGCTCACCGACAGCAGGTACCATTATCATATCTAACAGTGTACTGGCTGGTAAATTACTATTTTTGGCAAGTACTGGATGATACTGGGTTTTAGTTTGTTTCGCAGAGGCCGAGTTTGCAAGGCCGGCAAAAAACAAATGAGTAAGCTGAAATACAAAATCTGTGTGATGTGCAGTTTGTCCGGGTTCAATAACTCGGGAGTCATGTTTTAGGTGTTCCGGTTCCTGAAGCCAACACGGATACACAGAGATGCTCACAGACAGCAGGTACCATTATCATATCTAACAGTGCTCTAGATAGTAAGGTTCTATTTTTGTCCAGTTTGTCCGGGTTCAATAACTCGGGAGTCATGTTTTAGGTGTTCCGGTTCCTGAAGCCAACACAGATACACAGAGATGCTCACAGACAGCAGGTACCATTACCATATCTAACAGTGCTCTAGATAGTAAGGTCCTATTTTTGCCAATTACTGCATGATACTGGGTTTTATTCTCCTCAAGTTTGTTTCGCAGAGGCCGAGTTTGCAAGGCCGGCAAAAAACAAATGAGTAAGATGTAATACAAAATCTGTGTGATGTGCAGTTTGTCCGGGTTCAATAACTCGAGAGTCATGTTTTAGGTGTTCCGGGTCCTGAAGCCAACACGCTGCCAGATACACAGAAAATCTCATCCTGCTCACAGACAGCAGGTACCATTATCATATCTAACAGTTTTCTGGCTAGTAAATTACTATTTTTGGCAAGTACTGGATGATACTGGGTTTTAGTTTGTTTCAGTGGCGTAGACACCACTCCGGCCATGGCCTCCGGACCAATAATTTGGAGGTTTTTTAAGATATATTTCATTAATTCATGAGAAATAAACTAGTATTCGTTATTGGCAATGTAAAAGTAGCAATACATATTTCTGGGTATAACCTTGTGGGTTCTGAGTATAACCTAAGTGTAACAATGTGGATTTTGATGGGGATTGGAGCAAGATGTGCGCGCCCCTTTACTTTCAGGAAACACCCTGATCATAGCATCTAGGTCGAATTTTCTAAGTATGTACAGCGTGTCTTTTGTTCCTGTTTGCCCCTGAAATATATTCAAGTTTGCATACGGCATATATACAAGTTTGCATACGGAATATATTATATAGTAAGTATCAATCTATTACCACCAATACAGTCGGATTTTGATAATGCCAATAACAAACGTAAAATATAACAATTTGCAATGCTAACAAAACCCTACCAAATTGTTTATCCAAAGATACACTGGCGTCATCAGGGGCAGACACCTGATGGAACTATGTATAATTATTTTTTATTGTGTACATGCGCATGTGACAGAATCATCTATTTGTAAGACATATATATATAAATATTTTGATTTTGGCCCTCTTTTACTCTGCACAAGCTGTATTTTGTCAGATCCTTATTCAGCACCCTCATGGAATTGCTACACATTTCTTCACGTTTCTAGTTCTGAGAGCCTCAAAATTTGATACCGAGCATCGAGCAATAGTTGGCTTTTGGGGGCCCACGCCTGCTTGTTATATTATTCTAACACAAATTTAATTCTTCTGTCAATTGAATTACAAAGTATGAAATCAAGTTGAACATGCTGGGACATATTTAGTTAAGGGGTGAAGTAACTTGTAATAAAATTTGTGTTGTTCTTTATGCCACCTATGATGTCAGAATGAGCATCAGCCTATGATTGACATATATTCTCTTGGAGAAAAACATGCCAAAAAACCTGGAAATAATTGTACATTTTCTATTGGAAAAAGATTACTGAATTCATAAACATCAATGGCATATTAAAAAATTATATGCACAGAAATGGGTTGGGTATGTGCATACGAGTATGGCATTAGAAAATCATCACACTTGTTAGTGTTGATTTGTTGGGTATCTAGCAGTGAATGTTATTTTTATAGATAATTTTCACTCTAATGAAGATAAAAATATTTCTGATTTGAAAGGATGAAGGTAAGATATAAAGTGCCTGCTTCATAGTAACACATTTCCGAGCTCCGAGAGTCTCTCATTTCACTACAGAACACCTACAAGTCGTTGGTTTCTGGGGGCCTATGCGGGCCCCAGACCCCACGTCTGTTGCACTCGTCAGTCCCCTCCTTTCGGAAATTTTGTGTCCTCCTCTGTGTAGTACTAGGTTGGATGCCCAATGCAGGGGTATTTTGTGTTGATCTATTCTGTAACCTTTTACTAATCGCATGCTGGGTGGTTATCATGTGTCAATAAAATATTATTTGCCATGCAGTTTTTGATGCACAAATATCATTTATATTCAAGGCGACTTTTCCTTGAAAATGCAAGAAAAAATATACCAGCTGTGAAAGTGTCTAGAAACCAGCAGTACACCAGAGAGCATCTCACAGATAGTAAATTCCATTTTTTTTTCACCGATTTTGTCTGACTGGTCATTCAAGGTACCCACATCACCAATGATGCTCCACCCAAGGTCAGTCTTTTGGGCATATGGCGCCTTTGAACCAACGGGAGGAGGGATCACTCCTCTTGGTATGAGTGCTTGGGTACAGTTGTATCCTATCAACAAGCCAATCGAACATGGCTTCAGAGGAAGCATACAATCAGCGATACAATGCAGGTAAGGCCAAGCCTTGGCAACTTCAGGGGTCGGTATATGGTCCTTTGAGGGAGGAATGGTATCCCGCGTGTAGGTGACCGGAAGTGCAACAGTAACCAGTTCATTGTGTGCTCGTAATTGAAATCCAGAAAACTTCTCACATTCAACTAGTTCGTTAACTGAGGACATCGTTGATAGACGGAGATGTGTCTTCACCCCCGAGAGTCCCAGTTTGTCTACAGTGGATCTGGTCACGAATGTTGTGTCTGATTGAGTGTCTAGCAAAGCATATGTTAGCACTTCAGTAGCAGGATTAGCTCGATGAGACAACCAGACTGGCACGATCATACTGCACTTCTGGTTTGACATATTGGCTAGCGTCTTCATCGCAGTAGCCAAGGTCTCAGAGTTCTTGGGCCTAATATCAACGGCAAATGCATAGCTGTGCAGGGATGTCGGGTGACGCTTCTCACATACTTGACATTTCTTGGGATGCTTGCAGTCTCGACCAATGTGCCCATAGCTCATGCATCGGAAGCATAAGGCATGTTCTTTGACAAACTGATTCCGTTCTGTCAGACTCTTGGCTAGGAAACTGTCACACTTGTCTAAGTTGTGTTCTCCCTTGCACAGGACACAACATTTTTTCTTCTTTTCACCAGCAGGTCCTGAGGTTTGACTGTTCTTTTGAGCTAACTTCACTGTTGTAGACTTCGATTCACCATTTTCCTGAGGGGTTGACTTCACTGTTGCAGACTTTGATCCACTACCAGATGCGTCACTGGCCGTTGCTAAAGTGCGTGCTGAAGGTTTGTTTCTGTTCCTGTTGTCAGTTGTGGAAGGAGCACCTGTGCTCAGCTTCTTTAAAGATTCTACTGAGGTCACAGGATCACATATTATTGTTGCCTCAATCTCAACAAAAGATGCAAAATCATCAAAAGTGGGATATTTTTCCTGATCGATCTTGTATTGAGCAACTTTCCTCGCCCACCTCGTCACGAGCCAGTCAGGAAGTTTAGCCAGGAGTTTTCGGTTCTCCCGTTGGTCATTTAGCACCTCCAGCCCTGAGAACATCTTCATGGCTGTTAGACACTGCTTCAGGAAATCTGAGAAAGCACGCAGAGCTTTCCCGTCTCTTTGATGAACCTTTGGCCAAGACTCCAGCTCTTCACGGAATGCTTCCGCAATGACAAAATCATTCCCGAATCTCTCTGTCAGTGTTTTCTTCACTGCTGCAAATGATTCTTCTTTGGACACCATCAGAAAGTTCTCAACACATTGGCGAGCCTCACCCTTCAGAAACCGCTTCATGTAGTGAATCTTTTCAGCATCAGGAATTCCTTTCCGCTCAATCAGCTTATCAAAGGCACTCATCCATGATGAAAACTGTAATGGGTCACCAGAAAACGCTCCAGGGTCCGGTACCGGAAGCCTCGATAATGTGGCTTGTTCAGTGAGTGCAGAGACTAGTTTGAGCAAAGTCTCATCTTTATCATTCGGGCGGGATGGGCCTCCTGTAGGAGCTAAGGATGAGGTCTGGGTTTTCAACAATTCGGGCTTCTCCTCAGATGACTGTGGCTTCAATGCTCCTACATCAGTCAAGCGGTCATTTTCTGCAGGAGTATCCTCCAAGTCATTCACTGCCTGTAACTTGGCTTTGGCCATGTGAAGTTGAGATGTGACTTCCATTTCAGCCATCTCTGACTTTATCTGGGTTAGTTCTGCTTCTTTTTGGGCCTCGACATTCATGAACTTGTGAACACGCAAATCCACGTGTCTATGAGATTTGCAGAGGTATTTCTCGAACTCAGTCAACGACTCGTGAATGACAGCATCAGATTCTTGGGCTGTTAGAGACTCCTTGTAGTTGTTCAGCAACATTCTTTCTGCTTCGCCACTACGTTTCCTGTTGAATAATATACTAGTAAGCTTTGATAGACACACCTGGGCTAGCTCTGGGTATAGGCTTAGGTCTGTTTTGACAGATGTGTGGAGTCGTTGAGCCTCCGTTGACAAGTAGTTTTCTAACTTCACTACGTCTTCCACTACTGGGAGTAGTTCTGGTTTGTTGTACTTCTTAGTTGCCAGTGTCGATAAGGCCTTGGCTGAAACACTGTGTTCCCACTCATCTGAATACAACTCTAAGAAAGTATTGGCTTGGTTGACTTTCTCAGCATCTCCAGTTTTGTTGCCGTCTGTACGCAGATACTTGGCACACTTTTTGAGACTATGCCCAATCTTCAAAGCCAGAGTAGGCGTCTTGTACTGTCCATTTTCTGTATCATACCCAGCGACTGTTAGGACTGATTCAATCACCGTGTCCCAATTGCAAGATTTCATGCAATCATCAAGGCTCTTGATGGAGTTGTTTCTTGTTTTAACATCAATCAGTAATCGGCCAAGCTCACGCATCTTCTGGGAAATGTAATGGTGATTCTGCACTTGGTGACCAAGCTTCGAGAACATGCGGTTTCCGAAATCCAGGATTCTAGGGTCTTGCTCAATTTCCAGCTTCACGTTGTCACATTTCATAGTCGAGATTATTTTCACTTTAAGTTCTTGGTTATTCGTTTTCTGTGGTAGTAGCATTGCACCTTCTTTGACACCTTGACCTCGAACTTTGTTTGTTTCAGTTTTCCCCTGACATTTATGTCTGTAGAGTTCACTTTTCCTTTAGAAAGCTTTGCACTGAGCACAGGGCACGAGATTTGAAGATTCCTGACCCTCCTTATTTCTGTATTTGGGGATCAGCATCCCCTTCCCTGCTTCTAGAACCTGATAGTTGTGCTCGAAATCACCTTTATTCACTAAGGCTTCCCAAAGTTTGCGTCGTTCCTTACTTCCTTTCGGAAAATTCAATATTTTGGCGACTTCATGCTCATTGGCGTGCATCCTTGCCAGGTGTCAAGAAATGTTGGGTCGTATCGCTTCACAATATACACATGCATGTGGTTTGTTTCCGATGTTGCCTTTGGAATTCCTTGCTGAATATTGTACTGTAACTGAACTTGAAACCGGGGCCACTACTTCAGATTCATCGTCACTGTTGTATGGTTTGTTGCCGTTGTTAGCAGACATGTGATATGTATCTGACTGTGCCTCTCCATAACCTGCAAAATTACAGATACATATGTCCAGACTCTAATCTCCCCATGGGGCCATACATGTAATACTATTTCAAATGAGGTCAGAAGCACAAAACAACATAAAAAAAGACATAACATATGTGTTGCATTACTAAAACTAGATAGAAAACTAACCTAAAGGGCTACGTAGGTTACCAGGTACATGTATGTTTACAGCGTTGAACTGACAAAGTGCCCAAATGGCCTTTTTTCAGCTTAAATGGTAGTGTTGACCCTGCGAAGTCACTGAATTCTAAATTCAAGGTCACCACCTAAAAATAGGCACACCGAACAACCCCCTGCTGCCGGGCGAGCAGGTTTAGATTGGGGTCAGCGACCGAGATGGCTGTCTGTGCACTGCCATCGACCCCTACAATCATATCCATGACCGATAGGTCCAGGAACTGAACCAGAGCCAGCACCAGGCAGTCTAGAGGCTGCTTAGTCCTCAGCTGCGCTGTCACTTGGCCATGATTGGGAGAACAACCAGAGAAGGAACGTAGGAGAGTCCTCTACTCATACCTGTGGTACCTGGGGTCCCCCCTAGACCTTTGACCAGAGTTCCACACCGATCGAGCAAAGCCTCGTTCGTCTGCTGCCGAGTGGCCAGCAGAAAACCCTGACCGCCTTCAAGTGACGAGACAGAGGAAGAGGTAATGGGGACCTGCTCTATTCCTTGCTCAACAGGAGCAAAAGTAAAATTAGCCCAAGGGCTAAGACAGATTACTGGACAATTTTGATTTTATCATTGCAGGTGACATATGACCTTGAGATTTACCAACCAAGGTCATCTTTGTGGACACTAATGTCACCATAAGGTGTGCTGCATAGAACTTTCTATATGTTTATTAAACAAACATACAAGTCCTACTAACAAGTATTTCGCTTGTAGAGGCCATTTTACACATTTCAGGTTAGACTTTGAGATTTAGCCTTCAAGGTCGTCTAAGTTCAAGGTCACCAATAGATTTGCCATACATATATAACTTCTTATGAGCTTATAATATAATCCTAGCCTTTAGGTGCAGGCGTTTGAACATCAGCGGCCAAGTTACACATTCCATGTCAGACATTTAGCACTCAAGGTCATCCAAGGTCAAGTTCAAGGTCATCATCAGTTGTTCCATATACGATTTCCTATATGCTCATAATGCAAATATAAGCTCTATCAGCAATAATTTCGTCTGTAAAAGCAAATTTGGGCATTTTTTAACCCAAAAATGACTGATTTGACCTTTCAAGGTCATCGAAGGTCAAATTCAAGGTCACCACACAAGTCGCCATATATGACATCCTATTTGAACACATGTGAAAGTGCCAATATCTGAACTCTATCTTCAGGCTTTCTACGAGTACAGTTCTGGCAGCTTCCATTATGGACTGAGGAAAGAAGTAGCGAAAAGTCCCAAACAATTTTTCAAAGGTTTTTGCCTAGAAATGGCCCAAAATGCATAGTAACACGATTTGGGGCAAATTTTGTCGACCTGTCAAAAATCAAAATGGCCACCACACAGAGACCCGCGATTCAAGGGCAACAAAACTTACACACGATACAAAGATACATAAGAGGAATCTGAAAATGAAACATATGTCATTTTAATTATTTTGAATCTGCATAGAAATTCACACCTACAAGACATAGCGTATAGATAATGATATATAGACTGCGTTGTCATGGTAATGCGTGCTCTTAACTGATTATGTGACTTGTATTCACGAAAAAAGGCGCCATAATATAGAACTAGACCTACTTGAACTAGGAACTTTGAATCATGGATATTTGCAGCGTATGCATGTGTGTGAGTATATATCGTCAACTGTAGGGATCTCGGATTATCCGAGATCCTTGCCATCAACCGAGCATTGACATAGAACAGTATTATCGACTTATCCTTCAACCCCCTACCCGTCGACGAGGTAGGTCGGCTGGCAGGCGTCGCCAGAGCCATGCCGACGTACCACTTCCTGGTCGACGAGTTGTGCGATCCCCTCAACATCCTGAGGGGGATTGACAACGTGAATTGGTAAAGTTATAAATTTAAGATTAGTATCATGAGATTTCTAGATAAATCCTTTTTTCATGATTTTTCAGTTCAGTCTGGAACTCCAAATTTGCTATTTCCAAATCTGGAACTCCAAATTTGCTATTTTAACCCTCTTCTGACTGTCACGGAGAAGACTGCACCAAGCGGGAGCAGCCCCTTTTGCCATCAGTCTCAGACCCCTGACCCCACACCAAATTCAACCCCCCATTCACTAGAACCAGCACCACCCCACGCCCAGACTGATGGCTGGGAGGTTGCAGGGCCAGTCTTGACAGCTGGTCATTACCACGAGATACATAATGGGGCACCAATTACGTTAGACCATGAGGCTCTAGCCCACTCCAGTGAGCTGATGGACGGGCATATCGATTACGTGAACAACAAATACGACAAAGGTATATTCGTAAAGGCAATAATTGCGTTCACATTACTATTTATATTTCATTCACGTATTTATTAACTTAACCCTTTCCCGTCGAAAGTTGCATTTATGCATTCCCACGCTGTGGCGAAAGTTGCATTTTTTTTGACGTTATGACGCAATTTGACCGTTTTTGTCACACCGCCGGTTGAGCGGCTAGAATCGTTCGGTATCGCGTTGACAAACATTCCTTCTGTGCTTAATTGATTGGTTATGTTATATTCATACAATAAATGTGCCTAATTTCATCCCAACATTGTACTGAAACACAATAAAATACAATTTATTTCGAGCAGATTTTCTTGTTGCTTCGCCAAACTGTCATGGCGGATGTTGTTGATCACATGAGAATGGCTTGTCACATGACTTCCGAGTAAAAAGTTATTTTTTTAAAATTATGTGTTATAATGAACACTTGAAAATATATCTTCATGATGAAATAGCAAAAAAAGATATTTATTACACGAAAGCAGTGCTAAAATCAATAAACTCAGGGGGGTTCCCCAAGGAATGCAAACGGGAATCCCATGATGACGCAGTTTTTCCCGCCTTTTTTGTCGGTGATGTATTTCATTGATAACTTTGAAATCAAGCCGTATTTCACAGCCAGTTGTTGGTAAGGTTATAAAATTATTATCATATTATCGATCTGTGTGTTGATATATTTGCTATTACATGGAAACAGGGAATTACAGCGATAAAAACGTTCTGCAGGTGGGACAAGTTTGGGAAGTGCGCATGCGTAGCGCACCTGCCGGTAGCCGCACAAAATGGATAATTTCAACTTCGCAAACAATACCTGCGTATTAGAAGCTTGATTGAAGTAAATTATAATGATATATTTCACGTGAAAAAACTAATGTGGTTGTTGATAGGGTAAGTGGTATGATTTTGTACGTATATTTGGCTCCCGAGTTTTTGACAAGACCTGAAGTCACATGACCACGTACACATGTTGTCAATGTACACAAACGATCTGTCATCTGTCAAAACGATCGCCCCGACTGGCCTCAAAATGTCTATGGTGCGCGAATTATCAAGTGACAGCAGTGATTTCGAAGGGTTTGAAGCAGAAGATGTCAGGAACGCCTCGACACGCCATAAGAGATCCGGACAGGAAACTTTGAGGGCGATTCTTGCCGACGACTCTGATTCTGATGACAGTGACAGCGAGTCGGATGACGTGCCCCTGCTCAGCCTGAGGGATCGATTGTTGGCCGATGGCATCGGTAGTGACAGTTCAGGTGAATATATGTTTCATGAATGAATAAAACGATGTTACCAATTTCCATATTTCACCCCCCCCCCCTGCCCCCACATATTTTACAGTGTACATGCATGCTACCGGTATGTGGTGTGCCATATTAGTAGTAGATCTAGTAGTAGTAATTTTATTTTCTCACACAACAACCCCCTTCCCCCTCCCCCTCCTCCAACACACATACATATATACACACTGATACAGCTGATAATGTCAGTAGCAGTTAATCCAAATTAATCCTCATTGTAGTTGCCTAGCCTTCGGTAGTGTTCATTTTGTATGCTACAGATGTTGAACAGGGTTTTTTTTTATTTGGATCATGGCCGGGTCTCTATCCCATGAATCATACTAGTACATGAAATAGTGTTATATGCAAGAAAATTCACATGGGTGACATAGAAATATACATATGGCATCTGTATGACAAAATTATATCACGAATATCAATAATAAAAAATATATTTCTAGATCTAGTCTAGTTTAGTTAAGAATACATTTTTTTCCAGTTATATTTATAAACAAACATTCAGAAATTAAGAGATTCATAGCATATTATTTCAATTCAGATCATGATAACGATGATGAGGCTGACGATGAAGCTGACGAGGAGTCTGATGAGACAGAAGATGATGAGTGGCATGCGGAGTTTGATGCCCAGCGTCACAACCTGCCAACCTTCAATCCACAACACCAACCTGGCCCTCGTCGCAACCTACGGGCGGAAGATACAGAGATAGACTTTTGGCAGTTGTTCATCAACGACGATACCATCTTGTAAGTGACATTCGATTTTAAATCATCCCACTGTTTGATAAGATAATATAATATAGTTATATGGAAACAATAATATACATGTATATCAAACAACATTACAGTCAAGTGAACATCCACCAGTGAAGACTACATGTGATAATATATACAAGTTTTGTACAGTGAGCAAATTTATTTCAGGAGAATAATTGAGGAGACGCACCTCAATGCCGAGTCAAAGAGGCAACGCGATCCGGCACACAACAAGGGTCTGTGGACGAAGCCGACCCTTGCTGAGATGAAGGCGTTTTTGGGGTTGCACTTTCTCATGGGTGTTGTGCGGAAGCCAGACCTCCAGATGTACTGGAGCACAAGTCCAAACACCGACACGCCCAAATTCCAACAAACCATGAAGCGTGATCGCTTCAAGCAGATATCCCGGTGACTTATCTTTTAGAATGTTACTTATTTGGTTGAAACATATTTTCTCTTGAAGTGTATTCATGTACCCGGTAATTATTTTTCACAAAACTTGCCGATGAATGACTTTCAAATACTTGAATGTGTACTCATGTACTGGTTCCATTGTATCACAAAGTTATATTTTTTCCTGTTTTTCTTTCAGTTACTTGTCCGTCTGTGCAGTGAATCCCCGTGAAGACGAGATACCACATGTCCAAGATCCTCTCTGGAGGCTTCGCTGGCTTGTGGATCACCTCAACGTGTCATTCATGGAACAGCATTATCCAGACCAAGAGATCTGCGTAGATGAGACGATGGTTGCCTTCAAAGGCCGCTCGCCTTTCAAACAGTACATCAAGAGCAAGCCGAAGAAGTGGGGGATGAAGCTGTGGTGTCTGGCTGAGTCGAAGTCTGGGTATGTCCAGCAGTTCAGCGTCTACACGGGAGCACAACAGGATGCCAGCAACCACGGACAGGGCTATGATGTGGTCACTGGTCTTCTGAGAGGCAGTGGTCTGCTGGGGCAAGGATTCAACATGTACGTGGACAACTTCTTCACTTCGATTCCCCTGTTTTCCTTTCTCCACGCTAACCAGACAGCAGCCTGCGGCACCGTCCAGATTGGGAGTGGTGCACAAGAAACCAGCTGGCCTGGGGAAGGAACGGGGAAACTTTGTGCTGCGTCAGAAAAGCCCTCTGCTTGTGCTTGCTTGGAGAGACCGGAAGGTTGTGTTTCTGCTGACGACCATCCACACCCCGACCACCACGAGGGTTGAGCGCCGAATGCGAAAGGATGGTAAGTTCACTCGCGACAGAATCCAGTGTCCGTCAGCTGTAGCAGACTACACCTCCAACATGGGAGGAGTCGATCGTGCAGAACAGTACAGCACCTACTACCTCCCGAACCGCAAGGGACGTCGCTGGAACATCAAGGTACTTCTGTACCTGCTGGAAGTGGCGAAAGTCAACGCCTTCCTTCTGATGAAGTCAAGTCCCAACCACCAGCGCCAGCGGAGGAGTAAGCTCACCTTGCTGGACTTCACGACTGGTTTGGTCGACAGCCTGACGTCCGGCCACGTCGCTGTGGATGCCACCAGAGGACGTCCTACCCAGAGCGCACCACAGCAGCGAC
Organism: Terebella lapidaria; assembly: GCA_949152475.1. Lineage (NCBI taxonomy): Eukaryota > Metazoa > Annelida > Polychaeta > Terebellida > Terebellidae > Terebella > Terebella lapidaria. Next base: position 25,394,426 of record OX424568.1, on the reverse strand, counting down.
TCATGACACGCTGTATGCCTGCTCAGCTTGAGAAGAGATCCTGGTGCTTTGTCTGTAGCCAGCGTTACAGGAAGGGACAGCAGCAGAAGAGATCGCAGACCATCAACGGCTGTGCCACCTGCCAAGTCCACCTGTGCCTGCCAAGTTGCTTCGCTGTCTTTCACACCGTTGCCAATTTCTGAACTGTGATGATGGTGCCATCTGTGATAAACTCTCCATTTTACATTGACGTCTAATTCATTGTTACTTGGTATTTGCATGTACTCTACTTGATTTACTTTATTTGTGTAATGCCAGATTTGTTGTGTTCATGCTTTATATTTTTATATTTATGTCTATTTGACCCAATGTATAAATATATTGTTTTACTTTTGTTATGATTTTACACATCAGGTGTTGACCTGTATGATCCTGCATTTATTATACATTTGATTACATGTACATTACATTTTTGTTAGTATTTCAACCAGAACTGTTTCACAACTGTAAGTAGTGTACATATCAATTAGTTGAATTTTATGTACAGTATACATGATAATTCATACATGTATGTACAATGGAGTCATTTTTCTTGCACAAAGTAGTTCTTGTATATAGTGTACAGGTATGTATATCAAGTCATCAATACCAACATGCTATATGTTCAAAGTGTTCAAGCATTTCAATTGTTTACAAACATTTTGCATGCTACATGTATTACATAGTAGTTGAGGTATTTGAATTCTTGTTACACGATGTAATAGTATACCAGTTGTCAACATTGCATGAATGTAAACACAACAAATTATTCTTTGACAAGATTTATACCGTAAATATTTATTATATTTAAAGACTTCTTGTTACATGTTATATTACATTTGATATTCTTGTGAACATGGAGAATGTCTGCATGATTTCTCACAATAAAGCAACATATCATTTGGGTGTTCTGAATCTGATATTTTCAAGTGAATTTTGTGATAATTTATTTCTGCAGTGAGAGAAGATACAATTCATCATGTATGTTAGGGTTCTGGTTTTTTTTATTAGTATTTTTTTACAACAATCAGTGACATGATTACGTTTGGAATGCAAAGTCAAAATTATTGCTAATTTTCACTGATTTTGCTATTTCCATGGTTACCATAGCAACCAAGTGGAGGTTAGGTGGCTCTAGCAACCATAGTTAGGAAGATCGGGTGTTACTTGGTAAAATACATATGGGTTTTATTAGGGTAAGTTCGATACTGTTTATCCTACAAGCTATTGAACTGGTAGTTTAAGTATGGCAAGATTTCACAGAATTTGCGGTCAATAAATAAGTCGAACATGATGCTATTTACATTCTACATTTGCTAGTTTCTTGCCATTATGCATGTTTTGTCCTGAATAATGTGTAGAGAACAATACAATTGAAAATAACTGAGCATATAAATTAGGCAAGGTCAATTACATTGTTTACTGACAGTGCAAAGTCAAAATTATTGCTAATTTTCACTGATTTTGTTGTTTCCATGGTTACCATAGCAACCAATTGGGGGGTTAGGTGACCTTAACAACCATAGTCAGAAAGCTAGAGTGTTACTTGAAAAAATACATATGGGTTTTATTAGGGTAGGTTTGATACTATTTATTCTAAAAGCTGTTGAATCGGCAGTTTATATATATGACAATATTTCACAGAATTTGCGGTCAATAATAACGTCTTACGTGATGCTGTTTATGGTTTTTTTTGCTAGTTTCTTGCTATTATTCAGATTTTGTTCTAAATAATGGCAAAAGGACTGTACCACTGGCAATAAATAAGCATATAGATTGGGCAAGGTCAATTATATAACTTACTGAGAGTGCAAAGTCAAAATTATTGATTTTGTTGTTTCCATGGTTACCATAGCAACCAAGTGGGGGGTCAGGTGACCCTAACAACCATAGTCAGAAAGCTAGGGTGTTGCTTGATAAAATACATATGGGTTTTATTAGGGTAGGTTTGATACTATTTATTCTAAAAGCTGTTGAACTGGTAGTTTAAATATGACAATATTTCACAGAATTTGCGGTCAATAAAAAAGTCCAACGTGATGTTATTTATGTTTTTTTGCTAGTTTCTTGCAATTATTCAGATTTTGTTCTAAATAATGGCAAAAGGACTATACCATTGCCAATAAATAAACATATAGATTGGGCAAGGTCAATTATATAACTTACTGACAGTGCAAAGTCAAAAATTATTGCTAATTTTCACTGATTTTGTTGTTTTCATGGTTACCATAGCAACCAAGTGGGGGGGTAAGGTGACCCTAACAACCATAGTCAGAAAGCTAGGGTATTACTTGATAAAATACATATGGGTTTTATGGGGATAGGTTTGATACTATTTATTCTACAAGCTGTTGAACTGGTTCTTTCGTTAAAACTTTAGACATTAGCTTATATAAATGTAGAGAAGTTTATAAGAGACATCCAGATTTTAAAAACAATTTCACTATTATGAAAGAATTATTTCAAAACATATGAAACTAGTAATTTATTTTTATTGCCGGGAAATGAATATCAAAACCTTATATATATCGAAACCCAGAGATAAAGTTTAAAATGCCATTAATATTGTTTTCCTCGTTTCAAATTAGTAAATTCCGGTTTGAATATGTTTACAACAATAAGTAAATATTAAACCCATAGATAAATATTGAAATAAAAAATCTTGTTTTCCAAGTATTTCATATTTAATTCCGTGTTCCGGGTATTCCTATTAATTTTCAGGTTTTTATCGTCAATTCCTTTTTATATATTTACTACCTCAAAGTTTAAATCAGACTCCTAGTTCAAATATTCAAATTTCAGGCTGCATGTGTATAAATATATTTATTTCCAGGTTTGAATATATCAATATATTTATTCCCATCTTTAAATATATACTCTCAAATTAAAATGCTTAAATCAGGAAGAAAATATTAAAACCTAACAGTGGCTATTAACAGCAGTGGAAAACCTCCAGTTGAATATCAAAAACAGAGAAATTATCTTTAAAATTCATGAATATTCCTTTAGATAAAACATATATGCTAAATATTTGCGTGACCTTGAATTTGATCTTTGACCTCCTTTTCAAAGGAGGTACGTAAATGGGGCCATGAAAAAGCGAATATACCCATGTTACAGTTGCAGTGTATTTCCTCAAACTGACAGATGTGATACGTTGTGGGGCACTACATCCAGCTGTCACGCACACCACTGTGATATTGACACAAAGGGTCATGAAAAACACATTATAATTGCTGGGTGTGGAAATGTATGTGTTTAACGGAGGTGATACATACAAGTTAGCATTATAAATGTGCTCAGCTACCATACCAGGGGCACACCATTTGTGAGATTTTTTATATTTCTAGAAACTTACTAGAGTTTGCAAAAAGGTATGGATTATCCGGACGAATTCCAGCTGCGTCTCGGATGTCTTGACTAGCAAGGTATTCACTCACTAGGGATGATGACTGGCACTGGTCTGCCCAGCTAGAAATGCATGACTTATTCCAAAATTGAAAATGGTGAATGAAATGAATCGTATGTTTATACTGAGCTAATCAGGGTCGAAAATTTGATACCCACCCAGTTTCCTCATATATACCCACTAGGTTACGTGGATGGGGCCATGAAAAAGCGAGTATACCTGTGCTACAGTTGCAGTGTATTTCCTCAAACTGATTGATGTGATACATTGTAGGGCACTACATCCAGCTTTCACGCAAACCGCTGTAATACTGACACAAAGGGTCATGAAAAACACATTATAATTGCAGGGTAATTAGCTTTCACTAACAATACTCCAGGGGGATATACTGGTTCCGTGAAGAATTTCTCCCGAATTTCTCCTCGGGAATGAACTCCTCTAACGGCATACCTCGGTACAAGTTGGTAGACCGTTTTTCGACGGAAACGGCCGCCATTTTGAAAGTTCCATTACATGGTGATTGCATGTAGACAAAGTTAATAATAATGAAGGTTCCATTATAGTTCCATTATATGGTGATTACATGTAGACAAAGTGGTAATCGGACGATAATTGAGGAATAATTTCACTTCATGTGTTTATAGTTAATAATAATGAAGGTGTCAACAACAAATGAAACTACCACGCAAAAGAATATCATTATGTTAGTCTATCTGCTAAGTTCCTTTCCTGGAAACCTCGTTCGGGATGTGTTTCCAACCAAAAATACCCACCTACCATCAGTTTCTCGGATTATGTTGTTGTTTTTTAGCTTACCGGCCCTTTGGGCCGATAAGCTATTGTCATGGTTTTGCGTCCGGCGTCCGTCCGTCGTCCGTCCGGCGTCCGTCCGGGTCTGTAACTTTTTTTTGACATGATGAATTTCCCCATAAGAACATACCTTGGGCCAGTATCTAAAGACGTTTTTTAAATTTTTTCGATTGAATCGTTTTTGCCTATTTGGCGGCCATTTTTGACGAAAAATTGCCAATTTTGGACTTTGGAGGCCATTTTCTCAAAAACTGTCTGATCAGTTTTGAGATTTTTGTTTCAAAATATTCCTCTCATGTACCTTTATGATGTGTATAAGTTTCGTTGCCCTTGAATCGCCGGTCTGGATGTGGCGGCCATTTTGATTTTTTGACGGGCGGCGAAAAAAATTTTTTTTGTCCCAAATCAAGTCACTATTCGTTTTGAGCCATTTCCAGCAAAAAAAAAAAATAATTTTTTTTTTGGCCATTGAAAAATTTTTGGACTTAGAAAATTTCACCCAATTTTCCTTTATAATGGGAGTTGTGCGGAGTAAACTCATAGAACACTTGAAGATAGAGCGAAAGTATTGGCACTTTCAAATGGGAAATCATATATAGCGGTTTGAGTGATGATCATCTGAGAGAGATCGCTGCAGGGCATGTATTATTGATTCTTCCCAGATAGCATATGAATGTACAAGTAGTAATGTCCTGGACTGGTTCAGTTTCGAAACAATTTGGGGACCTGATAAGGTTTACTGACGTATATCGGTATATGGGATGTTGGTTGTGAATTGATAATATATTTCATTGTAAATGTTTGTTCTGTCAGATGTTGATTTATACATCGTTGAAAAACGACGTCTTCCAAGTCATATATGAGACTCTGCAGAGGTTTCCATTGATCTTGCTTCATGTTGGTGACAAAGTTTGAGTTTTTATCAACCAGATTGTGATGACGTCCATAGAATTTCTCGATTCCCTGAGACATGGGAAATGCTGATGCGAATGAGGATGATGCAGTTCAAGACATCACAGATGCTGGTTCTTCTGTTGCCGTTGGAGACATGATTTTGGTGTTTATACCAATGTCTTATCATGTATATACTAATGAGAATTTTCGATTTTCGTTGCTTTGATCATTTTGTTAATCACGGGACCCGTCCAAGCACTGCAAGCGATGTCAGGTTGCTAGCGGCTTGTGACAAGGGCGAACCAGCACATGCGACATTTCCATTTCTTCAGACAGGACTCGGAGCACTATTCAACACTGTTGAAAATAGCAAAAATTGTTGGTATGATCGATCACTGCAGCCAGGTGCATCACATTTCAAACAAACATGATTTTCTGTGTTACTTTTTAGTGGATAAACATGTTATTAAAGGATTTTAATCATTTCTCATCACGAAAAGAGGGAGAATGTTGAAGTCATTCTTTTATGTTGTATGTAACGCGGTGCTTCATGCTTCATATAACGTGGGTGTACTACTTTGAACACTGTACTTTCTTCTTGTTTCATTTTGTCGACATATAGGTTAGATCAACTCCGTTTTTGGTGGGGATCATCAAATTGCCATCAAATGTTGACGTAAACCCCCAAACAGGTTGTAGGTTATTGTTCTATGATTAGTAATCTAACCATAGTCAAGAGAACCCTAAAAACGTCTGTTTCCCATGTGAGTTACATTTGATTGGCGGTGTATACGTTCAGGTTCCGTATGATTATCGACTGGGTGTTCAATCTGGTCATTGAACTATCCTTGTAGTCATGTATAGAACCTACTCAAAAGATTTCAGTGAAATCTATTTTCGAACTGCAGATTTATATGAGCCAAATAAAACATACCAGGGTTAGACTGACAAGACATGGATCTTGATTGATAAGCAACCTTGAGCAGAATGGACAATATGACGAAACAATACACGAAAATGAGAATGCAGCAACTAATATATGAATGCGAGTTCATGCACAGTGCATCCACAACTTCTGCTCAAACCGTTGTCCATCCTCAAGTCAAAACGCCATGAAATACCCAGACTGGACGAATTCTGGTGAAATTCCTGTTGACTATGTTAAGACTTTCATTAATCATAAATGAGATATTGTGCATTTGAAACATATTTTTATATTGGACATACTTTTTTTTCTTCAAGACTAATTATTACAGACATGTGGGGTTGTGTATGGAGTTATATTTTCGAATAACTTTTTTGGTCACTTTTAATGGCAAGAATTGTAAAAAAAAAAAAGGGGGGGGGGCACAAATTACATTGAAAATGTATAAATTGCAGAATCTTCGTGAGCAAGTAGCAATGCTGGAAAAGGAACTTCAGGGCATGAGAGTCACAAAGAAGTTTCAAGTCATAGATGACATGATGCAGCGTTTCAACCTCAAGTTCGTGGAGGGCTGGACACCATCTTGCATCAGACGGAGCGACCAGCTGCTTCTGACACTGATGAAATTAACGATGAACACACCACTTCCGGGCTGAGGGTTTCTGTACAACAAAAACAACAGTCAACAATATTGTTATGACGTATAGCCATGCACTGCATGAGGTATTGTATGAAGGGCTCATTGAAGCTAGCCTACCATCGGTACAAAAATGTATGAGCTCAATGCCGGCAAGTTTTGGTGATTTTAGTTGCTGTAGACTTGTGATTGATGCCACGGAGATCTCTCAGGATGTTCCTGGGAGTGACATGAGGCTTCAATCACAAACTTACAGTAACCATAAGAACAACCACACTGTCGAGTCCGTGACAGGCATGGCTCCAAATGCGGCTATAGTGTATGTGAGTAAGCTCTACCCTGATGTGGCTATCGTTGAGCACAGCACATTACTTGATCAAATGAAAGCAGGGGACATGATATTAGCAGACAAGGGATTCACCATCCAAAAGCTGTTGCCTGCTGGGGTTCATCTCAACATACCGCCATTTCTTACAGGGAAATCTCAGTATACACCCGCAGAGGTGCAGCTCTGCCGGAAAATTGGCCGTTCTCGTATACATGTTGAGCGTGCCAATGAGCGCATCAAGAATTTCTCCCTGTTCAGGCGAGGGAAGACATATTGGAGGGCCCACATGTTTTTAAGGTCATTTACTTCCAACTTGTTTTTGTGTTCAAGGTAGGCGAAGATGTCGTAGTAGTGGTTGGTTGCCCCATTCCACGTGTCCACCCAGGCCCGCTCAATACGTTGATTGTGAACGCTTCTTGCTCGTATCGCTCACCCTCTCCCTGATCCCCGAAGTAGCTCTATCATGTCGCATACATCGTTGTTTTCGCCGCCCTCGTCGACGCAAACTCTGGAAGGAATGCCGAACACGGCGGTGGCCTTCAAAAAGTGCTGAAGCACCGTTTCGTTCTTATTGTTAGTAGATGCAGCCAGCATTACCAACATTCTGCTGTGGCCATCTACCCCGCCGTGGACTCGTGAACCCAAACAAACTGACCTAGAGGCCTCAGGCCACACATTTGCCGGGAATGTCTACGTAATTATGACGTCATTTGTCGTCAATTCTATACTGCATCATTATGTTAGTTATCTAAACTTTTATCAAAATGGACATTTGGAGTGAAACAACCACGCCCAATTGGGGGCGAAATGCCCATGGGCATCTTGCCTCAATTTACACAGGTACCTCAAATTGCCATGGGCGTTTTGATCGCCATGATGGCGATGATGATATATTTATTGTCATTCAGAAGTGCAATGAAGCACGGAGGTGAAACACTAGCCATGGGCGTTTTAACCACAAGTCTTTATTAAAATGCTTCCTCATCGGAAAAATTATGTGGAGAAGATGTCTAAGTACACACCCTGTAACATATCTTAAGGCGGTGACTGACCTAGTTCTTTTGTCTAGGGATCAGGTCATGTTATTGTCACCGACTTGTGCTCAGATTTTTTGGAAGAAAGATCAACACAAGGTAAGAAAAATGCAATTTCTGCAACATAACGCATATATATATAATACTACTACAAATTTATGTACTTCACAAATATTTGTAGGGGCTGAAATTCCCCAGATATAAGGTTTCTTCCATCAATGTTCACCCCAATTTTGACACGGTGATCACGTTCATGGTCAGTTAAGATAATCATCTCATGTTTCATACATCCTGCGCATACGCACTAATATCTTGTAATTTTTCAGTTATTCCTAAATTATTCCACATGCTTGTCGTGACACCGATTTGAGTCAAGCGTCACCAACTTCGGTTTACATTTTGGGTATAACATACCCACTGGTTGAATGCGTTGAACTGTAAAATGAGTTCTCAGAAAAGGTGTTCTTGTGCAGGTTATAACGATATCATATTCGTGGTATCGTGGACCGGACGCAGCAATATATTGTGCAGTATACATTCCAACAACATTATCGGTGACAATACCATGACCTGACCCTTAGACAAAAGAACTAGGTCAGTCACCGACTTAAGATATGTTGCAGGGTGTACAGAGTTCCCCTCAGAATAAATGTTTACCAGCATGATATATTGATGGTAACAGGGTGGACTTGCGACACACTTGTGCATACTAATTTCGCCCACAGTTATCAGTAGGCATCTTGCCCCGCTCTCCCTTACAGAGGGAAATTTCTGACCTCATTTCCCTGTGGACAGGCATCAAGAAATATAGAAACTCTGAGGCACAGGGGTTTAATCAACATGGTCGAATAAACCCCTAGTGCTCGTGGGGTTTCTCTATTTTAAATCATACTAAAAACTACTCGGCCGTGACTGGCCGGAGTTTAACCAACATACAGCATTGAATAAACACCTCGGAGAACAATGCAAGTATGATTTAACTGGAAGATAAAATATACGTTCAAATATATCCTGTCATCAGCTTGTGGTGTCTGAAGGTGTGTAAAATTGAACTCATCAATCAATCAATAATCATTTATTCTGCTGTATTTTCCCCGGATGGCACATTACATGTTGGCAGCTTAAAATGGAAAAAATAAAATCAATAACATGATTACTTAGAGGTAGCTGATTATAATACAACAAATATCACACAATATATACGTATGAGTATATGCCCAAAATATTTATTTACTTATATCATGTATATGTCAGAAATGCAAACTAACCGCATGTGTTGCCAGTATATTGCAGGTATTAATTGTGACATAGAAACAAACAAATAACCACTTGCTGTTAAAATGTTGTTAAAATCACACATACATCACATAAAAATGGGCACCAGTCCCAAATATAAGACAAACAGGTCCATTTCATGCATCGGACTACTTTTCAGACAATAACATTACAAAGGTAACAAGTGGTGCACATATCTCCCTCACAAACTGACACATTTCCACAACTGTTGATATATGCGATCCATCCTTTATAAAATCACCAGATCTGATTAATGACAAAATTATCACTGCACAAATTACATCACAAACCTTGCTAATGCCTGCCATCAGCAAAATAAAGAAGCTACATGCTTTTTTTTTTTTTTTATAAACGATATTCATTAGGATTAACCAACAGGACATGCCTATACAAAGGTCTTTCCAGTGAGAGGGACAAAAGTGTGCAAAGTATATGTAAAATAAACAAACTATTATATACAAATGAACAACAACAAAAAAACACTGCTGATACAGCCCTCCACCGACGGCCACCGAAACAAAAGTAACAAAACAACGTATTTACACACAAATAGCAAATGGCAACCGATAGCAAATGGCAACCGATAAGATTCCAGAACCATGTTCTGTATTTACGGATATATACACGGAAATAGATAGACCATACGCAAGATACACAGGACAAAAAGAAGGACACTCATTGATACACATCTAGTAAATTAGTGTTACCATTTCTCGTCTGAGTGAACAAAGCGACGGGAATCTTTGATGTAATCCTGTACTGCTAGTGATATTATAATATTATCAGATATTGATAGATTTTCATCTCCGAAGAGTAATAACTCCAACATTTAACGGAATGAAATCATTTAACTTACGGAACAAACTAGATCTAATGTCTCGGTATTGGGCACACTCTAACAGATAATGTTTAGGATTCTCATAAGGCCACCCACAATTACAATTTGGCTTTTCAATGACATGCAGATTGTGACACAAATGAGCATTCAAAAAGCTGCAACCGATGCGCATTCTAACATGATGAATATTCGCGAATCGGTCGCCAATCATAAACCATGGTCTTTTGGTTTTACCAATTCTAGCCTTTAAACAATTCTTGAATGTTCCCAAAGTCGGTAAGCTCCTGACTTCAATGGGCAGTGAGTTCCATGCCACAGTAGTGGAAGGAAAGAAGGGCCTTCTTAGCGATTCCACTCGAGTTAGGAACTGAGATACATTATGACGCGTTCTTAGTTGATAATTCGTGCGTTCCTCAACCGAGGGCGGCATGATATCAATTAGATACGAAGGCGCCATATAATTTTCTATTTTGTATAAGTAACAAAGTTTATGCATCTCTCTTCTGTCAGCCAGTGTAGCCCACCCGGTATCCAAGTAAAGATTATTTACATTGGATCGCTCGGTAGCCCCCGTGACTATTCTTAATGCACGAGTTTGCACCTTATCTAGTTTCAGTAGGTCGCAATCGTGAGCTCCGGCTACATGCTTTTGAAGCTATAAGCTTTACTTGTAGGCATACGAAGTTAGCCACATACCATGCAAACGTCTTCATAAACTATGCAGTCACACGTCCTGCATTAAAACATCAATACAAACGATATGATTGACAGAAAAAAATTATTACATTCCTAAAACTTAGAATGCATGCTCATGTGTGTACAAAAAAGAACTGTTATCAGTCATGAGGTGTGGTGGAGGATGTGCATACAAATTCTGCATTTATTTCAAATCAAACAAAATCAAGCGCAACATAATGCTTTCCAATATCTGAAGCCGCAATTGAATTACATATCACACGATCACACTGATCATTCTTAGCTGAACTGCCCAGATCATACATAGCCAAAGAAGGCGTTACAGAATGCTAAGTGAAACTTCTCATAAAGTTCCTCTTTGTCACTAGGAACATCATCACCTATCGGTAACTGCAGCTGGCATATACATGTATTCGCTCGTGCAAGAGAATATCTCATATTTTCAACGAATACTAGCTTTGGTTGATTTTTGTATCCAAGAATTGGCTCAACATCAGCTCCTGTGGTGAATTGCAGGATGTTGCCGAGATTCAGATTGTGCCGCCTGCCTGCTGAAATATATAAAGATATACGATATGTATATTACATATGTATATGTGAGCTATGTCATAACTTTATACATTTGACCTTCATATTTCATTTGCATTGACATACAATTCATCATGTTCATGTACATGATGTAGTTATGATGTAAGCATAATGATACAGAGCATGTAAATGAACTGTAAATTCTACAAGGACTTTGGAGGCCTGACATCAAATCTCCACAAGAAATTTCAACTTTATCATTACATGTATCACATTTCTGCTGACACTGTCCACCAAAATCACCTTCAGGAATATACTAGTAGAACTGATATCAGCAAGTCTGAGGGAAAATAAAAAATTACCTCAAGAATAGGCAGCTTCTGACCTTTCATATTTTGGAGTGTTGTACATGTATATTCATTCAAGTAAGCTATTCCCCCAAATGAAAGAGATCAAATCGACAAAAAAGTATCAACTGATTAAGGCATTTACTGCAAATTACTACCTGCCACTTCCTTCGTGTATGCAACAAATTTTGCGTACATTCGATCTTCCTCGTCCCTGATGTTGGATCCATCGGGTGAAAAATTTGCTGGCAACAAGTGCAAGAGACCTTTCCAAGGTATTGGTTTCTGCGCACTTGGACGGAATAAGTATATCATCTGAGGTATCGCTATGATACCTCAGTTGAGGTTGAGGTATCGCAACTTTCATCTGCACATCAATGCCGTTTTCTTCAATGAGCAAGCAGACAATGTCAGTTAGCTCTGATTCGAAGGCCAGAATCTTTACGTCTCTTGCGTGCGCCGGTTGTGTTTCAAGCTGTAGAAATACAACAGTAGGTCAATATATTCTGAACAAAATCAATCTAATTCAACTCTAGAGCATATTCAGGTCAATTATGAAGATGATTCCATGACGATGGCGCCTACATTATATGTACCTCACCCACATATAGTTGGCGAGCTAACCAAACCTTCATTTCTAAAATTATAGCGGTAGTGCACTACAATGAAATAGGCTTCAAGTGATAATCAAGTGGCTGGTCAGTGGGCGATAATAAAGTGAAATTGCCTTTGTGAGAAAACAGTGGCCGAGTGGGAGACTCTGAAGAGTAATTTAACACTTTTTGCCGCTCGACTGTAAATCAATTGATCTCACTGTGTGTGGATGAATTTATTTGAATTTGTTTGTATAACAGTGTTTGGAAGAAGCACATACTGAAGAATCAGCTGAACCTAGTAGTGGCAAAAAATCCTCAACATCTCTGAAGAAGATTGTACCATGTGGTACAAAAGATCTACCCTGTGTTGTGGAACAGGTACTGTAATATGTAAGTTTGATATAGATCTACATTACTAGTAATGCTAAGCATCTAGTGGTTCTTTACAGAGATTGGAAGTATTCATGGAATTAATGATATATACACCGTAGGGTCACTGCCTGGTGATTGTAAGGTGCATTTTCAATGCTTCTTATATCATTCAGTAATCTCAGTTACTTATAAATATAATTTATACATAAATATTTTTGTGTACAATCTTTCATAATTGTTCTGTTTAATTGGAAATAATATGTGTGTACAGCTGTAAATAACTTTAATTGGAAATAATCTATGTGTGTAGAGCTGTAAATAGCTTGGGAAATGGTATGAAAATGACGGATAAGGGTATAGCACTTATGTAAGTTACATTACATGTAAATATAAGGACTGAGTAGTCTTATTTTTTTCACTGAGGACTGAATAGTCTCAGAAATCAAATAAATAGCAAAAATCAACTTCTATATTGTTCATTATTTATTGGGATGTCAAATATTGAATAAAACTATAAAAAGAATCAAAGAGGAACACGCTACACGTGCAATTTTCAAGAAGAAACAAGAAATGCCCCTGCAATATGTATCCATGGCATGTGAGCTATCCAGTTTTTGAAATATCCATGAAATCGTGTGTGGTTATCCCAAGTTGTGCCTGTGAGTTATAATCATATTCGTGACTGGTTGTTATCTGCTTTCACAGCAGAGGATGAGCATTTTTTGTCTCGTGAACATTTAAATATAGTACGAATTTCACTTGAACAATACGATGTCGTTCATTCAACATTTGTTTGTGAAATGAATGCAACCATACTTGTACTTGGGGTAAGGGGGCACCATAACTTGATGATATGCCCCCTAGACAGAAATCTGGGATCGGGGAGATCCCCTACTCTTTACGATAAATCCCAAGGGATCATTTAGGTGTCAGATACCATAATGCAACCATTTCCCCTACACCTCTCACAAATAAAAACATTTGTGCTCACGTCTTTACAACTCGTGCATTTTGAGGTATAAAGTAATTGTGAGGGGAGGGGGGGTGGTATTTTTTGTGGCTTCGCTCGGTCTCCAATACCAATACACTGGAAAATCCCTTCAGTTAAAAAATTCAGTTTCATTTGCTCTTCTCATAGTGTGCAAGAAATCCCGTGTCCCTGTTCAACCCCGCAGTCTATCTGACGCAGTCAAATTTAGTAATGAGCTGTTGTTCTGCAATTTCACGGTCCAGTCTGCTATGTTTCGTGAGTCTCTGGAGTACACCTATTTTGAGGTCTTTGATGGAATGTCCGGGGAGATTGAAAGGATAACCAATGGGTTTGTGGAGGTTAGTTACTGACTGATTTCGACAAAACTCGAATGCGCTTACCTGCAAATTACTTATTTTTTAAAACCTATTCTGAAAGAGAATCATTTTCTGCCTGTTCTCGCTTTGTCCACATTTTGGGAAGTTCCTCAACTGCATCAATGATTAACATGAAATTGTATTTTCTCGTTTATGTATTGACCCTTGACACTTTCACGAATCAAAACAATTCAGCACTTTCACATAGACCCTGATCAGTGAGTCCATACAAATATAGTTTTAAAATATGTTTTGTCATAAAGGATATTACATTAAAATGAGCAATTACATTACATGCATCTGAAAAATTCAGTACAACAATTCTTCTGTAAGTTTTCGGCACAAAAATCCATTGGTCAACTACTTCAACATGACCTTGTGAAAACATTTCTGTGCTGACAATATTATATTTCTGACAGCCCGGATGCCGACCTCCTCACAGATGAAGGAATATACTCTGTGCCCAAATCACTTCTCAAGCCCAAACCAGAGCTTCGGAAGCAGCTACCTTTTCAACTTCACATTCACAAGAAAGATGAGGTCATCACAAAAGTGTCTATGGTAAACCAATCAATACACAATTATACTTTCAATGTATGTGTATGATGCAGTAAAGCATTACGCATTGTTCATGTCAACATGGTCATGTTGTATCTATGATTGTAGTCAAAGTTATATTCCAAATGGCCAAATAATCAAACAATTGTTTGTTGATTTTAAAATTTAAAAAAATCTTGACCTTGATATGAAAAGCAATTTGTTTCCTTTTTATAGGTTGGAACAGAAGTGAGGCACCCCCATCCTCCCATGGAATTATGACCATGTTCAGAAAAAGTGCAACATTTTGACCAAAATAACATTTATCCTGTGTTGTATCCCCTAAACAAACATCGACAAATACTATGCATTGCAATCACTGTACATATTTGTAGATTTTCTTGTCAATACTCTACAGGTTGCAATTGTCAATCGATACTTTCAAGTTTATTTTAAACAAGTGTTAACAATCTGAAATCTACACGCTCGTACCTGTACCGAGCTAGACCGTTGGACTACCACGAAAAAAGTCTGCCATACCATGGCCAGCCACGGTAACTTTCGCCAAAACTGATTGGCGCATGCGCAGTTCACAGCTTCGTTCTTCACTTTTTCTTGTCCGGGCCCATCTTGGAGGTTGCAGATCTTCATAGTTTGGAAATCGTCAAAGCATTTTGCCTTATACCGGTATATAAAGTATTAAGTGATCCTAGTAGCATCATTTCACCTTTTGGCTAATGCTTTTGGAATAGGAAGGCATTAATTGGATAAGTATTCGGCTTTCACTTATACTTATAAACTTATACTGCTTTCACTTATACTCAACTGACAGGAAAAAGTTAAACAAGCTGCACTGCGCAATGCGCATGCCCCGATCAGCAATCCCTTCTGACGTGATTTCAAGCAGCTGGCCACAGTTGGCGCTCATGATTGCACACTTTTTTCGTGGTAGTCAGATGGTCTGGCTCGCTGCAGTACTATTTCAGAGGCAAGTTTAACAATAAACAGAAGAACTACAATTATTATTTGGAATTCTACATGCAAAATCCCTTAAGAACATAATACTATTCATTCTTGTCTTGACCCAAAATAGCCATACACTATTTTTCAAGTCCTTATTTGTCTGCATGTATATCTCCCCTCCACAATACTACATGGGTTAGCATGCTTGAAAAAGGATCCTCACCAGGAAGAAAACGTCCTTGTGAAAAAAATGGGTATGACTGATACTGTCCTAATTTCTGCCTCAATGGTGGCTCTGCCTAGTGATTTACAAGTCATTCCTTTTCTTTCGGAAATCTATATTGCAGCATACAAATTTTGTTCTGTCAAGTTTCCCTCAGGAACCCAACCAAAACAAAGACTGTACCTTAGATCTAGATAACCTTTACAACTAAATCAATAAATTATACCCAGGACTTCCCCAATTTGTAGATCCAGTTGACGATTAACTATGTCATTTTTTTTCTTAACCCATATTGTATTATGGACGTGGGTGTACCGAAAAGCTTTAACAATAATTATGAATAATATAACACTTCTGCATTTCTCTTCTCCACAGGCAACAAAGTGGTTGGCCTTGGGAGCTCTTCTGACGATTCAGACGTATTGTGTGGCGAAAATCAATAACTGAAAAAAACAGAGGCAAAAATAGCCCAATGTTGTAATGACGTTACATAAAAATTCTATATATAATTTGATGGAAACACATTATTACCCAAAGTGCCGAAGATGCTCATGTATTCTGGTGTTTAGACAATTACTTTGACAATAGTGGTTCTTGTTGAATGAGTCCTTGAAATAATCGCAGGCTTTTGGTGATTGGAGATGCAGGGTCAGAGAGAAACCCTTCTGATCATCCATATACTGTGAGTGTTTTTCGAATAGCTCCCATGGTAGATCTGTCATATATAAAAATATTTATAACTATATTTATACCTATAAATATTTATAGCCAACGAAAAGTCATCCAGTTGCACATTAGTAAAGCAGATGATCGCGGTTAGGTGAAAGTTAAATAAAGGTACACCTAGATCTACATTGTATTTAGCCTAGCTCTTTAGCTCGGAAATTATTTTCTATATTATCTAGAAAAATAATTTACTCTCTCTCCCTCTTTTTCCTCTCTTTCTCTCTCTCTCTCTCTCTCTCTCAAGTAAAGTTTCTAAAGTAAAACACAGATATCATGGTCAAGAGGAGACAACAGGGTGATCAATACGTATTTCGAGGGATTCATAGACGGTTATGGTTACCCGAGTAAGTTTGTGTTTGAGTAAGCATGAAAGTGATCATTTACTCAATGAAGCATTGTGGAAATAGATTAATAAGGATGGTTTTTCGTCATGTGCAGATTGCCGTGATGCTTTCAGGCAAGGAACAAATTGTGCATTTTAAGGAAGAGCACAAACAAATAGCACATACATACTCGGGGCACCATGGGCTAGCTGACAACAGCGAGTGAGAGCGGATGAAATCATGATTTTATTGTGATTACATTAGGCATTGACAACCCAGAGTGGATCCTAACATATATGAAGTACCATAGACCTCAAATGACTGTAACACATGGGAATTGAATGAATAGTAAGTGGAATATTTGACATTATATTTTTGAATCTCCTGACCCCACAAATGCACGCTCCAGTGAACATCGCCATTGTACGTTGCCACCGACCACGCTGGAGGCCAGTAGTCCCGATCACACGTACAAGCAGTCTCGCCCAGTCCCGCTACTCACCTGCACTGAATTTGACGCTGAGCTTCACGCGCGCTTTTGCTGTTATTCACCACACACAAACAATCTGGGCCTACTAACTTTGTTCAAATGTCCAAACGACATTTATCGTTGGATAGTAGTATAGATAGTGTAACATCCCCAAATAACCGCTCGGCAGATAAACGTTACAAACTGAACACATCTGACATGGCTGAAGAAAACATTACTGTTCCTAGAACCGACTCCGAAAAACTCGATGAGCTTTTGCTACAAATGCGAGATTTAAAAGCCGGCATTGACCAAAATACAAAGGCAATCAACACCTTGAAATCTACCGTTGACCAGAAGGTCAGCCTGTTGGAAAATCAAGCCCTCTCCCTGAAAAAGGAAAATTCGGCTCTGAAGCGCGCTTGTGATATCCAATCAGAACAGAATAGCAAATTGCAAGAAAAACGGACTCGCCTACTCCAGGGCGTCGCCTACTCCAGGGCGTCGATGACCTCGAGTCGTCCGCCCGGAACCAGGCGGCTCTCCAGCGGGCGGATGCCGCTTTGGAGCTGGCCATCTACCCATACCTACTCCAGGTATGGGGAGAACGCACGGCCGGTCCTCAGCGCACCCGCGATACGGTAGAGATGTTTGGCGCCATCGCAAATCTCGGCGCCACAGCTCTACCGGCCTCCGTTGCCATGGCTCCGTCAGGACCCGGTTTGCAGGGCTCCCCGCAGAAGCCCCTGCAAGCGCCACCGGGCCTGCCTCGTCCGCCCGTGCAGCCGGCTTACTCACTGCCGGCTCCACTGCTTCCGCAGCGTAGGGACCCGTCTCCGCCGCCAAACCCCAAGACAGGTGGCACGGACGAGGAGCCAATGACAGAGGGGGAAGGCTAGGTGCTAGCCTCGTCGCCGCACTTGCGCGGCGGCGCGCCGGAGTCGCTCCCGCGGCTCCGCCCTGCCTCAGATCCGCTCTGCGGACCTGAGGGCGGCTGGCAACACCTTTTAGAGGTACTACCACTTTTGATCACCTGGTGTGTCGTTTTACAAAATTTCTAAATTTAAAGTTAACCTTAAAGATATTCCAAAGACTCGACACACCGTCCCTTTCGGCGGATGACCTTCCAAGGTCACCACACGGTTTTGGACCACCTCGGTCAAAATTTTAGCTTGTTTATGAGGGTTTATTCAAAATTCCAAAGCGCGTTATAGTTTACTCCGTAAGTCCGGGGGTAGTTCCCCATTCTTCCAAAAGGGACTGTTAAAGTTGTAGTATTTTGTGCCGTGACTTCTGGGTACCGTTCACCTTGCTTCCTTCGGTCCGTCATGCGATGCCCTCGTCGTGTTTCGGCAGGCTTTGGGCGCAGGCGGAGCATGTTGGGGACCAACATTGTAAGAAGGGGGTAATGTGGCGATTTTGCCCTAAGATCGCGGCAGGTGATTGTAAAACTACATGCCATTTGTGTGGCCTTTTCTGTCTTGGCCTTGTTTTGACACGCTCCGTTCGAGCGGGCGTTGCTACGGCGACGCATTGTAATTTACGTTATCCAGTAAACTATAACAATGGTTTGATTACGATTCGCGTGCAGCCTCTAGTTTCTGGTGTATTATATATACACTGGAAGCGACTTAATCGAGGAGATTGTTCACGATCGAGTGGCGAGGATGCACTCGGAGCTCGCCATGAGCTTTGAGGTTCCGAGTCACGAGTAGAGGCCCCTTGGGGCCCTGGGGACAATTTCCATAGGGGGCCCGGGCTGGGAGAGACGAGTTGCTGACTCGGGGGCGCAAGCCCTGTGGATCGCCAGTTCTCTCCTTTCCCGGGACGGTGTGACGTAGGCTCTGGCTAGCTCGTTGGGCTGTACGGGGTTCCGTCCCCGAGGCAGACCGCGGCTCGCCAGGCCTCTACAGCTAACACCGTGGTGATGAACTAGTTTCTGAACGGTGTCCGTAGGCCTGGGCGTGTCCGGTGGGCTGTTACCTGGTTACCGTAAATGTTAGAGTGGTTACCGTGTCCGCAGTGACCTCCGGTGAGCGGCACCGCCGCAAGGATCCGGAATATCGGATGCGCGTCCGCAAGGACTCGTGGTGAGAGGACTATCCTCGAGGATCCCGAAGAGCGGACGACAGTCAATAACTTTACACAATTATTGTGCCATATATTACTGCCTACCGGTATATGCCTATACTGAAAACCTAAGCCCTATGTACAAGCGTTTTCACCTAATAAGGCAATTTTTGCAAATCAGGCCTTTTGGGATCACATATCGAGTCTTTCGAGCTATTCATAGAAATCAATACTTCATACACCATTTCAAGGAACCCTAATGGCATGGCAGGCTTTCAAAAATCACAAAACGGATAAAGTAGTTTTCAGGGAAATCGCCAAAAACTCATTTCAGCCTAGATTTTGGGTCTTTTGTGCAATTTAACCTATCCCAAATCCAGTTTGTCCGAGTCTATTTACGTCATTTTCAACGTATTCTGCAAAACGTTACTATTGGCCAAAGAGAAGTTTTCTGATGTAATTTGTGAAACTCGGACAATTTTTAGGGGAATCTGAGATAGGTCAATTGAAGTCATTCCATCTCCAAAAACAATATCAAGGGCACAAATTAGCATGTTTCGAAACAAAAATCTCAAAACTGCTCACCAAGTTTCCAAAAAAATTAGTCCAAGGGTTAAGATAGGTTACCAGACAATTTTGGTTTTTGTTTTGCCAAGTAACAAATGACCTCGAGAATCAAGATTCACCAATCAAGGTAAACTGTGTGAACATATGAAAATAACCAATCAAGGTCATCTGTGTGAGCTTGAATGTCACCATTTCATGTACATTTGCGGCATTTAAATCTCTATATGTTCATAATACAAAGAAATCTATATGTGTAAACGTTTAGGACGCTGAGGCAAATTTGAGCATTCCAAGTCAGACATATTTAGCAATCACTTTCATCAGATGTCAAGTTGAAGGTCATTGAACATCTTCCTTGATGTTCATAATGCAAATATAAGCTCTATTCACAATCAGTTCATCTGTAGATGTAAATCTGGGCAGTCTATGAGTACATTTGTGGCAGCACTCATTATGAATAGAGAAATTTTCATAAGTCATATTATTTTTTCATAGTGAAAAATTTACCCTGGAAATGACAGAAAATGGATAGTAAAGCGATTTGGGCCAAAAAACCCCCAAACTTATACACATCACAGAGGAACATAAGGGCAATGGAATAGAAATTCCATGCACACGTATGCTTTCGTAGGTACGGATTGACAGACGGAGGCCAGACGCAACACCATGCAAATAGGTTATTAGATCAAAGGTACAATAACCTAGAAACACATCGTTCAATCATCAACATGACGACACTCACTTATGAAATTCTTGTTAGGCTGCTGTTTATTTTGTCAGTAACACGCTTATTAGCTGTAACTCTTGGTTTTCCGTTGACTTGACACTGTGTACACCACACTCTTGGTCGCGACTGTGTGCGAGCTTCAAGTGTTCCAGGGTGAGACCAGATGCAGCTATCTTGCCAGCAGTGGCTTTGCTCATCACTTTATCACTGACCATGGTACTGAAACATTGCACATTTCTTTGCTTCTGCCTGGAATACACCAATGACTGTTTCACATAACATGCAGTGAAGGAATGTTGGAGAATCTGTGATCTCTGAATGTGTTTACATAACTTCTCTAGTGCTCTCACATCTTCAAGTGAGTCGTGTGCATCATAGGAGTAGTTGATGATATCAGTACAAAGATCTACTTGTTTGAAGCTTTTCTTTTCTTCTTTACTTTCTGGATACAACTGTTGAAACATCAACTTGCTGTCAGCAAACCCTTCACATGCCTCTACAAAAGCTGAGAACATATTATGTTGCAGCAAATGCTGAACCACAATGACTGCGTCAAAGGATTTACAGTTATGGGCAAGGAGGACACATCTGTCTGGAAATGTTGACAGGAAGTCGATGAATTTGGACAGAGCATCAAAGTCAGTTGTGGCGTTCACTGGTTTGCCATGGTGCAGGAGTTCACCTTCCTCCACTGATAATCCTGTCGCATTTGTTGCTTCCCTGGTGATCGGCTTCATCGGAAGCACGTACTGATTGAAGCATCGGTCACCTTGGACAGCCGAAATCTGTGTGATGTCACATTGGTGGCCTGATATGTATAAAAAAAAATTAATATATTTTTAAATTGATGGAGATACATGTACACAAATAATATCAGATACAAAGTATCAAACTAGATGTCAAGGCCCATGAATGTCTTGGGGCACTTCGTTTCATTAGTATTCAATTCATCATACTAGTATACCTATATACTTCATCATACTGGTTATAATATCTTATTTAAATGTTATTTTTAATGCAGATAAACGATCATACCGAAACCAGTGGTTTCCAAGTCAAAAAACAGAACTGTACATTCTGCTGTGACAGGGCGACAAACAGGTGCTTCAGGTATCTCCAGGATATGTGAAGGATCAGGAGGGGCTCCATCAGCTGTTAGGTCTACCCCACTCTCATATGTCACTCCCTCTCTAAGCTCAGATGAGGCCGTACTGCGCCTCTCTTTCAGCTCCCGCCTCCGTCGCTTGTACCTGACTGTTTGTGTGAGCTCCTGGTGTGACTTTCGCTGTTTGTCTAACTTGAAGGATTCAAGACGGGTGCGTGCTCCAGGGGATAAACCCAGCTGCTCACTTGTCTGTACATACAAAATATTGATATCAATTTCATTAACACTCATGTTATGGAAATATTCCAAACAAATGTCAGTACTTCCAGGATTCCATTTTCAGCATTGCAAATTCAAAGGTAGTTTCACCTTGACAACATATGATGATCCTTGGTTTTTCTCTGCCACTGCAGCACTCATACGATAATGCAGTGCACCCGAGCTACTGTAGTGTACTGCCTTTGGTGCCTTCCTGGATATGGAGCTGTTCAAACTTTCATTGCTCTGAAATGGTTTTATACGCAGATATGAATACAAAAATAGGGTGATGTACATGAATCATATACCATGAAACAGACATTCACTAACAGCAGCATGGTAAACTTGCACTTTTACAATGAGGAAAAAGATAGTTACATGTACCCACCTGCGATGAGAGAAGACATGAGAGTTTCTCGGTTTGTGACTTGTACTTTCCAAAGACGGTAAGCAGATCAGACTTGAGTTGTGCATCAGATAATGGCTTCTGTCTTGGAAGCATCTTGTACAAGTACGCTCCAGGATCATCCAGGGCAAGGGCTTTGCACCAAACTGCATCGCAAGAAGTGTGGTCTCCGAAAGCATGTGGAATCACTGCTTCCAGACGCTTCTTCAGTTCATCTGGTTTCTGCTTGCACTGGCTGACTGCCATTACAAACAGGCGTTTCAAGTAGGAAATGATGTTGTACCGCAATCCCTTGTGTTTCTTCTGTAAACTGTACAATTCTGATGTAAAGGACTTGACAACATGGTTACGGTCACTGAACTTCTGTATGCTGCTGTCAACCTGTGACCGGAGACGATGAATGGTAGTTGTATCATCATCCATAACCACACCCGATACCTGAAAATATTCATGAGAAATCAATAAATTGATGCAATTTCAGTTCAATGTGTACATATGATAGTGTGCTTGCATGTATGGACAATGAAATTTCAATCTGAAATGCTATTCAACTGCAATTCACTTGTCATAAAATTAATATAACTTTCATTTACTTTGAAGCCTGAAGAATACAAGGTCTTGACCATATCCACAGCCATGTCTGGTTCCATCCCTTTGGCACTACCTCCCCAGTTTCGGTAACATTTGTGAATTTTGGCCGGTATCTTCTTCTGTTTTGCCATCTCACATGTCTTGCAGGTTTTGCTCCGCACAGCGAACTTCTAGATCTAGACTCAAAGGCGTTGACTAGAATTTATTTGTCTAAAAATAGAAATTTACCCCAATCTCCCGAAGGAAATTGAGGATTTTATAAATATTAATATCGTTAAAAACATCATGTATTGACTGACACTCGTAGAACATGCGACGAGTGTCAGCCAAATCTTGACAATGTACCAGGACATGTTCAACCGTCAGCCACTCTCGACAGGGCACACACACAGGGGCCTCCTCCCTACGGAGCAGGTAACCCTGAGTGAGGGGCCGGTCATTATTTATCAGGTGGGGGGTTGGGTAAAAACTGGGGGGGGGGGGGGGGGGTCACACTTTCATTTTCAACGTTATTGGGGGGGGGGGGGGGGGAAGTGTTCCACAGCTGGATTTGTTTTTCGAACTTGGACTGTTCTTCCTTGGTGATGTCTGATAGCCCAGTCAGTGTTACAAAGTCTCCATATTTCTTGACATTAAGGAGATGATTCTTCAAAGTTGAAGCCTGGTAATGATGCTCGTATTTCTCGATGAATTCTTCCTCTATCAGGGAAAGGCATTACCCGAATCTGCGACTGCGGTTACGATCAACAGCAGACATGACAGGGTTGACCATGGTGGAAATCTGTTTTGCGTCTTTCTCAGTTTCTCTGCCACCAGACCTTGACATCAACCAATTTGTGGAGGATACAAGCTGTACTTCTGGAAGTGGAAATCAGTACAACTATTTAACTGCCATTCATCTGTCGATAATAACTAACGTTCTCCAGTTGTTGTCGACCACGTGGGTGTTTCCCCCTAATGCCCCATCCCTGTATCCCACAACAGTGACAGATCACATGTTATCAGTGTGGTATACTAGTATTTTGTCACACTTTATCCATGTTATCAGCAATACAATGCATAGTAATGACAAAATAGCCTTGTGGGACCACCTGATTTTAGGTTACCGGACCTATGGTCCGATAACCTATTGGCATGGCGTTGCGTCCGTCGTCCGTCGTCCGTCGTCTGTCGGCGTCCGTCGTCGTCCGTCGTCGTCGTCGTCCACATTTTTATCTTTTTTGTTTACAGGCGAATATTTCTGAAATTTTGCACGAAAATACTTAAACATAATTCAAGAAGGAGGTATTTTTTAGTTTTTTGATTTTCGCATTTTTTTCAAAATGGCGGCCGTTTTCGACGAAAAATGCCTGATTTTGGACTTTGGCGGCCATTTTCTCAAAATCTGTTCAGTAACTTTTTTTCTTTTTGATAAATAACACTCCTCATATGTACTCCTATGATGTCTATAAATTTCGTTGCGCTTGAATCGCTCGAAGTGGTCCATTTTGGCCCAAACTCGGCTCAAATGGGACTTTCCCATGTTAAATTCTCCTATGCTTTATAATGGGACACATTATGCCTAATATCTCACTTGATATTGAGATTAGAGACTAGGAGTCAATTGTGGACCTATAGGAAATGATATATGCTGAATATTCTCGTGACCTTGAATTTGACCTCTGACCTCACTTTCAAGGTCAGAGCACAAAATGGCTTATATCTCGCTTATTATCGACTCTACAGCTTAGGAATCAATTGTGGACATATAGGAAATGATATATTCTGAATATTCTCGTGACCTTGAATTTGACTTCTGACCTCAGTTTCAAGGTCAGAGCACAAAATGGCTTATATCTCGCTTATTATCGACTCTACAGCTTAGGAATCAATTGTGGACATATAGGAAATGATATATGCTGAATATTCTGATGACCTTGAATTTGACCTTCGACCTCATTTTCAAGGTCACAGGACAAAATGGCTAATATCTCGCTTGTTATCGACTTTACAGCTTAGCAATCAATTATGAACATATAGGAAATGATATATGCAGATTATTGTCATGACCTTGAATTTGACCTTTGACCTCATTTTCAAGGTCACAGGACAAAATGGCTAATATCTCACTTATTATCGATTTTACAGCTTAGGAATCAATTGTGGACATATAGGAAATGATATATGCTGAATATTCTCGTGACCTTGAATTTGACCTCTGACCTCATTTCTAAGGTCCAAGGACAAACTGGCTCATATCTTGCTCCTCTATTGACTGTATGGCTTGGGAATCAATTGTGGACATGATATACATGATATAGAAAATGATATACACTGAATATTTTGATGACCTTGAATTTGACCTTTGCCCCTTCATTTTCATGGCTACAGCATAAAATTGCTAATCTCTCTCTGATTATTGAACTTACAGCTTAGCAATCAACTGTGGACATGATATATGCTTAATGTTATATATGCTGAATATTCTCTTGACCTTGAATTCAACCAGTGACCTGGCTAATACCTAAAATATTAAACATTGTCCGGTAACCTATCTTTGGCCCTTGGCCTAATTTTTTACTATTTATGTTAGCCAAAGGTGGATATATATTTAAAGGTACACATGTATTATAATGTCAGCAGATATTGTGATGCATAATAACGCAATACACCATAAGTATGCATTGTAAGCATACATCAGCATGTTTCCTCTTCCAGACTTGAACCTGTCCATTCCTCCAAGCGGAATCTGTGCACTCCTCCGGGCGTGGACCTCATGCACATTTCCAGACAGGGCCGTGCGCAGGTTCCGAGCTTTAGTAAATTAGTATGAAAAAAAAACAATATTCAACTACCACTCCACACCCCTGGGGATGTTGCCAAGTGTTATATAAATAGCAACTAGATGTAATAGGTTAGAAGGCATTTCGGATATTCACTGCCATAGTAGTCAAAGTATGCCTTGGTAGCCTTCATAGGAGGGCTAATATCACCGTAAGGGAAGGGCTGTCAACAGTGTTGCCTTCACTATAACATCAAATTGTTGTGGTTTCAGGTAGTCAGACACACTTCCAGAGCTTTTTAAGGGCTTCAATTTTAAAAGTTCAATAGCAGGCGTGATACCACTCGCATCACCTGTGCAGTATATTTCCCTCTCTTCAAACGGTTTCCGATATTCTTTTCCATCCATTGATTACCAAGTAGGATTATCAATGCATCTTCATCATTATGCATATTCGAGCATACTTCGTTCTTCAGTTTTTTGCTAACAACGGTGGTCAACCTACCAGCTAGCGTGTCGGACTTCGTGATCAAAGCGGCGGTTGTTTGTAGACGTGTTGGCTTAGCTACGCACACACGTTGATGCTTCCACAACAGGCGCCTCAGAACCCAGGCCATACACACAGAGCATGGTCCGTATCTTTTAAGTTGGAACTCCTTAGTTGGCCGTCGGTTCAGGATAATTTCTCCCTTCTTCTTATTGATTGGTATCATGTTCATTTCGTGGTTGGACTTGTCATGAAGCAAGGTCAGCAGTTGCTTTCGTACACTTTTCTCAGCTCTCTGGATTTCTGTAACCTCTTCGGGTCTCCCTTCTTAGTGGTGTATGATTTGTCAATTCTTTTATGTAGATATTGTTCATTGTTCTGTCTCGGAGCACTTCATCTTCACAGATATCATCTTCACAATCAGTCTCTGGGTTTGTGGACTTCCTTAATGCACTGTATACTGGCATGGCAATGCTCCCATCACTATCCAAAGAATTTTCAACCACCTCATCTTGTATAGGAGACTCGGAAGGATTCGTTCTTTTCACATTTTCCCGCAGCTTGTCACACGTTTTGGGATCTTTTCAAGGTAGTTCTCTGGATCCGAAGAACTTCGTCAGCATCGTCACTAGGATGGCACCTGCTTTCATCTGATCCTCCCTCGTTTTCACTTTCTCTGCCGGAACATACTTGATCTCTTTTGGCAGACCTCATGCATTTGATTCGTTTTCTTGGTGTCCGTCTACCTTGTGTTTGTAACTTGTCACCAAGATGGTAGCTGCTTTCGTCTGACCTAACTTCGTTTTCACTGTCATAGCGACACAACTTGAGGATAGAGCTTAGTATTTTATGATGAACATTATGGTCATGTACATGATAATGAGATCTATTCACCACATACACCTATCTATATCAGTTTGATGGAATATTCTGGTCGTCTGCCGATGAGCTACAGGGCCCTCGGCCCTATGTTTGATGAAAATTTCGGCTTTTTCGGCACAAGCTCATTTATAATTGAAACGTCCAACAGTTTGAACACTAACTCCTCCGCATCAGGCAAACTTAGTTTCTTCTCCCGCAACTTTCTGGTTCGTTCAGCGTCTGACGATCGTCGACGTTGTGTGCTATTTTCAGAATCAGAAGAGTCAAAGTTATCAGGCTCAGGATGACGTGGAGGTGATTTCGACAGCCGCAATATGTGCCTGTCATGGTTAGAACATTTATGAAGGCGATGCTATGACTTACTCATAAAACTAGTTTATATATTCATTATTTATTTTTTCAGATATAACATCAATGCAAAAAATAGTCAACTTAACATCCTATACATGTCAGTCGTGTAAAACTAGTGTTGTCTTGAATGGCATACATGGACACATTGATATGTGTTGCAATAAATTTTCCCAGTTTTTGTTAGCAGGCCATGTTGAGCTGTGTTATTTTATGGTGCTTTTCGGTGGGACCCCCATCGCACTGCAATTTTTCTATTCAACAAAAAATTTTGCATTAGAAACTTGATTTTGTGTCATTGGCTGAATGTTGACAGTGGACAATGATTCACATTCTTTGGTAATTTTACCGCTCAGGGTGAGTCTCCTCTTTTGTGGGGAACGTAGTGCCTCTTCTACGGAGACGGTAGATGCGGAGTAGTATTCGTCCAACTTTGGCTGACACCCTGCACGGATAGTACTGACGTTGACTTTTTTGGCCCAAGTATCATACATTGCGCCTTAATACTACTCGTCCACTAAATGAATGCCATTTAATCCGTCAATCACATTTTGAATCCGTATTGAATATAAAGGAAGGCGCAGTGTATGATACTTTGGTCAAATTTGGCTCATATTATACTTCATGACTACTTCCCATTATCACTCCAACCAATCGAAAATGGGTTTCTCACATACCATAATGTATACCGAAAGTATACCAGAACCCATATAACGACTGGAAACTCGTATACATAATAAATAAACTGATAGAATATATAACAAGTGACCGAGTATACCGAATAGATTGTCTACCGAAACAGGTAACCGGAACTGTTACCGAAAATCAACCTGTATACCCGAAGGAAGATAACCGAAAATATATCGTCAAAAGCTCATTGACAGTCATTCAACACCAGACTGTGGGGTGAATTACTTGTGCAAATCTATTTCCATACTCAGATATCAGCTCAAAACAATGAAATATAGTTACCGAAACTTGTACGTTGTCGCTGTCAAACAGCTGTCAAAGTTTGTTCATAAGTGATGACCTAGATTGAAAAATGACCCCTAAACTGGGTCAGGCGATTCCTTATATAGACTTTCTGCTACTCTCGAACAGTGTACCCGAAAACTCTTGTCATTCGGTTCAAACCATATCAACAACTATATCGAAATCGTTACTAGAATTTAGCTTGGAATAATATACTAACTCAATGCAGTTGAATTATAACCTGAATAAATGAATATGAATGATACAATAACCTAAGATATCGCCTACTTTACCAGTGTTTACTTGAAAATTGTTTTCCCGCAAAGAATAACTGTTTGCAAGCAACAAATATTGTTTGCGCGTAAGGAACATTGTTTTCGCGAAAATATTTAATGTCGTGCAAAGAACATTGTTTTCTCGTTAAAGATGCGCAAATAATATTATTTTCGACCCAAGAACATTGTTTGCCCTTAACCATTGTTTGTGTGGAAAAAACAATTGTTTGCCCGCATACAATACATTTTATTCCTCGCCAAGAAAGCCCTCTGACGGAAAGAATGCCAGGCAGATTGAAGCCACCGTATACTCAACAATTTCTTGGATGAACTGTCAAAATGCCAAATAATATTGGCTGCCGTTTAATTTCGCTAGCCGGAAATCAATAATTTCTTTTAAAGTTGAAAAAGAAGAAGATTACTTCTGGTTAAGGGATTGTCCAAGTAACAGTTAACTAGTACAATAACTAATCAATGTTTATAGTTAGTAACTGATTAGTTCAGCCATTAACCTGCAATAACCGCCCATTGATTGTGCTAGTAACTGATGACCATTCTCTGTGATTGAAGTGCCTTTTACCTGAACAATGCAAGATTTGAAAATATATTCTACATGTGATGATTCCAGGAAATGACACTCGATCGTCAATCGTCAATCGTCATAAGGTGTCCGTGACATCGGTCACGATCGAGAAGGCTGCTGTCAGTCAATGAGTGTACCGCCATCTTGCTGCCTCGATCGCTGTTGTCATCACTGACATCGATCTGTAGTGGCTCGTTTGCCTTCCGAGTGAATCGTGCACGTGATTCTCAATGTTTTCCATCAACAATCGTGGCATTTCTGCCATTCAAACACGAAAACTTTATTGTGAAAATCGTCCTCGATGTCGGCCATGTTTTGACAACATAATATCAACAATACCATGTGCACGGGAACTTGCTACGGAAACCCGTTATGGCTATTCATTTTTATTCTGAACTTTGCGATTGTAATGAAGAATAACACTGCAGATGACCTCTAATAAGTATTACCATGAAAGAAACAAATTTATGCGATATTCAAACACAAAATATCACAGTTTTGAATATATCAGGTGGTCTTTCGTGCGCCTTCCAATTGACTGTAATGGCCTTTCGTACCAAGTGCGAGATTCTCGCTTCAAGCCTCGAGAATGTGCGCACAACCGGAAATTTGATGTCGAAGTTATCGAACATAAACAGTAAAATGCGTTTTCTTACTTTAGCAGCCTTTACCCCACACATAACTGACATTTGTCAGTGGTTGAATGTGACATTATTATATGGTGTTTTAGTGTGCCTGAAGGCATCGTGCGTCCTGAATCCATTTCGCAGTGCATGGGTCCGAATATTATTTCGCGTCCTTACATATTAGCGTCCTTATATATTCGCGTTTTTTTTCCCTATCGCAAAACTCGCGAAATTAAAGGCACGCGAATATTTGGGGGGTTACAGTATTCGGCTAAATATTAATTCTATACCAAAAATTCTTTGCTCATTTCATGAAGTTTACAAAGCTGGACATGGCTGTATACTTAGTTTTTCAATTAATAGATTAAATAACGTACACCATGTGTATGTTGGTTTGAAGGATAATAGGCATATAATAATATTCCATATTGGTCCTCAGGAAGCATGTGTCCCAATAGAAGAGTGCCCCCCAGCCCCGTTGTGGCTCTCTGTTGGCTCGATATCGGACGTTCGCCACGGGAGAGCCACGGCTTGGGGGTTCTGAAAATCACTGGACAGCGGGCAGCACAATTTTCAAACTGTTAAAAAGTGGAATAAATCGCAGCCCACCTGTTCAAAGTCGATGCTGAACGCCAAATAAATAGTTTATAAATCGTTCAGCATTGTCAGAACAGGTGGATGGGGTATTTGACTTGTATTTAATGCCTACTTTCAACGTGCCACCGACCTTTTCAAACTTCGGCCATTCTCAAAACACCGTCACGAGGGCTATTGTAATTCAAAGTCAAATTTTTATAAAATCATATCCCTCAGGTGCGAGGCGGCATCCACGATGTTTGGTGTTTATTTTCGTCTCAAAAGGCTGTGAAAATTGGGAAAAAAATTAAAAATAAATCTTCTAACAAATATTCTGGTGTTGGCTTGTTCATTACTCATAATTATCACACATATACATGAATGAAAAACATAGCCATCCATGTGGTTTCCTGGGAGAGATAATGACCATACCTGGATCTGGCATGTCGCTTCATGCTGCTGGAACTATGGCATCATTCTCAGTGGCGGTGTCCAGTGTTTTGAGAAACAAAGGCATACATTACAATTTGAAGAACGAACAGCTTGAGGTGTTGAAACATATTTGTCTCACAAATGGAGAGCACCATACTTTCGTTCTTTTCCCCACTGGTTTTGTGAAGAGTGTGCTTTTCGGCTTGTGCTCTGACATCATGGACGAAATGGATCATTCGGCCCGCCACAAAGCAGTGGCAATAATGCCACTTAGGGCCCTGATTCAAGAACAAGAAAGAAGATGGGTACAACGTGGGGTGAAAGTTGTAACGTCACTCTCTGAAGACAAAAGTAAATGACTCCACTCAAACTTTTGTGTTTAATAGGATGGAGGGGCCGGGGGTAGCTTAGAAAACAAAATATGATAAAAAAATAACTCGAAAACAAGTGTATATACTAT
The DNA here is from genome assembly GCA_949152475.1 of Terebella lapidaria. NCBI lineage: Eukaryota > Metazoa > Annelida > Polychaeta > Terebellida > Terebellidae > Terebella > Terebella lapidaria. The sequence continues at coordinate 25,362,984 of OX424568.1, read as the reverse complement.
AAAGTTGAATGTTGGGTAAAATTCAACCTAGGAAAGAATTGATGAAAGCTGAAAATCCTTCGTTTCATATACTGGATACTACTACATTACCTGTTCACCAGAAGAGCATCACTGAAATTTTGGGGTTGCTTGTATTAATGTTTCAGGACATTAACCATTAGAGAATATACATGTATATATTAATACTTTGGGTATGATCAATTCAAAAACACACAAGACGAACACAGTTTTCTTTTTTAACATAGACATCATGCAAGGAGATTGGTCGCTGCTTCTGGCCACACTGGAAGCGGTGAAGTCAAAGTGGTTGAGGGCTGTTTTCAAAACTTTTTCAAAACAGATCAAGGTTCTCGCTTTCGACGAGGTACACTGCATGGTGGATTGGTATGTACATAAGGATGCATTTACGAAGTATCCAGACTACTATTCATTTTGAAACTTAATTATTTTATCTTATTTTGAATTGGAAAAGAGACAGTTGGGATTTTATCCCCAAGAAACCTTACGAGTAGTAGGAGGAAACCAATAATTTTATTGAAATTATAAGCATTTTCTCAATGGACTTCGATAGGGGAAATACCTTCCGTCCAGAGTATAAAACTATGGGTAGTTTGAGGGCAATCTTGAACACATCAACTGTGCTCATGACCACGGCCACTGCCACCAAGAAAATGGCGACATCCATAACAGACCTGTTGATGTTGGCCCCTGATGAAGTTAAATGGGTTACAATGATCCCAAACAGGTGACCATACTCTGATACTATAATGTATAACAGAAAACGTTATATATGCACAAAATACATTGGTACATGTAAAATTGGCTGCTGTATATTGGCTCAATGTCGATTATGAATTAGTTGACCACGCATTTAACAATAAGCACTGATAATCAAAAGTAGTCGAACTTTCACTAGAAGAAATATAACGCTTTTCTTGCGCGAACATTTCTGATTGTTCTATACTTCTTCACACGTCTTTGCTAGACCTAACATCATGCTGGACATCGAGAAAGGACAAGCCAGTACAAATGATCTCCTGTGGTATGTGGATAAGTTGAGGTCGGAAGGAAACAACTGTCCCAAGTGCATAATATTCGTGAGGTTTGTTCAGTATACATAAATTCATGCCAATAAATTCCACTGTGGTTCGTTGTTGATTATATACATGTACATCAATAAACCTGTTGATCATTTTTTAATACATTTTGCGATAACATTATTCATTTGCATAGCACACCTTCTGTTTTTGCCAACACCGGTTTGGTAATGTTTCCGCAGCACACTTGCACTTGGAAGCGTAGCTTCCACCAAAGAACTCGACCACGGACACTTCTCCCGCAGCTCCTGTGACACCCGTTCCCAAGAAAAGAATCGCAGTGATTCTTGGTGAACCTCCGCAGCCAAGGACTCGATGGTGTTAGTCTTGTTGCTGATACCTTGTTGCTCTTGTTTCACCTTTGATGTGCAGAACTGCAGCATTGCTGAGAGTGCTGCTGGGGAGTGTTTGCACAGATAACGGAACAGGGACTCGTAGTAAGAGCCATCCAGAAGTTCATGTGCATGCTTCTGAAAGACCAAATACCCACAGCTAGGTTTTACTCAAAGATGATTCAACCCGGTGTGTATTGCCTAGATTGGCCTGTTCATGGATTTTTTTTCTATATGTCACTACGTCTGTTTTATAAATTATAAATTATCAAAATTATTATTTTCAGTTCATTTGCGCGAAAAAGAGATAAATTGTTTTAACACAAGACAAACATGTCAAGTTTTTGTCATTACCTTGAACGTCTCTTCAGATAGTGTTTCAGTGTTTGAAGGGGTTGTGGAACAACTACCCAATTGATTGACCCCAGATATCTCAGCCCTGTCGGGCGTGGAGGGGAACAGTTGTACCCTAGTAGTGTTTTTGACCTGGGGTCCGGGAGCTGGGGTTCCACGGTTGTCCAATTTTTTGTCTTCACGCGGTAGGGGCGTGCTGGCACTTCGTTTAGTTTGCGTGGGTTTTGTTTTTATTCTATATCTATTCTTTTTGTCCTTTGAGCCTACTGCACGCAACAATTTACAACAATCCTTACAAATGAAACCATTGACCCTGTGCAGGCCAGGGAAAACTGTACGGGCAGTAATGGGATTAGTTATTTTCAACAGGCTATACCTGTCATACCCTTTATTTTTTTAACTTTTCACAGATAAATCACATCCACATGTGACACACAGTGCCATGTTGACATGCCTGACACATGCCAGATCCAGGTATGGTCATTATCTCTCCCAGGAAACCACATGGATGGCTATGTTTTTCATTCATGTATGTGTGTGATAATTATGAGTAATGAACAAGCCAACACCAGAATATTTGTTAGAAGATTTATTTTTAATTTTTTCCCCAATTTTCACAGCCTTTTGAGACGAAAATAAACACCAAACATCGTGGATGCCGCCTCGCACCTGAGGAATATGATTTTATAAAAATTTGACTTTGAATTACAATAGCCCTCGTGACGGTGTTTTGAGAATGGCCGAAGTTTGAAAAGGTCGGTGGCACGTTGAAAGTAGGCATTAAATACAAGTCAAATACCCCATCCACCTGTTCTGACAATGCTGAACGATTTATAAACTATTTATTTGGCGTTCAGCATCGACTTTGAACAGGTGGGCTGCGATTTATTCCACTTTTTAACAGTTTGAAAATTGTGCTGCCCGCTCTCCAGTGATTTTCAGAACCCCCAAGCTGTGGCTCTCCCGTGGCGAACGTCCGATATCGAGCCAACGGAGAGCCACAACGGGGCTGAGTGCCCCCCATCTGTTACAGAAAAAAATGCGGTGCTCTTTACTTTATATAACCATGATAACAGTCGGCCTGGATGAGCAAGCCTGGGGGGTACTAGGCTCTGGGCCAAATTTTTTTTTGCTGAGTCGGCGTTTTTCGTTTTCGGCCGTATCTCGGAAATAGTGCATCTTAGACCTAAACAGAAGTTAATTGTATCCCTCGAACGAAGTTCGGCGGATACTATGGATTTGCGATCATCGCGCCGCCACCGCGTCTGCGTCCGCCGCCGTACAGATTTCCTTGTGAACGCTCTACAGGTTGCAAATCTTGACCGATTCTAATAATATTTTATAGGGAGATATATTATGATTTGTATAAGATCACGACACCTATCGATTTTGGTTGCCATGGCAACCAAATTGGCCAGTTGCCAAGGCATTTTGTGCTGAAATTTGCCACTTTGAGACGTATGGCTTGTGAAGGCTGGGATTTTTCGATGAATCGTTCCCAAAATTCACGTGTGTGTTGCCGAGTACCAAGGCATAAAACCTATTGTTTTTCAGAAATATTGAATTATTAATAAGTTAAAACTCTAACTTATTACTGTGAGATATCCAGGGTGGCATCTTTGATCTAGTTCCAGTTGCATGCAGTTTGAGAACAAATGACACTGGATATAGTCAGAAGTATGATGTGTCATGAGTTTAGGGAAAGATGAACAATATTAATGAATAAGTTAACATTAATTCTACTAGTTAACTCTATTAATATCATAATAAAAATAGTTAACGCCGAAAACATTTATTATTGTGCTCAACAGGAAAAACCTGTTGTACTCTGAAGATTTCATGGGTTAAAAAATATTAATGAATAAGTTATAATTAATTCTACTACAGTGATCCCCCTAAGATAAGACCCCCCTCGCCGACGACTTCCCCGTGAATACGACTTTATTTCCATGCCCCATCAAGTTCTACATGTAACTGTCCCCTCACGAACGACTTCCCCCAAGATGCGACATACGACCGACCCCAAGCCGTCTGAACGGGTGCTCTGTAACGACATTCACAGTTACGGTAATCCACCCGCTCAGTTGTCAATCACCGTACGGGCGATCAAGCTGGCTACTAACGATCAGTAGTCAGCTTTCACCTCCAATGGTCAGGCCTAAAACGACCGTCGGTGTTTTCCACTCCACTGCACAGTTCGTCCCCGGCGGACAGCCCGCTCAGTTGTGAATCACCGTGCGTGCGAACAGGCTGGCCACTAACGACCAGTAGTCAGCTTTCACCTCCAGTGGTCAGGCCTACAACGACCGTCTGTGTTTTCCACTCCACTGCATCTGAGCCCCAGCCTGCCCCCCCCCCCCCCCGCCCCGCCCTCCCCCCCCCCCTCCCCGTTGTTTGTTTCCATTTGTCTGACGGCGGCGGCTGATCAACAGCAGGTTTCTGATGGCCTGTTTATTTGTTTCACTTCAAACATGAATGAATGAATTTGTTAATTGAAAATATACACCATCGTTTATTACTAATTTATCTTTGATTAAATGCTGGGAGCTTTGAACACAAGAGATTTATCAGAACATCAATCACAGCAGACCAACTCGTAAGCAGTTCTAAAGTGACACGTGACTTGATTAGGTGCCTTTGTTCATAATCCTTTCTCGAGTTATCCAATGCCTACACAGGCAACACTAAAACTAACTGTAGCAAACAAACTAAGGTTTCAGATTCTTTCATGTGAATATTTGTTGTTGTGTTGTGTGTCTGTTTGTGTTTAAATGTTTGTAATATCATGATGCGAAATATAAATGATAGAAATTAATCTGTGCCGTGTTGTTGGATTCACAGTTTACAATTTCCAATTGGCCATTGATGGCGGTTTACAAGTTGTTTATTCTATACCTTACCGATCTAAACTACTACATGCTCGCTCCGATCCACCAGGAATCGGCCTGGACAAAATCGCGTAATGAACTCCCCTTGGGCGCATGGTCCGTGTGGCAGACGCCTCCTTTCCCGCCCAAAGCCCGCGCACATGCGCGCACAGCTGCGCAGAAGCGTCACTTTTCTGTCCAGAAAACAGAAAGGAGCCTAGCACAAAACCTTGGGGGGACGGTTGGGAGGGACTAAACTGTAGTAGTTTAGAGGTAAGTATAGCAATAAACAGGGAAATTACTAACTAAATTTCCTGAAGTTTATTCTATACCTTACCGATCTAAACTACTACATGCTTGCATAGAATCCAAGGATGGAGGTGGAGCAAGGGTGCTAGATGCCACAAGGCAGACCAAACGCACAGTCAGTGATTCCCATCACAAGTACATGTAGGACTTGAATCGCACGAAAGGCCCAAAATGTAGGCTCAGAAGGCCCAAAATGGCAAAAATTGCCCTCGTTGCCACTTTGGTCGAAATTGAATGCTAATTTTTTTTTAAAAATACTGGTACCCATGGTACTGATACCGTATTCCCTCGCATAAACGCCGCCGGAGCCTCTGCTTGCTTTTAAAAGGGCCTGTTTGAATAGGCGCTGGGGGCAAGCAATGCTTTAAAACAATAACCGCCGGGGCCCTTATTCGAGGGAATACGGTAATTCTTCAACATTTATACATGTAATACTGCTCACAGAATGTTCATTCTTTCTATTTCCAGGGAAAGGTGTATTCACCAAAGTTGATATTGCCAAAGGAGAGCTCCTCCTTGAATATAAAGGCTTACTATCAGAGACTGATCCGTATCCCAATGACACGTATGTCATACAGTTTCGACACAACAGTACAAACAAATGGCAAGTATTTACAACATTCATCATGTTCATGTGGTACAATTACCTCGATACAATACACGTATTAACAAGAGGCCTGAACATGTAGCTGTATAAATCTGCGATCTATAGTGGACATCATCGTTGGGGGAAGTTCGTGCTCGGTGTGTGGGCTTCTAGTTGCATGTAACACATGCAACATGGTTAATGAGATCATGCTTTGATATTACGCCTCATCATGTTTATCACTACGCTTTTATGTGTTTATAGTTAATGACACTAGTGTCACACTACGCCTTGTAGTTAATGACACTATGCTTTGCTTACATGTCCATTTTCAATTTGATTTTCGTGTGTTAGGGTTGATGCAACAACAGTGCAATCGACGACGATGGGGCGATTTTTGAACGATGAACATAACAACCCAAACTGCACTCCACGACTATTTGTGGTCGACTCTCACCCTCGTATTATTTTCATCGCGCTGCGGGATATTGAGGCAGGAGAGGAACTGCGATACAATTATAGATCAGAAACGGCACCTTGGAGAGAAAAAAAGGTGAGAAAAACAGCATATGCACAGAAATTAATGGACACTATATTATGTGGAGGAATTGGCATTAATTGCACATCTATCATTCCTTCATGTCAACGATCAGAATCATGAGAATGAACATGATGAATGTATGTATACGTATTCATATCAATTTGTTTTCGTAATGTTCGATTTGAGTGAAAATTCTGTTCTGTTCTGTATTTTGTGCATCAGTGTTCTGTTCTTGTTTTATTAGGTTGCCGGACCTATGGTCTGATAACCCATTCTGTCTGTCTGTTAGTCTGTCTAGCTGTCCGCCATCCACATTTGGGTTCGGGCTGGAATAGGACCCTGGTTTCGTTTGGGCTTCCTCCAACCTTGAACCTTCCGTCTCGGGTCGTTAACTGGATCATTCTCGATCGGATAATGATTGTCAGGGGTCTGCTGTGGTTGTTCCCCACAGTCCTCCAAGTCGTGTGTGCTCCAGTGTACGACGATTAACAGGCACTGAAGAGTTCTGTATTTTTTGCATCAGTGTTCTATTCTTGTTCTTGTTTTATTAGGTTGCCGGACCTATGGTCTGATAACTCCAAGTCGTGTGTGCTCCAGTGTACGACGATTAACAGGCACTGAAGAGTGGGCAACTCCTTGATCAGCTCAGGGGAGCTCATGAGGCCTAACATAATAAATTCTGTTTTTAGTTATGACTCTCACATTCGCATGAAATGTCATGAATGTAGTGTTAATATATCCCATGGTAAATGTAATAAACAGGTTACATGATCAGGTATCGGATATCGGCACATGTATGGACACTCGTTCATTGGATATCCGCACTCGGCTAAAGTCTCGTGCCGATATCCACAAACTCATGTCTATACATGTGCCGATATCCGTTACCCCATTATATAACCTCTACTTATTCAACACGACTTCGTGTAATATAGCGTAACGTAACGATGGTAACATAACGTAAATACAGGGTCATGCATGGAGACAAATCAAGTGCATCACCACTGCAAAATCTGTTGTGAAATACAGTAAAAATGCCGTTGAAAGGTCACAGGATGTTTCATGTGATAAATATAATCTTCAATTCGTGCCTATTTGATATCAAATTTATTAAGCTCGCCAAGGCTTGCAAAAAGCAAAAGTTCTTTGGCTCGTTTAATGAATTTGATATCAAATGGGCACTCATTTAAGATCCTCTATACATGTAGATATATACCTAATTTGTACACAGTTGAGAAAAAAATAGAATCACATACTTAAAAATAAGTTACTAAAAAGTTAAAAAAAAGCATCGATAATTTCCAGTTCAAAGCCAGCAGACAGTGGCGGCCACAATTCAAGCCGCGACAAAAGCCATTACAACAATCACTGTCACCCAGTCAGATATGAGACGGAATCCGGCTGTCATGGTCAACGTGGATCCGATGCTGCACGGAGAGATCTCCCTTAACACGGAACAGTTAGCAGCAACGAAACCCTCGGAAGGTGGGTGGCTTTGGAACAGTCGGAAAACATTCCCCATGTATACCTGTTTCAACATTCATCTTCATCTCAAACCATGGGAGACAAATTATGATCAAACAACATGAAAAAGGTGAGCGCAGAAAAACCATGCACGAAAGAGCCTTTTCTTCCCCCAAATCAGTTTCTGCTGATAACTTGAGAATGCTTCAATAATTCATGAGAATGCTTCAATGATTCATCGTAAAATTTTCACAACTGGTGTCAAACATATTATAGGGGAAAAGCCTATTGTTTTTCAGCCGGGTCCGGCACCTGGTTACTCCATGAGGTCCGAATTCAGTCCGGTTTCTGGACTTGGTTTCAATAACTCGAAAACGATTTGGATTTGGAGTATTGCACAAATATATTTTGCACGTGGACTTATATACCACCAGTGCAGAAGTGTATCGATTTTGGGGTGGATTGGTTGAACTACCTTTTGACCATAAACGCAACGATTAGCTGTCCACGATTAGTTTATGTACATCGAGTAATATAATCATGATACATTGTAGTGATTAATGTGTATGGTGGAAATTTGACGTTTAACATGTAATAAACTACCCTACTGTATCGGTTGTTTGAATTTGCTTTCATAGATCTAAGATAGAAACCTATCTAGAGGTCCCTATCTAGGATAGATACCTCTCTGGGAGGTTACTATCTTAGATAGAGACCTCACAACAGGTTCCTCCGTAAAATATGTACTTCACCATAACAATAGAATCATGCTCTATGTGGTCTGGGGCCCAGGGCCAGGTGTGAAGAGGCTGACCAATGGCCAGCCACGTAGCCAGGAACGGGCCGGGAGCCGGGTAACGGGGTTAATAAATAGGAATGTTCGATGTTTCATGTTGTTGTTGACAAGATATTAATGGTTGTGAAGAATAAAGGTGTGTAACTCTACCAAGTGTGCGTTATTCCCCAAAACAGCAACCGCCAACACATGGCACAACAACAATTGGCTGTGTGTATATTCCATGTGATAAATCAACATTCTATGACAAACGTATTAATACCAATGGTATCGAAGAACTGTTGGATGAATTAACAAAATTAATACAAAATAATGACATAATATTGATGGGGAATTTCAATGCTCGTACATCCGATATCCCAGATTTTATTGATGATGCTACCAAATATAATTCGTACCCAAATTGGTGGGAGCCTGATACTTTCTCTATGCCTAGGAAATCTAGAGATACAGAGGTAAACGCTTTTGGTTTGAGCCTAATTGATTTATGTGTACAATGCAATGTGCATATGTTGAATGGAAGGTCTGAAAGTGACAAATTTGGTGAATTCACATTTTGTTTATATACTGGTGTCGTCGCAGCTTTTCCCTAGTGTAACCGGTTTTTCTGTTTCTAGCCGGGATGAGTCTGATCATTCCCGGTGACTTGTTTGTTTACCGATGTGTGTGATGAACCATGTCCGCCCACACCTCGTCATGTACCTGGAGGCCAAGGCCAAGCACTGCCGGCCCAGTTTGGCTGGAACCCAGACAAGCGTGACCAATACCTCAGCCGTGTAAATACAGAGCTGAGCTGCACGAGCATGTACCGCGACACATTTATCACACATATTGGTAATAGAGATGTGAATGCAGCACTGGCGTGTTTGGTTGACATCACTGTGCTGAGACTGGATGCACTAACGATCGTTAGTGCATCCCGCAATGGCGAACCCACTCGCGGTTCGTTTGAATTTTCTTCATTTTCCCGATAATTACGATTGTGATCGATACACACATGCATCTGCTGATTCTCCTGCGCACGAAACAACCGTTCGTTGCAAATACATGGCGATTTAGGTTGGTTTGAGCATGAAAAACTCGTCTGAAAAAAAGCCGAAAGATTCCCTAACGATTGTTTTTGTAAAATCGAAGATTCCCTAACGAACATGTGAAGATTCCTCAACGATCTTTTATTTATTAATTGAAATCTACTTTATTTAAAAGTTAAACGTGAAATAAAGTACCAATTGACATGTATTGATGTGTATAGATGATTTTCTAATACAGATTTCCTATTTTTGATGTGACATTCGCTAATTTATGTCGCATAAATCAACGAATTCACAATGGTGTATGATATGGACGTATTACAATATACACGTATTATGCCTATATCGTTAGGGAATCTCACTTTTGTCGTTGGTGAATCTTATCGCTAATTCTTTTCCTCAACATATCTAAACAAAGAAGCGTGATCTGCTTGAAATAACTACGCATGCCTTTGACCAAAACACTAAGCTACCTTCAGAGTGTCAATTTATCACAAATGGACCTGTCATTTGATAGAATACGGTCAAAAACCGAACTGATCGTGTTTACTGTCGGCCATTGCGGGATGCACTAACGATCGTTAGTGCATCCAGTATCACCACAGTGGACATGGAAGAGCAGGCCGCTGAGTCGATGAAATATACTAGGTCAGATGTCGGGATACATGTAAATAAAAACAAAAGGAGTAAACATTCAATGTGGTGGGATACAGAATGTGAAAGTGCAAAATGTAAAAAGCAAATCATATTAAAAATTTACAAAGTAAACAGATCACAACCTTCTCTGGATGTATATTTAAGTGCTAAAAAGTCTTTCAAAACACTATGTCGTAAGAACAGACATATGTATGAGAAAGAGCTGTATGGTAATTTACGAGAAGTTGTGCAGTGCAGGTGCAGTGTAACAAAGATGTTTGGTCTTATATGAAGAGTTTAACTCAAAAGGCATGTGTTGATAAATCGATCTCAAAATCGAGGTGGGAATCATATTTTCAGGATTTGCTTAATGATCAATCTGTCATAGATGAAAAATTCAATAGTATTGTACATGAATATTTGTGTGAAAATGATCTAGAATGTGAAGCCTGACTGCGCATTTAAGAACAGTTTTCGGGACGTTCTTCACCTTCAAATTGAATATGTACATTTGAAGAAAAGAGAAAAGCTTTGTTAAATTTTTTGGCAACTCGGGAGTTGAAGACGTAGCATGCCTCCTTAACACCCTGCAACATATCTTAAGGCGGTGACTGACCTAGTTCTTTTGTCTAGGGGTCAGGTCATGTTATTGTCACCGACTTGTGCTCAGATTTTCTGAAAGGAAGACAAACACAAGGTAAGAAAAATGCAATTTCTGCAACATAACGCATAATAATAACTGAGGGGGATGTTACGATGTCCGAGATACTACTACAAATTTATGTACTTCACAAATATTTGTAGGGGCTGAAATTCCCCAGAAACAAGGTTTCTTCCATCAATGTTTACCCCCAATTTTGACACGTTGGTCACGTTCATGGTCATTTTCAATAAAATCTGCACGTTGTATTTCGATAATCTGTACACGGGAGTTAAGATAATAGTCTCATGTTTCATACATTCTGCGCATATGCACTATTATCTTGTAATTTTTCAGTTATTCCTAAATTGGTCCACATGCTTGTCGTGTCACCGATTTGAGTCAAGCTTCACAAGTCAGTGACAATAACATGACCTGACCCCTAGACAAAAGAACTAGGTCAGTCACCACCTTAAGATATGTAGCAGGGTGATAAGGCATGCCGTTGCAACGAAAAGGTCGTTGAAGCTGGCTATCTGAATACGGTCAATGTAGACAGCGAACGACGTAATTGGCATAGTCTGCTCGGCTCCTACCACTCTTGAAGCTCCTACCACTCTTGTCAGTCACCGCCTTAAGATATGTAGCAGGGTGATAAGGCATGCCGTTGCAACGAAAAGGTCGTTGAAGCTGGCTATCTGAATACGGTCAATGTAGACAGCGAACGACGTAATTGGCAAAGTCTGCTCGGCTCCTACCACTCTTGAAGCTCCAACCACTCTTGAAGATACACGTCCCCTGTGGTTCTCTGCAAAGCAATAGATATACAGAATTTCTGCCTGTCATGAAGCTCGAGAAGGAAAGAGCACCGGGAGAGCACCGGGTATAACATATCCTTGTCGCAGCAGTTTAGAGACTAGCTGGGCACTTCGATAGATATTTTCAGAATATGCAGAATATTTTCCTGCAACTCGGCACTTCCTGTCAGGCCGTATATCGGAAACCGTGCAATGTAGAGCGAAACGAATGTTATTTTCGAATGTTACTTATCGTCCTAGACAAACATGTCTGAGGGGTATAAGTGATAACCTTTGACCTCGACCTTTAATTTTTCTGCTGAGTCTACATTATTCATTTTCATTGATATCTTGGAAACTGTGCAAAATTATTTTGCTGAATCGGCACTTCCTGTTTGGCCGGTTCTCGAAAACGGTGTGTCGTAGAGTGAAACAAAGCTCAATTTCGGCCTCTTGGCACTAGACAAACTAGTCACTGGGGAATCTTGGGTCGATACAACCACTGGTGTCGATTTTTTTTCTCTGACTCGGCACTTCCTGTTTGGCTGTATTTTGGAAACGTTGCATGGTAAAGCTAAACAGAGCTTCATTTCGGCTTCCTGGCACTGAACAAACTAGTCTAAGGGAACTGGGTGAATATTGGGTCGAGAAGACCCCTGGTGTCGATTTTTTCTTGCCGATTCAATGTCTTCAATATCTCAGAAACAATGCATTGTTGAGCAAAACGGGCTCTTTGCCCTAGACAAACATTCTAATGGGTATCAGGGATGAACTCTGACCTTGACCTGAAATTTTCTGCTAATTCGGCATTCTTGACATTCGTCGATATCTGAGAAATGGTATGTTGAAAAGCAGAAATGACGTTTTACACAGATATGCCTGAAGAGTATGTCAGTTAAAATTTGACCACAGATGTTTTCAGAGTCATCATGATTCTTGATAAGGTATATGTTGGGTAGAAATTAGAGCTTCACCCAAAATGCCCCAAGGCATCTCTAGACCTTGATGTCTAGTTTCATTTGTTTTATTTCATTGTTTGTTCTGTGTATCATATGAGTATTCAGAAAGTGGATTATTTGGTGTGATCAATGGATTATACAGATTACCAGAATCGACATGACCAAAGATAAGTCTCGCGTAAGGATACATTAAACTTTGACCTGGGAAATATGTAAACACGATTTCGTGGCACCTGACGTTGAAAGTAGCCGATGTTCAGACTCAATTTTACGGGGGAAAACGCATTGTCACATGGCTTTGGATAGCTCGTTATGGAGTCTACGATGTACCAATCCCAAGTAAGTCAACTATTCTTTGAAAATCATCAAAATAATAGATGATATTTTAAGTCTGTGTGTTGTCCAGATCCACGTGATATTTTGAAAATGGCGCACTTCGTAAATGTGTCAAAGACAGTCGGGCATTTTGTGACAAATGTAGGCGGTAAATTCAAAAAGTAATTCTCGGCTCATAGACACTGACTGCTCCACTATGTAAAAAGTCGATGTATTCTAAAGATTACGTGGTTGATTTTGAGAACGGATGTACCAACTTTATCGTTATGGTCCGGAATGATCCAGACGTTCAGGTCGAAGATTGTATTTTTCTAAAACAAGAAAATGACTCCTCTATTCCAACTGCAAAAAGTCACTTCGGACTACCAGAAGTTTTATGACAAATGCTCAGATTTTGTATGCGGTACTAAAGTCGTGAAATTTACTGCCAACAATCGGCAGGGTTTCACCATCTTAACATATATTATCACCCATCGATTTCAGCTAATGTTGGGAAATTTCGTATATATTTTAAGGTAGTGAACTTTACATTTCTTTTAACATCACTGAAGCCGACTTCTTTTCTCCGTCTAAGTTCGGCGGCTGATCTCTTTACTACACCATCGACTGCCATTTCGGCTGCTATCTTTCCCCAAACGAGCAGCTTCTGCGTATGTGTTATGCCCTGCCCCCCCCCCCCCCCCCCCCACCCTGTTCACTCAGTCCACTGAAGCTTCCATATAGTTCTGTTCTTTGGGCCTCCACGAGATCAACCAACCTCTACAACTCCAAGCCCCTGAACCGTGGTCGCTCTGTTGTCTTCGTTAATTTTTCTGGTGTCTACAGTGGCTGATAAGTGACATTGTGAAAAATAGCTATTTACTTCTCGAAGTAATCCTGACTGATATATAATCAACATAATCTACGCGTAAATAATGTTATTTCCGTGTAAATAAAGTTATTTACACGTAAATAAAGTTATTTACGCGTAAGTAAGTTTTTTACTTACGTAAACATTATTTACTTTTGCCGTGTGTGATATACTAACCAAATACTGCCCCTCACGTGCATTTATCTTTCCCTTGGTCGATGGGGGTAAATACGCAGAAATAAGTAGTGCTGTCGATCTGAGACTGAGCGGTCGCGAGGTTTTCCCCAATTTTCACAGAGAGAGCAACTGCTGGCATCGTGTTCATTTGCAGCTGACACGGTGAGTCCGCCACCAACGGGGTTGACAGCCTTGATATGCAATTGCCGTTGAATCCGAAGTATTGTCCCTGAAAGCCCAGCACATCCCCAGCATTTCGCAGTATTCGGGGCATACCCGGACCTTGGCCTTCAGTATTTTCCGCATCACTTCCTTTTTCCTGATGTCCCAATTGCCATTTTCCCCGCAGCAGCGCCTCCACAAATTGGCGACACGTTTACACTCGGCACCATCTCGAGCATTTAGTAATTCTTCTCGGGAAAAATCGGCCACTCGGAATATTTAGATTTTTCAATCTGGTACACCTGTTCAGTTGAATGGATAGGGGACTTTTTGACCCTATTTCAATTGATAGGGGACTTTTTGACCCACGGAAGTAAACGGTTGTACGGTTGCTGTATGCCATTTTGCTTTATACCCCTCTACACGCTTCCCCTACCATTTTTACCCACACCCTCACACCACAACTCAAATTTTACTCATCCCCTGACCTACTCACCTGACCTATAGCCCTATCATGTAGTTTCAAACCGGAATGGAACTCCACAGTTGTATATATATCACACCCCATAATTAAATTGCACTGTATATACACAAAAAAAGAATACAGATACATGAGTTAGGAAGGACACCGATTTCATCAAACTTATTTTGAACTTGTTTCATCAAACTTCTGTTTCACTGGGTATCGCATCACAGTTTCCTATGCTTTAATTCCTTCAGGGAATTGATACATATTATTGTACGTCTTTTGTACCAACTTTGACCTAACTGCTATATTACTTTCATCATTGCCCACATGTTGACATCCATTTCTCAAGGTATACATGTATGGGCAAGATCTTGTTATGAACAATTGAAAAAAAAGTCTCCCTAAACTCAGTATCAATCCGTATGTAAAGTAGGGAAAATTGCTATTGAATTTTGATTTCGTGGCCCATCACTGCTACAGCCATACCAACTCAAATAGTACAATGTTCCCTGCATGCATCAAATGAACACCCAATGACTCATTATGTCATCAAGCGAAATATTCCCACTATTTCTACACATAATGATCAGTCAATGCTGTTGCTGATCTACTCCTTCCAACTCATTCTAAGGTGTCATAAATATAAACATGAAAATACATCAAATTACCAACCATTACTCATTACATGGTGTTCAATACAATATTGGTCTTGGATCGTGTCCTGTACATAACCACTGTCATGCGCACCAGGTGATTTTCAACAACTGTCATTTACGAAAGACGTGATGGTCAATACATGTGGCAATGGGCACTGCCAGCTCACACCACTGCATCCTAATCGCTGTTCCTCGATGTACCAGGAGAGGGTTCCCCGAAATCCTCCTCAGTATCCTTCCCGTCGTACTCCACTCGAGAAATCTGCATCTTACGCAGGATATTCTGGGGACCTTCAGACAATTCAGAAAACTTGCGCTTTCTGAAAAAAGTCCCTCCTGTCCTATTCACCACGATGACTCCCAGTCCGGCTTTTCCCATCTTCTCCAAGTGCCGTCTACAACATAGAACAAGTGAATGCACAAGCAACTCAATAGACAGCACATATTTAGTATTTTCATAGAAATAAAGAAATGAAACGGATGGACCTGAAATGTTCTTGAAATACTGTTAAGCCTTGAGATAAAACTGCAATGTCCTGAAAGGAAAGTTAGCTCAACTGAATTACGTGTAGAAAGCAAAACCTGCCAAAGAATTGCCTCCTTGTGAAACTCTTGAGGGGGAAACTATGTTTTTTTTATCAACAATTGACGTATATATCACGGATGACTGAGCGTAGAGAACAAGTGAGGAATATCATATGCATCACGGATTGATAAATCTTCCATCACCCATATAGTTTTACTATCCCATGTTTACTATATACTTCATTATTCTTGTCACTGAAAACGTGAGCGATGATGAGGGTACAGTGATACATGTTTATCAGAGGGACAAAAAACACATACATGTAGACAATATGTAACTGTATATCATTTATGTCACCATAAGGAATGGTTATGTAATAACGCAGCGAGGCGCGCGAAGCGCGCCGAACTGCGTCTAATGGTATTGCATGTCCGAGAAAATAACACCAAAGCACTGAGAGCAGCAGAATCTAAAGATAGTCCCAGCTACTATGATCACAATTTTCATCTCTGCGAATTTTGACCGGAAGTTTTTTTAGACAGGAAACCCCTAGCGATCTGGGAGCGAATTTCACCGCTCAGTGATTTTTTTTTTTTGCGAAGCACCGTTTCGCAATATGGTTTCACGAGCGTTCCTTAATTGGTTATTGCATTGCACGGCCGCCCGGTACCGTAATTTCACGCAAGCAGGATACTCTAGAAAAAAGTAGATTTCTGTCACGCGAACATGCATACATGAATCAGTATGCTCACTACTGTATACGAGTATATGATAGTGAGTTATGCCGTATTCGTGCGTATCTTCTAGAACTTTGGCGCCTTATGTTCCAAAACGCAAAGGACTTTTGAATGCCTGATGCTGGATGGTGAATAGTTCAAATTATGCAATTTTCGTTCAAATTAATGCTTGCAAGCACAGAAAAAAATTAAATATTGCCCAACATTATTTTCTTCCAAATATTGAACTGGTACAATGACATATCTTTGCTTATTAATGAATTCACTTGTTGAACATTTAAGCAAGAAATATATACATATTTTATCCTTACCACGGCTATAGGTATTTTCCATATGTTAACAGATTTATTTGAATGCATCAGAAACTTTTTGATATCCACAAAAGACTGGAGCCTGACATACACACAGTTATTCTAGTAGAGGGAAGAAAATTAAACACCCATTACTTTAAAAGTAATTCCATTCATGCCGAGTTGTACAGTGAACATGCTGGACAAAATATAACCTCCTCATGTCAAATAGGCTTATTTTTTCGTTTATATTATTTTGTTCAGTATAGGTTATTGTACATGAAACCGTGTTCTTTGTTGATCAAATAAAAAAGACTTCGGTCAGTATTTCACTCAATTTTATTGTCACAATAGGAAGCCAGACCGATAACATGGATAACAACAAAAAGATATGCGCTGTCAAAATTTTACTGACATAATTTTGTATCTCTACACATTCAACCACTCTGATATATTGACAAGTGATGAATATATCAGAGTGAAATTATTCTGTTTGATACATGCAATATGTAATAGTAACAAATAATAATGACGATAAAATTTGTCCATTGTATACATGATATTAATGAAATAATAATATGCTATAACCACGATTTTACAGATTCAATGTTATGCAGAGGTATGTTCAGTGTGACCCACACTTTCACACCTTCAAATTGAATAGTCAACCAGTAGGCATTGTTTCCACAATATTGTGCAGTAAAATCACTGTTTGGTGTGATCCGCAGCACTGCCATTGCTCATAATTTCATTCGTTCTTAATGTTCCTGTGTGGGTATGTGGTGCTTGACACTACATAGGCATATTGTTGGCTCGAATAGATTTATTCTCTTGATCTGTTGTCTTGAATAGGCAGGTCATCAGATGAATCCCCATGGCAATTTTGATCTCAGTTATTCCTCTATAGTTAGTGGTTGGATATAAATATGACAATTGGTTATGAAAGAAAGTTTTTTGTTGGAAAGTTTATTCACAACACAACAAGTATGGGGTTGTCTGTATCTGCCTTCATCACTTTGTGTTACTGATATATTCTTATCGTTGATTATCACAGTTCACAGAAGTTAGTTTCCTATAAAAACGGTTATGAAAATTTTATTTTTTTTAAATCAACTAAAGAACTTCATTATGTGATACAGCTGTAATTACCGTTTTAAGTGTATTTCGCTCATGAAATTCTAGTCACATAATATCCATTGAATCTCATGCAGTTAGTCTTGGGCAATATCTATTCCCAGGTAGTTTCTTATAGTGAGTTGTCAGGTTCAGAAATAACAGTGGTCATGATGAAATTTCTGCATTTATGATTTTGTGTTACTCATAAACTCAATCATTATATTGATTATCTAGAGGGACAAATTTCGCCCATAATGGGTTACCTTTCTTACCTATCAAACCTCATGTCAGAAGTCTCGAGTAATTTGACTCCCATTTAATCTCCTATAGTAACTGTTGCATCTTGAGGTTACAGCTATCAACCCGTTCGTTCTCACCGCGTCTTAATGGAGGTTACAGTGCTGCTGAATCAGTGAGTTGATTATCAGCAATTCTACATGCGAGCCATGTGTCCTAAATTCGTCTACATTTTGGGATGTTCAAAGCATTTAACACACCTTCATATTAATGTTTTTTTTTTTTTTTTTTTTTTTTTTTTTTTTTTTTTTTGTAATTTTATTCAACAGTTTCGTGCTTACGTACAAAAATTCGTACACTAGGTTACATAAACAAATGGTAACTACAAAAATGATCAGTCGATCTCAAAATACAATTTTCCCCAAATTTCCATGAAGCGCACTTTCTGTGTTCTGTTGACAGCATTGAAATATTCTATTTTCAGTAGCTTTCTCAGTGCGTGTTTAAAATGTGACAAACAAGGTGCTGTTTTGTTAATATGATTTCGGTGGACGTAGTACTTCGCGAATAAGAGAACGTGATTAAAGGTTGCGGTGCTGGCGTTACAATCATCTGCTAGGCCGAAAAATACAACTGTTTTAGTTAGTAAGAAGGTGGTTGAGTGTATAGAATTGAACCAATTTCCAAGTGCGTCTAAAAACCTTATCACATATGGGCAGTCATAAAAGAGATGTTCGATCGTCTCAATGCCCCCACAGTTTCGGCAAGTGTTGTCATCTACAATGCTCATGATATGCAGTGAGTAGTTGTTTGGCACTATTCTGTGTAGAAATTTAAATTGAAATGCGAGCAGCTTGGTGTTGTGAGTCACCAGATATGGTCGGGAGAAAATGTTTATCCAATTCAAATCATTTGGCGCAACGTTGAAACGTTCCGACCATTTTCTTATAGCTGCTGGCTTGGCTTTGTGTCGAACAGAGGAAAACACGCGGTATCTATCCCGAGTACACATGACTTCGAAGTGACGTTTGTTGCCGTCCGGCATGTATACTGTTATATTTTTATTCGAGTCTATGCAACCACTCTGCAATATACATGTTTTCCATTCTCTTGGAATAGCATTGATAATGCCATAGTAATCTAGAATATTTGGGCGGAAACTATATAGATCACATAGCTCCGTATAAGAGTATACTTTGCCATTGGTATCTAGAATATCGCTGATATATAGTATTTTGGCTTTGTACCAGGATTTATAAAAGACGGGATTGTTGTCAATTAGTATGTGGTCATTGAACCAAATGATTTCCCGTCTTACGTCAGGACCATTTTTCGGATATTGGCCTTTACGAAACTCGTTCCACACACCGAAAATTTGCTGGTAAAAAAGCGATAATTTCAAATGGTGCCCTTTAATATTGCACCTCGAACTGACAAAGTCTAAAGCGTTAATATCAGGAATCATTGATTGCAGTGTTACCTGCCATGCGGACGGTGATTCCTGCTTCAGAATTCTTTGTATCCACGATAGCTGTAGAGCCTTGACTTGTAGATCGAAATCCACCACACTCAAACCCCCGTTTTCTCTCGATTGATACATGACTTCAGCTTTAACCTTTGCCGGACGATTTTTCCACAAAAAAGATGACGTTTGTTTATTGACTTCCTTGGTTACCCAGGGTGCGATGTAGATGGAGGTGCTTGGATAGATAATCTTTGACAATGCTAATGTCTTGAAAATGAGATTTCGACCAATTATAGTTAGATCCCGTCGTTCCCACATATTTAAAGTTGATTGTATGGCTCTTAGACGAGGTGTGCAATTATATTCGCACATGACGTCTTCTTCTGGATGAAGCACAATACCGAGGGCCGTGAATGGCAATGATGTTTGTGGGACAGGGAGTTCACCGAATTCTGGGTTCCATCTTTTGTTCAAGAAGACCGCTTCAGTTTTTTCCAAGTTACACTTCAAGCCCGAGCATCTTCGAAAGCTATCAAATATATTCAGCAAGTTTAACAATGATGTTTCATTCTCCACGAAACAGGTGGTGTCATCTGCGAATTGCGATATTTTGACGATGCCATTTTGGAGCGATATGCCTTTGACATCATCGTGTTTTCTTATTGCTATGGCTAACAGCTCGATTACCACAATAAATAAAAACGCAGCAAGGGGACATCCTTGTCTCACACTTCTTTCGAGGGTAAAAAAATGTGACGCAAAACCGTTATTTATCACGCAGCTTTCGGCATTGTAATAAAGTATTCTGATCCACGTGCAGAAAGGCTTACCAAAGCCGAATGTCTGTAATGCTTTATCAATATAGACCCACTCCAGAGAATCGAACGCTTTCTGGAAGTCTACCAACAGCATGATGCCTGATATGTTTTTTTGCTGTCCCAGAAAAATGAGATCAGATATAAGTCGAATGTTCTCGCCGATATACCTCCCTTTGATATATCCAGTCTGATCGGGGCTGATGATAAAAGGGAGAACTTTTTGTAATCTTTTAGCCAAAACTTTCGCTAAGATTTTATAGTCCGTATTTAGGAGGGTTATAGGCCTCCAATTTTTCAGCTTTGTTCGATCTTTATCTTTCTTGGGGGTAAGGGTGATTATCCCTCTTCGCTGATCGTTCGAGAGTTTACCTGTCTCGTAAGAGTAGTTGTAACTTTCCAATAGAAACGTTTTTATTGATGGCCAGAAGGTTTTATAGAATTCACACCCAAGACCATCCGTTCCAGGCGATTTGTTATTCTTCATGCACTTCAGTGCATTAAGGCATTCGTCACTCGTTATAACTTGATCAAGATCACGCTTCTGTTCTGGGGTTAATTGAGGAACACTCTGAGTGTTGAAGAACATTTCGGCTGAAGCTTCCAAGTCATGGACATTGGGAATTGATGAACTGTATAATGTTTTATAGAAAGATGTTTCGGACTTTAGGATTTCATCAGGGTTTGTGATAATCTCCCCAGAGTCCATTACTAGTTTCGTTATACATTTATTTTTGTACCTCTGTTTCTCAAGACCAAAGAAGTATGCATTACTTTTTTCGCCGTTTTCGTACCATAAGGCTCGCGATCGCAGAATGGCGCCCTCGGTTTGTTGTTCATACAATTGATCTAAATCTTGCTGGACACTGTCTAGCCTCATTTGGGCCTCGGTATTGTCTGGGTACATTTCTATTATTTCTGAAAGTTCACGTTGCTGGCTGATGAGAGCTTTTTCGTAGGACTTGCGTTGTCGCGCTACGCTCTTACTGTACATTATAGAGAATGCACGGATTTTACATTTTACAAGATCCCACTTGAGAGCTTTATTGTCAATGGATAAGTATTCTGTCTCAAGATTTTTAAGAATACTTTCCACCTTTCTCGTATAGTCTTCTTGCTGCAAAAGCGCGCTGTTAAGTTTCCAGAAGCCTGGACCGCGTTTGGACTGGTTTTGGTCCGTTATTGAGAGGGTGATCGGCCGATGATCTGTCTTCACTTTGTCAGGCAAAATAGTCGCGAAGGCCATTGGCATCAAGTGCTCGGATATGAGCATGAAATCTATTCTCGACTCCACTTTCGGTATTAACTGTATTCTGGAGAATACCCTCGCGTTTGGTTGGTTAATTCGCCATATGTCCACCAGGGACAAATCGTTCATTAATTGTTCGATAGCGCGCCTGTATCTTGCCGCCGGTTCGAAACGTCCACCCCGCTTATCATTTATTGGATCCAGGATGGTATTCCAGTCTCCTCCGACTATAATGTTATCCCCAATATGATCAGATAAAACTTCGTTTAGGACATTCAGGAACTCGATTTGTTCCACCATATGATCTTTTGTGGGCGCATATATGTTCGTTATGATAAAGTCGCATTCGTTGTGTGTTACGCGAACGCAGAGTATACGACCAAAATAATCTATGTCACTGATAACCTGTGCTTCGATGTTCGCATTCACTTTGAAAAGTATTGCTACACCGCCACTGTTAGATCTGCCATGACTGAAAAAGATCGTATTGCCCCATTCCGTCGTCCATGCATCAACAGTTCTTGGATCGCTATGTGTTTCCTGTAACAGGAATATGTCGTACGGCTGCTTACGCAACCAATTGAATAAGTATGCGCGTTTAAAATTACCATTGATGCCTCTTACATTTAGGGACAAACAAGTTAGATTTTGGTCAGCGGACATGCCACTGAAGGTGCATAAAACTTTCTGTTATGTGATTCAGAGTGTTATGTAACCGTTCGTGTACTTCTGGGTGCTCAGTTGTTCTGAGAGCGAGTATTGGCTTGTGCGCAGGGCGTCCAAAAGTGTAGTCTCCATGTGGAATGATTAGGGGTGAAATGTTTTGTTAGTGTACACAAGAAACACACACGAATAAGAATATAGATTGGTTATTTTTTTTTTTTAAATCCAATCTTTCAGATATATATATATATATATATATACACACACATATACACATATATATACATACATATACATATATATATATATATATATATATATATATATACATACACACATACATACACACACACATATATATATATAATATATATATATAAATTACATATATACGCGTACACCTGTACACAAATCCATATATATTTATATATATACATCAATATAGACAAGCATATAGTGTCATCATATAGTGTTAGATATGTGTGCTTGATTAATGTGACGGTTAACATAAATTATGACATGTGTATTACGATACCTATGCATTACATACGATAATCAATCATGATATTGTGACGATTAGGCTAGTAACATCAGTATGATATTTTCATTATTTAAGTTGTGATTCTTAGTTCATTATACAATTTTTTCTCACGTTTCCACGGTCTTGGGGGTTGTGATTTCTAGATCAGTTGGTGACACCAGTCCAGCGGCTGCCAGACAGTTGTTCGTTACTTGCTTGATGATGGACCATCTGCGCCCTCCAAGCTGATATCCGCTCGCCCAGCGTGAAACCATGACCACACGGTTTAGTATTTTATGTGCTTCCATTTCTTTCAGGATGACTGCTGATCCTCCGTATTCTCCGTCGTCATCGCAGATATTGAATGTGGAAGAACCTTGTACTATGCGAGCCACGAACATGTTGTGTGTGGCAGTTGAAATGCTGTGGTGACTGTGTTTGATGGCCGAGACAGCAGCTACTGCTTCTTCGCGTGTAGTCACAGTGGCAGCGTGTCCCACGAAGCGATTTCCCTTCTCCTGTAAGACTGGAGAGCTACTGACATGGAGTTTGTCTCGTGCCCCTATGATATCCGGAGCAGCCGTTGAACATACTGGGACTTCTGGCGTAGAGAAGACCTTTTTGTCGAATAGTACTGCGTCTCCCATTCCGACGTATTTCGGTCGTTTGCCATTCGATCTCGCTGATTTGAAGAGCGGGGCTATCTTCTTTTTTCGTTCAGTGATTTCTTGCGGTACTTGTCTGGACACAAAATAGTCTGTATTTTTCAGATTTTTACAGTATGACATAACCTTGTCGCGACCCTCGATGAATTTGGCGATGATAGGTCTGGGTTGACCCTTGTTACCTGGATTACCGAAGCGATGACATCTAGATATCCACACGACATCTGGAATGCTATCGCCATCCAGTCGGAGGTCTGCTGCTGGGTCGCTCTGAGATGTTCGAGTGAGCGAAAACATGAAGTCCGGGATACGTAGCACATCCTTGAGGAAACTCATCAAAACCGACCGTGTGTTTTCGTCGGGGTGTTCGGCAATTCCACTGAAGACAAGCTTGTCTTTCATACTCATATATTCCACATGTATGAGTCTCTTGTGCGTTTCTTTCAAGTGTTTTTGTACCTCCGATAGCCTATTTTCTGAAAATTCTGTTCTCGATAGTAACTTTGCGTTCTTTTCCTGTAGCTCTCGTACTGTTGTTTTAGTCTTCTCGTAATCATCTTGAGTAAACTGTAGCGATTTCTTCAATTCATCTTGCTGTGCTTGTATATTGGCTACTGTTGATTTTATTTCAGAGATATCGTCCTTCAGTGTATGTAGACCCATATTCCGCATGACGCTCTCAATTCCTTTTATTGTTGTTTCAGTGGCGCTTTGACTTCGTTTCGCGTCACTGGACATGGTGGTTGGGCTGGCCTCGGCAATGGCGTTTGTTTTATGGCCGCACAGGGAAGTCGAAATGTACAAAATATTACTTACAGTTTCCCTCTCCTATTTCTATCCTATCGGTTGGTAGATATCCAATTAATATTCATAGAGTGTTCATTTAGACACATGTCACTTTTAGTTCACTTTCGTTGTGTACAACTAGCAGAATTTGTCTTAGATTGGAGACGACATAAGACGCTCAGCCCTTCATTTCAACCAAGCTGTATATTATGACAGTGTAATTAATATGTTATTATGCAGACCATAGGGACGCAGCGAGTGGAAAAGGAGCCTTCTGAATATGTAGATACAATAACAACAATTGGTTATGATGAAAGTTTTTTTAGTTTCATTGTTATACACATAGATCTAGGCCCACTGACTGTCCATGAGCCTGATTCAGACAGTTTTTTTTATTCAACCGCTTGCAAGTATTAGTCAATATTTTTTGGCAATCTTCTAGGCCTAGATCTATCAGCATCATTGCAGTGTATTTATATCATATACATGTAGATACAGTAATACACCGGCACACATATATGCCCATTAACATGATAATAATTAATATGACTATAATACATGTATAGAGATATACAAGAAATCTGCATTTCCACTCGCTGCGTCTCTATGCTCTGCATAATAACATATTAGTATGAAATATATAGATGGGCATATGTCACCATATACAGTAGCAACAATTATAGTACATATAGAATATAAATATGTATTTGTTGTAGGCATGATGTGGATCACGTGGTAGCTATATAATCAGGCTATTATAGACAAGGTTTTCTTGCCAATATATAATCTGTAGTCCTGACCTTTCTTCCCCAGTAGCCAGTACAGTGGCTGTCCATCTAATAGTGTCTTCGTAATGACACTTTTGGGTGTCACCCAATCATCATTGGTGAAACATGCTGAACAATCACTGTCAAATACTGAAATGGAACAAATACCATAGATTCAGTATGGTTGTCAGGGATAGGACTGTGCATCTGATATCTGACTATGACAGAAATAGCGTAGCACTGCCAAGGTAACATGCACGTCAATTAACTCAACATAAGTGCAATTTCTACAGATTTATAGAAGATGGTATCCCAATGTCAGGAACGATAAAATATTTTCAGATTTGCAACACAACAATCATTACAACAAAGTTCACTGACCCAGTAAAACATGGCTTTTGCCTTTGATCTCCAGTAGTGCACAAAGTTGAATGATATTTCTCTTGAAATATTCCGCTATAAGCTTCAGTAACTCTCAGTCACAAACACTGTTGCCTCTTCAACTGTCTGTGGCCCGAATGATCCACTGTCAAAAACTTCCACTCATCTGGCATCTCTACACACACGAAGTGCTGACAGTGTCTTTTTCTTGGGATTTCCAAATAGGGGGTGCGCTCAGTCCGTATTGTCTTTATACCTTTTTACGTTTGGATGGCTTGTCTCTGCCTGTAGTCGCGCGAAAAGGGCAGTCCGTCACCTGGGAAACATGTGTACATCAAGCTCTGGCTTATCTCGCCAGCCCAATGGGGCACCCAACCTGCAAGATATACGCGGAGGAAGTGGGTTAACCGGGGCCGCCACTGGCTTTCCATACCATGCTTGTACGGCCTGGCCGTCCGGTACCTGGCGTCGGGGCTCAGCTATGGGCTCAGGCAAGGGGGTGTTTGGACATGCGGCCCCAGTTGTCAGCATTATAGGCTCGGGGTCTGTTGAACAAGAAGCAGTGGGACCGAGATTCTTACTATTATCGTTTTTTGACATGGTAATATTGATTTCAGGTAGAACAATCAGTTCAGGATAATCACACGCTTCCAGACCTGTGGAGCTGCTTTCAGGCAATAACTCTTCATGGGTCCCTCGCGAATCGGGGTCCATGTCACGCACTCCATCTGCTTGTCATTGTTTTTTCCGGGTTCATTTTTGTCGGTTGTTGGAAACTCCGTGATAGTAAAAACGGGATTGAAACACAGCTTTGCATGCAGCTTTCTAGAATACTATACGTGGGAATAACCACCTGTGGTAGAGGACAAAGGCCACATCGCAAGAACGGGTCCAAGGGACAAGTCCAAAATCTCTAAAAGGGGGATTCCACAGAAAATACTACAACTGGCGAAAGTGTCGGGCAAAGAAATTCATGAAAAAAAACCCCACAAATTTTAATTTATTGGTGGTTTATTAATTAGTTCATTAATATTGTATCTCGATATTGGCAATTGTTGAATTGGTTGAACAGTTGAATTTGCTTGCCCACCAGGATTCACTTACTGAAGCAATTTGGTGAGTCATTGTTAACGAGACATATTGTTTGATCATCACTCAGAGATTAGAAAGAACACATTTTGTTGAACTGTTTTTTCAGCGAAACTAACACTCAAAGACAAATCCATCTCTGCAAGGAACGTTGCCTTTTCGGCCACATCCATAAATATAGAGCTTCTGAAATGAGATGAGATTGGCTACATTGTAGCTGATAACCAAAGTCAGATGGAACATCCAATACTTTATAATACATCATTCAGTGTGACATCATTCATTCTTGATCATACTGAAGAGTGACAGACATAAACCATACCTTTTCAGTTCGACTATAGATTTGTTTGCCTTGAGGTGGAAACAACCACAGTCGAATTTAAATCTTTCATTGCTGATTTGATGCGCCAAATTGACACAATGGTGGTGAAACCATTGACGGCACTCGGTGCACCTCAGCATCGGCTTGTCCACATAAATGGACACACTTGGATGGTCAGTGTTGGGCCATCCTACATATGTTTGATGATGGAATGTGATAATTCATCAGAAAAAAATACACCTCAAACATAAAACAGCGTTACTGATTACATTTTCTCACTACAGTGACGCAAATGAATTCATCACACAAATCAGATGATGTCTCAATTAATAAAGATTGTACATTGATTTGAAAAATATATACAGTACCTGGAATACACAAGCACTGAGCTGCTGCATGCCGCATATGCTCAGGCTACCTCCTGGGAGAATAGAAGCCTTCCTCTCATGGGGTACCATGAGCACGACATGGTTGAAAGTCACACCTTCCAAAAATTTTGGGTTACCTTTCCCATAACAAACAATAAAGGCATATAGGCATACACTTCTGGCCATGGAATTGGTTACCATGGTAGAAGTGACCCCTGCTAGACATCATCAAGTATTATGAGATTGGTTGCGATTCCTACCACTAAGTTTGGTGGGACTAAATTTCGAGGAATTTTACCATGAATTTTGCAGGGGCTCTTGGTAATAGTGTCGGTACCCACAGCACGTGGATTGGTGCTGGAAGCCATTGCTGTGGGCAGCGTGCGAATACTGTGTTGATTAGCACCTTGTGACGGATTGTGGATGCGCAGTGCTGAACCACCTGTCTCCTGATCGCTGTGGCCAACATCAGTATGTGTAGGAGTTCTGCACAAAAAGAATGAATAGCTGATTATAACAGTATTATAATAAGTAAACATATTATTGTCAATGTGTGTCATGTTAAAATCTTAGGAAAGTCTGTGTTGATTCCAATTTCCGAATCCTTATGGAATTAAACGTACTAATGTTTTGGAATGGATATTTTCACATCCTCTTTGTGCATGCCAAAATACTGATTTCAACGTCTGAGTTGTCCAGTGAATCGAGCTCAAAAAGGCGATCAAGATCGCCTTGCCTACTCACCTGATTAAACAATGTCCAGATCAGCATAATAGAAAATCAGCTTTTACAAAATCAGCAAACTATTCCAAAATACCAATGAATGAACAAGCATTGAAAGATACAAACAAAGAAATTTTAATCTTTCGATTTGTATACATACAAACTTCACAAAGTCCACGAGGCCCTTGGCACCTGCTTGCACAGCCAACAGTCTCGACCTCACGGATTGTCAGATGTCACCATACAAGACTGTGCTTACTGAATGAAACACATAGTTGTCATCTGCAGGCACAACCAGCGCCACAGCAAGATGTCAACCACACGCAAACTTTACCTCAATGTTCATCATAAAATGAATCAAAATAAGAGATGTTATTACTTCTACATTCTGGTCATGAAAGTCAGATTACATCCACCACATATCTTAATATATCACTTGATTGCTTGTGCATGCATCAGGTATTCTACCTAAAACGATATGTTTTTAGTGTTGCACTGGATTGGGCTGGCTCAGGCGTACGTGCGTGCTCAAACACTGACCCCCACCAATATCATTATGGCATTTTAAAATATGTTTGGTTCAATTACAGATAACACAAGGACACATTACTGGTATATCAATCCCCTTACGCATCATCATCGTCCTCGTTGGTACACAAGTGATTACATCCCTATTTCTGTCTGGATCTGGTAACTTGGACCTTTTTTCTCTCAAAAATGTTACAAATAACCTGCTCTATTTATTACTATATTGTGACGACAATTACATACAATACACAGTGTGTTTGGTATAAGGTCACAAGCGATTATCAATCGATACAACTTATGTTACACATGCATAACATATAGTATGCCTAAATGAACAGCAGAGGCAAACAGTGATAGAATAGGCAGTCACTACGCAATCCTGATTGGCAATGGTAACACTTTGTGTTACGTATAGCCGGTAACGATAGATAGCATTCATCTCCTCCATGAACACAAATTTGCCCCTACGTCCACCGGACTTGTTGTTTCCGTTCTTGATGAGTCGGTACCTGAATGAAATGGGGGAAAATGATGTGTAATGAGTTATCACATTTATACACATCGAATTTATCATGTTTATGGGATAGAACTAGACATAAAAGCCTGAAAGGCCACCCCAAATTTTTTCCTATCATTTCAAATGGTGAAAACTTATTCATGCAAGTAAAAAATATGAAACAGATGTTTCAGATTTAGGGATCGCCCTAACTTTTGTACAAAAGGGGGCTGCAACAGACTATTATGGATAAGCTGAGAAGAATTCGGAATGACTGCTCAAAGCTTTCAATAGTTAAAAACCAAACGGCAGAAAAAACATAAGGTCTCCAGATTTTCAATTGGGATGACTGAAAATTAAAAATACTACATGAATTTTAACGAAATGTTTTTTTTTTAAATTAACAAATGGTTTGTAGGGCTTAATATAAATTGAAATACAGGAGCACAAATCTTATATTTTCTATACATTTATTAAAATAAATATATATACATGTATTATGTACATCTGACCTGGGGTATCCTTTAACGATTTGTCCAGGTCAGTGAAGAGCTTATTCTTCTTCTGAGTTTTGCTGGATTTGTCTTTCATTTCTTTCTACACATCTTTCTTGTGAAGACCACGTACTTCTGTATGTAATGTTGGATGTGTCAAATTTCAGTGTCCTGAATTAAATTTTATATATAGTATTATTATCCTCTGTATTTCTATGGTAATTTTTTTCTGGAATAAGTATGACATTATGTACATGATAATATCGTAAAACTTATGGTAGGATTATGTTTACCTCTCTCACCATATTTGTCACCATCACGATCCTCATCCTCCTGATCCTGCTCTGTCCATCTTTTTAGTCTTCTACAGTTTTTGGACGAATAGTATCAATATATCTAGTGTTTTAATTATAACTTTGATTATTGTAAATACATTGAAGTTATTGCTTAAATCATTAAAGTTTATTGCATGAACTAACGAACAGGTATGGAAATAAGTATGTACTATTCACCGTCAATATCGTCGTATATCCCAGCTTCTATGTCTTTGCGTAACCTCCTCTCCGCATTTTGTTTTGCCATTTCTGGTTCATTATATGAATAAGATGGTATTAAGTGCCATGAAATTATATATTCCATAATTATACATAAGCGCGTTTCTTAAACATGTATCTGGTAGAACATCAAACAGTAGAACTTTTGGGAATCTGGTAGAACTTTTGGGCCCAAAAGTTGTACCGAATAAAAACTGGTAGAAGTTATACGGAATCTGATATAATTTGTAAGAAATTATATTAATCATTTGTTAAAAGTATTTAATATTTTTTTTGCGTATTTAATATTAAATATGCGTATTCAAACATTTATTTTGTGTATTTTATATTATATATGCGTATTGAATCTGTATATGCATATTTAATCATCTATTACGCATATTTAATATTTTGTATGCGTACTTAATAATTTATTATTAAAAATATTATTATTGAAAATCTTAAATACACAAAAAAAATATTAAATACGTGTATTGATATATACTAGTATATTTGAGCTGGCCTTATGCCTGCAAAGAGTCTTATTATATATTTGTCTGAACTTGAAACTCCTCAACAGACACACCGCGTAAATATTGAGCGTAAATTCCGTGTGCAGTCACGAGTCGTGATTGAAAGATGCTAGGTCTAGGCCCGGTAAGTCTAGGGCATGGTTCACCTGTGATTTGGCATTCATTTTGAGGTAATGCTTGTTTTATTTCCGTCAAGTTCCAGTCGAACCCTTCCACGGTTAAGTTGTTGATGGTAACATATTTGTCGCCTCTTGCATCTGTTGACATCATTACTGAACACATTTTATTTCTGTCAGTGATAGCGTCGAATCTCTTGACTGTGCCCGGTCTTTCTTTCGGATTTGTTTATATTAACATTTTGAGTTTTTTTTTGTATCCACACGTGCTTCCCGAACTCGGTCCTGCTTTGGATGCCATTCTTCAGTAGATCCAGAAAAAAAAAATTAGCCCAAAGGCTAAGATAGGTTACCGGACAATTTTGGTTTGGCCATGGCAGCATTGGCAGGTACAGACCTTTTACCAATCAAGGTTAGCAGTGTAAACATATGACCTTGGGATTTACCAATCAAGGTCATCCGTATGAACTTCGATGTTACCATTACAAGTATGTGTGCGGCATTTGATATTCTATATGTTGGGTGGAATCGTTTAGGCCGCTCAGGTCAATTTACACATTCCAAGTCAGACATTTGGCACTCAAGGTCATCTGACGTCAAGTTCAAGGCCATCATTAGTTGTGCCATATATGTCTTCCTATATGTTCATAATGCAAACATGAGCTCTATCTGCAAGCATTTCATCTATAGAGGCAAATCTGGGCATTTTTTGACCCCAAAATGGCTGTTTTGACCTTTCAAGGTCATCGAAGGTCAAATTCAAGGTCACCACACAAGTCGCCATATATGACTTCCCATTTGAAAATGCCAATTTCTAAGCTCTATCTTCAAGCATTCTATGATTACAGTCATGACAGCTCCCATTATGAAGGGGAAAAGTGGGGAAAAGTGGCGAAAATTTTCCAAGTCCAAACTTTTTTTCAAAGGGTGAAAATTTTTTTTTGCCTAGAAATGGCCCAAAATGGATAGTAATGCGATTCGGGGCGAAAAAAATTTTTTTCGCCGACTCGTCAAAAATTCAAAATGGCCGCCACACGGAGATCGGCGATTCAAGGGCAACAAAACTTATACAGGTCACAGAGGTATATAAGAGGAAGCTTTTTAAGTGAAAATCTCAAAACTGATCAGACAGTTTTTGAGAAAATACAGATTAGGTGCAAATTTGAGCATTTTTCGACCCAAAAATGGCTGTTTTGACCTTTCAAGGTCATCCAAGGTCAAATTCAAGGTCACCACACAAGTCGCCATATATGACTTCCCATTTGAAAGTGCCAATTTCTAAGCTCTATCTTCAAGCGTTCTATGAGTACAGTCCGGACAGCTCCCATTATGAAGGAAAAAAGTGCCGAAAATTTTCTAAGTCCAAAATTTTTTTCAAAGGGCGAAAATTTTTTTTGCCCTAGAAATGGCCCAAAATGGATAGTAATGCGATTTGGGGTGAAAAAAATTTTTTACGCCGACCCGCCAAAAATTCAAAATGGCCGCCACACGAAAACCGGCAGATTTAGGGCAACCAAACTTATACATATCACAGAGGTATATGAGGGGAATCTTTTGAAACCAAAAACTCAAAACTGATCAGACAGTTTTTGAGAAAATGGCCGTCAAAGTCCAAAATTGAGCGTTTTTCGACAAAAACGGCCGCCATTTTGAAAAAAATGCGAAAATCAAAAAACAAAAAAATACCTCCTTCTCAAAATATTTTTAGGCATTTTTGTGCAAAATTTCAGAAAGATTCGATCGTTAACTTTAAAGATAAAAATGTTAACGCCGGACGGACGGACGGACGGACGACGGACGCAACGCCATGCCAATAGGTTATCGGACCAAAGGTCCGGTAACCTAAAAAGTGAAAACAGATAGGCTCCTCCTGAAAAAGTAGAGGAGGTACTGCTTACCTTGGTGTTAGCCGTGGTTCGTACTGTCTCTTGGCTAACGATGGCATGTGTTATGCCGAAAAAACTCACCAGTCTGTAACTGAAGGATGACCGCGCTGGCGTCATTGGACTTGGCTTCCGGAATGTTGCAGAAGAGGGTTTTAACCTGGTTCGTGTCGTCCAAAAGGATTTTCTGATAAAAATTCATCACCCGATTTTTTTGGGTGTAATTTTCAACAAGAAAAAGCCTGGTAAATCCTTTTGGGGCTTCGATGGACATGGTGGAAGCTGCCATCCTGTCTAGTCCAAAGTCTAGTTATAAATTTACACTGTAGACCCAGGATATGAATCCCTTGGTTCTGGTTACAACGGTACTATCAATGGCGTCCATCCGGGTATTCTGAAGATTAAGACGGGTTGAGATAAAATACACTACGAGAAAAAACAGTTTAGGAGAGTGGCATTAAGTATTCCACTTTCCATAAGAGATTGTGTAACGCAGACTTCTAGTTCCTGAAACTTCTAGTTCCTGGCATCCAGCACCTCTCCACCTACATGATAGCGAACACCTTGTTTGGGTTTGACGGGGGGCGGCTCAAACTGCAGCAGTGTTTCCAACTTTTCTTCTTTTAATGAAAGGAAAAAAAATACTAAGGTTGTAACTGATTGATTTGATGGAATGTTTAACGACATTGCTAGTTTTGGGTTATTTCTATTGAAAAACAATATGTCATTATTTTCCTGCTGTTTTAACAGTCGCATATTGACTACCTTGGTCTCGAGTTCCGGTCCATAGTCTTCAAGTCCTTTGTTTTGGTCAACTGTATTGACTATATTTCAGGATTCAATATGAATTTTTGTTGTTGTGCGTACCTTAAAATGTAACATAGCAAATTTCATTATTGTTACCAATACTCTACCTGGACTGTCTTCGAAACGGACTTTCTAGGATATACACATTGACAATAAAAAGAATGTTGAAGGGGAGAATGCTAGAAGCTGTAGCTTAAAGTGTATCTCCGCAACAACAAAAAACAAACAACCGATAACACAATGTAGGTATCAATCTATTACCACAAATACAGTAGATTTTGATGATGCCAATTTCAAACGTAAAATACAAAAATTTGCAATAGAAACAAAGCCTGACCAAATAGTTTATCCAAAGACACACTGGCGTCATACTGTTTGTTCGGGCTTTGTTTCTATTTCAAATTGTCGTATTTTATGTTTGTTATTGGCATCATCAAAATCTTAATGTATTGGTGGTAATAGATTGATACTTACATTCATATCACTGAGTCGGTGTCACTGCTGGTGGACGTTGAATCTGTCCCGGAGGATACCATCAACTCAGAAGCCTTCTGGCTTGTCATTAGGTACTTATGTACTTGTCATATGTCTGTTCCATGGGGTTTGTTTCGGATTTCTCAATTATTTTCTTAGGTTGTTGGGCAGTTGTATACTAATTCCATCAGGTGTACAGTAGAAACAACTACATTTAACACATTGTCTGCCCCTGATGACGCCGGTGTGTCTTTGGATAAACTATTTGGTCGGGCTTTGTTTCTATTGCAAAATGTCGTATTTTACTTTTGTTATTGGCATCATCAAAATCTTAATGTATTGGTGGTAATAGATTGATACTTACTTACATATAGGTATTAGTTTCGTCGATACCGAGGTCATTTCTGACGGTTTTTTGTCACAAAGGGTGTTTGTGGTTGCAATGTAGTCTATGGGTATCAGATACGACATTAATCGGTTGCTTTTTCCTGAAACAATTAGCATTGTCTTCATACAAGATCAACGGGAACACTATATCATTGAAAGTTCTCTATCTCCATATTGTTTCTGTTGGAAATAAACTGGTAAAATAACAGACTACATTTAATTTTACTACAAACTATCACAAATTTATTGTACAAATGTCCCATTTCGTACCATGCAGTTAAACTGGTCTGGTTTAGGTCTTTTGAGATTGATTCATTGAACAGTATTATATTGTTCATGGTTTGTCAAGATGCTGTTGACCTTCTCAATGGTAAAATGCATGTAAAGTTAGCTGCATGTGATAATCTGGTTGGTTTTGAAATTATTACTTACGTACTTCAGAGTGGGCTTCTGGCTTTGGCTCACACCAGCTCTCCCCTACAACTGTATTTGCATTTCACAGTCACGTCTAAAACATACATAACTTTTTCTCAATTTTGAACATGGATGCTAAATTTCATCAAACCATGTAATAATTCTCACTACAGATTTCAAACCTGCAGACGTTGATGTGTCTCTCACAGCTTCAGCCGTCTCTGGTGGCAGTCTCTCACTTGAGAAGTCATAATAACATTGTCTTAAATTGAACATGAGCCCGCACCTTCAAACATTCACATGAGCCGACCTTCTAACTGGATTTCTCTTAACGTCTTTCCAGCGTATTGTCCCACCAAGTTCCGTTGCTGGATCATCATCATTTTAGCAATTTCCACCTGTTCGATGAGTCCTGATGTGGCCCTGAAGTGGGCTTCGTGTACACCCTCGAGTGACCTAGATGGCGACAGAGCCATACCAATTGATGGGCGTCCAAGGAGAGAACCTATTGGAAAATGATATTGATTAATTAGACTGCAATCTACGCACCAAATGAAACTTGACCTGATTATGTGCACAAGTGCCCGTAGGCTTTCAATTTATGGATAAGATCAAAATAGTGATCAATATTTGCAAAAATACATGATATTTCGGCCACGAGAAAAATATGTCCATGGGGTGGAATAAAAGTTGCTATGGCAGGGGGTAACATTTACAATATGAAATTGATATTAACCTGAGTCATTGTTGCAGTGTATTTTCTCAAGTCACAGAGGTCAGTCTGGTGAATCCAAGGCAGCTTCGTTGCACACAATCTTGAGTGCATCATAGCCCCGGATCCCTCCGAGGGCTGCCAGAAAGAATGAAAAACTGGTTTAACTTCCCCATGGCTTAACAGAGTTCAGGTGTTGAGGGTCTCTCAACGCACTGTACCGATTCACTAGAGACACTGCAACCTCAGGTGGTGTTGCATAGGGTTGCGAGTCGGCAGAAGAGGCATGTCACTAATATGTTGAAGATGGTATTCCTGACTAGTCGGTTCACTGCAGCATGGCTTATAGCAAAGGTAACAAACAACAAACCACACAGGCACAAATAAGATAACACTACATATTACCATGTACATTTATACATTCATATGAGACCATTTAATAACCATAAATAATGAAAATACCTTCGCACATGGGCACTCTACAAAATAGGGTTCATTAGGTTTGGATACATTTTGATGTGGATATACAATATTTTAGGAGATCACGATATACACTCTGAACATTAATGTAACAAACATACCAATATCATGGATGAAAATGAGAACAAGCAAAACTAAATCATTTCCTGTGGTAATGAGAATGAGATTAAGTTAATCTGGATTTGAGATCCTCCTAAACTTAACATCATAGAAAATATTCTCCCTCAAATGCCCTTTGAAAGTGTACACATTGAAGAAACATCGTGACCTTAGGTCCGATAATCTGATAAACTATGAAACTCCATCATACCATATGAAGCCTCTGTCATGTTCCTTGACACTTTCCTGAACTTGGGATATCGCATCGCAAATTCCAGGATGTCTTCCTTGTTGCCTGTCTCATGTCCGAATTGTGGTTCATATGGAGTGCTGCTAGCTGCAGTCTGAAATTTTAATATTAAAATTTAAAGTGATATTGGCAGCAAGTTATGGATTTTTCCATATCTTTCTGATCGAACGAAGGAAACATAACAGTTATTTATCTGCACTTGTATGCCCAAACAGACGCCCCTTTCTAATAGATTTCGTTGCGAGTTTCTGGTGGAGATATTTTGAGTTTGTTTACATTACCGCCATTCTCGGTGCTTTGTATACCGTGACGCAGTGCGATTCCAGCTTACTCGTGTATGTTCGAGCCAATCGAGCGTGAACTAGGTTAAATCAGAGGTAACTCTGAGTGGCGCACAAAACAAAAAAAAGCGGCTGCTAGTACTGTCAAATGCTTGATTTATCCATTTGATCAAGCAAAGTTCGTTTTGCAACCTATTATTCTGAGACCACAGGCATATATGTAATTGATTTGGAAAAAATAGTTTTCCTGCCAACATTACTTTAAGAAACTGAAACCAGAAAGTAAGTGCATGTATATTATGTACGATATCTCATCTAAACTAAGGTCTTGAACTTACCTGGACTTCATGGCTTGGTAACCAAAATGGTGCATCTTGGATGCGAAGTGGCTCAGCACATTGTGGAACCCTTCCAAAACTGCACTCCGATGTCTCTACAGAGTAGTGTAGCTCCAGGATCTTACATAATTGTTGATAATCTTCTGAATCTGCAGTGAGTATAGTAAGAAAATTCCCAGCATTTGTTTCATACACCTTGTCGATATCCAAAGCATTTTTCACACTATATTGACAATAAAGTTGATGTACCAATTTGAAGCCATGGTTCTCTCTCAGTGGCAGCAATTCGTGGGTGCAGGCACTTACGGAAATCTGGGTCGTCATGGTGATGGAGGTTGACCAATAACGCCCGAGGCTGGTCCACCTCGAAAGTGCCAGTTTTCCATTCCCCCCACTTGATGTTGCCACCCAGTATAAGTAATTTATTATGCTCCCGGCCCACTTGGCGACAAGGCTCATACCGGATTTCTTGGCCAGAGAATCCAGTGTCTCCAGCAGAGCTGACAAAAACATGTATGTTTTGAGATTTAGGTAGTGACTTTCACTCTCTCATTCTCGGCTAATTGTGCCCATAGCCAATGCAGAATTGTTTTTTACAAATAGCATAACAATATAATAATGATCACATATTTACAGTTATTAAAGCTATCACCAGATTCAGCGATGTAACAATAATTGTTTGAGTCCAAATCACATAGTTCTCTAGAAAGTATACCTTTCGCAACATGCCATATCATAGTAGTGGATGAAACTGCCATTTCTCCATTAATTACAAATAAATGTAATAAACCCACCACTGGAACATCCCGGGCCTCCAGCATCGCCTTGATGCGCTTTAGGCCTTCCAACTCAATGAGATAGGTGGCCCCAACTTCATTACTCTGCATGAATAAGACCAATATTATGCATAAAATGTTGTTTTGAAATTAAACTATCAATTTCAGAAATCCATCTTATCATGTATCAGTTTGTGTATTCCATGTCCGCGTTACTGCTGAGAGTATCAAGGCACTAAGTTGAGGGCCAGTAAAGCGTATTTACTGACTTGAAACCTCAGGCCCCCAATCACATAGTAGAATGAAATACAACAAACAGGTTTAAAAGTGAAGAAACCATCTTACCTGCATTTACATTTTACTGAAGCTCATCAAACAGTAGGCTCTGTAAGTGCATTGATAATACTGGTAATATGTTTATGGCTATGGTATTGCGCAAGCTGCATACACAAATGATACATGTACATACATTTTCCACGTGTGTACAAATATGTCAAGGAAATACGGGTAGGATCAACACAATTACAACTGCTTACATGTATCCACAACAAAAGTTGTTTCCATTACTCTCACAAGTTCTACGTCGACAACTTTCTTGCGGTCGAGGTCCACGCTGGTGTAGCTGCTATACTTGGCACAGTGCCCCCATCGAGTCGCAGAATCTGACAAATCACTGAGCACCGAGTCCTGCTCTCTCTGCCACACTCGCCTATTGACTTGGTGCAGAAACCAAAAAGGGTACTGCAACTTTCACGTATACCCCTGGTAATTACCAAAAATTAAGTTTATTTTTCACCGAATAGGACCTAATTAAGGCCAAAAAGAAAAAGTATTGTGTGTCTGGATATTATGCTGCTCGAAAAAGTGATGCAACACTCCTAAATTGGCTTCTGATAACCGACTCAGTCAAAACTGGGCCATGTCTAACCATTTTCACCTAGAATTGCCTGCTGATGACTGACCCACTCGAACATGGCCGATTTGGTCAATCATTCACATTTTGCAAAGTCAGAGACATTGGGGACCATTTGACTCAATCATTATTTCACTGAGATCGGTGTAGAGATGTCAATTTTCAGAGAAAAGAAGATAAATGGGCTCTCAAAAGTACGCGATTTTTTTTCTCTTAAAATGAGTGACGTGCGCGGCTTCAAGTGACACGTGCGCTGAACCATAATACTTTTTCTTCGGCCTAACCAGATAGTTTGCACATGATCCAGCAACCAGCAATTTTATCTGAGGATACATGTAAGTGCATGGTTTCTCAAAAATATTAGCCAGTGATATACACATATTGTGAATGGACCTTCTTTCGTGTAATTGATATTGTAATATTTTTTATCGTTTTGATCCATTTAGGTTAACTTTTTGACAGTTCACCATAAATCGCCATGAATCCACCAACAACAATATATGATCATATATTAACATATATTATCACCCATCGATTTCAGCTAATGTTGGGAAATTTCGTATATATTTTAAGGTAATGAACTTTACATTTCTTTTAACATCACTGAAGCCGACTTCTTTTTTCCGTCTAAGTTCGGCGGCTGATCTCTTTACTACACCATCGACTGCCATTTCGGCTGCTATCTTTCCCCAAACGAGCAGCTTCTGCGTATGTGTTATGCCCTGCCCCCTTCCCCCCCCCCCCCCCCCCGCCCTGTTCACTCAGTCCACTGAAGCTTCCATATAGTTCTGTTCTATGGGCCTCCACGAGATCAACCAACCTCTACAACTCCAAGCCGATGAACCGGGGTCGCTCTGTTGTCTTCGTTGATTTTTCTGGTGTCTACAGTGGCTGATAAGTGATATTGTGAAAAAAAAAGCTATATATTTCTCGAAGTAATCCTGACTGATATATAATCAACATAATCTACGCGTAAATAATGTTATTTCCGCGTAAATATAGTTATTTACACATAAAGTTATTTACGCGTAAGTTTTTTTCCGCGTAAATAAACTTTTTAATCGCAGCAATAATGTTATTTACGCGGAAATAACGTTATTTACGCGGAAAAAACATTATTTACTTTTGCCATGTGTGATATACTAGCCAAATACTGCCTGCACGTGCATTTATCTTTCCCTTGGTCGATGGGGTAAATACGCAGAAAAAATAGTCTCTCAACGCACTGTACCGATTCACCAGAGACATTGCAACCTCAAGGACGTCGTGTTGCATAGGGTTGCGAGTCGGCAGAAGAGGCAGTGTCACTAATATGTTGAAGATGGTATTCCTGACTAGCCGGTTCACTGCAGCATGGCTTATAGCAAAGGTAACAACAAACCACACAGGCACAAATAAGATAACACTACATATTACCATGTACATTGCATACATTGATATGAGACCATTTAATAACTTTAAATAATGAAAATACCTTCGCACATGGGCACTCTACAAAATAGGGTTCATTTTGGTTTGGAAACATTTTGATGTGGATATACAGTATTTTAGGAGATCACGATATACACTCTGAACATGTAACAAACATACCAATAACATGGATGAAATTGAGAACAAGCAAAAAAATTAAATCATTTCCTGTGGTAATGAGAATGAGATTAAGTTAATCTGGATTTGAGATCCTCCTAAACTTAACATCATAGAAAATAGTCTCCCTCAAATGCCCTTTGAAAGTGTACACATTTAGGAAACACCGTGACCTCAGGTCCGATAATCTGATAAACTATGAAACTCCATCATACCATATGAAGCCTCTGTCATGTTCCTTGACACTTTCCTGAACTTGGGATATCGCATCGCAAATTCCAGGATGTCTTCCTTGTTGTTTGCCTGTCCCATATCCGAATTGTGGTTCATATGGAGTGCTGCTAGCTGCAGTCTGAAATTTTAATATTAAAATTTAAGAAACTGAAACCAGAAAGTAAGCGCATGTATATTATGTACGATATCTCATCTAAACTAAGGTCTTGAACTTACCTGGACTTCATGGCTTGGTAACCAAAATGGTGCATCTTGGATGCGAAGTGGCTCAGCGCATTGTGGAACCCTTCCAAAACTGCAGTCCGATGTCTCTACTAGAGTAGTGTAGCATCCAGGATCTTACATAATTGTTGATAATCTTCTGAATCTGCAGTGAGTATAGTAAGAAAATTCCCAGCATTTGTTTCATACACCTTGTCGATATCCAAAGCATTTTTCACACTATATTGACAATGAAGTTGATGTACCAATTTGAAGCCATGGTTCTCTCTCAGTGGCAGCAATTCGTGGGTGCAGGCACTTACGGAAATCTGGGTCGTCATGGTGATGGAGGTTGATCAAGTAACGCCCGATGCAAAATTAAACAATCAATTTCAAAAATTTCAAATCTTATCATGTATCTGTTAGTGTATTCCATGTCCGCGTTAATGCTGAGAGTAGCAGGGCACTAAGTTGAGGGCCAGTAAAGCGTATTTACTGACTTGAAACCTCAGGCCCCCAATCACATAGTTAGTAGAATGAAATACAATAAACAGGTTTAAAAGTGAAGGAACAAACTTACCTGCATCTACATTTTACTGAAGCTCATCAAACAGTAGGCTCTGTAAGTGCATTGATAATACTGGTCATATGTGTATGGCTATGGTATTGCGCCGGAACACCTGATTTCACCTCCTAATGGCCATTTTGGGGGGTTCAGGAGTTTCCCTATAATTTTTGGTTTTTTTTCATTTCTATGCCTGATATGACTTTCTGTCCCCGGACTATGAGATTGGATAACGGACCCTGTTTTGTTTGCTCGGAATACTTAATACTGGGTATTGATTCCACGTCTATTCAGTTCCCAGTTGTATTATACCTTAGCTTTCAGCTGTTGTTGACATTTTTAGTTCTATCGTTTTTGCGCAAATATAGTTCATGCTTCAATTTTTATTTGCTGAATGAATGATCACTGACACTGTCACCGACACTTTGTCCCGAGTCTGAGTCTGCCTTTGTGTGATTGGGATTGCTTGTGGATGCATGCTCTGCCTGGCTGGTAGCATGCACGTCGACGTCGTCATCATTATAGCGGATTTCAGTTTCACACCGAGTCTGATGTTGTCTGTGGAAGACAATTTCACTGTCAGGGTCACTGCAAATGGATCTCGCGACACCAGACTTATCGGTATCCACAAATGCGTATCCTCTGCATCTAGCAGCA
This sequence comes from Terebella lapidaria, assembly GCA_949152475.1. Classification (NCBI taxonomy): domain Eukaryota; kingdom Metazoa; phylum Annelida; class Polychaeta; order Terebellida; family Terebellidae; genus Terebella; species Terebella lapidaria. Next base: position 25,321,448 of record OX424568.1, on the reverse strand, counting down.
TCAATCCTGCGGTTCGCTTCTACTTTTTGGAGGATGAAATAACCTTTTTTTACAACGAATTCTGTGCATCTTGTTTTGCTATCCATGATTCTTCCCGAAATTTACTGACATTGTTTTCACAGCGCTGAGGGTTGTCATTGGTAAATAAGCAAAACACGCGCTCGTCTGAATACGTTATAACGTTGCACATGTCTCACTCGCCAGGTGTCTCACGCACACCCGGGTTTCCCTTAATAGAGTACTCAGACTTTGCCTGCAGACTCCAACACGGTGGATAAGCGATTCATAACGTTCGGGCATGTTTTAGTTGGTAATTTCTAGAACATGCTCATTTGTTGATTGGGATATGTTTCATCCGGATCTCCCAAGCACACCCTCACACAGGTTGAACAAAAATTTGTGTGATTATAGACATATTGAAACATAAAAACAAATGAAAACATCATTTGTTGTGCGTGATGTTAAAATCAATACTACCCATTTGATAATTTGTGGAATAAAAGTGTGGTCCGGGTGACCCATGCCTGTATTATATATCTCCATGTTTCAGCCGGATAATCCATTGAATAGGCCCAAATGTTATGGCTCGCTTACTCAACCTGTACAAATCATCACAATAGGTTTCGTGTAATTTATTTGATCACGTCTGTACTGAAATTTAACATTGGGATGGATTGCCAACTTGGGTTGATTTTTTTAGTTAGACTTCTGAAATGTGGTAAAAAAATGCGGCATGACACGCAATTAAGACACAGAGTTTTTTCTGATCCGATTATTCAAAACAAAACCATTTCCAGAAAGCATGTTTCACTGACAGATGAATTTGACTTTAGATATTAGCCATTTTGAAAATAAAGATTCTGGTCAATTCAAGGTCACGAGCATATTTTAAATGATATATCATTCCTCATATGTCCACGAGCGATAAATTCAATAACAAAGATATTAGCAATTTTGTCCTATAACCTCTAAAATAGGTCAATAGTCAAATTCAAGGTCATCGAAATATTTGGCATATATCATTCCCTATATTTGCACAATTGATTCCTGAGCTGAAAAGTCGATAATCAGCAAAATATTAGCCACTTTGTGCTGTGACCTTAGAAATGAGTTCAAAGATTAAATTCAAGGTCATAGCAATATCCAACATATATCATTAAATGCGCACAATTGAATGGCGTGGATTGTCAATTCCATCAGGTGTTCAGTAGAAACAACTACGTCTCACACACTGTCTGTCCCTGATGACGCCAGTGTGTCGTTTGATAAACTATTTGGCCGGGCTTTGTTACCATTGCAAAATGTTGTAGTTTACGTTTGTTACCGGAATCATCAAAATTTTGCTGTAACGGTTGTAATAGATTGATACTTACAATCACTAACCTAAGAGATTAAGGGTATGCTATTGGAATGGAGGTGACTCCATTAAAAACTCGCCATTCTGTAACTGAAGGATGGCCGCGCTTACGTCATTGGACTTGGCTTCCGAATGTTGCAGAAGAGGGTTTTCACCTGGTTCGTGTCGTCCAAAAAGATAATCTGATAAAAATTCATCACCTGATTTTTTAATATTGTTATAGACAGTTTGAGATAAAATACACTACTAGAAAAAACAGTTTAGGAGAGTGGCATTAAGTATTCCATTTTCCATAAGAGATTGTGTAACGCAGACTTCTAGTTCCTGAAACTTCTAGTTCCTGGCATCCAGCACCTCTCCAGCTGCATGATAGCGAACACCTTGTTTGGGTTTGACGGGGGGCAGCTCAAACTGCAGCAGTGTTTCCAACTTTTCTTCTTTTAGTGAGAGGAAAAAAAATACTAAGGTTGTAATAGAGATTTGTACAGTCGAGATTTTCCATGTATAAGCACATGTCGAGAAGCACGACCTTTTTATATTGAAAAAAAAACTCCTAATTGTCCAATACGGTCCTCAGAATCCCCTTCTCACAGCCGCGGTGGTACCACTACTTAGACTGGTCACACTGTATTTTGCCATCATCCGGCTGTCTGCAGTGGCAGTAGATGCTGATAGGGTGGATTACAGAGGGTCCGCAGAGCGGCGAGGCTGGGATGTATGGATCCCTCAATGAAGCAGCGCTGCAAGTGGGCCCTCATCGTGCTCTGTTCGAAGGTGAAGGCAGCAGGGGACAGGCCACGAACGAGGGTCTCCACAAAAGCAATCGCGTACAATCCACAGTCAGAACCGCCTCGCTGCTTGCCAAAATGCACCCACCTCAGCTGAATCCTTTTGACACCTGTCGAAAGAAGACATGCTACTCGCTGGAACAGCATGGGGGCACTGCTCCGCGGCACTTTATAATTGATCGAGTCATACACAGAAATGGTACTATCGTCATGGTCAAGAACATTACTAACTGTGATCCAGTGATTTCCACCTAGATTGAGAATCTGAACGAAACGGACAGAAGGATGCGAACTTGTTGACAAGCTTTTGTTTCAAATACACATACTGACTGGAAACCAGTTACATAAGGATACTGCTGTTTTAGCAATCCTTTGTTCGTGGTCAATGTGCTCGGCGGTCAGCCATTCCCCTCTTTCTACTGTCTCGCACAGTTGTCGCGGATTATGTATAGCCGTGTGGCCACCTTAGTCACAGGAATCCGGCCGATCTTGAATGCCTTTGCTGCCATTTGACCCACGATGACAATATCATCGTCTTCCAGGAGTCGCTTCTGACCTGGAAATACTGAAATATAATATGCATAGTAATTGATATGTACATGTAAATTAATATCATCATTAACTATTATCATATACGTGCAGTCTTAAGAGTAGAGTCATCATCAGTAAGATCAGGTAATTAATTACTGGATGATTCCTCTTTGCGAGGGATCACAACTGGGATGGGGTCAATGGGCTGGGATGCTTGTGTGCTAGGTACATGCAGAAATTGTCTGGTGATTGCTGGAGAAAGGCCCAGTAACGCCGAAAGACGCTCCAGTTGGGGATGACCCACAAACCCAGACATAAAATACGGCATGAACCGAAAGACAACAGGTCATTCATACTAGATATATTGAGAAAATATCTCCAGAATTGAGAGAACGTATTTGGACACTTCATTTGCGGAATGATAACATCTTCGAGAAGTTGACAATATCAACTTGGTGTGATGATTGACAAAAAACAGCAGATATTATTTCGGGTTTTGACATATTATCAAACATGGGTCTCTCCATCTGTGAATCTGGTAATGTTCGCAATAATTTGTGGGTATTACATTCGGATTCGTTTTTGCTTTTGATATACCTGTACATTGATGGGTAGAAATCGAGCAGGAGACTTGAGGGTCGGTTTCCTGCCATGGGGAATGTCGCGAAGCGAGGTGGTGACGACCAAGGGCCTGGGACTCGATTGAGAGCCCCAGAAGATGAAGGGATAAGCATGTCCAGTAGTGTGTTTAATAGGTTTCCTTTGGTCCATTTCCCGTTCCCCTATAGAGTAATTGCATGACCGATTCTGGCAGATCTAGGATTTTTTTTCTTGCTGAAGTATTATTCAGCAAGCAATTCAATGATCAAATACTAGTAACTTTACTGAATATGTTTATACTGTATAAGTATTTTAATTACTGGTGACAATCATATTTTTTCATATTATAAATTGACATTTTTCACGAGCATGGTTTAGACTCAGGTGCCGCCACTCTGAAGCGTCCCGTGCTCGAGAGTGGCACCACCTGGGCTTGGTCTAAGCCCGGTAAGTCTAGGCATGGTTTACCTGTGATTTGGCATTCAATTTGAGGTAATGCTTGTTTGCAGCCGTCAAGTTCCAGTCGAACCCTTTCGCGGTTAGGAAGTTGTTCATGGTAACATATTTGTCGCCACTTGCATCTGTTGACATCATTCCTGAAATTTCATTTGTTTCAGTGATAGCGTTGAATCTTTTGACTGTACCTGGTTTTTTTTTCGGATTTGTCAATATTACAATTTTGAGGTTGTTATTGTCGCCACGCGTGCTTCCCGAAATCGGTCTTGCTTTAGATGCCATTCTTCAGTACATCCAGATCTCTCAAGCAGCTTTGTTGAATCGCATCGGCTGTGAAGATTTTGGAGACAGCGTGAGTTTGGTGCGAAACAGGTGCGTCGCTTGCTGTGAGGAAATTAATAGGTATATCAAAATACTTCATTTTTGCGCATACTAAATCTTTAGATATTCAATTTGTTCTGTATATATTTTGGTTTAGTGTTTTAGTTTCATCAATAAATTATAATGTAATTTGTGGCACTTACTATTTTTGTGCATACTAAATCTTTAGATATTCAATTTGTTCTGTATATATTTTGGTTTAGTGTTTTAGTTTCATCACATTCAATACATATATACATATACGTTTCATCATTCAATACATATACACATATACGTTTCATCATTCAATACATATATACATTTTTGCACCTCGTAGGGCAGCCAGTGCCTAGAGAGGCTATACTTATTGTACGAAGTTTATTACTACTAATTATTACTGTAACTGAACTGCATTCGCAGGAGATATTGCTTACTATCGCTCTAGCCGATGCTGGCGGTATTATAACCTCTGTTATGGGAAGCCCTGGGAGAGCATTATATAGTAATACACATTCCCATTTTATAACGTGCGGCAGGGATGTACTGGACCGAGACGTACCTGGTTGAACTCAGTCGATTGCATTCAATCTAATGTCTAATAAACATTTTTCTATCCTAACCAATTGTCATTCCGGATCTCAACTATGGGAAAATAGCTGAAAATGAAATTGCCCACTAAATTGTGCATGTAACCCCTATTTCAATCTTCCACAAGGCAGGGAAGTTAAAATATTGATCAAATATACAGGTTCAGCCGTGGAGCAGGGCTAGTTAGGTTAGTTAGGACACGTTCAGTGTCAGGTTATGTCGATAAAATTGTAAGGAACTTCATGAACCACCATTAGTAGGTGGAATCAGGTGTTCCGGAAAGAGTGAGCATTTCCTGCCCCACACACGGCACACGTCATGAATTCCAAAACAATAACATGCAAACAGGTCTTGTTGCGTATTGGCGACAGATTTTGTGTACTTATCTACCAGATTGTGATGACGTCCATGAAATTTCTTGAAAACAACTGTTAGTCTTGATGACACATGTCCTTGTCCCAGCAGTTGAAAGACTAGCTGGGGACTTCGGTGAACAAAGTCCTTATATCTGCAAGTCAAATCCCTGCCACCAGAGTCCCCGCCCCCAGACCGCTCCCAGTCGCAGCCACCGGACCTGTCGAAGTCCCCGCCACTGGCATCTGATATCTGACTATGACAGAAATAGCGTAGCACTGCCAAGGTAACATGCACGTCAATTACTTATCTAACGAAAATAAATAGTTGCGAATTGTAGACGCTTGATACTTGGCAACTGTGGTGCCCTCCAGATGAGGTAGAATAAATTTAGTTTTGATGTCCTGGCATGCAGTCGGGGATCTCAGACAAGAAACATTTATGTCTTCATCAGGAGACACTGCCTGGAGAATTGAAAACACTTGTTTCTTGATTGTCGCCGCCTGATTGGTCGTTTTCGACCCCCCGTCGAAATCTTGGAGATTGTCAGTGAAGTTTTGCAGTAAGGTTGACGTGTTGGTGGGCGTCTCCATCACCTCCGTCTGGTCTTCAGCTGGCTCCTGGGAATCATCTTCGGACACTTCAGATGGCACAAGTATGGGGGTAGAATCCTGTTCGTCTGAAGGAGACCAGTGGCAGTGTAGAAATTAGTTAGTCCAAGGGCTAATAAAGGTTACCGAACAATGTACATTTTAGATAATAGCCATTTGTCCCACGACCTTGGAAATAAGGTCATTGGTCAATTCAAAGTCACTCAAAATTCAGCCCATACCATTTCTACCATGTCCAAAATTGATTCCAGAGCTCTAACGTCAATAATAAGTGAAATATTAGCCTTTTTGTGATCGGACCTTGAAAATGAGGTCAAAGTTCAAGTTCAAGGTCATGAGAATATTCAGCATACATGTATATCATTTCCAATATGTTCACAATTGAACTTTTTCTTTCTAACAACCTTTTTTATTCTCTGACCTTGAAAAAGAGGTTAAGGTCAAATTCATGGTCACCAAAATATTCAGCATATATCATCCCTATATGTTAACTATGGATTCCTAAGCTGTGAAGTCGAAAATTAGCCAGATATTACTCATTTTCTTCTCTGACCTTGGGAATGAGGTCAAATTCAAAGTCACCAGAATATTCATCATATATCATTTGCTATATGTTCACTATGGATTCCCAAGATGTAAAGTTCCTGATCAGTTAGTTTTTGAGAAAATGGCCACCAGTGTCCAAAATTGGTCATTTTTCTGAAAAAAAAATGGCCACCATTTTGAGAAAAATGCGGAAAGAAAAAATTCTAAAAAAATAAGCCCCTCTTGAAATATTTTCAGGCATTTTTGTGCAAAATTTCAGAAAAAAAATCGCCTGTAAACTTTTGGACAGACGACGGACGGACGACGGATGCAAAGCGACGGCAATAGGTTATCCGACCATAGGTCAGGTAACCTAAAAATGTGGACCGATGAACCCGACGACGACGTCTATGACGACAGACGCAATGCCATGCCAACAGGTTATCGGATTATAGGATCCGGTAACCTAAAATAGGGATAATGTAATAAATCACAGGACAGTGCCACTGCACCAGTTAAAAGGCCAATAGGAATCAAAGCTACCTCTTTGTTTCAAAATTGAGCATTGGATAATAATATGAGACACACAATACTGGTGACTTGATAACCAGACATGCAAACAAATGTAGTGCACCTAGCTGCAGAGATCAATCATACCAACAACTTTTGCTCTTCTCAGCATTGCTGAGTAATGCTCAGAATCCTGTTGAAAAGAGTGAAAGTGCCGCAGGTGCTGGTCCACCCTTGTTATGAGTCGCTTACAACCTGCCACCGGGCATCGCTTGTGCTTTCGGTGCTTGGACGGGTCCTGTGATTAACAAATTTATCAAAGCAAAAATAGCCTCATAATCCATTCATCATGTTCATCGAGTATGCCAGAATAGAAAAACACTTGAATTTTTCAAACAACTTACACTTCCATTTTTCCTCAGTTTTGTCTTTAAGACTGGAAAAAAAGACAGCCACTTGGCTGTTTTTTCTTTCTGAAGCTTGTGTATTTGCCTCAAGTGACGAGGCATGTGGACTATTCCCGTCACCTCACAAAGGGGGCAATCAAAACGCCTTCTCACCCGGCGTGTCACACCCTCCTCCTGAATTTTCTTCACCGCTTGTGAAATATTCATCTTAAAATACACAAAAGCTTCATAATTTCCGAGGTGTCATATGAATAAGATATATTATACATACACAGCCATGATCATTGGGTTCAAACATGAAGGTAAACGTCAAGGCCTACATGTAAATATGCTCTACATGCATTTCGGTGTTGAGAATGAAATAAATGTATAACAACCTGACTAACCAAAAAAATTAGCCCAAGGACTGAGAAAGGTTACCGGAACTGACGTTCTACACATATATACCTAAAGAGTATGTCAGTTTAACTTTGACCACAGATGTTTTCAGAGTCATCATGATTCTTGACAAGGTATATGCTGGGTAGGAATTAGAGCTTCACACGAAATGCCCCAAGGCATCTCTAGGCCTTGATGTCTAGTTTCTTTTGTTTTATTTCATTGTTTGTTCTGTGTACCATATGATACAGTGGTAACATCAGAGTGACTGCAGGCTCCACACTTGATGATTGGTGTCCTGTTTCTTGTTAATAAGTCATACTAATATCAACTTATGTTTGAGTATGTGTAATGATTCCTCTGACAATTTTTATAGCAACAATTAATAACATAATGAACTTTTCCCTAAGAGCCCAGAGCAGCAGTCGGACAACTCAGAATTGACTAACAGGTCTGCAAGAATGAGACCATCAAGACGACATTGTTTGGGTTCTCCGATTACGTCCCCCAGAGTCGCCCTGCATCGGAGACTCCAGCAACCGTGGCATCCCACATACAGGTATTGGATAAACTGGTGCTCTCATGCAACATCGTTATAAGATGAACTGTCGCAAACTTTATAGCACCTTAAGATGTATGAACAATGTGGCTCAGTGGCTGGTTATCCGGCCTGCTTTCTGGGGCCAAACACATGTTCCCGGATCACCATATGCATTCTCAATATCTTCTTTTCTCATTTTCAATCTTGTCTGCAGGTCTTAATGTGATATTGTTGCAGTTTGTACTCTGTATTAAAATTATGTTCACTGAATATTTATCCCATTTCAGTATCTGAAGAACGAGCTTCGAAAGCGGAGCCCTGACAAACACCTTATCAGCACGTTGATGGAGCTTACATTCTATGACAGACGTTCACAAGTGATGAAGGGTGATACGGCGGAAGAGATTCTGGAAATGTACCCAGTGCTCTCCCGACGGGGCCAGGCAAGCAAAATATACAACTAGATGCTGTAACATGATATTATCCGCATGTATTACTAAATATTAACTTGCATGGAGTTCTTTACTTGCCGGAATCTACGATTTCGGCAAGTATGTTGGTCTGTTCGTGGATGGATGGATGTGTTTGTGGGTTTGTGTCTTTGTTTGCACTCTAGCGTCCACAGTTCTAGGTCGAATTCGTTCATATTACATACTCAATATCGGTAGGTTACTGGGCAGGCACCGCACTATTTTGGTGAATCTAGGTCAAAGGTCAAGGTCAAGGTCACGCAAAACGTCGAAAACACATAAGTGCTCATAACTCAAGTTCTATTCATCGTACAGTCGAAAACACATAAGTGCTCATAACTCAAGTTCTATTCGTCGTACAGACTTCAAATTAAGTGTATATTGTAGATATGCTCGAGTTCTATCTCTTGTGACTTTGACCTTGAGAAGTTCGCCCGAGGTCGAATATTTGACCTTGGAGGTCACCTCCTCCGATTTTCAATCTGATGCTTGGAAACGATGTGGGACCGGTCCCTTATGGTCAATATCAATTTTTAGAGCGATCGGTCAATCCGTTATGACGTAATTGACGTTTCTATGGCAACAAAATTGGTCCCATTATAAGCGAAATTGCATGTTTCAAGCTGTCCATGCTGATAAAAGCGTCAATAATGTGCATAAAAATCTAATGATACCACCCGTTTATAGCCAAGAACGAGTTCTTTCGTTCCAGCGAATTTCAAGGTCAAAGGTCGGAAGTCAAGGTCAATACTGACCCTCAAGTGAAAATCATGTAGGTCACCATATCTCAGGAAGTAAGCAAAATAGAGACACGAAAGTAAATCCACAGTATTGCACTCACTTAGCCTAACAACTTTTGCATTTACACCTAAAGGGTATGACCGATTGCCTTTGCAAGCGCCTGAGGTCGAAGTTGACCTCAAAAATGACCTTGACCATTTGCAAAAATATCGAGTAGTAGCTCGTTTGAAAGGTCTTCGAGAGTACGTTCCAAATATGTTGTCATTTTCGGAATCGGACGTCAATTGACGTCATAATGATGTCAAATGTGATTTCAGACTGACATTTAGGGCTTTTGCGTGTCGGATGTGCAAAGTTATAACATTTACTGCTGATGTGCAAAGTTATAACATTTACTGCTGATTCTTTCTATGATGGTCTCTATCAATTTTTAGCTCAATAGATATATCCGTTTTGACGTAATTGACGTTTTTGTGGCAACAAATCGGTGAAATTTCAATAGAAACTCATTATTTGAAGATATTACGACTTTGTACGGTGATAATATAACATATATATAAACAGGCTTTTATCATGCATATTCAAAAACTTCATTCACAGTATGTTTGCAGCATATATTGATGAGAAATGACGAAAGTCAAGGTCATGCAAAATGTCTAAAACACATAGGTGGCCATAACTCCGGTTCTAATCGTCGTAGAGACTTCAAATCAAGTGCATATTGTAGATAAGCTCGAGTTCTATCTTCTGTGACCTTGACATTTGACCTTGATCTTGAGAAGTTCGCCTAAGGTGAAATTCAAGGTCAAGTACAAAGGTCATCGTATCGAGTAGTATATCGTTGGAAAGGCCTTGAGTCCCTGATTCCAAAGATATTTTATTTTTGGCGCTATGACGTACACTGACGTCACAGTGACGTCATAAACGTCAAATTCCTGAAATTTCAAAAGGCCATAACATCGTCAATACTGTATAGAAACACTTGAAATTTTGATATGCATATTTCCAGCCTTGATGTCTACGAATTGGAGTACAAAAGTCAAAGGTCAAGGTCATCAAAATCCCGGAAAAACACGTTTTTGGTAAGAACATATGCTTAAATCGCCATAGGCTCATGAAATTTGAACCATATCATTCAGAAGAGGTATCACGATCAGACATATGTCATTTCCATGACTGACCTTGAACTTGGTAGAAAAAATGAGGTCACATGAGCAAAACTTCAAGGTCAAATTTTCAAACTGACTAAAACCTCTCAGGTATAGTATATCAAATGGAAGGTCTTGATCCTCAGATACTTACTATTCCATTAGTTTTTGGATGTGATGTTTATTGACGTCCCAGTGACGTCATAAACGTCAACTTTTCACAATTTAAAAAGGCCATAGTGTCCACAATTGGGCGTCCATATAGTGTCCACAATTCGTTCAATTCTGATGAAATCATGCAAGTATAATCAGCATACCATTTTCTATATGTCCATAAATGATTCCTAATCTCTAATCTCAATATTAAGTGAGATATAAGCAATAATGTGTCCCATCATAAAGCATAGGAGAATTTAACTTGTAAAAATCCCATTTGAGCCATGTTTGAGCCAAAATGGCCCACTTCAATCGATTCGAGGGCCAGGAAACTTGCATCACAAAAAGGACATATGAGGAGTCTTATACATGAATTAAAAAAAAGTTACTGAACAAATTTTGAGAGTATGACCGCCAAACTCCAAAATTAGCTGTTTTTCGACAGAAAACGGACGCCATTTTGAAAACAAAAGTGACAATAAAAGAACTAAAAAATAATTCCCTCTTGGAACATTCTTTGTGCAAAATTTCAGAAAAATATGGTCGTAAACTTTAAAGATGAAATTGTTCACGGATGGACGAAAGGTTCGAAAGGCTCTGTACCAAAAGTTCGGTAACCTATAAACGGTGAAAAGGAAGGCATGAAGTCCCATGAAACCTGGAATGGCTTCACATGTAGCAACAGGAAACATCCGCACGGCGAAAGGATCAAGCTGAATGCCAAGAAAAAGAGCGTGACGATCGCATGCACATGCCAGGTCGTTTCCTCGAAGTGTTTGAGACCTGGAAATCTAAACAACGAAATCGTTATACTCATGACATTTCTGAAACTGCATTTTAGGTCACCAGACCTTTGGGTGGCATGGCGTTGCGTCCGACAAAATGAAAATAATGTAAGCATCGATCCAACACCACCAACACAGCCAAACTCTAATGATTCCAATAACAAACATACAACATCCCGCAATAGAAACAAAGCCCAACCAACTACTCTATCAAAATACACACTGGCGCCATCAGGGGCAGACAGTGTGGTAAATGTAGTTTTTCCACTGTACACCCAATGGAATTAGCATACAACTGCCCAACAACCTATGATAATTATTTAGAAATCCGAAACAAACCCCATGGAATAGATATATGACAAGTACATAAGTACCTAATCACAAGCCAGAAGGCTACTGAGTTGATGTGATGTGTGGGCTATGAGGCCACCCCGACATCACAGTGTATATGTTGTTCACATCAGCTGTCACCTCATTGTATCTATTTCCAGATTTCATGGTACTACGCTAGGCCAGATTAAAGGTTAGGAAAATACCTTTATTTCCGGTGATACCGTCAACCAGCGACAAAGTGGGTCCAAACCAACGTTTGACAGAAGTTCATGGCGGAAATGGATACAAGACACCTCCTAAAGAGTACAATGGAAGTACCTTCCAGGGCTCCAAGGTCAACGTCTCGTGTCAAGACGACCTTCTACCGGCTTTGCATGCCATCTATCGTGACGCGGGTACTGCCTCTGCTACACACAATATATATGCGTACCACTTGCTTTCTGCATCTGGGGTCTCCGAGTACTATGATGACGACGGCGAGTTTGGGGCAGGGCGTCGCATCCTGGCCAAGCTACGCGACAGTGAGATTACGAACACACTTCTGTGTGTGACTCGTTGGTTTGGCGGTACTGAACTTGGATCGGCGCGCTTTAACCACGTGTCTGAAGCAGCCAACGATGCAATATCCTTGTGAACCTTTTCTAGCTGCCAGATCCATCATCATTGAAAAGGTCCAAACGTGTATATACATATATTTTCTCTGAGCTACTTTTATGTCAAATATGATTCAGCTGTCTTGGTTGCTCATGTCGACATCTGTTTTCGTCTTCTTTGTACTTCGTTTCTGTTTCTCACATCAAATTTTTATATGTATTCGCTCTGTAACATATGTTCATATTTGTTTCTAAATTAGAGGTTATAATCAATCCAACTAATCTTGCGCACTTTGCGCTTGATTTCAATATAAATAATAATTTGTCGTCATGTTATATGCACGTCTTTCTTTGTATGTGTGGTGATATACATCCGAATCCAGGTCCTGTTGGGTTGTCATTCAGTCATTCAAATATAAGGGGCCTCATAGTTAAGTCAGCGGCTGACCCGTTGTATAAGGCCGATGAACTTTATAGTACATTATGCATGAAGTATAAAAATGATTTTATTTGTTTAACAGAAACACATTTAGATTAAAGTATCGATTCTTCTGTATTACCATTTGATGATTATGAAATATATAGACGTGATAGGGTGGGTCGGGTGGTGGGGTTTGTATACTTGGTACTAAAAATATTGTACATCATGTAGTTAGTGAATTATGTCATCCCGAACTGGAAATTCTCTGGATTGAAATTATGTTGTCAAATAAAAAATACTGTTAGGTGTTGTCTATAGGCCCCCGAACTCAAATGTTGAAAGCGCAGACTCATTCATGGAACATCTTCAAGATAATACTAATCAAGTATATGACAGAAAACCCCATAGTGTTTTTCTGTTCGGAGACTTTAATGATCGTTGAATATCGTGGGAATCTGATCATACGCAAAGTGAACTCAAAAACAAACTGTATAATTTTGTTTTGAATAATGATTTTTCACAGCTTATCGATGAACCCACTCGTGTCACGACGCATTGTTCGTCATTACTAGATTTGATCATAACGGACTCGCCTGGTTACGTGACGGATTTTGGCGTAACTGAGCCAATTGCAGATTCTGACCACTGCACGGTGTTCTGTAAAACATTTTTTTCATATGAAACCGGAAAACCGTTCAAACGATTATTTTATCATTATAATAACGCCGACTTCTTCCGGCTAAACATCGATATTAATAATTCCCCAGCGTGTACATTGACTAGCGGCGTTGATGATATTGAAGATGCGACTCATATATGGTATAAAGTTGTACAAGAAAATATTGATACATATGTGCCCTCTAGCACTGTTATAGTCCGACCCAAAGACAAACCTTGGATGAAAATGAACGTAAAGAAGCTCTTAAGAGTAAGAAATAGGTTACATAAAAAATTTAAACGATCTAGATCGATTCATGATGAACGCATTTGGAAAGAGAGTCGCCAGTGTGCGAAGACTGCAATAAATGATGCAAAACAAAATTATTTCAACGGACTTTATAACAAACTGGCAGATCCCAATACGGTGCCAAAACAATACTGGAAAATCGCAAAATCCCTGAGTGGAATGAAAAAGTTCGAATCCATTCCTGCTATATCTGAAGATGACCACACATATACTACTGCGGTTGATAAAAGTGACATATTTAATGCCTATTTTGTTGGTCAAACAGCGTTGAAAATTCCCGATAATCACACTTTACCTCCAATTGAATATCCCACGGTCAATCGATTGGACCGAATAGAAGTCACCGACTCTGATGTGAAAAAAATTCTCATCAAACTGAATACGAATGATGCGTCTGGTCCAGACAATATCAGTAACGTAATATTAAAACACTGCTGATTCCCTCTCAATGTCACTATCAGTCTTATTTAACAAATCATTTGCACTGGGAAAAGTTCCTGAACAGTGGAAAATTGCTAATGTGTCCCCTGTACACAAGAAAGGTGATAAGAGTAAAGTTTCATATGTATTCCGAGGCAGTGAACTTTACTCTTCTTTTAACATCACTGAACCAGACTTCTTTTTTCCGTCTGAGTTCGGCGGCTGATCTCTTCACTGCACCATTGGGTGCCATTTCGGCTGATATCTTTTCTCAACCGAGCAGCTTCTGCTTATGTGTTGTGCCCTGATCCCCTTGTTCAATCAGTCCACTGAAGCTTCCATAAAATTCTGTTCTGTGGGCCTCCACAAGAACAACCAACCTCTACAACTATATCGTTGATTTATTTGTAGAAAAAATCTAAATCCTTGGTATTAAAAATGGAATAAATCTGGTCATGATTTTGTTCTGTACCCACAGCCACAGTGGCCAACTGACAGTAAAACTGAGCAAATCACACTGACAGCCGGATCGACATGACATACTGTGGACCAAAGGACTGGCCAGCTGTATTGTGAATACTGAAAAGTGCCTACCATGATTCCTCTGCGTGACCATTCACACTGCGGTCTTGGTGACGGACTTTGTTGACCTGTTCCTGGGCAATCTGATCTTCTGAATCACTCGATTTTGGGGCTGGGGCTGGTCATGGTAGTGAAGAAACTGCTGGTCAATTTGGTACACGATCATACGAGATTGAACCATACCGATTTGAGCGTGTTATACCTTTCCCAGGTTTTATTTTCCACGATGCCATCTTTGCCTTGGGCATTTTTTTTTTATGAATTTTGGAGATATCGTATGAATCCCTGTCCAGGATACTACTCTCTTCTTCATACCCAACCTGTAGTGAGAATGGATGATGGTCTGTTCATCTTCAGTCACAGTCAGATATCTTTTGAAAAGAGTACTTGGTTCGACTTGTCAAATTTTTGAAATAAATTTTTTTTTATTTGTTGAAATGTTAGAACCAACAAAAACATTATAAAATAAATTTACATAACTGTTTCTCACGCATTTGTGTAACTCCTCTGTATTTTGATTGTTCCAGATCTTCTCAAAAAGAAGAACAGAAACAAATTTTAGGTTTGTATCATAATGCTGTGTATTACCATTGTTTGTCATTTCAAGGGTCAATCGATATTATGTTTCGCCGTATGGGAAGTGCTTGCACATAACAAAATTGAGAAACTGTGTGTGCGTGAAAAAAGGTTTGACGGGCAACACATTGTTTGTCAGGCAACATATTGACTTTGTGTCCTAACTTTGGCAGCCAATGCACTGACCATAGTGGTATTTTCCATCTTTAGACATGTCAGAAGACATACTAGTGCTGTAAAAGAAGAGAAATATGTGGGTAAAATTTTTCTTTGAACCGCAAATTCAAATCTAGCGCAAATATTTGTACTAATATCAACAAATGGTGATAGCTATAAAAACGCAAAATTTAATCTTTTTTCATATGTCGGAACATAAAAAAGCAAATATTTGTCTTTTTACAGTATTAACCTTAGTTGACCTTGATTGTTGAATCTCTAGGTCATATTTTGCATACAATAATCAGAATGGAAACAGTCTAGTGTGTTAGCCTTCATATAGAGAGTACCAAGGCATACATCGTCAGTGGATATCCGCAACGTCTTCTAACCTATTACATCTAGTTGCTATTCATATTTCACTTAGCAACATTCTCAGGGGTGTGAAGTGGTAATTAAATATTGCTATTTTCATACTTTACTTACTAGAAAACAAGTGCGAAAAAGAGCTACAATCGGTACAAATATAATTGTGGCCAACCGAACACACAGAGTAATATGGAGACATAAACATGATAAACAGATTGCATGACAAAAATGCAACAATAACAATACATTCATTTTAAACGTGTTAGGATTCACACGATAGTACTTGCTAATATATCTATTTGGGGCTTCAGTTAGTTTGTCACAGATAAATAAGTAGTGAAATTCATCACCTACTTCACCAGACTGACATTGAGTACATAATTGGCTGTTGGTTTGATCAGTACATGTGTAACTTTTACAGACTGGTAACTTACTATTGCGACACTTAAATTTACAAATTGTAAGTGCATCTTCAAAATTCAGTAGTGTTAAATAATTTTCAAGTTTTAAATCCTGCTTGAAAATTCTATAGTTAAGACATGTCTCCGCACCTGTGAATCTCTCGAGGTCTACAAACGACATCTACAAACTCTCTTATATAGGAAATGTTTTGTCTAGGTCATTCTGTATTATCATGTAGTTATTATTATCTTGTCTAGGTAATAGGCTTTTAACATTTAACATTGTGAGGCGCTTTGAGCCTAATCTTCTGGTAAAAGCGCGGTATAAATGTGTAACATGTATGTATGTATGTCGAATGCATCCACATAGTATCAAACCAGTTCTGTTCATTCATATCAAGGCCCCTTAACTTAAAGCTGTTTTTAAACCAATTTTTTGACACTCGGATCTGTGAAAAATCAAGGTACAACATGTAGGAGAAACCTCTTTTGTCTAGAATAGTTTTAACTGCAGTTAGCCATTTGAAATGAAATCCTTTAGTATCTTGTATATAAGAGATATATCTAGTCTTGAGGTATGACAATTTATGCTGGATTCCAGTTACTATCCTAAACCAAAAACTCATCATTCTGTTCTCGACAAACACAGACAAATCATGCTCACCAGTTTCACCATGTATCATAGAATTAACTGTGCCTTTTTTCAGGTGTAAAATACGCTTTAGAAATTTTCTGTGAAAGACATTTACATGTTCCAGTTTTTCAAAACCCCAAACTTCACTTCCGTACAATAAAACTGGTACAATCAATTGGTGAAATAATTTTATCTGTAAATCTATAGGTAAATTCAACCTTTTACATTTGACTGTCATGGCACAAAGAGCTCCCTGAGCCTGTACAATCAATTTGCTAATTGCCTTTTGAAAAGTATTGTTATAATTAAACTTGATACGTTGAAACCGACACAACCTCGATGTAAACACTGGTTTCTTGCGAACTTTACATCTATAAAATATAACAATTTTAGTTTTGCTGGTATTCATATTTTTAGCTTCCACTGATAACAATATGATTCTGTTGCATCAAGAGCAGATTGGAGATCTTTTTCATTTTCGGCCAATACAATAGTGTCATCAGCATACAAAAGAACATACATAGTTACAAACAAATCTAGGTCGATTTCGTCAAAATTTTTGAATTCATATCAGTGGCTAAATCATGTAGACCCTTGAAGCCTTTCGACAGGGATGTTTCAAATTCATTAAAAAAAATAGCAAATAAGATAGGTGAAAGGTTTTCACCCTGATGCACACCTATGTTACAAGGGAAATAATCTGTCAACAGGCCTCTAGAGAGTTTTAACACACGATTTAGCCACAGATTACATATTATATATAGCTTTGAAGACTTTGCCATTTATACTGGTGCCTATTACCTTCAGCCACAATGAGGCTCTATCAACCAAGTCAAATGCTTTTTTTATTATCAATAAATGCACAACATAAAGCCGTTTATGTTTTTGCAAATAGATATCAAGAATACTGTGTAAAACAAAAATATGATCGACTGTCACAGTGGAATAGCCTCGTCTAAAACCTGCCTGTTCTACACCTATTATTCCAGAGCTCTCTAGATACCATGTTTATTACCACAATTATTTAATATGGATGTGAACAATTTACCCATACAGCTCAATATAGTGATTCCACGGTAATTATCGGGATTTCGAGAATCCCCTTTACCCTTGTACAATGGTTTAATCATACCAATACACCAATCATGTGGGATAACCCCGGTATCTAGAACTAAGTTAAAGAACCTGGTGATGATAGAGAGCATCTTGTCAGGACAATACTTTAGAAACTCATTAATAATCAGGTCTGGACCAAGCGCTTTATTACATTTCAACTTACGTACAGTGTCGATAATTTCATTTACAGTAATTTGTCCATTTATAAGCTCCTTCGGATTACACGGAACAGTGTTAGGGGCTAAATAGTCGGCACTTTCTTCGAGAGTTTCAGTGTCTTCAGAGTAGCTCAAGTTCTTAAAATGGTCATAGAATAAACCCAGGTCAATATCGCTAAACTTATCAGACTTGTTTAAACCACACTTTTGATTTTAAATTGTCCAAAATTCTTTAGGGTTTGACTCATGCTGGTTCTTAAGTTTATAGTGGATTTTATTGAAATATTCTCTACTAGACCTTCTAGCAAGATTCTTAAATTTTCTCTGAATTTCTTTAAACTCTGATTGTTTGGTAGGATCATGTCTAAATTTTCGCTTAATGCTGAAGTACTTATTACGCATTAACCTACACTCTTTTGTGAACCATTTATTACTATTAACACCAGACTTATTTCTTAATGGTACATTTTTGCTAGAAAAAAACTTTCACCATATCCATCTCGTTCGCAGCATTGAAATAAGTGATATTTAAGTTTGCACACAAATTGTCTATGTTATTCTGAGTTACTTAACTTAGATTGTCCAAGGCAATCTCAAGATTGCTCATGAGTTGTGGGCAAAATTCGTTCTTGTAATCGTGCTTACAAAGTGAATTCCAGACAATTTTTTTGCTAATACTGGTACATTACTTACATTATGTAGAACCTGGACATTTGCTTCTGGTGAATTATCCACATATGACACAGTTAGATTCGTGAAATAATCTAATAACACACATATAGGAGAGTGAACATCAGATAAACACGCATCGAAGACATCAACATAGAAATTACCAATATAAGGAAACAATGAAGGTGAAACAAGAGCATAATCCACCGTGCTTGAGCCACGAGATGTGGTACATGTGAGTTTACCGATATTTTTGGCGGCACCAACCCTACCATTTAATAACACAACATTCACAAATTTACATAATTCGACCAAGCGATGGCCACTGTTATTCACCGTAGCATCTTGGTTTGATCTAATTGGAATTGTAGTCTGATCTAAATCAAGAAGATCATCATCTAAATTATGACATGCAGTATCGACACCACACAAATTATGTACATTTTTTATCAACTGTCTATATATCATTCAGAACCCCTGTTCGGGCATTGAAATCACCAAGAAGCATGACAGGAACATTATAAAGTGCTTTTAGTTGTACGATGTCTTGACCCATATCATCAAAAAGATCAGCATCATAATGAATGGACCCTTCGGGTGGTACATATACTGCTCCGACAATAAATTTGAACGAGCTATTAGGAACAGAAACAAGTAACCATAAAACACAATCAATATCAGTATCAACTAATTTACAATACTTGAACAATGTTCTTGACAAGTATACATAATCCATGTATTCCTCCAAATCTAAACCTGGTCTTCGGTTTGTGGATAGAAATAAAGTCATCGATCATGCCTTCCACTAGGCTGTCTGTTTTTGTTTCAGACAAACATACAGTGTCATAATCTTTGATAAAAATTTCAAAGACACACAGTTTAAGTTTGCCACTGAGCCCACAAACAAATCTGCCATTGTGCAAACATACCTGCGTAATGTTGAGTATACCTGCATTATACCTGCGTATAATATAAGTGAAATTTGTTATGACGGAAAGTGCCTCGCACAATATCGGCCACCCGCCTAACATGGTATTTGACGTTTCGATGAGCATAGGCGCTCTGCCATCATACGGCGGAGAGCAGTGTTAGTGCTCGTTACAGATTCCACCCTCTCAACATTTATAAATCGCTTCAAAATTTCCTCTTGAAATGGCGAACAGGTTCACTGATTTTCATTTCTTGTGAGGCCCTTGCTACCGATCAACTGCATGCGTTGGGAAGTACAGGTACAGCTTCTACCTGTGATGGAAGTTTTACGTTTGTTATTCATTGACTTCAAGAGACCCAAATCATTCCAATCATAGTCAGTGACTACCCACTTTACACTAAACATCCCATACCTAAAATACTTTTAGTATGTTATTTAGATGTCTTCAAAGCAAACAATTCCACATGATTTGTTAGTGTTGCAGTTTTACCCGTGAAACACTATACACCCTAGACTAATTCCCGAGAACCCGTTTGGGGGTTGAAATTTAACATTGGGGTAGATTGCCAACCTCTTCAATTTCAGCGATAGAAGTATGAAATTCAATATAAAAGTGCCGTTAGACATCCAGGTGAAGTATGTTAGGTTATAGAACGAGACCATGTAGCATCACAACAATATCTGCAAAACAAAGTGTAACGACTCATAAAAACCAGAGTATAGTTTGCATTAGGGCCCTACACGGACCTTTAAATGCCTGGTAGATAATCCTTGGCCTTGAACCTTTTATCACACAGGGAACAATGTAATGGCCTGGCATTGCTGTGAGAATTCACATGCTTCTGTGTGGTTACCTTCCTGGGAAAGTTCATCCCCCATTATTCAGATCCTTTTTTAACAAATGCTTTATACCTTGTATACTGTTTGCATGCTTAGACAGTTGTGTGCTGCGCATTACCATCTTTCGACATTTTATGGTATTAGAGTTTCATTGTTCATTTTGTTGTTACCGACTTTGCTTTGATAGGCCAATGTAGGCTACCTACATCTAGTAGACTTGTAGGCCTATGAATGCTACTGTCTTTGCCCAAGTTCGCTGTAGATTCACTGAGATTTACCAGTGTAGGCCTATTCATATAGGCCTATGCTAGCCTATACCTATGCTTGCACGAGGTCATCTCTTAGTCGATTCAGCCCTGAACACTCTCCTGACAACAAAAGCCTATTAAGTTGACGTAACTTTGTCACCAGATGATAACAAAGAAATAGAACCCTGTGACGATGGTTCTAGTGGAAATAAGTCTGCTGGTTTTATTGATAGCTAAGAAGGCGGTTCGGCATTAGACAGAGATCTGCAGGCTTTGGGAACCATTATGGGGACCTTCTAGCTGGTAAACTCACTGCCCAAGACGTAGTGGGTAACGAGGTTCTTCAAAGGGGATCTTCTAAATTCAAAGGAGAGTTAGATACTCTGAATGACAACAGTTGAATAACAACAGAACTACAGCTCTGTTGTCACAGGCGGAAAGAAGATGGAAAGATGACAGAGAGAGATAATGAGAGACCAGACAGGTGGAGAGAAGATGGAAAGAAAATGACATACAGAGATGATGAGAGAAGAGACAGATGTAGAGAAGATGGAGAGAAGGCAACGGATAAAGACAATGAGAGAGCAGATGGAGAGAGAAGATGGAAAGACAGCAGACGGAACATCCGCACGTGGCTGCAATACTCCTGTTGGTTAATGATTCTGCCAGTATATGTTTTTTAGTGTCATGTAAATTATCATTTAATGACCGAGTGTCATGAGACATATCTTCCCATGTCTGAGGTACTAGTATCTGGAGGTCTATGAGTGGGCCAATGCATTATCTTTGTCATGTATTGTACTTTTTTTTCATTTTCAGTCAGGAGGAGGCCAGAGAGACCTTGTCCATTTTGTGACGTCTTCAAATCTGATCTTCGTGCTCATCTGATCACAGTCCATAAAGATGAACAAAAAGTGCAAGCCTTGAACAGCTGTTCCCTTAAAGAACGTCTCTCTGCACTTGCATTACTCAGTAGAGCAATAATGAAACAGAATAAAAAGATAGTAGCAAAAGATTGTGAAGCTGCTGAACTGATCTGTGAAAGAACCAGTGAGTGCCCAAAGGTGATTTGTCAAAATGTAATGGTGTGAATAAACAACACTATTTTTACAAACATTACAGTCTTGGATTACATCATCTTCATTCGCACTAGCATTTTTTATGTCTTAGAATAAATAGATGACCCTACATCATCCAACATGATGATATGTAAAGGACGTAGTCGTAGTGATCAGTCGTCTCACATAAATCATATCATCAATTATCACGATTTTGTCTCACGATTTTGTTGTGGTCGGTGGTGTTGAACAGTTCATGACAGACCTGCTGATCCGTTTGGACACTCGTGAAATCACTGGTGTCAGATGTTGCTGACGCAGCAGGCGTCTTGGGCACAGAGGCTTCGAGAGATCCTGGTGGAGCTGCTGTTGCCATAGCGCCGACCTTTTTTGAGGTAGAAGTCGACTGAATGGACACAGAGGCTGCGAGAAATCCTGGTGGAGCTGCTTTTACTGTGGTGACGGCGGCTGGCTCCAGGGACAATGAATCCCCCATATAGTCCATTTCAATGGAGACATCAGAAGATGCTGACGAGATGAAGTCCATGGTACGTAGTAGTGATTCTGGCTTGGATAATTCTGGCTCTTTAACCGGGTTCTCCACACCCTGTGTTAATTGCAGATCTGGCACGTCTGACTGCCTACTGCCAGTTGTCACGATCACTGAGGCCAGATTGTCCACCTTCACATGCATTTTCTCCAGATATGTCTCATATTTTCGAGCTTTTCGATGACTCAATTGTGTCGTCCCTCTTCTTCTGACTGCAGAAATGACTTCACCCGATCTTGCGAAATGTCATCAGCAACTGTGAATTTAACATGCAATTGAAATTAACATGCAATCAAATTATGACACATAATCTTCCATGCCTGTGCCTGGATTCCCCGAGAAACCAAGGTTTGGCGCTTGATTGAGGACTGTAAGTTTGTTGACTCCCGCACCTTGGCCATTGCTGCCGATGCAACAAACCCTACAATGGAGGGTTGAGTTTGCGAAGCCCAACAATAGCCGCCATTTTCGATTTGTACAGGCCATTGACTTCGTTGACGATTTCTGAAAAGATGTAATCATCAACAATTCATAATTTATTTGTGTGTAATATGTAGGTAAACCTTACCTTGGTTTACCAGTGTACAGCACTATAAATAGGTTTGGCGGCAAGTTCGAGATCCAAGCTTTGCAAAGAACAGATGAATAAAAATAAAGTCATGTGTTCGGCAACATCCAGGAACATGTTTTGACAATAGAGTTGAAGATAAATGTGACGGTTTTTATTTTGGAAAATCAATACTGAATTTTTTGAAAAACTCATATCGAGATTTCCTTTCATCCGAAGATATCATCAACCAAACCGAATCGAATTTGGAAATGGGGATGAAACAGGCGTCGAGTTTGGGAATAAGTCCGGCGCAATAAGTCCGTTGCCCAGCAAAAACCGCAGATGACAGTTACATTCAGCAAAGCAAGGCTGACAGCTATGCTCTGTTGCAAAGCTAAGGGAACCCTGATGCCTCCAACCCGTGTATACCATGCACCAAAAGTATTTTTATCCACTTTATCCTTCATAATGGGAGCTGTATGGAGTAAGCTCCTCGGGCGCTTGAAGATAGAGCTCGAGTATTTATTACGCTCGGCTCATATGCAGTGGCCATAATAACATTGTTTCAGTCACCTCGCATCTTGAGCAAATTTTTGGTGCTGAAATATATATGTCATTAACGGACGAAGCCTGTCAAGATGTAACATAATTTCGTATTATAGTCAATACGGAAGTCATGTGTTCGGCAACATCCAGGAACATGTTTTGACAATAGAGTTGAAGATAAATGTGACAATGATAAATTTTGGAAAATCAATACTGAATTTTTTGAAAAAAATATGCAACTCTCATGGTCTGCCGAGTACACCACCATTGGTGCTATGTTTATACAGTCGTGTTCATTCCTTACGTGGGAAAAAACTACTACGTTTCTGCCGTCCTCATCATTATACAGAGAACGTCTCTGTGAGATACCATAAGGACCATGGTTCTTTATTCTCCCACCATCACATGGAAACTACCTAAGTTTCATGAGGCCGTCGGACTTGGCACATTTGTTTTGTAACTTTTAGTGTTTATATTTCACATTTTTGTGACATCGCGTTAAGGTTAGATTATTCATTGAATATTGCCAACTTTTTCAATTTTCGCGTTAGCTGTCTGAAATTTGGTAGAAAATTGCCGTTTGACTCACAGGTGAATTATGTCAAGTTATAGAAAGATAGCGTTAAGCATCACAAAAATATTAGCGAAAAACAGTGTAAACGAGTTAGAACAATCCCAGTATAGGTCTGAATGAGGTTCGGGACAAGTCTGAATGAGGTTTGGTGCCGTTTTTGATGGGATGCTTTGTAGAGATGGTTTGTAGATTCCTAATACAAAAAGAGAGTTGATAGTGAGTCTGTAATGTCCAGAATGACACCGCCCATTTTCACACAATCAAAATCACACATATTTACCTAAAATGACATAAATTCTGGCATTTTCGCACATTTTTTTGTCCATATTATATGATGACGCCAGTGTGTCTTTGGATAAACTATTTGGTCGGGCTTTGTTTCTATTGCAAAATGTTGTATTTTACGTTTGTTATTGGCATCATCAAAATCTGACTGTATTGGTGGTAACAGATTGATACTTACATTCATACCACTGAGTCGGTGTCACTGCTGGCGGACGTTAAATCTGTCCCCGAGGATACCATCAACTCAGTAGCCTTCGGGCTTGTGATTAGGTACTTATGTACTTGTCATATATCTGTTTCATGGGGTTTGTTTCGGATTTCTAAATTATTTTCATAGGTTGTTGGGCAGTTGTATACTAATTCCATCAGGTGTATAGTAGAAACAACTACATTTAACACACTGTCTGCCCCTGATGACGCCAGTGTGTCTTTGGATAAACTATTTGGTCGGGCTTTGTTTCTATTGCAAAATGTTGTATTTTACGTTTGTTATTGGCATCATCAAAATCTGACTGCATTGGTGGCAACAGATTGATACTTACATTCACATCTTGCATCGTGTTTTCCATGCGAACGGATACGGTGACCCCCTATTTTCTTTTCAGTTTTAGAATGCTGAACAATTACTCTATAGAATATATCATTTTGAAGCTCTAGATTATGTTGATACAGGTATTTATTTTTAAAAAAAACGCTTTGTGACCCCCTTCCTTCAATGTTTGGAGCGGACTACTAAATAGTGTATTTTTAATATATATAAAAAATCTAACTAATAATGAATAAGTGAATAAATGAAAATAAAAAAACAAAATTGAACTATATATATATGATTCTTGTTTTCTTAATGATCATTTATCCATACCTCTCTTGCCCTACCACGACCCTGGACGCAGCAACGCCTATAAAAAAAAATAATGTATGATTACTTGTGTCAATGTAGCCGTGCACTTCCTCAGATTGACACTTGTTATTATCTCATGATGTTGCAGTCTAATCTTATTACAGATGTTTTTCATACTCTCGTAGCTTCTAAATAGTCCCCACATCTCCTAAAATATAAACATTGCTACGTCTACTTCATAAGTGCCTATGAAATACTTGAATACATAATTAATATGCATTTTCATGTGAAAAAGCTGTGCTATAGTCAGTGATAAAGAAAAACTTAAAATGACAATTTAACATGGTTATGTCACACCAAGTTCTTAGCATTGCAATCATTCCGAAAGGTGTCTTATTTCTTTACAATCGGACCTAGGGCATTATGAGCTTTGTATACATTCAGTAATTTGCACTTGCGTTACCAGGTTACAGAAAAAAAAAACTTCACAGTAAGTATGCATGACGACACTTCTGTTGGCAGTTCGAGATACCCGTTTACGGGTACGAGTATAAATACGCCATGGAACGTGAATACAGGTATGGAAAATACAAAGGTAACACCATACGCGTGAATACCGGTAGCTCAACTGGTAAATACAACTTGGTCCTACCGCTGTGATTGTGAGGGGACAGCGATCTCCTGCACGGAGTTTTGTTCAGGAAAAATGATAGAAGAAAAGATAAAATATAAATATGAACATAGACCAGTGTCTAAAAGTTTATCGATGCAATCCATAGTCTATATATCCTTCAAATTGCCTTTATCTGTCACATCGGTTGGATACGAACTGCTAAGAATCTGTGAACTACAGTGAACTACTAGGGTTTTTTTTTTATAAAATACCAGTATTTATGGCCCTGTATGCTACAACTTCAAGTGGTTTACAATAAATACAATGGATCCAGGTCTATCTTACATAATATTTTGATATTCAGTTAATATTTAGCAATTACGGTCATTTTGCCACTCGAAGAAGCCACAAAGTTTTTGCGGGCACCAAACTCCATGTCTAGGAGTTTCTACATGACCTTTCCTTGACCTTCGGGAAAATGTCCTAGGACAATAAATGGCATGGCTTCAGTAAAGTTCCTTCACCTTCTGGGCGAATCAGGGTAGCGCTTTGCTTCAAAGTCGAATATATGACTATTTCACAATTAAACATTTCTGAAATCGCCTGCATAACTATTTGGTCTCCATATCTGTCTTCCTCGTCCGAAATGTGAAGATGCATTTCACTACTATTTATAACATAGCTAGACCATCGTGTATTGTTTTGAATACCGGAATGTTGATGATAAACAGGGAAAGTGGCCAAAACGTCAGGAGATCTAGCATCCAGTGGTCCAACATCGCAGGCCCATCTCCTTCTCGCACAGCATCCCTTCGAGCCAGCATGTTCAGCCCTTGGCTCAAAAGCTCATGTGAGTGCTCCAACACACGGTCCAGGTCTGCATTATCACTCGCACAGACATCACAGCAGTACCACACATATGCATACATTCATATTGGAAACTTATGCTCATAAGCTCATAAATACACATTCTTATTATTAATACTGTAAACAATAATCTTACGCCCCCCCCCCCCCCCTCTCCACCATTCCCCACGAGTTATTCTTCTAAGATTGAGACATGCCAGGTGGTACCACTCATGTCTCTTGCAGTCTTCTCCATGTGCACACTGGACCATTCCTTTTTGTTGGTCTACCCCAACCCTCTTCTTGCAATAGCAGTAGATGTAGCGCTTGCTCTGGGCACAGTCGGCACTGCAATACCAGTCTCCATATTAACAAGACAGCAACGTTGCCTGCTACTGTTAAGCTATGTGCAGTCGCACTCGACTCTGCGTTACACATACATCCTGGATCGATCTATTTTTGCTCTAATTCGTCTACAATACATTTATGATTAAATGGTCAATCATGAATCAATTTCTTTATTTGCTACTTTGATAAAGCCTCAACATATACCACTAGTACTTTGTACTAAGATCCATAATGTCATTGAATATAACAGTTGTAACTGTATTCAACACTTCTGGATATTCACAGAATGAATATTGTGAGAAAATCGCATTTAAATATTTTGCTCGGAAAGTGTAATACAACACTGCATTCCTTGGCCGAAATAACTTCATACTTCCTTTTGATGTTTTGATAAACAATAAAGTCTATAATACATACCACTAGTACATAAATAAATAAAATCTGGATTAGCTGAATGCAAAAAAAAAATCGAATAACTATATTGAATTGAACAAACTACTTTGCGGATTACCAAAAACATTCTTCACTCTACAGATTCAACAATTTATTAACTCCCCCGAATGAATACACACCATCCGCAACATCTCAACAACTGACTTTAAATACATTCAATAGAGAAAACAATATAATATTGATAAAAAATATCATTGCACTATACAGTGAATAGACACATAATAACATGCAATGAAATACAACATTGTGAAAATGCGACAAAAGATGCCAATAAATAACGAAACATGCAAAATCAATGTGTTAAGTACAGTAAGCATTCAAATTGGTGCCATCAATATTTGACATCAAGTTCGACTAGTTTTTGAATAAATGAATGAATGAATAAATGTAGAGTTCAACTGTAATAACAACAATTTAACATTAAATGAACAACAAACAAAAATTTGAATACCATAATACCAAAATTTGAAAAACATATTCAGGTAAAAAATGTATAAACCACCAAGTTCGGTAATCATACAATAATAGAACAGAAAAAGCCTTTTGCATTTTTTGAACTTCATGACCCTGTCTCACATGACACATTCGTAAATATACAAGTACAGGATGTTTTAAAATACATTATAGAAAGTATTCACGTTTCATTATACAACAGTGATGATGTCAACAATCACACGACAAACACATTTGACGTGTTCAGAAATATCTGCCGAAAACACATTACATGTCATCGTGAAAACATGCAATTTGGTAACTATTCCAGTGTGCCGTGTAATCAGAAAGTTCAGACTGATGTGTTTGTGCAAGTTGTTCATAACTATCCAGACCAGATACCATAACATGAACCAGTTTTTGTTCTGGCCAGAACCCAGGCCAGGTAACATCGATTGTTGACTTTCTCACGGGTGGGAGTCCAATACAAGAGATGAATCTGTGCAGAGCGGGCACCAGCACTTGTTTCCCAGCACTTGCCACTATTCTACATATGAGCCAGGCATATTAATCCTAAATGGAGGCATCATACACTTGGTGGTGCAAACGATGTACCGCGTGTGAATTTTTCCTTCATAATGGGAGCTGCCACAACTGTACTGAAAGAAGGCTTGACGATAGGGCTTAGATATTGGCACTTTCAAATGGGAAGTCATATCTGGTGATTTGTATGGTGACCTGAATTTGACCTTAGATGACTTAAAATGTGAAAACAGCCATTTTTGCCAAATTCGCCTCTACAAACGAAATACTTGTAGATAGAGCTTATGTTTGCGTTGTGATTATATAGGAACTCCTATATGGCACAGCTAATGATCGTATATAGCACAGCTATTGGTGACTTCCAGGCTGTCGTCAGAATCTTTGTAATTCCCAGGGAACCTGACACCACCAAGGCTCTTCACAGCCAGGGAGGGTAACGGCACCCAGGTTGAAGAGTACCCGACAGTGCATTCTGATGACGGAAGTATTGGTCGAATACCATGTCTAGCTAATGTTCGTGTTTTCGCATTATAAAATAATACTTAATACTGAGCATTGATTCCACGTCTATATGACCAGCATACAATCACTTCAGACTTCAGAATCACTTCAGACACCACCATCGCTCTTCACAGCCAAGGAGGGTACCGGCACCCAGGTTGAAGAGTACCCCAGCCCCCCCCCCCCCCCCCCCCCCCTCAGTGCATTCTGTGTAACTAAGGTGTATTTTAAACCTACAGAACACGACCTGTATTTAGAAGCCACCTCAGCCCACCCTCACCAGTGCAAAAAGGACCTCATTAAAGGCATGTACACAAGGATAAAAAGAATCTGCTCGTTAGAGGATGACTTCCTGGAAATCTCAAAACAAATGACATTATTTTTCCTCCAACGGGGATACAACAAACGGACCCTCAGACTCATATTTAATGAGGTACGAGTACCGCCTCCTACCCCTCCCCGCAATCCCCAAGGGATGCATCCGACCATTCTTCACCCAGACCACGTATTAACCTAATATCAACCCACCAACAGGGCTTAGCCCCCCTTCAACCGTATGTCAACCTCTACTAGGCTGAATTCCTTAACGCAATCGACCCTAGACATCGGCCCCGCTACCACAAAATGATGGGCCCCCCCCCCACCCCGAATAGCCCAAAGACATGGACGGGAACACATGCCCTCATAAGAGACTTCACTTTCATACGGCATTCGTCAGCGCACGCATTTAGGATTTGGAACTTTTGCACTATTGAATTTTGAACTAACAGACATAAACTTTGCGATTCGTCAGTGGGAAAGGATTTTTTAAATAACTATTTTCACATTTCCCCAACACCTGTATATATTATGTCTAATATATTACTAATATAACTTCATATATCAAAGTTGTTTATTTTCATACATACACCCACATGCTTTTTAACAAATACACTTAACAAATAATACTTTATGAGGTTTGCCTGAGGGCACTATGCGTATGTGTATGAGTAAATATTTTGTTGAGGTTGGGATAATTCTTTTTTTTATTGCGAATGTAAGAATCAATCTATTACCAACCATAGTCAGATTTTGATGATGCCAATAACAAACATAATATATAAAATTTTGCAATAGAAACAAAGCCCGACCAAATAGTTATCCAAACACACACTGGCGTCATCAGGGGCAGACAGTGTGTTAAATGTAGTTGTTTCTACTGTACACATGATGGAATTAGTATACAACTGCCCAACAACCTATGAATATAGTTTAGAAATCTGAAACAAACCCCATGGAATAGATATATGACAAGTACATAAGTACCTAATCACAAGCCAGGAG
Source organism: Terebella lapidaria (assembly GCA_949152475.1). NCBI lineage: Eukaryota > Metazoa > Annelida > Polychaeta > Terebellida > Terebellidae > Terebella > Terebella lapidaria. The sequence goes on along the minus strand of OX424568.1, from coordinate 25,291,265 downwards.
GCTACTGAGTTGATGGTATCCTCGGGGACAGATTTAACGTCCGCCAGCAGTGACACCGACTCAGTGGTATGAATGTAAGTTTTTACTGCTTTTTCTTTCTCCAGTTTTAACTGCTCAATTGGTGAAATAAATTCAAGTTCAAGAGATAATGTTTTCACTTGGTGAGCTTCTGTGTAAAAACACGAAAAAATCTTAGTATTGACAAGTTCAGATTTATGAAGATTGGGAAGAACTTAATGATAAATGAGGAGTATCGTCAGTACGTGGAGCCTCAAATCATTCTTTAAAAACATCCATATATCCACTTCTACCATCCCCGACAACGCTCACATGTTTCCTCAGGCTGTAACGCGTGTGCAGGTTTTCTCCCTCAGGCTGATACGCGTAAACCACCAAAACCTTCTTAAATCATAAAATACTGAATTTAAACAATTGGTTGAATGGTGTAACAATAAATAAAGATTTCTCCGAGCATTCTATGATTTACCAACTTGCACTTCGTTGGTTTCAATTGATAACCGATGATATTTCACAAACGAGTCGCAAGCTGGCATGTGTTGTCACGAACTGTGTGCCCATTTTCGTAAATATAACGATGTTTGCAAGTAATTCATAGAAGCATGTAACAATGTAAGTGTCAATTATTCGGAAAATGTGTGTGTAAGGATGCATGTACTTTGAAATTTTACTCACCACCAGCTGAGAAAATCTCGAATCTTTCCTCGTGATTGTTCTGAAAATTTGACATTTTTACTAATAATTTATTGCATGTTACTGTACTTAGGAATGTGATTATCATCTTTTCATGAATGCTGGCAAGTCAAACATCCATTTCTGATATTATCAAGCAGAGCCCACTTTGTAATACTTGGATTTAATTGGTCACGTGTTGAAAGAGGACAAACAATAGACCGACGATGGACGAGAACCATGACAATAGCTCATCGGCCCAATAGTGACTAAGTTGTACATACCTTGTCGGAAGCCTGTATATCATCTTGCTGTGATGGATCAAATCGGGTGGTAGGAACATGGCCTTCTGCAAAAAAAGTTAAGATATCGTAGCAGCTGATGGTGACTAAGATTAAAATGCGGAAGATTTGCATTGTTGTATCGCTATTTTGCAAGTTGTTTGCTCAACGAATATTGAACAATATATATCGATCTTTGTTGATTTTTTGTACATTGAGATGGGAATGTGGCCGTCCACAGAGTTTGATCCATAGTCGGCATCGATCGATGTCTTTCGAAGGTTTAATGAAAGGAATAAAAACAACGCCGTCGTCTACATTACTGGGATATCTAGATTTGCATGTACCGCAACAGCATGCTTTAACCATTGTCTTCGCATCATTGATTTGTTATCGAATCGATCATTTGTCTATAGATATGTGCATGACACAAACGATCGTCTGTTTGTCAACACGCGCACGTTGCGAACTTTGTCCGAGTTTTTCTCGGGTGGTTTTACACGGACAGCGCCCACAAAAAAACGTCACGCTATCGGTCAATATTATTGCATACGTAATTAGTGGGCGGAGTCGGCGATAGGTCAATTCACACTGTAGACCCAGGATATTAATCTGTTGGTTCTGGTTACAACAGTAACCATGCTCGCCTTTGCTGACTATATTTGTCTCGCTATAAACAATAGAACAGTGAAATACAGTTAATTCTGGTAATGAAATATTTATATCTATCCTTTTCACATTCAGGTTCATCATGTCTCAAGGGAACAGCAACAAGGAGGCTGAAGAATGTTTGAAAAGGGCAGCCGATCTGCTCATTGGAGGTGAGAGTCTAAAATATTTTTCAGCATTGATTTTGCAAACACATTTTGACGTTTTAGTTGTCATTATTTTCTTAAATTATATTCTTATATATTGGCACCAGTACCCCACGACCATTTCCCAGTGTTCCCTCACCTATTCGACTCGGCAGCCGGGCCCTTCAACATTCCGGCAGGAACTCAGCAACATATTTGCTCCTCACTCTGTCAGGAAACGTAGCTATGTGCCACGGTACACTTTGATACAAATAGAACAAGTAACCTAAAGTGGAGAGAATTATTTTGTGGCCAGCGGAGATATGTTGGGATGGGAAAGTTAGTGTGATTAATAACCTTAATTTAGTGGATTAAATTGCCCATTATTCTCCATATAATAAACAAAGCTGAACATATCTATAGATGTATATCTGAGTTCAGACCTTCAATGGTTTTAATATTGCCCAGTGATTCGGATCAAATTGATAGTTTACACTTGATAGTTTATTTTGGTGTAAATGCCACTTTTTTCATCACATTTATCACTTTATCATATACTAATTCCATCAGGTGTACAGTAGAAACAACTACATTTACCACACTGTCTGCACCTGATGACGCCAGTGTGTCTTTTGATAAAGTATTTGGTCGGGCTTCGTTTCTATTTCGAAATGTTGTATTTTACGTTTGTTATTGGAATCATCAAAATTTGGCTGTATCGGTGGTAATAGATTGATACTTACATTCGACCTCGGCCTAAAAATCGTCAATATCTCAGGAAACGGTGCGTCATAGAGCGAAACGGCGGTTATTTTTAGGCTAACATGTCTAGGTGGTATGATGGATGAACTTTGACCTCAGCCTAAAAGTTTTCTGCTGATGTTATGTTGGTGTTGTCGACTTCGATGTAGGAGGCTTGCCGCAGCTGACGTCGAAGGACATAACCCGCTGACCATGCTAACCCGAAGTGCCAAGACTGGAAGAGAAGCAGGTGTGGCGATGATGGTGTTGTCGATTTTGATGTAGGCGGCTTACCGCAGCTGACGTCGAAGGACATAACCTGAGGAATCGCGAGGCTTACCCCAGAAGAATAGCAAGATGGATGGATCGCAGCATATAAACACATATTCCCTCAGGCAGAGAGATTGACTGGATTTCCAACATTCTCCCACATCAGATAGGTCTACTGTCCTGTCTGATCTGCTCTGATGAAAAGTTCAAACCGGCAAGGCATGGAAAAGTTGTTGTTCACATGCGGCTGTCACACATGAAGCATGCAGTCGAAGTTCAAGGGATATCTGTCGTTAAGTGTAACCCGGACTGTTCCACTCCATCGGCCATGCGCTATGGCCACCATCATTGTGTTTGTGGCACAGTTCTCTCGAGGAAACAGCACATGAATTACCACTCGACGCACAGCATGCAGTCCGATCATCTAACGTCCAACTGTGGTGATGGAATACATCTTCCACCAACAGAAGCACGAGTGCCAAATCTGCACCCAGTTTATGATCCGGATACAAGAGCAAGACGGTTACCATCGAAGACTTGCTGCAGTTCAACAGACACCAAAGACAATCATTGGTCCATTGGCCACTGTATGTTGTATCTGTGGAACAGTCATGCTCAAGAGGAACATTGCCAGGCATATGCGGGATGTGCACCATACAAATCAGACACCCTCCAAACTGGAAGCAGTTCTTGTGTCACCTTCAGAAGGAATTTACATGG